>VMRM01000013.1:18865378-20233454 GCA_010277075.1 Poeciliopsis retropinna | reverse complement strand
CACTTCATGTCTTCTGTCTACTTGTCAAGATGAAATAAAAAAAGAACATGCTTGAGGTTAGCTTGTATGTCTGCAGTCTTACATATTCATCAGCTGAAACAATGCCTTAATTTACCTTACTAGGAACATAGGTCTAAATTTAGAAATTATTACACTATAAAGATTAAGAGGTTCTTTGTTATGGCTTACTCATGCACAGCTGCTTTAAGTTAAATAAAAATAACCCTTAAAGTATTAGCAAATTGCATGTGTTTAAATAAATTAAACATAAGCCCTAAAGTAGTCTGCCAGTAACTGTACCTCTGATGCACATCAGCTTACCATCCCTGAAATAAGAATCAAATAATGTATAGTGTAATTCTTGTCTGCTGGCACAAAATTGCTCTATTCCTTTGTTTTTAGACTCTGTCATTCAGGATTTCCTTGAACTCAGACACACTTTTCATCAATAATGTATCAGAGGGCATCATACATACCCTCTGATCTATCATGATGTGGATAGTGAGTAAACAGAAGTACATAGAACTAGTAACATTTACTTTGTTACATTTAGTTGAGTAACTAAAAAAAGCTATTTCAGAGTAGTTTTACTGCTGGGTACTTTTTGAGTAATATATTTAGGGCTGAAACGATTCCTCGAATGATTCGAGTAGCTCGTTTATTAAAATTCCTCGACGAAAATTTACGAGGTAAATTATGAGTTGTTGCGAAGCGCTAGCAGCATGGTGTTGAATCGTGCGGCGTTTTGTCAGGGTTTGCGGGAGAAATAAGGATTGGTGAATTTTGCGGGGCTATGGCTGGGCTACGACAGCTTTTGTGGCGTCGGAATCACGTCAAAGTTTTGGAGCAAACCGTAAGAATGAGAGAGAGATCCTATTCCTCGGATAATCATAAAAATATTCTATAGAGTACTCGATTACTAAAATATTCTTTTACAACAGCCTTAAATATATTTTAAGTACTACTACAGTTGAGTAAAAATTCTCTTCCTACTTTGAGTTTTCTTTGTGCATAGAGATTAGCTGTCTAATCAAAAATATTGTAAAATATTTTCTTAATATGATATTCCTTCATCTCTCCTACTCTTTCTGACACTCCCCCTTCAGTATGTTGTCACAACCCCATATTTTTTTTAAATTTAATTTTCACAAATTAAATTATGTTCAGTTACATAGTATTTGAGTAGTAGTTTTTTTACTCTTAGTAATTTTTTGGATGACTGCTTTTTACTTTTATTTGAGTAACTATACATACTTCAGTGAGTAACACATTATTTGGTAGCTAAAGGGATTAAACTGAATTTCTTTCCAAAGAACTAAAAAAAACACAGAGGCAAAGACAGTAAGAGGAGATCAGAGAGCATAAACATTTGAAGACAGAAACCTCAGTGAAATCTGGTGTCATCAGTTGATAAATTTCCATGCAGTCATTTCCAGCAGTGATCAGAGAACAGTGATCAGCAACCCCTTTACTTTTTAGTGTTCATTGAAACCTAAAGGCTTAGCTCTCCAGCTGCACCCCCATATCTTATAAATATTTCAAAGAAGTAAAATGTCAGGGGAGAATTGCATTTCTACAAGTGGTCGACCAGATACAGTTCTCCACACATAACTTTACACAGATTATCAAATCACAACAGGGAATCCCAATGGCTGAATCTGGGTTTAGCAGTTTCTAGGACACACTTGTCTAACTGCACTGTTGAGTCAAGAGTCCCAAAACTCTTTACGCTTTACCATAACAAGATATTTTGGATAATTTCCTGCTTACAACTGTCCCAGTGCACAAAGCAAAGTCAATAAAGACGTAGATGAGTGAGTTACAGGTGAAAGAACTTGAGTGGCGTGTACAGTGACCCGATTTATAAACCTCATAGATTTAGAGATTGTAAATTTGGCTTTTTCATCCAATATTGTTATCTGAACACTTTTATCAAGGCATGTGTTTTGTTAAACTTCTTTATCAGGTTTTAATTTTTATTAAAATATACTAACATGATGACATGATCTGCAGACCAAGAAACAAGTTCTTCCTCAAGGCCCCTTTCCTCATGTTCTGTCAGTCTTTATTTTCAAGTCCTTATTGAGAGGACAAGCTAAATCTTGTCATGTTTGTGAGGTTGTTATACTTACCTGTCACTTGTCTGTATCTGTCTGTTTGCCTCTACCTGTCTTGGGAAATGTGTGAGCCTGGGAGACTGTCATTATCTTCTTCCTATATATCTCAAGTATGTGTTACCAGAGCTAGACATGTCAGGTAGAAGAAATGTTACTTACACTTTCTATCTAATCTTTCCCCTCAGTGTTACCACATGTTTGTTGGTCTCGCATCAAAGGTTTTCTTTTGGGTAAAACCTTACTCTAGGTTTTAATATTAGAGCAGGTTTAGTCAACAAGTTTAGCAGTTGGAAGCCATAAAAAACTAAATTCCCCTGAATTAAGTTTATAGCTTTAGAGTTGTGAAGTTTTCCTCAGTGTGTTGGTTAACAAGAAGGTGTCCATGTTTACACATCTCTGTGAAATCCATGGAAGCAAAATAAAAGAATAATAAAACAAAACATTGTGTTAGCAGGTTAATTGCAGCTTTATTTAGCAATGGAGGCCAAAACAACATATAGAAGGTTCAAATAAATTAAGAAATTAAGTAAATATTACATCAGACTAATAAAAAAACAGGACAAAGGGTTATTATTATTTTTGACATGTTCCTCCTGACAGAGCCACTTAAAATATTTATTTTATTTTGATGTAGTGGTTTTTTAATTATTATTATTATTCAATTTGTGGCATTTCTATGGTCATTGTCCATTTTTAAATTTTATTTTCTGCCATTCCTTCCTTCCCATGGTGATATTGAATTGTTTAAAATATTTATTTAAAAAATTGATTAACTCTGTTCTAAATAAACTCTATATTGGGTAATTTTCCAGTAGGTAACTGTGATTGTGAACATTAAATTTCTGTTTGTTAGACAATCTGTTGGCAGCAGCAGGAAGGATTATAATTCAATTCATTTCCATTTAATAACTGCAAAAATATATTTTGCCTAAACTAATTTGTCAAATATTCTGTGGTTACTATTGACAGATGTCTAAAAAGTGAACAAAAGTAGCACAATGAGATGGCATAGTAACAAAATTCTAATAAACTATTAATTATCAATGTATTCTGATAATTATTCATTAAAATGTAGCTCTTCCAGCTTAAAAAATATATTTATTTGCCTAATGAATGTATCAACTTAGGTGAAATAAACTGACTCTTTCAATAAAGTCAGAAATATGTTCACGGAAAGTGACATTTTCCCCCTTGTTTTAAATGTGCTTTATTTTTGTGCTCCAAAAGTTACTAATAGTTCTTGTACTAACTGTGGGTGATGATTTGGGGAAAAACAACAGCTTGACTGAAAAATAAAAGATTCCTTTTCTGTTGCAGTACAAGAAATCAAAAATCATTCTTGCAATGTGATTTTAATCAGCCTTTTGACAGCCTATGTTTCTTTTTATTACAAACAATTTGAGGGGAAACACCACTGCTATGTTCAGCAAAATATAGAGAGAAAACACAACATGTAATGCTGTGAAAGCAAGAAAGAATGTCACCTTAAAGCAAAGCTGGCTTATTTCCAACTGAGTCAAAGTAAAACTTTTACAGAAATGCAATTTATTTAATTCTCAAACCAACAGATTACCATCTATGTAAGTTTACCGTATATTGTAGATTCAGGAAAAAAACAGGAATATGTCAAACTCTATACATTAAACACTATAACAATTATTGGAGAATAAATACCTTGGGGTTCAGCTGAATAACTAACTAAACAGACTGGAGATGCAACAGTGAATTTGTGTGTAAGGAGGGACAGAGGAGACTGTATCTCTTGAGGAAGCTTAAATCCTTCAGTGTTTGTAGCAAGAAGTCTGTGGCGATGCAATCTATTCTGCCATGCTCTGTTGTGGTAGATGATTTATAATGAGTCAGACTTAAAAATATACACTGAACAACCTGATAAAGAAGACATTCTGTGTTCTGTTGACTGCTCTGGAGCATGTGGAGATGATTGTGCTAAGAAGAATGAGTCATAAAGAGCACAACGAACATGATGGACAACACAGATAGCATCGTTTTAAAAAAAAACCAACTGTGATCCATTAACGGAGCGCCTTCAATCTGAGCTTTCTTCAGAACCGTAGGAGATCCTTCCTGCTCACAGGATCCCCATGACTTTGAAGAAAGTTGAAAAACTTTGTTGCAATTTATAATTTTCCTTTGAGTAATGTCGTATTTTTAGTTGAACATAAGACATAATGTTACATTTAAAGGAAACTGTTATAGGCCCTCTGGCCAAAGACTTAATTTACAGACACAGCTCCCAGTTAGGGTTTCAGAAATTAGTCTTTAAAACTAATCATACAAGGAAACATCTACATAACAGTAGAACAAGACTTTAATACACTCTAGAGGTTGGCCTATAAAAAAATAAGCTTTTTAAAATATTAAGTCGTAAGCATGACGAGCTTCAGTCTCTGTTTGAGTTAATTTTTGTAGAAGTTTTAAGGATAGTCAATTATTTGACTGCATATTTCATATGTGGGTCTTAAAATGAAAAAAAGATGATTGTTCAAATGATGTTTGGACTCCTGTTGTGGGTGGTTTTTAAATCACCTGACTAATAACCTCTGGGACTTGGTTATCAATACATTTACAAGTTAATTTTAAAAGAGATTTAAAAAAAACCCAAAAACAACCCTAATCAAACTGTTAAAGCTTTGAACAAGACTTTATCAAATATTTTAACACCCATTGGTTAGTTTGGCCCCCTACAATTACACAATAAGAAAGGTATGCAAATATAATTTAGCAGCACACATAGACCAAATTAATCTTTGAAACAGTTTAGATTGATTTCTACAGTTTTAGAAATGTTCCCAATATGAACTTCAAATTTAAGTTGAGAATTCCCAGATAATTTAAATAATTCACTTTTTGTATTTCTTTACAATTATTTCGCACAGGAAAATTACAGATTGTTTGTCCAATTGGGGGGAAAAAAAAACACCAAGACAATTTTGGTTCCGTTCAGGGACAGAAAATCATCTTTAATCCAATCAGTTGCCTGTTCAATATCTCTACATTACAGGTTTGATCCTGCTAATGGACAGAAGTATTTATATTTTAAAAAAGAGAAGAAAAGAGTCTGAGACTGGCAGGTAATGTTCATGTTATGATCGTCATTATCGTCATCAAGATTTCCATCATCTCTATTATCATCATCAATCTTCTCAGATCTACTGGTGTAATGAGCTCATAACAGCATGAGGATGATTGCATAGACACACACACACACACCTACACACATGCACTGTAAGGGCTGGCATCTGTTTGGGCATGGCATCTCCTTCCAAGGGGCCCTCTATATAATTTTCTTTTCCTATTACTTTGTTGTTGTTATCTCTCTTTTTCCATTTCTGTGATGTTCCTTCCTTCTTTCTCTTGTTTTTCCACTTTCCTCTTCTTCTGGTCACTAATATGAACTTGAAAATGCGACTCTGCAATGAAATCCAGGCTCCTCAAATGCCTCCTCTGCACTTGAATCTCACACAAAGACACACGGATACACAACAGTAGGTTCACTATTACTGGCCTGATGTGTTCAACCCCCCTGCGGTGTTGCTCCCTCTGTTTTTGGCTGTTCAAACAAATGCCTTCTATCTCACCATCCAGCCGCTCAAGGACACCTTTTCTTACACAAATACAGTCACACACACACATACTTGCATGCATGCACAATATAGCAATCAAGTCACTTTCCTTTGTGGCCTTTCTTTGAGGAATATTACTGGCTTCTTCTCATCTCTGCTTCAGAGAGATGACTTGAGAAATACCTATCCCACTGCTCAAGAATTCACTTATTTGAAGATGGCTCACGGGACTACAGAAGTTGTTTGTGTGAATGGAAAAAATTAACTTCGGCATGCATCTTTGTTTTTTGCTGAAGAACAGCGTCTCTGTTGTGAAACTGTCTAAAGTATGCTTTGTCTTGTTCCATATCTCCTCCATTGACTCATCTTAAATAATAAAAATGAAATGTAACAGAACATGGACATTAGACAAATGAAAAACAGTCAAAAGCATTAATGGACTACTAGCTGTTTTTAAGGGAACAGAAAATAAGACAGACAAACTGAGCATATTCTAAAAGATGGAATAAAATGCAACAAGTAAAAGAAATAAAGCTTAAACAGAAATCATGACTAATGTCAATTAGTTTGACTTACTGTAATGATTTTCCATGTAATTTGAGTCCAACTTCAAATGTATTGTGTAGTTTTAACATATAAAACATAGATGTCTTTAAAATGGGGCACATAAAGTTATTTTTTGCAACTCCATGGGGACACGCTGTGTTTAAAGACCAACGACCAGAGGATCTATAAATGTACACATTTGAACTGATTGAGAAACTTTACAGATGTTTTACTTTTAAGACTGGGCCAAAAAAGGAGGTTGTCTCAGCAGGGGCTCTCATTTCAACATAACACTTACTTCTTAATGAGAACATACAAGTCACTGCAAAAGTTTGTGAATTACCATGTATTCATGTCTTTGGGATTTTGAAAATAAATCCACTGCATCTGAAACATAGTTGAAAATGTGTTGGATTTTAAATTAGCGTTCTAACGTTCAGAGCATATTCTACGGTTTTATTAATTCAATAACTGAGGACAAAAATCATCCAGATGCTTAAATGATTTGCTTGAATGACCTGCTATTTGTACTTGTAAAATGTCCTAACATTTTTTGGGTGAAATTTTCACTCGTACATATTGTGTGCACAACAGAAACATATCTCATGTCTTCGTCGAACATTAATATCAGACATATCGTACATGTAACACGTGACATCAACAGTGGTGATTTACAAGTTCACGCTGCAGCTGATGCAGAACAGTTCTACAAAAGATTCACTCACAGTGTTGGACTAGAGAGCTCCTTCAGTGACAAACAGCTTCATCCGCGATGCTCAAAGTAATGTTATCATATGTCCTTCCTCCCAGCAGCTGTTAGACTCTATTGCTCTCTTTATACATCCTGGTTATTTGCACTTTTTTTTTCACTTTTTGTAAATGGTCTGTCTTTTTTATGCACAAGTATACATGCATGTTTTGTGAAATATTTTTATTATCCTGCCCAGCTGCACATTACTTTGAATTTTTTGAGTTCTTAGACTTTTTCAAGAATGACATTTTCTTATGCTGTAAATGTGCCTTTACTGTGTGGTATGTTACTCTTAGTTCTGTTTGTATCCATTTTCTTGTTGTTTAAACTTGCCTGTCGCCTGGATAGTAGGACACCTGAATTTCCCTTCTGACGTTTTTCTATTCTATTCGACTTTATTCTAGTCTCGTCTAGTCTAATAGTTGTATTTGAACTACGAAAACTGTACTGGGTATAATATATTCTAACAGAAATGTAAGTATATTACTTTTACAGAAAAAATACTTATAGCCTTCACTTATAAACTGCATAATTAGCTTAGGTCTATTTTAAAACTAGATTTAATGTACAATCAAACCAAACTTGTTATTTTTATAATGTGATTTATCTCCAAGTTTAATTAGTAAGTTCTCCCATTTTTTTATTTCTTGATTTTCAATCTTACTTCCTGTTATATTCTTTCCTGTCTGTGATATTTGGTACTCAGAGCACTTAAATGTTTTCTTGGTTTAGTGATAATTAAGAGCTGAAATGTAAATGTCATGAACTTTTGGACAAACTGCTGCTGATCTTAACAAGATCCCAGCATCATTAAGATCATGTGAAAAATGAGGACTTATTGTTGGCTACCATATTATTCTGTGTTTCAGACTATCTACTCTTGACTCCTTCCTTTGTTGTCCTCATTGTCTTTCCCTTCTCCATTCACCAGGGCCGTGACAATTTTTCTGGCCTTAATCTTACTCTTTTTCTGTACTCAGTTGCCTGATCTTTGTATAATGTGGGTAGCGTCTGACGCCAAGCCATACAAAAGGTGCTGTCGCACACAAACAATGGCAAAAAAGGTAAATGTCTCTGTCTGCTTCACACACAGTTTGTGGACACAAGATGGAAAGACACTTTTATCTAAAGAAATTAGATTTACACTCACACAACTCCTTTTAAGCCTTTTATTAGCTCTATAAACATTTCACTTAAACAGGGCTATTTATAATTATACGATCTTTGCAACAGTATTACTCCTCAAATCTATTTTTTCACATTTTGTCATCTTGAAATAGCAAACCTTTATGCCTTAATTAGGATGTTATCTGGAAGGCCAGATGGTGCTAGATTTTGGAATCGAAGCTAAAGAATCCATCCTTCTCAGACTCAGCTATGTCAGAGTTTTTAGCAGCACAATTAAGAAAAACAAACTAAACAGGTATGGCTTCTCTGGAAGAATTAAGAAGAAGACACTACCTTTTGCTGAAAAGATGTTCACATCACAGGTTAGGTTTTCTTATGTCTGATAAAACTGCATAAATGAAAGAATGCAGAATAATATCAAAGTGGATATGGTTTCAGTACAATCATCACAACTGCCAAGTTTGATTTTTGCAACTATTGAATAAACTGTTAACTTCTCTCTTTACTTAACTAATCTGAAGAAAAATGTGAGACCATCTGTACAACTTCCAAAGTTTTGCTCAGACTGAGTCATACAACAGGTCAACAAATCCACGGAACGAAGCTAATCTTCAATGGAAATCCTAAAAAGGAAAATAATCAAAGTGCTCCAATGGCTGACTATAGATGTAAACTTTATCAAAATGTTATTTTGATATGCGAATTGGGTGGAATTTTTGCATATAAAATGTATGCAAATCATTATTGAGCAATGTTGCAAAAAGAATGCTTGAAAGAGTTCACATTGCAAAGGTCAAACAGAGGATGATTTCCTGACATTATTACTCTTAGTAGACATTTTGCACACTGTTTAAACATGAATTGTACTTATTTTTTTGCTATTTATTCATGCTTTGCTTTATGTCCAGCTTGACATTGTGGAAAAATACATGAATAATCCACATCAGCAAATTACAACTTCCTTGAAATTTATATTTTTGTGGAAATTTGATGAAAACAATCTGGGGCAGAGGTAGTTGTATAACATAATTTCTAAGCAATTTAACAAGATAGAGAGCACTGCTTACTTAGAATCCCAGGACATGGTCATAAAATATAACTGTATTCCTTAAGGAAACACATGTACAACACTAGTTTCCTATTAAAGAAGAAGATATTTGTTCCACACTGAATCACTTTGGAAGCAGGAGTTCATGAGGAGTTCAGAAAAGCAAGAAAGTACATTGTCTTATTCATATTCTCTTTTAAACACTGAAAAATAATTGTAAGCCTGTGTGTGCGCGCAACCATTGGGAGAAACTACTTAAAGTGTCTGATTGCCCTGAAGAGAATCATGTAAAATTGCCTTGTGTTTTGGCTGTCAGAGAAAGAAATTAGGATGACAAATTATCAGATTATCAGGACTATAAATTGCTTTAGAGGATGTCGCATCAGTATGCATCAGAATAAGAAAAAAAAACAAAAAAACATGTCACACTGTTGTATAAGGGGCATTTATTTAGAAATGACCAAACCTGAGGGTGACCTCGTTCATGTTAATGTTAGGATTCCGTAAAATGCGTTCAGGTGCTTTTTAGCAAACTCAAGAAAACTGTCGATTTTGGCATAGATGTCTGCTAGCAGTTCCAGACACACAGATGTCTGTTCTCTAAATCAGGTCATCATGGTCAGGCAAAGTACACAGCATAGCGGAGATGCATACAGTGTAAATCTGGGGCGATAGAGAAACGGTGGTGTTGCATGAAGCAGTACCACAAACAAATTTCCGTCTGCAGTCATTTATATCAATCTCCTTGGCAACTACTCAGGCATAGAAACATGACTTTATCATTAACAGACCTCCACAGGTGTCCTAGCAGTTTGCAGAGGTTGCACCGATAGATAGACATAGTTAACTGGATGCACGATGGTAGGAAAATCTGACGAGGCAGCACCGATTGTCAGAACATCAACAGCACATGTACCCAATTGTGAAGGAGTTCCTCCAGCCTGTGATTAGTTTTCCTCGTGGCTATAGTTGGCAACGTATAATCCTTGGTACATGCCAGTCAACATGGATTAATAATTAATGCACAAGTCAAAAAATTCCTCATAAAGAGAACAAAAGGCATATACAAACTATAAATTTGGGAACAACCAAACTGAAAAAAAGGTGTGACTTATTGTCCAGAAAATACGGTACTGTCTTTATGAGACAGTATGCCTGATGCTAGGATCCTGGAATTCATTTATTATTTCTCAAATTTCAAGTTTAGATTTCCGTCAAAGTGTGATTCAGTGTACTCTGAATCTCTGCTGAAAGAAGAGTTTACAAATCTTCAACTGTCAATCTTGTTTTTACATCAAATGCAGGATTCGCCAAATTCTATGATATTCTAAGTTCAGACTTAAGTATAAAACCTTAGGATATATATATATATATATATATATATGTATATATATATATATATATATATATATATACATATATATATATATATATGTGTGTGTGTGTGTCTGCATGTTGGATGTATGTTCAGTTGAGTGTTGACAGTGACAATAAGAAGCCTAATCCAGGGGTATTTGTGTATTACTCTTATCTCCTCTCACATATTTTATCCTCAGGGTACTTGGACTGCTCTCCTGCTGCTCTTCACACAAACATACGCGTACACACGCACATGCACACACACACACAGGGCATGCACAGGAGAACTGGGAACCCATTGACACACAAAACACACATACGCACAGACGTTTATACCTTTTCTCCACAGTCAATAGTACATGAAAATCCAAGGGCGGACCGGAGAATTTTGCCACCAGCGTTATGGTCCAGGGGCAAAGCAGGTTCTGAGGACTGCATTCATTGGGGTGTGTACATGAAAAGATACAGTCTCCATAAATGACTATGTTGCTGGGATGAAGAATGCTTCCATCAGGAAATTTAAAGCGTTGCTTCTTGGCCTGAGAGAAGATGACTTACCAACTAATGCAGCTAAGAAAGGTTCCTCGACAGCCTTTTTTATTTAATCTATAACTATATTAGCTGTCATTTCCAGTTTTCATGGCTGTCAATCACGCATTGCTTTGTTGTCACCTCCAAATTTAAAACAAACTGATTTATCTTGATATCCTTCAATGTTGACAATGAATAGATGACTGAAATCATTAACAGTGATCATGATGGTGGTGGTGCAGGGTTTCCTCAAGTGCCAATTTGAAACGTTTACTAAAGATCTTTGATAATGAAACCCAAGAAAAAGATATAAGAAATGAGCCTAAAGGCCACTCAGACATGGAGAAGCCACAACTCCAAAAGCAACACATAAAGCAAAATTAGTTTGTTAATCGACTCACAGCTGTAATTCTTGCAACATGTCCTGTGGTCAATTTAAAATTTAAATATTTGTCCATGAAGACTATTACTACATTTTGAGAAAAAAGGCAAACTCTTACAACTCTGACAACACCGTCCCAACTGTGAAGTTTTAAAGTTAGATGGAGTGGTGGTAGTCATGCTGTGTTGGGGTTTGCTGGATAAGAGCAAGTTGAACTTCACAAAATAGATGGCAGAAAGAAGCAAAAATGTTATGGGGGAACATTAAGGAATATCTAAAAACATCAGCCAGGAAGCTGAAGCTTTCACAAATGGGTTTTCCAAACAGACAATGATTGTAGGCATTCCAGAAATGACTTACAAAGTGACTGTAAGTGAACAGCTGCATCTACATCAGCATAACCATCACTGATACTAGTAAGCTGGGCATGTTTGTGTGTGCAAATGTGTCTTGTCCTGTCTTTCTGTCCTTTACAATACATAAATCTATAATTCACTGTCACTGTTGGACCCCACAGCAAACCTTACTACTTGATGTGTGTGTTCATTATTTTCTAACATTTTCTTCCACTCTCTTTACCTTTCTCTCTTCCAGGTAAATCCCAGCCTGCCTCTTCACCTCCACTAAAAGTAAGAAAATCAATATCTGTGATCTCTCTTTCTCTTGCTCTCCTGGTCTTGTGGCTTTGCTTTGCTCTGTCGACTTTTTAGAAAATGTGTACAAAGACACATGCACGTGTCAGAGAAAAAAATCATGCTCGGGATATTTTAAAAGTGGACAATGTCCATATGATTTATATGTTTCTGGAGGTAACAAATGTGCTACACTTACCATGCATACTCATCATTTGAGTTAAACCTTTTGAAATCAACTTTCAGAAAATAAATTGGCTTTTGTTTTTCCAGTATTTTTTAATCATTCTACATTGGTGAATGTCTTAATATAACAAATACATTGCAAAAAGCTTGGGAGTACAGTTTATGCAGTAATTTTACTATTAACAGAAAACAAAATAATTCTAAAAGTTGTTTAGTTTTTCTGAGATGGTATTATGAATGATGTAGTTTGATGCGGTGTCCAAACGTTTTGCCACAGTTGTTATGTTGATGGGACTTGCAGGTGACAAAATTATAAATTTTATCACAACAATCAAAACATTTAGAGAAGGATTTTTTTTTTTTACCCTGCCAATAAAAAGTACACAATATATTTTCTGAAACAAACAAAATTGTAATTTTTGTGGAAAGGGATCTGCAAATGGTTTTAGATCCAAAACATTAAAAAGAGTTTTGCAGGTTTAAAGGCAGGCCTTCTGATTAAACTTTTTTAATCAGAAGTTTTTTCTCATCTGTTTTGAGACAATATTAGGATTTGATTCACTCTTGCATTGAAACTGTTTTCTTTATTTAACCAAGTTAAATATGCCAATTAACTGCAGAGAGTGGCGCACTTCTTTCGAGCAATAGTCACTGGATACTTATGCTCCAATTTATTACGTAATTAAAAAGAAACAAAAAAGCTTAATAATTAAAAGGTGGATACTTAGTGTCGTGCTCAACATTTTTATCTTATTAAGGCTGCAGTTTCTCTGTAAAAAAGAAAAATGCTCTTGCTAAGAAAACAGTCTCCATCTGTATGAATTGCCTGCGCTTGGGGGCCAAATATATACCATGCTTGAACTGCTGTTTGCACTACATAAAATCAGTCGAGGGCCCAGAAATGTCCCCCAGATTGGCCTAAATATGTACTTCACACAGCAGGTCGTTGTACTCAATTCCAATTTGTTGCTGAAATCGTAATTTTTTGTGTGTGGGTGTTCTTACTACTAATTAAATGCTGCCGCAATCAGACGTCTGTGTTAACAGTTTATGACCCCAAAGTGACCTGCATGCGCAGAAGAAGAGCGTAAATATCACAAAGCAGCACACTGTTTACTGAAGTAATAATGGATGCCACTGTCTATGGATCAGTTTTAAAGTTCTTGAGTAGTTGGAACTGACAGTATTGGCTCTAATAAAGTTAAGGGTGTTAGCACTGCTTCCTTTAGCCACTGTTTACATCCGGCTTTACCACAACTTGCTTCTTCTGGCACAGAATTATGATACATGTCTCATATCAATTAGATATAACACAACAAGACTGTTCTGACTGCAGATGCTTTGAAACTATCGAGTACATATTGAAATTAGTATCACATATGGAAGTGGCACAAATTGGCTGTTTTTTGGGGTAAAAGAAATCAGAATTTGGACTCATTAGATTTGTTATGAAAGTGTGAAATACTTGGACCTCACTGAGAATACATGCTGGTACTCAAACTACTTTTAGTAGTACTTTAAAAGACAGTTTTTCCTGCAGCGTTGACGATGTGTTGGCTTTGGCAGGAGAAGAACTGCAAAGCAGGATATGAATTCAGTTTTATATCATTCTTCTCTATGAGAACCAAGTTATTCAAATAGATTTTACAGCAGTTATCTTCATTTTGTTGTGATGCGACTTGTTGTTTGCTTTATCTGTTTTTCTTTTTTTGTCATTGTCCTTTCATAGGGCGTGTTATTTCAACTGTCCTTCAGTGAATACAGATTACAAAACGGATGAAAATTGGCTTGGAGTCCAGAGAACAGTACAGCGAACAAGAATGTAGAAATTACACTGAATAAATGCGTCACTCTCCCTTTTTTCTATCTCTTTCTCTATTTGTTACTAATGTACTAACACCGAAACAACGATCACAAGCTTAAGTATATAAATGAGTACACAAATATAAATTGATATACATTAAAAACTAAAAATACTTTATTGGACACATTATTGAAATATTAAGAATTGTACTACTAAAAAGCTCAGTGATTAATAACATTCATTCAATAACCCTTTTAAATATGCTTGTACAAAAAAGCCCCACATGCATTTCTATTGAGAATCTTTTCTACCTTTAGTCTTATTCATGCAAAGGAGTTGAAGCTTAGTTTAGTTTTAATCTCCTGACTGAACCTGGTCACCCACAAAACCCAAAGAAAATGAGGATTAGTTTGACTGAAACAGCTACTTTTTTCTGTATATTTCTGGAATATTATATATTCTTTTTTCATTGGAAATATATAAAAGCCTTTATGTTAAAATAATTGACCAGTTTAATCCTATGTTGTAGGATTAAACTTTCTTTCCAGGACCCTGAAAGTTTCAGAATGAGTCTGCCTGGATACAGACAGGAGTATAAAGACAGAATAAAGAAATGAACATTGGAGTGGAAAAATTATTTGAATAATCTGTCAATTGTTAATATTTACCTCAACTGGAAAAGAGATGACTATGGATCAGTTATGGCAACATTAGTTTTTTTCTAATTTAAGACTGTATTAGTAACTTGTTGTTTTCTATAGCCTAAGGTTTGACTTCTACACTTGTTGTTATAGAGTTAATCATTTTATTTTAGCTTTTAACTGTTTTATTTTTCTATACATTTCTAAGTTTTGAAATGGCAATACAAGTATGTACAGAAGTCCAAGCTTTTGTTGTTACATGATAAGAAATGATTACAAGCTACTGCTGGTAATCAGGTGCATTGTTGAAATGTCTGTAGAAAATGTAAATAAGAAGAGAAAATGTGAAATGAACTTTGTGCAATAGATGAGATGCAAACACAAAAACATAAATGGGCAAAATGAGCTGGATCTGGGCTCGGATGAAAGCGAAATTTCCCATTTCTCAGTATTGTCCTTCATTAGAAACAAGAACATAAATAAACAAAAATATGGTTTATTTACAGAAGAGGATGCATTACACATTCTGCCATGGGTGAGAGGTTGTGCTTTTGTTCTAACCTGGCTACATACTTAAAGCTGTGACTAAACTGCTGCATGCAAACAGAGAAGCAGAGATCTTTTGTGAGATTCAAAATGGGAATCAATAACACAAAACTATATTTGCAAGAAGTCAGTGTGGAATGCATAATGTAATTCTGTTCCCTCTTCAGACTCAAGTCTGGGCAGGGGGAGAGAAAGGGTTGCATTCATCTATTGCAGAGCTGAGACCAAGTTAGCCATGTCTGAGCTGTTCTGTGAGTTTGCACATGTTCATTCTGGCCATTTTACAATGGCTGGCAAAGATTTCAGTTCTGAAAATTGTGTACTGTTTTTGTCCAGATACCAATATGTCCACTTCAGGCATCAAACCGGCTACAGAATTATTGACTCAAATACCATCCGTGTATCCAGATTTTATGTGGATTGAGATTACAATCAACAGCAGTAATTTTCACATTAATATGATTTATACTATGTAATTTGTTGGACAGAGAAGTGTAGAGGTGATGTCACTGTCATCAAAACCGTTTTACCTGAGCAAATCAGAAGGTTAGGAAGAAATCTTGGAGTTATGGAGATGTCAGATTGGCAAGAACTCTTCCTTTTCAGCCATTTTGTTACAAACACAAAACATCAAGTAGTAATACTTTGATACCAGGACCACTAATTATCTTTAGCAGCAGCCGGAGAGAAAGTGAAATAACATCACAGTGTTTATTTTATGCACATTTTTAAAATAAATGTCTATGGTTATCATTTGAAACTAAACTTTAATTTAAAACTACTTATTGAATTTTTTTTAAATTTTTTTTGTCCGCATCATCCAGCTGTATCACAGCAGTATTTTATTAGCACAGTAAAAGTGGCCACTATTGATCCTGTGCCAAGCAAACCAGCCGGACTTGTGGCGCAGACCTCTGTAATTATTAAGTATTTAAAAGTCAAGTGGAAAAACACAAAAAAATGATGTCCTCCTCCTTTGTCTGAACTCACTACAGTCAACCTTTTGACAGATGGAATGAAATGTACCATCATGTTATCCTTCTTGTAAAAATGAGCAGCTATTCCCATCCGCAGTCTCCCAACAAGGGATGGTGGTGGAGCTCAGCGGCAGAGAAGCTGTTTGATCCCTGGACCGACAGCTCGTTGAAGTGTGAGTAAGAATAGGCAAGCACAATGGAAGTTAGAAACATCAAGAACAATTAAGCACACTGCATCAATAGAAAAAGTGGATTGTAAAAAGAGTTGAAAAAGAAAAAAATACCCGTGAACATGGTGAAAGCAATAACAGGATGAGACATTAAGTGAATATTGAACACATGAAGAAAAGCTTGTGGGGAAAAAAAAAGTCAAGAAACCAGCTGAAATTTGTCAATGTTTAGAAAGCATGTTATGCTAATATGTGTGAATCATAGCAACAGGAAATGCAGCATATTGAACAATATTCACCATGGAGGAGAAGGCAAAATCAAGGAAGCAGTTGTTAGGCGAGAGGTGAACAGCCTGGATACAGTCTGTCACAGGGCAACAGCACACATAACGCTACACACACCCTCATACCTGAGAACAATTTTGGGGTGACCAATTAACCGAAAATTAATGTTTTTGGACAGTGGGAGGAACCTAGAGTACCCAGAGAGAATGTATGCATGCACAGAGAGAACATTCAAACTCCATGCAGAAAGACCCAGGCCAAATTTCTGACTACTATTTCTGTCTTTATTTGGCATTTAGCAAATAAAAATAATTATCCTAACTGACCTAAAACAAGATAAGTTTGGTCTGATTTAGCTTTAGACAGTGAGACAAAAAAGGTGCATTATATTTTTATTTGGCATACTATGTAAATTTCAGGTTTATAGAAGAAATCTAATAAGATTTATATTAAAATATATGTTTTTATCTATTTGAGATAAAGATAGTTTTACTTACTTGACATGTCTCCAGCTTATTAAAACTTTCACATGTTACATACATAGCAAGGACAAATAGGAAAAAAATAGAAAAGATATAATGAAACTTTGCTCTTTGGTTTGTTTTTTTTTTGTCACAAACAGGCCTATTTCTAAAGTATTCTTCATTACAATTGATGGTTGTATGAAACTGAGTTAGTTATATTTTATAGTACACTGAAAATACCTTTAATTTTGAAATAACTTTACTTAGACTTAGAAATTCAAACCCCAAAAATCCCAAATAAGATTTAGAAAAAAGAATACATATATTTGTTTTAAATATATTCTTGAAAAATATATTTATATATGACATTTTACCATGTTTTTCAGCATGTGAAAATTTGCTGCTGAACATCTCAGATTTCATTTTTCAAAACAAAAATGACTCTAAACATGATCAAAAATAACATTCCTCAAAACCTATTGGACATGCGGCGTTTAAACATTCCAGTAGGAAAAGGAATTAATATACAAACCAGTGGTAAGAATGAAGCATCAGTTCTTTGGACCATTTCTACTTCAGGTCATCATGTTTTTCAGTCAGACTTCTTATTTTAGTTTTTTTTTTTGTGACACTCAGCTTCTTAGCTATTCTTATCTCCATCATAAAAACTAAATCCTTATCTTCACTACAGTGCGAGGTCATTCTTTGGAGCCAGAGGTCTCCTTCTTGGTTTGCTGCTCTGCAGAAACACTTTTCTGCTTTGCAGCATTTAGTGGAAAAGGAGGAATAAGCTATTGAGATGTTATCACTTTCTTTCAGAAATTCTCCGAGGTTTCCTGTGACTGAGCCAGTGAGACAGAAGGATGGACTATATTAACAAATACCGCAATTGTTAAATATTTAAGTCATATTCAAATCAGGTTATCCGGGGAAAGCCTAAACATCATATAGCAGAGAAGCCATTCAAAGGCTTTGTGTGGTTAAAATGCATGAAACTGACAGAATATGGTAAAAAAGAGATCCGGACTGGTTACCAAAAAATGTCAGGGTGTGTTTCCCTGGGAAGAAAAGCTAAAACAGTTTAGACTTACACTGATATCAGCTCTCTTTACCTGTCAGCAGATAGAAGTGCTGTCAGTTGCTAACAACTAATTGTCTATTAATAATGTTAATACCACACTGGTTCAAAAAGCAATCTTTTCATTTTAGAGAAGTTACTTTTTACTTTACCTGAGTGGGTTTTTATGCTAACACATTCTCCTTTTCTTAAGTTACATTTTGTTTGTCAGTATGTTGTCTTGAGATGATGGACATTCCTGTTACCTAAAGGCATTTTAGCAGAAAACCTTTTGTTGTTCCTTTTAGATGGAAGGAAAATCAGTGAGGATGCCGTCTGATTTTTTGTCGATGACAAAGATCTGTCCGTTCACTTTGCTTCATGCAAAACAAACAGAACTCACAGAATTTCCTGCAATATTTTATACAGCACTTCATGCCATCTTCATTTGTTTTTTTTTCTAATTAACACAGATGTTTCAAACTTGGAGAACAGAAAAACAGAGATTGACATTTAATTACATCCTGCAGCACAGACGTAGCGAAATCCACATAGAACTAATTTTGCAGAGATTTATTGATATTAATCTTGAAACGAAGCAAAAATAAATGTGAACATAACATACCTATCTGACACTTTCAGACAGATCTCACAAAACTCCCTTTAAAAGCATTTTTGCTGCGTGACATATTTAAACTTCATTAATTGTTTTAATTTAGGTATTTATTTTTTCAAATTGTGGCAGCTCCAATTTTAACTAAGTTGAAAAATTATACAAACTATATGGAATATAGCTATGTTTATATTTTAAAAAAATAGAAACAGATTTTGTTTGATTAAACCCTAATTTTCTGCCCCTATCAACCTGTTTTCTCTGAAATAACTGAAAGGAAAATTCAAGTATATATAGGAACCTTAGAAATAAGGTGGATAAAACATGTGTCTAAGGAAAATATAGATATTTTTGCCCTTCGCCATTAAGCTGCTCTAATATTTTCAAGAGCTTGGAAGGCTTAAAGCAGGTTCAACTTTATACCATATGTAACTCCTGTCAGGTATTTAATGTGTATCATTATGTTCTACTGTGCTCCTTTTTAGAACTAAAATTTAAGTGGAGCATGATTGTTCTTTCAAAAGACTTCTTTTCAAAACCAATTATGTGTCATGCAAGCAATCCAGCTCCATGTCGAATGTTCAGGATAATTTAACAACATCAAGCACACCTGAAATAAACCTTTTAAATTTTTCTTGAGAAACTGTTCAAATGTTTTTCCATTGTACACATCTAGAGAGATTTTTTAATTGTTGTATTTTACATGGTTTCATTCTAACCTAACTTGTAAAAAAAAAAAAGAAAAAAGGTGAGGATACACTGGATGAACGTGAGTGCATCTATTTATATACATATATAACAAATGTATGCATATATATATATATATAAATATATATATGTATTTTTTAAAATCAATTTCGAAACAAATTTAGCAGTTATTTTTTTGTATCTACACCTGTAAAAATGCAGTAAGAATGTTTACGTTATTGGGAGAAAATCCAGGTTCTTGTTGCTAAAATTCATTTCAAATGACTTGTAATATCAGCCATTGTTGTTGTACACCAAAAAACGCTTTAAATAGCACTTATGCTCCTGATACTGGAGAAAAATGGCAGCGTCGGGGAATTGGGCTTAGTACCGTACATCTTACCTTGTCCCTTTTTGACATAGAGGCTGCTGCTCCTGTGCTTCACTTGCTGCGTCTCCATTAGAAATGTGCACAAAACTTTGTCAGTATCCTGCCCAGGTCGAAAAATAAAAATGTTACAATTATAGTGTTTCCATTAAATAAAGAATGCAATTAAAATCACATGTGAATAAGTTTGTTCAGGCAATAAGTCATTGAAAAACCATGTCATGCCATCATCCTCCAAATTCTTCCACCGGCTTTTTGTGGTTTGAGCCAGTGGCAACATCCGGTTGTTGATCATGTGATGTGTGATGCAAAAAAGTATTTCCACTGGAATTTTGCAAAGTTAAAAATTTTGATAAGGCCAAGAAATCACATTATTCTAGCGCCAAAACTTATAAGAAAAGTTTTTTCAAGATTAGCATTTCCATTAAGCAAATTGTTTTTGCGGAAATCTCCAATTGCACAATTATATGGTCATTGGAAAGGCAGCTACTGACGATGATGGTACTTTATGTCCATCATTGTTGCTACGACCTTCTGGAGCTGACTCCTCACAACCTTTGCTGATTATTTTAAAGCTCTTATGAGAGGTGTCAAAATGTCTCATCATTTTAATTTTGTGAGATAAACCTTTAAAAGTAAACAAATTCCACACATTTTGTAGTCAGAGTAATTCTAGCATTTGATGCCGAAACGTGTGAATACAAATACGGATCACTATCGGTTCTTCATGAAGCATGCAGCAGATAATAATCTGGTCAAATTGAATAGCATGTGACAATTCAAATCTGGATTACAGAAATTGAGAAATTTCAGAAAGGTTGCAACATGTTTTAGATCTATTGTAAATTCTTATTCTGTAGTTTTGTTCTTTGTGCTCGAATGCCTCACCAACTGTGAAACAAGCCACGCCACAGGAATGTTGTTCCCGAGTGACTCAGTGGGTGGTTCTCATTGGCCTGCTGTGTCAGCAGGCACTGTCATCGGCTAACTTCTTCTCCAGGGTGCTACTAATTTCCTGAGACTGCATGTAACCACAATTGTCTTCAGTCCTTCATTGCCAAGGTTGTTGCAAGACATTCAAAATGTTCTTGTTGTTCATGAGACAGTGCGCAAGTATGTTTAGATATGAATAAATGCCCCCCATCATAACACTAACTCTATCCTTCATTCAACTCCTTCTACTACTTAATTTACAGAAAGTAGTGTGATGTTCCTTACACATGGAGACATTAGATACACAAACACACACCAAGAGTCACACAGTTATACATAGGTCAATCATAGTGATGTAAATAAAACCAACAGGAACCTTTAGCAATGCACCACACTTTAAATATTCATCAATGCTTAATGAAGGGAAAGAAATTGATTGATTAAATTGTGTTAGCTTCACTATGGGAAGGTGTGAATGGCCTTTTGTTAACTGATTAGACTGCAGTAAATAATTAATTGAATCAGTGGGTATTTGGAATGATTTGAACTGATTGAACACAGTTTTTGCCTTGAAGAGAGATCCAGTTGCTGTTTGACGCTCTTCTTGTGCTATTCTGTGGTTTTGTTAATGACTATATTGCGTTGAGAGCCTTCAAGTTCATTATCAATGCAAACAGATAACCCGATATCAGCATCTTAGTTTGTTGACACTGTTTTAAACAGGCATTATTTGTGAAAGCTTCACAATCCTGATCTGTTAATATCTCATCTGCACAGCACCTGGAAATCGGAATTTAATCTAAACTTTTAGTCTAACATATATTATCACACCTTGGCGATGCCAGAAGACCAATAGTGGTAAAGAACTCAGTTAAAAATTACAGTTCTTGATTCAGCCTATTGAATCAAGAATCAAGCCTACCAACTTATACTCCATGCAGTGTAACAGCATTATATTGCTTTAGTTGACTGTTTTACCCAATGGAAAGTTCCAGAACTGCAATGTCCAAGATGTGATGTGATTGGTCAAGTACTTGATAATAACATAGGAAATGTGTTGGGGAAACAACACGTTTGTTTTAAGAGAATATGTCCATCAGCGCCTAAGGCAACTGCTGAAAATGTGTTGCTTGAAAGTTTTTCTTTTGCTAGTTGGGACTTGCTAGTGTTTGCTAGTTACAGTGATAAATGATCTCTTGGACTGGAGTGAGAAACTGTTAATACTGTTCATCCTTGCATCAGATTTGTATGCTTTTTACTTCAGATACATCTGTTGTGGAAATTACAAGGAGGTTCATCTTCTATTCACAGTGTGTATTAAAGAAAAATAAGATGGCAGCACCAGTTTCTTATCATTTTCTACCTCCTGTGAGCTGCAGAAAAATGCTCCCTCGTGCCCCTGCTTCACTTCTCCAGCTGTGAGAGCACATCTCCAAGCGAAAATCACCCGCAATGAAATGCAGGTGTGAATAGCAACCATAGAAAACACCCAGTCCAAATTTTGCAATACAAATTGGCCAAGCCAGAAGTAAAGAGGACATTTCTAAAAATGGACTTTGTGATGGATCAGACCAAAAAAACAATGCTCTTCAAGTCAAAACTGCTCATGTTAGTGTGACCCCATCACGCGAATGTGTTGTAAAAGCATACAAAGAAATACACAATGTTTAACTGGAATATCTGAGGAAGAGTGAAAACAAGGTAACGTAATACACTCACATGCTCCACGCACACACACAAAATGACATGAGGATAGAAAACACACTTATCTAACACAAATTATGCACACCTGTTGGCAGGCTTGTGCTGAATGACTTCTACTTTGGACCAACTGTGTGTCGCACTTCACTGCTGGTGGCCAATTAGTAGCAGCCTAAGGAGTGACCTCCTGCTGAGGCTCCCAACCAATTATAGGGCTTGATTTATACCAGCAATAACTTCCTCTCCCACTTTTGCACACGCTGCACAAGGTTTCAACTGTGGGCTCTCATACACAGGTACATGATGTAGAAATTAGTATGAACAAGCAGAGTTAAAGACATAAACAATGGAATTGGAACAAAAACCCACACTAATAAAGTCAAAGACCCCCTATATATGCTATAATGATCAGCAATTAGAGCCTTTAGCAAAACTGCTCATATTTCAAGGCAGCCAATGGATACTACAGTAGCAGTCTTTGAATATGTGCTCAGATAAAAACTTTTCATTTTTGCATATCAAGGACAAATTACCATAACAACCCTATAGTTTTGTGAGCTATCTTTATCTATGTATTATGTCTGCAGTAACAGCTAATATAAAAGTTATGTATTTATATAGTAGGATTATATCAAGGATTTCTCACTGTACAAACTGCATAATTTTATTGTGCTAATCGATAGTCCTGAGCCTTTTTATAATATATACATCATACAAAAGCTATGCTTTCCACACTCATGGCTTCCAACTGACTATTTGAATAAATCCCCCATGTGTTCCTAAAGGTTTAATTGTGATAATCGCCTCCTATGATTTTATTTATTTTTTTAGTTTAAGTTAAGCTGCTCAGAGTCTTGAATCCTTTGCGGTTTCACGCTGTTTACTTGGAGCAGATAATTTTTTTTTTTCAGCACGACATCCTAGGCCAAACTGATATTGTGGCTTCAACTCAAGTTCTTCACTTCGAGTTGCAACTGACCCCAAAACTATGAATAGAGGCCCGGATGAACTTCAGATGAATGAGGTTCATTATTACCATGCACATTTAGACATGAGCAAAAAACTCCAATGAATTAATCTTCTCCTACTGGTATTTTTAGAGATCCTGTGTTTGTTCCCAGCTTCAACACCTTCTCCAAAAACATCTTTTTAGAATTTGTGCAGTTCTTATCTTCTTTCCCAATGATCCAGTGATCATTGGGAATGATCCAGTGATCCAGTGATCATTGGGAAAGAGACTTGCTAAAGTCAAAAGCTCTGACTTAACATTTTGTTATGTAAAATACTGTGATATACTGTAACTGTGTCTGTAGTTTCAAGGAAAATGTTAGTGGCTGTAAGCAACAGCATATTGTCTTTTATCAATCTGTATAGACTCTAAATAAGTAAATTATGTATTGACCTGTGACCCTGCAAGGATAAAGATTTTAGATGATAGAAAGATATAATTTGAATTTGATACTATAATTGAGTTAATTGTTGCAATTTAACTTGATGATAAAAGAGCATTTACACCAACCGAAAGCTTCATGATAAGCAATATGTCCCACTGTCTGGACAAGGATGTCTTAAACACAGAGCAAAAGCTGGTCTGTGCAAAAAGTTAACTTTCTAAAAAGGTTAGAACTGAACTCGTCATCCAAATGTTTTCTGCTCACTTCTTCAATGAATGGTTTAAAACTTGATATATAAAAAAAGAAATTACATTACAAAAATTAATGGAACAAGAAGCTCCAGAACCCATTGCAGCTGAAGGATTTGATCACCAGCAATCAAGCAAAACCAGCTTGTGGGCACTCCTCGGGGAAAGGCTTTTACTCTAATGTTACTAATCAAAAGTGGACATTTTGTTTCTTAAAGCAGTGGCACCAAAATGACTCTCATACACTGTATGGGGAATTCGTGAAACAAAGCAATCTCCCGTTTTTTTTTTGTTTTTTTTTGCAACTGTTTTGCATGCACTATTTCGTTTATTTCTGCTTATTTATGCAGCAGATTTTCTTAAACACGCACAATATTTGACAAAGAAATGCCCAGACAGAGAAAAATCTTTAACTTTTTCTTTTTGTTTTTTAATTAGAATCAACTGAAAAGTCAAACTGAGTCTCCAAGCTTTGAGAACAACATATGACTAAATCAGAAAGGAATGTAATTAATTGTAAAAGACAATGGATTTTAAGCATTTCGCTTGGAGATAAAAAGCCTTATTTTTTTTAAAATAAAAAGTATCCCATTATAAAACTGTTACGTAGCTACTAATGCAGAATTTCAGATATACCTAGTACAACATTTTGCTGTGCCACAATAGAAATGAAACATGTTCAATGTTCCATTAATCAATCCATTCTTTACCCTTATTCTGACATACAGTCATATGAAAAACAACAGATCTGGAAGCAAGACTCAAACATTTCTCTGTCTGGTAACTTTCTCCTGCTCATTCTGAGGGATAACAAGATGTTCCCAGAACAGAAGGGATGTTTAGTCCCTCCAGCATGTTCTATCCCAGGGTCTCTTCTCCATACGATGTGCCTAGGAAACGTAAGAAAGAAATGAAGAAGTTCACTCTCTTCACTTG
The DNA here is from genome assembly GCA_010277075.1 of Poeciliopsis retropinna. Taxonomy (NCBI): domain Eukaryota; kingdom Metazoa; phylum Chordata; class Actinopteri; order Cyprinodontiformes; family Poeciliidae; genus Poeciliopsis; species Poeciliopsis retropinna. The sequence goes on along the minus strand of VMRM01000013.1, from coordinate 20,208,346 downwards.
CGTTTTAGAAGCAGATTTGCCTTCAGCATTTAGCTTTAAAATTTATTGGGTAAACTTAGGTTTATACACATTTAGCACTGGAAAATAGATTCTTAAATAGTCCTAGGTTGTTTTCATTCAAACCCAAATTACATTTGATAGAAGAATATTTGGCATGGATATTTGGTCATCTGTAATTTTAGACTGGCTAAGATAATTATGATCAAATGGGCTCAATCTATACGGCTACTACTAAAGTGAGATTTAAACTAACTATAAACTATTTATTAGGCATAATCTCAGGGTATGTGTTCCCAGTAGAAACCAGGTGACTGGGAACAGGGAAGTCTGGACCTTCCTGTTTAGGCTGCTGCCCACGTGACCCGACCGAGGATGAGCAGAATTTAATCAATGGACATTTTATGTCTTCTTCAGTGGTTGACAGAGCAAAACAAGCCTTGCTAATTTTCTGCCCCCCCACCCCCAAAAAAAAGATGTCCGATGTTGATAGAAATGGGTAGTAAATGTGAATAATTTAAATGGTTTTGCCGTTGAACTTTCAGGACATGACTATCACCAGAGTCTGCAGCTGTGGGGAGGTTATGATGGCACCTTATTGTTTGCTCTGAAAGACTGTTCTGGTCAACTTTTAAATGCTCCGGCCACACAACATTTATTATTTATGAATCTTCTGATCATGCGCTTCTTTCATACTGATCATTCTGAGGGCTCTGTGGGTCTAGTTTGACCTTGATCATTTCCGCCTTTGATGTTTCATATCTCTTGTCATTGTGGTCTTTTTGTTCCACTCTTTATTTGGTACAAATATTGAGCCAGTTGCTGTGGGATGTTTTGTACTGGTCATGCATCCATTTGCACCTTCCATCTTGATTTAAAGTAATTTAATGTTATTTGTTCAGGGTCGACGCAAAGAAAATGTGGTCATATAACTCCAATGAATAATATAGTTTTGGGCTTTTGGCGATCTTTTTGATCCAAAATGTAATGGTTCACTATTCACTATATTTTAAAAAGTAATGTCTACATGGAATATATATATTTTTTTGTTTTTGTTTAGTTTTTTTTCTTTTTTTGCAGAGTTGTCTGCATGCATGTAAATTGAAAAGTAAGCTTCTCCGTGCTATGGCTGCATGTATTTTGTCAGTACGTCAGAGTACAAAAATCCTCGTCTTGATGAACAGAGTGGACCCATTCAGAAGCTTGAATGGTTTTGATTCTAATTTATATCTACAACTTTGTCAGAAATTTGTTCAATGATGTCACATTTCAAAGATCCAGGCTTTTACATTACAGGCTTTTACAGTCGGTTGTAAAAAATATTTGTGCCACTAACAAGCTATTTGTGTTCCCCTTTTGCGCATTCTTGAATTCACAGGTCCATTAGGAAAATAATGTTGTATTATCATGCTTTTTTAATTACAGTTTTGTTTTTCTTGCAGGATAAGAGAAATCCCTACTAAGGTAGCAGATTTGCTCTCTGATGCCTAATGAATACAGCTGGCTGCTTTCTATTTTTTTAAACTATAAACCAAAACTCTCCCATGGAGAACCACAAGCTGTATGTATGTTTGCTCAAATTGGGGCTTTTCTATGTGCAGACAGATTGGAAGTAATCTAAACAATGTGTGTGTGTGTGCGCGTGTTTGCGTGTGTGTAGTCTCGCTTAATTCTAAGTAACACCTGGGACCCTGCCATTGCCAGATGATCCCTGTGTCTTGAAATGAAATGCAGCCAAGGATGTTCATGCACACTCACTAGTCTCGGGTGCACACATCCGTAATGCCACACTAACACACACTTTGAGTCATACATCCAGAGAAACAAAGCAAGTCGACAGACAAGACTACAGTTCAGAGGCAGGTAGTCTGCTTGCCTGCCATGCCAAGTAGAGGATTACAGTGCAAATCAGAGGCTTATCTGCAGAGAGTATAATGTAAAAACAGACAAAGGACCATGAGGGTAATCTAGTTACACATTAGGAGGGATGGTCAGCATTCAACTGTCAGATTACTCGACATACCTGCTCAAAATGTGTGTTCCTCCTTACTGCATAAGTTGTATAACTTGAATCATTTTACAGTAAGTTGTCGAAAGATTTTTTTTTTCAGGCTCTGACAGGACATTTGCTGCTTCTAATGAGACAGTAGAAAGAAAATCTTTCATACTGCTTGAACTTTTTCAAATGGTGTCAAATTATAACCACAAGCGTGAACACATTATATTAGGATTTTATGAGATAGACTGACACAAAGTAGAGGCATAATTGACAGGAAAAAAGGACATATTTTCAAACCCTTTACAAATTGGAATCTTAAAAAAAAAAAAAAATTGTTTTCATTTTGTTTGAGTGAATACTATATGTTTTAGCTGCAGTTAAAAGTATGATTGAGATCAACTTATAAGCTTTATATTATGAAGTTATTTTCATTCCACCATCAAAACATACAGTGTAACGCTGCAATAAGTAATAATGTAATAAAATTGGGCTTCAAAATATAATAAAACATAACTAAAACCTCACTATGCAATAATCTGCTTCATATGTAACAGCATTATTACATTTTGCACATTATTACAAAATGCAGAGGTAACCTTTTAAAAATTATAGTGCAATCATGCAATGCACTATGAAATGCACAATCAAAAATTGTTTCATCCCAATCTTTATATTTTTAGTATCGGCTGTATTACAGATCCCATATGTTGCATATGTCCCATTTAGTTGCATTTCATTTGAAACTTTGGTCAACAAATGCCAAACTTTGAATCATTTAGTTGCATTTTCAGGCTCATAGCCAGAACATTTGGTAGTAACCTGCATGTTCAAGGCAAAATGTTTGAAATGCGTTCAAGGATTTTATTATACTTTGTGTCGCTTTCCTCACTTTGGTCCATCAGATTAGTGGCATCAGAAATCAGCAAACACTTGGTGGAACTGTGATCTCATCATAGGCACTACCTTCCAGTCCAACGCTCCTAAGTACGATTAACAGCATAACGAGAAGCATTGTTTTGACAATGTGCAAGAAATATAGGAACTTTGATAGCTATAGCATTTTTATAGCAATTGCAAGTAAAATAGATGCTTGATTGTGGTATAATCACAATCAAGCATTGTAAAATACATTGTAAAATACATTGTACTGCCCATTTAAAGCTACAAGTCTTTTGGGGTATGTCTCTAAGAGTCTTTGACATCTAGAGACCTTTAAATTTAGGGTAGTTGTCTGTTACAGAAAGGTGAATCTCTTCCCCAGTCTCCAGTTTTTTGCCTCAAGCAGGATTTCTTTCAGGATGACCCTGAATTTAGCACCATCCATCTTCCCTTGAACGGCGACCCGTTTCTCCGACCCTGCTAAAGGAAAAAATCATATCCAGGATTGTGCTCCCGCTATGTTTAAAACCGTCATAGGTGACATGCAGTGTTAGTGTTTTCAGCAAAGTCAAATTTGGGGTCCATCTGACCACAGAGCCTTGTTCCACATGATTGTCGTGTCCCCAGCACAGCTAAAGGCAAAATTAAACTGGAGGTTTCCGGATTTCTTTTTTTCATTCTAAAAAAAAAGCCTAATAAAAAAGCCCCATTTGTGAAGGGCAGTACCAATGTTACTGTAGGCCTCTTGGCCTGTTCTGCTTGGCAGTTCAGATTGATGGCTAATTCTTGGTAGTTTTGGAGTCTGTCTGAAAGGTTTAAAGCTTGGAATATTGTTTGCTAACACAGCCCTATTTTAACTTATTCACCATGTTCTCCCTGAACTGTCTGCTTTGTTCATCGGTAGTTGTGGTGCTCTCTGTTTGCTGATGTCTAACATTCCTCTGAGGCCTTTGAAGAACAGCTGGATTTACATTAATGCAGATAAAATGATAAACTCAGTTTATAAAATGCCTTAACACTCTAGACTTCATTTAGTGGTATTAGGTCAAGGCCTAATTCACACATTCCTGTTCATTCTGTTGTTCGCTTGACCAAAATTGATGGGACATAAATTGCATAATCTCTACCTGCCCAGTAGGGTTAACTCTCTGAGGTTGTATGTGTGCAGCTCAGGCTGAGGGACACTGATTCTCCCATTCAGAAGAAGGTGACAAACACAGAGCAGACAGAGAAAAACAGGTCAGATCTCAAGGAAGCAACCTTTGTTTAAAGAAGTAGAGTGAGGAGAGATTTGCTGTTTTCACCACATTTCCATGTTTAATAAAGGACCCAAGTGCAGAAACGGTGACAAAGAGGAGAGCGATGCAATAATAAACAGAGGATACACAGGTGAACATTGCAGGAACATTATGCATAATGGGAAAAAACAGATATTGTGTTAGAAATGACTCAAATTATTATGCACCAAAACACATTCAAGGTAAAGATGTAGTTAAGATAAAAAAACCCAAAAAACTATAATGTATAAAAGCCATTAATAACATGCAGTATTTATATTTATTTGATTTATTTGCATTGAAAATACAAAGAAAGTAGATAAAAAGTTTAAATACATAATTATGAATTTTGATTATGAATATGTTTGCAGATTTCTTGTGGCTCAACACTTGAATTAACTTAAACATGAAATGGGGAACGTGGGTGTGTGTCTTCATAAAAACATTGTCCAACCTACTGCTGTGATGCTGCATTTTAAACAGGAGTACCATCAATAAGTAATGGCATTCCAGCTAACGGTATAATGAACATATGACTGGGACACTACACATGCACACATAGACACAGTGAAAAATGGCTTCTAAAGCTTCCAGATGCTTAATGTGAAGGGTGCTTGTTAAACTAGATAGCTTGTAGCCCTCATTGTTAAGGATTTCCTTGTTTGTGCAGATTTCTGTCATGATAATTTTAGTCCCCATAATGAAAGTTGACACTCTTTGAGAGCAGGCTCACCAAAAAAAAAAAAAAAAAAAACACAAAACAAAAATGCAGGAACAGAGAAAGAGAGCAAGAGAGGAAAAGGATTTAAGGTTGTCACTCTGACTCAGACTTGTACACAGTTTTTGAAAGAATGTTGAGTTAGTTGTATTTAATTTTAAAATTTTGTATGCAACTGTGCATTAGGACATGAGGATATTTTGAACAAGGATGTCAACCCTAACAATGTGATGTTTTGGGCTTCTTTGGTGTGAGGAATTTTGGGGAGAATTTGGTGCATAAACTATAGTATGATGTATTTAGGAGTTCATGCTCGTTGTCCCTAAAGCAACAGACATGCTTTATATATTCTTCTTGAGAAGAATTTGGCAGGGTCATTGAAATATGCATCAAACAAGTAGCTTTATACTGTCACAGACTTCAAAGGCAAACCCTGAAGGATGGTGACCTGTTGTGGTATTTTATATTCCTGATTCAAGTTATTTTTTTGGACTGTCTCTCATAAAAAACACCTTAACAGTGTTTGACCTGCTTTGTGGGACACCTCTTTGAATTGCTTGCAAGGATTTGAAATGGCAATATTATTTTTATGTGAAAGAAAAATGGGGTTGGAAAAAAGGCGGGCTTGTCACAGTCTGAATATATATATATAAACAGAAACAGATTTCAGTATCTTCTTTTCATACCCCTCCACACATTCAAGTCTTTGTCTTTGAACTAGAAAAAAACCCTTTAAAGTATTGTCATCAACTGTTTAATGATTTTTGTTTTTAAATCTGATATGCACAACATGCAGTATCACAGTATTGTGTATTCATGCTGGCTGATGTTTACAATCAGTGTTTCTCTTATTATTGCCAGTGCTCATGGCTTTTAATAATTATTAATGTACACAAAAACTGGTTTTGGACAGCCAGCATTAGCATCTGTGAATTAATATAGTTATTTTTTATCTAACTCTCCAGGTTTTGGTTTTCTGTTCCCTTTTAGATTCAAAGGGATTAATGTTTATTTAAAATTTCTGGACCTGGACAGAGAAACCTGAAACTGGATTGGAGAAGAACACATTTATTTTATGCCTGGTTTTATTTTATGAGACATCCTTTTCAACAATTATTGTCACAATTATTTTGCGTCACCAGTGACAATTGGTGTAAAGTCAAGTTTAATTTATTTTTGTGTCAATTAAATTCTGAAGTTACCTTTTCTTGTTAGCATAGTTTGCTCCTGTCTAATGTCAGAAACATTGAATCTATTGCCTTCTACTTTTCTTTTTGTGCTACCCTTCTAATGATTTATAAAAACTGATTTCAAGTAAAATTTCACAAAAATTTCAACTACTTAACTAGACTGTGGACAACTAAATGTAAGTAAAGTATATTTTTTGCATTGCTCTACATAGGAATGCAACATTATAGGAGATTATAAAGACATTATAAAAGAACATAGAGCTCTTGAGGTAAAATAAAGCAGGTGGGCTGTAAAGACACATATAGCTTCCATAATTGCATCTATGCAATATGAAGGGAAGGAATTAGTTGTGTAGAAATATTATTTTTTAATACCTACCACTATATCCTTTGGAGATTGCTGTTGTCTTTGGAATGCTGGTGATAATTTTTTCAGAAGTCATGTTAATACCCAAGTCTAATCTAAAGTGCCTGTTGGATGAAAGTGTTATGAAAAAAGTCATGCTGTGCCTGTGAAGTAGGCTAGTTAGCAGTTAGCCAGCATTCTGGCTCAGTGTGTTCCTAGCTACTGTTACCTGATCCCTCAGTGTGCCTTCTCCAACACCTTGACTGTGCTAATTGGGACAAACCCCCTGTAGTTTGACCCTCAAGGGGTGCCATATTGGAGTTTACTTGCAGATGCGTGTACACGTGTGTGTTTGTGTGAGAGTCAGAGAGAGTCGCCAGCTGCATCTCTCCCCGTCTCTCATGTCATGTGAGACACGCCGTGTGTATCTCACATGCAGTGTGTGTCCTAACCAAGAGGTACATTGCAGTTAGAGGAATAGTGTAAAAATGGTTACACCTGACAGAATTAGACTTGTTTATTCTCAAACTGATTGTTTTCACCAGAGAAAGAAGAAAATGTTTAATCTTTCATGTCATCAACTACTTTTTTTTTTTTTTACTTTTATCCTACAACCAAGTACTCAGGTTTTTTGTTTTTTTTTTTTTTTTGCGTACATGTCAGTCTGCACTTTGAACAACTATTCCATTTTTGATTCAACTTTGTAGTGAGAGAAACATGTTGAAAATCTGACTTTCAATTTTCTTGTCAACAACAATTATTGTCCTGAGATGTTTTGAGATTCTCTTCAAGTTTCTTCTCTTTGCCCTTGCACTATACCAGGGTCCTGTTCTAGACTGTTATTATTTCTAGAATAATAGAATTATAAAAGTTGTAAAAATGTTTTTATGAGCTTTTGGATTTGTCTGTCGCATCATCTTTCACTTGTTGTATTTCCGTTACTTTTAGCCATCACGAGAAAGTGACACTTTTCTAATAATTACAAAATTATCTTTTGGTGATTATAATCATTTAAAGACTAAATCAATTTCTGCATCTCATCATTATGTCCAAAGCTCAACGCAAATTTAATTTTAATGTTTATTGATATTGATAATATTTAATATCTACTAATTATTATTTGTGTAGTATGACAGTAAAGTGGACAACAACAGACTGTTCACAGGGCAACATCATCTATCATTTTTAATGTTGCTCCTAGTAAGCTCATGATCATAAAATTGATTTATAATGACCTTGTAAATAAAAGCAGTTTTCTGCAGCAATTAGCTGAAAAATAGCTAGTTGTGCAGCAGACGTTCAAAAGCAAACAGCAACAGAAAGAAGACGCTTGGTTAGTAATATGAAAGCACAGCAAGTGTCAAAAAGATGTCAAAATAGGAAAAGATCAGAAGATCAGAGCAGCTTGAGATCCTGAGGGTTGGTTGAGTTGACGGTTTCCCACAGAACTGATTCATTCATGTTAGTGGACTCTACATAAAGTCCGAATTTGGATTTGATGGTGTATGTAAAAAATAATTAAGGAAAAACTAATTTGTGCAGCAAAAAATCAGAAAATGCTTGATAAAAAGTGCATATTTTTTTGCATGGCATTTTTAAAATTTATTTATCCTTTATTTAAAATATTTGGGCCCACTAGAATTTGTATATTAATTAAAAAATAAATAAATAAATAAAAAAGAAGAAAGAAAATAAACAGAAAGGCAGTTATTAAAGAGCAGGGGTCAGACTGTGAACTGGAGTGTTTGATGGGTAAATTGGGAGCTATGGGGGCCAGAGACTCTATAGCCTTGAGTCCCAGTGCCATACCATGAGTGAACAATCTGTAATTGGCACCAAATAGAGGCACCCAACTGTCAGAAAAACGACCCGATAGAGAAGAAAATGAACAAAAGAGTCTGAACACCACGATTCAAAACCAGTGAAGGATTCGGTATTGTTGTCAGACGACACGGAGCCACTGTATCCAGATCTCTCACATCTTTCTCGGTCTCACCTGGTGTGATAGTTGTACGTTATTATGAAAATTCCTGGCTTTTCCTGGGATCAAAATCCACTGCTTTTGATGTACTTTTATAGACCTGGCCTTTTCAGGAGAAAATGAAATTATTTTTTTGTATTTATAGAAATCTATAAATCTGTAATTTGCTTCATGATGAGAGCTTTAATGACTTTAGCGGTTTGGCCTGGTATGTTTTCACAGATTAACTGGATATATTTGAAATATGTTAAATTTTCAAATTTTAAAATAATTTAAAAACAAACAAAAATTTGTTTGCTTTTAATTTAGTTTGCAAAACATACTGTAAAATTAAGGGTAAAAAATTAAATATAAGGATAAAATTAGGAAGTATTATCACTAATATTATACCTATTAAATAAAGTCAACATGTATTGAGGGATTTTCTAAGAAGTGTTATAGACAGCCAGACATAAACATTTTGATTTTACTTCATCACTAATCTGGAACAAAATAGCATAAAAATCATTAATTTCCGAATTGGTAAATGTAGCTAAAATACCACAGCTGTGATGTAAAACCTGGAATCTACCAATGTGCTAATGTGGCATCCATACACAGATTTTGTTTATTTGTATGTTTGCACAGCTTAAAGCTTCATCTGTCTCTATTTTTTTCTCTAGTTAGATTACCACATCAATTCGCTGTGATAGACAATTTAGTTGGTGAAGACATTCCTAAGCATTTTACTCTCCTAACACTCCGTAGCACATCAGGATTGAGGCATAGCTGCTAAATATGCATCCCCAGGCCTGTGAGCAGGGATGCATGTGTGCGTGTACATGTGTGTGCGAACACTGGGTAGCCAAGGCCTCCCCACCGTGTCTCACCATAGGTGTGCAGATGAAAGCTCCACTGGTGAGTGTGCTGACACACACATAAATACACACCCACATAGAGAAACAGAATGTTTGAAGTGGCACCCAGCAGCTGAGCTGAGTTGTGGCCGTAACCTCACTTTGACATCTGGGTAAAATCCCTCCAAGAAGAGCGCACAGACTCCTACGAACTTGCTTCCATTTTCTCCTGCTTAAGGTGTATAACCTTCACCATGCTGACAAATTCAACCATATCATATCATTGGCTGTAAATTATATCTGGGTCATTTTATCACATGTTGCTATATCTGTGTTTGTGCTGTGCTTTATTTTCCTCAGGGTACCATTTTAAATACGTATATGAAAAGAGAACTATAAGTTGCCTGCCCATCCGGCCGAGAAGCACTGTAAATAAGGATTCTCATATTTATTCTTACTCTTCAGACTGACAAATCGTGCAAAGAAATTAGAGAAAGCTAAACAAATTTCACAAATATGTTAAAGTAGTTAGTTTTTTGAACGGTGCTCAGATAAAATTCATCACTGTTGACATGGCAATGCATTATTACTCACCAATCACCTCAACCTCAGTCCTTATAACAGGCAACCTCTCCACCTCTGATTTCAGTCCAGATCTGGCAGTTTGAGTAAATCCCACAACTTTTATTCACCCTGTTGGACAGCATCCTGAGGTCAGCAGTTTTTCTTGGCCTGTAATGCCATGTTCCCACTGTCTGATGCTCACCAAATGCCTTCTGAACTAGATTTATTGAAGAACCCAGTGAATAAGTTCCCGTCTTTCTGGTTATCATTCTCCAACACCATCAAATCCAGATGACCACCATTTGTTTTTCTTTTCTTTTAAGAGTCCATATGGGAGATGATTTTGAAATCAGTCATCAGCCTTTGACCCAGGACTTCCTGCATATTGCTGTAGTCCAGTGACATGCCCAACATTTTATATAAAGTACCAGAGTAGTAAGTGCCACAATGCTGGCAGATCTTATAATACAGCACGGTAGCTTCATCTGTTGCTGAAATTGAGAATTTGTTCTCCGTCACCTTGCGTTGTTAAATAAATGTCAAAACACAAAGAAAAAAAGTCGATAAGCATTGTTGGATGAGGGATACTGTGTATTAACATTTAATACATTTATTTATTAAATAAATAAATGTAACATTTATTTATTTATTTTTGGTCTAGATTTTGTTCTGAAAAAAAAAAAAACAATTGGCAGAATTTAAGTATTTTCAGGACAAACGTTTTGACCGTAAAATACAAAATTGCTGTCTTATACAGAAAACATTTTGGTAACACTTTGACGGGTTGTGAATAAGACTGTCATGACTCCACTTTATTTCAGGCAGGGGGAATATTAATTACTGTTTTGTTAAAACTTTTGATAGTGTAATAACACTTAATGGCATTATTATGACATATTTATGACATGATGATTTTTGGTTAGTGACAAGTTGTCATAACAGACATTTTGAACGTCAACTTTGTATTAAAAGTGTCATGATTTACCAAATGACACTTTGACAACAGTCATAAATATTCATGAATACTTACTCATGTTTATGACAGTGCAAGTAGGACCAACAATAAAGATTTCATTAATACACAGTCAAACGATTTAATATCACTCATTAATAATTCCTTTTATGTCAAGGGGAACAAGTAGCACCAGTTATGAAGGTGTCATTAAGTGTCATTAATATTAACTCTTGTTATAAACTGCAATACAATTATTTCTTAATACAAGTAGCATAATGAACAAAATTATTCTGATCAAATATTTGTTTGGCAGAAGTTCATACAGCCTGTTATTCAGAATGCATCATTTAATGTATCGTTTTAGGCACATGCATGTATCTTTTCACTTAACGAGCATTCAAAGTTATTTCCAACCAGATACTCTGGCTTATGGCTTAAGAAGTTTATTAATAAATAAATAGATTAAACACCAGTTTTATATTTGACAACAATCAATTAGTTGTCTAAAACCTAACTTAACTGGTGGATGTTGATTCCTGCTCCCCCTTCACCTGGAGAAAATAGTAACACAAAAACGACTTACCTAATTTTCTTGGGGAATATTTCATCTGCTTCTTTCTCTTTGGTCAAACAGGAATTTCTTTCTCTGGTGGCTAGTTCTCATTAGCATCCTCCACCCCCTGTAGCATGTCTTCATTAGCCTCCTTTGTCCACCCCACTCCCCACCATGTTTCCTTAGGCTAAAATGGGTCTTCAGGTGGCTAAAGTTGCCAAAGCAAAGAACACAAGCACACATCACAAGTTGCAAAATAATACACATAAAGGATAACTTTGACTAACATATTCGCTTTTAATTTGTTAGATTAAAATTAGAGGGGAAAAACCTATTTGCCTGCCTTTAAATTATGTTTACGATTAAGAGCTAACCTTACAGTGGTGGAGTTTAATAACTTTAGCTAACATTAACTTACAGCAAGGTAGCTTTGGCTTGAGTTGCTCATAGTTTATATTATAAAGAAAGAGAATATAGTCGATGTTATTTTCTCAAAGAAACTGTAAAGTTAATAAGACACATACCTCATATGTATTAGGTGACATACTTCGGCTTCTTTTTAAACTGGGTGGAAGATTTCTTCTTCACCAACACACTGCACGCCTGTTTGTGCACTGCTGCCTCTCACTGGTGGAGATGGTGTATTGCACTACTTAAAACAGCCTTAAATAATGTTTCAGTTGCAAAGTTGATATGTGCTTTGTAGACATCTTGCTGTAAAACTTCAGATCAATTAAAAATTTAAGATTAAACAAAATGGCAGAGCAATATAATATTGCCAGATAGAGCTACAAAATTTTTTAAGTTTAATCGGTAATATTTTTATAACAAATTTATGTGATTTTAACCACAATTTCAACTTAACTTAATGTAAAGTTGTCATAATGAAGACATTCTGAATAATGTCAACTTTGAATTAAAAATGTCATTATTTATCGAATGACACTTTGTGACAACAGTCATAAATATTCATGAAGACTCATGTTCATGACCGGTGTTCTGTTTATGATTTCTTATTCAAAACCCGTCAAATAAGGTGTTACTAAAATTGTTTCAGCAACTTCTATAAAACCTCTTGCAGTGAATATTCTGTTACAGTTTTTGAAGGTACAGAATGCAGTAAAATATTCAAAACATTATTAGCATGTTTTGCTGATGGTAGTTAACTTGGTTACTGAATGCATCAATTTGCAAATCTCAGTGGTTTTCAAACTTAAAAAGAGCTCGTTAAGAAAGGTTGGGTTTAATCTAATTTCCAAATTTAAGTACTTTAGAGGTAAATAGACCATGAGCAGCCAACAGCACATATTCTTAATTCAGTGTTCATAAGGAGTTCTCTAAATGTTCTGCTCTGTACTTATCTTTTAATAGATGTCTGATGAAGTAAAGACCAAAATTTACTTTTTGGTTATGGACAAAACATTCCTGGCAATTCATATGTTTTCTACCTTTAAGTAAGTTGGCCAAATTTTCATCTGAAAACCACTAAATGACACAATTACTTGCGTTAGAGTTTGAGGATTTATAATCTATTACTATCAGTTTGTGCCAATAGGAGTAAAAGTAGTTAGTAAATGTAAATTTAAAAGTCTTGTTTTTGGAGCTTGGAACTTTAAAAAGGTTGAGTGGGTTTCATGTTATTTCCATATCTGTGGTAAGAAAAAAAAATAATAATTTTCAGAGTTCTGTTTTTATTTACCTTTGAAAAGTTTTTATTAGTAGTACCAAACTTTTTCCGTAGAACCACTGAAGTGAGAACAAGTACCAGGTTTAATTGGATCACAGTTTGAGAACCAACAATGAAAAACATTCAGGCAACCAGAACAAAAACTCTCCTTGTACCATCAAACATAGTCAAACTATTTCCTTTTCACTACTGTATAGGTTGAATTTTTCTATTTTATGTTACCTTGAAAACACGGTTCTCTCGCAATTATCATACCAGACGGTGTAGAATTTTTATTAGCCAAAATGTGCCAGTGCACATATTCATGTGTTGTAATCAATTATAGATTAGCCCTCTGGATGCTTTTCAAGATGGTGCTGCTAATTTCACCAAGCAGAGCAATAATCCCACAGGGGTTGGAAAAACACTTTGCTGGATCTCAGATTTTACTAAAAATGTTTACTAGACCATAATGCTTCGAGGCTCTGTTATTACTGCTGCAGGTGTAAGGACTTGGATTCAGCATTTCTCAAATTAAATTAGACTTTGCGCTACTCTACTGTACGGTATATATACACAATTTATGTTTGTGTATGTGTCTGAAAGCATGAAGTAATAATCCATTCTCTTATTTTTAAGTCTTTCTTCTGGTATAGCTTTGGGGGAATGTCTTGCTTTGTGGAGTACTGCTGCTGAACTAAATTCATCAAAACACAGACAGTTTTATTTTAATTCATTTAATTCACTTTCAACTCATTTTAATTTTAAAATTATTCAAAAAAAAACTTTCATATTAATTTTTTCTGAGAGACTGAGTTGGTGTGTCAGGTAGGGTATGAACATCCTCCAGGCAAACTACACAGCAAAACAAAACTTTTTGGAATCCATCAAAGTGAGTGTGCTGTTTGTGAAGTGTCGTTTTCATTCTTACTCATGTGACCATCTTCTAAATCTAAATCAAAAGGCAGAATGTGTGTGTGTGTACATGCGTGCATGATTTAGACCTTCCTGTGATACCACCAGCAGAGCTGATAATGATCTCAATTGATTGCGGCTGTTAATTAAGAGCATCTTTTAATTAATTATGTTCCCTGAATCTACCTGTTATAAATAATTCCTAACAGATAGTTTTCAGAACAGTTGCTGCTGTGAACCTTTGTCATCTCGTTTTCGGTAGAAACACAAAAACTTTTGTTTTATCTTAGGTTTTATTCTATTCTGTGTGTTTGTTTGTTTGTTTGTGTGTGAGAGAGTTTTTGAATATTTTTGCCTTGACATTGTTCTAGGTAGTTTTCTCCCCTTGATACACAGTTTGCATTTAAAGATTCGGATATGATGACTCTTCTCAATCCCAGTGTGTATTTAAAGTAGATTAAAAAACTACTGTGATTTTTGAGTAGAAATAATCTGTTTTAAAAATGAAAACCATGAAATACAAATGTTTTGAGAGTACAGCCAGGGATGCCGCGAGCTAAGGACAACTAAAAGCAATCAATCATCACCCTAAAGTGACTGGTCCAAAGGTGTTCTGTCTTTTTCAGGTCATCTTCCCGGCCATTTTCCAGACTAAATTTGCTCATCCATGTCTTTATGAATGTTGCTTCCAACATCGCTCTGCAGTAACACTGGAAAAAGAAGTGTTTCCAAAAGGTTTGTTGCATAAGGTTGTCCAAAATGTCATGTTATGCTAAGGCATTAAAAGTTACTTTTACTGAAACAAGCTTCATACTTCACTGTTGGTATTAATTTCCACATCAAAGACATCGGTGTCCTCAGTGAACTTATGTCTGACTTGTAAGTGCTTTGGGGGTGTTGGATAAGAAGTTAATATTTCCTTTTTGCACATTTCCTAGGAAAGTATTACTATTTTTGGAGACTGAATGTACATTCATGTACTTTTATATCAATGGTCGTTTGATGCTACGTCCTAAGGGTGAACATGCATGCATGGATGGCCAAACCTGAGAATGGTGGCAGTTGTTTTTCATCTCCACTTCTACACTGTTTCCTAGTGGAATGGCTGATTTGAAATTCTTTTGAATATCTTTAAACCCGTACCAGATTCATAAGCTGCTACAACCTTCTGTCTGTAAAACTCAGAAAGACCACACTGCTCACACCAGAATGGTCTGATGTTTCTCAAACAACAAACCTTGAATTGACCCTTAACTAAATAAAAGTCTGAAAACTATTTTAAGGTCACAAACCATAATCCCAGACTGCAGGATATTAAAAAAAAAAACAGCTGAGTGATCTGAACGAGTTTTTTCGACGGGGTTGATCACTTACCCTCCCAAGCCCAGTCATCCATGTTCCAGGTCTATTTATCTTTAGCCCATGTCCTGCCCAACCTCACATCTCTGAGCTTTCAGACAAAAGCTGCCACAGCTGTAGAAAACCTTCTGTGTGTAATTCTAACACCAAATGCTGCATGTCAGATGGACCTCAGCAGCTACAGGCCAGTAGCCCTGACCGCCCTTCTAATGAAGACCCTGAAAATCCTGGTCCTCAACCATCTTCACGCCCTAGTGAGAGATAAGAGGCAGATGATGCCATTATCTACCTCTTGCACCAAGCTGGTACACAAGCCTGAAAGCACTGTGAGAGTCATGTTCTTTGATTTTCCCAGTGCTTTTAACACCATGCAGCCTGGATTTCTGGGGCATAATTTGGAGCTGTCAGGAACGAACCACCACCTGTATAGATACAGGACTACCTTTCTGGCAGTCTTAGTGTTTACTATGGGGATTTTTGAAGGGACCCTTCCTATTCACCCTCTACACCACAGAGTCCACTCCCCAAGCTGCTTTATTTCTAAGGTCTTAAACGAGCCATAGATGACCTCCTCACAGGTGACCATGACACAGAGTACAAGCAGCTGGCACAAGATTTTGTGAACTGGTGCCAGTGGAACCACTTTCAAATAAATTAGGAGAAACTAAGGAGCTGATGGTGAATTTCTACAAGTTAATCACACTGACACTAGTGAACATCCAGGGACTGAACATTAAGAGTGGTTTAATAGAATCAAATCAAAATGTGCTTTATTGTCCAACAGTGGGATAATTTTGGTGCATCAACAGCAAGTTAAAGGTTAATGTAAGCCTGTGTTAGTTACAAAAAGTAACTCAGATTAAGGAAAAGTGTATGGTGTGTTCTTTTGGGCCCTATCCTTAAAAGTTAAAATGCAACGGCTGGAAAGGTTCACCAGAAATGCTAGATCTGTCGTGGCTTTCTCCCTCCAACAGAAAACTTAAGAAAATAACATTACCGTGGCACCAATTTCTCAATTTGCCTCTCACTTTGCTGCTGGTGCATTAAAATTTCTTCTACAAGAAAAGGATGTCTCTATTATTGTATTTTTCTGGAGTAGGAGTGTCCGCTTCAAAATCTGCAAGATGAAGAAGTTCTTTACTAGAAAAAGGTCGTCATAATGAACTTCAGTATCCAATCAGTTTACACGGAAGACCTTAATTAATTTAATTTGGGTCCTATTGATTTTATGTAACTGATTGTCTGAAAACTACTGAGAGCTAAAACATTGTGAGTGTGTTAGAAGTTAGAGCTTGTGAACATTGAAGCTATTATAGTAAATAAACATTGTCACAATTAATTTGAGGGAATTGGACTAAAAATCACTAGTAGTTTGGCTGACAATAGTAGATCATACACACATGTAAGTGCGAATGCTATAATTATTTCCATGAATTCCTAAAGGTAACATTATTTATTTTGAATAATAGAAATGTGAAGTGCAGCAGATAAGAACCATTTGACAAAGGTTTACAAAACAGAATAAATTACAAGGGAATAAATTACAAGGCTTGCATCAGATTAAAAAAAAGCATCACACTTTCACTGTCCCTGACAAATATTAGATATAACAAAGACCCATGACAGTGTGTCACTATTATTTGTACTTTCTTACTCCCCACTTAGCTCAGTTCATGACATCTGAACTTATCCATGCATAAAATATCCACCTTGTCACAACTGATTTTAGCTACTCTACAAAAGATACTCTTTTACATGATTTCCATGGAACAGTGATTGGTCTACATTGTTGTGTGTGTACACAAAAAGTCTGGCTGCTGGTGAATAATTCAAACAAAATCCAGTGTTGTGGACAAAGTAGCATTCTGGTTTGTGTGTACGTTTTGGCCCCAAGGCAAGGGATCCGTTTAATACTCTGCTGCTGTGCAAGAATTGTCATTTTCTGTATGAATTACACTGTTGAGCCGCGGACACTGCGTTGAGCCGCTTTTGGAGACAAAAGTGCAAGACTTTGGGGGCATGTTTTTGGCAAAATGTGAGTGCCGAACTCTTTCCATCTGGGTCTCCTGAAAAAATTGTATTGTAGGCTATCCACTTTATGCAAATACACAGATACTTTCTTTCTCTCACACACACGCACCTCCTGCTGTTACCATAGATAGGATTAGCCACCTTACCCCTTTTTTTTCTGTCTTCCATCCTTTTAACTCACCCATTATGTTTTTTTCCTCACCCAATCATTCTGTTTTTCCTTCCTGCACAATTTGCGATAGATTCACATTTGTTTCTATTTCTGTTTTAACATGTATGCAAGCCTATTCCTACTCCCCCGAATGCTCTCTCCAGGGTGCCATCGTAACTCGGTAGGATAGGAGCGTTACCCTTGCTCTGCACCCTTCTTTGACCACACCCCCACTCTCTTCCTGTTTTCCCTCCAATTAAAACCTTGCAGGACTATCCCTCCAATACCCAAAAGCTCTACACCTGCACAATGTTCCACTCACTTGGCCAATCAGAATTGCTGCTCTTTACATATCAGCAGGGGGTGTAAAGCTCCTCAGCAACACTGAGTGGGGGGGCTGATGGGTGTTTTGGGGGTGGGGGGATGGGTACTGTAGTAAAAATGGTGACCTAGATTTTTCTCCTTTTTTTTTTTTTTTTTTTTTTTTTTTTTTTTTTTTTTTGCAAACTCCCCCACCCGTCTCTTTTCTCATTGAGCAGAAGAAACATTTTGGGGAAAAAATCGGCATGACTCTGTTCTAAGTTTCATCCAGGTTATATTTGGCTGATGCGATCCAAATGGGGTTTGATGAGGTGAAGAACTTATAGTCTTAAAGTCTAGTTTTTCATTAATTTCAAATGAAAACAGAATCAGGACATGCTGTCTGCTTCTTCCAAATTTAACCGGACGGGTTAGAAAAACCTTAATGAGAGTAAACAGTAAGATGAGCAAAAATGACATCTTCAGGGCATTTTGACATACTGACCTTTTTTTTTTCAATACAGAGTTAGCAGAAATATGACAAAGAGCTCGAAAACAAAATAGGTAGAAATGTGTCTGTGTCAGTGCTGCTGGTCTACTCAGCAAATTTAAATTTTTTACACAGCATGCTGCTGAATTGTAGTTGGTTTTTCAGTGATTTCTTATAATAATTTGCCTCTGACTTACATATATTGTTTCTTACTTTTGGAACATGTATCAGTACCACGTTGGCCCAGCATTGCGCTGAAAAACAATGATGGAAATCATCTAATAAATAAAACTGAAAGCTTTTCTTGGAGTCGTCAGGGTCTGCTAGAGTGTTTTGTTTTTTTATTTCCCCTTCCCTGTTTTCTCCAAGGTATTGGAGGTGTTAAATATGGCAAGGGAAAACAGCAAAACAAAATTGCCTTGTGATCCTTTATGGAGCCAAAAAAAAAAAAAAAAAAGAAGATTAAAAACACAACTTATGAAAACAGGAAAAAGCTTTCAATTTACCTGGAAGATTACAACATTATGGGCACAAGTAAATACTTTTGTAAATTGCTTTACTGTTAAAGTAACAAAACTGACTAATAAGTCAAGAGAGACGCAGAAAGTGAGGGAGGGGAGGGAGAGAGTGTGTAAAGGCTTATGGTAACGGCTTAAAACTGAACCCTTTATGTTATTATTTAAACATATAAATTGGTTTTCAGAATTTTAACCCACTTGGATTAAGATTTCAGTCCTCTTCCCCGTTTTTCATCTTAAAACAGCAGTCATTGAATAAAGGAACTCATTTCATAATTTAGATAAATTTATGGAAGCAGCTTTTAATCGGCTACCAGTAATACATTTGTTCCTCAAATCATTGCATGTATTGACACAAAAATATATAAAAAAGGTAAGTTAAAAACAGAAAGTGTTTTTTTTTGTTCACATTGGGTGAAAAAAAGAGTTTCAGCTATGATTTAAATGGACAGAGTATAATGATCTAAGCTCCCCTAATGGCTACCAAGCCCCTTGTTCACTTCTGATGGACAATGCCAAACACAGAAACGTGTTTGATCTAGTTCAAATATATACTCAGTGGTTAACACGTGTTGATGTCTTCTTTTGAGCCATAGCTAATTCAGACTCACCACAGTGGCAGTTTCTTTTTAGGCGGCGCAGGGATTGGTGGCTTTGATGTGAATCTGAAATGAGAAGCTTTTGGGATATGGCATACAGTGCCCAGAGAGGTGCCTGCAAGCCTGGCTGAGAATCATGCCCCTGGACTCAGAAGCTACTTTTTGTAATTACACAGTATCTCAACATGGCTTTATGCCGCAAAACCAAGAAAGGTGTCATTAAAACTTCTTGGATTTTGGAAAAGAAGAAATGGACTGCTTTTATGTTGTTAACAAAAAAGCATGCTTTACTGATAAATAGACAGTTACTCCAGTCCCAAAGTGGCAGCTTGGCAATAGATAGATGACTGAAAACAGTTTTTGATGTGGCTCAAATAGCAAGCAATTGTTAAGAAGAGCTCTGCTTTCTTTGACAATAATTCCTGCCAACGTTTTCAATAAAACCCAGTACAAGTCCATATGGCACACAGAGAAACAGCTTGATTTTAGAGGAGACTGACAGTTCTGATGTTAATACAAAGCAAAGCCTGTGATTTATAAACACAATGGGCCACTAGGTGCCAGGAAATCAAGTGCAGTTAAAAGGTTCCACAGAAACACATTGATTTAAAACCTAATTAAGCTTCAACCAAAGCAATTTTTGGAAAAGTTTGAGCTTTGATAGGACAGTGACATGTCTTAGACGGTATCAACACAAACATGTCAAGGTAGAAATACTGGACCTCACATCAATATTAGTGGTTTTTTTTTTGTTTTTTTTTTTTTTTTGGACCTGCAAAAATGTGGTTGATTTTTGATGATCTTTATTTGAGAGACGGTTCTTTATTGGCTTGTAGCAATGGAAAGTTGCAGAAAAAAGTTTTCTATATCTAATAAATTATTCATAAAGTAGGACAGAAATCTAGGATGATTTAAATAATTCTGGTCTGTTTCAGGTTAATAAGACAAACCTACAGATGTCTGTTAATAAATGCTAATTCTTTTACTCCTATGTATTTTAATTTATTTTTTCTAAATCAGTAGCGCAGCAAAAATATCTAATAAATATAAATGGTAAATATAGCATTTAAAAATCTCTTTATTCTTTTGGAGATTTTTTACAATACTTTTTATTTTAGATATTAATAGATAATGTCGACCTGCTGGCTCTAGTAACACCAGCAAAGAGAAATGTAGTAATTTAATGTGAGACTTTAATCAAAATGGCATAACACACATACTTTGGTGTCACTGTTTGATCTGCAAACATTATACTGATGGTGCACTAACCGTACTCGTTCATTATGAAAAGACATGATTTTAATTTCTTCCATATTTGTCTCAGTGAGTGACGTTATAAGAGTGGAAGAAAAGCAGCGATGATGCCTCTTGACTTTTCAAAGGTTAGAAGTAGACTAACACCTGCTTTTGAATTTTTTTCTGCTGGCATTCTTAATAGAATCAATGGCAGCTCAAGTGCAGTGAAAGGCACTTGATGGAGGGTTTCTTCACAATTAAACCTGCATGAGCAGCAGAGAAGGAAGGGAAAGTATTAGGAGCTCCAATCAGTGTTGTGCTAAATCAGGCAAAACTGGCCACCCAGCAAAATACATTCAAAGCTAAATATTTACAGGCTTCGTTCTGCACTTACAGCTGATAGCTAAAATTTTAAAACCCACAGTGAATTTGAGTATGTCGGTATCAGCATTACGCATAAAGCTGCCATGTTCTACTAAGACAATTTGAATTACATTTCGACTCTGCAGGAGAGGTGAGCAGTCTTCCACTCACACATTTTCCAAGTGTATCTGATAATAACCTATAGATATAAGTTTGATCATCTTCTGGGAGCACTAGACGTTGCAGCTCAACAATAAAACTGACCACGAGAGCTGAATCTTCATAACATATCCCGCTGGGATCCCTTCATTTTGAGCTCTTGCGTGACATAAAAAGGGTTTGTCATTGAAATGTACATGCAACTCTTAAATGTCTGGGTTTTCCTCAGACATTTAAGAGCAATGATAAAAAATAAAAAATAAAAAGGGAGCAAAATTGATTCTAATTAATTTTTATTCATGTGCAATGGTGATTAAAATATATTTTTTCTTCCAATTATGTGAAAAAATAAAAACTTTACTCACAATAGAAAGAAATAAAACATGAACTTTTGTACAAAAGTAAAGATTAAAAAAAAAAAAGAAATAATTTAAAGCTGCATTTTGAATACAAATCAATTTTATTAAAAAAATGTAAGATTTAAAAAAAAATATATAACAATATTATTTAATAAAACAATAAAATTCACCTTGGCCAGATTTTAGGATAAACTTATTTTTTCTTTTTCTCCTTTGTGTTTCTGCAGAAACCTTGGCTTCAAAATTTTAGATAATTTTAAGGTGTCCAAATTAGAAGTCACTGCTCTGATATTCATACAAGAAAATTATTCAATTTTTCAGTTCTTTGCTCATTTGGATCATTTAAAAACATTTTAAATGACAGTGTAGGAAAAAAGATGTATTTATTATTAATATTCATGTTTTTTC
Organism: Poeciliopsis retropinna; assembly: GCA_010277075.1. Lineage (NCBI taxonomy): Eukaryota > Metazoa > Chordata > Actinopteri > Cyprinodontiformes > Poeciliidae > Poeciliopsis > Poeciliopsis retropinna. The sequence continues at coordinate 20,186,497 of VMRM01000013.1, read as the reverse complement.
TATGGAGCCACTGTAAGTTGCATTATAACTAATTTCCCCAATGCATTAACAGTGGCATTTAAAATGTTATAGCAGCACCTTCCTGCTGTCCGGAGTTTTATCATAATCATTCCAAGGTTGTGTCAGCATGAGGTTCTGCATTTGCTGAAAATACTTGGAGAACTCTTTGCATGATTGGCTATAACAAGGTTTATTCTCTCTGAAAAGCCAGGCATTTTTTCATTTTTTAAAATATTGCTTTCTTTCACACTGAGTTTTGTTCCCCTCTTCTGAAATGGATTAGTTAAAGTGAAAAAAAAAAAGAAGAAAAACATCTCAGGGACAGATTTCTCAGAACTTCAGCAATGTAAACTTGAATAAAATTTACAACAGAAAGTGATTATAGATGTTTGTTTTTAGATGAGAAATACTTTTCTTTCGATTAAATTGAGATTTCTGAAATCCGTCAGCCTCCTTGGTATTCCATTTAAAATATTTAGCTTGATTAAACAATTACTTGTGCGTGCTCTTTATCTGTGACATTTCTATCATGCAGCAGGTTTAGATGCACAGAGTACTGTGTTAATAGTACTCTAATGTCCATGCACCTGAATGGACATTAGATAGGATCACATTTCTAAATCAATGTTTTCATGTAGTTCTCCATTAACACATGCATTATGGTGTTATTTCCCTCCTCTAAACTCCACAGGATGGCAACCTAGCACTGCATTATTAGCGTAACCTTGATGCCGAGGCTCATGAATGATTCGGGATGAGATTTTCTCAGTCTGAGCTCTAAGTTAGTCTGTCTTTGAGAAGAAACATAATGTCTCCAATGCATGCTAATTAATGGGCTGCAGTCAGTGTTTGCCATTTCCAGATGCAGGGAAAATGGAAAAGGCGCTGAGTGTCCAAAACACAGGAGTTAAAATAAAATAATTAAATGGTGACAAGAGTAAGTGATTGTGCTAATTCTTCATAATATAAACTTTTTGCAGGAAAATTAATCTGAAAAAAAAAAAACAGAGTATTCCAGTTTAAAAATCCAGACTATTTTATTGTGCCATGTTTAATTTCTGGGTGGAGTTTGCATGTTCCTCCCCTGTGCTGCCAGCCCATTGTGACCCTGAAGGGAATTAAACGGGTATAGAAAATGGCTGGATGAATGAATTTTTTCCACCCCACATGAACTCTTTGCCAGCATGAAGCAAGCTGGTCACTGAGAGGATCTGCGCACCACGCTTAAGTCTAAAGGTCCTTCTTTTTTCTCCTCCTCGGACTAATCCGTTTCATGTCTACAGACTTTGACTGCCAGTAGCAGTAAGCAGGGAGGCTGAGATGGAGACGTGGAGGCTGTACATTTCTTATATATCGTACAACAGAGAGGTTGTACAAATAAAATACTCATGGGAAATAAATAATAGAAAGATCAATGGTGAGTTTGTCTGACAAGAGAGTGTAAAATGAGCCGCTGTGCTCGCTGGGGGAGACTAAGCAGTGACTCTAAAATCATTTCTCTCATCATAGGTGGTTTAATGGTAGTTCTGGATAAGGTGTCTTTCTCAGCCATTTCCTCTCTTTGGTCTGGGCTTTTCATCTGAAATCCATTTTTCTTGCATTGACAGCAGACTTCTGTTCAGTTCTTCTCTACTCTAACCGGTACGTCCCATAATAATCCAAAATCTGAGTTCATGTTTAGACCTGGGCACAGAAAGGCACGCCACCTTTCCAGGTTGGACTCATTACATAAGCCGTGATCTGCCAAACTAATATACAACATCAAAAAAAATTAAAAATTAAGTATCAAAGAAAAATGTAAAGAGGAAGAATAAGAGATAGAGAGAGAAAGTCCAACTGTCTAACATTTTATTTGAAGCCACTGCTACATTTTAAATAGATTAAATAGATTATCTTTGTTTCTCTCTTCTTTTATTATTCTTACTTTTTCAAACAAATCTCTTTAACTGTTGAATTTGGCATTTACAGTGAAACTGTAACGCCTGCAGTAACGACAGGTAATTATTTCTCTTTGTCATAAAGTTGTTTTTTTTTGGCATTCATCATCACAGCTGTCTTGGATCAATTTTGGACTTTCCATTATAATCAAATATTGGCATAAATTACATTTCATGATGAGGATGTCAGTGATTTTTCACATCTGATGCACACAGAAACTGATGTTCTGAGGTACTAATAACTGTCATTGAAATACTGAATTATCTCTATGTGAAACATCCATTTATTTGTATTAAGACATATTACAGACAAAAATAAAACAGTAATTAAATTACATTTTTATTAACAGAGAAATTTTAAATGAGACTGAAAAGAAAAGAGACCTAAATCAGATCTCATATTTATCAATAGTCTGTTTCTTGAAAACAAACAAAAATAGTTTTACATCTTCTAATCGCAGATCTGAAAAGGTTAAAAAATAACATAGGGATGACCAAGATTTAGGACCCTTCTTGAACCATCGGCAAAAGCGCAATTTGGTCCGAATTCAAGCTGTTCCACCAGCCACAGAACCCACTGGGTCTCTGCAGGTGTGCGCCTGTCTCTCGGCTTGGCTGACGGAGAGATATCGGCGCAAACAGCTGTTCAGATTGGTCTGTAGTTCACTTAGAAGCAGGTCCAGGACTCCCATAGATAACTTAATTAGCTTAAAATGAAGGATTCTTCATGGTTTATATAGAGGGAGAACAGCAGAAAATCTTGTATTAACCTCAGATTTTAAAAAAATGACCTATTAAATAATTACTATTCATCTTTGACAACTCAAAATTATGTCCAAGATGGAGAAGTAGGAAGTAATCTAATAATTTTACCCCAACAAATTTCAATCAAAATGATCCGACATTAGTCAATATATTTACAAATTATTGTTAAATAAATGCATAAAGTTTTTTCAGTTGCAAAAAATAAAACAATTTATATTTTGTAAATGCATACAAATAAATGCATTTTCGTATTGTCCTCACATTTTCACACATAAAAGACAAAATATTTACTGTAACATGAAAAGGTTTTCCTACAAATAACTTTATTTCTGCATCTGCCAATTGCCATTTGAAATGTTGTCTTGATTTGCACAATCTAGCATTTCCATGCTGATCCTGCTTCATAGATTTATTCCAAAAACAGAAATAGTTAAAAACTCAATTAATTAAATTGTATGAAAATTTTAAACTGTAAGGGGATTCTTTCTGTCAAATTTCAGACATCAAATATTTCCTGCATTTTAAAAGGAACAGCTTGTGATGTGCTTTATAAGTTAAATTTGCTGTTTTGTATTTACCATTTTCTAAGCATTTTTAAGCGTTTGGCATAAAGCATTTAAATTCAAGAATACTTTATTAACCCCTGAGGGAAAATAAATGCTGCTGTAACTCATACTGTAAATGCTTCTCTAAAGCATTGTTGTAAATGGCGATGGCTGTGTGCAGGAAGGATCTCCTCTAGCAGTCTGTTCTACAGCAGCTGTGAAGACGCTTCTTTTTTGCTGTTGTGCGACAAAATTATGAGGACGATGCTCAGGGTTGTCCGACCCGTTTTTTACTTTATGATAACATTCTTCATTTTATAATCATCTCCAGAGATTCCAGAGCAGGAACCAGAACAGAGATGGCTGTTTTCATTTTTTTATGTTAGTAAGTCAATACATAAAAAAAGTTAATAATTTTATTGAATAGGACACAAGTACTGAATTTCTAAAGTTGCAAAATAATTATCATAAGATTTTAAAGAAGCAGTAGGTAACTTTTATAAAATTACACGTACATGAGCGTGATTAAGGCCCTTATGCGTGTTTCTGCAGATTGCAGTAGGACCACAGGCAGGAGCTTGATTTTTACCGCCAGGACTAACAAGACTCATGCAATAAATGAATGAATATATTTTATTATTTCCAGAGGGAAATTCACATTTATCCAAATAGAGAGGCAGGAGCCTGGGGGGGTCGTAGCCCAGTGGGGTTAACGCCCCTAAATTGATTCATTCAATCATAAGAAAAAGAGTGCTTCCATTGCAGTTTTTCAAAATATACTAATTTTGATAGTTGGTAAACCACATCATCCTGTTGCAAAAGTTCCTTTATAGAAAAATGTGAGTTTATTCAAAATTGGTCTGTTTCCATTAAGCAAATTTATAGTCATATGTGAAATTTGCACCATTATGGTCAATGGAACCACTACTTTGTGACAGTTTCAACAAATCTGTAAAAAAAACATACTTTTTAAATAAAAGTTACCCTTAACATGTTTGGCTGATATTCAGAGATGTTTTTTTATTGCAGGACTAAATTCCTCTTGTATTTTTGAGAGATTTCATTATGCAACTTCATCACTGCAGATTCAAATCTGCTGAAAATAGACAGGATAACAATATGCATCTGTTTGAACGATGCTAAGAAACTCAAGTAACCTTACTAAAATCAGGACATTCAAACTCCCTGACTAAAGTCAACTCCAGTAAATCTATCGCCTTGCTTTTCTAAAGGTGGCCCTATTGTAGTCACACTCAAATTCTCAGCCATTATGGTCAATTTTGGAGAGCTGCTCTGCAGCCATTATCGGCTTCTCTCATAAGCAACTATTTGTGCATCACTGATGTTGAGCAAGCTGCCAATGATGTGTAAAGCATTTAATTCTGAAATGAAGATTTAATAAAAACAATAATGATGATGATAATGATAATAAGTAGTTGAAAGATGTTTACAACTGGCAAATGTTAATTAGCCTGCAGCAGATTTAAATGGGCCTACAAATTAACGAGGCCATTTGGATTTGTTTCTGGACACAAAGATTTTAAAGCGGGGGATTTCTGACAGAGGTGAATGTGATGTCTCATATTTGGAGCGAATGGTCTGACAGAAATGTTTGAGAAACGGGTCTGGGTTAAACACACATGCACACACACGCAGATAGATGGAAAGAGATGGGGGAAGCATCAAATTAACAGAGACTTTGACATCACCTCTCAGAGGACAAGATGAGACACAGACACACAGGAAACAATCATTGTTGATTGGCTCATTTGGAACCCACACTCACATACACACAAACGCACTCACACATAGATGTTGTAACAGCAGCCAATCACAACAGAGGAGGCTGCTCTCCTGATGTAATTTACATAATGATAAAATCACTATCTTAAATGAGCTGCCCTCCAAAACTACTGATGATATTGCACCCCCACCAACGCTCTCATGCACACACACTTTGGCAGAGGCAATGACAAGGAGGTGAAAGTGATAGTCATGCATTCAACCTCTCTCTAATGTGTGTCTTTGCACAAGCATTCATTTTATTTTTGGTGAGTTTCTGTGGCCAGTGACACGCTCTAGTGAACTGTCAACAAGTGTGAAAAAAATATTCAGAATGCAAAAAAGAGTGAGAAAAGAAATGACACATAGAAAACAGATAAACCAACTAGGATACAGAGGAAGAAGGATTACTGAAAGGACTTTTAGGAATTTTCTAGAAGAACCAAATAAAAGTTGTGACAAAAAGGACATGGAAAAGAAAAAAAAGGAAAAAAATCAAGAAGCACACCAGCATTTGTGAGTGCACAATAGACTAAGATTTGTACGTTTATAAAAGAGCAGGAGCTGAGGTCCTTGCACAGTTATTCAGCTGCATCTCACTGTTATACATTCACACAATGAAAAAGCTTGAACCACTATGCTGCTATTATGGGTCACTGAGAGGACCTTTGGTCTTTGTGGATAAGTTCTAGAGAGTTGTTGTAAGAAGGGACACATATTTCTTGTTTACATTTTAGACCAGTGGCTATGCCTAGATATGGCTAAAAATAAAATTTTTCGACAACTCACGAAAGGATTTGTGACTTGCTGTTGAGCATGAATTGGTTTTGACACGAACAATAAACATGTCTCTAAAAAAATACGTATTGAAATTAGCAACCAAGTTGTGTCATACTATTAGTGGGTGAATGACTGAATGTCATTCACCCACTTTGGGGCCTTTAGGACTTGATAAAGCACATCCATGCTATGCCACACTGATGCAATAATTCATGCAACAGGAGCAAGTATTAAGTGCATAAGAAAGTTGCAAACGTCTTTAAAATCCTGACATTTCTGTTTGAAATATCCTTTTTATTTGATCTTATCAATTATATTCTAATTTTCTGAGACTTTTGCTTTTGGGTTTTCAATATCAGGGTTTCCTTTTTGGAGTTTAAGCACATAAATGACCACATCACTGCTTTCAACAACTCTTGCTCATTTACAAGTAATATTAATCAAAGTACCTCACAACCTTAGCTTTTCTTTTACAACAAATAAAAATTATTTTTTTACTTTTGTTTTCTCATGACTTTAGTCTGTATATTTCTTAAGGTTTCCTCCTTTTTTATATATATTTAGGTTCTTCTCTTTTTTACTCTCTTGTTTTTGACATTTTTCCCTCTATTTTCCCACCACATTCTCATGTTCCGTCGTCTTTCACTCAGCTCATTTGTCCCACTCTCATTCTTTGCACTTTGCTTGACCTTTGTAGGAACATCCATCTTCACCAGTCTTGATATTTCCAAAAAACATCACTTTCTTTGGGTGAACTTCACGCATATATCAGCAGGAGTGACATGCAAAATATTCAAGCATAGTCATCTATTCATCAGTGGGAATACTGCAGACTAAATAAGCCAGCAGACTGTAAACTTAAGATCCAATCTTTACTGACATATACGTCTTGTGATTGAAAAATAGACTTTTTGATTATCACATGAGATTTGGGTTTGCACAGTGATGCTTGTCAACAAAAGAGTAGGAAAAGGGGCATAGGCCTTCTTTAAACTGGATTAGGAAAACACTGTGACATTGAAGTCTTGAGAGGTTATGTTTGGATATCTGAAACCAGTGGGTTTCCTTTTATATATAATCAACCACAAAACATCCCTAGAAAAAGAAGGTGTTGGTGGTTTATTACTCTGCTGCCCACACTGGCAAGCTGTTTCCACGGCAGACCATGACCCACCAGAGCTCTGGCATTACCCAAAAAAATATCCCCAAACAGCTCTGATAAATAATCCTCTGTCTCCACATTAGTAGAAACAATGCAAAGCTCAGGCCTCCTGCATGTTGATATCCATATAACTCTCATTGGAACAGGATTTCCAGCTGGGGAGAAGCGCACACACCTCCAAATTGAGTAAAATCTTAGATTGGCTCGTTGCTTGGGGATGCAGGAAGTTTTGAGTTTTTCAGGGAGAAGTTCCAGAATAAAAATTATAGCCAATTCTGTCTTTAATCAGAATTGAAAGCACTTATATTTTGACAGCAGTAGATATGCACCTTATGCCAGGAATTGTGCATAAGTGGTTAATGCACAGTTGCAACTTCAACAACATGGATATTACATTGTAATGTTGATGGAAGGTTTGGAAACCTAAGGTGAAAATTGAAAGTTGAAAGATTTTGTCACTTAGTGATTTTTATGGGGACATATTTGAATTGTCAACATATTTTGAGTCAGGAATTTCATTTCTTGTTTTTTCTCTTAGCAAAACAAGAACTACAAAAACAAACATAAAACCAGCTACTAGAATTTCAAAACGCAAGGTATCACTTGCATTGAATCACTGTTTGATATGTGCGACAGCCACATTGGCGTTGAATTTGGAGTTGATGGAGAAACAGCTGGAAAAATTAAATTTTCAAAATGAATGAACAAAAACTACGACATGGTATAGGAGGACAAACTTATTCAGTAACCGGAATAACTGCATATAAAACAGGAAATGCACATTTCAAAATGTGTGCTTCCAAAAAACATATTTCTATCATAAAACAAAATACTACGCCAGTCAGAGAAACATGTTTGACAGAGCATTGCATCATGGCCAACCTTCCTAACTTTTAATTTAAAAAACAATTAAAAAACAAAAAATCATTTTCAAAGTGCTCCTCCTCATTTAGGCTCATCATAATTTTTGAAATGAGTTTATTTTACATGTTCCTTTGTATATGTGATAAGGATTTGTAGTACACAGACTGCAGCATGTTAACTGGCATATTTGTGAGGCTCAGATGCAGTTTACAGTGCAGATCACCTGTCACCCAGTGGACGGTTCCAGTGTCCGGGGAGGAAGGATCAGAGAGCACTTGGCGATGTGAGGGGAGCGGCTGGAGCCTCTCTGCTCCCTGCTCAGTCACAGCTCAAGGCTGTTGGAGAAATGCAGGAGAATTGCCCTTCTATGCTGAAAGAGCTTCATCAGCCATCTGCATCCCCTGATGACACTGTCTGCAAGCACAATCTAGTGCCATAAAACCATACTTTCGTTCCTTACAGCTGCATGATAATGTTCAGAATTTTAATGTCTTTACTGATTGTCCCTAAGTTATATTTTTGAAATTTTTGTATAATGTTAATAAAATGCATGTCATATTTTTTTTTTTTTAGGATTTATTTTTAAAGAACTCAGAAATATTCTAGGAAAAATTGCAAAAAGCAACTATAATTATTTTGTAATATTTAATTCTTACTGTTGTTGAAAACAGAGCCAAGTATATTTAGAAATATCTAAGCTTAAATGCCAGTGACAGACATTTTAAAAATGTTTTAAGAGATGTAAAGTGTGGCAGTGTCTAGGTGTCTACTGATGAAACAACACTGAAATTCAATTTTATCAGTCAGACAAAAGCAACACCTGCAGCCCAGCCCTTAAGGCCCAGGGCCACAATATGAAATGACTGATTTAAGTTTTATTTTCTTCATCTTTTTAGTTAGACACTTTAACGTAGTGTGGTGTTTCAGTCTGACATGCTTCAGAGAGGTGAACTCCATATTAAATAGAAATGGAAAACAAAAGTGAAGACAACAAAGATGACAAAGAGTTGAAATGAAAACATGACTTTGGAGAATTGGAGGCATTGCAAATGGTTTAGTCAGTATCAATAAACACACTGACTAAATGAAGTTTTGGTGAAGGAGATGGATCTGCTAAAATGAAATTCATATAAAACAATAAAACAAAGACCTTGTCCCAAAATTGCTTTGAATAACAACTGTAAGGTACCCTGCACATCTTACACAATAAAACATTTTAGAGAAAGCCACTGCTCACACTCTTTACACTCTTGTACAAATACAAGAATAGCATCACAAAAAATATTTTACCAACATGTCAATCTAACAGATGCAAATCGGTTTGATGATTTAATCTCTATCTAGAAATAGTACAGGTTTAGCACATGACAATGTGGAAGTTTAGTGAGACAAACTTTTGCTGCAAAAACTATAATTTGCAAACATCTTTGACAATTATCACCACAATTGCAATTATAATTCAGAGTTTCTAAAGTTTCCCCAGAGGATAGGATAAACTATCTGAAGGAAAGTAACAGAACTGGTACCAAAAGGACCAAAGTGGTTGGCAAAGACAAGATGAAATAGTATTTAACCAGAATGTACTGAACTGCAGTTATTGCTGCAATAATCAATGAAATTATTATCTTGTACAGTATCTTTTTTTAAAAGATACCATACAGCACAACACAACGCATTGTGAGTGCATTGTGAGCAAGACCCATCAGTGACCCAGAAGAGTGAAGTGAAATTCTGTCATGGTCTGTACAGGGGTGTACGTGTGTGTGTGTGTGTGTGTGTGTCTGTTTTGACGCACACATCTTAGTATTAATGGTAGTCCAAACCTGCAGACATAGGTTAAAAGGGAATATTACGCAAAATGTTCTTTTTTTAGCTATATGTCATGCCAAATTGTTATTGTCTCATCAAACATGCACCCAAAATGTTGCTTTGATTTTTTTTCATTCATTTTTTATAAATCTTTGAATCTCCCATGACTGCCGTCAGGAATGCCTAAACACCTGCTCATACAATGCGGCGCCTATTTACCCAAAGCTCCTCCTTGGAGCTTCAGTCCATAGCCAAACTCCCACCTTTAAGAGCACCCTACCTGTTCCCCAGTCAGCTACTCCAGACTAGCAGCAGCAGGAGCAATTACAAAACATCTGGTAGAGCTGCACATCTGCTGAGCTCATCATGCGAAGTGCTTCTCAGTCTAACGCTCCTGAGAATGATTAACAGCATAATGAGAATCGTTACGGTGATGTGCGGAAAGTGGCGTGTTGGAAAGAGTCGGAGCTTCTTAAAGATACTTGTTTGTGCTACAAAATGGTACTATATGCTTAGAAATGCAAGTTACTCTCTCAGTCAGAGAGCTGTTAAGGTTTTTTTTTTTTGAAGAGTACTTAATGACTTTGGTATAAATCAAATAATGATAAAGATTTCTGGAAGATGAGGGTTTTACTGCCAATGGGATGTATCATTTATCAGCTGTTCAAGTGTGTATTTACCCTGCTGACTTTACTTGTAGCTACTAGAGTCTACAGACAATAGTTAGATTACTTTGACACTTTTCTTCCCACTCTGGTTGAAAGTACTGTTCAACAGTTTTGTTGTCTTTTATTTCTACAAAGACAAACACAATTGTTGGCAACCCTGCTGAAGTTATGAATATTCTAAAAAATATTGTTTTCAGTCCAAGCTTTTATTTCAATCTTATATTTATTTTGAATCACTGAACTATATTGAGTTCAATTATTAGTATTCCTAATTAATCCCTTTATTCTAAATGTTACAGGAGCGTTTATTATTATTATTTTTTGTTCTTGATTGTTTTTTTTTTTGTGTCTGTCAGACAGATGCTCATTTCTCCTCTAGGCAGGAAAAGGATCAGAAAGCAAGAAAGGTTTCCCAGACATAAAATGAGCCTTATGTTTCTACGATCTCAGTGCCCACAAATGTGCGTGCATCTGTTAATATAGACACATGATAATAATAATGCAGATGCATTTCATACATATATTTAATAGCTGGAAAAATCACATTTTTGGCAGCAATGACTTCAAGTTATTTGCTGTGTGACTTTATCAATCTCTCAAATCATTATGGAGGAAGTTTTGGTCAACTTTTCTTTGCACCATTGCCCCTGTTTATTGATGCATGCGAGCTCAGAAAGTTGTCATCAGCAGTATTTTTGCTGATATTTGTGGAAATATTTTATGCTAAGAAGGGTTTTTATTTTGTGTTCCAGAATTGCCTTATCCAAAGTGCCACTCCACCGCTCCCTGACGAAGTAGAAAAGCAGCACTCACTGGAAGATGCCAATGTAAATTGCAGAAGAAAGAGAAATTCAAAGGTATGTATTAGTAGATACGTTTTATAAAGAGCAAGAGAACATATGGTTCTTCATAGGGGAAGGTGGCTGCCATATGTCAAAACCAATTATGTCTTTTAGGTTTGTTTTAAGTAATCTAGAAACAACCAACAATGTTTATTTAGCCCTTATTAATCCTTTGTGTGTAACAAAGGAATAATAAGAGGCAGTATAGTCACTGCATAATGTTCACACTAAAAACAGCAAGTTCATTTCATAACCATTAATTGACTTGATTCACATGTCATAATTTAAGATTTTAAGTTGAGTAAAGAGCTGCTGTGCTGACAACCTTCATGTGCTTATTGTGCATTTTGGCTCATCTTGTTCCTCTTGTCAGTTTACTTTTGTCAGACATGTTTCTAAATACGGTGAAAGTTTCAAGAGTTTCGTTCACATATGTTTGTTTTGAAGTTTCTGGTTTTATTTTATTTATCACTTTTCAGAAATTGTATGTGAAAAGCATCTCGTGAAGGATTTTTCATCACAATCACTTTCAAAAAGTACAAGGATGATTCTTTATTCCCATTATTATTTAAACAACATGAACAAACAAACACCTTCACACGCTCACCATCTCTGCTTAATTAAACACAATATGTGAACTGTGAATATATGGAGATATCAGAGATGAAGTTCATGTCCTGAAATCTTGCTTGTTTTTGCTAGATGAAGTATATGTCCCTCTAAAGAACATACAGAAAGTATGCAGTTAGAAATGCTTAATCTCACAATCCTTGGATTCTATATGAAACTCTCAACGGCTTGATTAATTCATATAATTCTGCTGTCAGCAAATCTTCACCTGGGCTCTGTGAATAACATTTTATGTTTTTAGACAGAAAATTGCCACCATCAAGTCTTTTCTATCCACTCTGGTCCCAGATCCCTTCAGCTCACACTTTGAACTGGTCACTGTCTAATTTGTAAGTGAAATAAGTCTCATTTTGTGTTTCTCATCAACAGTATTCCATCACAAGGTCATATAAGATTTACTTAATTAACACATTATTATGTCTGGCTTCTGCTGTGATGCTGATCAAGAAGAACAATTTAGATTTTTTTCATAGTTTTCTCGTTTAAGACCTATTTTTAAACTTTCTCCCTAAACCTCTGAGTCCTAGGTTTCAAATCTCTGCCTCAATATTTTTGCTTATTTTAATTGTACAAAGTTCTTTAAATGTCCTAAGAGTAAATATATATTGCCCATTTTTCCACAACAAACAGAATTTTCAGTATCAAGCAGTTATTTTCACAACTTATCATCTATTAAAAGAGTGCCTCTCAGAATAATTTCACTCCCTGCTTTGGCGGGAGTGAAATTAGCGTAATAACCTGAAATTGGCTGGAAAGTGCAAAGTCTCCCCTTTCAGAAACCATTGACATTTTTCAGATAGCACAAAGTGTAGCAGAAATAGAGCACTGAGAATTTGGCTGCGATGTCGCCAACACGTTCAGACTAGAAGGGTTAATCAGTCTTTATTAAAAATGTGTGCATCATCCTGTGTGTCTCTCTGGCTTAAATGCACAACTCACATAGAGGATAGCCGCAGTCCATGATGGAAAACTTGATTTTTGCTGTTACTTCTTCAAGAAGAATCTACAGTTTGTCCAAAAATATTTTTTAACAGCTGCATCTAACTCCCCGAAAGGTCAATTAACCTTTTGAACCCTTAACAAATGTCTTGTGCAGCTTTAGACCAGACTATCAGTTAGATTCAATGTCAGCATCATGATCCATAAAATCAGCAAGGCAGGTACGCCTTGCTGTATTTTAAAATGCAAAGTCACTTGAGTGAGTTGTCAGGAGAGGAAAAGTGCTTTGATCAGACACATCTGCAAGCATCAACTCGCAGCTTTGATATTCAATGCTACATCTAGCAGAACACCCATCTTTTTTACTTCTGACTATGAACAGCGAGTTTCACACGCGCCTATCCATTTTCATCCAGAGGTGCAACGAGCTACCGGTTGCTATCAGAGCAAAGGTATCCATCTCCACATTTAGAAACCTATTTAGAAGAACTTGGCTCTCTCTGTTAGCAATAAAAGTATCCATTCAAAATATGACTTCAGAGTAAAAAGTATTTGGTAAAAATACTACTCAGTCAAAACATAAAGCATTTAATATTTAAAAATGAAACAGGCCTCTCACACACAGGGTGTGATGCTGCTTCTGCCCCTCATGTAAATAATTAATGGTAGTTTACAACAGAAAAGTGTATTGCAATAATTGAAATAATGACAGTTTAACTCATTACAGTAATTTGAAGTTTTATTTCTCAAATACTAGATTGGACACGACTAGATTTATTATTAAAAAAAGATATGTCTTGTGACATGATGCAAAGAAATGTGCTGTGTGTGATATATGCAAAAGTAAAATAAAAATATAAATAATGAGCTACGTTCTGTCTTATAAAAGGAATGTGTTGTTCTTTTTACTCGGGTTGTATTTGTACAGATGCCTCTGTTGAATAGCCTGCAGGGTTTTCCTGTATTTATAGAGTTGGTGTAGTTCAGAGAGACGCCAATGTTAGACTGTTCTTGAGAAAACAGTTGTATTTTACCGCAATGTGTTAATGGTGCATTTTAAGTTTATGTAGAAATTTAAAAAAGAAAAAAAATCTTATTTTATTTGTGCTCTTAACGAGAATATTAGGCTCAAATTCCATATTTGTAAAACAGCTCAACAAGAAAAACTTGGCCACAAAACTTCAGCTCAGTACATCTCTATTTCAAAGCAAATAAAAGTAACAAATCTAAACTGGGGGAGTTCGAAATGTTACAAAATGCTTGACTGTATTGCATTACTGCCACATCCACACCTTGGTACTGAGAGAACTTTCTGTTTTACCGACTCCCTCCACTAATGTATAGTTTATCACAGACTTAGCTCCAGAATAAACCCTAATGATTCACAGATGACGACAGAGTAATCCACAGACTAATCAGCAGAAAACCCTCCTCCCATTACCTGGCTTTCATCAAGAAATGTGAAAAATGTTTAATCTACCGCCAGTTGGCTTTGCTATATTTAGAGGCTAATTGCAACCAGCAGTTAATCGTAGTATCATAATGTGATTAATTCCTGAAGATGCCATTGGCAGGTGATATGAGAACAGAACTTTGCAATGGAGATATTTTTATTGAACAAAGTGAGCTCCGTAAATGTGTAATCAGAAAAAAATAATCAATTATTGGTGTTAATATGGGTTGATTTAATGTTTTTTATTCTGAAATGAAACAGCTGCGTCTCAAATGATAATTAAACAAGTCAAAGGGGTTTCTGTTTTGTCAGAAATGGCATGTAAAAAAATAACAAAATGGGAGGAATAATCCTTATGGGGTTTGCACTAGTTCAACCCTGACTGTATTTTAATGATTATCTCCAAAGTCTTTGATTATTACTTTAAATCTAAATTTGCCAGGCGTATATATAATTTTGGACTTAGCTCTACCTTTTCTTTTCTTTTTTATTTTCCCTCTGTTTAGTTGAATGACTAGATAAAAGCAACTGTATCAGAATGTTCTTCTTTTAAATGTACTTTTATTATTAAGCAAAATAAATATTTTGATATTACCTTACTGAAAGTGTCAAAATTTCCTCATTTAAATTTCTTAAAAGAAGAATTCATAATGATGCAACAAGCCTTCTTGCTGTTATATTCTAATCTGACTGTTTTCATTTATCAGCAACTGCGGTGCAATTAGTGAGGATATTAACCTATACAAGAAGTACTGATTGATATGTTGTCATTAATAGTAAAAAGTTCCCATTTCTCATTTTGCCATTTACTGCTTATTAAATGATTGATCAGACATTTTGGTTTATCAATCTGTTCTGCTTTTGTGGATGTATTTATTTAAAGTGTCACAATTCTGGTGTCATTCTTCATACATTTATTGAGGACTCACATTAATTTTACTTTGCGTTATTACATGTAATTAGTTTGAGTCACACCAATAAATCAATTCTTCTGCAAATCGAGACATGATGAGTGGGTTTTAATTACAGTTTAGTGTTTTGTTGGTTTAACTGGATTGAACTGCGTCAGCAATATCAGATGTCTAACCAAGAAACAATCCAAATAAGTTAAATCTTTGGCAATAAAATATTAATTTACAGCAGATGCACACTCAAAACCTTATTGTTGTGACGAGGTGATTAGGTATTCACATTTTGATCTTTTTATAAAGTACTAACAAGTAGAGTTTAAAGTAAAAGATAAAGTACCACAGGTCTGATTTGGTCCTTTCTTAAAATTACATTTCTGTTTTTAAATTTATTTTTGAATGATTGAATGGATGACTGAATACTTTTTAATTTTCATTTATTTTATTTTGTCCTTTAGCATTTTAATGGAATTAAAATACATATAATTTTTACTTTTTTATATTACTATAAAGTGCTTCATCCATTCATCTATTGTGAATATTCTTTTCTGAATAGTTATGACCTTTGAACCCCTGTAAACACCAAAACATGACTCCATAGCCGTTAAACCTAGAAGCAGTTAAAATCATTGACAGTTTTCTTCTGTCCAGCTGGCTAATTGTTGAATTATTAAACTTTTAACAGCCTTTATATGGATCAGCACCAAAGTTGTAAAAATCTTTGTTTTGCCCATTTTACTCTGATTTAGATATTTAAAGTGTTTCATGTTGAAAGCCATGAATCTTTTTACATCTTCTTCACAAATATAAATAAATCTCACTCAACATTTTGTAATGTGACAACAAGTGATGATTTCCAAACAGGAGAATATTTTTTGGACATTGTAGACACGCTTGAAAATTTCAGGTGTTTTAAAAGACTATCTGAGAAAATGTGTTTTAAATGTCTGGTCTTATACTGAAATGCTTGTGATATTCTTTGTTTAGAATCCATGTGGAAAAAGTCCACCAGCTCCCTCTCGACCCCGTTGGTACCTCTTCGCTCAGATTGGCTGGTCTTGGCTTTGGCGTGGGGCTCACTGGTGGTGTGGTTATCAAATCCGTGTCTAAAATAGTACCAGGGTATATGACATCCTTACAGGCATTCTGCAGACAGTGATGTCAAATTTTCTGTCTGACTGTTTTGACAAACTATTCCCACATCACACAAACAATCTTCAGCCGGAGGATGACGACAATTTCCCATGAATAATTAACTGCATAAACCAAAACACTGTCAAAAAAAGAGCTATTTTAAAACCCAGATGAAGCTTGGTGCAAAAAGTTCACCAGAGTCTCTGTGGAGCCTCTCATTCTAAATATGCTTCTACAGTAATCTGTGCATGGCAGAAAGTGTTGCCCAAGTGGCTGATATTTATGCTGGTGTACGATAAATGGAATCATGAATGCCACTTTTACCGGCTGGTTTGACATGTGCTTTACAACAACATGATGAACAGTCGACATTAGCCAGCTTTCTTAAAAGGCCTCACTGGAAGAATCCATTGGCTCCGGGAGAAAATCATTAGTCTAAAACAAAAAGTCCTGCCGAGAGTATGAGGAAAATGATGCTCTAAAATAGACACCCTTTATTTAGTTTTCACGAAATATTACTACTAATAAAATTATTATTACTATTGTAAAGGCTAATATGTGAATTAATCAATATTTAGATGCAATCAGGAGAAAAAAATGCATTAATATATAATACTGTATATCTGATCAGGAAGAAAGTTTAGGAAACCGGCTAAAGACATAAAATCAGTCTTATGTTAATTGACATTATTTGACGTTTTTGTCATAATTGAGTAACGTGTTGACTTTTTATTCACTGTAAATCAACGGCAACATAAAGTGCGAGTCTGAGAATCTTGCAATTACATATAGACTAAACATCTATTCATCTTTTATTGGATGGTTTATGGGTTGGAGTGTAATGCATGATGAAACAAATTCACATCTTCTTTCATCAAACGGAAACATTTTATTTGTCTAGACTCTTTTTGTTTCTCATAGGAACAAATCTGGGATGAAATGAAACAGGGCAGTGAATCTTTCTGCTGCTAAATAGAAAGTCTGGCGTTCATAGGGAACTTGGTTTCTGAAATAAACACTGAAAAGCCAGTGGACCCAGATTTCAACATGTTAATTGGTAATTATTTCAAAAGTTGGATATTCTCAAGATAAAGTTTTAAAGGAAAACTGGTCTTACTAAGTGTCATCTAAGCATTTCAGTGGGATGTGGAAAAAATTAATAAAGCTGTAATTTTAGTGGATAGCTTTTAAATGTTTTAAAATAGATTGGTCCATTTATAAATATGATTCACAGTAAAAAGTAATTTTCTACAGAAAAAAATTACACATTAGCATCTTGCTTTTCTTCAGACTAAATGTAAAATCTTTTTATACGTCTCCTGCTCTCTTCCTCTCAAATGTTCACACCTAAACACAGTTAATTGGATTATTCTTCAAAACATAAGCTTTTTGGTAAAAAGAATGACTTCTTACTACATAGCTTCCCAAACTGACTCAGCTTTCCTCATCAAAGTTGGTTGTGATTTGATAGCTGCTCACATGGAGCCAGTTTCTGCTAGAGGTTTCTTCCTGAGAAAGGAGAGTTTCACTCTGTGCTGTTTATGCTTGCATGCTCAGTAGGAGGGATTGCTGCAAAGTCAATAGCTCAATGCAATCAACTATTCACCGTTTCTTCATGCTCTTGCAGAAGGACTGAGTGCTTGGCATAATACAAATAAACTGAATTCAGTTCAGTTGAATACCATTGCCTTCCCATGCAATTCCACCCAGTTTTAATCTCTCTTCAGTCTGGGGTTTCTCCCATTCAAGTGGATTCCTCCGGTAGATTTTCTTCCGGACCAATCACAGCACAGGAGTTATGAATGATGATGTTGATTTTCTGCACTGTTTTAGAATTGTAACCTTCCTCAGCCTCAGCAATGGCAGCAGGCAGCAGACGAAGTGAATGAAGCCGTTCAGTCCGTGTTTGCCACCCTTCCAGGCAATTTTCAGTAAGCTTCATAATGTTGAAATGGCACATCACATGCTTCATGGCCAAATGTTAAACATTGGTTCAAATTTAAAACTTCAACAGAGTTCCACTCCTCCAGCAAGCAGTCGTTTCTTAATAGCTGAGGATCCGGAACATCCTGTAAATGGATGTTTTCATGTTATTTGCTCCTACACTTTGGTTTTACTTTCTCATTTTCATGCAAACAAAAACCTGAGTTGAAAGTTTCACATTAAAACACAGAGCATGTTCACTGAAACCCAGCACAGAACCACTCAATACAAAATCAAGAAGTAAAAAGCAAACAAAACCAAAGAAGAGAATATATCTTACCGACATTGTCTCGGCGTGTAATATCTGCATGTTTGTGTCAATTTGGATAGAAGTGGCTGGCAAAGTGAACATCCAGCTCATTAGAAGTGCACAAAACTGTTAGTTGTTGTGCATCTTCTCCTCTGCAGTGTAACCCATTCACAGGTCAATTAACATGAAAAGGAATTTTATGCGCTGGTCAGAAGTGACTTTCATTGGCGCCTCTCTGTCGTGCTCCACCAAACTATGCACTTACCAAAAGCCCACTGGTAAAGAGACTCATATCTCCTCAACTTCCCCCCTTAATTGGCTGATCAATTATTAACACACCAATAAACTTGCTGAATAAGTAATGGCGTTAAGGCTTATGTGGCGTTTCAGGCCAACAGCCCAGACATTTGGGCAAATATTTGTTGTTGATCTCTTTGAGACAATGTTGTTTATCATCTGAAACTTTGAGGTCATTTCAATTTTCATCTTGTCACTTACCTTTGAAGAGGGAACAATGTTATTGAATTAGATTGGGGTTTGTTTGTCACCAACAGGCAACAGACACCAAAGGTAAGAGAACACCCTTCATGAAGGTGAAAATTTTGTCCTTAATCATTTTTATCCAAGTGTTCCTGAACTACATCAATATTTAATAGGGTCTTGCTTTATCTATGTTTTACCAGGTTAAAAAAACTGGAATATGTGCCTCTGTTTATGTATGATGTTGACTTATTTTAGATATATTAGTTCATTGATAAAACTTGCTTAGATCACTGTCAAATCAGTCATTCAACCAGGAAGTTTGTTTCAAATTCAAATGGCTAAAAAGAAAACAATGTTAAAGGGGTATCATTTATGTAATGTTTTTTTTGTTTGTTTGTTTTTTTGGTTTACATTCAAACACAAATAGCATATCTAATATGTTGGAGAGTCTTTTGAGTATTCAGTAGAGAAGCCTTCAGGTTCAGTTTACTTGATTTACACCTGCAGGTAAATTTGTTCTGCAGGAGGATGGTAAGTGCAGCTTTGCCTCTCGATTCTAAAATAAGAAAACATTGTGCATAGAGACTTAAATCTAATGGAAATGTGATAGAATAGCTTCCCAGGATATTGCCAATAAAAAGATTAGCAATGTAAAAGCAAATTGTAATAAATTTAATACATGTACAAAAACCACAGAAAAAGACAGCTTCAGCTTTAAAATTTATGTACCAGCAAGAGCAAAGCTGTTTTGGTACCTTTGTGTCTCGCACTTAGAGACAATAAAGCCCCATCTGTAGGAAGGGTCAGAGACATTTTCTGCAATGAACTCAATTATCTGTTATACCTATTTATTTTGTAGCTCAATAAGATTACAATAACATTATGCGTACTTGCATACCATGTTGGAAATAGTTAAAGCTCACAAGTCAACTTTTTAGACCATTCACTATCTAAGCATTCACTACTAAAGATAAATTAAACACTGGCTTTAGCTGCTGACAAGAATTTAGCATTTTTCCATTGCTCCGTTTGTTCATTCAGCTTTTAGCAATAAGATCTGAGTCTTTCAGGTGTGAAGGTCTTGGCTCTCTCTAAGTTGGTACTCTGGCTAAGCTGCTCCAAAATGGGAACATTACTTACAGTCAGAAGAAACGTAAAAAGAAATGAAAAGATTAATTTAAATGTCATTTTGTCAGGACAAATGCAAAAGTTTGTAAAGGACAGAAGTAACTTGAGTAAAAACAAAACATTTTGGAGAAATGTAAACCTTCACACCTTTGATATTAGAGTATCAAAGGTTGCACTAGACTTTCTCGTTGTCTGACATTCTGACATATCTGTTCAAATAAATCTAGTTATTGTTTGTTTTAGCCTGTTATTTCTTAAAAATTATGATAAAGACATGTTCAATTGCATTTGATTTTGATTCTGCATAAGTAATATACTAAAAGTTGAGCAAAGAATCTGCCGTCTCACGTCAGACACATCAGGCAGATGAATAAGTGTAACTTTCAAACAACTGGAATTACAAACGCAAAGTTTTGAAATCAGGGAATATTTCTTGATCTGAAGCGATCAGAATCAGTAAGAATCTCCAAATGAGGGGCAGAAAGAGAAAATCCCACAGAATGCTCTTTTTCGTCAGACAAAGAGCATTTTGTGAAACTAAATATATCCCCACGACAGGGAGACACATTTAGTTCAGTTTTTTTTATTGATTTTAGCTCCATATTGTACTCTGGGAGTAAAGTTGAAAATGTCTTTGTGTCCGCACAGCCAGACATGCAGACCTCACACCAAAATGGCAGCTAACCTTCAGATTTTTGCATCAAAAAGTCAAAAATGAAAAATTTCCTAAAGCAACCACTGAGATATCTATATATACATGTATAAAATAATAATATGCCTTTTATGTACATATAAAATAATAATATACGTCCAGAGTTTTTCATCTGTCTTTTTCCAGACAATTTTTGCAGAGATAAATGAAGTCTGCGCAGGTTTGGCTGATTATCTTGGCTATTTGTTCAGTCTCCTTGGTAACCTGATTAAATCTTTTAAAATGAATAAATCACAAATGCTTTACAAAGCTGACACCTGTTAGGAAAATTGCAGGTGATCAGGCTGTTCTGAGGTAGCTGAAACTGTGCCTGAAAAAAGACACCAGCTTTCTTACTGCTCAGAAACGAGTATTAACCTGATATCAGAGGCATAAAGTCACTTGTGTTCAACAGTGTAACCATTTCACTCCAGCAAATGCAGCCTAATTTAAAACAACAACAAAAAAAAAACAGCTGAAAGGCAAAAATAAATTAGTCTGATCACGCTGTGTGAAAAACATACTTTGCAACGTGAGACTTTGTATTCAACTTTTTTCTCTACTTTTCTTCTTTCATTAGACTTTTCTCACCATCACTCTGCTCTTGTCTTTTCAAAGTTGAAATTGAACCTCTCAGGCACGCTGGCAACCTTCTGAAATAAGTATCCTGGTGTTTTAAATGATAAATTATAGATAAAAATAGAATAAATAACCCAGTTCTGGATTCTGTGCTTTTGGGATCGTTATGTGTTGGCACCATTGTACAACTTTAATGACACAAGCAAAAGACATGATTAGGTCACGCCACACGAAAAGTGGATCTGAATTTTGCCGCACCTTTAATAAATCAACAAGCCTTGTATCAACACTCTGTAAACTCATACCAGGCTGCGTGTGTGTGTGGAGATTTAGCATGAATGAAATAAGTCAACCCTTTTTTTAAACAGCAGTCAAACAGGATTTTCATTGTGAGCCTTAGCTCCTCATCAGGCTGACGTATTCATGAGGGAGATGAGCTCCATCTGCCTCAACAACTGCAGCTGTTTCATCTGCTTCATGCTGAATAATAAGATCTACCTCTTTTGTTCATCTCGTCTCTTTTCTCTCCTCTCTCCTCTCCCACCTATGCTGTTCTCAGAATCAATTTCTTTCTTTCTTCTTTTAATAGTTTACTTCCTCTTTTGTTTTTTAGTGTTTGGCAGATGACCTTAGTTTAATTTTCCTTTTTTTGTTTTTTGTTTTTTTTCAAAGGTGATACATTTTTCACAAAGCTTTATTTTTCAACTCTAATTTTCATTTTATTTTTATAGGTGTTTATTTTCATTGTCCTGTTTGTTCTACCTTCCAGTCTGTCTGTTTTTTTTGTTTTTTTTTCCTGCCTACTCAGTCCCTCAGCAGCAAAATTAATGGCTTCATCTTTCTGTAGACGTAATCCCTTTTGACTTGAACAGATCAGGGTTATGGGATTTTTCCCTGTCGACTACATGAATGTAAATATTACTGCATGTATTAGAACAGTTCAGCAGCCGTTTTTTTTCTTCCTGGTTTCCGCTCCTTTGGGCAGTTACAGTAGTAAATATAAAGAGTAATTAGGAAAATGTATGCAGGTAAAAATAAAATTACCTCCATGGTTTCACTGGCGACCATTGCTAATGCTCCACTCCCAATTTCCTCTGTTCACAATGGCAGTAAAACAATCTAAAGCATAATTACATTTTGCTTGTTTCTAAAACAAAAGTTACAAGTTTTTTATTTTATTTTATTTAAAGAAAACCTGAGTCTGTATTTCCTGTTTTTTGGTTTTTGTGCAGTTACTTTTAGACATTTTCTTTATTATTTTTGGTTCAGTCTCCCTTGTAAATGTCATGTGAATGTTGGACATTCATACAAATATATGAATGTTATGTTTCCTTATTTTTTATTTGGTTGTGTCTGGTTTTCCGTGGTTCTCTCCTTGATTTAGTTAAATGACATTTAGATGTTTAATGATGAGGATCTCTTAATAGACACAGGGGGATGTATATAAATGTTTTAGTTCACATCTTTATATATGCAGTTGTCCCTCCTTATACCTGGTTTTATTACATTTTTTTCAGACTTATAGAATGTTCTTTTTTTCAATTTCTTTACATTCTTATATTTATATATAAGCATTTCTGAATAAAGCCATGCTTTTTGTAGTCACTCTTACATAATGCACAGCTTCTATTTGAAAATACAGAACTATATCCTAATTTATGTTCCTGTTATTTCTAATATTTTATAAAAGAAGATGGCACTAGCTGACAAAATCTTTTAGGTTTTATAATTTATCATAGACTATTTACTCTTTGGCCTACTTTGTGTTTTTTTTTTTTTTTTATTCATATTTATTGTCAGTCTCTTAATTTTAGCATCACTCTAAAATGAGTGAAAAAAGTGGGTTCATAGTTATAAAATATTAGCACTTTGCAAAGTTTCTTTAGGGTAAATGAAGAACAAAATGACACAATTATCCTGAAACTCTGGTAGGTGTGTGTGCGTGTGTGTGTGTTTATGAATGCATACCTGAAAGCTGCATTTTGGTTAGTGTAACTTATATTAATAAATGCAGATATAATTATTTTTATTGCGTTGCTAGCGATATGACTATGTAAAAACTTCAGTTCAAGCATACACATGATATCAACCAGTTTAAGCACAGCATGCTGTGTTGTGGTGTGACATAGTGTAACATAGTGCAACAGCCGCTGCAGACAAGCTCAGGCTCTAGCTAAAAATGGTAATATTAATTATGTGGCTAACATAGTTTTGTGGAAAACTGATGTTTTTTTGTGAACAAGCTGTTTTCAGGGATTTTGTTGTCAAAAAGCTACAGAGTTTTCTGAGCAGAAGTCAGATTGTTTGGATTGTTGTTACTCCTTCCTCTGCTGTTTTCTTGCAGACAAACATCTGGAAGATTTATATCATAATCCAGATAGTTGCTGCCTTAATTAGAATGATTACATTTTTGTTTGTTCGGCACTATTAAAATGCATCTTGCACCTATTTAGCTCAAGAAATACTACGAAGCTGGAGCTCAAAATATAACAATAGGTTACATTTAACATTCCAATGTGCTAGGATCTGTTGGCATACGTAGAAAAAAGTTGATACCATATGAAACCCAACCCAGAACGATAACATGAGGAATTTAAATCTGATTTTAAAACCAAATTAGAGCTCTGGAAAGGGGTGTTAAAGAAACATGGAACCAGCGATATGATTTGTTATGAAACAATTACTGGGCTAAATAGCTACCATGATAATATTTCCCGTGGTTATCAATTTAAAAAGGAAAAATAAAACACTAACAATTAAATGATATTCATACCATATGATGTGTCACCTCTTTTTTATTGTCCAATAAACCATGAATCTGGTGTTTTACAGTAGACATGCACAAAGCAGTGAAAGTAAGGAATATATTTTTTCTTAAGCACCATAGAGGTTAAAGTCTTAAATGTGAACTTTACAATTGAGAAAATAATCTTTATATCAGCAATGAAGACAGTAGGAAGCAAGAGGAGCAATAATTTATTTAAGTTGTTAATTTTCATCTGTAAAAACACAATAAGTAATCTCAATGCTGGGTGCATTATAATAATACGCAGTTGTTGGACTCCTTTTTTTTTGCTTTTTTCACTCAAACATATTAATTTATGAAATCTAGAAGTTATTGTTTTTATTTACATAATTATTGTTTAGCCTTTTTATATTTTAATTTCTAACTGAAAATTTATAGCTAATAAAAGGCTTAATGTAATGTTGAAAATAATCCGTAAAGGTGGGAGAAAATTTAATGAAATTATGATATAATTAGTTCTTAGTACTACTACTACTACTAATAATAATAATAATAATAATAAATTGTGACGCACAGAAAGGGTTCTACTGACTCCACTCTTAATAACGTCAGCTTGTCATAATACATTTTTCTTGTTTTTAACAAATTTTCAAAAGACTGTGGTAATAAAAATGATCAGGATGAATTTACAGAATAATCATTCTAAAAAAAATCCGTACCCGGACATGACTTGTTCGTTTTCTTAGAGAAGAGTCTAATTATCATCAGTAGTTCCTGCCTGGCTGCATCCAAGCAAACTTTCCACTGTCGACAAAATAAACCTTCGTGGTGCCGACTGTTGTTTTACTAACCTGGGGTTCCACGAAGTCTGCATACATGGAAAAGCTTTTTACAATCTGTAAGTCAAATTCATTTGAGCGCACAAACAGCCAAAGTAAAAGTAAAGTTATTTGATGGTCTCTGGAACAAAGCCCGTCATGAGTTGTCTTGTAATACAGAAACCAATAAAAATTTCTTGGTCTTCCAAACATACAAGCTAAAGCCCCCCACCACTCTGAGGACTGCACACACCCTCATAAACCAAAGAGTTATTCTCAGTGGAGAGATTCTGTGATGAGCAATAATGAGGGAGGCTTGGATCACCACAAGCCTCTGCTTGCAATCAGGACATTCTTCCTTTTCTCCTGCATCCCTGTCACTGCATTGTCATATGTGGGTCCATTTATTTAAAGTGCATTTTTAGCCAACTTCGAGAACCTGATAGCTGAGCTCTAAACTTAGATCAGGCTGTTAAACTCAATATCACTGAGGTGAGTAAAGTTTAAATACTCAGTCCAAGTCATTGCCTGAACTTAACAAATGAACAAATTGTTTTTGTCTTTCTAGATGTTTGACGCTATTCAACTGGAAACAGAAAAACATTTCAGATTTTTTTGTTAAATAAAAGCAACAGTCATTTCTGAAGCCGTCCTCTGTCAGTAGTTTTTAGTGGACGTTGATTGATGCTATCTAAATCAACCCGCTTGGAGTCAGTACTTACAATTAGTCCTGATGGTGCACACTTCACCAACATTTAAACAAACATATCTTTGGGCAGCACAGTGCTGTTGTGGCTTTATTGTTGCCGTGACATGCAGAACAGACTTCTATCTGTCACAGAGGCGCAGTTAGGCCCCAAAGGACACTGGTTACTGGGCTGTGTGCCAACATCTAGAACAGAAAAAAAAAAAAATTGTTGCTGTCAAAGCTGAACAGCATACACATTATTAGTAAGAAATAATTTTATTTTTATGGGGCATTTTCTGTCTTTTGTGAAACAACCTACATTTCACAAACCCTCTCACTAGAAAATTCTATTTACTTTTTCTTTGGTATCAACAGTATGAATAAGTAAGTATGAACTTGAATTTGAAAGAGCAAGAGACAAACTTGCAAAGTTACACAGTGAATTAACTCTTATTCTCTTAAATTGACTCTTATTATGGAGAAGCTGTGCATCTATAGGGATGGCACAGCTGCTGGCAAAATGTTGACAAAAATATTTTTGACAATAAATCTTGTTTGTACTGGATTATATAAAAGTATCTATTTAGATGCCATACAGTAAATTCTTTATGGTTGGTTTGTTTGTGAGTCGCAAAGAATTGAGTTCAAATAGCAAAAAAAACCAACAAAAAAACTCAATTACAAAACTTCATTACTGCATTGTAGACATTTATCTATATGGGCTTGCTTGAGCATGTGTGTTCTCATAACCGGGGTATAATTTCGTACCACTTTCCTCAGAGTTTTACTACCACTAATGAGCTTAATTTCACAAATACCCCAAACAACAAAGTGGCTTTGAATCCCACCTTATTACCTGACTTCAAACAAATCGCTCCATACAAACCATCTCATTTGTTTGCTATGACAAACTCAAATTGAGAGCAGCCTCTTTTAATATGTCTCAGCTAAGCAGGATTGGTTAAGGGGTGCGATTCAATTATGAAAGTTTTCACATTGGTAATTAGTCAGGGCGGTAACGTATTGTTTTATGGCTTCGACTGTGCATCTAGGTAGGAATGAGATGTTTTTAATGTGCGCACTGAGAGGATTTTGTTTGTTAATGCACTGTCTGTAATGAAGCAATACAATCTTGTCAATGTGGATGACAAAAAGGAAAAAAAAAAAAAAAAAACTTTCACACAGACGTTTGCTCACACGCAGAGTCGCTCCAGAATATTTAGGACACTGATTGAAAACTGCATGGGCTTTGCTCTTATTAATGCACGGTTTTTAAAACAGTTTTATTGTTTGTTTCATTTAAGTGTATTATTATTATTATTATTATTATTAAAGATGCATTGTTTCCTGTTTTTCTAAATAATATCTAATGTTAATTCAGAGAGATTTAAATTGAAGTGAAATTTCAAATATAAACCAATGCAGGACAATAGCTGACATTAAAGACAAAATAAGGGGAACATTTAAAAAAAATTAATTAATTAAATAGAATAAGCTAAATAAGCAGAGTTTGCATCCTTACTGTTTGATAATAAATATTTAAATAAATCCTCCAGCCTAAATTAATGAACATCTCTGGAGCGGTGCCAACTCGTTAGCGTTTTTCTTTCTTTTTCTTTTTTTAAGGGCTCTGAGAAACAGACAGGAGGGGACACAAAGAAACAAGGGATTTTGGTCGTCTTAATTTGTGTTAACATTGTGATTGCTTGGCTTGTTTTTCACTGAAACATGGTACCAACAAACTATCATGTCAAAATCTTTCTCAACGTAGTGTGCATAATAAGAAGCAATTTTTCCACAATACATGTGTAATAAAAACATAAATAAATTTTTCACTCACACGGAAGGACCCCTTTTGTGTTTGCTATTAGTGGTCATAATATGTCCTGATTATTGACAACTGTTCATAACAGAATAATAATTCAATTTGAGGCTCAATCAAACTGAGCTCAATTTTCCCATTGAAAACAGGGAGAAAATGGAGAACATTACAACACACACTTTTATTCCGACGGCTAATTCCGGAAAACTTAATTGAATACATTTTAAAAAACTCACACTCACATAGAAATGTTCGTTTGCTGCTCTTAATACCACAGTTTAATGACAAAAATCAGGGTAATAGTAATCAAATTTACATAATATTTTACTGTAGGAAAAACTGGGATTTTTAACACATTTGACTCATCGATACACAAAGGGATTACTGCGGTATTATTTACTCATCTTTGACATACTGTTCTTATAAATGTCAAAGCACAACATCCCCTGCTGTCCCCCTCAATCTAACTATCCCGATTAGTCATAACGGCTCATTAACAACAACCCCTACGAGGACTGCTTCCAAAACATGGATGGATCGCTGGATGGCGGGATAGAGAAAACAAAAGGAGAATAAGAGAGGAAAATGACACATTGAGAAGAAAGAGGAAAGAAAGGATACCAGATGAATGCTTAATGAGGTCCATTTGAATACTGTTACCCTTACTGCCATTTAAACCCGAAGCCTTTGGCTTTTTGCGCAACTGTAATTACTATCAGCACACAATGTTTTTTCAATTGCTATTGACCTTTGTGTGTTATTGAACAGCTCTGTAACAAAGCATTGTGCAGCCTAATCAGGTTGTTATTAACAAAAGAGGGGTGAAGGATGATGAAAGAACTGAGAAAGGAGGTGAGGACACACACATCATCTCTGTATCTTATCATTTACTCTTATTTAGATCAAAGCTTGCTCATTAGTTGAAAGGATGGCCTCATCCAAGACAGGTACTGGGAAAGTAAAATATTCTTGAAAATAGCCTAATATATTTTGCTCTTTATTTTCTTATGTATGTATTTATTACAGAGTTCCAATCAAACACCCAGATGTGAGGAATGCTAATTTATATGTAATTAAAAGCAAAGAAATATACAATAATCACAAGACAATGTGTGGATTTATATAAAAACAAAAAAATATCATTTTGGAAAACAAGCAACAAAAAAACAAACAAACAATGTCTACATCTCATCTAGAGGAGGTCAGTGATGGTTTGACAGTTTTTGTCAGTCTGTGTGTCTTCATGTTCTCATAGCTGAACAAGAAAACATAAGATCAAATCAAATTTCATCATCTGGCATAACAGATTGTAAAATATTATTAATATGGAGAAATAGAAATTGACTGTCTAATGTAGGTGAATTCATTTAGAATTTTTGTCAGCTAAAAAGTGACCTTATAAAATAGTTATCTAGTGCTGCTATGTACAGACATAAAATCAAAGTTTGGCCCACAGTGGAAAGTGCATCAGTTAGTCTGGAGTGATGTCATCTGTTAGCTTGATAATCAGGGAGGCTCACTTTAAAGATTTGCAGCAATAGTTATTTTTTTTCTTATTACAGTAAATGTCTTAAGTAGTCTCCCATTGTTTTGTTCTTGGTCTCTATCTAGTCTCCAGTTGGATGGTCTTAAATACAACACCAGCAGAAATCTCTCCAGCTTCCTTTTCAGGTTTACTGAAACCATTCAGAAAAAAACAGACTTCTTTTTTGCATGTTGTTATTTTTGGCAAAAGAAACACTGCAAGTTGTAAATAAATAGCTTAGTGCAAGCGAGTTGTATGCAAAGGTTGACTCACATGCTTAGCTCATACATTTGTTAAATGATCAGTTTGTTGTAGGGGCACAATATAGAATTTTATGATAGGACTATGGATATTATTATTCAATTGTCTTTTTGTTGTGGTTTGTCATAATTTCTTTTCTATTTTAGATGTAAATCTTTGTCCAATCGATGTCAAGCTTGATTTATGCTTATATACGCAACAATACTTACTTCATAAACTATATTTCTTGGAGGCAGAGGAAGAACTCTTGAGCAAAGGTTCCTTCTAAATTTGCATATTTCAACAGTAATCTGGCAGGTCAGTTGCTCCATATTAGGACTGACTGGCTCATTCCAACAGCTTTTCAGCTCTAAATTTGTTGCTGTTTGGATTCATTATCCTGTTGACCATCTAGGATTGGCTAATGGGTTACTGTTTGACTGACTGTCTTTTTGCTGTAGAATAATCTGTGGCTCCAGAACAGGCCCAAAGTATTACCTCTCCACCTCCATCCATGGCAGCGAAAATTAGTCAAAAAGTGTTGAAAACTCTTTCGCTGTAAAAAGATGAATCTCAATTGCTTAGTGGATGTAATATTGCTGATCTCCTTTCCCACTGGATTGTGTCTACACACACATTTTCCCCGGATAGCTTTCTGCCAAACATCTGCTATTATTGAGTCATGGTTGTTGATAATCAATAAAATTGCTGCTGGAACATCTGACTGCTGCTTCAGTCTAATGAAAGAACGGAGAGTATTATTTATTTTTATGGCACTGTTTGTATTGATAGATAGCAACCCTTTCTTATTGCTGTGCAGTAATGAGAAAGTAAAATCTGCATATTTGCATATTTAAAATAAAAGAAAAATTCAGCTTGGAAACCTTGGAATAACTAAGTGCAATGCCACATGACATAATATTGACTCATGTAGGCAAATCATGGCTGACTTCATCTTCAAATGAATCAGAGAAAAAGCAAATGTAAGAAAAAAACCTTTATTGATGTGCTTAAATCATGATGTTTGGAATATCAAACCTGGGCATCAGTACATTACACTATGGTCACCTAAGAGAAAAATGGTGGTGTCAATGTTTCTGACTTCAATTTGTATCTGACTGCAGTAGCTTTGAGACCTAACAAACCAGCACACTACCAAGGAATATGCTTTTGTTCAAATATGAGCCCAGTCTACCTGCAGTTAACCACAGTGTTGAATGAACACTTGTGATAGAGAAGCCTACACTATCACTATCACATTTTCCCCCACATAATTAGTTTGTTTTACTTGTGAACTTCATTGAAGTAACCATCTGTTACGTCCTAAAAATGGTTCCCAAAAAGCTGCTTTAGGCTAAGGCTCTACATCCGTGGACAACAAAACACCAGCTTCTTCGCCTCTTTACTCCCTGGCTCTCACCTACATTTTCTACGTCGTTGATCTTTGCTACAAAAGTCTTTTTTTCTTTTCTTTTCTTGTCACTAAAAGCATACTGTCACCCATTCAAAGTGTTTCAGTTTGATAGGTTTTTATTCAGAAAGTCAATTTTCCACTTACAGCAGTAACAGATGACCATCATAAAAGTTCATATGTGACATGACATGACTTCATTCATTTTAAAACCTCTAAAACCTTCGGTATGATGATTGTTGGTCATCAACACCACAATTTTTAGAACAGTCGTTTTTATAGTTTTAATAAAAATACTATAACTGCACCACCACATTTACAGAAAACACCATATGAATTAAACATTTCTTTGACAGGTACTTTTGTAATCCAAATTAATTAATTTAGGAAGCAAATAAGGATAAACAGACAAAATTGAATTATCAGGGTGAATTAGAAGCTATAATTATTCTCAAAGCTATGTCACAGAAGAAGAATATCCTGAACTGAGAAGAAGCAGGAAAAGAAAATTACAATACGGAAACAAAATAAGAGGAATGCTGAACAAGTTTAGTAAACCCTCCATAACACACACGCACTCTTCCAGACAAACACACATGCCGGTTGCTGTATCACAGGATTAGAGTGCTTCTAAAAGGGAAAAGGAAAACACTGAGAGACAAGCACACATTCAACCACACGCAAAGCAGAAACATCCATTAGCAATGGACTCGCACTCTTTCTCTCACTCAGCCTCTTCTCACTCTCCAACTCATAACAGTCACTCACTCACCCCTCTTCTCTCTGCATGCTTATTAGTGCATATTTTCTCTCTTTCTTTGTGATTTTTTTTTAGGCATCAGCCTCTTGGTGCTCTTCAGATGCTCAGAATGTTTTTGGTTGTCTGTCTCTTTTTGCCAAGACACAAAGTCCCTTTGAAACTTGCATTTGTGGAGTTTTTATGCAGTTCGCTCACATTTTACCAGGATAATCACTAAGAAAAAAGAAAGAAAATGATATAATACCCTCAAATAATTGAGTAACCTTGTTTTAAAATGTGTTGTTCAACTGTTTGAGTGTTCTAAGCAAATTATGTCAAATGCATGAATCAGACGGAAACTGCTTACCTCAAACTAATCAATCACTTCAACATTAAAATGTCTAACTTGCAACAAAGATCCCTTCATATCAAATAAAAAAAATGTGGTTACATTTAATCTTTTTTTTTTTTTTTTTTTTTTACATAAAAAACGTTATTTTTTTAAACAATTTTACCAGACTATTTCTCTTTCAATCCAGTGTTTATACACAAACACAGTGCCGCCCTCCTTTTCAGTCCTGTTCAGTATTTGAATATTCATCTGTTTGCAGATTTTTATGTGGAACGTATCTGCGGATTATTCCCAGAATTAATCCATATTCACAGATTTTTTTTCATACAGTGTATTTGAAGTATTTGACAGTAAAATGTACCTGGGGAAGCTGAAATCCAGAGGCACAATCACACTTGAGAAACTATTGGGTGCCATTCACAAAGCAGCCAATACAGGAGCGCCATTTGTTTGCCTTGGTGGTGATTGGCTGTGCTTGTATGATTGTACTAAGATGTTTCCACTGTGCAAATTACGATACATATGGTGTTTGAACAATTAAAATAGACATGCATGTTTTTAGAGGGGGTCTGTCCACATTTGTGGTCCCTCACCCATGGAGTACTGGGGGTTAGTAACCCGATTTTATACCGTGATGAATCCATTTCTGAATAGCTACAAAAGTCTATTCAGACATCTGCTTTTTCCTTCTGCTAAGACGAACACATCTTCCCTAGAGTTAAGAAATTAACTTGCAACAATGACAAGGATCAGAAACACATTTAGAATGGGTTCAACTGCTGTTTTAAATTTATAGTTGACATTTATTTAGCATTATTTTAGATTTGAACATGAATTACATATAATCTTGTTTTATTTCTATTTATTTGTCTTGATAAAAATGCATTTTTTAATGTTTTTATATTTATATCATCTTCTCATTCACAAATGTTTCTTTTACATTTTACATTTAGATTTTATTCTAGTGTTTAATAAATGTTATAATAATAAATAATAATACATTTTCTGGTGTTAATAAGCCTTAATTGATAAATTGTTTGATAAAATATTCATTTTTATGCTGTTCTGCTGCAAAGTTTTGGGATATTTTTATGGTGTAAACTGTAAAATGTTTTTTTAAGTGTTGTGAGAAAATAGAAAATTACATATTTTTGTTTTTACATTACAATAAAAAAAATATTTTCTCTGAAGTAAATGTAATAAAGTCTTTCACTGTTGAGTTTTTCCAAACAACAAATAACTTCTAGCACTTTACTTTTTCTTCAATAAGGCCACAATGTGCTCGTAAATGTCATTTACTGCTTCATTAGAAAATAAAGGCAGATCTCCTTAACCTAATCAAAATTTTGTTAGGCTTAAACACAAAACATTTGGCAGATTGTTCCGGTATTTCCCCTTTTAATTAAGAATGTAACTTCTTATCAAGCGCCAGGGCTGACGAATCACAGAGAATTTATTTGTTACAGGCTGTAAGAAGTTTTAGAACTTCTTAGAGAGGAGACACATTTACATACCACTTCCAGATAAATGTGGGGTTAGTGTCTGCTGTTTAATCCCAAATTAGAATCCAAATTTTGTGTGCATCTTAAAGTTCTTTAACAGTCTGCAGGGACGCAGAACTATCACAGTAGAGAAAAAGAATAGGCAGATAGGAATTCCCTTTTATTGCGGCTGGTTGTAAGAGGATAAAACCGACTTTACTTTAAATCATCTTCTTTTTGTTCTCTTAATTTTACTTTACCCTTTCACATATTCATTAAAATCTTTCATTTGAATGTTTCTTAGTTTTTTCTTTTCTTTAAGCTATTTCCACAACCAGCTGACTTTCAGGATTTTTGGAAATCCATAAAACTGAAAAAAAAACCCTCCCCCACCACATCCCCCTTCTCACAGCTTTCACACACCTGAAAGAACAGGTCCTTCAGGCTACATCAAAGCCACCACATTAAAGCATGTTTTGGATCACTCCTAATGTTGCTGACAGACCGAATTTCACCATATGACTCTTTCTTACATAGAATGTGACACAAAAGCCCATTTTTGGACAGGTGGCAGTTTCTAGCAGTGCAGAAATGCATGTTAGGACGGAACCATGCAGAGCTACACAGAGGAGGAGTGTTTTTCTAAATTCACCTGAGGAACCCAACAGGAAGGCTGTAAAAAGCAGACAACAAGCAACGGTTAAAGCAAAAAACTCAAACATTATTCCACAAGACTTATGTAGGAAATTTATGCTATTGTTTTGATTTTTCAAAATTACGGTGAATATGATTCTGACTCTGTAAGTGCTTTAAAATGCATTTTGCACCAAAATTTACAGTTGAAACCTGTAAATTTTACATATGAGGTACCAAAAATCAATAATTTGTTTCCTTCCTGGCCAACAAGAAATCAAACTAAACTTTTCCTGTTCTGGTCATTTAGTATATTGCAATATTTCTATTTGCTAAATGATAAAATGTAAAATAAATATTTTCAGCCATTTATTTTTTTTTGTCTTTACTTCTTTTCACTTTAAGACAATTTCATACATTCCCCACAAATTTCTTAAGATTGTTTTTTTTTTTTTGTATTTGTGATTTAAAGCTGGTAAAATATAATTACCTAGAGCAAAACAAGACATGCGTTTCAAAGGCCACAGAGAAAAAAAATACATTACTCCGAAAGCATAAAAAGCCAAGTTACAGTTGGCAAGACATAAAGACAGACAAAGCTTACAAACCTGAGCGCTTCATCCCAGCTGTGACATTGCTGCATCATGTTATGCATGCATTATTCCACAAGCAAGACTGGTGCTTTTCACAAAATGCATAGCATCATGAGCAAAGAATATCATAAAAATATATAAGCAAAATCTCTGCAAGCAAAAGTTTGTCTACAAATGAGTCTTCTAAATTAACAATGAACCTAAATGCATGGCTAGTTTAGTTGCAAATAAGCTGAAGAAAAATGTTTTGGAAAGCATGTAAAGAACTGATCTTAGTCCTGACAAAACTGTGATCACCTCTCAAGTTTCACCCATCCCTGCTGCCGACATGGAACAGAACCAAACATGCTTAATTCCTGACAGTTTGAAACAGGATTTTGGTCAAACACAAATCCCTGCAGCAAAGCAGAAACATCAGAGGTCAAATGCTGAACAACTAACCTTATCTCCCAAACAGAAGTGAAACAACCTCTTCAACAATTGACATGGTTGTAGTGGTGAAATGGAAT
Source organism: Poeciliopsis retropinna (assembly GCA_010277075.1). Classification (NCBI taxonomy): domain Eukaryota; kingdom Metazoa; phylum Chordata; class Actinopteri; order Cyprinodontiformes; family Poeciliidae; genus Poeciliopsis; species Poeciliopsis retropinna. Next base: position 20,151,608 of record VMRM01000013.1, on the reverse strand, counting down.
GGTGACTCTAAACATTAGGAGATTTGTCACGGTGGACTCACAGATTATCTTAGGTCATGGTCTTTATGAGCATACAGCTCTGAAACTAACACGAACTGAGGGGTCATGGCAGATGAGTGGTTGGCCTTGCCGCCTTATTGAAGAAGTCCTCAGTTTAATTTCCAGTCATGACTATTCTTCCAGGAATGTGCATGTTGTCAAAGTGCATGTGTCAAATGCAAAGACATTTTTCTCTTGTTTGTGTTGGACATTACTGGGAATAGATTGACAAAACTTACTTCATAGAATCCAGAATAAAATTAAGTAGATCTTTGAAGGATAGAAAGTCGGAACATTACCTAAAAATACATAATATTTGAAAAGGTTTATGCATTATATTTCCTTAAGCTCAAGATGTTTACCGTTACGTATGTTTTGTATTGAAAATTACATAGATAATACACTAGTATTATGAGCTGCACTGAAAAATTATTACACCGTTCCTTAGATTGCATTAGTTTTACACTTTAAACCCAGAAGTTTATTCAGAATATGAGTATTTTTTATTCTTATTTAAATGAAAAATGTCTTCCATATTTTTTTAAATGACAGCCCCTGTTACAAAGATGTATCCTCCACCATGGTCATCCCATCCTCCTTTCACGATGAGACCACATAATGAATAGGATTAAGGGTGTTTCTCCCTCTCCTTCTAACTCTTTGTCTCACACACTCTTTAGATATCTCTCTTCTTCACTGCCCCTCTCTTTCTCTTCTTTCCCCTACACCCATTTTGCTCTCCAAAAGAAATCTTTCAGGCATGTCCAATTGGCTCTGGCCACTACATGCATGCCTCCCCAGAGAGAATAAACCATAAAAATTCTCTCTCAAACACACAAATAAAGGCACGCATTCACACACACACACACACACCCACACACACACTCCGAAATGAAGATCCGACTCAAGGAAAAGGCCACTAACAGGACATCAGACTTTTCATCAAAGGCTCGCTGTACTGTGCCTTCACCCCATTTCTGAAGATGTGTGTGTGAGTGTGTGTGTGCCTTTGTGACATGGCGACAGATCCCCATAGTAATATTGAGGGGCTACGCCTGGTTATGTGCCACATAGGTGCTTTTTAGAGGACCCACGCTACCCACACTGAACCACACATTCCATACACACAGACAAAGTAAATTGGATAGATTTATATTATTGCTGTTGTAAAACTTTTTTCTCGAGTTCCTGTCCACCTTTTTATCTGTACTATCAAATTCACACAATTTTTTATTTCTATTTCCAGGGACACTCACCTTCCCTCCTTTTCACAGCTCTTTCTTTCCATTTCGTTATATGTCTTCAGCCTTTTCTTTAGTTCATTTACTGACTCCTAAAACTTTTCCATATTGTTTTTGTGGACCATTGCCGTTTAGTGTTTGGCTAAATCAAAAAAGCAACTTTATGTACATGTAAAAACAATGAATTTCATAGTGTTTCTTGTTTTCTAAGTCTAAACTCAACTTGCATATTTGTTAAGTGGTACTAGATCTGAAGGTTTTGTTTTATTTCTTCATCATAGTAGTTCTTCCTGTAGTTCAAAGACATGCATGCTGTGTTTACTGCTGATTTTTTAATTGGCTATTTGGGTATATACATGCCTGATTGCGCATCTCTTTGTTGGCCCATTGCCTGAGGTTTATCCTGCCTGTTTGGAGTAGAAAAGGCACTGGAGACTGGATTGATGGTCAGGCCCAAGCAATGACAAATGTGCTCCTGATTGTGTCTGGAACTCATCACAGCTTGAATAAAAATAGATCCTCAAGCAATGTTCGATGCCTCATAGAAATGTTTTAACAGCTTTGAGGGCTGTTGGAATGTCTGTTAAGAAACAACATATGAAGTTTGCTTCAAACATGCTTGTACATTTTTTAGTCTGAGGCATTTCTAACCTCAGTTAATGATCTGTAATTGCTTAGTCTCTGAATTTTTAAAGAGGTGAATGTTATCACTGTCTTTAACAATCTACTGCTGCGCATTAAAAACACCCGTCGCTTAATTTATAAACACCTTTCCAAATGTTACTCCATCTTAATAGCTAGATGTTGTTCTAAAAGTTTTGAGGGGTTTGTCCTTTGGAAGGGAGACAGGCCCATAGCACTGCAGATCCTTCAGCAGGTTTCTAATAACGGAGGACATTTGTTCCTACAATGAAAAAGCTAAAGTTAGTCCCTTCAGAACTCCACTGCTGTTGGTATATAGCAAACTTTTTCTCAGCATTTCTACTTTTTTGTTTAAATCAAAGTTCAGTTATCCTAACCTCACCCAGGTTTGATTACTCATAGATTTGATTACACATAATTTCAGAAAAAAAAAAAACCTACCAACAATTGACCAATGTGGTAGAAGTGTGATAGTTTGTGGATGGCTGCTTGCTTCAGGTCTGAGGCGATGGAACGATGAGTTCTGCTCTCTACCTTATCATGAGCAATAATAAGGTTATGTAAAAACTGTACAAATTTGTATATTTAGATAAATTGAAAATTTACTAGAATATGAAAACCTTTGCAAAATGGTACATAAAGTTAAACATCTTACTGGGATTGTTGGAAACTGAAATATTAATATTAAAATAACCCTTACCCTAATAGTTCTTTGGAGGAAGGTCTACGATTTTACTCCTTTGCGTTCGTGAAGTGTGATCATGACCTCTTGGTCAGGTGGTCACCCTTGGAAAAAGTTCTCTTGATCTGTTTTTATGTGGGAAAATAAAGGTTAATTAAACTAAACAAAAAGCTAGGATGCAGGAGTCTGTCACTAAAGAACAGTCCGATTCCACATCTTCATTCATGATGTAAGAGACATTGTCCAAGAGGGATATTCTCCAATGGGTACTGGAGCAAAGACTCATCCCAGTATAGAGTTGATCTTCCTCGTGAGTTTATCCAATCACGTCTTCTCTGCTGTTGATAAGTTGCTTCAGAAACCAACACTGAACAAGATGGCTGATGGAAGCACCAAGTTATCACCAAATGGAATCTGCTCTGACCCATTTGGAATTTCGGTGTTGTAGGTCCAGTACAGTTTTATATTTATAAGAATATGTCATTGTCCATTTTCTGAATGTGCACTGGTACCAGTTTGGTGGGTCTCCACCACCAGCTTCTCAGTCTTACCAGCATTGATCAGGAGATGTTTCTGTTGGCACCAGAAACCAGATCTCATGCCCGCTCTCTGTACTCTGAGTCATCCTCATCTGTGATGAGGGTAGCCATAGCAAAGTCACCTGAAAGGTTTTTGGACATGGCAGCATGGGGCAGGAACAGTGCCAGCACAGTTCTGCAGACCAGTCTGGCACACACACGCACACACACGCGCACACACACACACCACTGTGTCCTCGTACTGTGGGCAGCCAGTGACGTTTGTTCAGTACCCACTCTGACAAGAGGGTAGATAGTATTAAAAGCACTGGATAGGTTGGCTTAGATAACTTTTTTCTCTTAATAAAATTATTTTGATATAAATTTTTGTCTTATGATCTTGAGCATTTAAGAGATAAAGCAACTATAAAAAGAATCATTAAGAGGGCAGATACGTTCATGTAAGCGTAGATGTTGAGGTTTTCCACATGGTGCCACAAAACCATTTATATCCGTAGTGCATCTGTGGGGCATGCAGGCATGGATTCTCTTTGTGTGAATAAAGCCAGGGCAATTCTGGCATTTGGTCTCAACTCCTCATGTCTCTCTCTCACACACAAACACGAACACCCACACACACGCAAACACACACACACACACGCAGGTAGTAATTGTGCCTAGAGTTGTCGTGGTTACTGTGGTTTCCGTGTCTTAAAAGCAAAAGAAAGGAGGGGGGAGTCCCATGAGGCCCACATCTATTGGACAACACTTAAACTCTCTGACCTTTCAGAGTGGCTATGAGCTGCTGGATCTGTATGATTGTGAAAGATGTGCGTACAAAGAACGCAGGGAGAATGTGGCTTGGACTTTTGAAGGGGAAGAATCAGCCATGACATAGAGGAGAGACGGAGGTTGGATTAAGAAAAGGAGAAGACAACAAGGTCTCATAGGGATTGTTGCCGGACGATCCCTCATGCAGCATTTCGTCACACAAGCTCATGCACTTGAACTGAGGGGCAATTGTTGCAGACACTTGTCTTTTTTGCTCTCATCCTTTTCCTCTCCTGAGGGATGGAAAGAGACAGACAGGGTGAGAGAGGAATGATGAGGGGAAGAGAGAAGAGTCGAAAACACTTCAGTCACTTTTTTATGTTTCCTGTTGTCTTTTTACTCATACCTATATCTCTTTAGATTTGTGTGACCTTAAAATGTGAGTACACTGGGTAATAACTCCTAAATCCTTAGCGCAATAAATATTATTCAGATTTGCGTGGTCCCTTGTGTTTAATAAATTAATTATTATATAAGGCAACATGTTTATATTTTATTTTATTTTGATAAAAGCTTTGTCAAAATAAAACCTTTATCAACATAACTGTAATCTCTAAATATCTTGATTTCATAGCAAAGATTATTTCGCTATTAGATAAAATCTTTAGGACTTAATGATATGTAGACATAATGTGCTTCATTGATACATTGTGGGTTTTTTGAGGCTCTGTACATTTTAAAAGATTTTTTTGAATATGTGTCAGATCACTAACATCACAAATTCATTGCAATTAAGGTGAAATATTTTTCTACAAAATATCCTGTATTTTGGTAATTTTTTTTGATAAATTATGGATGTTTTTAATGAATATTTATTTGGCTAAGCAAGGTATAAAATGACAGTTGACATGTTTATATTGAAACACCACTGAAACCAAGAACATTGATATACAATAATATAATTTCACACTAAACTTTAGAATATTTTGGTATGTGTATCTATTATGAATTTTCTATCAGTTTAATAAATTGGCTCTGTGTGACACAAAATGGCATTTAACATATTTTCCATTGAAAACCATTTAATTTAGGGACATGGATATTAATGAATATCATTGTAGATGTGCCTTTGATCCAATGGTACTGGGATGGGTGTGAATAGTCACAGATAAAGACAGGGTTGCCAGTCATAAAAGTACCAAACTATTTTTCAACGTATCAATGTTCCCTTCTCTTATCAAGGGATATCCAGTTATACCGAGCAGTCCGGGAAGATTCAAAACTCAATATTTAATGTTTATTAGATTTCAGTGATCCAAAGTGAGAAAAGTTATGAACATATGGAAAACACATAGAGCACTGGTGACCCTTCCCAGGTAAGAAGGGAAGGGTCAAATATCAGAAATACTCTGGAAGAGCAACGAACAATCATCCAGGAGAAAAACATAACAATATCTGAAGGACTGTAGGCTCAACTTGGCTTAGTGAAGGTTATTGCTCATTATTCAGCAACAAGAAAAAGGGGCATAAATGACCTCCATGGGAGAGTTTTAAGGTAAAAAACAATGCTGACAAAAAATAAAACAAAGGATTGTTTCATATTTACCTGAAAAAATATTGATATTGCCCCTGATATTTGGAAAATATTCTGTAGCCTGATGAAACAGAAGTTGAATTTTTGGAAGTTGTGTGTCCTGTTACATCTGAAATAAAACAAACTGCATTTCAGAAAAAAGCATTCCTACAGTAAAACATGGTGATGGTGATGTTATAGTCAGTCATCAGTTTGTGAATATGGCTACAAATGGATGAATGACTGATTTTAGTGTAAAGTGCTTTGGAGTCTCTGAACTTAAAAATTCAGGACACTGATAAAAAGCAACAGCAAGTGCACTATTAACCCTCTCAGGCTCAAATTAAGTTGTAGTTGCAGGAAAAATCTGATATTTTCTGCAACATCTGCCTGGAGAGGGTTAAATATCCCAACATACAAAATGAATGCTTTGGAGTATTCTAATCAAAGTTTGGACTTAAGTACTATTGAGAAGCTGTGTCATGACCTTAAATAGGCCATTCATGCGCCAAAACCTACCATTCTGACTACATGAAAACGATTCTTTAAAGCAGAGTAGACCAAAATGCTTGATATTAGTTGCTGCTGCCAAGGGAGGAACAAGCAGCTTTTAGGGTTATAGGGCAATTAGTTTTTCACATAAAATGAATTAAAATTAATTTAATGATCAAAAACTTTTAAGTGCGACAAGAAGAAAAACAAAATGAACCTGTAATACTTTTACAGAGTTGTATACCTATATTTTAATAAGTTATGGTTTCAAATTACTGTTGTGTGATACAGTAGTTTAAGGATGATGTTGATGGTGAAAAACATTGGTAGTGTATCGACTCTCAGCAACTTTATCTTAATTTAATTTATCAAAGGTAATCAGTTTCACTGGTAAATCAATTTTATAACTTATCACAAAAAGTTACTTTCATCTGAGATACGGATTGGATCTGTACAGAATTTTACTCAACAAAATCTTATCGAAAGAAAAATGTAAGTCACAAAAAACAAATATGTCACATCTGATACTTACTGGCAGGCATAACACTTCCCTCTCTGTGAAATAAAGTCTTCAATCTTATGCACTTAAATAATTTTGTTGGAGTTTTTAGAAGAAGTTTGAGGAGAAGGAGAGGATTTTTCAGAAAACAAACTTTCACACAGGTCAGGCATTCTGGAGAGTGCATCAATCATTGTAGTGAAAAAAGTGATCAACCTTAATAATTTATTATTATTTTGTTTAATAATACAGGGTATTTTGGCTGCTGGTTGCTTTCTCAAAAACAACAAAATAAGAAGCAATCACATGTAGCTAAATATTGTGAATTAGACATTATCTGATTAGAAATTTACTTTAACTGAATTTTAGAATCAAAGCTTGTGAGCTAAAATGAGCAGAGAAACAAGGAGTTCTTAGCATTTAAAGTAAATGTTTTACTGCTTTAACTTTTTATTTAGATTCCATGGTAATGTAAAGTGGTGTAATTTTTACCTGACATGTTTGAGTTACTAAATCTGTGAATGCTTTTTAGTTGTTCTGGGCAGTGGGAAGTGGACATTTTCAGATCTTTATACATACAGTTCACATCAATATTGCCCTAAAGTCCAACACCCACTCAAGTGTTAATTTAGTTTTCATATTAATGAAAACAAGTGAAGCAAATCACTCAACAAATGCCACGAAAATTGCTTAAGGAATATTAAAACTAATCATAAATAAGTAATTAAAAAGATTTAAACTTGATTAAAGTTATTAATATTTAATAAATGTCTTGAGCTTTTCTGTGTTACAGTTCAGTTGCTCTATGCAGTTCATTTTTCTCAAAGACTGTCTTTGAGCACCGGCCGTGTCACAAAGTAAGTAAACTATTACTGCACCTATTGTGGCTTAGTTCTACTCTTTTTCAAATGTTTTTCTTAAAGCTCATTCGGGTTGCTGCTGACTCCCTTTTTGTATAACTCTGGTATGTGTAGAGATAGCGACTAGAAAAGGAACTTATTGTGCAGCTTGGTGGCAAAAGGGATGAGGAGATGAGGCTGCAACAGGCCTGCAAAACGGCTGAAGTTTCCAGATTTGTCTGACATCAGACAGAAGGAAAGGAAAAGAAAAGGGAACGGAAACATTGTGGTGGAGAAAAAGAAGAGATGATAGGATCTTCCTGGTGTTTTTATTATATTTTTCATTTTTGGTCATAATTCCTGCAGTGGATATTAAAATCATTCAACATTTCATATGACATTAATAAATATATCATTCAGTATGTAAGTATTTCAGTAAAACTCGAAAGATGTGCATCCAAAAATACATAATTTTAAAACTTCAAGCCTTTAGTAACAATTAATAACAACACAATAAACATTGGAATAACTGATCAGCTTAATTCATATACAACATTTTCAGTATTTATATGTTGTCTTGTCCGCCTTGTCCATAAATGTCAGCTGTTTAGGACCGGCACTGTGACAGAAGAGCTGATTGGTCTTCAGGTAAAGTGCTGCGCAAATGCACCAGTCAGATGTTTGTCTACTTGACAATCTATAGTGACAGCTAAAATCATTTCACAGCACAGAAAATATGTACAATGCTAACATATAAAGAGTTTAAATCATACACAATTAAATAAAAGTACTAATTTATTTGCAAAGTTATTCATGTGTTGATTAAAAGTGTAATTAGTGGTATTTAAACATTCAGAATAAGATATTTAGATATGTTGAATCTAGTTTATCATTGTGCATGCTTTCAACCACTTAGGTTTGATACTAGCCAGTACTAAATATATAATAATAATATTATTATTGTAGAATACTCATCCTCCTTCGACAGTAGAAGGTTTTCACATTGAAATCCACTACAGCATTACAGCTGTGTATGAAATGTTTTTAAATTTAAATCTACATGCTTTGTAAAATTAAATGCATATACAGTTATATTTAAAAGTGTTGAAAGTGTTAAACGTTTAATGAAAAAGTTTAAAATTGGCTAAAAGGTTGTTTTCAAAAGACACTGACAAATGACTCACTGGAGAACATATTTTAATTTACTGGCGGGGGAAAACTAAGTATATATATATATATATATATATATATATATATATATATATATATATATATATATATATATATATATATATATATATAATAGTCTGTACTTAGAATGACGAGTTGCACCTGCCTTCATGCATTAGAGCCCTCCTGACGGTACGTTGTTCTCTAATCTGTCCTGTTCTATAAAACTGGCCTGTAGCCTAACAATACACTGGAAGCAAAGGGATTGACTCTTCATATCTTTTTTATTTTATTCACTTTTGTATTGTATGTCAATTGAACTGATGTCTGACTAAGTTCATATTTAAAACGGTTTTTATCTGCAAACCTCACATATTTTTCCCAGAGTGTCGTCTCTAATGGTTTTGTCTGATGTCTGGCGTCAGGATCGACCGTATCGTTCCCTGGTGACGTTGCATCGGGATTTATATTTACACTCTAACAGAGATACATAAATCTAATCTATGCTGCTTAAAACCTGTTCTTACTTCACATTTAGATTTTAATGATATTACTAACACCACCATTATAAAGTACTGCTGTTACTTATTCAAATAAATGCTGTTATTATACTTGTATGCATTTAAAAAAAAAAACGAGTGAAAACTTGAGATAATCAAACACACAAGTCAGGTATTGTAATTGCTAAAGTAACTTTAGTAGACTCTGAAGGTCTTTCTTACCTGATTCATGTGTTTTTCTCTCTCCCTCCCCCTCCTCACCATTCTCTTTCTACTAATCTCCGTCTCCCTGTCTATCTATCTCTCTGGAGAGCATTTAGGGCCCGCTCTCTGGATTTGGAGCAGACATATTGTCTTTTGCTGCAACAAACTGAGCACTAATTGGCCAGAGAGAAGTTTCTAGACAGCATAGAGAACAAGGCAAAAAGAAGTGGTGAGAACCGTGGGTGAGGAAAGGAGGGGGAGAGAGAGAAGAGAGATAGAAAGATAGAGTGAAGGAGAATGCATAGCAAAGTGAAAAAATAAGTGAGTCAGGAATGTTTGGTAGACTAAAAGTACTTTAAAACCATGATGGACCAATATCCAGACAGGCGCCATTTTAAACCTCCACAAACACACACGCCCGCACACACACTTAAAACACACAGGTCTTGGAGTTCTGAGGGGTTGCTGTGCAGGCTATCCCCCAAGAGTGTAAATCCACTTCTTGCTTTAGGAAAACAATTTCATCGATATATATAATGCCAGCTTTCTTGTTACAAAACTATTAAAGTTGAATTTGTGAATATGCTGTTCATGGTTGTAACATCATTTGACTGAAGTTTGATGAAAGATCCCGAAGAGACGTTCTGCTCTCCAGACCAGATTCTGAGCCACTGAGCACGCTCACTAGATTCAGTTAGTTTTCTCTCTGTGTTTCTCCAAACCAAACCTGCAAAACATTCACATCCTCTCAATGGCTAACACCTCAGCTTTTCTTGCTTTATTATTGTTTGTGTGTTAATGCTAACAGTGCATTAAATATGAACTTTCTTTATATGTAGTAAGAACTCCCTGATGTTCATTTTAGTGGTTTTTATTAAAATGAAACGGTACAATAAGATTAACAAACAATAATGAAACAAGGTGACTAAATATAAGGAAAGTGTGACGGTACAAAAAATAAAATATCTGGTATTAATTCTTATGAAACAAGGAGATGCAGAACACTACTACGTTTCATTTATATGCTTTTCAGTAAATTGTGTGCAATTGTAGAAACGATAAAAACTCTTCAGAAAATGCTTTAGTCAGAGTTTACATGCAAGTTTAAATTAGCTACAGTCAACGTTTCTGTTGGATTTTTATTAACCATATGATTACAATGAGATGCATATATAAATCTGTTTTTTTTCTACTACTTTTTTTTAGTTCTCTTCTTTCTACACCATATTCTAAATTATTATGCAAGTGATATTTTCTTAAATGGTCAATGAAAATTATGCTCAGTAAAATTTTCAAGTCATGAACTGTTACAGTATAAATCAAATTTTACTGAACAAAGCTCCCCAGGAGAACAGTATTGTTTTCAAAAATAAAAAACTCAAAATGCATTGTTGCAAATTATTATGCACAGCAGATTTTCTAAACATTTTATGGATTATAAAGAACTGCAAACGGTCATTCTTTCAATGTGCAGCATTAAGTGGTCACATGTACTAAAATCAAAAGCTATTTCAATCAAAAACATCTTAACAGACCGAGTTACATGTTAACATAGGATCAATTCTCTGATATCACCTGCACAATTCTTGCATCCATTGAACTTGTGAGTTTGTGGAAAGTTTCTGCTTGAATTTCCCAGAGCTGCTGTTCTGATATGAGCTGCATTTCACCCTCAGATCTTCTGCTTGAGGAAACTCCAAAGGTTCTAAATAGGGTCAGAGGTCAGAGGAGGATGGTGACCACACCATGAGTTTCTCCTCTTTTATGCCCATAGCAGCCAATGACACAGTGGTATTCCTTGCAGCATTCATTGTCATGCATGAAGATGATTTTGCTTCTGACTCTTCTTTTTGAACCATGAAAGAAAGTGATCATTCAGAAAGTCCAGATACTTTGCAGAGGTCATTTTCACACCTTCAGGGACTCTCAGGGGGCCAACCAATGATTCTCTCCCCATGATTTCAGCCCAAAGCATGACTCTACCACCTCCTTGCTGACATCACAGCCATGTTGGGATGTGGCCGTCCACCACCAATCCACTACTGCATCCATCTGGACCATCCAGGGTTGCACAGCAGTCATCAGTGAATTAGTCTGTTTGAAAATTAATCTTCATGTCCGGCTGGGCCCATTGCGACTGTTTCTGCTTGTGAGCTCTGATTAGGGGCCCAATAGTCGATTCATGCACCGCAAGCCTCTGGAGGATCCTCCCACCTTGAGGTTCCAGAGGCATCAGCAGCTTCAAATAACTGCTTTGGAAGGGCATTTTAGCAGCAGCTCTCCTAATCCGATTAATTTTTCTAACAGAAACCTTCCTCGTTATGCCTTTATCTGTACAAACTCATCTTTGTTCTGAATCAGCCACAAATCTCTTCACAGTACGATGTTTTCGTTAAATATCTAATGTTTTCAAATCTAGTCTTGTCTGTTTCTGTAATAAAAGGCGAGTTGACTTACTTTTGTGAGTAAAATGTTATCTCCAATGCTTCCTTTGGCTGCTCTCCATTTGACATTAGATGTCCTCATAAGCCTCTTGTTTGCCTTGTTTTGCCTGACCTGCTGGTTTATCCACTCGCTTTTGGATAAGCATATGTATCTAATAAATGATTGTTGACAAGCTGAGAGAAGAGACAAATACAGAGGTGAAGTGCAGTGCAGTGCTCAGCCAGATTATAATAACTGTAATGTTGCTGGGGTAGTGGCCTGTGATTATGTTTACCTTTAGAAATAGGTTTCTTACCGGAGAAAATGAATTACTGTTAACAAACAAGAAAACAAAAAGGCTGAAGGATGGGGGATTTCTTTTTTTTTTTTTTTTTTTCTTTAAGAAAATGAAGTTGAGCAGATGCCACACTAATGCAAATGTCAGGAACAGGTTTGAATTGTGGAAGAGGTGGAACAGTGTGTCAGAATGTTTCTGCATTTTAATTTACTAAACATTTTGTTGGGTAAAGTGGCTGTATTGAGCTTCCATCTGCTTAGGTCACACCGAAAATGAATAAACAAATACGATTTTTAATGGCTTCTCTTTTATCACCTTAAATACTTGTAAAGGTTTTTACAAAATATCTTCTTTTCTGGGTTTTACCGTTTAGTTTTGGTAGACATCTTTCTCAAAGGCTGCTAGTGAACAGAGTACAATCAGAGGGTGGTTTGTCTTTCTCTGGCGTGGCAGTATTGGTCCTTTCTTGTCTAAAAGGTCACTTGATTTGTCACTTGGCACGTTTTTATGACAGCAGTAATTATTGGCCTGAGAATGACAGCAGCTTGAATATTCGGGGGCAGCCCCTCATGCTTTCACAGTTTGGCGGGTCCTCAGGAAAATCTAGGAATTGAACAGATCAGCTGTAACTAAGCAGCATGCTGTCTTAAGTGAGAAAGCTTTTATGTGTGAATTAATTGTGCAGAGGGACTATTTGTGAAAGCTATGCATATAAATATTTTTACATATTGATAAATTTTATGCTTCATGTTAATTTATTCCACAATTATTAATGGCCACAATTAATTTATTTACAGAATTGCTGGATGTATGACATATTTTTAATAAATAACATACATGATTCTTTATGTAATTTATAAATCTCTGCTGTAAAAATGATTGCTGTAGTATTAAATTCATATAGTTCAGCTCCAAAATATTAATATATGTTTTCTCATTCAACCACAAGTTACAATTGGAAATGCCACAGACATCTCCCAAATGTAATAAAAAACAATTTAATACATATTATATTTGAAAAATAATAATTTATCTTCTTATTTAGAAGAGAAAATATTATACTGTGAATTATCTACCCTTCTCAAGAATAAGTAAAACATATTGGCATCACAGCAATGAAAGCCTTCCAACTGTTGCTGAAAACCCTTTTAATTTCTAACCTGGTATTTTGAATATTTGTCTTTGCTGATGAGCTTTGAGGTTGGGAAACCTCCTCATCATACTTCATTTTTTCTCCCTCTACAGATTTTCCAACAGATTCCACTCAGGACTCTGGCTGGGCTGCTCCAAAAATGTTTATACTTTGTCCAGTCTGAGGACACATTGGTTAAATTGAGAGATAAATCACATATGAAAATCTGCAAGTGGTACAACACTTTTGAGATTAATTATATTAATCAAATATCAATTAGTACCGCATGGTTGAATGAAAACGCTATTGTAAAATCTCCAGGTAGAATCTTGATTGGATTTAGCATTTATAAGTGTGGCCTGTTAAACCAGATTGTAAAGGAGAAGGCTGGATTTGATAGGACCTGTTTTATTGTTTACACAGTTAGATCCAAAGCCTCAAATATAACTACATTTATGATTTAATCTTTAAGAAGGTGTAACAGTTAGGAAATAAGTATCAAATTTATTTACCATTCATTTAAATGGTTCAATTTTTTGAAACAATATTTTTTGTTGTTGTTGTGTTTGACATAGTAAGAGACGCGATAACTTAGAGTCCTGAACATAGTTTAAATTGTTAAAATTTTTCATTGTTTTTGTTTCAACTATTGTTATGGGGTTGCTCTGCTTTACAACATACCCAGCTATGAAACGGCTTGTTTGCTGAAGAATTGCGTCAAAGTAAAACTTATTAAACAAACCATGATTGGGAGGCTTCAAGCAGTCTTTTTACTACATGTGATAATTTTAGCATTTTTTCTTTCAGCAAACAAGACGGGTAGGTTTTTTGGCATAGAGCTGTCCAAAAGATACCGATTCTTTGCTTGCTTGCTTTTTTTTTTTGCCAACACATTAGATATGGTTAAGTTTTGTAATAATTTGTTTAGTTTAAAGAAATACCAAAAACTTGTGAAGTTAAACATTTCAGTTAGTGTTAATCACCACTTTATGATGAGCATGCTGTTTTGCTGTAATGTGAGGAATGTTATGCAAATCTTACTGGATTCTGTCAAGTAAGAATGTCTTTCTTCAAAACCGTCAATGTGCTCATTTAAACATGAAGCTGACATGTTCAGTAGCTGTCAGATTAATAGGAAGGATTGCATGTCTGAAATGAGCTTTATACACACTTCTCCGTGTGCCCTTTGGCATTATGAATCTTCTAATTTCGTATGCAGTGATTATTACAGCAGGGAATGCTGGGAATAGTTTTGATTGGAGCCTGCAGAGTTAATGAATCGTCCTGCAACCACACAACAGTCTCTGGGCGAGAATGAATTAGACTGACACCTCAATAAGTGAGGTGGCTTCTACACACACTCACACGCAGTCAAACGCTTCTTCCGACACTTGTGCACATGAACAGTTCCATTGCACACACAAGCCGATCAATTTACACATCTGCTAATGTATTGATCAGGCTCTTTGCTGCTCAGGTCCCCTGCCATGGCCTTTCAATTAGGAAGGAGAAGAGACACAGTGAATGGCAAACTGAAATATAGATGAGACTATAAATAAAACAATTTATGTGTTTGCTGTTTTGAATTCTTTTTCATATGGTGACTTGGCAAAAGTATGGAATTTAACATCAAAATTATTTGAGGTGTTGCTGAATATTTTAGATTTTTTTTTTTTTGTATTGTCACCTGGGAATGAGCATATTTATTTCAGAAATAAAAAAGGCCTTATATCCAAAAAGTTATTACCTTTATATATAAAACAAGAACAGAAGCTAATAGATACATACACAAATATTTAACACAGTTACGTACAGAGTTATTCCCCTGACACATTAAAATTTGATCAAATTATTCTTTGTTTTTTTCTGACAGGAAACAAACAAACAACGTAGAATAAATTTCTGGTTTTACTTTCATTTTATTATGGATGTAAAAAATTATTTATTCTCTTCTCAGAAATCCAAGTGAAATCTTGATTATAATTATCATAATCAATACCTTTTCGAATTTGGCATTGCCAGTTTTCACGTTATGTGTATATCATTTTTATTATTGTAAGCTTATTGTAAAGGTTTAAATGTAGTAACACAGATTAAAAAAAAAAAAAACATCCTGGTAAAATCACTGATTAGGCCAGATTTAACCCAATCTGCATGTCAGGTAGGATTAGGTTTTTTTTTTTTTTCTTCCATCTTCGACTGAACCTTTATTTGAGACACAAAACCTACCTGATCTTCTGGTAAAATGACAATTTATATAACAATTACACAATCAAGAATTCTGGATGTATTATATCACCTCACTTATGAATAAAGTTCAAACACAGTTATTTTTCATTACTTATAAGGACTTTAAAATATTATACATTAACATTAGAAACACAAACTCTTAGCTATTGCTCTAGCTTATCTCATCAAGCCATAGTATTACTTTATTGCTTAACATGTGTGCACTTTAAATAGATTGCTGTTTTAAGTCCTAAAACTGAGCTGAGCTTTGGGAACTAAAAAAATGTATCAGTGACCACCATTCACCCACCATATTTAGTTTCTACTGATGTCATCTACATAAATGCTAAATCCACATGCAGACCAAGCAGTTTCCCTCTTAAAACATTAATGCAACAAAACTGACCTCTCTTTGAACTCGGCTGTGTGTGTGTGTTCATGTGTCAATGTGTGTGTCCTCATCTGTATATGTGTGTCAAAGATTGTACAAAGTGCCCTCCATAGCCAAGTCATGTCTCTTAAACCTCCCAAGCCAGCCAAAGGAAGACGTCTCACATCAATTATTGAACCATGGAAAAAAAATAAAAGGAGAGGAAGTAAAAGAGACTGAGGGGAAGCTAAAAAAAAGTAAAAAAAAAAGAAAAAAGGACAGTAAGAGATAGAGAGAGAGAGAAAACAGATGAACGGATGGATGGATGGAAAGTATATCAATGGAAAAGAACAGCAAACAATGGTTGATTCATCAGGAGCGCTTACTGTACACACTTTGGGTGGAAAAAGCTTCTATAAACACCAAAATCTAAATAAAAGTTTTGTTTTTACTTTGTCTGATCACTTACAGATTCTCAGGTTGTAAAACAAATTCTGTTGAAGCCTCCAGGCACACAGACCAGATGTGAACGTTTTCTAAGTCTGGGATTTTTTTCTTAAATTTTCACATTTCACAGAAAAAAACTGACCTTCCTAAACCCTCACACACATGCACACGCACTCAGCAATTAACATACACATTACAAAAACAAGTGGAGAAGAGAAAAGAAATGTGTGTCACAAATTGACAAATCACAACAGGTGATCATCCTTTTGTGTTTGTATTATTGCATACACAACATTTAAAAGAAATAATTATATTACATGAAAATAATTCAAATGAACCATAAATTTAAGACGGCATATTGACAACTCAATTTTCTTACTCATAATAAACAAACACTTTATAAATATGCTAAAACTCTTCTGCTACCATCTGCTGTAGCAGCATCAGAGCCAGGGAATTAAAAAGGCCAAAGAACCCGGTAAAGAAAGCTGGTTCTGTTTTGGTGACAACCCTGAAGATCCTCTTCAACACTTCACTGTGGTGTCAAAACGACTTCAGTACAACTGCAATACAACAATCAGCAACTACAACAATTCTTTGAAGAAATTAATATAGTATGACTTGCAAAATTAGTATAAATTTTTTAATTTGATTTAAATATATCAATTGATAATAAAGCAATAAAATAACAACAAAAATCACTTATACCGTTCTCAATAATCTACTGAAAAATATTTATTGATGCCACAACCCTCTTGAAATTTTTGAGTTAATATAGGAAAGAAACATTATAACATTTGCAAGCATGTTGGATTAATTTTTTTTTCTTTGTTAGCATAAAATTTATGCTTACCTTTAGTTTTAAAAAAAAAAGGTATTTTGCCTTTTAATTTGATGCAAAGGCCGAAATGATATATGTCAATTAAAAGCAGACTAAATGGCCTCTGATGTATTCTGACTAAGCCACAACTACCACAGCTCCTCTGAATTATCTTTAGGTTGCAGCTTTTAAAGTGCTGAAATTAAGTAGATATTAACACCCAAATATCCGACCAGGAATGAGAGATTGATCAAGACTTTATGATATGAAGGATAATACAGTAACTGCCAAGCTTTAAGTAGGTAAACACTCTAAAGTCGCCTTTGTCCCTGTCTTTGTTTGCAACTCCATGTCCATTAAATTTGAAATCAACCCACAGCAATTTTTGAAAAAGTTTATGAAGTGGCGCATTATGGCAAAAGCTGTAATTCTCCTCATGAGAAAGTAAATTTGTTGGGCTTCACCTTGAAACTCAGCCAACAATTCTGAATGCCAGACAGGACATGTTGGATAAATAAAAGAAGAAAAATAAAGAACTGAGACCAGGAGAGTTCAGTGCCAATGTAGCAAACTTAATCAGAGAAAAGAAAGAAGGACAATGTGGTAAATGATGTGAACTGCTTCTCAACATTTGAAAGGATTAAAGATACGGATTTATTCTTGACAATATTTGGATAAGTTATATTAACAATCCTTACGTTAAGAGGTAGAACTTACTCTGATTTCAGAGACTACAACGTCCTGGTCATGTTAATAAATCCAAATCCATGGGATAGCTTTCTGCCACCAACACAAAAAAATGCACACAGATTAATCTGTATTCACTGTCATCACAACCTCTCCCTGAGTGCGCACAACTTCTGTAGCCCATATTGCATGGTGTTTATCAGTCATGCTGGACAGATGGATCTCACTTAGTCATTTGCCCCATTTTCAGTTTGCATGTGTAACTCTGTGTGTATTTTCATTTCATTCTGCATGGGTATTTGTTCCCTTATGCTCCTTCACATTACAATGACACTATTGCTGCTCTTTCTGCATGGGAATATTCTATTTTTTTTTTTTTTAGAAATAACAATAATTTAAAAAAAAACTTCAACAAAAATGCTAACACAAAATATTAATTATCTTAAATTTGTAACATAAAAAAAGAAAATCTTAATCGTTGGTAAAGTGTTGTCTATGAGGGGCTCAGGCTACATCTGGTGTGGTGGGATCCCTGCCGGCTCTATATACCTGAACTTTCATTGACCATATAATTGCACAATCTGACATTTCAAAAATAAATTTACTTCATGGAAACACACTAATTAAAAAAAAACCCTGTTTCTTGATTAAACATCTTGCCACCAAGATGAGGTGGTTTGACTGTATCAAATTGGTTTATTTTGCAAAATGAAAATAAATAATATAAAATAAATGTGTTTCATCGGAAACCCATTTTTTCCGCATCACACTAGTCACAACAACCGGCTATTCCTATTGGTGCAAACTACAAAGAAGATGACAGAAAGTAATTGGAGGGTCATGGCACAAAATCTTTATTAATGACTTATTGTGTGAACAATCTTATTCTTTTGTTTATTATTTAAGAAAAACACAGCAACTGTAAAATTGTGTTTTTTCAACATTAGCAGAACATTGACATTACATTTGTAATGGAAACGCAGCTTATGCTTCTTTGGATGTATTGGGCCGCAGGTGTCAAACTCCGGTCCTCGAGGGCCGCTGTCCTGCAGTTTTTAGATGTGCCACAGGTACAAAACACTGGAATGAAATGGATTAATTACCTCCTCTTTGTGTGGATAAGTTATCCAGAATCTTGCTAATGACCTAATTATTCTATCCAGGTGTGGTGCAGCAGAGGCGCATCTAAAAGTTGCAGAACACCAGCCCTTGAGGACTGGAGTTTGACACCCCTGTATTGGGCTAACTGTGGGCAAGAAGGACTTGAGTTGGGCTCTGGTGGGAAACCATTCTTCTTGAACTCAATGGGCCTGGTTCAGGACGCCAGTGTCTCTCTGCCACAGTATATCTAGCGGTGATTGCCCAGAGAGTTGGGGTTTTTGGTGGTATTTCTTCTCTTTGGTGCTGAGTGTTGTTGCTTAGGAGGGTTTGTGTGAGTGTTGCGGTGCTTGGTTAGGAGATAGTTGGTTCTCTTCGTCTTTCCTTGTGTACTGTTGCCCAAAGAGGTGCTGCTCTTGTCCCATTGTTCTGTCTACTTTGATGCCAGAGGCAATCTTAAACCTGGTGCCCGTCTCTAGCAGCCATTGGGCGAGAGGCACTGTACATCTTGGACTGGTCGCCATGCATAAAAGGTCTTTATTTAGTTTTAATTATTTTTTTTCTTGTCATTATTATTGTAGATATTAAAAATAACATTACTACCATTGTTATTTCAGGTGTGTTTGGTTTGTCATTGTGGTTGTTATCTCCCTGGTTCTGCCCATTGTCGTTCTCCCCCATGTGTCTGTTTATAATTCTAGTAGCTTGTCCAATTTGCTGTCAGTCAAAGTATGACTTATCATAACATTAATTTAAGAAAAACAACTCTGCAACTCTGGGGGGATGTCTTAAGTTGCCCCCTGTTGTAGAACAAATCTGCCTCTGACAATACAAGGTAGCCAGACCTGCCTTAGTTTGTCAAACAAACAAAAGAGAAAGTTGTGCCTTTTATTTGTATAATTCATAGACATGTATGTGATCTGAAACTAAATGCTCAGTCTGCATCATTTAACCAGCAAATCACATAGTCTCTTTCCCTCTGCTGTTTTTTTTTTGTGTGTGTGTGGTGCTGCATTCCTCTCATGTACACAAAGCACCATCCTGGATATGTCACTGCCTCACTTGCTGCTCATACTTGGTTGCTTCTTACGATGGCACCCAATCAAACATCTGTTGTAATTGCTTGAGGTTGTCCAGTCAATTTGGCCCATTTTGGTGGAGTGCAAGTGAAAATGAACCAAAGAAAAATGATATGTGAACTTTGGAGGCTTTCTCCCTCCAATTGAAGCAAGTCCCCTGGAGTTTTTCTCCTGTTTTCTTTTCCTCTAATATGCTAATAATAAGGCCATTAAGGAATCACCAGGCACACATCTGTTTAGTGCAGCCTTTAGGTCACTGTCACAGTGAGATATCAAACCAATATCACCCTATTCCACTCAAACTTATACATGATTTATCACTTTTTCCTGATTTATAATCAAATCTTTTAAAGGGTGGTATTGTGTAAAATCTTTGTTTTTAGTTTTATGGCATGTTATAATGTTATTCCCTCATCAAAAAAAAAAAAACATACTGGAGAAGTTGCTTGGATTCTTTCATGCATGTTTGTGAAATTTTTGAATCTCCCATGGCAGCCATTTGGGGGTGCCTACACGCTTGCCTATTTACCCAAAGCAACCCAACCTGCACCCCCGACATTTCCTCCAGACTAGCAGCAGCAATTAGCAAACAGCTGGTGGAGCTGAACATCTGCTGAGCTTGTCATGGTAAACCTGACAGATATACTGGAGATGGAAATGAGCCACTTCACTATAATCTTATGTATTTACATTCTAATGTCCCATTTGTAAAACTAAACTGAACCAAAAGCTAAGGATATCGTCTACTACACAGGAACTAGTTTGCAATGTAACTGTAATCGCAATTGTCTCCTTAAAATGATAGAGTATAAAATTTTGAATGACACCAAAACATTTTTATACCATTCATACTTTCTGTCTTGTCTTTGATCAGGATTTTATTTATTGACAGAGTTGGAACTGTAACGTCAACAACAAACACAGGCAACTGTTTTACGGCTCTGTATTATTGCGCTTGTTATGCAAGTTAGAGGAGGGATTTATTGTACTAGTACTAGCCTGTTGCTGCCTTTGCTTTGTGCGTCTGTCCTACTGCTCCATGGGGGTTACGTCTCCCTGTGGCTTGTGACCTCGCAGCTTCAGGATAAGTCCTCCTGTGGCGTTCACAAGCTTACTGGTCTCTGATGTTCCCAGTATGTATAAAATGCAGTGTTGCCTTTGGATTTTCTACCAGATTTTCAGGAGGTACTTTGTTGCTTTCTCTTGGCAAAGACATTTGGCTGAAGGGATCTAGATTTCTAATCTCAGATCAATGGTACACAACTTCTGAGGCATTGCAAATTGGGCTTGATTTCCTTTCTCAAGCAAGGGGGAGGATGGTTTATACCCTCTAGACACTTCTCCATTTCTGGATATCGTTGTTGATTTGTTTAATCAGCAATATAACAAACTATATAACATAAGCAGGAATTGCTTCTTGCGTGGTTAACTTTTAGGTTTTGACCTACCAGTACATCCCAGGTCCTATTAAAAACTCACCAGTATTCCAAAAAACACAAGCTCATTTTAATAAGCTTTGATTTAAAACAGGAGAGCATTCAAGGAGCATATATCATAAGCTTCCCCTTGCTTTAACACTTTCTTCTGTTCTATTAATATGTCTGCATTTAAAACGTCCCAGCATTGCTGTGGTGCATCCAGACAGATTTACACAGACACATAGACAGAGGCCAGTGATACATGATCTGCCTATAATGTTCTTAATGTGAGTTTTGGAGACGCTGATGGAAAATGGCAGAAACACACACACACACACACACACTCTCTCTCTCTCTCTCATACACACACAGAGAGTCTGTCTGTCTTTCTGTCTCACTCTCTTTCTCTTTCACCCACCCCCACACACACAGAGATAACCCTTAAACCCCTTTAAGCAACATGTGTGTGTAGGTGTGTGTGCACGTGAGAGAGAGAGAGAGAGAGAGGGAGCTCTTGACATTGATGGTTTACAAATGCAGACAAATGATGGGCGAATGACAATTCCCGTAATCGTTCGCCCTCATCCCACCCTCCCCACCCTCTGGCAATACATCAGTGTGAGTGTGTGTGCATGTGCCTGCTATCCATCAAGGCAGAGTGGAAAGAGGGGGAGTCCCGAGTGTCACATCTGTCTGGGAGGGAGTGGGGGGGGGGTTAGCCAGCAGCAAAAAAGAAAGAAAGATGTAGAGATTTAGCTTGCTCATTTTAGTCTGCATTTCTTCCCTCCCGCAGAAGACGTCAGCTTTTTGTGGTTTCTAGGTTTTTGTCGGGATACTAGCATGCGCTCCATTTCTATTTATGGTCGCCATAAAAACTAAGGAACAGTGTCAAAATAGGGAGGACAGACTACCCCTACAGTATTTATCATTTAAAATATCTTCTTTTTTTTCTCACTTGTACTAGATTTGTTTTGTCTTTCCTAACTTTTCATGTTTTATCATTTGTTACTCTAATCCTCATGCTATGTACAGGATATGTTATTAATCTCAGGGTAAAACGATATTTGATGTTTAAAATTTACCTTTTTTCTGTCAAACTAGATACTAGTGAGGTGTTCCAAAGCAGTAACATTTGAGCAGGAAGAAATAATGCAAAAATAGTAATAAAGAATAATAAAGTATTTTAACTTACATAAAAATTAACATCCTTTTTGCCACTACAAAAGTAATAATTTGTCTTCAAATCCGTCCTTGTCAATCTTTCTCTCAAGAGTCAAGCAACTTTTCGATTCCAAACTTACTAATTGTGATTTAGCATAATGTAATTATCAGAATCTTTATTAGGGTGTGAAGGACATACATTTACTGAAAAAAAAGATGCTGTCAGTGTTTTGTGCAAAACTAAATCTAGTTCCAACAGTAATGCTCTCTTTATTATCCCTGCTTTACATTACTCACACACTATTATGGTCCTATTTTCAGGCTCTAAAATAATTGGATAATGATTTATATAGTTTTCCTCCCTCTACTTATTGTTTTAATTTTGCAATTTTACCATCAGACAATAATGTTTCGTAATGTTCTCCACTAATAATAATGGTTTTCATTCTCCTCTTCAATTATCATCTGAAAAAGGATGAAAGTTTTGAACATTCAGGAACAACCAGTTAGTTTAAATCTGTTGGTAGCAAAAGAAATTTAAGTGAGTCAGCTCGGGTATTTTTCTAAGAGGAAACAAAAGTCATCTGATATTTTTTAGCTGCAGTTAAAATGTAAATAAGATGCACTAATATTACCGTTTAAAAGAATCGTATTTTCTTTCTCACAAACTTATTTGCTTGTCTTTCACTTGTATTAATTATACTTTAAAGATCACCCATTTGAAAGTTAATCAAAATGAACTATTCAAGTTTCAGTCCAAAATTTAAAAAAAAATATATATTTCCTGATTTTTAACACAGACACACACGCATATTTGCACAGACCCAAAGGAAGCAATAGCAATCAAATTCCTCCCCCCTTGTCCCTGACCCCTCCCCTGTCTCTCTCTGTGCCATCCCCCCACCTTCCCCTTTTACCCATTTCTCCTCCTCTTATCTTTGTCCATCTAATTTTATGAGTGTCTGGGGAGTTTGTGTTTGTGTGTGAGTTGTTGTGTGTATCATGGGATGCCCTGTGTATGTCTTTGAGAGAGTGCAGTGTGTGTGTGTGTGACTATAGTGGAAAATGGCTGCCTGTCACATTAGTGGTTGGATGGGCTAAAAAATCACTTGTGTAATCACATTTGGACGCCAGGCCCGGTCATGTTAACCGCTTTATTCAGAGGTATGGATGGATTTTTGGATGGCTGCAGAAATGGAATGATGGAAGGAGAAGGAGAGGCAAGGACTAGCTTATGTTGCTTGTTAGTCGAATGTTTCAAGTCTTTGTTTTAGCTGTTCTGAAATATCTAAATTTGATTTCAAATTGGACTGATTTCTCTTGCGGAGTAAATTAAACAGTGCATAAAATTTGAAAATGTCAGTAGTTGTATAGTTTCCTTTTTCAGTTTTTATTGAACGGTTTCCCAATCCAGATATTTGACACAGACACCCAACTGAAACAAACAAACAAAAAAATCTTTATATGATTAGATAGTTTTCTTATTATGCTGAGTTTTTGAAATAGTTTCCAAATAAACAGAGTAAAAGAAAGCAAACTATAAATGTCTGTGGCAACATTTGTTTTCCAGGTGTCCTGGAGGAAAATACAAAATCACAAGCAATTTTGCAACTTTCCAAAATTATACAAATAAAAACATTCATGATAAAAACCAAAGCCCGACCAAGTGAACAGATGAATGTCGACAAAATCATTCAAGCAGTGTAAAGCCAATAGAAAGTTGCCAATTTGCTACAGGGCTGCAAACATATGGACAAACACATTCAATTTAATGGACAATATTGAGGTTTAGTTCATTTGAAATTCAGTTGAGGGAACCAAAACAGACTTTTTGTATGAAAAATCATATAAAATCAGGTGCTTGTGAGAACGGGCATGCAGTCTTTCACATTACCATGCAGGAAGTTTGGCCTAAACAACATTGCATTGCAACAAATCAGAAAATGTGATATACACGACATGGATTACTCTTAAATTATGTTGCATTATTGTACACTCTTTTGTGACATTTCTGACTTGGCAAAAGTCTGGATCTTCACAATCATAACTTCATGGCCTGGAAAGATTCAAGTTTTTAAGTTGCCTCCAACCCCTGAGTTGGTGTCTTTAGTTTTGGCTTAAATGGGGCTGGAGCCATTGACTTACTGAACTCACTGCAATTGCAGAACATTGCTAATTCAATGCAAACAAATGGATCAGAGCTGCACATTTTTACTGGACATTTATGACCGATCAGAAAAAAAATAAAAGTCACTAACATTAAGCTGGCTGTGGAACATCAGCATATACACCACATGTGCAATTAAACAAGAATATGAAGAAAGACAGCAGTGGGCATGCGCCAACTGCCTGCTTCATTCACTGTGTGTGACACAGCGCCACCAGAGGTGAGACAAAGCACTGCACTACCTCACCCTGTCTTCTTTCAATAGACAATGCATAAATTCAGTGATTTTGACCATAAAAATGCAAATGTTCATATTACTAGTAAAAAACACGACTGTGTTCAACATAATACTTCTTGTACAATTTAAATTCATATTACAGTATTACAACAGTAAGCTGATTAGAAATTACAGATCATCAAAAAGCAAATAAAAAACTGAATATATACATTTCACTCAAAAGTGAAATTTCTGTTTTAATTGTGAAAATCAATTACTCAGCTATGGCAATTCTGAAGCTTGCGACTTTTAAAATATAGCGCCTAACATGGCCAAACAGTTTGACACATAGCAACCGTCTTCCTTAAAAATAAGATTCAGACACACTGGAACCTACACACTTCAGTTCACCTGCCTTGCCGACCTTGAAAGTTATCTAAACCCACATGTATTTCACGTCTGTGAGTTTGAGTGTAGAAACCAGATGAAATGCCTGCAAACTTCACTTCCAACAAAAGCCAGCAAGACTCTCTATCTGTTTGGAGAATCAACATGCTGCATATCCTCTTTTCACTACATGGGCTAGAAAGATGTTGTGTAGTTCAACAAGCTTTCACAGTAGCATTGCTTTGAGCAGCAAAAGAAACATATTTTTAGCTATGCCTGGGTGTTTCAATGCAGCAAACGGTCAGGAGTCACAATCATAAGTAAAGTTTCTAAGGCCAGTCAAAATCTGAAGGTAACCTGCCTACAAAATGTCAGACTTCTTAGGTACATCTAAAAGGTTTTATAGCTATTTTCATTGGATGGTTGTACAGGTAAGCTAGTAGAGAATGTTGTTCTACAGTTATAGCAGGTATGGCAATGCAAAATGCAGATGGAGATGTCTGATTAGTGTAAATTTCTTTTGGGTTCAACAGTGTAGATTAACTCGCTTAATGGATCAGTCTAGGTTCAGATATTAAAATTACATGACCATCCACAACCAATACATGATATTTCTGCACCTTGTGCAACACTCCTTGGGCAAGATCTCAAACCTACCAGTGGCTTATATATTCAAAATGTAACATAGGCATCTTTGACATATTATATCTACTAAATATTAAATTCTAAACATCGCAAGTGAACTTACATAAAGAAGAATAGTCAAGATAATATTGGTCTCAGGCTTTTTTTGGGGTTTTTTACATTTGAAAATCAAATTTATTGAACACATTTCATGTCTTTCTGATGCTTCACTGATGCATTTCCACTAACTTTAATAAAACATTATAAATTTACATTGAGAATCGAATCAAAACATTTTTTTCAAGGTTTTGCCCAACAGGAGTGATATGTACTCACTCAAATGTCACACCGTCATGATCAGCCTTGGAATAAACTATTGATTTAAAAGTGTAGCTTGCTCTGTAACTCCTCCAACTAGCAAATCCTTATTCACCCTTCAGAGTCTGTCAGGACTGAATATGTAAGCAGACAAGTAAGCACAATCACTGGGGACACTGCTGCTTCCCTGTCCCTGTCACTCTGTCACACTAAAACTCCCACATGACTCTGTCTCACTCTCTGGCACACACAGACATGCTGACAGTCTTTTACAGGTCAGGTCAGGGACACTTTTTGCTTGTCTACTGTATTCAGTCTTGCAGAGGTTGACTAGCTGCTGTCTCGTTTTTTTAAATCATTAATTCTTTTAGTTTATTCATTTTCACCCACATATTCACATATAGTTAAAACGCAAAATAAATCCAAACTGTACAAAAAGACATAAGCGCCTGTCTTAAGGTCTGGCATTAGACTGTACTATTTCAAATTATATCAGTTAGAATTATCAAAACAGTTTTTCTTTTGCTAAATAGCCAAGTTTACATACACAAAGATTTCTATTGCCATGTTTTTGCAAGCATATGATGGGGTAATTCACAAACTTTGAGTTCACTTAACCTGTAGAAAGATTTTAAGGGAACCAAAGAGGTTCCAATGATGAATGTGCTGTGGAATGACTAAATAAAATACCTTGTCTAAGCTGATAAGACATTATTATCCATAGTTAAAAAAGTTGTGTGCTGTACTTAAAAAGAAAGGAGCCATTAAGAAAGAAACAACATAAAGAACATGCTTTTGTTTTCCTTTGTTTCTTTGTGTTAATTGTTGTTACGGAGGCTATATTAGTTAATCCCTTTGTGTTTAGTTTCTTAGTTATTTTATTTTGTTCCTTGCACATTTGAATTTATTTCTCTTAGATTATTGTCAGGCTTCTTTTCTTTTTGACTTGTAGATCCTTAAACCTGAAGCTCTCTCTTTCTCCTCCCTTTTGTTCCCCAGCTTTCTCCCTGCCACATTTGTACCACATTTTCTTTGATTGTTATTTTCCACCTCTGCCTCAATATTAAAATTCCTGGTTTTCCTATGAGAGGGCAGAAATAAAAGGGTGTGCATGACTAAAAACAACTGATTCAATTACACCAGTGCTGTCTGAAGTGATAGACTATCAGTGATTGAATTGTATGTATGGATACATACAATTCAAAATCAATGCTACAAAATATTTAAGAAAATCTGTAGACATCTGAATTAAAATTAAGTAAAAAAAAAAATAATAAAAAAAAATATATATATATATATATATATATATATATATATATATATTCTCCCATATTTTTCTGGCATTTAGCAAATACAAACCATTTTGGTGATTACAAATCGAAAAATGCTTTATCTATTACCAGGCATAAGGCAAAAACAAGTATTTTTATTTTATTTTTTACAGTTTATGTAAATATCTAATTTCAATGACAAATTTCTTGGGTTCACAAAAATAAACCATAATCCAACATAAAGTTGACCTAATTTCAGATGCTACTTTCTTAAACCAGAAAAAAGAAAGGCTGAAACAATCAACACCATCTTGTACTCATTCGACAAAAAACAAATATGCTAAAGTACCATAAAGTGCTGCTTTATTTACTTCCCTTTGAGCATATTGATGTATTCTTGGAGCTTATGATGAGAAATTCTTCAGCCCCAGAGTTGCTAGCTGATAACTGATATTTACACAGACTCTAATGCTATTTTAACCTTTTTGCTCCTGTTCTCAGCCAAGGGCTAATAACAGTCCAAGAGTCTTGCCTTCACTTACACTATGGTTTCAAATCATCTGAAAGGATTTGTCATTGATCCTAGCCCAGGGCCAAACAAAGTCTTCTCTGAGTATGATATATACTGCTGAAAGCCTCCTTTCAGAGTTACATTCCTGAAAGCCAAACATTAAAGATTTGTCCAAGTAGCTGCAGCTTGGAAAAACATCTAAAATATTCCCTAAAAAAAAAAAAAAAAAAAAAAAAAAAAAAACTCTTGGTCTCCTTTTACCCTATGGCTTAAGAAAAAGAAACAAAAAGGCAGTTGCCATTATGGGATTTCAGTCAAGCACAGTGGCAGGCTGCCTTGTTGCTAGGAGAGTTTTGATTAATGCTGCAATCTGTAATTTGTGCCTGATTTTTGCTTGTGTGCACCCTCTCACAGCTGTGCTGAAATGAAAAGAATGTATGCTACTTAGCACTTTGTTTTTTGCCAAAAGTCAGCCTTGTTCGATCATCAGAAATGCAGATGCTAACATAGGTCTCATTCATTAGCATAGATGAAACATGTCTCCAAACTTAAAGTTTGGGGACAATATGAAAAATATAGCACAACAACGAAAAGACCAGCAGCTCATAATGTAAAAGTAAATCTTTACAAATTATGCTTGTACGATGTTTCATTCACAAACCTTGATTTCTGTCAATCGTCTTACTTTTTAACAAAACCAACATAGCTAGTTTTCAGAACGGTTTAGGTTTTTTGGGCCTGTTTGTCTAGGATTGTAATGTTTCAGAGCTGTAAAACAATTAATCTTGTTTTGTGGTGGTTTATTAGCATAACTGTGCAGTATTTCATTATCATATATAAACTCAGTGTTATACCTAAACTGTGACTTTATGCTACTGATAATACCTCAAAATTGAGTTGATCGTAAGCACAGAAGGAAAAAGAAGCCTCAAAATAGAAAAAGGGTCAATTTCACAGCCACCAGATAACTGTTAGCATAGTCACTTGACACAGAGCTAATTTCAGTCATTTTCCATCTCGGGGCATCACAACAATGATTTGATTCTACAAACCAAAATTTTAATCTTTGTCTGCAATGTTTCTGTATTTGTGTTTTCTCTATTATTCATCATGCCTCTTGTGTTTATTGATATTCTGATATCTTCTACCACATTCTCGCTGGGTGTAAACCAGGTTCTTTCTGGGTGATTCAATAGTAACTCTGGAAAGCAAGAGAACTGTCAATGATGCTGCGCCTTGAGGGAAAAAAATCCCAAGTAAGTTCCCACTGAAGGTAAGGAGAGATGGAAACAGTCAGAGGTTAGCAGATTCTGGTAACATTTACCATTCCACCAAAGACAGCAATCAGCAAATGAACACTGACTTGATCTTTGAGTCCAAAACGCAGCACATGGCACACATTGTTTGTTGAATATCAAGGCTTTATTGAAACATCTGCTCTAAGGCTCACAAGAGACATTTGCATCGACAAACCCTGTGCCGGCCCATCAAAGAAATAAAAGTGTTGTCAAAGTGGCACTTTTAAAGACAGACCAATATGCGGTTTCTTGCATAAGAAGGCTGGACAAATGTAGAAGAGTGTTTCTGGGAAGGGAGGTGTCATTAGCATACTTAGTGAAATATTGATTGAAGTAAGAGCTCACTTGACAACCTCAGTGACATTACTGTCTGGTCTCCTGAGTCATTTCATCTGCACTTTTTGATTGAATTTATCAGCATAGTCTTGCATACTTGTTTGTCAACAAATGATTGATAGTCACTGATGGCTCATCACATATGGACAGAAATAGATAAAACCAAAAACCCAGCACATATCCCTTTTTTTCTCAGTCTCTCTGTAGCTCAAGTCTTAAAATTGGCAATTAAAGAGTTGGGGCATGTTAACCACCACTAAGCACTGTAGCCTTGTAAAGTGCAGCCACAAACCAGCAAATATGCCCATAAACTGTGAAGTAAAAGGTCTAATAAAGCCAGAAAAACAAGACATAATCTGTTTTGTTTTAACTAAGGGTTGCTCAGGGTTAAAGGGAGTTTCTACTGGTCATTCCTGCACTTTTTAGCATCCATCATAAAGTATGCCGACATGATATTGGTTTAAATGTGAACATTAATTACATTTTGTCAAACTGAAGTACTATGCTAACTGAGAATCGACAGGAAAGTTAAAACCTGTATTTTTAGGCATTCGGAGAATCTAAGAATATTGGCAAATATAATTGGTGGCCTTCAAGCGAGGAATCTATTTTAGGAGAAAGATTGAAGAAGTATTATGTGGCTTACAAAAATATTGGCGCTGGAACATTTTCCGATGTACATCATCACTCCTCTCTTCATTTAAACTGCAAGCAGAACCAGTAATTTGTTTAGTAACACATGGGTATAAAAGACGTCTAGTTTCATTTTGCCGTGACTGATAACTTACTTCTCACATTTTGTCTATGTCAAATATCAAAATATTTTAAAGGTACTCTGTGTGCTAATGCTGTGACATTAATATGTTGTCATAGTTTTAGTCGATTTTGAATACAACACCACCATCAAGACCTTTTATGGTAACTGTGGGTCTCCCAGACCTTCCTTGTCGCAGACACCTTTTCTGTTTCCAGGGCATCATTACCAACAGCTCATGATCACAGTTGAGGGTTCAGACAAAGATCCTTTCCAATAAACTTTCATCTCAGGCACTTTCACCATAACAGACTAGTACAGAATGTACACTGTTGCAGAGACTGCCTCAATGTGCCATGGATCTTCTGCTCCATTTTACCTCCTCGTTGTAAAACCTTGGGAAACTTTAGCTTCTCTGTATAAGACAAATGTTTCCCTAAATTCTGACCATTTGTACATATGAAAACATGTTTCTTATTACAAATATGCACTATTAATCAGAACCGTAGTAAATACAACGATTTACAGTGGTGTTTGCTTAACATGACAGCTTGTTGAAGTCAGTCTTTTCTTGACAAGAAGACCTTTCAGTTTAGATAGTGTCATACATAAAATTAGAAGCTATGGGACTGTTGAGATCAAGCTGTTTGAAAATTGAGAAGCTGACAAACCTTTAACATCTGTAAAATTGAAGACACGCTGTCGGAGTAAGGCTGCATGCCATGAAATCCTAACAGATGCACGAGGAGCAGACTGTGTCAGCGCAATAAACACAGATGATAAAATCATTTTAAATTCTAACTGCTCATCGTTTATTGTCAATATCTTTCGATGAGAGAGCTGATGATGAAACTCTGCTGCTCTGATGAAATCAGAAATCCAACCGAGCGAAGTTTGTTTGCCTCCAATGCTAAATCATTATAACCCCAGATTACACCAGTCAGTGAGTACGAACTCTTGCCCTTCTCGAATTAAAGACAGAAGAGAACGGAGAAAAAAACTGGGACATTAAAGTTGCCATTTATTAGTATCAATACTTTAAGTGCAAAACCTTTTTCCAATGGCTCATTTGCTACAAATTAATAGTTTGTTACTCGAACTGTGGTTGCTATCTTTATATGCATTAAAAGATAAAATTCCAGATTATTGCTCTTATTGTTTTTGAATATGAAACAACATGTATATGGATAAAATAAAGATATACTGCTTCAAGACTGATATTATGCAGACGCAAAATAGTCAAACTTTAATACTTTTAAAAAATATGTGTCATAGAAATCAATAAGGCCGGTGGCAAACACGCAAACAACACAAATCAAAATAACTGGCTTTTCTTTTAAAAAAGATTAATTGTGAAAAAAAAAAAAAAACAGTTGTTAACGCGGCATGCTAACCAGCAGTTAATCATTTTCAAAAGCAATCTCACCTGATAAAAAAGAAAAGGAAAAATTCTGACATTGTCTGGGTTTTTTAATTTGACGGTAACTTCAATTAAAAACAGCTGGAACTGTTGGAGTGAAGCTGCTCTTCTGCAGGGCAGAAAGTTGTGAATTAAAAAAAAAACTAAAATAAAATAGAAGCACACAGTGTTATAGATACGCTCTTTAATGGAATCTATCCATGATGTATTCAATATTTCACAACATTCAATCCCAGTTGCTTTCAAAATGAAAGAATAATTGTGGGAAGTTGTCAAAGAATCTGACGTGAGAAGAAAAGTGCTAGGAAGGCTGTGAGTTGAGTCTGAAGAAATTTCTTTTATTAATATGAGAGTATACTACTCTGATTTTACACCTCAAGAAACAGTAAAAAACAAGCAAAAATCCAGCATGTCGCCTTTCAAAGCACATGAGAGGAAGCCTAACTGTAATCATTTTAAATCTCAATGGTTAAAATTCACCTTACTCCTGTTGATGTTGGTGTAGATCTGAGGGAGTGTGCAGTTAACCAATCAAAACTGTAACAGAGGAAAGTATCAGGAGACATGGGAACTCATTGAAAACCCTCAGCTTGGAGAAGATGCTCAAAATTAAGTGGCTCGGTACTCACCAGCCGTAAGACAGATGGAACAGTCAACGCTTAAAAAAAATGTAAGCTCATTTGATTCACTAAGAAGAAGTGGCAAACTGTTTGCTAATTGAAGAGAAAGGCTGTTCGGTTTTTAGCACCTGCTTTTTGGGAAGGATGGTGTTTTTTTCCAGGACTTGTGATGTTTCTGGAAGGGGATTATTGTGTTGGATGACAAAAGGGACCGTGTGTGTTTAGGTGGGTCAGGTCAGGATGGAAAGAAGCATGTAGATTACATGGATGCAGTTCACATTATTTGAGCCATTCACCTCTAGTGCTCTTGTGTTATTACTTTCAGCATGTCAACAGTCATCTTTTTTCATAGAAGGAAGCTCATTGCCGCCCAGATTAGCTTCCTGAGGTCAGCTGGGTAGGTGAAAAGCTCAGCTCTTTTTGGTCATATTCTGACATAATAGAGTATAATGATCTAGTAGGAAGAAGGAGCTATAGGTTCCCCTAAAGTTTTGCTCACTTCAGTACAAACTGAAGGAATACTACTATGCAAGTTGTATGAGTAATGTAGTACTTTATGTTTAGCCCAGATTGTTAAGGCTTTGAACATCCACCAAGGAGGAATAAATGTTCACACAGGTGTCAAAGGAACGAATCCCAAAATTTTCCCTATTTTGTTTAGCATAGTGGAACACGTTGGAATGACAGTAAACATAAAAAAAAGAAAGAAAAAAAATGACATGAACTCCAAATCTCGTATATCTTGCTGATGAAGCTTAAACGTTCCTTCACCTATAGCAAATGCCTCAGTTATTTTATGTGGCATTGTTTTGACATTGGCACTGAAATTTTGGCAGTTATCCCGTGAAACACAACATTTTGATATCGTGACAACACAAGCTGAGTCAGTGCCTGCACCCAGCTCAGTACCTGAGGCACCCACTGAACCTTAATCCCCGTCATTTCCACCGGCCTGCCTCACATGTAAGGTTTGACTTGTTAAAATGCTGTTTTAGCATAAGCCAAACACGTCTGCTTGTTTATTCATTCCCAAATTGCAATGTAACGCTACCACTTTCCTCTGACAGTGAAGCATTTTGTATTGCAAATAAGTTTTGAATGTTGTAAAACCGTGTGCCAAACCCGTAGAGACATAGAACTTCATATTGTTTCCTCAGGCTGCTGGAGCTCTTTTGATCTTGGAATATTAACAGCAGCAGCAACAAAAACAACAGACACTGCATGTTTAAAGTAAGAGGGCTTTCACTCATTTCCTAGGAAACGTCTTGGGCTATCTATGTGTAAAAAACCTTTTTCTAGTTTTCAGACAGTTTGTTGATTTATTCCAAATGACAGGTCTGCATCTTTGATTTAGTAAACTACATCTGCTATTAGGAAAGGTCTAAAAATTAAGTGATATCAGTAAACAATAATAATATTGCTTTTTAAATTATATTATTTTTCTTACACTCTCAAGTTTACATAATTAATTAAAAAGTTATAACTTGAACTAAACATACATTATGTTCCCAAAAGCATTTATGTATTTTCCCTTAAATAATTGAATTTAGTTGTAACCTCTTCAAGGCCAACAGGTGTGGAAAATACAGCTTTCAGCCATGTAGATCTCTCCTACAAACATTAGTGGCATCTTCCTAATAGGAAACAGGAGCAACAGAAACTTTTTCATCTGAAAATCACAGAGTGGAGGACAGGATATGCTACATGCAGAGTTTCTACTTCGAAGCCTTAAGATTAGCTGAAGAACAGTGCAGAGAGTATCGAATCATGGATTGGGATGACCAATCAGCTGCATCCAAGCCTTACATCACCAAGGGTTTGAATGCATCAGATGCAACACACCCAGTTGGTCAGCAAAATTGGAAATGTGTTTTACAGATTAATAAATCTTCCCCCCCTCTCTGGAAATCAGATGGACAGATCTGGGTTTGGCATCTGTGAGGAAAAAAGTACTTTGCCAAATGTAAAGTTTGTTGGAAAAGGATTTATGGTGTTTGGTTGTTTTTAGGAGGTGGGTTTGAAACCTTTGCTCCGATGAAATGATATTGTAAAGCTAAAGCATGCTACAGACATTTTCTTTGACATCTTCCTTTTCCAATATGGCTGCACAGCAGAGCACAAAACGAGGTCCATAAGTATACAAATGAGCAAGTTTGCTGTGGATAAACTCAGCTACACAGATCCCTTACATCAACCTGATGCAGTACCTTCAGGTGGCCCCTTATGCAACAAAAATACAGTTATCAATATAGTTCATGTGTATTTATATATGGTCAAATTTACACAGTAATATATTCTAATTAATTGAATAATATATTTATAAGTTTTCATATATTAAGCAAATGTTTTCATATATAGTTTTATATTATTAGATATGTTAAATGTATACAAAATTTCATATTATATTTATATTATATATTATATAGAAACACACAGGGTTCTTCGTTGAAACATAAATTATCACACAATGTTGTAGCTGTGAAGGGCAACACCATTCAGAATTGCATTTAAAAGGACTGAAATGTGGATGAGAGATTCATTTCTAATATGACAATATTTCATATTTATATGGGTTGAGGTTAGTTTCTTTTCTGTTCCTTAGAGGGTAATCACTTCATAGATTACTACATCGTAACTAAGATTCAAAGTCTTTAAATCACTTATTTATGAAGCTTCTGCATTTTAACATATTAACATAACAAATGGGAAACTACCTGCAATGGGGCTCAGGATGTTCGTTTACGGCGTTGCAGAGCACATACCATATTGTTCTGATGTTCTACTCCCAACTACAAACCTTTTGCAAACATACTGTACAGTGAGGAGCTTAATTTGTTGTCCTGACCTTTTAATGCAGTAAACATACTGATGCCAGAAACAACATGGAGTCTTCAGAAGTCGTGCTGAGTTCAAGGCTTTGCTTAAACTGTTGTGTTTGCCATATGGAGGACCAATTACATCACACATACCACTTAACTGCAAATCATAAACTTATGCTCAAACAAATGGCTTGTATAGGGATAAAATTGATTACCTGAGGTTCACTGACTTTTTCTTGATGACACTTCGAATTAAATGGTGTCCTGCAGTATATAATAATAATAACAATTGCAATGATAATAAGAACGATAATATTAATAAAACTTAACAATGTAATTGATTTTAAAAGGTTTTTCAAGAAGTTGGAAATATAGTAGTCATTAAATAAACTTGTATAGAAAGTTTAAACAGAATATTTATTGTTCTATTTCAGAACTTCTTTCTTTCTGAATTCCTGCTACCCCAGGCTACTGGTAAGTGCTGCCAATTTAAAAAAAGAAAAGTTGTCTTAATTACTGATCTCCCATAAGGTATTCCAAATATTTAGAGGTAATACAGGACCCAAATTTAACAGCAAAATATTATCTGTGTCTTTATAACATGCTTGCTAATTTGTATCTTTGTTTTAACAAAAAGTTTTCTTTAAATTAAAACATAGGTTAGTATTTTAAATATTCATTTATTGAGAAGTCCAGGGCTGTGATCTGAACAAGGTAACAGATGTATGAAAGTGTATAATCAAAGTCCGTATAAAAGTGGCCTACATTTTTTTTTATTCCTGTTGAAGATCTCTGCAAATCAAATTAGAAACTTTTAAATTTTTAAAAGAAAAATAAACTGGACACATGGGTTAAAATAAATTTGTCACCCTTTAGTCCTTGTACTTTGAACGCTTCATATTGCAAGAAAGTTTTGTATGATAAAATAACTTCCAGTCATCTAACTGAATCACTGGAAACTGCTTTTTTTTTTCTTATGATTTTGTGAAAAATTCAATACAAATCTTTCTAATTAGTTTTGTTTAGACCATGGTTTCAGTTTCAACACATCTCAGATGTACAATAAAGCAGAAGCATCATTCTCCATGCATCCACTGAAGACTTCCTTAAATGGTCTAAGCTTCTTTCCCACCCTGTAAAAGTAATAATGTTTTTTATGAGTCTTGGACACAGTGAAAGCACAGATTCCTTCAGCTGACTTCCCAGAGGTGACTAAAGTAAAATAACCCCATAAAGTAGAAAAGTTTCAATTGAAAAAAGAAGAGACTAGTGTTGCCTCAGATATGGTCTGCTGCTTGTCTTTATACCCTTGTCTTCACACACAGAAAACACTGCTGCTTTCAAGTCTGTGTGGATATTTCATGTGTCCTCTGTGCACTGTGGACTGAGAGGAGTTGGTCTTCAGGGGCAGCTCTGTACCCAAGGCTCATTTTAATGTATGTAAAAGCTATGGCTCACTGGAGAACCTGTACAATGGACTGATCATCCAGAGGGATGTGTCAGAGAACGGTGTGTGTGTGTGTGTGTGTGTGTGTTCGCATGTGGGGATGTGTGTCAGAAATAAGAGCGACTGTGGCCGAGGTTTGGACATGCTTCGATGGTCTACTTGCACATTTCAGTTTCAGCCTTTGACACTTTTTGCATGCACACCACCATCTAAACACACACACACACACACACATGCACACGCATAGAAATTTGGATCTTGAGGTCTGACACATTTGCATATCACTGTCTGCTACAGTCAGACCCTGTAGGCTTACTCCATCCTAAAAACCTCCGCAGCAGTCCCACCTGGTGGGTGTTGTTGGTGAAAATGAACTTTTCCCAACTTTAGTAAACGTGAGCGATTGCCATAAGATTCTCTGTTTATTAATGAAGAGAAACTGGCTTCAAGGATGCAAAGTTAACGCATGCAGGTAGTAACTGAACATCAATGTTTGGGGGGTTCATTATGCTGTTTAGTGCAAACAACTTAATAAATATTACGAATTATTTTTCAGTAGCACACTAAAATAAAAATAGATGATTGTAAACCATTGACAAATGCAACTTATCTGTGATCGGAAATAATCTTGTAAATTTTCAAGTTAAAACTCAGTAAACAGATAAGAGTAAATGAGTGTATTATCTGCATAAAGTAAAACATCAAGATGTGTGCATTAGAGCTTAATTAGTAATAATGAAAAAATAATAATGAAATGCTGCTATTAGACAGAATACTATGCCGCAATTTCAAATAACAATATCAGTCTAAAATTATTTATAGAATCGGGAAATACATGTTTAAAGTCAAACAAAAAAGGAGCTGAAAATAAGCTGAGAAGTGTGGAGTGAGCAGAAAATTAATGAAATGGCAAAGAGGCATTCCACTCTCAAAGACTTGGAGCTCATTAAAGAAAATAAATTGTGAAAACAGCATCAAACAATGCAGACAATGTTTTTTTTTTTTTTTAATCAACCAGATTTCACAAAGATTATCCCTCTTGACCTCCTGGGGACTGGCTCACCAGGTGAGGTGGGAATGTTCCCTTTCCAACCTGGTCCTGCTGAGTTCTGGCTGCCATATTGTGTTGGTGGATGCCTAGCTTGTTGGGGGCTCTGGGTGAGGGAGTCTCCCCTGCTTGGTGATGGGTCAGTGGGGGTCAGGCCACCAGGGAGCTGGGTCCCAGGCATCAACCACACGGCAGGAGACGGTGGTGGGGAGGGGTCACAGGCTCTGCCTGTTGGGTCTCAGCCTGTGCCTCTTTGGCCGAGGGCTTCTGCTCCTTTGCTTTGCTGACGTTCCACCTTTATGAGGAGCGAATGGCTGCCCTGGGGTGGCGCCTCTGTGTCTCTGCCTGGGGCTCTGGCCCTCCAGAGCAGCGCTTACCTGTCCGTTGCTGCTCTTGGGTGCTGCAGCCGCAGGTCTTCCACCGTTCTGGGCTTTTTAACAACTGTGCAGGTGACAAAATTGCTCACCCGCACACACTCACCACAAATGCAGTCATTTCTATGCATACCCTGTGAGCTATACAATTTTTTCCCCTTATGCTCCTACTGGTGTTGACCGGAATCATGATGATGTCACAGATAATGTTGCAAGCGCTGGTGGGTAGCGCTTATAACATTCATTTATGGAAGCAGAAAGCTTCCATAAATGAATTTAAGCTTCTTCTTCCATTCTTTTGAGTTCCTTCTAATTCTGTGCCTATCCATGTAGTCTTTACAAAAACAACGTAAAATGTTTGACGCAGTTGTAAAAGCCACTGAAGATCAACTTAATCTGAATGCATGAATAAATGCAAAAAACAAACAAACAAACAAACTGACATAAAAACTCTATCATGAAACACCAACCAAAAACTGTTTGGTTCTTTTTTGGCATACTAGATTTAGGTGTATAATAGTGATATAATAATTTCTGGAAGAGAACCTTGAACTATGGGAGCTTAAAACGGACAAAATTAAATAACTAAAAAAAAATAAATGTGTCATTAAACCAGAAGAAGATATAATCTTTGATGTCCCACAGAGGTGTAACAACAGCAC
This sequence comes from Poeciliopsis retropinna, assembly GCA_010277075.1. Lineage (NCBI taxonomy): Eukaryota > Metazoa > Chordata > Actinopteri > Cyprinodontiformes > Poeciliidae > Poeciliopsis > Poeciliopsis retropinna. The sequence continues at coordinate 20,113,002 of VMRM01000013.1, read as the reverse complement.
CTCAAGCAAACACAAAAGGTTCCCTTCAAAAAACATATAAAAAGACTTTTTGAACTTTTATGTCAGCCTGCTTACAGATCTTGATGCTGCTTTTCCCTCTGCAGGACAATAAATAATAAATAATTATGAATAATGCAAATAATTAATTAAATGTACATGTTTAATTAAATGTTAAAATTATTTATTTAAAAAAATACATTAAATACGGTAATATATTATTAAAATTAAAATTAATAATAGCAGGGTATTATCATCCAAACCATGTGGAGGATAAAGTTGAAGAATTGATTGAATGATTGATTGATTAATTGTAACCAAAAACAAATAATTTTATCTGTTATTTAAACAGTCATAGATCAGCTGAACATATTTTGACTAATGAACATTTCAAATGGTGATCCAGTCATAGACTGACTCTTATTTTTATCCTGAACCACTGCAATAAGTACAAAACATTTTGTAAGAAGATAAGAAGTACATAAAAAAAAGTGGGTAAATGATTGAAGGACAGGCAATGGTTTATTTTCCTTAAACACTGTGGCAGAGGATGCAATTAAGCTGTTAAAGACTCTTTCTCATCCTTAGCTATTACTCAATCATGAGGGTAACACATAAACAGCTTTAGGGGTGTAAAATTATGACCTGTCAGTGACATCAGGCTCCAGTCACTGCTGCAGATACTGGCAGGATAATGTAAAGCAGGAGGAAAGAAGAGGTAGAAAAAGAGGCATGAAGTGCATCCATGACCCACACAAATATAAAAATATTTTTAAAAAATACAGATAAAATATTTTTTATGTCAATTTTTGATGTGTCTGGTTACCATATTCATAAACTAAAGCTGTTGAGTATTTTTGAATACACAACAAAATATTTTTACCTTACCATTCAAAATCCCTGCACCTGCCATAACAGTGTAATCATACTTTCAAACTGCAGTGGCGGTATATTACACAGTTCCTCTCCACCTCCCTGGGAACTTTCTAAGAAGCTCCATGTTTTGCTGCACTTGGGTCACCCAGAGGTTAAAAACACTCATAAATATTTTACCTGCCCATCCAGCGGAAGAAAAAAAAAAGCACTGTACTTGTCTGGAGTACTGTGTTCACAAGAAGCAGTGAGGGAGAAAGAGGGAGGTGCAACACATTACGTGTTTGCATCTTTAGAATGTACACATGTGTTGGTAGAAATATTAAAGGGCTGTTGAAGCCATTTAACATTACTTCACTCAAAGGAAACATGGTTAGAAATAAAAGAACAGAGTCAGAGTCACAAAGTTAAGCAATGTGTAAATAATCAGTGGTTTATCCTTTTGGTAAAATAAATTCAAGTATGTTTGAAGAGCATGAATAAAAACTGTTAATCTAAATATTTATGTTTTTAGTTTTCAGTTGGGTTTTTTTATGGGGACCAAAATTCATAGGTCAGTTCTGAGGTCCTGCTTAGGTTAAACATGGGAGTGGAGGATATTTTAGATTAATTTTAGGCATAACCTGGTCACGGTTAAAGCTGGTGTTAAGGCCCTATTAAGGACGGCTGAAAAATCTGGCGTGTGTGTGTGTCAGTGTGTGTGTGTGTGTGTGTGTGCACGCACGCATGTGTTAAACACTTGCCCTCACAAGTGCTGGGGCAGCTCCAGTGAGTCACAGTGCCATGTATACTTCTCTCATCCAACATTTACAAGCCTTCTGCTCTCCCCCTCACTCCTGCTCTGCTGCCAACACATTACCCACGCTCCACTGCCCCCCCTCCATCTCCTGTCTGTCTCTGCTCATCATCACGTCTCCGCTGTCTGCATGTTTTTTGTTTCTTTTTTTTTGTTGTTGTTATTGTTGGTTTTCTCGTTCCAGCTTTCATTCTATTTTCTCCAAATATGAAAATATTTAATTGACTTTCATGTTAGTTTCTTCACTCTCACTCCCTTCATCTTTCTGACCTTCCTTTTTTTTCCCACTCTTTAACCTATTTTACTTAACCCACTTCATTTCACCCTCTGTTTTGCATCCATTTATCATGTTGTCTTTTCTCAAATTCTCTTTTTTATTTTCTTCTCTTGTTTCTCCTTCTCACTTCAAATGATTCTGGTTCCCTCCTCTTTGACGTGTCATTCAGAAGTTTTCATTTTAATTTGAACTGAAGCCGTCTTCTGCATGTTACTGAGCAACAAATCTTCTTGCAGAAGTAATGTTCATCACAGAGTTATTACAATCCACAACTTTGAACATCCCAGGTGTTTCTGCTTATGTGCTTCTAATTTCCAATCATTTTTTTTTTGTCTTGCAAAGCTAACTGTGATTTAAATTAAAAAATTATGTTCCTTTTTATGCTGTAGTTGTGCCATACAGGCCTGCTGTTGTTTGTGTTTGAGAAACAATATCACATGGAAAAAAGTAAAATGTTGCTTGACTGCTACTTAGGCTTGTTTAAAGGAGTAGTTACCAAATAGAAGAAGCAAACAAAAGCTGAATCACAACCACTGATGCCACAGTTGCCCACCATCACATGCCGAGTGTTATAACTGTACACAGCTATATAAATGATAAAATAATGATAAAATCTAATTCAATAACAAGTCACCTTGTGACATGTTGATGGTGGTTTCCTAATAGTCATCAACACAAAAATAAGGTTTACATTTCCACTCTCCTCTCTATAAAAGCCAATATTTTAAAGACACATACTAAATTATTAGTATTTTACATACCTCAACACGATTCTAACATTTCTAGTGAATGCGGTAATATTTTGAGTATATTAATCTCCAAAAAAGCACCTCATAAAAAGGATTTTGGCAGGTATTTTTATTAGATAAAACGCACAGGTTTATTAGGGAATGTCAATGTCAAATTTATTTATATAACACATATAAGAACTTTAGTTGTGGCTACACCACAATCATAAAAAAGAAAATATAATAATAATAATAATATCTGTTGTAGGCTTGAGAAAAGAGATAAATTATTGTTAAATGATTGTATCATCTGAGTGGTACAAACAGGTAGAGGTAATCTTCTCCACGGCATTGAGAACACATTTAAAAGCAGTCGAGAAAAAAGCAATTTTTTAGTGTCAACATGTCATATCAGTGTGAGCCGAGTCTGTGGGTGTTGTGTGGTTTGTCCCTGACATTATGATGTAAAGTCATTTTTAAAAAGTATTGACTTTTATAAAAAGTATAGCCCTTTATTGCTTATATGAAGCTACAGAGCTAATTCTATCATTAACATTAACAGTCAGAGGTTGGCCAGTTGTCATATTCTCAAAGCAATAACAAATTATTTGTGTTCATTTCTCACTGTTACCATGTCGCCATGCTGACAATTATTGATCAACACAAAAGGGCTTTTGTCTTTCAAAGTAAGAGTCTCAGATGCAGACATGAGGTGCTAAAATTGAAGCACACACTCTCATTTCTGGGGCTCGTATTAATAACTTGCTCTTACTTCACAAGACAAATCACATGCTGACAGGAACAAGGCAGAATTTCACTTTGATGAGAAACAAAGAGCTTTTTCTAACAATTTGGAGTACATTAAATTTAATGTGACTGTCATGGTTAGACAATAATGTCTATTAGCACACATTTGGAGGGCAAGAGCAAAGACAGTGATTTTGCACACCGCTCTGACATAATGATTTCCGATCTACAGATAAACCCAGACAGATAGATATGGCGTGTAATGAGTAAATTATGGCTAAATAATGTAAAGCGTATAATCACTGTGTATTTTCCCAATGCTTTCAGGGTAAAGAGTTTTATTTATCTGGTTCACCATATACATATAAATTGCTGGTAAAAATGATTTTTCCCAATGTTCTTCACAATCTGCTAAGCAGAGTCAGCAAAACAAGAGTTCCTGAGTGATGGTGGTTTATAAGACGCATACTGACAGAAATAAACGTATTTGATTATTTCTCTAACCATCTCAGAATGAAGCAAAAAATAGGAAAAAGTACAAAAAATGTTTTTTTAAACTGATCGTACATATAAATTTTAAAAAAACTGTCATGCTAGAAACAACATGATGTTGTGAGTTGACAGATTTAGCAGGAAACTGGGATCCACCAGCAAGTTAGATGATAATGATGGATGAAATTTAAATCCTGTATGTGTCAACTCAGCAAGTTGAAACTACTGCACTGCTGAGTTGCGATATTTTTTTTCTACACTATAAGATAAATATTCTCCACCTTAATGTCTTCTTAGCTTTATAAACTTTGTCAATATTGTTTCTTGTTGTTGTTTCTCGCATTCGCAACTTCATTTAAAGAATTGTTGGGTGTAAATTTTGTAAAAATTTATTTTTTACACATTTTTTAAAATTGTCACTATGTCATGACAGTAGAGAATGAGACAATTTATTTGTGAAAAACAAGCTCCTCTGTCATCTCCTAGTGGTCCTTCTGCCACTTGCAGAAATACACAGCTCCCCGTCAGCAACAACCAATCAGAGCCAGGAGGAATGTCCTAGTATTGTCAATCTTCCTTGAGTATGCACTGCTCACAAACTTTCCCCTTTCAGTTGCTATTTGTATCGTCATTCAAGCTCAAGGTTGCCTGTGTGCTGCAGCTGCACTAATAGTGTAGAAACAACTTAACATCACGGAAAAGCTGCTAGAGTCTTGAAATCGCACCAGACTCCACTATGAGGGAGGAGCAAAGGGAAGTGCTTGTTCAAGTTTTCTGGCTAACACCTTGGTTTTCTCACAACTACCTAATACAGCTTTAAGCATTTTTAAATTAAATATTACACCTTATTTACTACCACAAAATTTATCCTCTTAAAGATTCTAGAACAAGGGTCTACAACGTTGAAAATGCATATCAGAGCAGAAACCAACCGATAAATTTAAAGGAACTCTTTGTGGACCTCCAACGATGGATTGCATCCAGATATAAGTTTGTGGAAGGACACAAAAAATCGCAAAACAGAGAACTGAAAGCGCTGTGTTCTCCATCATTTAGCTTTAGAAAAAAGTTTGTAAAATCCTCACCTTCTCTGTTTTCTCAGGCAAACTAAGTAGTTAGAGATGAAGGACTATAATTCGGCATGTAACTGAGAAAACTGGTGACACTGATGGGGAAACAAATATAACTTTTTAACTTCAAATCTGGAGGAAAACCTAGCTTTGTACATTTACAACTACTCTGCATAGTGGGCAACATGACAACAGCCAAACATAGGGAGATTGTTCTCGAAAACCTGCTCCAGATGCTCCAGGAATTCAGACTAGTGGAAATGTTCTGTCTTCCAACACGACAATGACCTGAAGCACTCAGCCAAGATAACAAAGAAGAGGTTTAAAGAGCAGTCTGTGAATGATTTTGAGAGGCCCAGCCAGTGCCTGGACTTGAATCCAATTACATGCTACTTGGAAAGTCCTAAAAATGGCTGTCTACCTAAGCTGCCCATCCAACCTGACTGAGCTTTAGATGATCTGCAGAGAACAATGAGAGAAAAGTAAGGTGTGCCAAGTTTGTAGTGACATATTCAAGAAGACCCCAGGTTTTTATTGCTATCAGTAGAGTATTAACAAAGTGTTGTTGTTGCTCATAACTTAGCATGTGTGATTTCTTTTTTAATGAATTCTAAAAACATTTTCCATTTAGTCATTATGAAGTTTTGTCAATAAATATTTTAATCCACTTTGAAATAAATATTTTCACTTTTAGGATCGATAAAGTAATTTTGAATTGAATTCAGTTAAATAACAACAAACAGAGAAACTGAAATGAAGTAAATACATTTTAATTTGAGCTTTTTAAAACTAATTTATAAAATCAGTTTTAATTTTGTAAAATTAATAGTAATTCTAATTAGTTTTCATTTTAAAACTAAGTAAAATATATGCCATTTATTTCAATGGCAATTTAACATAACTGAAATAATGCAATTGAAAAGGTTGAGAATATTAAAAAGGCACATTTTAAGTTTTTATAATTTTTGTTTTGGATGTATTAAATAAATCTGTCAGCTTTATTTTGACCTGACAAGCTCTAAGCAGGCTACATAAAGCTAGCAACTGCTGCTAGCACAAAGAGGGGGAGTTATAATTCATAAAGTTGGGCTCAAAAGACCTCCGTAAATATCCATCAGCTCTGTTTCTCCTCAACGTTATTTAGTTGTCGAACATCACTTAATTCGGAAGTCCTTTGTAGCCGACAAGATTTTTGCTGCTGTTGTTTGAACTCTGCATTCTGTTGTGTCCTTTTCTGTCTTTTGCACAAACCTTGTTTTTGACACAAATAGAGGAAGGGAGGAAGAGGGGAGGCAATGACAAGTGGGGCGGGGGCTAAAGGTGGCAATTTGGCAATATCACCAGTGCACTGAAGTGCTATCAAAAGTCTTCTCCTCTGCTCTTGGCAGCACTTTGGGTATGTGTGTATGTGGGGATGACACTTAGAGAGAAACTCCATTAGTGAGTGGCACAGTCAGGTCACCAAGGAAGCTGTCTGTCAACACAATAGAATAGAATAGAATAGAATTTTGCCTTCTTAAAAAAGGAAGTGAAATAAATCTATTTTATTCTATCTAATAAACTTTAATGGAGAACATATCAATATTTACACACTTGTTGAAGTCATCCTCTGCATTCCTACTAAACATTGTAACTCCAAGTCCCCCAAGAGACTTTATTTTTCCAGGAATGAAAGACATCATACTATTTTGGAAGGAAGACTTATTATTTTAGAAAAAACTTGTATCAACCATAAACATATAACAGTAACTTTCAGGTAAACAAACTACGCCAACAAAGAATTTCCTTGGAGCTCAGTGTAGCTCACTAACTTTCAAGTTCAAAGAGCTTTAGTCATCAAGGACAACAACAGAAAGGTTCACCTCTATTTTGTTGTTGACTTTTCTCCTGGAAAGCGTGGTCTTATAACAGGACAGCAGAAAGGCAACTTAAGTGAAAAGCTACTCAAAGCCAATGAACCAAAAACAGGGATTACTCCAGGTGTGAAAAACCTGATGCATCCGGGCTGCAGTAGGTTTATGGACTGGAGAAAAGGCTCACAGAATCTGTAGGAGTGAGTGTGAGAGGGTAGATAATCGTAAATGTTCTGTGTTGTATTTTTATGTATTAATGTGACAAATACATTAACAAGGAAAGAAAAGAAACTGAGGATTTAGAATTTTAAAAAAAAGATAACCCAAGTGTGCAAGAAAATAATTTAAACGAACAGTATTTATGAAATTCACAATCATTAATACCCTAAAATAGAGAGAATTGTGGTATGACAACATATTACAAGTCACTGAATTAATATTGATCCACGAGAATATCAGTAGGTTGATGTTTTCAAGAGATATTTTTATTATTAGCCTATTTGAGATTATAAGATCATGGAAAAAAATGTTTTGTTTAAATGCTGTCTCATTACATTGACACCACTTGGATCCAAAAGAACTATTATGGCCACAGAAATTTTTTAAACTGCTTTGATCTAATTATTTTAACATTTGTAATGTGAATTAGCAGGTCAAAGGTCAAAGAATCTGTCTTATAATCTATCCAAAATCAATTCGAAGGACAACATTTTGACTTTTCTCTTGAGCGATCATTAGAAAAAGATTTCCTTGGACTTGTGCTTTATTTAGAATCAACACAAAAATAAATACTTCAATTAAAGATTGTAAGAAGAAGAATCAATGAGAGCTACTGATTAATGCAACCCAGAATTTAATTTGTTTTTCATCACTGATTAACTGATTAAAAAACAAATGAACAAAAATAAAATCTAAACCTACCAATAATTAATTTACACATCATCTGAAAACATGGTAAATTGCAGAAATAAAAACTGAATGTTAAAACAATTGTTATTTAAAGGAGTCAAATTCAAAAATAATCAGGAGCTTATTCAATTCTCAGAAGCCTGAAGGAAATGTTTTATTGCCTCATTATGAACATAATACCTGGCTTTAGTCTGCATCAGAGGATGTTTTAGTCCGTAGAACAACGTGCAATCATCGACTTTCCAGCACCAGACACGGCTTCAGTGGAACAAATAGAGTGCTTTACTGTCATTCTGACCGAAGCGTGGCCTCCATTAATGGAGCTGTCTTCGACTTCGACATGGGGTGCCGAACACCGTCTCTCAGTTTGGCTGACAGGGGATCTCGACACACAGCTGTTTGAACAGCCTGGCGGTCACTCTGCGGATGGAAAGTTCTGTCACTCCTGTCACAGGTATTGGTCTGTTGGTGACACTGGTATGGATTATTTCTATGAACAAAAAAAAAAAAAAAAAAAAAAAAATCTAAAATACTTGCCAAGTTAAACTGAAGGCATCCACCAAGTGGAATGGTTAAAAAAAAAAAAAAAAAGGTTTTCAGGGTTTTTACACAAATTATGACAGTGAATGGCGCTGGCAGAAGGATTTTCTAAAAATACCAACGCAGCTCTGCTTGATTAGGTTACTCCCAGGTTACATCTGGTGCTGTGGATGAGAAAGTAATTTTGAAAAGCAAGTTAGCAAGTTGCAGACTACAACTGTCTCTTCTCATCACATGGACAAAAAGAATGAACCAGTTGCACATGTGCTTGTAGTTTAAAGTTGTATTCCCAGAGTGATTAGATTTCATTTTGCCTAATTAAATTTAGAAATAGTATCTTAATGTATCATAACAATCTCCTAAAATGCACAGATAATTGCATAACAAAGCCATTGTTATGTTTTAGAACTGATATTGTATTTATATTCATCCAAATTTAAAAATAAGTCACATTAATTGAGTGAAACACAAAAGTCACATTTAAAAGTTATACTGTCAACATTAATATTTAAAGTTTCAACCAATCAGGAAATAATAGAAAACCAACTCAATTTTTCAGTTAGCAAAACAAGAAGGACTGACATGCTTTATTTTGGCAAGCAATCAAACAAAATGTTTAAGACACAATTTCTTTTTCAACTTCATAATTTGCTGTGCTAGGATAACCTGGAGTTCAAAAACAATTAAGCTGCTTTAAAATTCACATGCAAAAAGTTGGCTACATATTATTCATGTTTGCTGAAAAGAGATAACCTATCCTGATTTCAGCCAAATAATATTTGTAAAAGTTTATTTTTTTATTTTTTTTTACAAACACTAAAGTGGGCACGATGCATGTGCAACAAATGTTTTTGTCACTGCCTCCTTATCTAATGTTTTTGTACATAAACATCTACAATGTGAGAGTGCAAATACTGCAACCAGCATATTCACCATGCCTGTCATGAATAAACATCTGCTTTTGCTTGAGACGTTGCAGCTCGTAATGTGTACTTTAATACACACTGCACCAGGGTGTGTGTACATGGATGGATAAAGTGTGTATGTGTGTGTGTAAGGAGGAAAGGGTGTGTGTTAATGCTCCATATCAGAGGTGTTTGTCAGGTACCCGTGCCTCTGCATAAATTAAGCCTGTTCAACAAGCTTGCTGTACCAACTTTCCGAGTCTCCTCACAGATAAAATTCTCATTCTGTCCTTAAACATTTCCCTCTTCCTGTTCACTTGTCCTGTATTGTTTTCTCAGGCTCTCCCTAACTCATATCTCCTTTCTTTCTCTTTGCCTTCAGTTCTATTTTGCTAAAACCCATCATCTTCTATGCTGTGTTTGCTGAGCAAAGGCTGGATGGTAGTACACTCCCACTGCTGTCCTGATTTTTCTCCCATTGTAGTCTTTCATCCAACTTTCCCCTTTCCACTCATTATATTTCCTCATTACTTCCAGACTTGCATGTTTTTGTTTTGTTTTTAAAGGAACTTTTCTGATATTTACAGTTAAAGGCGTTCCAGTTTTAGCAATATGAAAATCAGGACATGCATGTAAACTCTTTTCTTTTTTCTTCTTCTTCTTCATTCCTTGGTGTAACGTCACTAATCTTTCCTAAACTGATGCAATAAATCACAAAGTTAAAGCTTCAATATATTTTCCTTACTCTATCTTGGGGCCTCTTTACATAGACTTAGGAAAAACAGCCAAAATATGAATACTATTTTCAGTGTCTTTGTGCAGGTTGGAGGGGCCGTTATTAATCCAACATATTAATTTCAGACCTGATTCCAGGGGGAGCATTGGAGGGATCATGGAGGCAACGAGCTGGACTCACCATGGTGGTTTGGTTGTCAAGAAATTAAAACAGGAGCACAAGCTTAAAATGTGGCAGCAGTGTCATGACAGTGCGATGGGATCTTTTTGCCTGTAGCTGCATAGATGCTATCCGGAGGAGTTGGGCCAATGTGGGGTTCAGGGTCCGGCGTTATCGCAGGGATAAACACTGCCGCTGAAATATAGACAGAGATTTAGACATTAGAGCTCAGCAGGACGGCATTTGAAAGAGACAAATCACATTACATTTCATATTTATGTCATGGTTTTTGAAGTGTAAATGGATCACTTTAAAACATGTTTAATCGCCCGTAAAAAACATTTCTCACAAAAAACAATTATCACAGTATATGAAGTACCTTATAACTCTCAATCACATACAAGTGGGTCTATCAAGCGCAGTGTGGGAGGGGTTTTCTCATACATTGGCTCTTAGTTTTGTAAAAACCTTGCATCCCTGTTTAGGAGATGGCTCTGAAATGTATGAGAATAGAATGAAGAAGAAAAAGTTACATAAATAGACCCCTTTTACCACATTTATTATGAAATATATAGTTGCAAATAAAAGCTCCTTCAAATTGACCACAAATCACTAATCTCATGTTGTTTGTATATTAAGAACACAGATCAGCACCATACATAAAATGTGTTAGGCATCTTGGAATCTGTGTTTATATGTGTTTAATTTAATTAAATTCTGTTCAGTTTATTTATAAGCATTGATTTAAAACAAATGTCATCTCAATTCAACAATACATACATTCCAATTGATCCTAGTTATCAAACAGAACAGCGTGCTCGATTACTTATTCAACGTTGTTTAACTTTGAATAAGTTTTAAAGATTGGGTATGATAATGCTCTTTTGTCAGATTATGAAAATAAAAGCTTTTATAGCAACTTTAGAGATATAAAATCAAAAAGTGATCACAAAAGCCAACAATTCATAAAAAGCAAAACAAAACAGACTTAAAAAATATGTTTTTAGCTGATTTTTGAAGTCCACTGCATTAAAAGTTCTTTCTGAAAACAGTAACCTTTAAATAGAAATGAAACCTACTTTTCATTAATCCATATTTCTGAATATTTCTCATATTTCATAAACATAAGAAATATATCTCATGAGTACACCTTAAATTTTGTTTTTATTAGAAGTAGTAGAAAATATTTATAATTCACATAATGTGTTTCACTTTGTGAACTGAGTTAGTGAAATAAATTAACTTTTCAGGAATTTACAAATTTATTGAATATGACTTCATAACCAACCACTTCAGTGGTGTTTGGGCCCTGACCATCACTTGTTCTGTTTGAAATGTTGATGTTTCTCTTGACACACTTTGTGCGATCAGTGGGAATGGCAAAATCTGACGAGCATTAAATGACACAACAGCAAGTCCCACAACTGGCCGAGCTCATAACCTATTTTTAATCGCTTCATCCCAGCCGCTACCCAAACACCATTTGTGACCCTAATTTGAGTTACATTTTGGTATACATTCAAATTTTAATATTTTCTGTAGGCTCTTTCACAGGTTGCAGAAGTTGTAATTGTTTGGTAAACACTATGAAATGATTTATACATTCAGCACTGCATTGTAAGCACTAATTTTATTATTTTAAATGCATAAGTAACACACATTAGGAGTTTTATATCAAAATGCACTGTCATAGTTTCTCTATAATTAGAGAAACTAATTATAGATTACTTATTATATAAACTATAATAACTATATAACACCAATCACTCTCCGCTTATAAATTAGTTTATAGTTTAAAACTGTAAACTATAAACTAATTATAGTTTATGTAATAATTACATAATTATTTAGGTCAACCACAATCAAGGCTTAATATGCATATCCTTGTAGGGGGTGGTTTTTCCAATAAATACTTATTTGTATATATTTACTCAGGATTATGAACTACTGCTAATTACTGTTGGTTAAGTGAAAGGTGAATGACCACTCTGCAGGATGCGCGCCTGCATGCGTGTGTAAAAAGTCATTGGCGCCTCCACTGGCTGCACAAAGAAGATTATGTAATTGTATTTGTGTGTTAGTAGGTAGGGGGTAGTTAAAGTGGCCCAGTATAATAATGTGAGACTATTGGCTAACTTTAATAAACCTGTTAAGTTTTACTACATGAAATACATAAATAACTTTTCCACAAGTTAGTCCTAAAAATGGAAGACAAGTAAAGGAATTTACATTAAGCTATAAACATGTTATGAAAAATTCCAAAAGTAATTCAAATATAGTTGTATTAACGTCAGGGATAAGTAAGAAAGGTCAATGGATAAAAAAGTGATTGCAGTTTATTTTGCTTTTTAAAATTTTCTAGACTGAATTTGTCTGCATTTAGTAAATCAGTCAAGTTTATTTGTATTCACTATTTCAGCAACATGGCAGTTCAAAGTGCTTTAAATTGTGGAAAAATAAAAAACCACCATAAACACGTCATACAGTCAGCAGTTGTGAAACCAATAACAAACATTACAAATGTGGATAGATTTTCCAAAGGTAATAAAGAAGACAATATAACACTGACATTAGACTTAATCATCAGTAAGACACAAAATGAGGTTTAAAATTATCCTAATAATTCAGCTTATTTTCTTGCTGTTGACATTATCAATCACGTATCCTACATATTCCTTATATTATTACTGGATTCATGGGAACCTTAACATTTCAAGCACCTATAAATTGTTTTGTCCCTTGACACGAGGGACTCAGCAGTAAATGAAAACTTGCTCCGCAGTACGAGTCCATCCTCTCATTTTCAGTCACCCGGGTTATATGTTGGTGGTGAGGAAAGTCAAGAGGGGCACACAACCCATGGAGACAGGAAATGAGTTTGTAGTGTGTTGGGGCTAAAGTTCAAAATGTAGGAGTGAGCAAAGACGGCAGAGAATAGGTCAAAAGGAGAGAACGAAATTCAATATCCCAAATAAATGCATATTCTTTAGGACCTTTCCTGTTTTTAACCAAAAATATGTTTTTGACATAAAGAAATGGAATGAAAATTTTGTCTCACTATATGTTTTACACAAAATAATTACATGTCGTTGTTAAACATATACAAAAAGTGACTACAAACTCAAAAGAAGGCAGTGATGCTGCTGAGGTTCTGTGCTATGCCACAGCCAATTATCACTGACATTTTATTCATGTTGGCTGCATTATTAATTTATGAAGCAGTAGCAGTATTTTTTATCATTTCACTGAGTCACATACTCTATTATAAACATACAATATATATTTTACAGTTTGTGTGAGATTTTACATACAGTCATGCCCAAAAGGGGTTTGTCCCTGGGAGGTGGGTTAACATTAGTTTGCTTGTTACTGATTCAGCTTGTAACAAATTGCCTTTCGGTTCAATTTGATTGTGTGCTAAAGTTAGTTCATCTGCTGCTTCGTAAACTTAGTGCTTTGCTTTGAACAGCATAAATTTTATGATTGGTGTGCTACACATCACTCTCCGCTTTACTTGTCTGTTTTCCATTCAGACACTTTCCTTTTCAGAAGAGACTTACTGCAGTGGCTGGCTGCTGCTCCGCACATACAGGGGGAGCTGCAGCCAGCCACTCATACACTTCCTCCTTCACTTCTTTCACTTTCAATGTCATTACAAAATGTGGCATACACATACACTGTCAATAAAAACAAATATTTATTTGATTTGTGGTGTGTACAGCCAGTTTTTTTTTTAATAACTGGCTGCACAAAACACAGCTGCCTTGCCTTATAGCATGGCCTTTTTTTGTTTCTGCCTCTGTATCCTTATGTGCTCAGAAGGGACTGATGATGTGAGACTACCAGGTGTGATGATGTTTGTGTGGGAGTTTGGGCCATGTCACGGCATGGTGATTTGGCTGACGGGGGGGACGCAGTGAGCTGACTTTGGGCTACTGGGACTGAATTGGACCCTGATGGGGGTCCTGCTCCCTTGACCTCTCTGAGGTTGTCTGATCACACAGGGCCCCCAGGCCCCTCTCTGGTCTTTCTGAGTCCCAGCCATTGTGGATGGATGACTGCAAAGCTTAATGGTTTTTGTTATTGTAATTGCAATATATTTCCTGTGATTTTGCATTACAGTACTGTGAATTGCCTTTCGTCTGAATGGTGCTATACAAATAAACTTCCTTTTACTTGCTACTGCGGGTTGGACTCAGCCAGAGCTGAGACCTGACCTGAGAGCAAATGAAACAACAGTGGACTGCTGACCCTCAAGCAGAGAAGTTTAAATGTGTAGGTGTCTCGTTCATGACAGGATAGAGCGCGATATGGATTCAAGGATTAGGTCAGCATCTGCAGTCACTCAGACGCTACTCCAATCTCTTGTGGCAAAGAGCTAAAAAGCAAAGCTCTCCATTTACTGGTCTACCTACGTAATGACTCTCACCTATTGTTATTAAATGGCCTTTATGCTTAGAATCATCCTGTTTATCACTATGTAATATCTTATGCTGATTTTTTCTTAGATTTGTATTTTGAGTGCATTATAAAACAGTCCATGCCCCTCAAATGATATGTATTATAATTAGATTTAATTTGAAAGACCAACATATAGTAGTGTGTAACATTGGAAGTGGAAGTAAAAATATATGTGATTTTAAGATTTTTATCACAAATACCATTACCATTAACCTTACTTCTTTCTGATCTGTGTTTTCATTACACATCCTGTCCATTTACAACAGTCCTGTTTTCATAGGTTATAGCCTTTTTTTAGATTATAGAATAAATACTGCAATGCAAAATGTTCAAAACTTGAAATGTTGGCACCTAACCATGCTTCAAAGAGTTTTTCAGTCTTCATGATGGTTATTGTTTACCATTGTTCAAGTACTATTCAGAGGACCGAACAGCACAGATAAATTTATAATGAGATTCAATTATACACAGGTAGAATCTGAATCACGACTCAGGCTAATTTAACAGTAGTTGGCTGTTCAAGAGTTTAGGGATCTGCACAGATCTGAAATCTGAAAGATTTGTTTTTGTAAATGTTAGAAAAACAAGTTGTGTGTTGCCTTATCACATAAAATCGCCATAAATTACATTGATTTAATGTAATTTATGGCATTAAATCACAATTTATGGCACAAATTTCACATGTGCTATAATTTTTCACATTATAGCACATGTGAAAAAGCTGAAGTCATACAGATAGTTTTTGAAGCCATTTTTGTTGATGATACACACAAACTGGAATCTAGTTTGCAGATTTTAATTAAATCTATAAGTATATATAAATATATGCAAGTAAGTTTATATCCTAAAATAAAAATATTTTAAGTGAAAAATTAGAAAAGTGGACAGAGCAGTAAAAGGTCACTTTCAGTGAAGCTTTCAATGTCAGTATGCCATATCATCTCTGAGACCTTGGGCGTTGTTATATGCTGTCAGCAAGGAATATTGCCTGTAGATCTGTTCTGTTTAAGGGAGTGTGAGATGGCAACATTTGTGAAAACATTTTCAACTTAAACCCCTCAGATTTAGGTTAGATGTTTTATTTTTCTCCGCTGTCAAAACTGCTATGAGAAGACTTTTTTTTTTTCAGATGTACTTTATTTTGTATGTAGATATGTTGAAGAAAGTGTGAGAGAACATTTAGATTGCATTATCTATGTAGAAATAGCATTTTGAGCATAAAATAGCATTTTGTAATCTGAGAAAAGACTGTGAACAATTAGCTAAAACAAAGCTTTGAAATAAAGCATATTGACTGTTTTTTGTGTCTTGCTAGTAAGGGTCTGTGCATCTGTCTGTATGAGGCACTGGCAAAGGTCTGACTGTGTCTATTAAAATGAGGTTTTCTAATCCAATAGATAGCACAATAGCATTGCTTCAGGCATTGGAGTCCTTCAGCGATATGGTTGTTTAGTGAACACACAAATTTGTATGCATATACTTATGCGCGCGCACACACACACATGCGCACGACATGCTCAGTTATACTACATTTCAACAGTAAAGAAAACTCCTTTATTAGCATTACAGTAGTTTCCTTTCATAACTTTAGCGAGAAGAAAGAATTGCATGGAACTCTCACATAAGTTTGGGAGTATGTGTGTACAAACTGGAGTCACGGTATTTAAGTGGATCTGATTGGTTACCATGGTACCAACTGTCACACTGATACTGTGACTAAAACATTACAAAAAGAACCGCATGTGTCTAGAAAGGCAGATGGTAAGTAAATACAGGTTTAAACAAGTGTATGATAATGTAAAACCATTTGCGTTAAGCTATGCTTTCATCAAGCAATCTGAGATTTAAAGAGAAAATACTGGCTTTATATCTCTAATAGATGTTCTTTTATAGTTTTTTATACTGTTATTAATAATAACAATATTAATAATAATAATAATAATAAATTCTGTAAACCATGACAATGCATTTGTCAAGGACAACACATTCCCTCTGACTTAAACCAGAGGGTTTAAGTTGTGAGTGTCTCGCCAGCGAATTGCTGGTGGTTGAGCTTTGGGCCTTTGATACCTCTATGGTGAACCGCTGCCTTAGGTAGGGGATTGTCAGGAGATATGACAGCTTGGTGGCAGGTGAAAGCAGAGGCATTGGCAGGTTAAGTCCAAATGAAATAATCTAAATAAAATCAGACCTCTCAGACCTCTGAACAAACGGGTCACCTCAATGCAGCTTTAGGTTGCAACCAAGAGAATTCTGTGATTGTATGCCAACCAGACGTGCAGATTCCTTAGCCTTCCTGCAGTCTTTGAATGGTGCCCTGGAGTTCTTAACTGAACACCACCTAATACAGAGTTGGATTTGGTGGTAATGGAGGCTGCTTGATAAACTTGTTAACCCAAACAAGTGGTGATTTGTTTTTGGGAATGTCTAGTGGCAGAACCTTTTCCAACCATCTTCAGACCATCCTCAACCAGAAGAGAAATTCTTCTGGTTGAGGATGTCTAGTTCCTTTTATAGCAAAGGATTCATCAGTGAACGCCAGTTGTGTTGGAAGCTGACAGGCTGAAGAGGTCTCTAGTAGGATTGCATGATTTAAACGGTATATGATAGAAACAATAGAAATCTGGCCTCCAATAGAGATCTGCAGTTTGCCGGCCAACTGCAGTAATACTTGATGATGATGTAACCAGGTGACAGTAATACAAAGCAAGTGGGACTCGTGCCGGGACGGGCACAGGGTAAAGCTGGCAAGGTCCAGTGGACCCCGTTTCTCACCCCACTCATCACAATATATATTGCAATATGAATCCTATGCCATATCGTCCATCCCTATTCTGTAGTGGTTGGTGGTCTATGGGGACTCCTGATACAGCTGAGTGGTATTGGGTGTCAAAGGACTCTAGAATCTGTAGCTACAAAGGCAAGAATTCAGACATGGTGGAAATTCAGAAATGCTATGAAGGTAGAATTTTGGTTGGTCTCAAGGAAGCTCATAAAAACTTTTTGATAAATCAAGGATGACACAACAGGATATGGATATGGATTGTTCCAGGAATGATGGACATGAGCTGAGGAGATTATCAAGTGGTGGATGGAGACGTTTGAAGTTTGTTCTAATCTGGTCAGCAAGTCCTCCATAGAGGAAGCAAAGCCTGAATAGTATGAAGAAGGCAGTTCCATCGCTGTGGTAGAAATTGTTGATGTGGTAAATTTTCTTGGTGGAAGGGCACCAAGTAAGAATGCGATTTTGCCTATGATGGTTCAGGCTCTGGACCTAGCATGGCTGTTATTGTTGACAAGTCTCTTCAACTTTGAATAGGGACTGGGGAGTGTATCCCAGCTATATGAGGGTCACACTTCTCAGCCTCTGTGGGAAAGCCTACTATAAACTACTCTTCTCATGAGCCTTAGATTATTTGTCAAACTCTTTAGTCAAGAGGAGAAATGTGACTTTTGTCCTGGCCATGAAACATTTGTGCATATACTTAACCTTGTGTAACTGCTGAGGGGATGAGTTTGCTTCTTCAATCTAGATTTTACCCATCTTGTTGGCTTTAGTGGGGCAATTAAGATTTATTTTAAGGGCTGTCTGGTCCTTGTATGTCCAAAACAAGAATATTGTTGGCATTCTCAGCATAAAGGCAGTATCTTTTGCACTGTGGTTTGGACTCTGCCAGGGATGCCCTTTACTAATTTATGAATAGAATCTCAAGGGTTAGTCATGAAGAGACGATTTCAGGGTCTCATCTATTCCTATAGGAATAGGTGAAATTCCATCAACAATCCAAAAGTCTCTGGTAATGAGTCTCTACCCTGGTTCACATACTTCTTCCTTGAGGATGCAACAACGTTTGAGTTTTATATTCATTGTGCATTAAATATATTAAAGGGGTTTGCAGAAGGTGTTCGAAATACTGTGGGGGTATATTTCTCAATCTTAATAAAGGAGGCTTTGTTGATTTGCCAATTGGTGAACCTCAGAGGAATAGCTTTGCAGTCACCTAGATTGTAGAACAATGGACCATGCCCTTACCCGTAACAAGGTTCCAGGTGAAACTATTGATATTTATCTTGTTCACATGCAGGGGATTGTACAAGAACAGGCAAACATTTTATCACCTGCTCATTTCATGAGTGGATTTTCATGAACACAATATTAACCATTTTAACTCAGGGTCCCATTTTTGTTTGCAAATGGTAATGGTTATATTATTTTTAAGGCACAACTTGTGGCATCCACTGGAGCAGTTTGCAGCTAAGTTCAAGTAGCTTGCAACAAAAAGGCAAAGGCTTAAGACAGAGTTGCGTTTTTGCGTTAAGCAAAGACGTTCAAGTTCAGTTATGTTTAAGTCTTATGCTTGAGTCGGAATAAAGTATCTTGGATAGCTGTTCAAGAGTGATAGCAAGAGTGAGATATTGTTCATAGGAGATATGACCATCTGTAATTTTGCAGGCATTGCTCAAGTTTTTCTTTCTTTTTGAAGAAGACTCTCAATTGGGAGATGAAGCTCTCAGTGCAAAGGTGCATTCATGTTTTGTCTGTCATCTGTGTTGATCATATGTGATTCATGCCAAATAACATATTTTTGAAAACATATAATGGCTAGGATATTCCTTCTAGATATGGTAAGAAGGTGTGGTTTCCTGAAAGTCTTCAAAGTAATTCTCCCTTTCTAATCAAAAGGAATTAGCAGGGATGGTTCCATATGTTTCTCTTTGGAGGTTTTCAGGTCACCACACTGACAGCAATGTATCAAACCTTGTACTGCTTTTTCCTCAACCTTACACAGCGTGAAGATGATGGATGGACAGACGGATGGTCAAAATGTGACTGTAACATTCAGAAGTGTAACAAAGACCAACTCATAAGAATTACTTCATTTTTTTTCAGTGTGCTATCTCATAGCTTTGGAAATTACAAAATTATCTTGGAATGTTTTAGGCCTTGTGTGAAGACTTGGGTGTACCATGGCAGTACCAGTCTGGAAATAGGAGTGTCTAATAACTCTCTGTTTTGTTCTTTATCAGTCTGTATTCAGCTGCTATTGTTGAGGCTATCTATATTTGCCCTGCAAACCTTACCCAAGAACAGGTCAGTGTTCCAATGTGAAATGGCATGATCTTAAAACATATATTCCTGTACAATAAAATACAATTTTTGAAATGCAAAAAAGTAATTTGGTACCTAAGCAACTAAAAATGTTTATACGTTTTCATCTTCTTTTGAATTTTGATTACTTTGTTTCATTGTCCACTAATATTACCAATTCTTTGAATCAGTCTGAATGTGATTTAAAACTAACTTTTACTAAATTTTTCCAGTAATTTCATTGAGCGTTTGCTCCTAAAAATACTGGACTGGTACCAGTAAAGCATGTGTTGGCATCACAGGGAACATGGACTCCAGTAGGGAAAAGGAATAGGAATAGGCTTTCTTGCAACATTTTAAAACTTGAGCCAAGCCATTTGACAGTTGCATAGTTTAAAAAATGGCAGGGGGGTGTGTGTCTAAAATGCTTTTAACAGTAGGGTTCCGATGAAACAATTAGAATAAATGTACGGCGGGAGCCCTTCTCGCTTCATACGGGATTTTTCTAAATTCGCCAGTGTAGTTCAAATTGTGCCAACTAATTTGTTTGGCAAATTAGCTTTAGCATGTCTCGCAGCGTGGTTCAACACTTACAACAATTGGAGTCAAATTGTTTTTGAGTATTTGTGTGTCTGGGATTGTGATAAATAGCTCGTCTGAAAATTGGGAAGCGCTGCTTTGGCTATCAAATTAAATGGTTTTTAATCAGTTGGTGTTTTTAATGGTGGCCCAGTGCAGGTTCAGTTGTGCTCAACGCTGACAATAAAAGGAAAAAATAAAGCACTTTTTTAATTGAAAGTGCTTTGATACCGCCTTGAATAGTCGTATTAAGATAGTATTTCTTTGGCTTTTTTTCCTTTGTGTTTTCTAAGAGAATTTGTATTACTGTCCTTAATCGCAAAAATTTGAAAAAACATTTGTTTATTGTCATCATCTATGCACATGAACGTAACACGAAAAGAAAAAAAAAAACATAGCAATGTTTTATTGCTATTGAATCTGGACAAAAATTCCAAATCATGAAGGTGAAATAAAAGCAAATTATAACTTATAGGTTGTGTAAATGTAAGAATGAACATACATACCACTACAAATGAGTAAAAGCATAGGTGAATGTTACACATTTCCTATGAGCAAACTTACAAAACATTTGGAAAAACATCAGCTCAAGTTCATTAACCTTTCTTCTGATTTCTAGAATAAGAATCGGGATGATTTTCAATGGAGTGTAATGTGAGATTTCCATCTCCTCTTTTTTCTGAAAATCCCCCAAAGCTGAGCAGTGAGCATAAGTGACAAATTCATTCTTTCTGGGTCAAAGACGAAAGAAATGGTTGATTGTGTAAATAATGGATCGAGGCCTTGTCTCCTGGCTGTCTAGATGGATGTAGCTTTATTCCCAAATGAAGGTAATATGACAAGGGTAAGACATGGACTGCAGACCAATAAACACACGCACACTCATACACACATATAAGTTCACGCATCCATACATTCTTGTGTGAATGCAGATTGTGCAAATTTAAATTTAAGAAGTCCTTAAAGTGGTTATTAAAGGGGTTTGTTGTATTTGTTTTTTTGTCCCCATGTTGGCAAGATAGCAGATGTGTGCAAATCTCTGACGATGAGCAATGTGTGGCAGTGGCTGAGCTGATAGGTGGTTCTTCTGGTAAGAACCAGCTCTCTGCCCATTTTATTTTTTATTGTACATCAGAAGATCTTTGCTGTATCTTCCCTTCTACCTGCTAACAAGCATGTAGCAATAAGTAAAAGCTATGTCTTGTCTAAGTGAACTCCTAAGTTATTACATCACAGGCCTTTGATCGTGCAACATTTTAGATTTAAAGCGTTTTAAAATGTGTGTTCATATTGCCAGTGTTCTTTGTTTGAGATGTTTATTAAACCAGATCACTCAATACATACAGAACAGACATCTTCCAATACAGTCTGAGGCTCTTCTCGGTGACTGTGGTTCAGTGAGAGTAGTAGTTTTATAATTCGAAGGTTGTAGGTTTGATTCCATCTTGTTCTTGTGACATGTTGATGTACCCCTGCTTAGACCCATATCAAGTGTGTTAATGAGTGCTTGTTTGTGAGTGCAAATGGGTTGATGTGGCTTGAGTGTAGAGTGCTTTGAGTGGTCAGCGTGACTGGCAAAACACTACATAAATACAGTCCATTTACATTCTAACTTTCTGCACAGTTCAGACCAGTTTATTTACCTAGTGCCATTTCACAAAAAATATTCACAAGAATAAACTAATAAACATAAGTCTACTTAACCTAATCATATCATCAGATTCGAAGTCAGTAACACACAGTTCTTTTCAAATTGTTCCTAGTTAAGTCTAGATAAGTTTATTGTTCAAACTGGTACAGAAAAAAAATTCTGTCTAAAGAAACTCAACTCTTGGACAAGCATGCCGTGACAATTATTTAACTGTATTTTTTGTTTTTTCTTGGTGAGCAAGAAAACAACCCAAAGTCCTGCTGCTGCCTTCAGCTGTAGGGTATTTACTGTTAATAGAGGCCGTATCCATTAAGTCACTAAAAATGGCAAGCAACATAAATAAAACTTAATTATATGTGTTCAGTTTTTGTAAGTCCTTGGAAAAATCATTAAGAAAATGAGCTTTAATAATTTTTTGTTTCCTTTTCTCAACCTTTTTATTCCTCCACCATTTGTGTCACTCGATTGATTGGCCTTGTAGTCAATCAAGCTTTAGCAAAAATAAAAGGTAAAACTATTGTTGTATAAATTGTATAATTTTGCAATTGCACACCCGTTGTGTGTCTTACCAGCTCAATGTTTGGTGTGTTTGCAAGACAATGTTATTAAATTTCATTCTAATACACTCTGAATTTGAAACCTGCAAACAAGATTATAAGAAAACTAAAAGTGTGCAATAAGTACAATTTAACCTGCCATTCCAAAACAGTTTACACACACGCTAACACTTACGGTAAATATTCCATTACTTTTTTAACAGTGTGTGTCTGACAGGTCAATAACAATTGTGTACTGATAAAATTTAACAATGTGAAAGAAAAGACTCGTCTTGAAATATTCAACAATGAACATTAACTGAGTTTTATTGGATCATCTACACAAGAAATCTGGCTTTAAAAGGATGTACCCATTAAAGATCAGTGTTACCCAATACATTTCCATTAGAGCTTTTCTACTTTTAGTCCTATTAACACCATTATATCAAATGCCACAGAAACATTTCCAAATTTGATGAGTTACAAATAGCTCAGACCTCTAAGTCACAGTGACTCATAAGTGCATGTAATCGATGTAGTTCTGAGCTTATTCATTCCTTCCAATCAGCGCCTGAAAAAAAAATCTGACAAGTTGTGGGTCAGAAAGCTGCACTTGAAATTGCTTATAGGACTTTCTTTCACTCTGCGTAGAGGTCAGAGGTTTGCTTCATTTATTGCCAAAAGCTCTCATCGCAGTACTTTTGATGTGGAGTGCTAGAAAGAGTGTCAGTTAAATGTCTAATGTGTAATTACAAGTACTTTACATACCGAGCTTAGTGCTCTTGAGAACAATCCAGGCCTGCAGGAGCACACCTCACATCTTGACCTATCATGTCTTGATCTATTATTCCTTTGTTTCCACAACCTTATTTGAATGGGATCAAACTTCTAAGAGGTTCTGAGAAGTAAAACATTAAAAACATTAAATGCTCTTTGAGTCGGCAAAATGACACGAGGTGTTTTATTAAAGAAGCAACACATATTTAATTTTGCAAAGCTAATTGCAGATTGGTTTGTTTTCAAATGTTCTGAATCTTTAAGATAAAATGGTGTTAATCATTTTGTGTGAGCTCAACATTGGTTAGATACAACAAGGGGTCAGATTGTTTTTTCTCTATGCCTATGATGAAGTTGGGTAACACTTTATTTGAAGGGGTGTGCATCAGATTGACATGACACTGTCATAAACATGATATAGCATCTATTATGACCATGAAGGAGTCTTCATAAATGTTTATAAATGTTGTCATGAAGTGTCATTTGGTAAATAGTGACAATTGCAGTGCAAAGTTGACACTTTTAATGAACGTATTATGCAAGTTTTAATGGAACTTTGCACTAAACGTGTTACTATTTACCAAATAATGCTAAGTTGACCATTTTAATGGATTTTAATGCAACATTTAGTACAACTCTGCATTAAAAGTGTCATTATTTACTAAAAGACACGTCATGACAACAGTTATAAACATTTACGAAGACTCCTTCATGGTCATACTACATGTTATATCATGTTTATGACAGTGTCATGTCAGTCTTATGCATTCCCTTAGAATAAAGTGTTACCTGAAGTTGCAGTAACTTTGTCAATGTTGCAAATCTCCTTTACTGGATTGAGATGTGGTGAGGGTGGATGTCATCGGAGTACAATTGTCATAGTTTTCAGAGTTATCCATCTGAAAACTTCAGTTTTCAGATGATCAGAAACAGCAATCAGGTTGGCTCTGCTGCTTGAAGAATGCTCAGTTTGGTATTAATGGGCCCAAAGTGTGTCACCACCCGACAGCTTAACACATTGATAAAATATAGGATGGATCTATCCTTTCGATGTTTTTTGCACCAAATATAGACCCAAATCTCTGAATGCTGGATCTTAAATCAATACTCTTCACAACAGGTGTTTTTTTTTTTTCTAATCTGTTATTGTCCAATATAGTTGAGCTGCTGTAAGCCGGCCTACTGCAGATGTAGCACAACCTGCTTCGAAATTTGATATGCGCGCCGCTGAATCCCAGAGATCCACCAACTTTAACCCCAAGTACCAGATAGGTGTCAAAAGGATCTACAGTGCTCATCAGGACTCTGTGCCCGACAGTTGCTCTGTCCCTATGTTGATGTTTTTTGGTAGTAGGCTTTATTACTGTCACTCATGTCTATTTTGTGAAACAGCTGCTGCTCAGATCTTTGAAAGATTATTCAATTCAACCCATAATATGTAACAGAAATTGATCTCAGCCAGTGAAGCACAAAGTAATTTTGAATTTGAATATCACTTCCTGGCAGCAGAATTCAGGGAACACTTCTAAAGCTACAAAAATATATTATCATCTTTGATAAAAGATTTTACTTTCAATAAGAAATTGTACTTATTTTTCTAAGTAGAACTTCATTTGTTTAAAAATTATTATAGGATTAGTAATGAAATAAGCTTACCTCTGACTTTAACTTGATGAATAAAACTTGAACATGTAAAAAAAAAAAAGAAAAAAAAAAAAAAAGAAGAAGCTCCAAAAAATATTTTAAGATGTTCTAGTTAAACTTCTCACAAAAGTATTTTATTATAAAAAGTTACTATCCACACAAAACCTCAACAAATTGTTAATTAAATTAAGCAGCATTTTGTGCTGCCTGTCATGGCTTGATAGGAAGCAATCAGGTAATCCAAACAATTTAGCCAGAACAGTAATATAATTTACAAAATGATCATTCAAAATTTAAAAATCAACATGTTTCGTTCTCAATATTTAGTTTGTTAATTTTAATCTATTATCTGAATGAGTTAGATAAAAGGCCATTTATATTTGCAGGAAAACCCAAGTTAGTGAGAGCTTTTCAGGAAACTAAAGGCTTACATTCAGGGGTGAGGTCCATTCCTGCAATGGATTTAAGTGTCTGGAGGAAGGGTTAGGCCAGTAGCTTAGGTAATGTCCTGGTCCAAAGATGGAGGAGAGGTTTTCTCCCAGTGGGAGCAGATGATAAAACTGGATGTGAAACAGAGGAGTCTAGAGCTTTATTCCCTGGAGGTGTGACCAGAATAGCAGGAAGGAAGTATTTTCAAAATAAAATTATATTTCAGTGTAACATTTCTCAGGCTCTGAATGCATAACATCAATTAACCCAATAAAGAAAAAATCAGAAAGTAAGAACATATCTACAGGTTAAAAACTTTCTACTGCCTAAGCGTCTTTTACACTAGTTTATCTGATACTGCATGAGGGAAAAAAATGACTTCCTCTCTGTTTTCATTATCTAATTTCTATAAATTTGTTTTTATCTTAATTTCATCTTGCAGGCTAACGCATACAGCTTTCACACGTACACACTCTTTTGCAACAGTCGCTGTTTTGTTGTACTTTCTAAGCGTTTGGTGTGAAACAAGACAATACAATGTTACAGCGCAGGCCGGGTAAAAAGATACACACAGTTGACCTTATCAAAATCAAACACACATAAAGAGAAAGAAAGAGAGAGAGGAGGAGAAAGAGAGAGAGAGTCCCTTGCCTCTCGTAACAGATAATAAACAAAGTGCTGGCTATAATTGTTCTCCAGGATCTGTGGCGCCTGTTGCCCTGTAGATGTGTGTGTATGTATGCTCTGGTGTATTATAGCATATTGAAAGTCATTAAAATTAATGATGAGAGGTTGATGTCACCAACTTTGAGTGAGTGAGTGAGTGAGTGAGTGAGTGAGTGAGTGAGTGAGTGAGTGAGTGAGTGAGTGAGTGAGTGAGTGAGTGAGTGAGTGAGTGAGTGAGTGAGTGAAAACAAGTGAGAAGGAATAACTGTATGAATGAGTGTATTAAGGTGTTTTGTGTGCGTCCAATAATGATTTATGGGATAGTAAAAGTTAAAATGGCTTGTGTGTGAGAGGAAGAGAGGAAGAGCAGAGAATAGAATTTGAGACACTTGAGCATAAATCATTACTTGAGTCTTCTCCCAAATGGACGCTGTTATCTTTTAGCTTACTTGGAAAAACCAAGAGGAGTGGGGGCAAAGACATAGAGAATAATCATGAAAAAGAGGAAGGAAATTTGAGGAAGAATGACGATAAAATGAAAACATATTAAGAGAAGTGCTTGAACCCAACTGAGTTGAATGGATCTTTTAAAGAATGTGATCAAAATTATTAGAAGCTTTCCTGAGTGAACAGTTTCAACTTTTAGATTCATTAATAAGTGTCTTGGAAAATGTGTTTGTGGACGCTCTTCATAAAGACGACAGGGAATTAAATAAAAATCAGAAGCTAATTTGCTATCACAAATTATTGTGATAGCAATATGAACATATTTTACATAGTTGTTGAATTCTTGCCTTTCAGTGTTGTATTAATATGAATTCAAAATCAGCTTTAGACATATTTGACACAGTAGCCTTTTAATTACCTGCTGAGTCAAACTGGCCACAAATTTTGTGCATTAATTTTTATGGCAATAATTTTTCATTTCAGAAAATGAAAATGTTTTGAAATTTTTTAAAATTTCAAAAATTTCAAAAAGCTCAAAAATTGAGCTTTTGAATGTCTTAATCAGGAAGTAGCTGCTAGCTACTTCCTGATTAAGTAGCTAGTAGCTGTTGGGTGACTTAGGGAAACTGGTTAAGTCCTTTTGATTTCTGCATTAATTTTATTTTTGTAGTCATGATTATTTCATCCAACATCAGAGTGTTTTAGTTATTTTTAAGTAGGAAGACCTCAGCTGTCTGGTTTTGATAGAGTTCGGTCTGTTGTTTGTTCAGAGTTAGACTTGTGGGCGATCCTTGATTAGTTTGGCATTTTTCACAAATGCCAAACTAATAAGGTTTAGCATTTGTTCAGAGTTTGTCAAGAGTTCAGAGTTAACACTTGACACGGATTTAATTATTATATAGTACATTTTTGGCAAGTTATTGAACAGACTTTTTACTTTTAGTTAGTTTAACCCTTAATGCATTTTTGCTGTATGAAGAATGTCATGTTATTGTAGATTTATAGTAATTTCCTGACCGTTAATTGGGATGCCTGTGCTGGGCTATATTCACTGTCTAGAACAATGCCTAAAGAGCTTTATGGAACGAGCTGCCATGGCTGAACAGCTGGATTCAAGCCTTATATCACCAAGTGCAATGCAAAGTGTCATATGCAGTGGTTTGAAGCACTTCGCTGCAGTAGAGATGTATTATCTAGAATGACTAATCATGGCTCTCAGGCTGGCAATCCAATGTACCATTCTGGGTAGTTGATAGGAGAACATTACTTTCCTGGCTGCTATGTGTCAAGTGTAGAATTTGGAGAAGAGTGGATTATGATGTGAGGCTATTTTTCAGGAACCGGGAAATCTGTGGAACAAACTATTAATGCTTCCACATTGCAAGATACTTTCATGCTCCCATTTTGCATGACCAGTATGGGGATGACTCCTCCTCACACACCTGTACACAGTTCAGAAAGATATTGATCAGTAAGGTAGATGTGAAAGACCTTGACCAAGAAACAAAAAGCAGACCTGCAAACAAATAAGGAAAGCTGAACATGCAAAAGAAATTACTCCATTATTTGACAGTCTAACCCTATGACATTTTTTTTTTTTTTTTTTCCTTTTTGCTTACATTCATAAGGGGCAAACACAAAAAATAAATACACACACTTTAGTTGCACAGTCTTAACAGCAGTGAAAGTCTTTTTCTGATTTTTTGAAACAGAGAGCTATGATGGAGTGCTTAGCGCACAGACGCACACACTCACGCCTGCGCACACACACGCAGACCTTTAAAAGAAACAACTTAACCTCAGAGAGTTGATCCTTGCTAAAACCTACTGAAATATGAAAGACCTGGCAGGAGGAGAGGAGGAAGAGATTGTATGCAGGCGGTACAAGCAGCACCAAGATGGGAAAGAGGGGGAAGGAGACGCAGATGCGGTGAGTGAATATTAGATAGGAAAGACGAGGTCATGGAAAGGTCCGGGACATGTGCAGTGTCAGTGCCTTTGTGGTATCAGAGACCAATTGTGGCAAAAACCTATACCAGCAGTAGATTCATAATCAATAATCAGTCATTATTTGCAGGTTTTAAAACTATTCATTCATCTACACAAACTGAAATAAGGCAGGAGAAAAACATTAAAACCAGTTGTTGCCTAACTAAACTTTGACCGAATAAGCGGGATAGTATGAAATGAAAATTTTACTGAGAGAAACAGATTAGATGTACTTCACCAAAACACTCCTAATTTTACTGTTGGTGATTGAAACAACTGCTTTTACTGCTTTATGTCTCATTTTAAAGTGAAAATAAATTTTAGAGAATGATCACCTGAAACTGTTGAAATTTGTGAAGGATTATTAAGTCACAGCTGGCCTTTATTATGATTTTCTATTTAAATTGTAAAATGTTAATATCTATAATTAATCAAAATGAATCACACTTTAATTGAAAACCATATATTGATAAATTAGGAGAGGTGTTTCTACACTCCTTCATTCTGCAATTGAACCTGCTGATTATCTGATGTTGCACAGTAGACGCAGCTTACTAATTTGATAGCCCAAAGTCAATTTTGACAAATACATTTGACCAAAATGGAAACTTTTGGGCCTTGTTTTAAAGACAGGGAAGAGATCTTGTAAAGACATTCAAATGTGAACTATAAAATTAAAAACATAAATCCAAATGTACAGTTTGTGCGTCTGGTTTTCTGTATTTGCGGATGTAGCAATGGCAATCACATAAAGATCAATAATTGTCTCAAGTGAAAATAATTTTACTTGTAAAAAAAATTTTCAATTGTGATGCGTCAATAGAGCTGTGACTCTCCTCAGCCTGATAACTTTTGCCTTTGTTCATTTCAGGCCTACACAAGATGAGGATAAGACAAAATGAAGTAAAAATATTGATGAAGAAGAACAAACTTTGGGGAATGCGTACACAATCATCCACATGGTGACACAAATTCACAGTTTGTGGCCTGACAGAAAACTACAACAGGGTCATATGGTGACAACTTTTATTTCCCCCCAGCATAAAGCATTTAAGAAAACTGATTAGAGATTTAGAGTAAAATCATCATCAGTTCACAAACGGAGGAGACAGAAATATCACAATGTCTTTGCACACTTTCACATTCTCACACCCATAATATCTAATTTCAATTTTAAATCACCCTGATAATTGTATTTAAACAAAATTGTAAAACAAATCTGCTACAAAAGCAATTGGAATACCAAACTTTTTCTCACAAATGTTAAAATGAATTGGCTGTGCTTCTCTTTTGTTAAAACCAATGTCTCAGATTTTCTATAAACCTCCAGGAAATGCATGTTAAATGCATTACATTATCCATATTTATTTGAATAAAATACATACAAATATGAGTTTTCCATCATAAAATTTAACTTAATGTATTTTTTTCAGTTTTACAAAAGGCTAATTTACTTTTATAAATTTTCCATTTTACTTTAATAGCTTTGTTTGTGTAGCTGGTTACTAGTTGTCTTCAAAACTTTCAAATAGGAGGTCCAGCCTTTAGGCGGAAATATTCTCCTTAATTGCTGTAACAAAGCTGACTGTTGCTCATATAGAATTGAAGTATTTGCTGAAATTACCTTTTAATTGGCTCATGTGGGAAGAATTTTAGGACAAGGAACACACTATTCTTCTAATTAAACCAGATGCCTTAATTTGTTTGACTTAATTTCTTTTTTCCCCTTGTCTTCTTTTGGCTCAGTGTGTACCCTATCTGACAACAGTTTACAAAAGGACAATTTAGAACTATACTGGTGCAGCTTAATGAGAATATATGCAGCCGGACTACAGCCTAAATAGTAACTAATCTAATAAAGGCTTGTAATGGCATTCTGCTGTGACAATAAGGTACTAATCTAACATTTAAATAGATCTTCTTAGAAGAGAAGTTTATAAATTAAATATATATTTAAACAACAAAAATAAGATTCAGAATGATCGACTATATCCTAGGGACTCGAGATTTTTTACATTGACCAGTTAAAACTTCTGAGTAACCGAGAATTGACCCATAACACATACAGGGAGGCCTATTTGGAGAGCTTAAAAGGGAGCAACCTAACCTCAGAGAGCTTATCCTTGCTAAAAACTACTAAAATATGAAAGACCTGTTGGGAGGGAGTGAAATGGGAATGGTTGAAAACACAAAGGGGAAATGGTGGAGTGACTGAACATTAGACACAGAGAAGTGAGGTCACAGAAAGGTCTGGTGGTTGAACTGTGTCAGAGATTTTATAAAACCAGCTCAGCAAAAAACAGTTTAAGTTTCTGCATTTTATATATATTTGTATATATATGCATCAAAATGATTTAAAACTGTTTTAAAAATAAAGTAAGTATCCAAGTGACGTACAAATGCGAAACAAATTTAAAGATTGGATCCACAGTAAAAACAATTGGACAAAATAAAAATCTCTTTTTATAAAACATTAAATAGGATTAAGAACTGTTAAAAAACTTCTTAATCAATGTCCTAGAGAGGCTGGATGGCAACACAGCGGCATCATTAAACATAATTCCTGCAGAAATCTGTTTCTGTCTGTCTCACCCGTGGCTGCAATGTAGCTAACCACCGTCAGTATCTAAATGTGTGCATGAATGGGTGAAAGTTATGTATTGCATGTAATTTGCCATTTTCTAAAATATATCAATTACAGGCATAAATAGTTTGAACTTGTTAATCAGATTTCACAGCTGTTAAGTTTTCTAACCTTGCAAAGTAAAATGGCTGAGAATATCATATTTGCACTGTGTGTGTGTTGACAGGAATATGCCTGTGTAAAAAAGAAAATCCATGTTATTCACATTTTGTGCTCTTAAAATAGAATATGCAGTTGTACATAAATTTTGTCACCTTGCAAACCAAAATATCAGGAATTTTTTATTTAATCCATAGATTAGAATTTACGAGTGGGTAAAAAAAAATAGAAGTTGTTGAAGATAATTACTGTAATTTTCAGAAAACAAGCTGCTAATTATTTCACACACTTTGCACACTTCAGAGAGGCTAAAATATTCTTTCATGCATGTTTGAGACATCCTTTGTTCCCCTGTGGCAGGCGTTTAGGGATGCCTAAACGCTTGCTCTCAGCAAGCGCCACCTTTTCAGCTTTCAGGTTTTGTGTTCCTTTAATCTGGAACAAATTTCCAGAAAGCTGCAAAATACTGAAATACAATCAATAATACCAATCTGTTGTCAAATTTTAGTTGTGTTTATTATGCCACTGCAATGTACTATTTCATATTTTCTTCATGCTTCTGAAACCGTCATGCATCAATCTGCAGCAAAATGTTCAGTCTGTAAGTGATGATTAATAGACAGAGTTTATTGTCATTCAGTTGTTCATTTAAAAAGACACAAATTGACATAAATTTCATTGCAAAAGCAGCTCTAACAAAGACACAAGGAAATATGTGTTAGAAATGCAGTGGCTAAATAAGCTAAATAAATATTAAACCGAAAATGTATTTGTTTACATCTTCCACTGCTGTCATCAGTTCTTCTATAGCCTAGTAATTGTGAATTTCAATACACTTCTAATCCTGTCCCATACTGCAGCATGTCACAGTTGCAGCCATGACAACAGAGGTGTTTCCTCACCAAGACGTTGGCCGAGCAAGAGAGCTCGCCACTCTAAGAAACAAAAGGGAGTTAAGTAATAATACGTGCCTTCTCTCCCACCATCTTGTTACAATGTGTCTTGGATAACGTAACACATGTTTTCTTCAATGGTAAAGTTGGTTTCCTTATTGACATAATGTCTGGTAATGTTTTGATACAAAGTGGGATTAGGAACTGGTGAAACAAACCTGAAGCCTGGAACCTTAACCTTTAAAGTAATTTGAAGTTTCACGTTGTTAAGATTATCGCCACCTATTGGGGAATAAGTAGTATTACAGTATTCTTTTATGATAACTCAAAAGATTACAGATGCTTTTTTTTTTTTCCACAAAGGAACATATATGTCTGTATTACAGAAAGATTTAAAATGTAGTTAGGAAAAATCAAAACAGGAAACATATTTCCCAGAAACTCAACTTCAACTCCACAGATCCCACATGCTTTGATTTGGCTGCAGACGCTGCAGGACACCTCAGACGTTTGATGCCCATGTCCTGATTTGTCAGAACTGTTATTGGCAGATTCCTTTCACACTTTTTGCACTTCATTATCTTTTTCTGCATTTTTATTATAACCTTTAGTTACTTGAGTCGAAGAGACAGCTCAATAGATTTTGCCTCTCAAAAATATTTCATGACATATATCTTATACATATACAAGTTAGTTAGTTTTCGACTAACCAAAGCAAAGTAGGTTTTCACTTTTTTAAGTTTTGGTATAAATATGAGAGAGACATTACTCCGAAATTTAAAATAATGTCATATACACATTATAATTTTGATGTTTCCTACGTCACACTGGACAAAAAACAATCTGTTGACCTTCAGTTTAAAAGTGTGTGTGTTTCTGTGCGTGCTCAGCTTGTTTAATAATGTCGTTTTCCTCTAATCTGTGCCATGCTTTCAGAGTGTGTGTATATGTTTCAATTTAGAGAGCCAGTAAACCAAAAGCAGGAGTTTGCTTGGAACATACAACTACAGAAAACACACACACACACGCACCCACACAGTTTGGCAAAAGTCTTTATAAGCAGGTGTGTTTAGATAAATCCAGTTTCTTGGGTTGCCTTTGCAGAACATGCAGCTCCTTCTCAGTTCCTGTTTTTTTTCCCTCTGTCTGTTTTGCTCTCTGTCTCAGCCATGCTTTTCTTGCGAAGTGGTTTTCTGTGTACTTCAATTTGGACACAGCAGTTTTATTTGAAAAAGAAAACAAAGAAGCGTACATTTGTTATTAGAATACAATCAAATACAGTAACCCAGACAAACCCAGACACACATGTACTCTCTGTGATGTTTCATCTTTATACATGAAAGAAATCTTCAATAAAAACAAAAGAATCTATTTTCCTTTCTGCACTGGAAATCTTTCAATTTTAGTGTTTTTAGCTATTCTGGCATTTTAATCTTCTGTTTTTCAGCTGCAGGCACAAACATAGGTAAAGTAGTTTTGTCAGGAGTTTGTCAATAGTTATTGTCATGGACATTTCAAAAGTAGAGTTCAATTCAACTTTGAAATCTGTGTTTTTTTCCGTGTTATACTGTGTATAAAAGTGGATCTGGGCTTTAAAAAATCAAGAATAATTCACTTAGGCCACCTCAGCCTGAGGTTGTCAATTGCTTTCCTCAGAGATGAATGCAAGGAGCTCTGATGTGCAGGAGACTGTTGTATTTTCTGGTAAATACAGAAAACCTCATTCTCAAATGCTTTCATGTGACTTATGTTGATATTCTCTTAAAGGGGCACTGTTACGTAAAGTTGACTTTTTTTTTTTTTTAGCTTCACATCATATTATAAGGTGATTCCGTCATCAAAGCATACCTGGAGTTTTGCCTTGATTCTTTCATGCATCTTTGAGAAATCCTTTAATCTCCCATGGCAACCATTCAGCTGGGCCAAACGCCTGGGGGTGACCGAGAATCGTCTTCAGGGACGAAGCTCCCCCTCAGAGCTACAGTTTCCAAGCTTCAGCATTACAGAGCACCCACTCAGCTCCTTCAGACTAGCCAGCAACAATTAGCAAACACCTGGTTGAACCGCGCGCCTGCGGAGCTCATTGTACGAGCTACTTCTCATTGTTGACATAAGTGTAAAACTAGTATGACGGTCCTAATCTTCACTTCTTTGTTTTTTCTTCATTTACAATTTGTTTTGTTTCCATTCAAGTACCTTTGTAAATTAGCTGAAACCATTTTTCTCAAAGTATCACTGGTGGTACTTGGGCCCTGACCCTTGTTGTGCTCTGAAGAACGTTTGTCCCCAACAGTAGAGACTGAAGAAAACTCATCCTTTTCTGGAGCAACTTTTTCACTTTCATATTGCTTAAATCTATAAACATGCTTCACACATTTTTATTTAACTATGTTGTTTTTATAATTAATTATAATGATATTTAGTGCCTCCCAATTCCAATATTAGCTGTCAAAATGGTGGATCTTGGAGCCAAGTAAAATTCAGTTGTTATCGTTTTACAGGATTCAAAATGTGCAACAAATCCAGTCGTGAAATTTCCTCACTGCTAAATATTCCATCGCCAACTGTAACTGGTACTGCAACAACAAGGAGGTAAGGCCAGTTAGAATGACAGAACTCGGTCACTGGATGCTGAGACACAGTGTGCAGAGGTCATCAACTCTGTGGAAAGTCAATAAATATTTGCAAACCTCTTTTGTTCTTCAGATTAGCTCAAGAACGCTGCTTACAGAGCTTCATGGATTTGGTTTGTACTCATTTAAGACGATGTAAGGTTTGACATCATCCCCAGTGAAGAGTGTCACAAGCCTTGGTCATAGCACACAGCCACTGGTCTCTGCAGCAGTGGAGATATGTTTTCTGGAGTGACACGACATGCTTCTCTGTCTAATATTTAAATAGATGAGTTTGGTTTTTCTAAGACAACAGTACTTGCTTGACTGCATTTTGTAGAGTTTGGTAGACAGAGGATTACAGTGAAGAGCTGTTTCTCAGTAGCTCGCCTCTGCCTCTTAATTCAAGTGAAAGAAATCCTAATTATTCAGAATGCCAAGATATTTTTTACAGTTTCATGCTCTTATGTCTAGTAAAAACAGAGACATCCTTGAGTTTGAGCTAGGCTAAGTCTTCTCTTTTAACAGCATCCGACCTCACAAATGAGCTTCTATAAGGAAACTAATCTAAAACTACAATAAACACACTTCTAGATTTTATGGACTCCACATATAGTCCAGAGATGAAGCAGTTTTAGCTCCAAAAAGTCAGTTGACACATGTTACTATTGTAGCACATTTCATATAGCACACAAACGTGTTCATTTGGGGACAGTAAAGGAAATTTCTATTCCATTACAAGCCCTAATGGGGTAAGAATGGGATGTCAGTCAAGTGCAAATGAATTGTTTTGTTAACATGTATGTTTATGTACAATGTCAATTTAAAAATTTTGCTAATTAAATTGGTGAGTGGCCTAAGGGTAAATTATGACTTAAAGACAAGGTGTATCATTTCAAAACAGAATAGACTTACATGTACCAACATAGTATTGTTTTTTGATAGATCTTACAAGAAGAGAATAGCAAAAGTATAGATATTATCTATGCATTATGTGATCCTTATACAAGAGAGCTGCTTTTTTTTGTCAAAACATTAGCAAAAGTATCTTACATCATAGGATATTGTAATGTGGGTAATGTCAGCGCCACCATATCAAAGACTTCTTTAACTTTAAGCATTTGTAGACCTCTTAAAATAGGAGCCCAAAGATTTCAACCAGGGGATTAACTGAAAACCCTAAAACTTCTTCTGTAGAGATTGATTGGTTCCACATGTAGATCTCCTGGGTTTGTTCTCCTGTTTTTTGGAAGTAAACCATGGGAACTAATTACTGGCTTGAAAGTATTCTTATGTTCTGATGTATTTTGCTTGCTCTTAAAAAAAAGACAATAGCGAGAATTTCTCCTGTCTGGAAGTAAAAGTGAGACCCATGCTTTGTTGTTAAAATGGGACATGGAGTTTCAAGGGAATTTGCCATTTAGAGGGAGGCACTGCGAAAGGCTCCCCAATGTAGACCTGAAACACAAGGTCCCCAGGGACATTAATGCTGTGTTCCTCATAGAAGATTTACGACTGTTTATGTTCGGCTTGGTATTTAAACAAAACAAATGATAAATGCTAAAGTTGTGCGTTGAAAGTAGGCTAGTCTAACAATAGAACTAACCATTTTAGGAGGGTGATTGTTGAAGAATAGGTAGAAGTAAAAAAAAATAACCAGAAAACGGACACTCAGTTAAACTCTTTTTTCTAATTGTAATTGGCTCTGTGGAATATCATGTTAATTTAAAAGTGATAGCCATAGTAAACAAAATTTTAAACACACATGCTGTGTCAAATTTCTTTGTTTGAGGGCAAAAATAAGAACCTCAATGCCATTGCTGATGTTAAAGGCTTCAAGAAAAATGAAAGAAAAAAAAATATGGCAGAAAGTGAGAGCAAAAAATATTTCAGTAATGGAATGTCAAACATGTACATCCCAATTAAAAAGAACTTACAATTATAATTTATTTGTACCATCAATATATTTCTATTTTGGAAATTATTTGCACATATCGAGCATATTTCTTACTGCCCTTGTATTCCAGGGACAACACATTTCAGCATTAGTTTTGGTTGTAGATGGAAACTAAATTTTACTTCAAACTTTGCAAGAATCAGCAACCATGCCATTTTTACACATATAATGAAGAATTTCGCTTCATGAGAAATAACTCTTTCCAACTGATTTTTTTTTCTTTTGAAGCATTGAATATTTTCTTTTTAATTAAGCTTAATTATTCATCTATTTACTTTACTATTGTTTAGACCTCCACTGGCAAACCTCAACAAAGCTGTAATTGAAAACCTTTCAAGTATAAAGTACATTTAAAATAGAGTAACTAGTTTGAGATCTTGAACAATTGTTCATTATCAGTATAAATCTAGATAAGGATTTTGGAAAATGTAATAAAATCTGTTTAAAACAAGATTGTAAAATTGTTGGTTAATTCTTGAGTTATTATTTTGCTGATGAACCTTTTCGTGTAGCAAAGATCAGTATTTATATACACTTTAACATCATGTTTGCTTAACCCAGGTTCTACAAATAATGTTTTCAAATACTTTTCTATATGACAGTTCCACAGTATGGTTGGATAATTAAAGCTCTCTTTAAGTCGCCTCCAGTCTTTTGCAATTTCCCCTGGAGGCCCTCTGCAAACTGTTTAATGCCATGATGAGTTTGAAATTCATTATTCTGGTTCATGGTGATTTCAATCAAACTAAAAATGGTTCTGCCAAATACCATTAGTGTGTTTACCTTAAAACCAGTTATGGTAATTCCCTGAATTTTGCACACTCAGCTAAGCAAAGCTTATTGTTTACATTTAAAGATTCAGTTGTCCACTGTTCTTCCACTTAAAAGATGATTTTCTGATCCAGTCCGAGGTATCAGTTCAGACCTTTGTCACTAAGGAAAAGTTTCTCTCAATCCTTATTTTGGCATACTGTTCAGGTTACTGTTTGCTGCTTCCCCAGCAAGCTTTGTTTGAGTATTTTGTGCTGCCAATTTTCAAAACTCATTCTGCACTCATTATTCATTCACAGTGGCCTTTTTGCACCATGGAAAGTAAGTTTAATTTTGGCTGCATGCCCTGAGAAGCAAGTTTGTTTTTTTTTTCCACTCTACAGTACAGATGAGAATGTATGGAGAATGGCAGAGAGCTTGTTGGGAGAGGGGCAGCAAGATCGATCGCTGAAATAGTAGTTGGCCAAACCGACAGAGCGAAGTTGCAGGAGGTGTGGTGTGCTTAGAGAAGGAGGCTGACCAGCAGAATGGTTTGCTTAGCACAGATTAGACCAAATTTTCAGGAAATATGGAGTTCATCACCTGCAAGAAAGGTTATTTACAGCGGCAAGTAAAAAGTGAAAAGTTGAGGAACTGCTAGTAGGTGATACACTCCAGTTGTTTCAGGATTATTACCCTAATTTTTGACTCACTTTCCAGATTAAAGTTTTTTGTTGCCTGGGCTGCTCCAAAACACTGCTAAATGCAGTAAAAAGACACATCCTTGTAAAATTAAAGGACTACTTTTGACCCCAGTCTACCATGGGTTTTAACAAATGTATTTTTAATTGTAAACTTAAATAACATTAAAACATTTTGGATGATTTTCAAGAGTGGTGGAAGAGAGGACCAATTCTGCCACTGACTGTTTTTTTCTGTTTTATTTCATCCTTTTCTATTACATTAAAAAACACTTTTTAATGTTGTGTTCAGCTTATTTTTTTTATTGCTCAGAAACTATCCCATTAAATGATGATAATCTAATGGATTGATCTTAAAAGATAACAAAAATACATTTGACAAGATGAGGGTTGTTGAGGCTGTTAATTGAAACACATTTCTGAAAACATTTCGTTTTTCGATTGTGTTAGTCAGGCAAACAATTTTAATCTATTTATTTACAAAATAAGCTACTTAATTTATGAATATGAAGCCAATTTCATTCTGAATTTCCCCCAAATGTCTATAAAAACAAAAGACATGCAGGTCTGTCATGTGTTGTCATATTTCTTGTTGTTATTACAGTTTTTGGTTAGTCTTAGAGACATATTTGTGTTCAGTGTTTCCATTAAGTTGAGTAAATTTCTTAGTGGAAAGTTCTTTCTCTGAAAGCTCTTGGAGCATCACAAACATCATTTTATCCACCAACAATTTTAAAGTGGAGGCAGCAATGTCAGAGGCCAATATCTCTAGACCCAACCACAAAAAATTTGAATCATGTGTCTGGCATGCACAAAAGATAATACGTGCCTTTGTAATTTGGGCAACTCGAAACTTTAACTGCTGTGAGAGAACAAGGAATCACTGGAGTGCCACGAGATAAGGAGCGTGTCTCTTACTTTATCGTCACAGCTTACTCCAGGGAAATATGAATGTAAATATGAATCGACTTCTCTTTGTCATACCTTCACAACCCCAAAGTAATGAATTTACAACAAATTCTAAGATTTGCCACACCCTAAAAATAATATGCTGGATGAGAACTTTTGTGCTTTTATTCTGTGTTTTGCAAAATTTCATTTAAAGCAGAAACAAATTTTACCCGCCTTCCCCTCCCCAGAGGTCCCCATGCAGGCTGTACTTGTTATTAAAACCCAATTCACCCCTACTGTTTGAGGAGAAAACAGACTGCTGATTACCACTACCATGTAACTAATTATATTTTTATTTATTTATGTTTTTTGGTCAGATTCTCCAAACCACACTTAAAACATCTATTAAATCTCATCTCTAGATATTTAGAAGGGTAAACAGAATTAACAGTTTTCTTTTATAAACAATTAATGCTTTGGTTTGTTAAAAGCTAGAATATGTCATTATGTTAAAGGCTAAAAACACATATTTAATGCACCGTTTATAGACATAAGACAAGGAATTTGGCAGTAAACAAATCACCACTCCAGGACACTGTACAAAGATTTTATTTAAAGTCATAATTTTAGAGTTAAACTGTTTATGTTCTGAGTCAAACATTAAAGCAATCCTGATTTGTTTTGTTCTTGTGAGTGTCTATCAGGCTTCAGTTCTTAATTTCTGTCACTCTAACATATTTTCTCTGACTATGCGTGGCCTGGATTTGTGTGGCACTTTATCAAGTGAAAGGACTGTAAAGCACTTTACACTACATTCATTCATTCACCTGCTTATACTCACATCTGCACCCTTTGAGAAAAACTGTTCTCAAATGAAAGATAATATGATAAAATTAGTTGAGTTTTCGAATGTGGTTCCATGTTTTTGGGCAGTACTTCAACACCAATTGGTACTACTAATTGTATCTACTAATTTAGATACAATCTAATGATAAAAGGAGAGAAGTGCTAATGAAACGCTGTCATAATGATCCGATTAGGAAAAGCAAAGTGGACAAAACTGGGCTCAGACAGACAAGAGGTTCTTGGAATACAGATTTTATTTTATATAAATCTAGACGAACAAAATTAGAAAGAGAATAATCTGGTGAATACCTACAATCTTTCAGTCTTTTCTGGACTGAGATCTCAAATGTTTACCCCCAGATTCTGCCATGGCTCTGGGTGCTCTGGTTACGACAGGCACCACTGAGGCATTGAAATTGCTCGACGTATTTTGAGAAAATCAACAAATGTTGAATATGTACTGTGGTATTTTTGGAACGTTGACAGAATTAAACAAAAGAACTGCTGAAGCCCTGACCTCCAAACTATGAACCAAACCACATCGTGGATTTTGTGAACTGTTCCACCCGTTGTAATATAGTAGATTCGCCATTGTTCTTTGACGATGTATTTTACTGCCAGAGTGCTTTGTTTGTGCCAAGCAAACATGTTGCATTGGCTGAGGATAGCGCTAACTGGGCCCGACAGACCCAACAATGTGTTACACACTGAAAACACAATTGGGATGGACTTTGACGATGCTCCAGGCTTTCTCAGCCACTGAATGTTGGCTCGCTGTAAATGACCCCTAACACTAAGATTCCATGAGAGAGGTGGAGAGGTCAGAGCAGGGGAGAGAGCATGAGATTTCAACTGACAGCACAAAGCACCAGGGAGCAGCTGATGATGATAACCCTGTTGCCGGTAACGGTATGTCACTTAAGAGTTTCCCTCTTGAGAATGTTTTTTCTATTTATTGTGAAACTCACCTCCTCCACCCTATTCACCCCCCTCGGTCTCCTGAAGCCTGAGCTTAAACCCCACAGAGGATCTGTGGAAGTCTAAAGATTAGAGTTTGCTGACGGAGCTTTCGAGGATCTGCCAGAATGAGTGTAATGATGTGCAAAGTTTGTGGAAATTCATCCAAGGAGATTACAAAGGTCTCTTACACAGAACTGACTCAAGGGTCTAAACAGCTATGTAAATGAGGGATTAAATTTTTAAAGGTGCAATTTTTGACCTAGGGAAAGAATTAGGCAAAAACTAAAGGGCAGAGTGCAAACTTGTGGTGATAAAAAAGAAAGTAAAGTAAAAAAGTTGTGAATGCATATGGATGATTTCCTTTTAGAGTGAAAAAAAATTGATAGATAATATTTTAATAAACAATGAAAATAAAGTTGTGTAGGAAGGAGTTTTAATGGATGTTGCACAGTTTTTATTTGCTGCTTTTTTTGCCATTAATTCCATGACAAGATTGATTAAGAATTAAAGACTAATCATTGTTAAGCATTAATTTGACCCTAAATGTTCCACTGACGAATCATTTGACCTCCTGATTATGTTCACTGTCTCATATGGCAAAACATTACAATATACACCTAGACAGAACTGCAGACTGGGAGTTATTTTGACACCATAGATACAAAACAACATTTAAACAATATAATTCATGTTTATGTAACATACTTATCAAGTTTATACAATATACTTGTTATTTTTAGTACACAATATGAACATGTTTGCACAATATTATCATGCTAGCAAAATATAACTATGATATGGTTGTGTTTGAAAATGCATTTTTGTCCGTGGCAGCAAAATGTTTCTGTATTTTTTCATTTGTGTCAACAGCTTCCACACTTTCCTGTTGTGAGGTATACTTTTCCTTGTGTGTGACCTGGAATGACAAAAAGTCAGCTCAATTTCAGTAAAACAAAGAAACAAAGAAAAAAACTACATGAGAAGGAAAAAGTCTTCTAAATTTGCAGCACAGTATTTTCACTACTCCACCCTCCGCCTTTGGAATCACAAACTAACCTGTGGATGGAAGATTGTCTCGACCAAGTAGGGAATGCACAAAACAAAATTTCAGATTGCAGTTATTACCGCCATAATTTGTTTGTAAAAAGAATAAAAATATGAAACACACAATGTTCCTCCAGCTGAGAAACAGAAATGGGAAACAGAAAGTAAATCCCGATTTCAATTCAGTTACTAATGCAACGTTTGAAAGAAGAGTGAGCCAATATTTGTCCACAATGGTGTGAGAAACTCTTTAAATTTTATAAAAAAACGACCCAGTTTTTTTTTTTCTTTTGTATTGGTTCTACAACCTTTTGAATCGTGTTGTGCCTGATTTTTTCTACACACTATTTCATTATCGCTTGGTTTTGTTGAATATCAAAAGCAGCTTAGAATCAATGTTTGTTCGTTCACCTGATATTTGAGCTTAAATATTGTACTATGTTGTGGTAAGGATAATTTTTATTGTATTCTGAAATCTAAAATCTGAAAACTTAATGAGGATGTGCTTTCTTTTTGCTTGTACAAGCTTTGATTTTTTTTTTTTTGGTTGGAATGACACTAATGCAGCACATTTTATTAACACCTAAAACTCAGCTTTCTGATCCTCAGAGTAAAAATGTCTAATAAAAATACAATGCCATATGCAGGATGTAAAAAAAAAGAAGAAGAAAAACCCACACAAAGTAGTTATAAAATGGATTTATTGCGATTCTGTTGTGAAGTATTTAGATGGATTATATCTGAATTATCTAAGTCACATCCGCTCAAAGGTTCTCTAAATTACTAAATTAACAATGTTAATTGTGTTTTAATTTTATGTTCTGTTCAGCCAAAAACATCAGCAACGGCCACAGTAAAGTAATATGAACCAATTTCCTTCCAGAACTGTACAGAATCTTAAAAAAAGAAGCATATAGATCTCAGCAAGAAATACAGAGTGGGAGGGAAATTAAGTGAAGGCAAAGTCAGACCCTTGGAGACTGAAGGATATTGAAGTCATGACACCCTCCTACTCCCTTGTTAGCTAAAACCAAGCTGATATCCTGATGTCTAACCTCCTCCTAACACTCACTCAGAGGAATAAACTGACATATTAGCTGTTAGCCTTCCCTGTCTTCTTATTAGAGATTTGGGGCCAGCTCTGGTGCATGCCTCAAA
Organism: Poeciliopsis retropinna; assembly: GCA_010277075.1. Taxonomy (NCBI): domain Eukaryota; kingdom Metazoa; phylum Chordata; class Actinopteri; order Cyprinodontiformes; family Poeciliidae; genus Poeciliopsis; species Poeciliopsis retropinna. Next base: position 20,070,097 of record VMRM01000013.1, on the reverse strand, counting down.
AACATGTCTTGTGTTAGGTTTGCTTTGGCAGGAGACATGCAAATGGGAGCGCTGTTTTTCTTTTGTTTTGTTTTGTTTAGGAAAAACACTTCACAAACCAGAAATATAATTGGGGATGAGGTTAGAAATGGCAGCAACATTTTTGTTTATGTCCTCCTCACACTCTATGACATGCAAGCACATTGTTATCAGACGGCCTATTTCATTACCAGCGGTATGTAATATGTAATAAAACCGTTGTCAAGGGAAACTCTGTGCAGTGCCAATGAAAGAAGCAGTGATTCCTGCCCACACCACCCATTTGTTAAATAACTCAGGGTAGTGTAAATAATATTCCTTCAGGGCAAACAGGAAGCAGGACTCAAACTTACGTAAATTAAGCAAATAAAAATAACAATTAACTCAGAAAGAAAGAGAAAGAAAGAAGACTCGTCCACGTCTCTCTGTCTGAAATACACACTATACCACAATTTTGACAGATTGTGCTGTACATGCACAGTCCCTATCAGCCTGAATAAAAGGATTATTTATGTAACTTTAAGAGTTAGGTGTTTTCAAACTTGTGCACACATACACACTGTTAAGTCCAAAGCTATTTATACCTCTGGCAGACTTGTCTATAATATAATTTATGAATTGGGCCAACATATATGGATTGCAAGTAGCATCAGATTAATAGTGGAGAAATGCTTCTCTGAAAGAAGGGTTTGACAGTTTCTATTGATTATTGAATGGTGTAAATGATGTCCAACATTTTATGTTAAAATATAAATAAAACAGACTTAATATCATTTGAGGGATTCCTATCAAAAACAAACTTTGTGGTTCAATTAAAATAATTATGAATCAAAATTTGCGAACTCACGGGTTCAACTGCTTTATACAACTTTACTAACAACAGCTGCACAGTGCGCATTATTAGAACAATAACTTCCATTTTGATCTGTCCATTGTCTATACCTGCTTATCTGTACTTGGGTTGTACTTGTGACCTTCACTGAAAAGGTCACAAGTTCATCGCTGGGCAACACAAAGGTACAAACGGCAAATTATTTATACCTAAGGGCAATTTGAGACAGTCCAATTAACCTTTTTATGGTTTGTGAGAATAAGTGGGGTGGGTTAAATAGAGTTAATATCAAATAAGCGTTTGCTTCCCCTTGTTGCTTTTCAGACGAGACATTGTTTTATTTAATTCCATATAGTCTGAATTATGAAGACTGGCTGACAATGTAATTTAATTTGTTTTCCGACATCTGCTAATATATTAGAAATGAAACTGTCATTCATTATTTCATTCAGAAGACGTAGATGCATTTAAATAATGCACATATTCGTTCTGCTTCCTGCCACAAGCCTCATTTCCTGTCACTTATTTAAGGAATGGAGTCTTCCTTCAGGATATTCTGCTGAGTTTGCTCTCCTGGTCACAGAGATGAGAATGAAGACCTCATAAAGCCCAGAACACAAAAAAGGGAATGTGCAAGAAACAATATGACATGACAGGCAAACACAAAAAAAACACCCACAAGCCTGACAGGCCACTGCAAAGACAATCTGCTAAATGACACGAGAAACCCAGTGAGAACTTTATGTGCATTCTCCTTCACAGGAATGTGGAACAGCCAACAAAATACAATCATAAATCACAAAAATCACAATTCTATACAAACAAATAATATTACATTTTAGTTGTTGTTTTTGAAAAATAATTTACTTTCGCAAAATGACTTAAAACGTTTAATATCAAATGCTTGTACTTTATTTAGTGAGTTAAAAGGCATCATCTGAAATATACCAAAAAATAGACAAAGGTAGATTTTTCATGAAGTGTTTTTCCAAAAATAAGCAGCCAAAACATCAGAGACCCACTGTCTTATAGTGTATTTTTAAAATCAGGCATGATTCTGATATCTTTTCGTTATCCTCCCTGTATTTTTTAAGATGATTGTTTGGGTTTTTTTGGGTCCTAAAGTCTCAAAATTTGATTTCACGTTTTTGCATTCACTGTCATTAGCCTATTAGCTTGGGGATGCCTAAATGCCAGCTTCTGAAATGTGTCACCTTCTTAGGCAAAGCTCCCTCTTGGAGCTTTATTCCCTCCCAAGAGTATTCTTCCCTCACAGCCCCATCAGACTAGCGGCAGCATCTGGTGGAACTACGTGTCTGCTGAGGTTATCATACAAACTACAACACTCCTAAGGGAGCAACGTGTCTACTGTATTTGCAATTAAAAAATACAATAAAAGTCATCAGAAACCATTATGGCAAATGTAATAACTGCATACATTTTATATTAGTTTATCCTTCAAATTTAATTTAAGGGGTGCATTTTAAACCTTCTCCTGCTGTTTGGTTAGCGGCCATAGAAAACATATTACTTTGTGAAAGGAAGCTAACTAGTTTTCACTACCGTTGCCATTTCTGTCAGGTGGAGTGGTCAAACATCTAACAACAGTTATTCCAGGGTGTGTTTATTTTATGGTTTCTCTTAAACTTGCTAATAAAAGGTTTATATTTATATTTGAGTCTACGTGTATAATTTTGACCTTGTAAGGGATGAAAATATAATTCAACAAAAAAACACTGACCATGTTTCTTTTAAACCATTCCACCCTGTGAAAAGTGGTCTAATAAATTGTTAAAACCCCTAGATTTATTACCAGAAGTCTAATTATATATGACAGGTGAAACATCTTGAAGAACTAAAAGGAATGAGCACTGAATGCTGGAGGGGCCATTTGGGAGATTTAGGAGCACTCTTGTTTTCCCTCTTGGGGCTGGTGTATAGGCTGGGAAAAAAAATTCAGGAAACAGAAAATAGAATAATTCTCTTTATTAATCTGTCGACATATAAACAATTCCCTCTCTGAAAAAGCAAGTGGACTGATTTTAAATATATAATTATCGAAGGGAATTTGATAGCAGGACCCTGTTATCAAATTTCTAACAGGGTCTTGTTAGAAATTTGAGTGGGATCATCATGATAACTCACAGGGTACAAAAACATGCAAATATTAAAAGAAACAAACAATCTTAAAAGCTGCGACAGGGCTGAGATAGATTAAACCGCTCATGCATTTGCAAAACACCAAACCCTTTCAGATAGATGGATAGATGATTCATCGTTTAGCGGCTTTTTTTCCTCTTTGGATGTAATGTGAGAGACAAAGGCATGGAATAGGGTTGGACAGCAGACATTTAAAAGCCATAGGGGTTCAATGCCCCAAGCCTCATTCAGTGACCAGGACACAATGTGCCCCCTGTAGTGTGAGCGGACGCCATGGAATAATACTAGACCAGGGAAAAGCTGCAGAACCACAGGGGTTGACTGTTGTGACACCAAATGGCTGAGTGGAGGGAGGCCGTGGCATGAAATGACATTTGTCAGAGAGACACTAGCTAACTTTGTGGGGGGTCAAACTGGGGGAACTCCTCAAGGAAAAGAATTACAGTAGAGAAATAAATAGAATCTAGTTTTAACACTGACCGAGTTTGACAATGAAGTATGGTGCAATAATGATGCTGCTAAGATGTTTTGGGATTGAAGAACTAGAGCAGGTCATTCTCTAATTTGGTATTTATTCTGTATTTATGTTTAAAGGAACTTCATTTTTGGGGAGCGAAATGTTGTTTTCTTAGAATGGCTTCAAATCAAACTTTTTGTTAATGACTAACAGAAGCAGCTAAGTAAGTGAGCGGCATGAGGGAAAAAATCTACAGAGTTGTGACATCATACCTCTTTATACATCACATTTCTAAGTATCTGCTACCTCAGCGGTGCGTTCCTCCTCAGGGTGCGTCACCCAGCTGCTCCAAACATGACACAGTGCCATGGAACAGAATGAGACAGAGAGACACTGCCCAACCTTGGGGGGTCCAGCAAAGCTGAGTTTCCCTACGGAGCTGGTATGTTGCCCACTGAGTTTCCCATGACCATTCATTTCAGAAGAGCTTGGAATCATGACGGCTTCTGAAGGCCCGGCACAATAAATATGAAAAAGCAGATGCATAAATGTGGTACAGTGCTTCGGAGCTTTTAGCGGTCACTGTTTGTTTGATTCTTTTATGTTTTTGGACTATGGTACACCACCAAATGTTAAAACACGTCTCGACCCAGAAAATTGATTCTGCTTTTATTATCTTCACTTTTCTCACACCTGGAATAAAACTGAGGAAGATGCTTTCTTTCAGTATTTGATTACGGTCGTTTTCTGTTTTCATATTCATGTTTCTGAACTTTTGACTCAAAAGTGCTGTATTGTTCTACTCTCTGTCATGCAGGTGAATGTGATTCATTTCTGGACAAAGCAAACAGTGCAGAGACATAAAGCATCTGGTAAGGCTTTCGTACTCTGCAACCTCCATTCGGACGTTTTATCAGTTGTTTTTCTACCAGGAATCATTCACATTTGAGGGTCGCATTGAGTTGAACTGCGAGTTTGTCTCTTTGTCCTTACCAAAGTAAAGAGGGTTGACTGCTTCAGTCGGAAGAGAAGTTGTGGGTTTGAGTCCAGTTTCTAAATGTTGATGTGCGTCTGTGCAAGGTGTTTCACCTAGTGTTGCCTGCTGACCTGTGAGTCGGTGGGTGAATGTGTCCACATTAGTGAGGATGGTTGAGCTGGCTCTTGTGTAAAGCACTTGGGGTCGTTGGTATGACTAGAGAAGTACCATATAAATTCAGTGTTTTTACTTTAGTGTGCTTTTGAATCTCTACAAGACAATTTTCTTCAAGTTAATCATAACCGTCAGAATCATGTAACAATAAGTTGACCCACACATAATGATTTGTTGTTTTTAAAACAAATTTGCTCTGTTCTGATTCTTAAAACCATGAAGATTTGTTTGGTTATTTTGTGAATTTTGGTTTTCCCCCTTTAGAATTGGTATGGAGATAAAATGGTTGAAAACATTTACTGATTTCTGCAAATTACATAACTGGATTTAACCGAATTGGGCACAGCGATGACCAGGCCTCACTTATTTGGTTTTCTATTTTTATCTGGAAGAAGTGACAGCAGACTGGAGTTTAATCTCACTGCAGACCTGACTACTTATTGGCTGCTCAGTGTTGCCAAGAAAAGTTCATTAACTTGAAATATTTCAAAACGGATTTGCCTTTAAGGCACTCATCCACCGCCACATCAAAACCTTGGTAACTAAACCAGCAAGATAACCAATGAAAATGCTTCCTCCAAATAAAAGAAGCTAAATGCTTCTTGATAGGTTTGCTTGCTCACCCAATCAAAATACCAGGTTGTTAATGCCACATGTCAGAATTCTGGCTGAAATGACTTGATTTATGTAGACATTTATCTGGTTATTCATACGTGAATAAGAAATGTGAACAAGATATTTTGACAGTTTTGAAAAATTATTTTATCATAAATTATCTGTTTGGTTATCTGTTTGCTTAACCCGCTTTGCATTTAACACTGTTAAAATAAATAATAAAAATAGGGCATGTTTTGGTAGACGCCTAACCGGGAAAAAAACTGCATCTAATTCACTCTGCTTATGGACTTGATATTTATCACCACTAAAAAATGAACCACATCTATTCTTTATGTGCATTCTCACCATTTGCAATGGATTTATATGGAGGTCACTGACCTGTTTGTCACATAAGTAAGAAATTGATGCTGAAAAACTGAACATTTCACTGCCGGGCAGAACCTTAGGAAATCTGGGTTCTTAATTATTCTCTCAACCTCACAGCTTCCCCTCTGTGATACTGTTTAAATGAGAACTGAAATATAAATATGCGTAAGAGAATGTAATATGTTTCACACAATTTGGTGCATTACAAAGAGATGAAAAATCTTACCCTACCCCGTGACCCACCTGCAGTTTTTAAAAATATATATTTTGGCTTTACTGTAATTATCGCAGAAGTAAGCTGAGGCACAATAGCCTTGAAAAAGAGCTACTAACACAACTCACAGCACATGGGCATCATCACAATTCTCACTTCATATTCCTGTCTGGTCATCACTTTTAACAAGATGCAAAATTTAGCTGCTGATCCTTAAATAAAATGTCATACTGAGCACAAGAAAAAGCAAAACAGCTGCAAACACCTCCCTGGATACCCTACCTAGTCAAATATCCAGTTAACTTTGTCCAAGGTTTGGAAGGGTTTATCTAAAGGCATCTTCTCATGAGCAGACATTTATCTTCAAATAGAATAATCAACCACCAAAAAAGAACGAATATAAAGCCGGTTTATCACATTAAAATGTTTTTTTAGCAATGAGAGAATCTGACTTTAGAGTCACACATTCTCTGAACATGTGGATCTTTTTTTTCTAACAATGCATTTTGATTACTAGTTTGCAGTATTTCTTTGCTTAAGAGAAATTACATTTAGTGTTGATAAAACAGGAATGCATATTTAAAATATCAGATTGTTATTTTATAAAATGTATGTTATCTGGATTTGTTTGCAGATATTTGTTCCAGATTTATAGTCTTAAAGTTGTTGGACAGTACAGTTAGGAAGAAAAAAAATTGTGTTGGGTGTTGCAGGGACAATAATTCAGTTTTAAATGTTCATGTTTTCATCTTTACTTTTAGTTTATTATCATTCTATGAAATATGTGATAACACGGTGGACATTAGAAAAACTCAGCATGGTTGTAAAGGCATCCAACCTGTGTTGCTTCTTCTCTTCATATTTATTTAACAAACACTAAAAAAAGTGTTTAATCTTGAATTCATTTACATGCAGAGGCTGGTGTATGTTCTACACTGTTTTGTTTTACAGCAATAACAGACTTGACCTTTTTTGAACCTGTGAACAGATATATAAATCCCGTTTGGGACAATAGGTATGTAGATGGGAAATAACTTGCCATTGATATGTTGATTCATGCCTGAATTTGTGATGAACTGCCAGTTGTACATTGTAAGTAATAAATCTGATTTTTTCCTTCTTAAAGGAAAATATTGCTTTAAATGTTCAAAGGGTGCAGATTGGACTCTGAAGGTTCCACCACTATTCCTAAAACAACAAAAGTTGCTGCTGTAGTTTTATGCTGTCTTCTTTTTTACTGTTAAACCTTGACTTCACACCGTGTGTGTGTGGGCGTGTGTGTGTGAGTGAGTTTTGAGTTGTGGTTTACGTGTGCGGTTTTCCTTCATCCAGTACTCCAGAATTTAGTAAATTTCCATGTCTATGGTGCATAAGCCTCTCTACACACAGGATAAACTGAGATATATACAGTGGGGAGAATATAATGCATATGTGTATATCATCACTCCCTCTGCTGCTTATTTACCATTTGTGTGACAGACTGTACAACTGCATCTAAGGATAAACTAGGGCAAACCTCTGTAGACTTTGTTATATCGCAAACTCTCTGGTGTGAAGAACCCAAGGTGTCTTACACATCCTGAGGTAGCTTTCCTTCTGCTCTTTTAGATCTTTTCCTTAAAAAATAACAAAAAGCCATCAAGTGCGTCTCGCACATACAATGAAGTAGATGACATGCAGACAGCCTACTTTCTTTACTTTGCAATATTGCATGAAAATCAGAGCAGTAATAGCTTTCTGCTTATTCTAAGATTAACAGATAAAAGTATCGTTGACCCTGACTTTCCTACCATCTTTTAGCCTTTCTATAAAACAACAAAAACAGAAAAATATTTTTGAAATGTAAATTTTTGGCTCCTCTAAGAAAAGAAAGGAAACCAAACTGGGTTAAAAAGTAGTAATATCATTGTAGTAGTAAGGGTACCGGTTTTCTGTTTGTCTGCAAGGTTTTAGACTAAATGGTGGTGAATCAGAAAGGTATCACACTAATGATTTCTTTTAAATGCTTGGTAGAATAAACACTTGTGGTTTTGGAAAGACTTGAGGGTGTTAAGACTATTTGAAGCTGAAGTGGAGGCTTCTCTTTCAACAACCATATGAACATAATAGCTTTTGTAAATCTGTGGCATCTCACATGAACACAATGTCTGCTGTTGATTAGTCAATTAACAGCAATTAACATTTAATTATCAGAAACCTTTAGCTGAAAGGTTTTTGTTTTCTTCTTTTTGACCTTCAAAACATTCCAGACACATTCTTGTAACTCTGAATGAAATTTTCTCAACAGGGAGAAGCAAAAGCTGGAATTGCACAGGTGAGATTTTGTATTCACAGCAAACCTCTGCAGACTCCCACTTAGAAACTCTATTCCTGCAGGCATGTTTCTTTCCTCTCACTTTGCTCTTGCCTAATTTTTCCAAGCTGTGAACTATGGAAAATTTTGGGTCCTCTTTTATTCCTGATTCCTTCAGTTCTATCATATTCAGAAATTTTACATTTTAACTAAATGTTTCCCATTTAATGAAATATTCTGTGGATATTAACAGATTTAGAAGTAGATGTTGATCATTCTGTGATCTGACCCTGATCAAATTTTAGCTGTTTAAGATTTGAATGAACTGGATTTCCTCCAGATTCACACACTTGACAGACAGTCATTCTGTTGTATGTGTGGCACCACATTAGTTGCTATTCACCACCTGTCTTTATCATTTAAATGGGCAGCTTTATAAGGATTGTCCTGATGGTGTATCAGCAGGCCGTCTCTTTGCTTTTTGTAAATTATGTATTCCTTTGAACCGTTTGAGTTATAATTTTCATACAATCAGAAATAATGATTGGCTAATACTGCATTTTCCAAGCCAGATATTGATACCAATGTGTAAAAATCAGGGCAGCTGGTGACTGCCATTTCAGAATAAAGTTGGTATATTTTTTATTTCATTTGATGTTTTTTTGCCATCTTTGCCATTCTTTGGTTATAAAATATTCATGCACCATAAGGTGAAAGCGCTCTCACTGAAGCAGCAGCTTCTTTTTCTGCGCCATATTAGATCTGGTGGTGGAGATATTTCTTGTGGCTCCCATCATCATCTCATCATTATGTGTACAGATCTGCCTCAGAAGCAAAGAGATTTCCCAGTCTAGATGAAAATGTCAGATTTTTGTGCTCTAAGAAGTTCTGCTGTTTGTAGCTTATTGTTCCCTCAGACTTTGCTGTTTGAACTCTTATTGTGGTCTGTTTTTTAATTTTATTTTTTAATCATATGCTGCATATTGACAATTTGGAAACATCAGTGACATTTATGAACAAGCTGACCTCTGTTTTGTTAGACAAGCCTAAAAACATTTTAATAACATGTTTAGAGATGTATCTGAATTTAAAGAAATTATAATTGCAAATAGTCTAATTTCTTGCCAGGACAAATAATGTGTCTATGGTTTTCTGTTTATCTGCCAACACCATGCCCCATAACAAAAGGTCAAGTAGCTTTTCATTTTTCTGTAAAGCTGTCAGTGATAATACAAACATTATTTTCATCTTTTACTTTCTTTCTCATCACCTTCTTTGATTCTGGACAGGATTTTTATTGGCACTTTTTTTTTGTTGTTAAAAGGGAAATTTTATTTAGACCTTGTAAATAAAGAAAATATCTGATTTAGTGTTCTTTTTTGAAATTGTCAAAAAGTAGCATTAATATTTCAAGGATTGTAAATGTCAGCAATGAATTCCTGTTTCCAGCCAAGGAGATGGGTTTTATTGCAAAAATCCCAGAGGTGCGACAGAATAGGAATATAAAAAACGGTCCTTATCCCAGTTTGTTGGGCAGAGTTGAGATTCCAGGCAGAAATAACAAGGCTATTTCTTCCTGCACATTACAAAAAAGGATGGATATTTTCTTATATATTCCAGAGGGATTATAGCCCTTTGCAGAATGAAGTAAAATATTTTCTTTCAAGGTAGTAAAAGGGTAATCCTGGCCTCTAAGACAAACATCCAACCAACGATTACAAGACTTTAAAACGCCACCTAAAGATTCAGTTGTATGCATTTTTTTAGTGACATACAAATCAGGTTCAGCATTTACTGACAAGGTATTGTTTAAAAGAAGGATAAATGGAATAATACCAAGATCAGGTCATTTCTGCTTACATTTTTCACAAGCCTGTAAGTTGAGCAGTTGATAATGGAGATGTACATCAGAGACATGGGTTTGGGTTAAATCTCTTAGGAATCGCCATGGTAACACTGAACCGATGTAGATTTTAGAAACTCTTTTGAACCTTTTTGGCTGGAAAATCAAGGGAGGCTCGCATCCAACAGCTCAATAATCAATGCGCAAAAACACTCCTTCACAGTAAGTAAGACGTGCACGTTGCATCATCTGGTGCTCTGGTCATCACTGCAGTCTCTCCTGTTTTACTCCTGTTGCTCTGTGTACTAATACACACTGAGACTATTCAAGTCAAGTATGTTTATATTGTCCAAGAAGCCTTGCTGCATCCTGTTTGTTTCTAAAATTTCTGTTCTGCCACTATAGGCATGCTGGATTTTCTGATGTCAGTTGAGGGGAGTAAGACACACATGTGTATTTCACTCTTCCAACATACAGCTGCTATCTTTACAGCAGGATGTCAGATTTATTTGTTTAGTTTATATGGTATGAAATAACACTAAAGTCTCTCTCTTTATATATATAAATGTATATATATATATATATATATATATGTGTGTGTGTGTGTGTGTGTGTGTGTTATCTACATATAACATCAGCTATGGTAATTTAAAGAATAATTAATTTTATTTCAAAATAAAAGTGACTGTCTTGAACAGGTTTTATCTTTTTTAGGTTATCTCAAGAGAAACCTTTCACACTGTCATTATTCACTGAACAAGATGAAAAGGCTTCTGTGAAAAATACTAAACACAACTTGATGATGTAACAGGTTGCACAACCAAGGATGAGCTTTCAAAGGAAGAAAGGGAACTTTAGTTTTACCACAAATACATGGCAATTTTTTGATCCTATCTGTAGTGGAGAACACTCGAAAAACACTCGTAGAACCTAAATAGACATAAATCTCAAAGAAACAGCAGAGGATGATGAAGGAGGAGTTTACCATCGTTCTGCTTTAGTTGCTTTCAGGTGATCTGCAGGCTCAAAGCATTTGGCTTGTTGCTGACTGTCAGTCACCGAACTTCTACTGAAATGGTATTACAAACTAAAATTGTTTGTACAATAAAACAACACAAATTAGTGCATAATTAAGAAAAAACAAAAGTTGTTTTTTTTTTTCAGATGAAGTTCGAGAAAGTTCATATTGTCAAACTGCCTTTTTCTGCATTTCCAAGCTGCCCGTTTTTTGGGTGTCACTAAACATTTTTGGAAAATTCTTCTTTCTAAATAAAAATAGCAAAATTTCAGTCAGACAACAAAAAAAGGTGTAACCAGCAATTTAACACTTACCAAATTTTTAAATTTGATTTTTTTCAGATTAAATTTATTAGTTGTAGACTTTAACTCAGACATTATACTTTAACCCTTTAACTGAGTAACCGGCGACCTCCTGGTTTCATTATTTTTGGGTTTGACAGCTAAGGGATTAATCTAAAAAAAAAAAAAAACAATCTCAAAGTATATGCTAAGGGTCATTGTCCTGCTGGAAGGTCAACCTCAGCCCCAGTCTCAAGTCTTTTACAGCCTCTAAAGCGGATCTTACTCTGTGTGATTATCAGCTGTCACAATAAATATCAAGCAGTGTCAGAAATATTCTGGAAGAATCATGCAGTGTGACTGCTGCTGTGGCAGAAGAGTGATTTTTACCCCCGTTTTTTCCAGCCTAGAGCTCCTGTACAGCTGTCTCCACTCTCTTTTTAGAGAATGGCTCTAATAAAACATGCATTAACACAAAAACCTTGATGCACACTTATTGCTGGACTGATATCTCTGTGGGATAATTCCAACCTAATACAGTAATAAACAGTTGAGTCTGGCATTTTATATTTTGCAGTGTGAAAGAAATGATTAAGATTTAATGTTGTTGAGCTTGCTCAGTATGTCCTGGGCTTCAGACGTTTTCTTGACCAGTATTTGTTTCATTCAGTTTTATTTTGACCAGTTATTCCGTCTTTGCTAAAGAAAAGCTTTCTATCATCATAAACGTGCCAACACCGTACTATTAGCCTGGTTCACAGTGTTTTTGTTTTTGTAAGCAGGCAAAAAAAAAAAAGTTAAGCTGTAGTCCCTTCCGATTTGAGCACTTTCTTTCTACATACTCGGGACTTCTTATGCCTTTTTTTTTTTAGACAAAGGGAATGTTCTTCTCACATTTGTCAAATTGTAAAAAGAACATCATTTGTCAAATGGTGTTCAGGTCAGTTTTTTTTAGAACATGAGTCAAGAGACTCTCATACTTCAGCAGAAGATTTCTGCAGCTCCTTCAGAGCAACCTTTGAGCCTTTTGAATTAAATGTCTCTGTTCAGGTGTTTCAGTATGTTTGCAGTTATGCCATAATCTGTCCACCTCCAAATTTTGGGTTAAGCAGAGCTCTGTGAGATGCTGAAATGTTGGAATATTGTTTTAGATACCTAACCCTATTTTTTAAACATTTCTACAATTTTTCCCCTGCTGTATCCTTTGGCCACTGCTCTTTTCCCCACTAATGTTCCCTTTATATGAATTTTGAAGGCCCTCAATTATATTGATGGAAGAAAGAACAAAAGAATAAAAGGAGACTCAATTCAGGTCACACTTATTTTCTTTTAGTAGAAAAATACTAAAAGAAAAACATTTATTGTTTTTATCTGTTCCATAAAAGTCTAATAAAATAGTTTTATGCTGTTTTGGTTATACCAAAACATTTACACTTTGTTTGCAATGTGACAAATGTGAAAACGTAGAACACTTTAAAAAGGCCCTGATAAAAGATACTTTTCTGCTTCAAGCCATATCTAAAGCAGTACAACCATGTTTACAGCCAGAATATATTTCCCAATAGCTTTCTTAGCAATTAAAGAGCTTCTATGTTTAAAAGAGATCAATTAACATCAATTAGTTTTCCATTCAGATCAAGGTGTTTGTTGTTGCTTTAAATCATTAAAGTGGTGTATTTTACATGCAGTTTGTCTGAACAGACTGCAGCAACAAAGGTTGACGTTTTGGAAAAGCTGCATCTTATATACACACGGATGGGCAGAAATGATAGTGGGTGCAGTGGGATAACTTTATCTCAGCATGGCGGTGAGTTGCAAGAGAGTGAAATGCCTGGGGAGAGAAGGATTATAGATTGAAAGAGGGGTGTGATGTTGAAACTGCACACTGAGAGAGGAGACACCTCACCCAGGAAGAAAAATCACATGTGCAAACGCTGCTTTACTTGTATTAACAAATAAATACAAATTTACCTCTTACTCTGAGACACATGCATAATTAAATACACAAGCTTTCTTTCAGAGCTCTCTTCGATCCAGGTCCCCACTGGGTCTGTATCTCTTTTAAGTCGGAGCAGAGGAGAGCGCTCCGTTGACCTGCTCTTTTGTCTCCGCTCTTTCGGTTTTGCTTCATCTTTTCTTCACTCTCATCCACTGACTTTTGTTTGACTAAATGTTGTTCCATTTGCAAATCAGTAACCGTAGCAAATACAGCCAGAAAGCACAAGCAGTAGAATCTCACATCTCTTTGTTGTACTCAAATCTATTATGTTTTTCAACACACTTTGAACTATGTGCTCCTGCTTGTGGAGGACATTTTGTGAGGTCTGTGTTAGTGTGATGGAGGACAGATGACCTGCACAGTGCAGTGGACACATTTGTGTTTAATCGAGACTATTTATTTTATCAATGTACTCTGGTTAGATAAAGACGTTTTGGGGTTCTTTGTGGATAAATATTTGTTTATCTCAAGGAGATTGTGGAAAACTTGCAAATGTAGAAACTCCAGCATTATATCCTCAAATCTAAATCAAAACTATTTTTAATCTGGAGGCAGCATTTAATCAGTTTTTCAAAGTCTTTCTTCTGAAGACTCCATTCTGGAGCCGTGCTTACATACAAGCTGCGCATTAAACACAAGTTCCACTTATCTATAATACTGCACTGTGTCTCTGAGATTAATACATTTGCATAGATCGACTGTATTTGCAGCTGTAAATGAATTTGAATAATGATGAGTGTATTTTTGAGTACCAAAGCAGACTGCTGGGAAAATGGGTCAGAGTCTGAATGAGGTGCAGCAATCATAACTGTGGTAACTGGTGTGAGCAAAAAGAAAAAGAAAAAAATGATATGAGAATATAAAATATATATACGAGAGATATTATAGATTACTGATGTTTTATTATGCCATGTCATTATAGATCAAAACCTTCCATGGATGAGATCCTATATAGTTTTATACGTCATTTTATTTTAACTTTATATTTTAATACCATTGGATGAAACTATAAATGTGCAAGTTGTAAAAATGACAGGAAATTTCAGATATTCAAGATTTAAATCTTGGTTTTGCAGACATGATTAAACAAATAAATTAAAGATTATTTACTATTTTAGTTTAACCATTAAGAAGAACATATTTGGAAAAAGAATACATAAAAGAGGATCCTGAAGGTGCAAGGACTTTTTTATTTTTGTTTTTTTAGTAAGAAGGCAAATCTGTTTTGATCTGTTTGATGTTTAGTTATACTTCAATAAGCTGTGAATTTGCTACTTTTTTTTAATAGAAAAAGACAATTTCAAGAATTCTTCCACTGAGAACTACAGAAATAAAGACAGACTGTATAAGGAGGTGAAATGCAATCTAGATACAAGTAAAACTCAATCTGGGATCTTTTTGAGAGGTGTTGTTGATGCAAAAAGGTCAGAGGAGCTTTTCCCCTTCCATGCGTTTGCGCACTGTTCTCTAATTCTGTGTGTGATCACATGCTGAGACGCCATCTTCGTCTCTTCATTTCTCCCTCTCTGTCTCACACACTGTTCTTTTAATCAAAGAATTGTTCCCAGTAGTGTCTCAAACACTGTGGCTGGTCGAAAAGGGATGGAAATCACATCAGTGTGTTTGAGACATGGCCTTTTCCCAAGGACCCCGAGGACGAAGGAGTCACAATAAAGTCTGTTCAGTCAATGTCAATTTTTGCTTCTCTGCGTCATATGTCAAACAGAATCAAAGGACAGACACAGTTCTTCACATACTGGCAATCGCGGTATATTCAGTAAGAGAGAAAAAAAAAAATTTTACACGCTTTTACACAGCAGACTTTCTCTGCATAATCACAAATACGGTGCAGGTAGTACAGCCACAACCGAACAGCACACACAGAAACCAGACGAGCCTGCATGCAAAACCCACAACAGTTTCCGACATGTCATTGCATCGCCAGTCCCTCTGCAATCCAGAACAATCTGAAGCGCCACTGGAAAATTCAACTCAGAATTGCTCTGTGGTTTGCCCAGCTCAATGAAAAACAATGATTTCAACATTTTTACAAATGCTTTTTTTTGCAACAGCTGACAACCAGTCTCTAAACTCTTTGGGATTTTTAGAAGAAAAAATGGTAAAACTCAGAGATCTGAGATACTGCTAAAATTAGGGCCATGTCCCTTGTCAAGAATAAAACCTGGAATCCTCTCAATGTAAGAAAGATCACACCATGCAGAATAACTTTTTTACTGCTTGTTGTTATTATTATGAAAGGCTAATCAGTGGTAAACACTAACATGCGTTTTTATAAACTACAGTTTAGTTTGTGTTTTTACAAAGAGGAAAATGTTCTAATAATCCAATTTTTAACCAGGAAACAATATGGAGTCCAAGAATCCGCTATCAGTTTTTTTGAATGCCACACATTTTCTCCAAACAGGCCAGCCAGTATTGTTTTCACTAAATAGAACATCGCCATTGCAGCTCTCTGTCAGCTTCTAATATTACTGTAACCTTTGAGCAGAGCTTAATTGTCTGAGGACAGCCTGGGAGGACCCAGAAGATGCCAGGGGGTTCAAATTTCTTAGTAACTGCACCAAATCTAAACAAAGAAATAAAAAGTTGACTAAAGTTGCAGCTAACAGAAGCATACATTGTACTTACAGCATTGTAAGTAGGACTTCAGGCCAAAGTGAAATGTGTCTTCATATTATGAGTGGTAACTCCCAAAAGTGGGTCATGCTCCCAGTTTTTGGTTGGTGCCACCATAGCAAGAGAGCAACATAATAAGCTTGAGTCCATGGGAGAAGCAAAATTTATTCAGTTTCTGTTCCAGGCTGAGATGGTTTAGAAAGCTGCCACAGTAGGAGATTTTCAAGCAGCCCCCTCCTGTGCTACTTCAAATACTGCAACCGTCAAATGGCTTGGCTTGGGATTCATTATATCACACAGGAGGATAGACCTCTATTCCTCATCGATATTCAAGTCAATTTAATCCAATTTTTCCACTGTCCTAATTCTTGTAGGCCCTTAATGATGAACTACTCCTCCTGGATAAAGAACAAAAGAGGTCTGGAGAAAAAACAAACAAATCTTTTTAGGAATGTCAAGCATGCAAAATTCAATGACAAAACGTGTTTCTTGTCTGAAATGTATATATTTTTTTAATTACTTATGTTTGCATACTTTATTTGCAAAAATGGATATAATGCCACAAGCCAAATACATTAATTATAAAATTATTGGGAAAAATATTGCAGGGCATAATGTAGTGGAGTGTGTTAATGACTTTTTAAAGTTGTAGTTAGGAATCGTTTATCAAAGTTCAGAGGCTTGTTACATTTACAAGTCTCTTTGTTTTTTGGACAGTTTTGTCCTGTTTGGTTTTAATGTTAAAATTCGGTTTGCTCTTGTCTGAGCTGTGACTGAAAGCTGGGGTCAAACGCATTGTGTCTGGATCACTTGCTTAAGTGATAAGTACACTGCAGGGCACTGCACCCTCACAGTTTCTGTTCACCCTGGACACATCAGATGTCCACAACAATTTGGAGTCCTGTCATCTGTATAAATACTCCGATGAGCATGTTTGTAGGTGGTGACAGTGCGAGGTGGAAAACTGAGATCAAGAAATGGGCAGACAATTTTGTTGCAAGAGATTGCTTGATCAAGAGTAAGGAGATGGTTGTTTTTAGGAAGGGAACATGTCGATCAAGATTACTATTTCAAGAAGTTAGATGACATTTTGGGGTCTACACAGACAAATAATATTGGAAAGAGAGTGCCTGAAACATGGAACAGCTCTTTTAATCATCATACAGTGGCTTAATATTCCAGTAAAAGAAAAGTTTGGCAAGTATTTTTTTTCTGTTGCAAACTTTTTAACCAGAATTATTCCAGAAGTCCTATAGACAGAAATTGAGAACTTAAGGAAAGACATCATGATTTTTTGTGAACAGACAAGGGATTGTGTTCTTCAAGTTTCAAAAAAATCAAAATAGGATTTACTTATTTTGACCTGGAAAGGCATAGATTAAGGTTTTTGGCATGTGGGTGCTATGCTGAAATATTTTGACTTCCTCTTTAATATAGTAGTAACCAAAATATATATCATGTCTACCACACTGCATCTGTAAAAGACATAATTTTTTTTAAAAAACCTTAACAGGCACTTTTTAGGACAATTAAATATTAAGTTGTTTGAGTTTGATTAATAAATACCCATTTTTCAGGATCAGTACAGCTGTTGTAAACCCGACAGCAATGACAGGTCAAAAACTTTAATAACATTTTTACGTTAAAAAAAGAACAGGCAATTCTGCGACTCCACAGATTTCCTATAAGTTAAGTTTACATTTGAAATAATCAGTATTCATAAATAGTCCTTCCTAATTTACCAGTGTTGATGTTGCAAAAAGGCACTAAATGTAAGTAATATTTTATCACTATATAGCTAATTGTGTGACTCATATACAAGATCCTTTTCACATCAAATTACCAGCAGGGATTAAAGGTCTGAACTGTGCCTAATTAAGACTGAATTCTAATTCTTTATAACTCAACCACAGAACAAAGAAATCCTTCGGGACTTCTGGTTCTACTTCTAGGAATCAAATTAGCTTATTTTCCCCTCTGTAACAGCTCTTGAAAGTCAAGGTAATTTTTATCCAATTTCCGCTTGATAGCTAGTTGTAATTTCACATTATTGTTATTATTCAAAAGCATGCACCACATGTTACCATGTTGGAAAGTTTCAGAACCATTCTTTTTATTACACAATGTGCTTCCAGCTGTGATCAGTGGAAGCCAAATATGTCCATTTAATCAACAACTGTTGTCACTAGTGAGTCAGATGACATCGATATGAATTGCTTTTGAAAAAGCTGTCTGAACATTTGAAAAAAATAGATTTTTCTTGATTTTGCAAGTGATCATCTTTTTAAATGAGCAGGTATTGATGTATGCTGGGTAATGTACAAAAACTGCATAACTGCCATAATGATCATGAAAATGAGTGCACCTGATAAGACAATGCAGGGCACTTAAAAAACACATAATGTGGATTATAAGCTATATATAAATACTGTGCATGTGTACAAGTATATGCATGTTTGTGTGGATGTGTAAGATGATCTATATTCCTGCCTCATATCATTTCTTATGTAAAAGTGCTCTGTCAGCAGGACGTAGTGGGACAACTCAGCCTGGATGTGCTAGTATGAAACCACACACATAAAATGTCTTTGTTTTCTATTAAAAATGTCCACATATTGTTAACAGGTTTCTTTTGACTTTTTTTTTTTCTCAGCCAGGCGTTGGTGAGCTTACTGGTATGGTTTGGTTCATTGTCATGTTGTTATGCTTTAGTTTAATTGTATTTTTACATGGCTGAGATTCGTCTGGAGCATTCTCTGATACATTTCAGAGTTATGTTAAACTTTAGGAAGGTGAGGTCCTGCAGTCGTATAGTATTTCCAATAGGTCTGTATTCACACTAAGTTGAGTTTTTTGTTTGTTTGTTTTTGTTTTTTTATCTAAAATGTTGCATTTAGTTTAAGCCAAACTTATCTTCTGTCCTGGTGTCCAGATATTAGACTCATCTGTCCAAAGTCTTCTAAATGTTCTATGGCACAATGTAGCTTTCTTAAGAGTATTTATTAGACTAAAGATTTCCTCCTTGGACCAATCCAAGTACAGTCTTTTTCTGGCTATATAAGCAAGTGTTTTCATATCCATCATAGACTTCTGTAAGTGCAGCTATTACATTTTAGGCTATTTGGAGACTTCTTGTTGCGTCTTGTGGTGCGTTTTTGGATAGAACTTGCTAAAAGGGCCAAGCGAGGGATTGGGTTGATATTTTTCAAATATATTCTCCACTTGCAGACTATTTTCTGAACAGTCTAGCTGAAAAACTAACTGATTTCAGTTTTTTGTTGACCTATTCGAATGCCTTACAAAAGCAATAATCTGCTACAATCTTCTCTCTGAAGGCTTCGTGGAGTTCTTTGGATCTCACCATGGGGTTCACCTTCATTTCAACTGCCAGGAGTACACCACACTACATGTCTTAAGTTTATACTCGGCAAACAACCTTCAAAATGTTAAATAGCAATGTCCTTAAACTATTCTAATTATACACCTGAAATTCTAAGTATTTCCATCATTTTTGCCTTTATGGGACGAAATAAATGTTGAGACTTTGTCATTTTTTTCTTCAGACCAACACCAGGTTGTCTGATCCCACTCAGCTCTGCGTGAACATAGAATCAGTCGATTCAGCCTCTGCATATGGAATTTTGTGTGGTAACATGAACGCAAACTGGTTGAAAAAACAGAGACAAACAATGCACCTTGCATAACACGTCCCTCTGTATGACCTTGAGCAAACTGTGAAGTTCATAGTGAGCTAAAACAATGTTGTCACATCTGCATGAAATCTAAACTTTTTTTAGCCCTCCTCTGGAACTTTAATTTCTCATTTGCAGCAAATGAAATGTGAAAAATCTCTGTCTAATGCAAGTAACACACCAAGAAGAAACAGAAACCTGTTTTAAAAAGTCCAAAGCAAGAACCTAAATGCTGAAACTCAGCTCAAGGTGAACTTTTCACCTGTGTGGCCCTGTTCTTCTGCATTTGGGCATATTGCTTGTCCTGGGCAGATGATACCATTTGCAACCACTGCAAACTGATACTATTAACCCTGATACGACTCAGTACATCTGCTACTAATTACAAAGCGGCTCTAACAGACATTTCATGTTAAAAACATTTCAGTCAACAAAGCACCATTTTAAGATGTATAAGTTTGCCTTATTCAAGTGATTTCTTTGATTTTTTTTTTTTTGCCCTAGATGTTTTCTTTTTAATTTAGGATGCAATTTATTGTCCCTGGATTTAAGTGTGATCAAGCACCAATTGTCATTTATAGATAATCTTTACTTTGACTTATCAAAGACAGAAGTGAATTTTATTCTTTCTTTTCCCTTTGCAGATACCACAATAAAGACCCATATTACCTTTTTTTGTTGGTATTAATTACCCCTCAAATCCATGGCTCCAGTCTTAACCACAGAAGATGCTTTTCATATCCTCTGATATCTGATTCATACACCTGAGCTAAAATCAATGCCAAGTCTACAATAAATAGCTGTGTATGTGCCATGTCTCACAGCACCTTACACATAATCAATATTGCTATGGTGATTTTCAGAACCGTCATCATTAAAACAAGCAGTTCAGGACGCAAACTTGTTGAGCTTTTCCGACAGCTCTCTTAGCATCCTGAAGCCAGGCATTGCTTCTGAGTGGAATGCTTGTTTTGCTGAGAAAAAAAGTACAATGTCTGGATCCTGGTCTTAGTCTGGATGTTTGGAATCCTATACCTCAGTCCCTGAACTGCAGAAACTCACACAGACTTCGTCAAGAAAGCACATTTTAGATCCCCTCAAGGCAAGTACAGAAAGGTTCATCTGGCATTTAACATGCACCGAATCCATCGGTAAAGTGATCTGCTATAGGGAATTTGTGCATTATGTGTGTAGGTATTCTTGTACAACGGTGCAAGGAAAACAGGCCTGACATACACCTTTCCTGAGGGGTTCCAAATGTATTTTATAACTGCATGTGTCTCAGCTTTTCTGTGTGTGAAGCATTCCTTTAAGGCACCTGAGCACTTAGGGTTGACACTGTACTGTTTGAGTGTGTGCTCTCTTTCAGCAGACAGACAAGTGTTTCTACCTCAATTTCTTCCTGCTGGAAATTAAACTTTTGGCTTGACTTCTCCTAAACTGTGATCCAACAGGCAGACATCCAAGCTTTTTTATATGTTGTTCATGGAGGTACTTTTTTATGAACATAAATATATAAATAAAGGGTATTGATAGTAAGTAATGTTTCTGTTGTTGCCAGAAAGGCCTGCCATTTGGCTTGAGAACCTTGGAAGACATTTGATCAGAACAATGTTAGAAAAATAATAATCATAGGAAAGTGCTATGTAATATATCATGGATCCCAATGTCCAATACTCAAGTCCAGTCATGCAAGTTTTAGATGCATCTCTGCTCCAAAATGTCTGAATTCTTTCACCAGCATTCGTTCAGCTCTGCACCAGGCTGGTAACGAGCAGTTTATTTGATCCAGGTGTGTTTGAGGCATCTAAAAGTTGCAGGATGGCAGCCCTTGAGGACTGGATTTGTGGACCTCTGTATTATATAGAGTGCTTTAAATCAGTAGGCACCTCTGGCAAAGACGTGCATGTGAAAAACCCAAATTAACCTGGCAGGAGAAAGATTTTAGTTCAGCTTTTATACATCAAAATGTCACATTTTTTTATTTGTTTTGCTATTTTGTTGCACTTACGACAAAACATCCACATTCCATACACATGATTCACTCACACCTCTAAGTATAACATATAGTCTACAAAACTGTTACACGTCTCGGGTGTCGGGACGGCGGCAACAGTGTTGACACAACCCAGAATCTGACGTACAAACAAACATGAGTCAGTAATGATGACCGTGGCGCTGTCTTTCGCTTCCAGATTGCGTTTGGGGCAAACCGGAAGTCCATCCCCAAAACCAATCTGGAAGCGACGCCACCCCCCACACAAAGGTTCCGCTTCGTCACCACCGCTCCTGTCCCCACCTCAGGAAAGTATTATACATGTGAGCAGATGAACATGCTTAACCGTAAACAAAATGTAATTTCTTAAAAAAATAAATCGTGTCTAAAACTAATTATTATTATATTATTATATATTAAAAAAAAAACTAAATACTGTGGTGACGTTTTCTAGGTGCACCACAGAACCAATGATGAAAACATTGATTGGTTCCTGAATTGTTCTGCCATAGAAAACTAATGGAACCATTTAATGAAGAGAACCAGGGTTAACTGGAATACTAACTTCTGCATGTCTACCTTAGGATGCTTCATTAAAAACATACAAAAAAGTATTTGTCTAAATTTATCAGAAGGATATAATGTAGCGCTTTCAATGTCTATTGGCACTGTTGATTGATGCATTTCTTCAGTGTGAAAAACAAATATCACTACAAGAAATAACAGTGGGTTTTTTTGTGATTTTTTTTTAGCAAATGCCACATTTGTGGCATACCTGACGATTCTGATGCATGTAAAGTATCTGCCTTTTTTCCTACTTCACACTTTTTAAACTTGTTTCCAGAAACTTTCTCAAAATTAATCAATGACTTTCTTTTTCCCTGGGGTATAAACATGGCATGACATAGAGGTCCACTCTTTTAGCCCCCTTTTCACTAGGGTGGTTCGAAGACCTCTATTTATCTTGCCACCACGCACAGTGAGCATGATGGGAGGAAAAAAATTGTCCAGAGCTCACTGTTAGAGAACCGCAGCAAAGTGTGGGCTCTTGGACTCACATAGTCTCCATAGCAACCATTACAAGCTATCTGCATTCCAACCATTTATTCAGGAGACATGTCAGGAAAAATACTTTTAAACAAAATTAAGGCTGTAAATGTAAGAAAACACTTTATATCCACTATATATGGTGAAGGATTTGGGATTCTAGATTTTTCTTTCTATTTCAAACACCTTGGGAATCTTATTAGAATGCACAACAAGACATGAACTCCTAAAAATGTAGTTTGACTCTTCAAAAGATATACAAGAAAAAAACATCAGAGAGAACCCCAGAGTCTGAGTGAACAAGAGAGGAACGGTCAAAAATCTCTTTCATATGCTCCAACTTTATAAAATGATGTAGGAGAAGCATTTGTGCACTCTTGCTGGTAAGGGTGTCATACAACGTTTTTACAGTACAAGAGCTAATAGTTGCAGAGGAGAAATTGATTAAAAATAATTATTTATTGCTGTGGGATTCTTTTTCACACTGGATAAAGGAACCAGAAAACAGGCTGGAAGATTATTATTTTGAAAATGCAAAACTGAACTCCAGTAAATAATTGGGGGGGAAAAAATAAGACTTTTGTTTGTTTTGTTTTTTTTACCAAATTTATTTGCATCTGCATTGATGAAATAAGCTGCAGAAGAATGCCATGAGTACATTTGTTGTAGTAATTGTTAATTCGACTTTTTATTCCTTTAAAAAAGTTTGAATGACTAAAACTTGAGGTTTAGTGACACTTTTACAACCTCTCTTTTTTCTTTTTAGTCAGCATTGTTAATTAATCCACCCAATTCTTTGCCTGAATTTTAACTCTTAACTCACACATATAGAATAAAAACCATACACACAAAGACACACACAGACTCTCAGAGAAGGGTTTTGCTTGAATACACACCTGTCCTTGTGCTCTATGCTACAAAGAACACCATCTGACCACAGGACATGCCATGAGTGCATTTTGTGTGTGTGCGTGCACACGTGTTTGTGAGTGTGTGTGTCAAAGTGTCTCTGGAGTATTCATACACAGACAGCTCCTCTCTGGCCAAAAGTCCTGACAATAGCCTTCTCCTCTGCCTGTCCTTCGGTTTGTTTGTTTTTTGTCGCTGTTTTATTATTCTGTTTTCAGTTTTTCATTCACACTTTCTTGATAGCTTGCCCTGATTTTTTCCCCCCATTTTTTCTTACTTTACCTCTTTTATCTTTCTTTTCCTTAAGTTTTATTTCTTTTGACCCAAAGGATGAATAAATTTGCATTATTTTCCTTAGAGAATGTCCCTAGATGAAGAGTGTCATTGTGTCAGCAAGACTGTCTGTGGCGTGTCAGTGGGTGCCTCAGTGTTGGCATGGGCAAGTGTGCATGGATAAGGGAATGCAAGCAAGCCTACAATGTATCCTCAATACATATATATATATATATATATTAATGTATCCTCAATATATATATATATATATATATATATATATATATATATATATATATATATATATATATATATATATATATATATCTTAAAACAAAATAAGAATCATTTTCAATTACAACAACAATAAGAAAGGGGGCTTTTAGAAGTTCATTTGATGCACACAATGAGATAATTAGATTACTTCGGGAGTTGTCAAAATATATTTCAAAAGAACTTTTTGTTTTTACTGTGGTCTACATATGTGGTCATTTTATTGTGGTGTAATTGTGATTAGTTTATGCTGTTCTCTCTCTTTTTCTTGTTCCATATAACTTAATGAGGACAAGCAAAACAAATAAAAGTTTAACATGCACTCTGTTCGCTCTCTTGTCTGCTTTCTCTAAAGAAGCTTTCAGCTTTTGTAACAACTTCCTAAATGCATGTAATAATAATTGCTTATTCTTCTTACAGGTGTAAGAGAATTTGTGAAAATAATACAAAGATGTTTTTATTCAATTTTACCCAGGGGTTGGTTGAACTGGAGCTTTAAGGAGGTTGCAAACTCTTTATTTTGCCAGATTCTTCAGGGAAACCAATCTGAGGCTGTAGAGAAGAACTGAACTTGTTCATGAGAGGGGGCGGATTAATGTGACAGCAATTGCAATGATTTTGGACACCTTCCTCTTCTGTCATGGTGCAGAGAGAGCTGGGCAAAAGGGTGAACCTTGCTCTTTTTTTACCAGGCAATGTATGTTCTAGATCTAACCCTCACCTGTCATGAGAATGTGGAAAAAGATGAGCGGTGGGAAAAAACTGGATCGCAAACAGAGACAGTTGAAATGAGCTTCCTTTGTAAAGTGACTGGACAAACCCTTGATGTAAAGATGAGGAGATAGTGTGATCATTTTTTTAATAATGCATACCAGGCGCCAGTATTCATTTGAAGGATTATAACTCACTGCTGCTCTGGACTATATGGCATTGTCCCTAAATGAGAAAGTATTTGGGTGCCTTTACCAAATGGATGGATGAAAACTTTTTTCTACCTAAGATTTGGCTTAAATAATTTTATTTTATACACAGTAAACTTCCCTGTTTATGTTCTAACAAAACATAAGGGAGGGAAATATGTTTGTTATTAAAACATTATGTGTATTGGTTTTTTCTTCATTTGATCTCATTGAATTTGCGTTTTTGCTAATTTACTGTCTGACTTTATACCCAAGCATTTCCTTTTGTCACATTCCACCTCTCTTTCATATGCATATGCCATTTTTGCTCTTGTACTTTTACTTTTGTTGACCATTTTATTTGTCTATGTTGTGAAGTATTTTCATGAGTTATGGAGATAGTCAGAAAAATGCTCAAATCTCTCCATCCATCCATCCAGGTGCATATCCAAAATTGGGTTTCAGGGGTAACAGGTCCAGGAGGGAAAACCAGATAACGCTCTCAGGTGCGGCTCTAGTTCACTGCGCCAGAGCAGAGCAGCACCCGATTTGATGCAAACACTGAGATACTTGTGGCAAAAACTTCACCGCAACCTTGAAGGAGCTGTACACCTTTTTCTGGCTGAGAATAACGGCCTACGACTTAGGAGTCAGTCTGAATTAAAGGTGATTAATCTTATTTCATTGGAATTTTCTTGAGCGGTTCTTAAAAACATGCAACGTGTTTCTAGCAATTTGTGTCATTGCTTTTAAACTGTTTTGTAATTTGTTTTAAAGTTGTGCATATGTTTTAATTTGTTTTACTTTTGTGTATCCAGATTTCTGCTCAGATCCCTTTTGAAAATAAAATCTGGATTTTAATGGGGTTTTACCTGGTTAAATAAGGGACAGGAAAAAAAAGGGAAACTGATTTTCAACCTGACCACTTCACACCTGGCTGCGAACCACATCAGTGCCTGCTGAAGGTCATAGCATGAAGATGCCAACAGAACCACATCATACACACACACACACACACACACAAACAAAAAAAAAATATCAGAAATGAGGTTCTTAAACCAAAGATCCTCATCTTTCATCTTCAGACCAATACTGCTACTGGCCATAAACAGCACAAACAGAGTTGTGGAAAGAGGACAGTCCTGGTCAAACACAAACTTGAAACAAACTCTCCCGGGCACAGCTCTTACTCTGTTTGGACAGCAACAAGATATCCCTAATAGTAGAAATAAGAATCAAACTACTCTGATCCCTACCTGCTCCATGGAAAACATTTCCAAAGCCTTTAGACTCTCAGGATGAATCCTGTTCACACCTTGCAACTTACCACTCAATACTTATCTGTGTTATTGACCTTACCATCTCCAATAAACAAAAATCCTCTGAGCCCCATCCTGTGTTCCCAGTCACCACTCTGTTGGTCTGGGACTATAGTCAGAAATTTCTGATATTTTCAATGTCATTATAAAATGTTTTTCTGGAGCTACCATCTCTATCACTAGAACTACTAAGCATAAATTCCTCTGAACTGCCAAGCCCTCGCAGAGTTATGCAGGGCACCAGCCCTATTGTCCTCCTGCTTTTGTTGTGCAAACGTAATAATTACCTGTAAACCCTTGCACAATTCTATTTATTCAGACTTCCATCTCAATCCATGACAGCTCAAACATAAGCGTGTCACATGGAAATTTCACAAGCCTACATAAAAAATAACCCACAAACTCCCTGACCATCTAATATGAAAGACACACATTCACAAAAATGTGGAAACACAATTCTGTTTTATTTATAAAAAATAAATAATAACAGAGTAAAGTTGCTCATATAATGAAATAACTCGATTAAAAGAACATGTGAAGACATAGGTTTGCACACAAATAAGCTGACCCATAGTCCATGGTTGATAATTTGCTTGTACAACAGAATGAAATAGCACTACACACACACACGCATACATATGTGTGTGTGTGTGCATTTATATATATGTGTGTAGGCTTGTACGCGTGGGTGTGTGTGTAAAGTGCTTTGTCATACTTTCCATGACAGTGTACATACCTCATCTTTTTGTGTGTGCACACTAATGCTCTCTTCCTTACTCTGATCAAATCCGCAAGGCTTAGTATGTGCGTCATAAAATCATTTCATGTTCTGACTCTAATTCAAAACCTTCTATCTCTCACCTCCCCCCAAAAAAGCAAAACCAAAGTGTTGTTATATATATATATATATATATATATATATATGTGTGTGTGTGTGTGTGTGTGTGTGTGTGTGTGCGCGCGCGCGCACCCTTCCGTATACTTATGTCTACACACCTATATTGACCTACACCTGCCAAAACGCTTCTGCTGCTCCCACCTCCTTCGTCACCTGCCACAGTCAGAGCTCACAGTTCAAAGTCACATCTGACCCTTCAGCCACCCTACAACCATCTCCATCCACGAGGTCGCTCGCTCGCTCAACCGCGCACCGGTTAAGACGTCAGGATTGGACGCAGCAGGGGATCCCCAGCACACCGTTACCGAGTCGCGTAGCGCACCATCATCATCATCCTTTACCGGGAGGAGGAGAGCTCGCGCCGGCTCCCAGTTGAGCGCGAGCGCCAGAACACAGGACACTGTAGTTTCTCACTTCGAGCACAGCTCGCGCTCTAACTCTCCCCCTCCTGCTTTCTGAGTCTTTTGCTCTTTGTGCTGCGAAAGCCTAAGTGCAGAAGGTGCTGCGCGACCGGTTTTTTTGGTTTTTTGGAAGGAAGAATAGGGAGCAGAGGAAATAAAAAAAAAGGAGGTTTCACCTTCTTGGTCCTGAGAAGAAACAATATGGAAGAGATGTCTACTCTATGTTAGTTTTATCGCCACTTGGACAGACGAAGCGTGCGTCTGCCCTTCTAAACGGCACTTTGTTCACCTTCACGTGCGTCCTCATACCTGCGCGCGCGTCTCGCTGCCTTGGACATTGCTTTTTAAAAACAAACATAGGTTATTGTAAAAAAACAATGATGAAAGAGAGGAACGTGCTCGTTTCTTTTTCTTTTTCTCTTTTTTCCTAGCTGAGAGTAACGTGTCCAGAAGCGCGATAAAAGTGGCGGAACAGGCGACTCAGCGCGGAGATTTTCCTCAATGTTCATTTTGGTTTTATTTATTTATTTTTGTTTGTTTGTTTGTTAACCTTTTGTTGAAGTGCTAAGAGAAACGGTAGCTGGCTGAAGTGGAGAGAGTTTGTTCGGGTTTGAAAGTGGAACAGAAGAAGCGGCTGTGGTCGGAGGATTCCCGCTCCAACTGGCAGGTAGGAGCGCACTGACACACAGGAGGGAAAAACAGAAAACTAGAAGAAAGCCCATTTGACATTACAGTGTCCAGGATGTAATTTCGGCTCATTTATTTAAATTACAATTGCAATCCTTTAGAGTTAACCCCACGTTACCATTTTTTCCATGAAAGACAGTTGCCGTTCTTTAACATCCAAATACTTTGCGCACAGATGTTGACAAAACACCGGAGGAAAAATGAAGACGTGTGACGTGGTCAGCATAATTATGACCTTTTAGGTTTTACCATGTTTCACATTGTAAGGACCAATTAAGACAGCTGAGCCTCCTCCAAAAGTTTTCTGTTTTTTTTCAATTTCTTGATTGAAGTGCTTTAAAGTTTCTCCCCAAATGTTGGAAATTAGGTGTCTTATTTTAATTAAATGATTTTACAACCAAGAACCACTTCAAAACTTTGGGATGGAAAGCATGCCATTCTTTTGTCCATTGATTCAGTCTCCTCTTCTAAGATTCTCACGATTTATTTTTGTCACAAAAAGCAGAAACACAAGCAAAATTAAAGCTTAAGGTATTTCACAGTTGGTATTGTCATTTTAAATTAAGCACCGGTAAAAATAAAGCTGCTTTCATTTACTTTGAGGAGAGAAAATTCTTGGAGGTTTTGTGTGGGTGAGTACGATGTGTGAAGGAGTGGAAGGTTAAAATGGCAAACCACAGAAAATGCAAAACAGCATGAAAGACTGAGTGGCTTTGCCTCTGCTGGCATGTCACATATCCCCTCTCTCTTACACTATTTGCCCCTCACTTTCAAAGATGGTGTAGTCTAGACCTTCCTCACTATTCAAGGAAAATGTTAATTTTTGTATTGATCTGCAGCTTTACCTTCTCCTAACATCAATTTAGTATTTTATCCAGAATCTCATCATTTCTCAGGGGTTTTAGGTAAAGGCGTTTTTATTTTTACTTCGGTGCAGCCCTCTTAGAAATGGCATCATTCATGCTTAGTTATTCACTGTGGTGTGTTTGACAGAAAGAAATCTTGAGGACTTTGTAGCTTTTCAGATTTTTACTTTGATGCAAATAATCCAAAGTCCTAATTGTTCCTATGATTGTGTTTGATCTGCCCCATGAGTGTGAGTGATGAATTCATGAGGAAGTTCAGTTGTTTACCTCATTACTTCACACGAATGATGAAAAACGGTGAAATGGCTTCTGCGACCCACTTTTAAGCAACTAAAAATGAAATAATGTGGTCGTTGGGAATTTTGCATGTGTTCCAAGTTGCATTTGTGTTTGGATTAGTTCTGTGTGAAGTGGTGAAAATAACATAGACATTTCAAACAATGCCCAATTAAGGGGTGCCATCTAATAATTCAGTTAACACCTTTAGCGCCCGTTTTATAGTACAATGATACTGTATCATTTGTTAATTTTTCTTTTTACTTTTTTAAATCTAGGTGTATCATAATAAAACAAACTTTATTTCAGCTGATTTATTTTTATAGTTCAGTGGCCTAATAATGAATTCTGAGCAATACAATACATATCAACTGTAAA
The DNA here is from genome assembly GCA_010277075.1 of Poeciliopsis retropinna. NCBI lineage: Eukaryota > Metazoa > Chordata > Actinopteri > Cyprinodontiformes > Poeciliidae > Poeciliopsis > Poeciliopsis retropinna. Next base: position 20,040,297 of record VMRM01000013.1, on the reverse strand, counting down.
AACAAAATAAAGAGAATTAATTTACCTTTATCCGATGCCTTCGTATATGAAAAGCTTCTTACCGAAACTACGTTTCTTTCTTGCTTTTAAAAGAAAATTTTCAGCTCTTTTGACTGTTTATTCATTCTTTTTGCTTTTAATAATTTTTTCTCTGCTCATGCTGTACAAATAGATATTTTTCTGTACCAGAACCAATTTTTTTTCAAATAGTTTTTCTTCAGTATATTTTGTAATGTCAGACTTGAAAAGTCTCCAGATTTGGCAGTGCTCTTGGTCATGTTTCCGCATCACATTGGGGTTCAGAAAACCTTAAACCGAACAGAATATATGAGTTTAATCTTTTTCTCACCCCTTTACTTTAAGTTTGAATAAAAATTTTATTTCCCAGGTTGACATGTTTGTAGCATTCATCTCGCCCTAACCAAAATAAAACAGACGGGTTTCTTTTTCGCACGTATTCCTTTTCCACATTTTAATGTTGCCTTTATAATAAATGATATAAACAATAATTCATTTTAAAGATGTCAGTAAGATTAATCATTTTTAAATGTGTGAGATAAGGCCAGAGGTCAGATGAGGTCGGATAAGGTCGGACTTTGATTTGTTAGATGCAGTTTGCAGTTTATGCCAATAGATGTCCTGGTATCCTTTGCACTGAACCCTAAAAGTGTTTCAGTCACTCAAATGAGAGCGCAGTACCATTAGTGCTCACTCCCAGTTGTGTATTCCTTCCCTGCCTGCACCTGCAAATATGCAGCTATTCACAGAATAGTTCAACTGATTTTTTTTTTTCTTTTTTTTTTTTACCTTCCTTACTGTGTATTTTCCCTAATGTGGTCCGTGGTCATTATTTTCACTTCACAGTTGACTGACCTACCCACAGGATATTTCTGGATGTTCTGCACACAGTAAAGTTAGTTTACATGCTCTGGCATACAGGATTTCTTAACATAGTGTGTATGGAAAGTGTGTGTTTTAGACCTGTGTCCTTGTTGTCACACAAAATATGGTAATTGTTCCACACTTGCTTCAGGACTTTAATACAACTTTTTTGCTTCTGCAAAGTAGGAATGCTGCTATTTTTGCTGTGTCGATCGAAATTAGACAATTTTCAACTTGACCATTTTTCTTACTAAACTGGTGACATATTCAAAAATATTTATTCAGACATAAAATATTTGAAACAGGTGAACAATGAAACAACAAATTTAAATGAATGAGTGAATAATCTAACACGTAAAACTGGAAATCAGTTTTATTCTTTCTTTATTTTTTTTTTATAAATCTAAATAAATGTTAAACACAGATGCAATTTTAACCTTGGAAAAATATCTCTTGGTTCCTACTTTAATTTCTTGAGTCTTTCTGAGTAGCAGTAGCATAGCGTGATTTATAAGGAAATGATAAATTAATGTATGATACCTTCTTCTGTTTAGTTTTATGTAAACAAGGAGCTTTGTGTAATCACTTAAGTAACTTGCTAATGTTGATTTGTGACAGGAAGAGAATTCCTTGTAACCTAGTCCTGTGTTGTGTGTGTGTGTGTGTGTGATGTGTGTGTGATGTGCGTGTGGGTGCGGGTGTTTTATTTATTTTTTTGAAGAGAATACATAGTGACTACATTTTACATGTAGCCACACTTCAAGAAACAAACTTTATGCAAGTAAATATCAAGTGAGAATATGCCCAACATGCCTAACATTAGAAATCAACGTCTGCATAAATCAGAAAAGGGCCCATAGAGATGTATTATTGCCTGTTAATTTTTTGTGTGCTATAAAATGCTTCACATATCTTATTTACCTGTGGACACTAAAAACCCCAAAAGGTACTTAATTTAAGCAGCCCTTTTTTCCTACAATTGTACGTTTGCTTCCAGTTGGAATCGCTGTACAGTCCTATCTTCTACGCCATGACCTCTGAGCCCATCAGACTGTAAAGCTCTCAGTGTGTACATGTCTCTGTGCCTGGGTTTGTCTACAGTTTTGTTAGTAATATGGTGGTTTGGGATTTGTGAAGCTTCTGTATCCTTTTTAATTTGTTGTTTGTTTTAACTATTACAATTTTTAAACTGAGCATTTACCGACTTCTGCCTGTGTGTGTTTGAAGAAAAAGAGAGATTTGTGCATCATTTACACTTTTACCAGGGATCATTCATCTTGAAGAGCGTGATAAAAGCAGTGCAGCGCTGCATTAGAGGACCACATTTGTGCCAGTGAGTGTGTTTGAATCTTTACTTGAAATTTAATGGAAACACAATGTTTGACCTTTCAGTTTGTTCAGAAGCAGATCGTTGAAACAAAATTAATCCACTACAGCTTTTTATTCTCTTATACTCACAGTTAGGTCGTGTGTTGTTATTAAGCAATTAAATACTTTGTCAGTTAGCTAAAGGAAACTCCCTAGATTTTCTAGCTCTGCAACCATGAAGGGAAGGAATTAAACTTACGTAAAACCTTTGAGGGGAATATATAATATATGTATTGGATGTGTGTGTGGATGCATGGATTACAATTTACACAACTCCTAGACACTATTCATATTAAAACAGTATGAATTAAATTTGGAAAGATGAAATTTAGCTTCAGTTAGCTGTCAGGTGTAGAAAAATTGTGACAACAACAAAAAAAAGGCAATCAACACAGATTAAATGTACTCAAATTAAAGGTTCAGTTTTTCTAAAATGTTCTTTCCAATATTAGGCTTTTGTGCAAAAAGATACATTTATTTTTCAAATCCTTAGCAAATTTATTGTTCATTACGGTGGACACTAATAGTGAGTTGTAGCTTGTAAAATCTAAACATTTTTATGTTTTTAACAAGGCATCTCATAATTCAGTCATAGTTCTGAAAAGAAAATTAATTTGATTCGTGGGCTGCTGTCCACAGAGTCCTGACCATAAACCTATGAAGAAGTTTTACTAAAGATGGCTTTACACAGCTGTCTGTCTTTTCATTGACACCAGATTGAGAGGAATACATGCTGTCAGAGCAAATATGTGCTGTCTTCAGCGCTAAATATGGTAAAACAATATAATAAAGATTTTTTTTTTCAAACTTAATCTTCACAAAGTTTGTCAGACAAACTGTAATTTGGTTTTCTATATTATCCAAAACATATCCAAAATTTATTGGATATGTCCAATAAATTTTGGACATATCTTTGAATAACAGATTGGCACTAAGCTTTCTTTCTCATTACATTGAAACCAATATTGGAAATTGTACTTAGTCTGAACCACGGGGAATTTAAATGGCTAATAAGCTTCCTAAAATAAACAAACAAATAATATGCAGAAATTGGAAGTAGGTAACAGTATGTTATAGATTTAGCTTTTTTCCTTACAAAAATCATTTTTATTGCATTTCATTTGAATGTGGTATATTGGAATGTGGTATATTGTACACTGTCATCATCCTTTGTTTTTTTTTTGTGGTTTTTTTATTAAATCCCCAGTACATTCTGCATTGTGACCCGATTTAACCTTTAGCCCATGTCCCAGGATTTTCCATCTGCTCCTCAGTTGTCTGTGTTATCGCCTCGGACCACTCCAAGTGGCTCCAAGCTGTGGCGCCCTTTCTTTTTTGTTCTTCACCCCAACAACTTAAGCAGTCTGTCCTGTTTTGTTTTTCTTACAGAAGTCCCGGATTGGGTTTTAAAATGGAATGCTAGCTTTCTGGTTACATCGTAATGCAAATTTTAAAATAAACCTTACCAGGAATCTCAACACACGTCATCTTTGCTGTTTGAAATTTGACTGCTACAGCTGGCTGCCGCGAAATGCAATTTTTGTCCTGTCACAGGATTGGTTCACGGCAGAGTTCTCAGAGGCCGAGCCCTTTTTTCAACACGTTTCGTAACTACAGAATGACGAGTATTGCTACTTTTAAAAATAAGCACTGTTTCATCTTTCCATCTTTCTTAGGTTTACATTTTTGCATTGTAGCAACTATTGTGAAAGCTTCACATAAACATATAGAAATGACTGGAAACAAATTCAAGCAAAGAAGATAGTTTTGATTATGCACACACTTTGGAAAATAGGGACAAGAAATGTAATGAGAAAACATTGCTTTTTTAGATACTTTGAATTCTTCTGGTAAATGTAAAATGTTAGCTTTTGTTTTTCTTCCAGACATGTAAACCGTTTGAGTTATTTTATGCTGTAGTTGTCCATATGACAAAAGCAAAAGGAGAAGAAAAATCTGCTTTAGTCTTTTGGGAATTGAAATCTTGGAATGTAAGTCCTGGCTCGCCGTCTTTATCTGATTCCTTTCTTCTGTTTAATTATTTAAAAATCATCATCATAATGTATGTCATTTTGCTGTTATCATTGTGGGTTTTAGGAATTTTGATAAACATGACAAAATAAGTTGAACATCTGAACATTTATGGACTTTTTATTGTACTTTTTCTCTTACCGGCATTGTGTTTCTGTTCTAAGTAATTGTTGTTTCTTTTGTTTGTTTTTTTGAGTAGGTAAACGTTCTTAAGATAGTCTCAAGTGTTGAAAAAAAAAAACGAGGTGGTTTACATGCATCTGCGTTTCTTTCATGATAAGACTGCATAGCTCTTCTGGATCTAGCAGAATACTACAAAAAGACGTTCTTATAAGATAGTTAAAGGTGAATACCCTTCTTTTCTTTTATTAAGGAGTTTTAAAAGCAGAAAGTTGATTACATTTTACATGTAATTGACATCTTCTTCTGCATTTCTGAACATTCATGTACGATATATGCAGATTCTGAGAATTCTGTCAAGGATGATTGAAAAGACTCATTTAATCTGTATGATCCCTGTTGGGATATTCAATGCGTAGGGCTCTCTTTTTTCTTTGAGTGTGTGTGTGTAAATTAAACTGAAATGAATTTATAAGAATTTTTCTGAAAACGTCCCTGATGCATATTGTATGCAGACTGCAGTTTCAAGAGGATAGTGAATTATTCAAAGTGAGTCATTGAAATAAACAAATTGATAAAGCTTGTATTAAGAATATATTTGCAAATCAAAAACTTTGAAAATTTATATACTTATGAAAACAGACAATTTGAATTGTGCTTAGCTTGTGCCTGGCTAAAGAAGCAATACATTGATGACTATTTATTTAAATAAATTAAACACAGTGGAAACAACCAGAACGTCTTAGTTTGCTGCAAAGCCCATTTCTTGCATGTGGCTTGTATTAGACACAGACAAGTCGTTATGTTCTTCTATAAATCACACACAATCATGCTCATTCAGAATTTTGTGCAGCTCTCACAAATAATCAGGAGACACACCTCTAATTTTCTCCTCTAATTCCAGTGCTTTGGACAGTGTGAGGTTCCTCCTAGTGGCAATATTTGGTACTAGAGCATCTAAGCAGTATATGTTTTTGTAAGATGCACATTAATTGGCCTAAAGATGGTCATTTATTTTACTTTCATAAAATGTATAATATTTGTCATTACTTAAATGTAAATTTTACTAATTCACAAGTACATGGTAAAGAAATTCAATCACTTTTTGTTCATATATATACATGCGTGTGTGTGCATACACACACACCCACACACACATAAAAACATATACATGATTTGTTAATTTAAATTTAAAAAATCCCAAAATGAAATGCTGAGCATCCACAAGGTCTGCTGAGAGAAAAAAAATGTAATTGTTTTGTGAAGTAATATTTACTCGTTTTTCTGCATGGAGGCTCTCAGTCTGATTTTTAGTTCAAGGTTGAGAATTGTTATTGTGATCATATTTATATTCACTTTTACAGATGAGCGATTTTATCCTTGACTTAAGTTTATATGTGGATGCATGGATGCATATTGAATGAGCTAAACAATGGCCTGTTCAAGCTGAGGTGCTTGTTAAACAATAGACATTGTATTTGATTCTCAAAAATGATTTGCTATGATATTATTTTAAATAAAATTTTAGTTCAAACTATTATTTTTTGTTATTGTCATTATTTCAGATAGTTTTGTAAAGTTTTCCAGTTTTATAAATTAGAATGACATAAAAAGTATTTAATTCTCTATATAAAGTTAAAATAAATAAATAAATAAATAATAATAATAGTAACAATAATAACTAATTGTAAAAGTGTTATATTTGGAAATATGATAAATATTACATAGAGAATAGTTTGTTTTTTGTTTTTATCCTAAAGTATTTTAATTGTATTTTATTTTAGTAATAAAATTGGGGCAAAAAAAAGGGGAGTGTAAATGTGCTGGAAGAAAGTTTTTTTTTAATTATTTATTCAGCATTAAAATTTTGCATGAAACTGATGCATTATAATAGTGTTTGGTTGGAAATAAACACTTTTGCTTTTCTCTTTTTTGTCTAAATATGGCCCTCATCAGTTAATGAGGCTTTGTAACCATGTGCTGAAATCCTTTAAATCTTGAAAATTGTAGTGTTTAAGTTATTTCACTTGGATTGTAGTCTGGCTGTAAATTGACATTCAATCCACAAACCAAAAAAAAAAAATCTATGATTTGGCAAGTCTTTTTTTTTTCTCTATTTCCAATCATTTAGTTTTGGTCTCTTATTAATTTTCCTAATCTTTGCATTTATTTTAATCTAGTTATGATCCATCCACAAAAAATGCATAATTTGTATCAGAGTCAATCTAAGATTATTCATTTTGTGTAAAAAAAATAAATAAATAAGGAAACAGACATACAGTGTGAGATGATATTTGGGAGAACTATTTTGTGAAACAGCAAGCATTTAATTCTTCTTTGGATGCAGTTAAAATCCTTGCACCCATTTGATAATTTTTTTTTTTACAATATTTACATATAGGATATGAAAGAATATATATTTATGATGTAGTCCTGATTGGAAATAGACTTGTATTAAAACATAAGAATGAGTAGTTTTGCTTTCATAGTCAAATAGAAAAAAAATTAAAATCACAAACTGGTTCTAGATTCATGTTAGCAGTGTTAACACTTTCCTGGCACATAGTGCTGTAAAATAACACACCACACTATGATAACTTCAATTGTCTTAAAAAAGCTGACTCGACATGATTTTAGAAAAATAAATAAGTTACTTCACAATTTAACTCGTTGAAAATTGGGCCTCTGTTTCTTTAAGAAGCTCCTAGTCTTTCTGACACTCTGCTTTCAGAAAATCATCACATCATTCCTTTATCAAGGCTTTAAAGACGTTTGTAGGAGCGTTGCACTGAAAAGTAGCTTATTTAATTAGTTCAGCATATATGCAGTTCCACCAGGTGTTTTCTTATTGCTGCTGGCTAGTCTGGAGGAGCTGAGTGAGGGAGGAGCTGAGTGAGGGAGGAGCTGAGTGAGGGAGGAGCTGAGTGAGGGAGGAGCTGAGTGAGGGAGGAGCTGAGGGAGGGAGGAGCTGAGGGAGGGAGGAGCTGAGTGAGGGAGGAGCTGAGTGAGGGAGGAGCTGAGTGAGGGAGTCTCCCCGCGCTGAGAGACAGAAGCTCGTAAGCTTGAAAACTGCATCTCTGAGAAAGAGCTTCGCCAAACGCAGCGCTCGGTTACACCACTTGTTTTGTGCTGCCGAATGGCTACCAGGAGAGATTAAAGGATTTCTCAGATATGTATGAAAGAACGCAACACTCCAGATATTATAACGTGATTTAAAGCTCAAAAGAAGTAAATTTTACTTCATATTGTCATTTTAAAATGTTAGAAACTATAAATCTATAAATTTATTTAAACCAGTGTTTCATTGCCCAGCTTGAACAGGATATAGTCCACCTGCTCAAGATCTGTAGGCGGACTACACTGGTGGACTCTACAGGATTATCATTTGTATTAAATTTGCTAAAACATTAAGCATGAAAGGAACTGTAAAATGTCTCATCGTAGAAATTTAACGTTTCTCTCAGGAGACTCCAGTGACATTTTGTCTCTGCTAACTATTCATCCTGAACACCAATTAGCCAGATTGTTATTAAGAGATAAGATAATAGAGTGAATGTTTTGAGTTACGTCCCTTTGTGTGAATGTTAAGGTGGTATTTTGTGCCATTTGGATGGAGTGATAATGCTTTTGTTTGCAATGGGATTGCTATGATAGCTGGTGATGATGAAAAAAATCTGCAAAATCCCTGATAGGTCCAGATATCTGGAAATGCAGAGTGATCGCTACGATAGCTCCATGTTGACATGTAGTGTTGCACTCTCACCAAATTTATATGATTCTTTTACTATCAATAATAATATAAATTCTTACTACTCATTCTATTCTACTCATTTTACATTGGGACACATTTTTTATTCAAGTCTTTTTCCATTTATATGGATTTATGTTAAATACATAAAATGCTAAATGTTACCACATTTATTTGTTCTAATGAATTAAATTAAATGGCAGTATATGGAATAAATCTTGAAAGAAAAATAGGATCAAGTGTCCCTATTTAAACAGAAACTTAAATATTTTTCTTCCCTCCAAATTCCTCTTTTTTTAAAATGATTATGTCCTGAATCTAATGATAAATGAACAACATTTGATCCTAAAAAAAAAATCTTCACAAAATATAATAAATGTTGATACATTTAAATGTTAAAATATTTAGGACGCTGGAGTCTCTTGTATCTGTTTATTACAGACAGCAAAATCTCTGCAGCCCTCATGTAGTTTTAAGCTGTGAAATCCATTTTATTATTTTACAAAGTCTACTTTTCCATTCTTATGTTTTCTGAAGTACACTTATTCAATTTTAACCATATTTATTTAACCAAAAAGTATGTAATTATTGAGTGAATGAAAAGAGTTAAATAATTCAATAGCCTAATTTATCTACGTGCTTTTATTCAGGTTTCACAAATATAACAAGGCTGTTGTTCAAGCTGAACAATGAATCATTTTATAAGGTGTTTAAAAGTATTTCAGTGTTTGATACCAAAACAAAGAATCTCATGTTTTTTACAGTTGAATAAAATAAAATCTTCCTTTTAAAAATGCTTTACAGTTGAACCTGCATGCAAAATTCCTGCAAACATTAAATCCTTGAGCAGACATTCATAATTATCAATAGATTTATTAATTTTTATTTCCTAACTTTTTCTGTTTAGCTTCCGTTCCTGCATCTCTCCGTTTCCACTATTTTACCCAAAAATTGAGCAATGTTTTTTTTTTTCCTCAGAAAATATTTGATATGGCATATGTAGCAAGAAAGCACTCAAAAAACTCTAATCTCGATTTATTTAAATGTAAAAAAAAAAAGATTCTCACTAACTTGCTGCTGATTCATGATTCTGATGTTAGTGGTTGTCATGTGTATGCTTGCTCCACCAGTCAACCATGTGTTGACGAAACATGTAGAAAAATTGTTCTCCCAATTTGTAAAATTTGCTAGACTTTATTCCTTTCTTTTTCTTTTTGGAAGTCGGTGTTGCAGCCAATTTTTTTTTTTTGCTATTGCGGAAATAATTGCTTTCCGGCAGTCTCGGTACCATGGTGAGCATGGAAGCCTGACTGAAAGGTGCTTACAAAGAATTCTTTAATGAAAGTCGCACGGATTTGTTTTGTTGTAGAATGATGCAGATGAGCAAATCTTACACAAATGTGTTTTTGTTCTAAGTCTGTTTGCACTGAAAGTGTTAGCACACTAACAAAGATGAATAAAAATATCTAGTTTTCTAAAGGCTGCTGGTGCTTTTTCAGGTATGAAATGGAGAGGTGCACCATGGGATGTTTGGTACTGACCACCATTCTGTCCCATCAATGCAGATATTCTACCTCTTCTCTTTCTGCCATTTTGAACTTAAACTGAAACATGCCATGTTGGGTTTAGGGATGGAAGTTATTGATTTATGAGTTAATTTAAAATTGACTGATCTTATTAACAGACTAATAGTAATATGAAAAGTGACCATTTTATATAAACCTAAGTTTTATGTTATATTAAGACGGTTGACTGTCTTTTCATAAAATAAAGAGCTAAAGTTTTCATAAAATGCTGAATTTCAAAAATAAATTTTTGTCAGTTTTATGTTGACTTAATAAACAGAAAATTGTGATTTTCTCACATTAATTAATTAGACATATTTATAAAATATAATAAGACATGAATCTATTGGGTTGCTGAATAGAAAACTTAAATATGTGAAATACTTAATTCTCCATGAACAGAGAGATGCTCACAAAGATTTTACCTGCCACACTGTTTCAAAGAAGTGGACAGAAACTGTGATGTAATTCTCTGCTGTCAGGACAGTGTCCAATCAGTTGTGAGAACGATACTTACTGCTGTTAGTAAGTGCTTCCAATTCTGCTACCTTCCATTTGTTGTGCCCCTCTAAACAGGTAGTTTTGAATCCTCTCAGAGGAATGTTAAAATGCAGTAGCTGATGAAGACCATCACCATCAACCTTACTTTATGGCATCATGTCTTTTTCAATTGTGTTACAATTTTTTCCACAATGCCCTATGTTCTTCTGTCATCGCATCCTTCCGTTTGAAGCACATCAGTCATTTTTGGGTAAGAAGTTGACGCTGCTCCATCATGCAGCACAGCTGAATGAATGTTATTAAGGTGAAACTTAAGGAACTTGTCAAGTGTTTATATTTCGAAACAGGATTACATAGGATGCGTTTTCCGTGCCACAATGAACACTATTTGGACTGTTTCTCTTTTCTGTTCAAGGATGGCCCTGCTGTCTTTATTTCTGTGTCAACTTGCTCCATTTTAGGATGTAAAGCAGTGCTCTCTTCTGGGTGTTGGGCACATTACAAAGCTGAAAGAAGCTGTAAGCTGTGTAAGCATTGTTAGACAATCGAATAAAAGTAATTTTGATCTCATAAATAATCAGCAATTAATTATTGCATTCTTAGTTGGTTTCCTCTTTCAAAAGGAGCCAAAGCACACTGTCAAAATGGTTTTATAAAATATATCGCAAATGTATATTTTATAGTAAATGTAATTAATTGTACACTCTTATTGTAAATATGCTACAGCATACCTTGAATTGGATAGTCTTTTTTTCTCCAAAATATTTCAGGAACTCATCCTGACATATTATCTAATTTTATAGGCTGGATATACGTTCAAACCTCTTCTGCAAACACCTGATCTGGGTTGTGAGCGTTATTGGAAAAGGTGAAAATACATTGCAGAAATTTCAGCTCAATAATTAGTCCTGTACGGTTCCTGCCATAACACCCCCAAAAGTATTTGCATTTCTTTCTTATTAGGGCTCAACGGTAAAACATTGTTGTTTGTTTAATAAAACTGAATGCATCCCCTTGCAGTTCTTTCTCTGATTATGTTCTGTATTTGGCCTGAATTCCTCAAAGTGAGTCCTCAGCTTTGTAAGCAAAACATCTGCAAAGTGTGTGATTTGTTTTGCTGACTGTCATCTGTGTGTATGGTAGAAGAGGTGCAGGAAACAGGGTTGTCAGGGTCATCGCACACCTGCGTGTTCGCATGTATTCCAGAAGCAGGGGGATACAGTGCCGCCACTGCTGCACTGTGATGAGGATGGGGTATCCCGCAGGGGCCTATATGATGAACATGTAAATATTTCTTCACCTGAACAGAATGACATTGTGCAAACTTGCGCAAACAAAAGTTTCAGTCGTATAATGAAAACAATTAAGTCTACACATATTTGGCAGTGTACTGTAACAAACTTTGTATGCGAAGAAGGTCCTGTTTGTCTTAACACAGCTGTAACTAAAGCTTCTGTAGCGCAGATTCACGGTGAATGCTGCATCAAACCCACCGGCACCTCTAATGATGAATGACTGCACACACAGTTGAACAAACATTACACAACCGGGACTTTGATGATGTTCAGCCATGTTCCTTTAATCTTTTTAGCCAGCTGGTCGAAGCTTCTCTTCTCAGGGATTGTGGTCATTCTTCTCCTTTAATGAAGACATACAGAGATAGAAATGTTTGCACGTGGTCAGCTAGAGAGGGATCCAGGCAACCTTCACTGACTGGCCCTCAGACTAAATTTACCCAGGGGCATCATGGTTGGATAGATGCAAAAACCTTAAATTCCTTTTAAGTAACACTCAAAGTGGCTCCATGCATAAACTGCATGAATTGCAAGGGATGACAAACAGCTATAGTTTCAAATAGGTCAGCGTGCTTATATGGGTTAGGAGTTTGTGTGTGTGCTTGCAACTCTTTGCTGGTCCAGGGGACAACTGGCTGAGTTTAGCTCTTTACACTGTTTGGCCCTCATTTGTTGTAGTGGGACATTGTGGAGCGCACAGGAAATTGCATATTTAAGCATAAGCACTGTACATAAAAACGAATAATTTTATTTTTGTTTTACAAATGTTAAATATTGCAGCTTCTGCAAGTAAAATAGAAAATGAAGAAAAATGAAATGAAAGTGTTTCTTGCAACACAACATGGCTCAGTTTGATTGCATGACATTTTTGTGTGAAGTTATTAGTGAGCTTCATCTATTCATTACTTATATTTTTTTTACTGTAGCTACTAACAGTTTTAAAAATACAAATACCAAAATACAGCGTGATATATAATGTGAAGCATCTTTCTTAACTTTGGTCATCTTTTATTTAAACAAAGAAAGGCTGGTTAAAAAAAAAAAAAAAAAAAAAATTACATCATTCTAAAATGAATATATCATGTTGGAAGGAACCATTCTTGAACTGAGTGAACTCTTTCAAGACCCCTGCAACTAGATTACTTCAGCTACACATTTGCAGTTAAATTGCAGATAATTCATCCCTAAAATAGAATTCACTCTGAAAATTGCTACCTGCTGCGAATCCATGAGTGGTTTGTGATGGTAATCAATATATATGTTCATTTTTTAATTTACTGTTTTTCTGTGTTTTTTCCTACTAGTTATTTGATTCATTTTTAATGGAAGTTGCTGAAGTAATATGTTTGGTATTTTTAGATACATCTTACATGCACAACATACTTTTTTCAGTTTGCTTTCTTCTTTGTTTTCTATTGTCTTTCACAACACCTTTTGTTCATTATTTTTAACATCTGGTCAAGAAAACTGTTTATTCCAAGAACACAATGACAGATTATCCAGCAGGTGACAAAGAATCAAGAACATAATATAAACTTTATATGAGTAATGCTTTATATCATAAAAGCATTACACTCACAGTCTGCAGTATGAGGACATGAAAGGAATGTTTGCATATAATATTTTATTTGAAATTATGTTTAAAGTGTCATGCATTCACACTCTGAATATTGAAAATATATTTGACCAGTTGGATGAACAATAAGCTGCTCTTACTGTCTATGACTGATGTCTGAGTATTTGAGAGAGCAGTGTGCACTTTACGATGGAAAAGACAGAAATGAATCGGAAAAATAATCAGCAACAGTATTTTAGTGATGTATTTTTCTGATGGTGTTTGATTTTGTTGGCCTGATTACTTTTACAATGTATTACTCCATTCATCTGAGCTAAACTGCACATTATGGATCATTTTTACAGCAAATTTCAACAAAATAATACAAAAAAATAAATGATACATCTGCAAAAAGTAATCTGTTTTATTCAATGCAGCTTTTTGTGTAGTAGGTTTGAAGCAAAGTAACAAAGGATATTATGCTGAAATTTAAAAATATAGTATTACATAATTACAATTATTGAATAAGTGTAATAGAAAAAACCCATAAGAACAAATAAAACCTAAATACATATTTAATAATGTTGTCTTCTTTAATGCTCTTCTAACGTTCTTTGGTTTATAAAGCCGTTCATGATGAAATATGCTGTTCAGCTAAAATACTAAAATGTCCCACAGTGACTCGCACCTTAGTGCATACACACACATGCAAACGCACCCCAATGCATGCACATGCAAACACACCCCAACCCATGCACACACACGCACAAACACGCCAACGCACGCATACACAGGGATTTAGGATAATGTACACGTCAACATTTTTTTCCATCTCGCTAAGAAACTACTTTTTTCTTACAATAACATCCCTAGAGGGTTGGTTGGCATTTTATTCTGGACAACAAATATCTCAGGCACACACACACATGCTGACTCAAGCACATGCAACCATGCAAACCAAATATATACAAGGAATGCTTTCATTGTGACTCTTCTTCGAAGAACGGTTTGTGTTCCTTCGAGACGTCTGGTCGGTTGCTTTATCTCAGATTTTGTGACTTTTCTCTGGATGTTCTGGTTTTTCCCCTTTAATCAAGAAACATGTTAGAATAACAGATTATTTAAATTTGGCTTTTCAATAAAAAATATACAATATAAACTATGCATTGTCCTCTGAAAATAATGCTTGTAAATATTGAACATTAAATCTGAAAGTCTTATAGCAAAAATGCTTCTGAACTCCTTTTTAGTTGGCATTATTGCACAATTGAGCTACACAATTTGAGAGGTAGCCAGCAACATGAGAGAAAGTGTAAAATAAAAGGAAAATGTTTCTCATCAAGCATGTTATTTTGCGCAGATTTTTTTGTTTTGTTTTTTTTCAGAATGACAGACAAAGGCATGTTATTATTCGGTTCAAGATAGATATTTAAAACAATCTGAAATCACGGTAGTAAAAAATCTAAACATGTTACAACTGGGGGCAATGTGTGTTGACACCACGGTCTACTGTATGTTTGTGACCATTTAGCTTTCAGTTAAAATCTGTTATGAAGCCTCGACTTATTACAGCAATCGACTTGGTGGCAAAGGGTTACCCCCACGACTTCCCCTCTCAGCTCCTCCAGACTAGTGGCAGCAGTGAGAGTAAGAGCTTCTTAAAGAGACATAGGCCTAAATTCAAGACATTGAGTTAATAACTGAAATTTCTTTTAAGCTATGGTTGATATACAGCATTTGCAGCGATTTTACAACAACTGAAGGTAACATACTTACTTGAATGTGCTATAAAATGGCACAATGTGCTTAGAATATGCATAATACCTCTCCCTTAATAATTATTTTGGTTCACAAACTATAAATCAACAAAATATTCAGAGTTTTGAAAAACTCTCTCTGTCCTTAAGAATTACAAAAAATTTGACATATGAAAAAGTACATTAAAAATCTGTATTTCAAAAGGCCTTTTCACTGCGGTCAGTGAATAAGAAGCAGAAAGATGAGAGAAGATTTGAAAGAAAGTTATAAGGAAAGACAAAGGTTTCGATCCATACTGGAAAAATGGTAAGAAAAATGTCACTGCTAAAATTGATTCGATATTATATGATCTATGAACTCTAGACCAATCAAAAATACATATATATTTTCTCATACCAATTTATGACAGATGAGGTGAAGCAAAATATTTTTTTTCTGTTGTTTGTCTGCAGCACACCTAATATATTCCTAATGTAAGCTGAATATCCTTTGAGCAAAAGCGGGCATATAAAAAGTTATTTGAATTTCAGCAGCCTGTCTTTCTTCACCAAGTAAAAAGGCAGAAAATGCAGTAACCTTTGGATGATGTTTCCCTCTCAAACAGGTATTTGTGAGAATAGCAGCATTGGTTTATGGTGCTAATCAATAATGTACAAGAAAAGAAGAACCTATGGCTTTTTTGTAATAAGTTTACCCTTTGAAAATTCAGTGTTTGGTTTTTGCATGAATTGACTGTTTTGTGCTAATTATCTCCTGAGCTCCAGATGCACGAGAGTGTGCATCTGACTTTGATTAAGTTTCTAAAGTCTCACTATTGCCCTTAATCCAGTTTTCTTTTTCTACACTTCCAGTCCAGAGTCTCTGAGGCTACTCCTACAGTAACATAAATGTGAATGAAGTGACTTTAATTGTTTGGAGGTAGATCCTGTGGGAGCAAAAAAGTCAATAAAATGATAGAAAAATAAAAAATCCTTCTGTTCAAAGTTAATCTCCTCTCTCTTTCTTTTTCTTATTTTCTGTGGTTGTATCTTAAATCATTTCTTTAATTCGGAATTAAATTAAATTCGTTTCATATAACCTTGTTAATTCCTCACACGCTCTGTGATAAATGTTTGACAAGATGAAGCTGCCAAATTAAACCTGTTTACACTGTTCTGAAGCTATTTTAATAGAACACACTCAAAATGTTTTATCTACCTTGGAAGGGCAGAATGGTGAATCTGCTGGTGGTGACACACCGAGCCAGTAATAGAGAAAGCCACAGAACTGAATGTGTTTATGAAGGACGGCAGTGTGTTTTAACCAGCTTCACTGATTCATAACACAACCTTGCACACAGTGATGTCCTGCCAGGGTTCCTATTTTGTTCTTTCAGAATTACTGTATTTCTTGATTCACCTGCTTAAAGGAACTGGGATTCACTCAGTCGTCGTCATCGCCATCTCAGCTGAGCGGAAGACTCCTCTTGCAAATCTGTTAACTATTTGTGATTGTTTCAAGACAATTGCAAAACAGTTAACATATTCAAGCAGTCCAAAGTCAGTTGTTTTTCTGTTTAGTCATAACTAAACAGAAACCCTTCGTTCCAAGCAATTAGAAGCCACCCAGATCATTATGAAACCACTGAAGCACCTGGTTCACACTCTTCCCACAAATCTTCACACATTTTAAGGCCACTCTGCTGACCTTAAAATCTAACTAAGCCCTAAATCACCTCTTTTTAAGTAGTTTACTTACGGTTCTATCTTTGCTTCTGTGCAAATTTGTACATTTGTGTAAATGTATTTAGTCCTGCATTATTTTGCCTAAAACTTTCAGTACTGGCCTTTTTGGTTGAATGGTGCCTAAGCAGTTGCATTGTCCTATTTGACTAAAACAGCATGACTTTACATAATGCGTAATAGGCTTTCCTCACTTAGTACCATGTTCAAGCATAAAACCGTCTCACTCAGACGGGAAGGTGAAAAAAGGTGCCCATCTGTATTGTTCCTTACCAGCATGGATCCAAAACAGATGAGACTGAGTATCGATAGTAGGTAGTAAGTAGTAGTAGCTCTGTCAACAGTGAAGACAATTTGTTAACAATTTGCTGGCTAGACTTGGAGTTAAAATCAACCATCAGAATGGAGAACAAAGTGGATTTAATCTGAAAATGTTCTCACGCTCTCTTGCTCAGAATGGATAAACTGGTTTGAGATGATGGAAAGGTGACAGTCGCTCAAGTAAACTATTGTTAAAACCAAGCTTTGCAGAATACCATCTCTGAAAAGACAACACATCAAAACTTGAAAGGGTACAGACCACTCTGGGTGTTACGCTTGTCAGCTCAAAGCAGGAAATTGAAGCTATAATCTGCTACAGCGCATCAAATGGTGACATAAATCGTGACATAAATGTCACCATTTGATGCGCTGTTGTGGCACATTGCTCCTACATTGCTCATTTTTAAAATAAAGTCAGTCATTTTGATCAGGGTCACCAAAATTAGGAAAAAATTGATTGGAAAAATGTTGCCTGCTTCAGTAAATTTTAATTTTAGATGCAACTCTCAGATGGTAAGGTTCAAGGCTGCCATCTCACAGCAGACAGACAATTAAAACCCCAGAGGTCCTTGGCCAGAAGTGGTTCAAATTCCATCTTTCTCCACCAAAATAATGCAACATTTTACAGCAAAGTAAAACCCTAATTTGAAGATGTGTGAAGCTGTCTGACTTATTCAGCTTCTGTAAACACTGAAGAACTTTGTGACACCAAAAGCCATCAACTGACTTTTCATTTCACATTTCCCTATTCATTGAAAACAATGGATCTGTGACTCAGCCACATCAGTCCTGCCTTGAGACGGTAAAACCAATTACTTTCTTCTCCATCCTGTCTGTGTCAAGAATCATATATTTGAGCATCTTGTGCAAAAAGGCTGAAACGCAGAGTTGCTTTAAATCAATGCTAAAATACAGTTTGTTTAGAGTTGCCTTCGATTCACACTAACTGGAATGTCATTACTGTTGTCTGCATTCACACTTTTCACCACTCATTTCTTTTGCCTCAACAATGCAATGTTTCTTGTTTGTTTTATGTTTACAGAAGGTAGCGCACTTTAAATTCCCTTGCTGTTGAAATGTGCTACATAAATGTTGCTTTGCCTTACCTTATACTGTGTTTTTTTTCTGTTTTTCCAATAAAATAAATCCTAAAATGTGAGAGGTAAAGGAACTTCGGAGCAGAACGGAGTTTCAAGCTTAGTACATGTGATAAAATATTCAAACTCATTTTCTGAAAGAATACAAGGTCTAAGCAGTGTAGATAGACTTGAGAGGCATTTCAGTTGTGTATGCAAACCAAATAAATGTCTTCTTTGATCATTTGTAATGCAGAGAGATTAACTCAATGAATCCTGTTTAGATTAATAGAATAGATAAATAGACTAGGAATTCATATCTTCAAGGTCTGGTTTAAAGGCAGAGTCAGAGAGTACATGACTCAGTGCGGGGATCACTTGTCAAATGTAAGTGACCTGACACAGTGCAATGTAGAGCAGAAGGCTTTGCTTCAGTTTGCTGCTCTGACGCTCTCAGTGCTGAATCACTGGTGCTGAATGTTACTGAGCTACCAGAAAACTACTACATGTAGAGCTACAACCACCTTTTCTGCTCTGTGTATTTTGATTCCCCTTTCATCTGTCAAACATGTCTACTCCAGGTAGAATATGGCATGACTGCATCTATTATAGGCACAGCAAGTGTACAGTGAATTGCCCTTAAACACAATGCATCAAAAATTAAAATTATTTAGGATAAAAGTTTAGATTTTATGTATTATTTTAATCACATTAAAGTCAGAGGTGGATAGTTACTAGTTACATGTATTCAGTTACATTTTCTTTACTAAAATATTCTAGATTTAGCATTGTTGTACTACAGTGGTAGTTGTACTACAACTACCACTTTTACTTGAGTAGAATTTGACTGCTCTATCCTCTTCTGCCTATGGAAAATGGTGAATAATTGTATTTAGCTTATAGCCGTTATAGAATGATGACCTTTTTGGTTTGATTTCAATTCTAATTTTAAATTAGAGGAACTGAATCATTCCAAATATACAGTTCTGTGAAGAAGTTCTCCCATATAGATTTATTCTGTCTATTTTTTTAAATCACACTGACACATTAGAGACCATCAATTCTTATAATATCACTGTGTGAGAGCAAGCATTTAGACACCTCCAGATAGCTGCCACAGCAGATTCAAGAAATTCAGAAACATGCATAAAAGAATCAGAGCGACACCCCAGATATGTTTTTGGTGAGAGAATAACATAATAATACAAAGCTGAAAATAGTATCTTTTACATAATACTTACTCCTTGTAACGTTTTAAGTGATTTATGCATGCTGTTTAAATTAATGTACTTCAAGACGAAGTCATAAATCTGTGTCATTCTATCTAACTCTCAAAAGGAACATTTAAGCAGACCTTGTGATTTTTCACCTTGTCTGCTTCAGACTCACAAAGAGTTTATGTGGTAAATATTTTACCTGGAAATCTGAAGGCTGGATTTAACACTAAAAATAATAGAATAACCACGCTTGCAATGTAGAGAGGTATATTTTTTCTTGGTTTTCTGCTGTCGAACATAAACAAAACCAGAGACAGAAATATACAAATAATCTTCTGCTAAACATTTAAAAATCCATGTGGGAGCAATGAAAAGACTCCAAGGGTCTGAGTTCAGATTTAACCTTTTTCTGGTGTAGGTGGAACAAGATTGGCAAACAAAGTGATTCACCTGTCGTCCCTGCTGACTGTGGGGGAAGGGTCATAATCTCATGCTGAGGATTTGTTTCAGGATTGTTATGTACCCAGAATAAATTCAACAGTAATTTACTGGGGGCCAAAATCCATCAACACGTTTGCCCGTCCCAAATTTGAAAAGCACATTCTAATCTAATCAGGTATGTTTAATAGAAATTAGGCTTTTAACATAGAATAAAACATAATCTGTACATATAAACTGGTGTGAACCAAGAGCAGATTCAGAATACCAGCATAGGTTCTTGATAAAAATTAAAAATAAGCTATAATCCTTTATATGAAAAAGTTGTTTTTGTAACTATGCATTATTGCCACATAAGTTAATAGGTAGATAGGTGAGACCTAGATATCTGATGAAGATAAGATGTAGCTGATTGTTTTTAAGAGGCAAAAAAATACTCCTTCAACTACAAGAAGGCAAGGCATATCGCACACACTGTATGATTCATGCTCTGCTCTCGGGTTATGCCGACATTTGGAGTTTCTTTCATATTTCTAAAGCACTGAAGTATCCGACACGCTGTCCAGGGAAAGCTGCAGGGATAGAAGTGGAGTGGGTCTGCATCGTCAAAGCAGAAATAATTTTATCTGGTCACTTCAACCTCCATTCACCTTTGGAGGCGGTATTAGGTCTTCATGCAAACAAACTATTGTTTATATTTGTCATGGAAGGATACAAATAAAAAGTAATTTTGCAATTTTACAGCATATGACATCATAGATGCTTATTTATTAAACCTTTCCTTCATTTTGTTCACTTAATTTTTTAATTAACAGTTGACAGGTTGACAGGCGTCTATATGAAATTGCTGTTTTAGTACTGTTGCTAAAATGTTTTCTCAAAAACAGAAACAGGCTTCAAGTTAGTTGTTAGGTTTGATTGATTGTTTTCTCTCAACATGTCATCATTATAGTGCAAAGTCAACATGAACAAAATATGTACATCATTCATTGTAAATGACTTTCTTCTCTTTAGGTGTTTAAATGTTGTAGCTCATTTTTTAGGGAAGCTTTAAACATATTTCAATGCCACAAATCCTCATCATAAATAATGTTTTTCTTTTTTTTTCAGACAGAGAACTAAGGAATTTATCCTTCTTTTATCTACAATTATTTGCACACCATGCTACATCTCGTTGCTTGTATATTATTTCATCTGTTTGCCACAGTGCTGTTTTTCTCAGAGCTTGAAGCTTTTTTTCATTCTGCCAGAGAAGAAGGATAACATTCTGATCGTAGGAGGGCTGGCTGAGCCACGCTGTTCCTTTTCCATATTTATGACTGAGAGGTGTGCAAGGAATTGCTTCCACACCCCCTCCTACTTTATCTCCTCCTCTTCATCTCTCAAGTACAAATTCATCTGTCTGTTTTTCCTTAGTCCCTTGTGATCAGTCAGTTTTTTTCTACGATGATGAAGTGGATTTTATGACACTGAGCTATTTCCAGTTGTAACCTTATCCTATGTCATTTTCTGTGTCATTTGAAATCTGCAAGCCTATTTTATTATTTTTCCTCTCTGCCATTATACATAGAGGAAGTACTGCTATTAGGTTAGTAGTACTTCCCCTGATTGTGCTACTTGTCCTCTATGGCTTTTTTTTCTGGCCACGATCAAAATTACATCACTTGTCTATGTTCATATTTACAATGTTTTAAGTATCCACTCCTTTGATGGTTCTTAAGCGATTCACTCCACCGTCACCTCACTAAAACAGGTTACCCTCACATAAGTCGACCTTTACTCTGTAATTCAATTTGTAGCTCCAAGGTGTAACAGTAGCTGATTGACTTTAGCTTCTTCTTTCGCCTTTGGCCAATTCACAAATTCCACAGCAGTAGACCAAAGACTTTTAAGGCTCCAACTTGAATGGTGAAGCATATTTGTTAGGGTTGCCTGTAATATGTATCTATGGGATGCATAGGTGAAGAGTCTGTAATTGGATTTATCAGTCCAAATAAATAGAAGTTTTAGAGACCAGTTGGTGGGACAACGCCAATATAATACACCCCAAAACTAGAGTCTCTCTGCTTTTTGTAGGGTACAGGTGGCTCACCTACAGTTTTCCATCATTGTTTTTGTACCAAAAAAATAAAAAATCTTGAAACTAATCTTGATTGTAATCCATCTCCATAAATGGCAGCTTAAAGCTGTGGAATGTGTAGGTCCCTCAAAGCACAAAGTTCTCAGCTTGGATATGTTACTGAAACGTACAGATATTTCCTGTTTTCAGATACTACAATGGCTTTATGGTCAGTGGTGGAGTCAGGTAGTTTACATTAGGGTTGCCAGGCTTGATCACTCAGGAGTTGGTAACAACTCTTTGGCATCAGAACCATTTCAGAGCCAATTAAATTAGACAAAAAGTATTTTCTCGAAGCAACCCTTGTTCATGAAAGGGGCATCTGTCAACTGTTGGTAATAGTGTTTCATGTTGCTTGAAGACATCTTATATGCCTTTGTTGACTGTTTTAAAAGATAGTTGAGCGTTCCACTTACTCCCTGTAAAACACTGGTTCACTCATCATACCGCCACTTATTCACATTGGTGTTTATTCTCGATGTGGCAGTTTCTTCCTTAATGGTTAATAAATTTTATTTGATATTAATAAACACACAATTGAGGATTACTATAAGCAAACACACTCTAGAGCTCTAGAATTAGTCACCCTTCAGACTGCTTTGTATAGACAAACTGCCGTTGTTAGTAAAAACAAAAAGCTACTGATGTTGCTGTTTCAGCAATTTTGCTTTGAGTTCTTTTTCAGTGTTTTATATAACCAGGGATATTCTGAAGCTTTCACCCTCTCTGAGCAATCTGTCTGAAGAGAGAGCTTGGGAAGTGATGCATCTTAAAGGGACATTTTCTTACTGAGCTATAAGTGACTTATGGACCAGCAGAAAGGACTGTGAGCAAAGCAAATACCAGTCCATGTCATTTCATTTGTTTGGAGGTTTGAAACACAACCCATAGAGGCTTCCTAAAAGTAACAGTGGAGACTAGTAGATGGTGCTGTACATCATAGAGCTACAGCTACTATAAGTTTGAATCTATTCATATTAAGGTTTGAAGCAATCTTTTCATTTGAACAACTGTTTTGACTGACTGGAAGTAATATTAATATTTGCCTATTGTGCCATTCTGAGTCCAATATACTGGTTAATGTTTACTGTTGAGTTGCATATTTATTTATTTGAATTTTCACAGAGCTGTATTCAAGTAAAATGACAATAGATCAATCTAATAAAGAAATCCATCCGTCTGTCCTTCTATTCAATGGAGAATCTTTTTATGAAGCAAAATATTAGGGCGATATCAAGGACCCCTTCCAACCTCAAAGATTTGTATTTCATTGCCAAACACGATTCCTCAATATGCCACAGTAAACATGCAAAAAGTATGAATGTGATTGTGCAATATCAATATTGAGGCTATTTTTCCTCATTATTGAAAAGAATTATACCATTTTTACTTTTTTTTCTTGTAAAATGGTATAATTTTACAAGAAATTATATTCAGAGAGGTGCATTTCTCTGGTTATAATTGAAATTCTTATAGCTGTTAGTTCAACCTCCACAACATTTAACTACTTGTGCACTTATAGCATAGCAGCAGGTTCTCACTCTTTCCAACAAATTGCTAATTATTTTGGACATGCAACAATACCTGCCATATAATCAAGAGCTGCCTTATAACAATTTATTTATGTCTTTTGAACCAAAATCAGCTATATTTATCTGTAAATCACTAAACTTTTTTTTTTATAGTTTTATTAGTCCTGCAACTGATAGTCAGGTGTGATTTTTAAATGTTTTGTTGTTCATGAAACATCGACTGTGGAGTTAAAGATTAATTCATATGGTCGGGCATGAGCATGGGAAAGCTTATCGCAGGCTGAAAGCAAAATGTGCATTAAAAAAATATACATAAATGGCTTTGCAGTGTTTTCGCTCCATTAATGCAGCTTCCTCTGTAGCAATCCGGATTTAAACTGCATGTGTCTCTGCTCTGCTGCGCACTTCGTTCCTGACCTTCCTAATGTAGAGCATGGACGTCAGTTTGTCCAGAACAGTCAGCAGATGTCCAAGTGATGAGTTTATGAGTTTATTAAAAAATAGGTTGCTGAATACTTGTTAACTTATATCATTAACGTGAACAAGGTCCTCTTCATGTTTGACAATTTCTGAATAAATGTGATTTTTACTCTAGTATGATTTATAACCATTTCTTTTTCTTGACTGATGCAACTTATATTCAGAACCGTCTTATAATCAGTAATTGTAAAAATGTGTCAAGTAAATTTTCTGCATTTATTTTTTTCTAAAAATTAATTGAACACTTTTTGTCCAGATAATGTCAGCTTTCAATTATCTGGACAGATAATGCACAGATTTTTCCAAAAAGTGTTTTACATTTGCTGTAAATACATTTGTACAAACTAGAACTGCAAAGAACGAATGTAGATAGGAAAACATGCGTATTCAGTGTGTTGTACTCAATTATCTCACTAAACATAGTAAGATAAATAAGTTGCAAACATAGTAATTTGCAACTTATTTTAATTGTAACTGGTTATAATCAGAACATGACAAAGCTATTTTACCATTTTGTTCATAAACAATGGTGTCAGGTATTTGAATTTTTATGACAGACATTTTAATTTACATTAATACTTGTTTCGAGGAATTAACTATTCATTTTGAGCAAACAATATACTTTTGTAGGTCATAAACAAGGTTTTTAAGATTTCTTAATTTCTTTAAAAAATTCACTCTTATGCTAATTTTACTGATTTGAGAAAAGCATTAAAGATACTGAGGAGAACTGTAATTAAATTAATGCTCTGGGTGGCAGCATGTTGGAGTAGGTCTGTTATATTCATTCTGATTTATTCTTTTAAGACATATTTTATTCCTCCTTTTGCTATTTCAGTCATGCTTTTTTGGAAGATTATTCCCTCAGGTTTTGGATGATGTGCAGCTGGAATAATTTTCGCAGCTACTGTTTTACTTCTGATCAGTTGTTATAATGTGGAACCATAGCAACACAATTTTTAATTTTTTTTCCCTTTGTTTTTCAACAAGAAGTCCTCAAATTCCAAACAGCTCAGAAAGAAGGGCACCATGGAGTTAGAATTGACGATGTTGTCATACTCCTCCTTCATCAAACCCTCTTCAGTAGACACAGGTGGAGGCTTCAGCAACCACCTGGATCAATACCTGACAAACAAACCGCAGTTTGTGACACCAAGGTTTTGTGTCTAACCAGGTGGTCAACAGCACAGGAGCACCACAGGAGCCTGCACTGTTAGCATTTTTTTGCCTTTGTGCAAAAAAATGCACAAAGGCCTTTGTGTGGGTTGTGCTAGATTTCTAGCGGTGGACAAGTGTTTACCATCTCTAGATTGGAGACACAGCAGTGAAACAGTGAAGAGTTGTTCTGGGAACCTCTGATGTGATCAGCTGGAAAGAAAAGTCCTGACATTATTGGTCCAATAAGTTAGATTGGACCATAAGTAATTGGAATCCCTACATACGAAGCAATAATTAAATGTTAATACTAAAATTTAATTATAAATCTAAGTGAAATCTATACTAATTCAAGTAGAACAATAAGAACAGTATAACTGTTGTCCCCTATAAAATTGTTGACAAAAATATTACTAATGAGGTTGTAAATTAGTTTACGTTGAAATAAGATGTGTGTGCACAGTGTTTGTGCCAAAAATAAAAATGTATTAAAAGGTTTAAAGATGACATTTAACTTGAGACAACAACCTTTATTTCAGTTGCTTTAGTTCATGAAATTATGTTATTGAAGAAATATTTTATTCAAGCTATACTCCAATATATTCCGAGATGGATTATAGCATTTAGGCTCTGAATAATGTGTTATTCGAGGAAACAGTTTTCAATCTAGGATTCCAAACGTGGCTTTCTGTCCCACTGGCTGCACATCAACTAATCAAAGTGGATAATAAGAAAACATAACAACATAAACTTAATCAAAGTTGGCACATAAGCCAGAACAAGAAGATAGCATATAAATGATGGCATAAAACAATTACAGCTGAACATTTCTGCATCACACATCATCCTGCCAGCTGCAGCATTTTAGTTAAGAAATATCATTATGCAAATGTACATTATGCAGACAAAGAGAGAAACTGGGAACTGGTGGTTACAGTAAAAAAAAAAAAAACAACAGTGATGAGAGGAAAGAAATCTGCTATAGGTTGTTGATAAAAAATTATGGAAACAGTTTGACAAAAGTGAACCATTGGTCCGAGAAGTTAGAAATAATAAACAAAAGATCTAAACTCAGCTACTCCACCTGCAGTGTTGTCTTGAATTTTAAATAGCCTGCAGTCAATTGATCAAAGATACATAGAAGAAGAAGTTGTATTTACAATAAAGCTCAAAAATATTTGTACATTTGGCAGATTTAGATGTTATTTAGTCCTAAAGGTTGTAAGTTGTCAAAATATTAATGTCACCTCCAGTCAGAAGCAACATGTTGATCAAATTAAAAGATGGCTTTGAACCTCTATTTGCAATGGATGTAGTTAAGTTTTGAGCACAACTACTTGTAATTTTAAAGTATTGGAGTTTCTCTGAAATATAATTTTTTTTCCTGCAGTTTAAATTTTTTATTTTCTTTACTTTCTAGAGTCTCCAAACTATACCTGTGTTGTTTTACCAGTAAAACTACAGCCATACCTGGAACATTTTCAGTCAGAAAATGTTCCAGGTATGAAACAGAATACAAAGATAGTGGAGGCGGCGAAGGGATGGGCGTCACGGTTGGTGTGCTTCCACAGCCAAATGATCCCTGGTGTAATTTATATGTAATTATGTTTCCTCACAATGTTCCCAAAACCTATAACACATGTAAAGAATGTGCAACATGCTGAGAATTATATTCCATCTGGACTCCTTAAAAGAGTCTACCATATTGACTGACATGCTTGCTTTATACAGTTAATTTGCTATTTAAGACTGTATTGGTGTTTGTTCCTGTGGCAGACTCAGTTTCCATAATTATGCTCTGCATGTCAGAAGACAAAGCCCCAGCAAAATAATATCGGTAGATCTAAAAAAAAAAAAAAAGAGAAGGTTGCATAAAAGAGCGGCTTGCTCTTGCCAGTCATCTCAGAAAGTGAAAATCATTATATAGAATTATCAGATATAAAGTGATATATTTAAAGCCTTTGTTTCTTGAAATTTGCATGATTATGAAAACTGAAAAGTCAGTGTCTCAAAAAATTTGAGTCCTATCAAAGCTCTTGGCTTTCACACCCTAATCAGCTAAATAACCCAGAGCACATGCAAAGGCTACCTTCACCTTTAAGTCTCTCACTATGGGTCAGTAGGATTTACAATCATTGGGAAAACTGCTGCAGGTAGAAATCTCAAGCTGAGATGACCTCTCAGCTTTGAGAGGCTTGTCAAGCAAACTCTATTTCAGAAGAGCCCCCAGACACAGACAAATAGTAGACATGGGCATTCCCCTTGTCAAACCTGAACCAAAAACCAGGTCGAAGGAGTCTTTCGTGGGATAAAGAGGAAATGAACAGGATTACTACGAAAGGTCTGGAGGAAAAGTGGAGAGGCACAGAATCCATGTTGCTTGTACTCCAGTGTCAAGTTCCCATAGTCGGTGGTGGTTTGCAGCATCATGTCATCTGCTGGTGTTGGTCCACTGTGTTGTCTGAAGTCCACAGTCAGCGCAGTTATCTACCAATTCTAGAGCACTTCATGCTTCCATCTGTTGACAAGCTGTGTGGAGATACTGATTTTATTTTCCAGCAGAACGTTACACCTCCCCAAACTGCCAAAGGTGCCAAAAGCCACTTCAGTGACCACAATTACTGATTCTGTTCTTAATTGGGCTCCTCTGACCTAAAACTCCACAGAAAATCTATGGTCCATTGTCAGGAGGAAGATGAGACTACAGCCCCAACAAGGCAGATGACCCAAAGGTAGTTATCAATATGGGCTTCCATTACCCCTGCTCAGTGCCACAGACTGATCGCCTCTATGCCATGCCGTGTTGATGCAGTAATTCATGCAAGAGTCCACCCAACCAAGTATTGATTGTGCAGAAATGTTGTTTGTGATTGGTCTAATGTTCAAATTTTATGAGATACTGTAGTTGGTGTTTTCTTGACATGTGAGCCATAACCATTAAAAGAGCAAAAAATAAAAGTTTGAAATATTTTCCTCGATGTGCAATGAATCTCAATAAAATGACTGTTTAACTTTTAGAGATGACTGGCAAGAAATACAGAATTTGTATGCAACATTCAAAGTTTTTGAAATGTGCGATTACTCAATGACAAGATTCTATTTTTGTGTATTGTGTATTCCTCCAGGTCTAGCATATTTTTCTGGCATACACGCATCGTGCGTGCAGACTGAAAGATCCAGACACTACTTCACTTTCACACAGTGAAGAAGTGACTGCGATGGTGGCAAAGCAACAGCTGCAGCTGACCTTATGTGATCCTTGAGGTTGTCATGACAGCACATCCCTCGCTCCCACAACAACTGCACACTATTCCATTACTGAGCAACATCACTTATTTATGATTTCTTCAGTTTGCTGACGCCGTGTTTGTGAAAGTGTGTATGCGAGTAAGTTTTAGTTTTCTGTGTGGAAGTACAGTACCTGTGTGAGTGTCTAGCTCAGATCTGCAGGATAACGCACCTGCACAGAGAGGCTTCCTGAAAGTAGGGTGAGCTTCTTGTCTTCGTCTACCTCTGATACATATTAGCAAAAAAGTAAATTGGTCTATTTTTTGTGGGATGCAGAAAGGTAGCCTGTTAGAAACAAGGCTGTTTAGTACCTAAATCCCATAATTCCTGGACTAGTAATTTAAGTACTTATGGCTTCTTCACACTACTTCATACCTGTCCTGCTACATATATCTTTTATGCTTGATATAAACTCCAGTTAGTCCACATTCCAGCAGCAAGACTCATAACAAAGACAAATTCAAGAGAAGACATTTCCCCTGTCCTGGCCTCCCTTCACTGGTTCCTTGTATCTTATAGGATGCAGTTTAAAATATCGTTCTTGATGTTCAAGTCACTTCATTCCCCAGCTCCTGAATATATTCCGAACCTAATGGAGTCTTACTGTTCCTCTCTGACTTTGAGATCATGTGACTAGAGGTTGTTAGTGAGATTACGGACTCATTTTAAAACCCCGGAGCTCTTTCCCGCTGCCCCTGCACTGCATGAACTCCACTAATTCTTTTAAGAAGCAGTGAAAACAATTTTTATACAGACAGGATTTTAACGAGACTCCTAGATTTGTTTTGAAATATGTTCTTGTTTTTATGTTCGTATCATTATGAAACACTTTGACATTACGATATCTATGATAGGGTCTTTATAAATAAATACATTTTACTTACTACCTACTTACACGCTGCCACAACTCATACCTGTCAAGTTTTGGATTTGAAAATGACGGAAATTTTCTGGCGCCCTTTTGCGAGCCATCCCACCTACCACAACCGAGTTCCAGGATCGCTTACATTTCCGACAGGTGTACAAGAAATTTAAAATGACCACCTGTCAACCACTTACAAACTACAATTAAGTGATCAGCACCTGATAGGCCTACCTCTGTTGACTTTGAAATACTGTGGATATTCCTATGCTAATAGAGCATAAAAGAAAACAAAACAGAAATTGAACCACAATTACTTATTTTACATATTTTCAGTTTATATGCACATTGGTTGTCCGTAAGTTAAGCTTTTACATTTTAATTTCAAGACATTGGTGACATTCATACAGTTTAATAGACTCTAAATGAAAACACAAAAAACTGAAGCACACATATTTATTTTAATTAAATGCTGCATGTCAACAATATTTCATTTCCGCAACGTTAGTGCTCCACTCGGTTTTTCATACTGATTTTCAGCATTTCCTACATTGCATAGGCATCTCTATGAAACTTGTAGAGACCCTCAGATCCTCATTGTAAAATCTGGTCAGGATGACACATTCTTTGTTTTTGTGTTTGATTCGTCACACTTCAGTGAAAATGGCTCAGATCAGCATGTTTCAGGTCAGGTCAACTTGTTTTCCAGCTGTGCTGCTATGGCACCTGATGAGTGGGAACCCAGTACTTAACGTTAGCTAACAATTAGCCTATAATATCCTTACGGGACGTTGTCTAATATGCATGCACAATACTCATACTGAATTTGATTCAACTTACCTTTTACACTTATTGAAATCCTCACACAGTGTGAAAGCAATATTGTTTTGGGAACACAGAACTGACATTTCAATCTGCATTTATATCCTCATCTGCCTCGATGATATTTCTAATTGTTCCTTCCCCTTTGAAAGACACTAAATTACAGTTACAAATCTTTCAGAATGCATGACTGTGTCTCATTCTGCTCCTCTTAATGAAAGTAAATTCGCTGCCAAATTTTTCAAAAATATTACATGACGTCTTTTTTTTTTTTTTTTTGGCAGGAATGCCTTCTCTTTTATCACATCCATCTTTCTTTTGCTGGGTTTGCCCCTGTTGTCAGCACTAACCTTACAACAAGTGGGAGTTCTCATGAGATGAGTGACAGAGTTCAGTTTGAAGACTCAGAGGAATGTTTTTATTGTTGTATCATAATGCCAGAGAGGTACTGGAAAAAAACCAATACAGATGGGAAAAATTGGTAAAAACGGTAGTTTTCCATCCAAAACAGGAAATTTGACAGCTATGTTTTGGAATTGGAAAGAAACTGATATTCTGAACATATTCTCCCTCTGCGATGATGAAGATTTACTGACCTCGGCATGTCAAATGCTTAATGTGACAGATATGGCAGCAGACATGATATTTTTCTGAACAACCAGGCTAATATTTATTTGCCCGATTAGAATAAAAATGTCTTGATCGCAGATTGCGGCTTCATGTGCAGTTAAACACATATTGTGTGTACCAGATACAACAGCTACAACATCCGTGGACCATAACTCAGCAATACAGTAAAACAGTTTTAGGCGATCAAAAATAAACGATAGCTATGAAATTTACTTACCTGTACAGAGTTCTGATATTCACTGATATCACCAAAAAATCTTCAGATGTGTCCCTTGATGGACTGGAACTCTGCAGAGTTGCCAAACTCATGCAGACTCAAGTCTCTCAGTGGTTTAGAGAAACTGTCTGTGATGCCTCCTTAGCACATTTGTGGGTGCATGTTTGGACCAGGCGTGTTCGAGGGCATTGATTGTGTAAAGAGCCCTGAATGTTTCTTCTCAGAAAGTGAGGTGATCGTTAAGTACGCAAAAATAGAAAGAAGAGACCAAACTTCCTCTGTCCGGATGCAGCATGCTGAAAATTCTTCATCTTCCTAATGAGGTTGGAGTTAGCAGAGGTTTGAGATTTTAGAGCTATACATTACAGAGTATACTCATATATCTTCATGTGACTTGTTTATCTATGTGGAATATTGTATGGTGTGTGTGTGTGAATATGCCTGTGCATTCTTTGTCCAAGATCCTTTGGGGCATGCTGTGTGTGTTGGCTCTCTGTCACTATCCGAGGCGCCTGTAGTTTGAAGGGAAGAATCTGGTTTCAGCACTTGGACACAGATTACAATGTGCTCAAAAAGATCCAATGAACAGACGCTGAGAAGGGTTATCTGTGATCAAAGCTTGAAGTTAGAATACACATGCATTCACACAAAGACCAGCATACAGCCCTTGGCAAAAATATTAAATCAATACACTTGGAGAATGTTCAATCAGTTGTTCTGCTGTTTGGGAGAAACAGAAAATCACAGAAATAACATTCTGCCTTTGTAAAACTTTATCTGAGGAAATGGAATGACATTGTTCTAATTGAATACATATTTTAACTGATCAGGTAATAGAAAACAATTGATGGAATCCTTAAATTAGGCAAAAAAAAAAAAAAAAGTGGAATCAGAAATCAAAAAAGCAAAAACAGAGTGCTTCAATGAATATTCTCCAGTTTTCTTGATGCTGCAATTATTTGGGGAATGAACTTTCAATTGATAGAATTACAAGTGCGTAAAATATCAAGGTTCAGCCCTGCATTCACTGTGGAGGTATATGCTGTGCTGCTTGAACAGAAAAATAGCCCTGAGATTATCAATAGCTGTAAACATCTTTACATATTTCATTGCATGGCATCAAGTAAATGTCAGTATCATATGTTTTGCTAGTGCAATTCTTGCAGTTATTCACCATCCATGACTGCTTGTCTTTAGCCGACTCAAACCTTTTTTTTCTTTTGGTCAGATATTCTTTCTTCTGTGTATCCCGGTTGATTTCTTTTACTCCCCAATGTGGACTCCTATTTCTCCCCATTTGTCTTTCTTTTCTTTTGTTGTGCATTTTCTATTTTTAGGACCGATTGCTTTGAGTTTTGTGTCCTGATGCTTTGATGATTTCCTCGCTGCACCTGAATGTTTTCCTTTTGCAACTTTTTTCTATTTTGATTGGACTTGCTCCAGATTATGGACTGGGAACAACCAACATCTTCGGCTGTTCTGTATTGATTTACTTTTTTCCCTTCTTGTAATAGACAGTTGTTCTCATTGTGGCCATGTTTCTACCGAATCTGTAAACTGCACTCTGTTGCCGTGTTTCACTTAGCTACTTTCATCAATTTTATGTCACTAAATTTCAAAGCGCTGATCAGCTTTGATATTAACTGAATTGTTGTGCCCTTATTTGTAAGATGCTTTGGATGAAAAACTTCAACATAACAAATGTCAACATAATATGCTAGTGTAAACTGAAACACAACATTCATACATTTACAAAATCTGTATGTTTCCATCTATGAGAGATTACATCAGTCCAGTCATGGCTTCTGTGTTTGATTCACGTGTAAAATGAAACACAGTGAGGTCAGAGTAACAAAAATGTATTCTAAGATTGTGTTGTGTGTTATTTTACTGGAGAATTAACATTATCTCATATTCTGTGCTGTTTTGGGAAACTGCCAAACTCATTTGCCTGAATTTGGTGTAATTTATATCTGTGCCTATTTCAGACTTCAGACCAGTTGACATTTTAAAAGTTTCAAAACCATAAAATGTTTCTCATCATCATAAAAAGTTAAGCTGCCAAAGGAAATGCCAGTGGAGTGGTGCAGTATTCCCCCTCCATAACCTGGATGGTCTTTTTATGGCTTTATTATTTGGTGTTTTATGATGTAAAACACTTTTAACTGTGTTTTTGTTGAAGTGTGCCATACAAATAAACTTGATTAATCGATTGCTCAAACGGTACTGGCGTAGAAATGAATGAATCCCCACCACGCATTCTAAGTAGCACCGTTCAAAACTGTAGTTGGAAAATTGGCTTTTAAGTTAAATAATCTGATTGCAGGCCGACAACCTGAGCAGAAACCAGCCAATGTCTCTGGGCTCATATTGTTTCGCTATAAAGAGCAAAAGATTTAAATTTGTGCAAATCTACATAATGTTATGATTGCAAAAATTCAGGTAAAGTTATCCATAGATGTTTGTCATTTGGTTTCTATTTGGATCATTTCTTTGCATTTTTGTTTATCTGATGTGTTAGTTCACTTTTTCCTCATGTTTTTATCTTTTGAATTTCTTTCCTCTGATTTGTGTTTGTTAGTTTTTTCATAGCGTTTTCCTACGGTTTCCTTTTGTCTCAGCTTTCTCCCATCCTTAGTTTACCAGCTGGTTTACATCTCTATCTTTTTCCCTTCTCTCTTCCCCAGCTGCCTCTACTTACCTCTGATTAGTCCCTCTCCTCTCCCTCAGTGTATTTAAGCTCTCCAGTTTACATTGTTCCCCACTGACTCCTCCATTATTGTCTGAGTTGTTCCTAACCACTGTCCGTTTCCTTCTCCCCTGCTGTGTTGCTGCCTTTGTCCTATAACATTTTCTGTTATCGGTCATATCTATACTAGCCTGCTTATTGGTCCAGCTGTCATCATGCAAAACACAGCAGTTGAAGTTTATGTCGGAATATATTATCATGGTACACCCACATTAGTATTTTTTCAATATGTATGAGCTGTGGCTCTCAAATCCTTATGCACCCCTATAAGAATATCTGTTCATTATTGTTAAAAAGGTGACACCATATTGTATCATTCTCTGTTTAGTTTCCAAACTTACTCCTGCATTTTGTTCTTTGTGCTATTGAACTTAATTTGTCTCGTACTTTTTCACTTGGCTTGTAGTTTCATTGAGTCTAGGTCAGCTTCCTTGATGTTAATTATTCAACTTCTCTCAGTCTGCATGTCTGCTCTCTTCCACAGCTGTTCATTTCCCTGAATTGACTCACTTGCATTCTGTATCATTCTCCATCCTTCCCTTATTGTATGGACTCGCTGCTTTTTTATTGTTCTTCACTGATTCTCTGTCTTTACTGCATGTCCCGTTCTCCTTGTGCCAAGTGTATTATTTTCATTATTAAATCTCCGCAATGGTCTGCCTCAGCTCTTGTCTGCATTTTGTTTCAGTATTTTTTAATTAACGTAACATAAGATATGGATAGACAAAAATCATAATCTACTAAGAGTAGTATTACTTCAGTGTTTTTTACATAAGTCGAAGTAAAGAAGCAGTGATCCAAAAAAAATCTATCAAGTAAGAATAAAATAGGAGTTGGTAAAAAGTCACATGTGATTGGTCAAATATTATGACAAAACTTATCAAGTCAGGCAGAATGTTTTTCTTTCTTTTCTATTTAGAAAAAAATACAACCTTTTGTGCATCATCTGACTATATCAAGACCAGAACTATCAACTACTTCACTGAATTTGCAATTAAGTTATTTTGTTTTGGAATCAGAAAGTGTGTTTATGCACCTTTATGTTGTTTTTCGTAGGCTAACCTGTAAATATGTATATCTTGATTTCTAAAATCTTAAGAAGGATGGTAAAAACAACATAGGGTCTTACAAAGCTGAACTTTTGAAAGATATAAAGTCTCTGAGGTGCTGATCTTTTTGAATTGCACAAGTGCAACGATTTCTTTCCTCAGCTAGTCCAGCAAACAGTCTGTAGTAAAGATCTTCTCTGCTGTCTCTGAAAAGTAAAGTCCTTTTTGTGTGTTTGGGGTTGTTGCTGGTAGGTGTTTGAATGGCTGGAGCAGTTGCCTTCAGGCCATGTCTGAATGCACAATGCTGCAGGTGGGGTTGCTGATTTTGATTTTGTTCACTTTGCCAAGCTTGCTCTTCGTACAGCAGGTTTCCACAACACCATGTGGAAATGAACATGCTGTCAATACATCAGCTTTATATCCTTTTCCAGTTCAGTTTATTTTAATTCTAGTTTTGTGTCTTCCCTACTCCATATTTGTTTTTTAAAGCACAGCCAGAGAAGTCTTTAAGGCATTTTTAAAAGGAAGTTTGACTTTAAAAAAATATAGGTGAAATAAGTTTAGAAATAAATGCAACCAGAATTAAAATATGGTCCACTGGAAAGAGAAGTTGTCTAACAAACAAAAAAATAGAAATAATAATATAGATCTAAATGCCAAAGGAAGCAAAATGTAAGGTTTGTGAAGATTATTTATTTATCATTATAGTTAATGAGAAAAGTACTGGGATGTAACAGCATACATTTTGACAGATACTTTTGCTGAGACATCACTGCCTCATTTTTTTATTTTTACTTTTGTTGTTTATGAATTAATTTTAAGTTATACCTATTGATCACCTGACCTCTTGAGGATGACAGACATGTATTAACATAAATCTAAATATATATTGAACTTACTTCCCAGCATTTTACATGTAGCCCTTGTGCAATAGTGTTCATTAGGTGCTACTTACTGTTCTCTGCTGATCAAGATTGCAACAATATTCAGTAATTTACTGAAACACTTGCAGCTTGTGAGCTTTAAGAACATTGTGTTGTACACACAAACAAGAAACGAAATAAGTATTTTTGGTTCTAGATGAAATAAGAACCCAATGTTCTATTTCTAGCCGTGTTCTGATGGTGGATCAACAGGCTAATGCTATGCCGAGAGTGGACTGTCACAGACAGATTGCATTAGCTCTGCAGAAGATTTATTGTAATGGCTGAGGTAAAATCTAGCTTATCTTAGAGAAATATGTAGCATTGATGTGACCACAAGACTGATGCCTGCCAGCTTTGTTTCTGCCATTGGCAGACGATGACAGCAGAAAAAAGTTTGTCTTTATAAGGCAAGGTGGAGCTTTCAGCAAAGAATACCTTACCTTAAAATTATAACAACCTAGCAGAGATGTCACAACATGGAAAACTCAATGGATACCAATACCATGTGGTTTTGTAAACACATTGCATTTATTTAGGAACAAATTCAGTTGTATTTAAAGTATTGATGCTGCATTTGTAGTTAATGTAATACTTACAGGGACAGTTGCATTAAAAAAACACCAACCTTTAATTATTATTTAAAAATAAAGAAGGTTGTTATTACACCACAAATCATTTGACATGCATGTGTTGGGACTTCGCTTAGCTCACATTTCTGTTCTACAAAAGTTTTAAAACAACACTGTCCATTTTAAATTTCTTTCACTCTTTTCTTCCTTGACGTTTAAATTTTTCTTCTTCAGAATTTTTCTAAATCTTTTTGAAGATGTATATGCGACAAGGAATCACTATAAAGCCAAATGATGATTATTTAAATATCATTTATATGATATGTAACAGCTGCGAATGAAAAAATGTGTGTGATTAATGGGGGGTAAGGAAATAAAAGAAAAATGCAAAACAGGTCAATTCATACTTGAAATATTCTACGCTTGAATCAGTTCCATAGCAAAGAAATTCTTATGCTACTTACAGGGTTTGCTATGTGACACTTTTTGCAAAAGGTCCTGCTTAAGAGCAGCATATAAAAATGTACAACAAAAGCCGTTGGAACTGAACTGTTTTGTGTTCAAAGAAACCAGAGGCCGGGTTGGGTGGAAGAGGGGTATTTCAAAATTTTAGAGAGATTAGTAACATGCTGAAAGCCTTGAACAAGAAGAAACCCTGCTGGGATGTTATCTTTGCTTCCATCATCTGTCCATCCATGAAAACTAAAGAAGTGTCCTGCTATGCTCCACTGGACTAAGGGGCTAAAATTTAGCTGCTGACACCCCCTGGTTCAAGCTGCCATCACACTTCAGGGCCAAATTGTTGTGACAAAAAGATACTGACAAACAAAGTACTCCCCCTGAGGTTTGATAGGGCTGCTTCTGTGATGGCCTGCAACACTTCAGAAATTAAGAAGTTCAGCACATTAAATAAAAAAGTAAAAGAGACTTAGACAGCAACCTCTCCCCCCCCTATTTATTTAATTTTTATTTGTAATATGTTTCATAGGGAGCTGAAGAATTGCTTTTGTCCAAAAAGTGTTTATCTTGCTGAAAATCAATTTGTTTTTGGCCAGATTAAAGATTACAAATAGACATGAACACAAAGTGTTTTAATCTTGACAGACCTTCAGTTTCCCAAACTAATGGAATTATGGGAAATAGAAAGATATTTTTAGGAATTCTGGAAAAAGACTTAAATGATTTGTGAATGTCGAAAGAATTCCTCAAGACATACCGTTTTATTTGCATTTCGTCACGTTTCAACAGACTTCAGTGTATTATGTATTGTTGGGATGTTATTTGAAAAAGCAACACAAAGAAGGGGAAAACAGAACAAACATATCTGACAGAAAAGAATCTGGTTCTCTGTTGGAGCTTCAAGAGTTTTCTCTCACACACCTAGTTATTAGATAAGAAAATGTCAAACCCTTGCAGAGATTCTTACATGATTATTTAATATTTTTCTTCTGCTGAACTTTGCGCTATATGTTCCTCCTCCTGAACGTAGCATTAAATTTTTATCCAAATGAACATACAACAGAAGTAGTAGACTTATTTTGACACTTTTTAAACATCTTTTTGATTCTTTGGCAGTAGTAGGGAAGCCTGGGTGCTTTTCTTAAGATACCTTTTGGAGTTTTTCCAGATGGTTTTGATGTAAAGTTCGCAGAGAGAATACCCCTTGGTGCTTAGGTCTGAGCCCCTAAAATATACCTAGCTCAACTGTCACTACCTGTGACAGGCTGAGAAACTACTCAGCTTGGTTGATTTAGCAGATAAACCTAGGTAAGATGTTCAGAAGAAGGCAGTGATAAAGTCTTCTGGATACCTTCTTAAAGAGTAAGACTCCTGACCCCTTAGATAGAGACCTGGAGTATTAACTCCTAACTGAACGAGCTCTCAGACTTATTTTTTTTATAAAGTGGAAGGTAAATGGTACATGCTTTTATTTTTTTTACACATAAACATCTGTATTTATGTGTAAATAAATCAAAACATTTTAGAATTATCTTTCCCATCTATTACAAAATGTGTTAGATTTGTCTCTAGCAGTTTTGCCTGAGAAGTTTTTGTCAGTCATTGTGTTTCTTTCATAAAATTGTTCAAGATGAATCAAACTGGTTGAGGGGCGCCTGTAAACATCAGTGTTAAAGTCTTTATGTCTGGATTTTGACTGGAACATTCTAACACAATAGAAGATGAAGCTCCGCCTAAGTCTTGAGTCTTTTGCTGCTCCTAACAGATTTTCTCCCATAACTGGCATGTATTTATCTTCATCCATCTTCCCATCAGCTCTGACCAACTTCTCGCTGTTCAAGAGCAAACGTCCCCACATCATGAAGCTGCCACAGCCATATTTCACAGTGGAGTTGCTGGATGATTTGCTTCAGTAGTTTTTTCTGCATTCAAGGTGCATTACATGCAAGCAGCAAAGTTCAGTTTTTGTCTTAACAAAGAAACACTTTTTGACTGCAGGAAACTGCAAGCAGGATTACAAAAAGCAATGTTGTTGTTTTTGCTTCTCTTCCGTAATGGCCATATTTGTGTCGTGTTGTGCTACCATTAGCTTCTTGCCTGATTCTCTGATCAATTTCCTTCTCAGCTTGTCGATTAAGGTGGACAGCCATGTCTGGGTAAATCTGCAGTTGTGCATTGGTTTTTCCATTTTCAGATGATGGATTAGCCAGAGCTCTATGAGATGTTCAAAGCT
This sequence comes from Poeciliopsis retropinna, assembly GCA_010277075.1. Classification (NCBI taxonomy): domain Eukaryota; kingdom Metazoa; phylum Chordata; class Actinopteri; order Cyprinodontiformes; family Poeciliidae; genus Poeciliopsis; species Poeciliopsis retropinna. Next base: position 20,001,611 of record VMRM01000013.1, on the reverse strand, counting down.
TGAGACAATGTTACAAAATCTAATCTTGCCTTCAACCTTTCTAAATCTTTCTCCTTGAAATGTTTTCTATGTTAATTGTCCTTCTCTGAGCAGCTGTATATGTACTGAGATTATATTACACCTACATAGACTGTGTTTATCATTAATAATTAGGCCACCTACATTTTCTTTAATTTAGTAAACATCCATAACCTTGTAAAGACATCCCTAAGAAAACTTGACACTATTATTAGTCCTCAAGGGTCTTCAACAAAGTATTAAGCCATGAATGTATATACTTACTATCACATTTTTTATGTTTGCAAATGTCGCTGAGAGCATGTTTTCCTTTTGTGATAATAAACTAGACGGCAGCTGAAAACTATGCCTGAAGTGATCTTAGAATAAGTAACATATGAGGAAAATGAAGAATATGGTGCTGCTATTTAAACAAAATATTTATTTACCTGTATTGTAGATGGATTCACTTAGAAACAAAATTGTTCTTTTAAATCTAAAGTATGAAGGAGTTACCACTGAAGGCTTCATTGCTAGCATGCCAAACTTTGATCAAGTCATATTGGAAGGGATTTTGCAATGCTTCCCACTTCCTTATAGGTTTCATAGTTTCGAGAACAACTCTGTGGAACAGTGTGGCCAACCGTTTGGTTGTTTTGAACTGAAAAATGTGTTTTTGTTTTAATAAGCTAAATACAGCCTTCAGAAATTTCAATCAGTGCTTTTAAAGAATCTCAATTAAGCGTTGAATGATTCAGTTCGTTCTACTGTGAATAGCTGCTTCCCATAGTCCAAAAACATAACTGTTAGGTTAATTGGGTACTTCAGGTTGCCATTCAGTGTGAGTGTGTGGATATACGTTTTTTTTTTTTTTTTTGTCCCTGTTGTTCTGAGATGAACCCACGTACCGGTCCATGGTGTACCTTGAGCTTAATGACTGCTGGAAATGGGAACCAGACCCTGCTGGAATAAGCAGGTTCAGAAAATAGATGGATTGCTGGGTTTTTCATTGCTAAGAGAACAGAGTAATGTTACTGTCAACCAGGCTAACCTGCCATCCAGACTTCCTGTCTTATTTCAAAATACAAGTTTAAAACATAAATAAAGAACATAAAGCTTAAACACTTATTTTACCACATGACATCGCATGTTTAACAGCTTTACGATAGTACATTGACTCTTTTAGAAATTATAAAATAGAAATTTCTTTTATTGTCTCACAGAGGGGAAATTCAGAATATCATGGATATTATATATAGTTCTCCCCCTAACAGGATAGCTGGATCAATACAAGGAAGTCTTTTTAACAATTCATGAAGATGTTTACATCGTACATGTCAATTCTGAATTTTAATTAAGAATTGTGTTTCCTTTGGTTATTTTTTTCAGATTTGGAAAGAAGATAATGATAAAAACTGGAAAGGAATCGGCGCCATTCAGCGGCTAGACCACTCAAAAAGTTGGTGGGTTTTACTGACATTCAATAACTGTCTCTCCATCTGGGACTCATAGTAACATCGTCTATTTGTTTTCAACATACTTTGCTTTCTGTCCCATTCACTTTTTCTGAAATTGTTCTTTCTGCGCGTCTTTGGAAATGCCCCAGTGGATAAAGGAAAGATTAGTGCCAGTTTGCCTTGATTAGACTATTCTTTTTGGAGTTGAGGAGGGGGGAAAAGCAGCCACTCAGTGATTTGAACACGTGCAGGGAACAAGTGATTGTGATCAATAAAGAGTAAGGGGGGTGGGTTAGAGAAAAATGAGCAAGTGCTGTAAGGGAATGAATTGCCAATTTCTGTTCTTGTCAAGTGTTTTTGGAAGGCAGCTCTTGAGAGAAAGCTGTTTCTGGTGAAGGACTCTGGCACCCGTGTGTGTGCATGCATGTTAGAGGAAATAAGGGTTGCTCAGCAGTCAGTTGAGCATAATTGAAGCATCTGACGATTTTGCATCTATGTATTGTTGTAAATGTTGGACTAAACTGAATGTTTTTTCTATAGTCATCGTTTCCGCAAAAAAACAAAAAAAAACAAAAAAAACATCGGAAGTAAAGGTAACAAATGTTTTATGAACCTATTTTTTTGCTGAAAAAAATCAACCTGATGAAGGGACTTAAATGAATGGCTTTAAATGAGCTTTTATGAACATTTATGAACTAATAGTTGCTATAGACACCCAGTGAATCATGCATGTAGTTTCATTTAACCCCAAAATAAGTACTTTTTTTAGTTAAGGCCAAGTAACAATCGACTTACTCTGAATCAGAAGAAGACTGGCTAGAAAATCAGATCAGGTCTGAGAATAAGGCCTTGAAAGAAACAGAAGTGTCAATTTATTGCATATTTTTTTTATCAAAGGCTCCATCTTTAAGAATACAGAGACTTTCAGAAACTATTCCTACCAACTTTAATACATTTTTCCATATTACTGATTTCCTGCCACAGACCAACACAACATGGTGCTTAATTGACATGACGCCGGCTCCGCCCCCATGCGACAACCACACTGTTATTAAGGCAGACTAACCGACCTCAATGCGTTACCCGATTCATTTTTTGAGTAATTTTTGCCTTATAAACCAACACAGAGGCAAAGACAGCGGGCGAGAAAATCCTGTAACTAGTCCTACTAGTCCTCAGGTCTGTAAGGTTATTAGCGGGAAATAACGGAGAAATCAACGATAAAGCCCAAGAGGACAAATGAGGGACAAAAAAGTCTGATTGGATGTAAGTGCGAACGCTGCGGGACAAAATGGGTGAGTAGTGACTTAAATAATACCGGCTTGTGAAAATCTGCCTTCAGAAAAATGCTTAGAAATAAACAGTAGGATGAAACGGTGTTTAAATGCCAGAATAGCAGTTAGCGCAGTCAGTTTTCATGCTAACAGAGAGCTACCGTTGGAATCTACACGCATAAATCCAACATAACTACCTTCACTTATTAATCTGGAAATTATTAAAATAATAATGCTAAATATCTAATTTAACTGAGTTGTGAGTCATTACCGCGGAGCCCTGAGCCGTTAGCATGGAGCTATCAGTAAGTATCGTTATGACAAAAAATACAATGTGTAATACCATTTACTTTCGGGGTGCTGACTAACGTAGTTTCCATCCATCAGTTTCATTCAACTGGACATGAGGTGGGCTGCAGACCATGATCCATTTCTTGTGTTATGTCAGACTCCTTTATAATAAAACTTTAATAAATTGTATTCCACCCTCTGTATGTTCTGGGTGACGGCTGTCTGGATTGCATGTTACCCACTGACAACGTGGACAGTGATCATCTATTATTTTTGTCAAAATCTCTCTGACTGCAGCGTGTTTTCTATGATAGATGCTGTCAATATTGTCGAAGTGCTGTACTTGGAACGCTGATTGGTCAGTTGCTGACAAGTGCCCTGGAATGATGGGGGAGATGGGGGAGAACACCATGCCATGTTCTCCATGACATGGTGGCGGAGCTGGCATCATGTCAATTGTAAAGTGGAAGAAAAGGTTTAAATTCGTTAAAAAAAACATTTGAAAAGTAGATGGAATAAGATTGTGCCCTGACATGCTGTTGGAAGTATTGTATCCAGGTCATTTTGACTCCGTGACCTGCTGGATATGTTGTCTGGTACATTGCGCAAGAAAGTAAATTAATAAAGCAGAATCAAATGAGACAGAAGGATGCCTGTACTGTCTGTGAGTTGATAACAATGAACTGTGCTGTATAAAAGCTTGCTCACGACTCAGTAACTTTGGTTAATGTCCTTGTCAGCCAAGCCGCATGCAGCCAGGCTGCCGTCTCCAAATTCCTTTTTCTTTTTCCTTCCCTTTCTGTTATGTACTGAAAATCAACCAATGCTGTAAATTTTATGTCACATCACTGAAGTTTCTTCCAAAACATGTGGTATTAGTTTATATAGAACTTTTACTGTTGCTCTTAAATTAAATCTAATGCAGCCAACTCCCTTCAAAGGTCAATAAATAGAGTCCACCTGTATGCTATTTAGTATAAATCCAGCTAATCTGCAAAAGCCTCTGAGGTTCGTTAGAAAACATTAGTGAATATAAATAGATATTTACCATGCCATCCAGATTTGTGCCATCCGATCTGTTGGAAATGTGCTATATGAATACAGTTGGCATTGACAGAAGATAAAGAAATACAGGAGATAGTTCAGGGAAAAAGTTGAGGAAACGTATATAGCAAAGTTAAGTTAGAGAACAATATTTCATGCTTTCACATCTCACTGACCTCTGTTTTATCCATCATCTAAAAGAGTATGACACAACTCCAAACCTGTCAAGACATTTCTGCCCAACCAAACTGGCAAACTGAGGAGGTAGAAGCAACCAAAAGGCCCATGGCAACTCTACAGTAATCCACAGCTCACCTCGAAGAACCTGTCATACAATAATTATTAGCCTTTCACTCCACAGATTTAGGCTTTTTGGAAGCCGTTGCTTGGTGAAAGCCAAAAGAAAACCCTGTTAAAAACTGCTGAACACCTGAGACTAGAGCAGAGGTTCACTTCCAGCAGAGTAATAAACCTAAATGTAAGACCAGAGCAGCAATGGAATAGTTTAAAGTATATACATGTTGTGGAATGGTCTATTCAAAGTCACGAACTAAGACCAGTTGAGAGACTGTTGATGGGACTAGTTATTATTTTGAAACTTCGGCAGTGTCCACACACAAAAAAAATATTAATTTTAAAAAGCCATTTTCCAAAAATGATCTACACAAAATCTCACTGCTGTTTAGCACATAACAATGGGACACCATTTCAGTTGGAATAGCTGCAGAAAGCAGTTCTACAAATAAGTGGGGCTAAGTAAAAATGCACACCACACTTTTCAGATTTTCATTTGCAAAGAAAGTGAATTGCATGAATCCCTTTTGTTCCACTTCAGTCGTGCATAATTGCTTGACTGATTAGGATCTCACCTGGGCTTTTGTTTCTTTTTAATTCTAGATTTAAAAGAAATCTAGAATTTCCAAGCTTTTATCCAAGCTTTTAAGATGCTTAGAATAACAAGACCAGTGGAAGGACAAAACACTGCCCTACAAAGAGAGTACCTCTCTTTGAAAAAAGGATTCTGTCTTGCCTCTAAGTCTAAAATATTTCAGTGACTATACTATGGAACCAAGGAAAGAGGCCACATTTGCTCTGATTTTTCCAACCATCAATGAAACATTCCTGTAATCCAGGTGCAAGTGTGCCTGCAGAGGTGGTTCTTTCCCTTCACAAACCAGAAAATATCATTCATCTTACAAAAACTTATCAGTTGCTAGGCACTGACTAGCTCAGGGCTCATTCTATTTGCATAAAACATCTACCTGTTCACAATGAACTAAATTCATTAGATTTATGTTTTATTATTGACAATTAAACAGAATTAAATCTTTGACTACACCGAAATGAGAAGTCTAGATTTAAAAAAAAAAAACATGCTAAAAGAATCTTCGATCTATTTGCTTTTTCCTGGGGATCTTTAGAAAATTTGTATAAATACATTGCAGGATAATGGCATATTAAAGCTTTTGTGTGCATCATAATGTGTTATATGGAGGCTAACTGTAAAGTTCATAAGAACTAAAGGAGTGGTTAGCAGAAGGATACAATTTATTTATGCTTGTGACAGGAAGTGGTGAAATGTAAAAGCTACCTTTTTTTTTAACTCTGAAATTTTTTGTTGTTTGTTGTTGCTTCTTGACCAGGATTCTCTTGAAGAAGAAGCTTTTAATCTAATTGGGTTTTCATTCTGGTAAAATAAAGGTGAAATTAAAAAAGGAAAATGAACAAAGTTGACTGAAAATTTCATGTCAAACGTTTTTTCTGGTGAACTGACTTTTTTCACAGGTACCTATTTTTTTTTTTTAGATCAGCTTAGCTGTCTCATTTAAACAAATCTGGACGATTGAGCACACGTGAATATAAACAGCACCCACTGTGCCTGCGACACAGCTGCTTAAAAGATACAGAAGCTCACCAGGAAAAGTCATTGATCTTTATCTTTTTCTTGTGCACTGAAACTACTAAAGTTATCTTTCTCAGTGTTGCTGTTCTCTTCATCATCTACCCGTTGGTAAAAAAGCAAATACTAGCTGCATCACAGCATTCAAATAGTGTAAAATGTAGAGGCTCCTACATTTTACACATATGATCTTTTAAAATGTTAAAGAATAATGAAAACTACCATGTAACAAATTCTAATACATTTCCAATTAACAGGAACAAAGATTGTGCTTAATTTCTAAACTGCTTGGGAGTTTCATCCTCAAACTTCTAAATCAAAGTCAGATGTATGTGTGGCCTCTAAATTACTTTGGTTTGGTTCTGGCCTGCTCATTAAGCTTTTACCTCTCCGGCCTCTGGGACTCACAGCAACACCACGACATATTAATTAGAGAACTGCAGAGCTAATAGTTGTTGTGGGATCTCAGCTTTATGTGTATGTAAAATTGTAGCTCAGCATGTTAGAATTGATGGAATGTCTCTTTTATTTAAGGATTTTTTTTTTTTACCCAGTATCATTCATGGGAGATCTTCTCTTGTTCTTTGAAGAGAGAGATATCTAATTTAATGTTGGACAGAGCAAGAGGCCACAGTTCCTCTACAACATATTTTTCATATTTTTCCTGCTAGAGTTCATAGCACGCTATGCTCTTTGTTTGTTTAGTTCTGTAATGCAGAAACATACTCTAATTTCCCTCTAGCATTTTATTGGCAATCTAAATGAGGTGCTGAAAGATCACAGTGTGCAATCAGTATAGTAATAAATACATTTCACAGTCAGGGATTGCATAGAGAAACACTTAGCTGTGACCTGTGCACATTAACGTGTGCATCAATGATGCATTCACTCCCTTTGCCATGCCATCAGCTACCATCTTCCAACATTTGGTGAAATATATACCTTGGAGTTGTGAAGCTCCAGCTCAGTCTCCATATGCTGAAAAATAAGCTTTCATCTATCTAATGGCATTCAACTCATTTTACTGAATGTGATGGTCACAGAAAGAGTCCACAAGAAATAAACCCCCACATCTTAAAGAAAGTTAGTTAAAATGTTAAACGTATAGATAGATAGATAGATAGATAGATAGATAGATAGATAGATAGATAGATAGATAGATAGATAGATAGATAGATAGATAGATAGATAGATAGATAGATAGATAGATAGATAGATAGATAGATAGATAGATAGATAGATGTGCTACTACAGTGCACGTTCTGCCTCAATCTCTGGGGATTCTGTCTCAGATGGAAAATGGTTCACTTCAGCCTGGAAAGCATGTTCTTCATGCTAATAATAGAGCATACACACATGCATACTGTGTCCTTCTGCTGTACAGAAAAGTAATGGGGGATTTCAAACCAGCAATTGTTTGAATTCATTTAGGTCTATTTTTGTGCCTGAAGCACAAGAATTTATTCTAAACCTACCTAACCCTAATTTGTCTTGCATTGTTTTTCGCTATTTGTCTGTTTTGCAGTTTCTCTGGTCAACATAAGTGATTTTTAAATCATTTGTTTTCTCTGATCAAGATAAGATGCACATAGTTATATTTCAGCATTTTCAAGCAGGATACCATCAAACCTCACAGGCTGTTTTATAGTGAAACACTGTGGTAATGATCCATGCTTATGAGTTTGGTACAGTTTATATTGAAATCAGGTTTTTTTTAGAGAAGAAAAGAGATAACTTCAGTTCGTAAGAAATGCAACAAAAGAACTTGCAGTAAGTGGCCGTTGTCTCTCACTCAATCATACATCCCAGAAGATTTGCTATTGACTCACCTTTTAATTACAAGTGACAAAATGGAGCTGGAAGATGTTAAACAAAAGCTACAAACAAGAGAAGCTACACTGCTTACTCAAATTACAAAGTAGGCAACGCTTACTTAAAATAATATTTTGGTTTACTTCAGTTTTAGGCCAAAAATGAAAATGAATTCGTTATGTTGGATCGGGTTCAGACAGAGTTTCCACAGCTGGGTACGGTTGGGTTTTTAGGCCCAAACCAACTAATACACAGCTCTGCTGCCATTTCTAAGACAAGCACTAACCAATGAAATAGTGCCATTTGTCAGTGATTATCCTTTATTGTTATTTAATTACTTATATTATTTCATATTTGTACATGCTTTTAAAATATAGAAAATAAAGAGCCCTCTGTGCTTGGTGTTTTTATCCGTACATGCTCCACCATGATGCTCCGTCAGGATTCTGAATCCACTGATGATTTGTTCCAAGTGGGATAAGTCTGCTGGCTTAAAGCTCTGCTGTACATCAGAGGAGGGTGTTGGCATGCAGAAAATGGAGGAACTCTGCAGCGCAGTGCCGATGCATGCAGGAATAAGTGCAGCAGCTGGGCGTGCTTTAACATTTCACTGAATTCAAGTGATGTTCGTGTTAAAGCTCACAGTGCTGGAGCAAAAAGACTCCAGCCATATATTTGCTTTGAACTATTCTCCGTTTTTTGTTTCTGTTGATCCACATCCTTTGTCTCCTGTTGTCTACTATTCAATCTCCTGTTTCTCAGTGATTATCCTTCCAGTAATACTGTAATTATTGTTCATTGTGCTTGTTGTACTCCAGTTACTGCTGCAGATGATGGTAACACTGTGTAGCATCTGTCTCTTCCTTTTCGAACATGCGGTATTCTGTGGTCCTCTCACAATAATCCCATTCATGAATCAGGTGTTTATGTCAGTGATATGGCTATAACTGCAGGAATCAGATGTTGTCTGACCTGATAGTTGACAATAAAACTGGAACAGGGCTGAGTCATTGTCACTTTTAGAGATAAATCATCCTTTTCTTTCTGTTTTTACACCATTATCACAGTATCTTTTATCCCTGTACAACATAGCTTAACTCTGGTAGCCGCTCTTTCCTTAAATCTGTTATCTGGATGTAAAGAAACATTAATGCTAAAATTGAGTTCAGCACAAAGATGTGAAAAGACACATTTTCACTAAAGGCAGAGGATAATAGATCCTTTGTGCTGGAGAGGCTGAATGTTACCTGAACACGAAGGAGGTGGGATGGTGGATCTCAGGAAAGAGAATAAAGCAAGAAAACAAAATGAAAACACTTCAACTAGATGAATATAGACTCTAATATATGTAAGCTCCTCAGAACTGTTGTGGATGTAAATTACGAAACATTGTCAAAGGGGATGTACAGAAAGGACAGCAAGGAAGAAGAGGTGGATATGAGAGAGAAAGTAGGGAATGAAGCTCGGAGAGGAGGTTAGGAACCTGGAATCAATGAAGTCTTTGTTAACAAGGGCTGACCTGCCTCTTTTCCCCGCCTACATTAGACCTTCATTGCTCCCTTTGCTCCTCACTCCGCTGCTCAGGGTAGCTGAATATGTGTTCGGTATTTTAACCAGCAGCCACTTCAGATTTTAGCTGTGATGACTGAAGGGAAATCTTCAGCTCAGCCGTACAGAATGTCCCTTTGAAAACACACTTTCTAATACCCAGTGTTACCAAAACCTTGTTGATAATTTCACTTAAAGTTATACTCACCCCCAAATCAACATTTTTGCAGATATTCTGTCTAAATAGTTATTTGGGGTTCTATCTTTATGTTTCTGTGTGAATTTGGACATTTTTTCTCAATTTGTTTTGTTCTGCATCATTTTTCCATAAATCATCTCCTTCAGTCAAACAGTGTTTGGTCAGTTGAATTTTCCCACTGGTTGCATTTGATACGATTGTCACAGCCCCACATTCAGGTGTAAAATCAAAGTGTGTAAAATGTGTCACTTTAAGAGACAAATAATCCTTTTGTTTCTTTCTGTTTTTTACACCAAAGCGCGTGACTCGTATACAAAACCCTCAGTCCTTACCTGCTTCTCAGGTTTGAGTCCAGGCCCGTTGACCTTTGCCCCATCTCCATTCCCTCTCTCATAAACCACTTTCCTGTCAGATCACTTTGAAAAAAACACAAGAGCCAAAAAAACCTTAGAAAAAGAAGTAGGTGCGAATTGCTTCAATCCACTGAACTTCTGCTTGTGTCTCCTATTTAGTGCAGCCTGCGTTAACAATGTGCTGCAGAAATACAGTAAGCAGCAAGTGCAACACAGTTGCAATAAATAACGTCAGAAATTTGCGAATTATTAAACAAATGTTTACAAGTGAAAGCGGTTCAGTTGCTTCTCATTTCCAGTCACAGTTATTATTATGCTGAGCAGATGAAGAGTATTCTTAAACAACATCAGAAGTCTGAATGACATGTTTATGCTTTTCCGCTCAGATAACTGAGAGACTGTTTTTTTTTTCCCTAAGAGTGCCAAACATCTGTCTTTTTCTCATCCCCCTCTCATTGCCAATCTTAGGAAAGAGGGGGATTAGGTGGGAGAAGAAAAAAGGTAGGAAAGGCAGAGAGAGAGAGAGATTATCCCAGCAGATTTCCACTTGTGAGGTCATTGAAAGTAGTCAGTAACACCAGAGAGAAACAGATCAGGAAGAAATTTGGATAATCAGAAGTCAGTAGGGCCTAAAGGGGGAATAATAGAGCAGAAAAAATACAGGAAAATCTATCTTAAATTCAAATAGTGACTTAATAAAAGAGGCTAGATTATTTTTACATGAGTCCTGCTCCATGTTTCTTGATCATTTTAGCGTTACACGATCGGTTTGGATAGATGGACAGGAAATCTGAGGTAAGCTACACACTTAATGGTAATCCAAGATAATCCTTTACGAGAAATGTACATCTTCATAAAATTCAATATTACCAATATTGACCAGATTTTAGTTGTTGAACTTGCTCTAGTTTACTTGTTGAGTTGTTTTCCATTCATGTGAGAACGGGCTGCACATGTGTTTCAGTTTTGTAGGAAATGCATTTGTTTATTTAAATTCAGTGAAAAGCCAACAATGCATGGTGGTGATGGAAAGGTTAAAGTACAGTTTGATTACTGAACTCAGCCTCTCATTACTCTTCGCAGTGACACGTGTGTACTTTAGGAGGTTTCTACTGTTGGAAGGAAGAAACAAAGAGAGAAAGAAAGAAATGTTTTTGCCCCTCATGAATTTCTTATTATGCCAGGCAGGGGTTATATCAAATATAAACTCTGTTAATAAAGAATATAGGTTCAAATAATAATTTCATGTCACTTTCACAAGTCATAAAACCCTCCAAGTTGCCCAAATAAAAACATTTCGTTCAAAATTTCTTCATTTTGATGCAAAAGACTCATCACCATTTATCACTGAGTTCTTCTTGGCAAAGCGGCTGAACACACTTAGCAAGCGATTACTTTTCAACATAGGGCCAGGTTGGTTTGGATGCCTTATTTGTCCTTTATAAATCATTATTCGAAAATTACTTTCTGTATTTACTTGGCTTATTGTGGTGTAATATAATCTGATTGATTATCTTAAACACAATATTTCTACGAGGAGTTGAGTACTTTTTTACGTCAGCGCACTTGCTCCATGATTTGATTTGATTACAATTCACCTGCTAATGACTGGAATGATAGAAATGCTCTGAATGTCTCATTACACAGAACTCCATTTCAGCCCAGATGGAATCGGTAATGGCATGTATGGCTTCACATATGAGCTCGTGTTTTGGCTATGCAAGGCTGGCCTCTAATATGTTATTCTTATTCAGCTCTTGCAAACCTGAAAAGTCATACTAGCTGAAGTGTTCCCAGATTTTCCTTTCAAAACAACTTCAACAACTGCTGTTCTCTGCCCCACTCTGTTCCTCAGGTGGTTTTCTTCCAGAAATGTCAAAGTTCAGCAGTCCAAACCCAGACCCAAAGTCTCCGTTAGTTAGTGGAGTCTGACTGTAAAGAAAGAATACTGCATAATTTATGTTGAAAGCAAAGATATATCTTACATGCATATAAAACATATGGGAATGATTTTGCTGGAAATGTGTTTGCATCCTGATCAATACAAATATTTGGATAGATGTTTCATCCCTTCACTAAGTCTAAAGTGAAATATGTTCAAAGTCTAAAGAATTTTTGAATATATTTGATTATTTTCCTTCCCTCTGTGCATCCTCTATTTTAAAACGGTCAAAGACAAAACAACTTTGTGGGCAACAATCTTGCAGTTTCCATCCAGGAGGTTTTAGCCATTTGATAGTCTTATTATTGTAGCATTTAATTGGCGAATAACAGTACAAATGTACATTATTTCTCACAAACATTCCTCAGATGTATTTCTGTCTCCTGCAGATACACAAAACCGTGTAATGGATGCAGATTATTTGAAGTGAAGAATCAACATTGTTGTCCGAGCTCATTTCTGCACAAAACAGGGCAACAAACTTCTGACCAATCACACAGAGCTTCACACAGTTTGACCAGGGCCTGGTGTCGAGAAGCCGAACCAGATACATCTCTGCGAACAAAACGAGGCCATTTTTGTCACACGTCTACGTCAATTAGAGGCGATTTCAGCACTTCTGATTATGTGGGAGCCTTAACTCTTTGAGTCTCTAATTTATTTCTGCAGATCTGCAGAGCTTTACACTGACACCAGCTTGCATGTTTTGCATTATGCTAAGTCTTAAACTGGCCAAAACTGGATCTATTTATTCTTAATAAAAATACATCAATTTAAAAAAAATGACCCTTGCTCAGGTAACTTATTTCCTAATATTTATCCATGCATAGATGGACACTACCTTTTGGCTCTGTTCTGTTTGTGCCTGCAGACTCGTCCTGCTGCTATTTCTGCCACTATCTATGTTTGTGTCATTATGTCACATTCGTTTGACAATCCCACCCTGTTCCAGGATCCTTTCTTACCTTTTTATTTTATGGTGATTACAGTCTGAGGTAGATCAATGAAACAACAGAACTCATTTGTTGTTTTGGACTATCAGTCCCATTCAAGCTCCAGCTCTCTTGTGCAGCTGGACTCCTACAATCCTTCCAATGGTTCATTCATTCAAAAACAGTCTGAAATACTCACTGCCACAGTCTAACTTACAGATGACAAAACAAACACACCTTAACACACATTTCTTGTCTGTCACGTTTGCATACATAGAAATGTACAATATCTGCCCTCAGAACGTCTTGTCGAATATGTAATATTTTCTTTTTAAATTCTGGCACTTAGCAATAGCAATGTGTTCAACATGTAACAAAAAAAATGCATTTGCAGCAAATGTGCCTCGTATTAAACAACAAAGAAAACATGCTGCTTTTACCTCCCCTTTAGCAGTTTCAGTTCACATCCTTAGTACCTGTCTGTCTGCAGAGTTGCAGCTACTGTCAGAACATTGAGCACTGTGAGCACAATCTGTATGACATAGAAGCTCCGGCATAGATGACTTCAGGCAAAAGATCATCAAGCAACATTAAGTCAGTCAGAGCAGCTGCATCAGTGAAACTTGGAAATCTCTCAGCAATAGAAAGAAAGACATTTGAATATAGAAGGATCATCACTTTGTATCCCAAACAGTCTTGGCTTTGTGTATGTTTTATCCTACTTCAGCTGTGCTACATTTGCATCTGGATATACAGCATTCACTTCACAGATTCCTTCTGTACCTGACCTGCAGATATAAATAATTTAAATGGAGAAAAAACAAATGAAAGGAGCATAAAAATTGTGTAAAAGCAACACATCGACTGAAAAATGAATAAACTCAAGCGGGGTGGCTAGAAAATAATATTCCAATGCATCTTTTAGTTTTTTATTATTGTTAATAAAATAACGATAATCTGTTAGTAATTAATTTCAAACACTGATTTTACCTAAAATATATTTGTTCCAAAAGTGTATTTTAATTGTATGCCACAAAAGAAAATGTATTTCTGCACACACACTCCAAAAAAATTATATATGTGAAGAGCCAGTGCTGAGCTGAATATGTCTCATGTCCCTCTTAGACATACTACAAAGAAATAATATGACTAAAAACAATGAGATATTTTGGCTGCTTTAGTTACATCGCCCAGCTCTTAATCTGTGTTTCAATAAGGTGATGAAATGCATATTCACTTCCCAGTCTTTTAAACTGGCAACAGGGAACATCTTGAAAGGAAGACAGAGAGTGGTGCAACAATCTTCAGAATTGCCAACTGTTTTGGAAGCAATGTAAATATTAAATCATTTCATTAACAATCCTCCACTGTTGTATCTGAAGCAGATACAACAGTATCAGCAGTCTATGAAGTTGCCAAGAAACTATTTGACATTATAATTATGATGTTACGAAGATTATGGAAGTATATTTCCTTTTTATTAGGCTAAATTTTAAATAGTTCTAAAAGAATAGCTATATAGAGCACCTTATGTTCTCCAGGTCTTCTGAATCATTCAGTGGACTCCTACCATTTACTCACAGCACGACAAACTGTTATTATCCAGTCCTATGTAGATCAGCAGCTAATACATGAATTTCATAAGACTCGTTTGCTTTTGACACTGTAGATTTTCTGTGGCAAAAGTGTCTTTACTCACTGCTTGATATTGCGCTACCTTTGTGCCTCCTCTGTCTACTCCCCGACGTCTCCTACACTCCAAGGGCACGTAGGTCAGGTGAAATGGAGATGCTGACATTTAGGATTAAACATCCATGTATTCCCAGAGAGATGCCCTTACCCTGATTGGAAATATTTAAGTGTGATAAATTAATTATTAGGGTCACCAGTATGTCGGAAGAACTCTAATCCCATATGCCTTTGTTGGCAATACAGTACATTGAAAAATATCTCTGGCCCCGGAGCAATTGCATGTGGACATCAAACCTGGAATCTGTGTATTTTTATTGGGATTTTATTTGATAGTGTCACACGAGTTAGTGTATGATTTTTAAATGGAAGGACAAATATTTTTTACAAATACCGCAACATAAAGTTCTAATTAGTAAATGGAATCCAGCTGAGTGTGATATAATCAAAACATACAACATTCAGCTGTCCTGTTATACCTCAGAGGTTTGTTAGAGAGAATTACTGAAGATAACGTCATGAAGACCAAGCAATACAGCAGGCAGATCATCTCCACAGTGATGGAAAGTGCTTGTAGCATTATGCTGGGAGTGACTTTCTTCAGCAGGCGAAGGACTCGAGACACCTTCCAGCAGAACAGTAACTCTAATGTTAGCTGGAATAGCTCAGATCTAAGCATGTGTTTTAATTGCCCAAAGTTCATACTTAAAACAAATTGTGAATCTATCATAATTCTTGAAATTTGGTGTTTGCAGATGCAAATTGTGCTGTTTTACAAAGGAGAAAGGGCAAAAATGTCCATTCCTGGATTTACAAAATTTGTACATTTGTACAAAATAAAATAGTCAGATGCACAAATCAAGCAGTGCAGAGATTAGCATGCATTATTAACCAAATACACTAGCGAACATACTTATAGACCTTAATAGCCCAACACATACACAGGTCCAGAAGGTAGAGGATTTAAGGATCAGTGTCTCAGATTAGGATGATTGTTTTATTAAGCTGTCTGGCCACTACTGAAGACATTGCTAACATTCTCTGTCTCAGCTTTATGTACTCATATCCTGCTTCCAAACAATCTGATGGGGCCAACTGAAAATAAATAGCCAATAGATGTCTTTAGGTTGTCAGCAATCAAATACCTCTTTACTAAGAAGACTTCGTTATGTTGGTGACATCAAGCCACCCAGCAAATAACATCACATTAATAACAAAAACTTGTCATGGCAATAATAATTTTTCATTAGGGTTTAAATGAGTTTTTCTGGTCAGAATCACATCATTAAGTGAAGCATCACATCACTGTAAAATTGGTACAAAAAGCTTCAGCTTGCATAAATAATAAATAATTCCACCATTTAGGTTTATCAGTTTTATCAATCACAAAAAAGGTTTTTAACACAGCCAGTCTGACATACAAATCGACTAACGTTTTGAGCTTTGAATCTATGCAGGAAAACAAACATATTTTGTTGCAAAGCCTAAAGTACTGTGCAAGATTTGAAAAGTTCATCTTTTCGGGGATCGTTATTTCAAAGGCAACTTTGCTGTTTTTGTAAGTATGCTTAATTTGATAATGCCCTTGATTGCTTTGTCAATGGTTTTATACTTGGTACACAGATCACTTTTACTTAATAAATTTTGTATGAAGGCCTCGTTATATTATTCTGAGAAAAGTGTTGCAATCATGGAGCAAGGCCTGTATTTCATCACATAAACCATTTTGAATTGCCTTGTTGCTGAAATGTGTTCTACAGAAGTTTGCCGTGCCTCACCTTGTGTGGTGTATTGCATGTACAGCAGGTTGTCTCAGGGACTGATACATGCTACCTATTAAATTACACTGTCAAATATAATAATATGTTACTCATAAAAAAATCAAGGGAAAGATAGCATGTGCATAGTATCCACACTCTTATAGGCCATTTTTTTAATATGATTCACTTTCAAAAAGACTCTAATATTAAAATCAAGCAAAAGACTAAAAAAAAAATCCTTGCAGTCACACACCAATATGATCATGTAAGGGCAATAGCGAGTGCAGTGTCCTACCCAGGGACACATTTGAACTTGGAGGTTTAACCTCTGACTTTCTGCACACTGCCTCCACTTAATCACAGCAGCCTTAGGTAACCCAAATAATACATTCACACATTAACGGTGGCAGAGGAGAAAGTTATGTAATACTTTTATTTAATTAGACCTTTAAAGGCTAAGCTGTACCAGCATTGTTACCCAAAAACATGTAACACACATGATTAGACACCATCTGTCCAGCCTTCAACTCTATACGTACATTCACAGTTAGGTTCTCACAACCTGTTTTGCCTGAAAAAGTCTCTTCAAGCTAATGCAGTGGTTGTAAGACAAAAGAAGATACTGATATACAACCTACGGAACATTTGGCTCAGACACAAAGGAAAAAAAAGTTGCTGCTTCATCATGGATAGACATACAGTTGTTTATTTAACATAATAAGTAATCTGTGAATGATTTTCAGACATTTTTATATCGACAGAAGGCATGTGAAAGGTAAACAAGGTAATAAGCAATCCATTGTCTTAGCTGGGAAATGTTTTGCTAACAAACAATCTCCGTGGTTGCCATACTGATATAACTGTTCCCTCCATCTTCTTTTGTGTTGGCAAGAAGAGACCACAGATCCCTGTGACATATTAATGTAAAAATATGTTTTTTTCTAATTACATCAGAGCAACTATCAGTCGTTCCTTGCTGTAACATGGAAATACCATTCTGTTTTAGAGAAGCTGGTTCCCATCTTTTTTGTGTAAAAAAAAGTTTCAAAATAATTTCTTTTTTAAAACCTTTATCATTGTGTTTTTATTTACTCCCTGTGTTGATCGGTGGCAATCAATATCATTTCTCTGCATTTGCTTTATGCTATAACTTATCTTTGTTTTTTTTTTCTCTTTGTTTGTTTGTCTGTCTTTGCGCAGTTATACAACAGCATGCCTATATGTTTTTCAGCGGCACGAGCAGAATCATTATGGAAGTGAAAGAGCGACGTCCATACTGCTCCCTAACCAAGAGCCGAAAAGACAAGGAGGGACAATATACCGGTAGGACAACCCAATTACAGCAGTCATACATTCATACACTCATGAATTCATGCATGCATGTATACATGAATACATAAAACAGAAAACATTTACCGTTATTTAGTGTCAAAAACCAAGACAACAAGGTTAACAAGGTTATGTTTTATGCAATTTGCAAGGTCAACTTTTTTTTCTCATTTCTAGCCCATAAACAAGATGTCCTCTGAACAGCAAAGTAAATATTTTTATGAGCAGGTGGTAAACTTGCAGCCTCAACATTTGCCCTTATCCATCATTAGCATTTGTTTTTCATGCACTCTGTTCATTTTCAACTTGTGCTTAATTCTGTGTTATTGGTGCTGTATAAATAGGCCATTAGGAATTTTTCTAATACTGTGTAGTCAGAATTATTGCTTGCCCCCACATACATAACCTTTTCATACAGTTTATGAATTTTGGACTTTTCATAGCCATTTGGATTAATTAGCATTCATAGGATGACTATATTAAAATAAAGCTCAGATTTAATTGAACCTGGGAATTATTCATTTATGGCTATTACTGTTAAAGATTTGAGCTGTTCATTTTTTGCTGAAAGTTTAAAACTGTGCATTTGAAGGCTATGATATCTGGGAGCAATAAAAATAGGAAGAAATAGCTTCCTCTTAGAGGCTGTAAATTGTGGATTTAAATCTGGTTATTTAGTTATTTCATACATGGTGATATTTGCTTAATTAGAAAAGGCGTTTTGATGAGACTCATTTGTCAGAATAAAAATACCTTTTGAAAATAACAACCTTTAAGGAGGTCCGCAAAACATTTGTTAGTAAGCACGTGTTTATGCAATAATGTTTTTTTATTGGTCGAATGTAATATTCTGATTTTAAATGCTTTGTTTGCATTAACTGTAGGCCAAGAATTATTAGCATTACTAATAGAAATAAAGGCTTCAAAACATCCTTCCTGTCCTAATTAATATAATGTGTTTCACTTAGTGAAAGCAGTTACAGAAATAAACAAACTTTCTAATAAAACTCAGATTTAGTTTGTAATTATACACTGTTTTAATTAGAGCCTCAGTTATGTTCAGAGATGTACTTTCACAAAATTGCAGTATGTGTGTTTATAGACACACATAACTGTGTGTCTATAAATAGTGTGTGATTTTAAAAAAGTGTGCTGCTCTCTAAGCGTACTCTACGTTGCAAAACAGGCTCTATTTCAAGGCTTTCTGATAGAAATCAGGCCTGGACGGGAAACTGCACTAAAAATGTGGTTGATCACGGGGGGGGGCAATTACATTTTCACATAAAATGTTTATTTTCTGTATTTGTTGATTTTACAAATCAATCATGATCAACAAAATGTGGCTTTTCTGACAAAAACAAAAATAAAAAACCATTTATGTCACAGGGAAAGCTAGTTTTCCCATTGCAGTTGTTTGTTTTGTGTCACAGATATTTATTGGATTTTCATTACTTCTGGAAAAATCAGTTTTGACTTTCACATGAAAGGTTTTTTTGTATGTTTCAATGTCAAAAAAGCCAAATTTGTTGATCATAATTGATTTGTGAAATCAATAACAATGGTGAAACACCAGGGGCATGAGCCCTTTGCATACTTAGTGTTAATAAAAACTGGGATTGCATTTTATTTATTCAAATTATTAAATTGTATTTGCTGATCTGAACATTTAGATGTAGCAAAAAAAAGAAGTTGCGGGAAATAATTTTGAGAGAGCAGATATTTTTCACATCACTGTACCTTCAAGCTAACCACCTTCGTATGCACTACATATAGTTTGCCCTAAGCAGATGGTCAAAGCTCAGATGACAAAGTGGTTGTCCTCCAGTTAGAACATTAGCAAGTCCTCTATACCACAAAGTGTCCTTGAACAGAACAGTGGCCTCTCTTGATGCTTTCTTGAACCTAAATAAGGTTAAAAAGTCACTTATCAAGGACTATTTAACTTTTTCTTTTTGCTGAAGGCCTCATGGATTTATCCAAGGAGGGTCTGGTTAGTAAAATTTCGTGGAACTCTTTTAAATGTCAGTTTGAATCCAAATCTGCTACACTGAAAGATAACATTTGAACAAATGTAATAGATAAATGCCACAGAATATTTGGTGGCACTTTTATAAATGAGACACAAAATTGCAGCAGCAGATTGTAAGGAAGGTCGTCATCTAAAAGTGAAAGTGTAAAGAAAAGCATTCTGCTTTAAAATAAATAAAAAAAACAACTGAGTTACAAGAAGAAGAAGAAGAAAACCAGAGGCTTTCTTGCTGGTGAGAAAGAGTGTATAGAGAAACCTCCATGTTTCGAGCTGATCCCAATAAGATGTAGATTATTGGCTTAGAGGGCTGTATGGCTTTAAGGTGGTTCACTTTACATGAAGAAACAAAGAGCTGACCTGCAGATTCTTTAAACAAAGAGCTTCTGAAAGAGATATATATTCTTCAAACGTGTTTTATCTCAGCTCATTTACCCATTATCACCTAATTTTTAAACATTTTCTGAACTATCGAGTGGAACCTCTTCTGGTGATATGTTTCCAACAGCTACTGTACTCTGGTTTATTTTGTTAAATGCATAGATACTGTGCTCAGCGACAGACTGGCGACCTGTGCAGGTTGTACCCCGCCTCTCGCCGAAACGTTTACTGGCGATGGGCACCCCCCGACCCCCGCCAGGGAGAAGAGTGTACAGAAAAATGGATGAATGGATTAGATACTGTTCACAGAAATTATTAATAAACAGAGAGAAACAAGACAAAATGGAACAAATGCAGACTTTGTAGATTGAGTTTCACTCCTTTCTCATTTAATCATGTATATCTTTTGGGAGTGCTGTCCAATCACCAGCTCTGATTTCAGGCCATTGAATAATTTCTTTTTTACTATCTATCACATTTGTGTCTATGTGGTAACAGTTAAACATTTCAGGCTTTTCATACTCTGGTATGAAATTTATTTCATACCAGAGTTTTACACAAGAGTTTTAAACAAGAGTTTTTTAAACTCTTGTTTAAAAAACAAGAGTGTTTACCTGAACACTCTTGAAAACAGCCTCTGTGATTAACGAGAGGATTCAGGTGTGTGCATGTATTTGTTTGTGCTGATCTCTAACTTTTTTTTACCTTCCTCTTTGAATTAGTGTGAAGGAGTGTGTTCATGTTCCAACAACAAAGGTTTAGCTCACCTGCGGCCATAATTTCTTCTTGTAAATCGTTTCCAAATAAAGCTGTGATGGCAGGACCAGACAACATCTTTTTTATTATTTCTATATGTGTCAGTAACATCCCACTGCTTGGAAAAATAATCATGTTGGCAAATAATAACACTTCAGAGTGCTGTTGTTAACAGTTTACTGCCACAACATGATGATGAAAAGGGAAGCTTCTTATTAATAAGGTGACAGTAAACCTTACACTTCATCTTAAAGGTTGTTATGTATGTGAGTTGGATAAAATAACATCCAAAAAACTGAAGAAACAAACAGCTTACAGAGCAAATCCAACAGAGACTATACATCTTAATAATGTACAATGTTAAGATAAAGAAATTTAAACTAAACAACAATTGCACAGATAAATGTAGGTCTGAGGAAGTTCAGCACAAAGGTTTGAATGAGGCTTTACAGGATTAATATTTATTTTAAAAAAAGTACATCTCCATCAGGAGTTAAGGAAGCAGTTCAGCCCCAGGAATCGTCCACTTAGCGCTTTACTTCCTTTCACCCAACTTTTCACCTGAGAGCATTTTTTATAAAAATAAATAAATAAATAATAATAATAATAATGCAAAGTTTATTCAATTTGTATAAGGAAAGCTCACTACTTAGACTTTCTGTGTTCTGAGCAGAAATTCATATTTAATTAGATTTAGGGATGATTTGTGAGCTTCCATTATACAAACGGAAAACTCGTATCTTCAGAATATTCCCACAGGCAGCTGTTGCATCCTTTTAAGCAAGCTGACAGCTGTGCCGGATTTGTAACAATGCATTCAAGAGAGATTTCTTTTTTGAGAGAGCAAAAGAAAAAAGAAAAAAAAAAAGTGCAGGGTGCAACTCCGCAGCTTGCGTGGATTATCATCAGGTCAGTAGGTGGTCTTTCATTTTGGCAGATTTGCATTCAGACTGTGACTAAATTTGGACAAATGTGTGTCACCCTGGTTGCATTTACACCTGCGTGCTCAAAGTACAGGTCTGAATGGAGCCGCAGTGGTAAATTATACAAGTATCCCATACAATATGAATCATGGCAGATTCTACTTCAATGTTTACAATGTGATTATGTTTCTATTTCTATTCTGCCATTCCATTTTAACAAATTAGTTTTTCACAGCTTACCTCTTGCAAGTAGTTCCCTGCTTTTTTAAAAGTCACACGTTCAGGTTCAAGCTGTCTGTATTTGTGTTTGAAAATGTGTGTCAGGGTCTTCAGGGGACAGTGAGGACTGTGCAATCAGCTCGCAGGGACTCCGGGTCCCCACCCAGAAGTCTTACTCATCTAGTGAAACGCTCCGAGCCTTCGACCAGCACCAAGACCAAACCAGGTCAGGGTTTATCGCTTTAGAAATGTACATTTTGTCAAATCTAATCTTCTTTCTCATTGTGATCATGTTTTTTTTTTTTGTGAAATTCTTAAAAATCAGTGTGAGCACAATGTGAAATAACAGACCCTCCTTGGATAAATAACAGAGCTTACCTGTTAGTGTTTTCTCTTCACCAGTATAGATCTAAAATAAACCAGAAAATACTTTGCTCTTTGCTTTTCACAGGTTACTGTACGGTACTACCAAGGGGCACAAGGAGATGGTTCACCGTGAACAGGATAATTATACCAGACATGGCAAGTCTACACACATACACACACTTTCTGATCTTTTAAAAGCAGCATTTATTATTAACTCTGATTAAAGCTATTATCAGAAAAACTGTACTACTTTACAAATAAATATGAAGGTTAATTAAAGTATATTTTTCAAATGAACTTCAAAAGAAAATAGTAAATCATTTAGTTGACATAATAAATTATGATCCTTTTGTTTGCTCTGTAGGCCAACACTTCAGTCTTCGTCAGCTGGGGATTTGTGAGCCCCCTCCACGCCGAGGCCTCCCTTTCTGCTCCGACATTGGCCTTCCCCATCACGGTTTTTCAGTTGGCACGGCACAAGACGTGGACTCAGAGAGTCAGGCCGTAATGTCACCGGAGCGTGCCATGCGGCTGTGGGGCCGAGGAGGTCTGGGTAAATCGTCTGGGAGGAGTTCCTGCCTGTCCAGCCGCTCCAACTCGGTGCTGACGCTTACGGACACGGAACATGACAACAAGTCAGACAGCGACAATGGTAGGACATGAGTTTGACTCTAGTGGCTGAATATGTAGCTGTCAGAAAATATTTTTGGCTTTTTTCAACCCTTTCAATATTTTAGAATAACTTCGTGCTCAGGAAATCAGTAGGGTTTTTTTTTTTTTGTTACACCTGTACATTTAAGATCATGAAATAAATTTTAATTTCAGAGAATGTTTGAGAAACCTGGGATACACTCTTCTTTAGTTTGCTCTTCTCCAGAACTATTTAAATCCAGTCACATTAAAGAATTTTCAGAAATATTGTCCATGTTTAAGGTAACATCTGAACCTTCCATTTAAAAATAACTTTAAACTTTGACTAGGCCCTTTCTTAGACAAAGTTTTTTTAGCCAGTCACAGGTAGGCTTGCTAGACTGCATTGAATCTGTGTCTTTTGCATGGTGCGTGGGGCGTGTAAGCAGGACAAAACTCAAAATGCCCTGCTAATTATTTAATTAATGACCACAAGGTAGCTGCCTGCACACGTTTATTTATTTATATTAATGGTCATGGAGGACGGGGGACGTTTGTGCTTCTGTGTATGAAATGCATATTAGTTATTCTCTAGGTAATTTTCTCTTACAGGTGTGCATGTGTGAAGAGTTTAATGCATTACCCCCTCACACACACACACATATAATGAAATACAGTGTGTTTTCATTAAACTCAGCACATACACGTTTTCATTAAAAGATGGGACGTTGTAATTAACAGTGAGACAAACTGCTGAGTCCTTGCATTTACTTATATTAAGTTTGATCATGTTTTTATTAAATGACAAGATGCCTTGGATGTCAGTGCTCTGGAGGAAACTCTTCGTATCTCTAAAAATGAGTAGTCGTCAAGTTTTCCAAGGCTAATTGACTTTTTAAAGCACAGCTGTGTTTATGTTTGTGCGCGTGTGTGTGTTTGCACACGCCTTATTTAGCAGTACAGCAAGACGTAAGTGTGTGCATGGGTATATGTACGTAGGTGAGGTGACGCAAATAGAGCCGCAGTTAATTTGGCTGACACTGTGTTCAACGTGTAATCTTCAGGTGTTCCAGTCAGAAATTGATGCAAACCGGAATCTGCGTCCATCCGCACTGTTATATCTGAATTATTTTAATATGCATTAGCAACAGTGGGGAGTATTTTTGAAAACATGTTGGCACCTTCACCGAGTTCTTTTTTGAGGTAAATATGCACTTTGCTCTTTTTTAGTTTTTATTGGCTCTAGTGGCCTTTATTTGAAAGTAGTTTGTCAGGAAAGTGATAGGATCAAAGTCGCCAGGTCGGGAGTTGAACCTGCAACCACCGTCACGAGGACTAAGGCCTCAATATGCGGGTTGTTCTTTGCCCCTGCACCACCACAGCGACCCTGCAATTTCTTCTTTTAATGTGTTTGCCATTTCTGTTGCTGCTGCATTTGTGGCAGAGTATATATTCTATGCCAGAATATCTGCAATATAAAGCAAGTATGAACAAACGACGCTCTACAAATTGATTGGCACGTTTGCACTGGCTTATCATTAATGTCAATTGCTTTGTGAATCAGATACTGAGACAACACAGACACAGAGATTGTAAAAAATGGAAATTAAAACAGTTTTAATTTAGGTTTATTAATGATACTTGTAGTCGAACTTGCTGAGTGGTTGACAAATTTCAGGTAAGAAGTAAATGTAAAAAATGGTCTATCTGTGGATTTAAATGTTCCCAGAGAAAGACCTTTGTATCTAAATGTAGTGCTGTTTCAGTCAGTACTGATAAAAGCAGCCTCTTGCAAAAATGTTGGGGAGACAAAGAAATCCTATACTGCTGGTGCTGGAGTTAAGTTTGATTAATAAGGGTTTGCACCTGAGATGATACTAGACTTTACTTAAGCTTTTTTTTTTTAAAGTAAGAGACTGTTCACTTTTTATTTATTCTGGGACACTTTTTCAGAAATCTTTAACAGCTGTTGCTGGCCTAAAAGGAATATCGCCCAGTCATGCAATTTTGTGTGACTCCACTTTATCAGAAACATTGACTATAGGGTGTATGTAAGAGATAGATGCACTCATGTGATATCAAATGCAATCAGTGCAGAAATGCCTGAAAGTGCAATACACCTAATGGCTTTAAAACTTTTCTTGGTTTCAGTGGACTTCTACCTGAAGACTCTAAACTCTCTTATGAAATGCTAATTACGTTTTAATTTTTACTTTCCAGTAGTAATGTTGGTCATTTTAACATTTTGTTGTAAAATTGATATTAGAAAACAAATACTCAATTTTGTCCCATTACGTTTCTTTTACTGTTTCCCTTTTGTTCAATTTTATTTAACTTATACCTATTTATATTGTATACAGAAATTCACAATTGAACACTTCATCTTCAATCTTAACTGAAAGATTTCAGCTCTCTGCTGCAAATGGCAGCTCCAAAAAAACAAACTAAAGTCCAACTTTATTTTTATAGCATCAAAAGTCATTCCAATCACATCAGGTCTTGTGCTGTATGAAAAGGATCAGTCATAATAATAGCGGCAGAACATCAAACTAGAGGTGCCAGTGGTTTTAAAGGATCAGGTTGGACACATAGGATGAACAAACTAGGATTCAGTTGTATCTGAAGTGCAAAGCAGTCAAGGAAACCATTTCTCTTTTTAGGTTTTCAGTTTGTGTATGTCTTTCAATGCTCCCTTTGTAAAGTTGACCAAAATTGAGTTTTCTTTGACCTAATTGTTCTTAACCATTAAAAAAGGACAATTCAAGTTGATCTTATCCAGTGTGGCAGTTCAAAAGCAGCATCATCTACTTCAAACTTGGGCTCAGATTTTTTGACATGTTTTGTATAAAACTCTGTTTTTAATGAGTTTTTTTCTTTTTACTTTCTTTCTAAGATCTTGAAAGGAAACACATGGTCATGTTTATACACACCAACCTTGTCATTAGTGAAGGACTGCTCTGTTGCTTGTCAGGCAGACACAAAGTTCAACTGCAAAGTTAAGACTTCTCTGTGGAACAAAACCACCTTTGATTGTGGATCTTAGATTTGGTAACAGAGATCTTTATGTTGCTGAAGTTATATAACTGAGGAAAGCCGAGGCCAAACCCTTTGTTATTTCATCGGCGTTCTTCGGAAGACGGCAAGAAAATAAACAGCAAACCAAAGGGAGATGGTGAAGTGAGGAGAGACAAAGATCAGAGAGGTGGGGGGGATGTAACAATATAAAAGAGGAAAGGAGAAAGTTGAGAATAAAGATAAGATGGGAAAGGAGAGAAGCCTCTCTGTGTTGTTTGTTCTCCTGAGAGGAAATATTAGACCGCAGACGTCTGTCTGGCTCCCCAGTGGACACACACCCAAACATGCGCGCAAACACACAGCCAGATTAACGCTTTTATGGTGTCCGAACCCATGGGTGCTCAGCTGGCGCTTGCCCCGTTACTTGATACTGATGATCTCAACTTCACCGGTGTAAAAACAGGACACAGATGTATTCACTGACATACAGGAGTATTTGTCACTTTTCCCATATCCGGTTCAATAAAGCAATCAAGAATGCATAAAGCAGTTGTTATGTTATAAATAGAGCATATATAATACTGGCTGTTAAAATGAACTACTAGAAAAAACAGGAAAAATAAAATGGGTAAATGAAAGGAATCTGTTTTCTCTTGATTTTGAAGATGAAATGGTTAAGAACAAGAAAACTATAGAGGTCTTCCACAGATAGTGGAAGAACTCTATTTTGTCTTTGCTAACCAGATTACTATGTGTCAACAAAACCCTTAATCCATTTGGCATCTCTAAGCTGCTTAACTCTATAACCTCAACTCTTATACAGAGACAAAAACACACATACACAGAAAGCTTTTAACCATCATAGTTGTACCATTCCTGCTTGGATTAAAAGGACATTATTGCTACATAGATATTGCATCTGCCTTGATATGCAAGTGCTCTGTATGTTTATTAATATGTGAATCTGAGGACATGTGAGGAACCTTCATATGCTCAGTTTAATCCCAAATTTTTTACTGCAAAATAAGTGCATCCATTTCACTCCTTGGACCTCTCTAACATATGATATTTATGAATTATTACATTTTATTTTGGTTATGTTAGTGAAAATTGTTGCCGGTGGGAAACTGCATAGTTTACATTACACAAATCTGGACTATTTATACATATATATATATATATAAACCACAAAACATTCCTTCTGGGTTCAGAGTGAATTTCAGCTGATGTTGCATCATTTTTAACTCAGTGCCATGTTTTAAAATGTGTATATAAATACATTTATAATAATGATAAAATTCTATCAAAAAATATCCTCTATTTCTTTATATGAGTATTTATTTCGCTGGGGTGAATTTTCTCTCTCTCCTGCTTTATATAAGTTGTGTTTCATGTCATGCTGAAGTTGAAAAGAAAGATTTTAGTACTGCAGTTGAACTTTATCTTTACCTAAAGCAGTAAAGGTAAAATGTATTTATTAGAACACTGTTGTGGCAGCTTTGGCATTAGTTATTTTCCTATAGGAGATTCTCTATAGGTTTTCACACATACATTTTATCTTCTCAGACTCTGTTGGACATGACAGACAGAGTCCATGAATGGCCATCAGCAGGATGGTCCACAGTTGTTCTCTCAAGTTAAATATCATTCTACAATTCTCGAGAACAAACTTAACCCAAAGCCACTCCAGCTCCATCTTGGCTGTGTGCTTTGGCTCTGTCTGATGTTACTAATCTGTAAGGCAAACATTATATAAGTCGTCTCTCTCTTCTCTCATATAATTCGACTACAGCTCCTTTCCAGTCTGCCACGGCTTCCACTTTTCTCTATTTGTGGATAACGGCTCTCTCTGTGGCTCTGGGGTGTCCAATACTTTAGATATGCCTCTGAAAGTGTTCTCAGATTGATCGATGCCAGAGACTTTGATTTTAATCTGTTATTGATCTCTAGATCATGGTGAGATGATGTGTCACTTTTTGAGAGTCTTCTGTTCATTCTGCTGTGTGTATGTAAGTTCCTGGTTCTACATGTCTGGCTGTAGGGTGAAGGTCAAGTTAGAGGTGACTCTGGAAATTGTTGATTCGTAATTTAACAAGGTGCCTACTTTTTCCTTCAAGGCTAGGCTGGTTTGAATTATTGTTTTCACTAGTCTATCGATAATCATCATTTGAAAACTTAATTTTAAATTTACTTAGGTGAACTTTGTGTGACACATATTTACTTGATAATCTGATCTATGTATGTTTAGCAAATAAAAATGTACAAGGGCCAAAGATTTGTTCACAACAATGGCAAATAAATATGGGCATGTGTTGTGGTCACATCTGCGTGAGTGTGAGTAAGAGTGTGTGTTTAATTTAAAATAGCAGGTTTATATGATAAATTCATAAATTATGCATAAGTTGAACTGAACATCAACTACCTCAGACAGGGTGCCTGTGTGCTTATTGTTCTAGTCGCAAAAGATCGCCACGGTATATTCCTGATAGCCTTAGTGCACATGCACGCACACACACAAACAAATATAACATGAGAGAAGAAAACAAAGATATTTGCTGGATATGACAAATCACAGCAATAACCATAGTGAATGTGTAAGTATGGAGAAATTATACATGCACATTCACCAGGATATATTTAAGGACATTTTTCTTACACCATTGCTGCATTATTGATACATAGATATTGCAACTGCCTTGAGATGCAGGTGCTCTATATGTTTAGTAATATGCGGATGTAAGTTTTTTTTTTTTTAAATAACTGTAGAAAAGCATAAAAGCTTGTTAACTGCAGATATGTAGTGCGCCAGGTTCTTTTTATTGCCAAGCTGTATGTGCGCGTGTGCCTATGTGTGTGTGTGTGTGATGCTAGTTACTTATTTAGTTCATTTTTTTGAATGCAGTAAAACTTTATTATGTGAAAAACAGGACATCTAATGGCTCTATATGAGCTAATTTGTTGGGGTTCTTTGTGTGTATTTCCTCACACTTCCAAGCTATACGTTATCTAAGAAAGTATAAAGTAATTTTAATACAACTGTCACTCTATACAGGACATTCATTCTGCTGACATAGGCATTTTATGTATTTGATATCACTTACATGTGCTTCCTTATGAAATCTGTGTTTAAAAAAATCAGTTTCAGTCTTGCATTAAAATTACTCCTAAATAGAAGGTTTTTAAATGGTTTCAAGTTACTCTGTTCAGTTTTAATGTGTGTAACATTTCAGGGATTTCCAATCTGAACAAGTCCACCAGGGGTGTGTGTTGCATGCCTTTGTGCACTCTGAAAAATGAGCTGATGTGTGTGTTTGAGAGTGTGTGTCGCATCAAAACCACTGAAAGTGGTCAAGGTGAGAATGGAGATCAAATATCAAATAGATCAGGCTGAGACTGGGTTCCATATCTATCACTGTGCTCTTGACGTATTGACGAAGTGTCATACCCAGATTTACACAGCTACACCACACACCCACACGCACATGCACACACACCCAGCTGGCTTTGACACCTTACATGTTTCTGTACTTGATTTTTACTGCCATGTTATGGTCCTAATTTTTTGACTTCTTTCTCACATACATTCACATTTACACACGGTCATTAGTATGTGGTGCTGTGTGATAGCTGGATCAATAGTAGCGCTGTTCTTACAGGATCATTTGGCCTCTGAAGCAAATGCTCTGACAGGCACTACATCATAAGGACATTACCACCAAGCCGTTTTTTCTTACCCACCCCTCTGCTCTCTCAATCCCTCATTTGCTTTTTTCCCCTCCTCTCCCTTTATCTTTTCTGATCTTTATCTCATAAGAACAGTGCCACTGTCCTCTTTTTATGCTTCTTTCTGCCTCTGTTCTCTTGAACTGTTTCTAAGAAAACTGAGTAAAAATGAAGCAGTCAAAATGAAGTCTTGCCTCATTTGAAATCAGTGTTATTGTTTTTATACATTGTATTTATAGAGGGTACTCAGAGGTGCTTTGCAGACTAACACAGAATGCAATAAAACAGTAAAATTACAAAACAAGAAACACATTTAATGAAACTAAACATAGATCTCCACCATTTTTTAATTAACTGCGGCTTTGTCCAACAGTCCAAAAAAATAACTATTAGGTTAATTGGTTTCTCTAAATTATCTTTAGGAATGAGTGCGTGTGTCGGCACGGGTGTGTGTGTGTGTGTGCGTGTGTGGGGGGATGTGTGTGTGGTGGGTTTTTATCCTGTGTGTCCATGTGTTGCCCTGACATGAACTGGTGATTTGTTCAGGGTGTACCATTGCAAATAGGAACCACTCCAAAGGATAAAAATGGATTGATTGATTGATTGATTGACTGATTGTTTGCATAGAACATCATTTATTAGGTGGGGATCACAGTTATAGATCCTGTTCTCCACTCTCCCATATATGGAAAACCCTTTGTAAAAGGTAGCTGGACTTTTTATGACCAAATTACTGTGTCAGCTACCCAATGAAAAATAAGAATCATTTCCCCATCAAGTGTACATGTGTAGTGTTTCTCTTGAATTTTCTTCCCACCCCACTCAGCAACTATAATTTTTTTCAGCCTCTTTCTTTTATCAATATTACTATTCTTTGTGTTCTTGTTATTATAATTACCATGCCAATAATAGCTACTAGATACTCAGTGTTTATGTTAAGATGTAATTATTGAGCAGTCACAAAAAACAATGAAATTCAGGTTCGTGCCAGAGGCAGACAACGCAGAAAATCTGAAAAGCAGTGACTGAAAGACCTTTTCAGAGTCAGGTGCTCACATTTTCAGTGTTTCATTGACATTAGTTCATAACTACGAGATTGAAAATATGCAAGGACTTCAACATCAGAAGATGATGCAGATTGATACCAAACCACAAAACATTCCTTCTGGGTTCAGAGTGAATTTCAGCTGATGTTGCATCATTTTCAACTCAGTGCCACGTTTCAAATGTCTTTATAAATACATATATAATATGTCCACCCTTCATCAAACTGCGGGATTTTGCATAACAATTACATTTTCACACCAGGATAGTCAAGAGCACTTGGTCTCTTTGGTGTGTTCTTGATGAAATATGTCTCTTCCTCTCTTTGGTTTAGTTTCTCTATTTTTTTTTCTTCTGTTTCCTGTCCAGCATTATCACAATCAGAGGTGTTTAAATTCAAAGAAGAAGCCCAACTGTTTTACTTTTCCAAATGGATAATTGTGTCTTTCGCTATAATGCTAAACTCTATACCCATGCGGATGGGAAAATTCACATCCACAGTTAAAATGTGTTCAGAGATTTGAGACTATTTTTTGACAGTTTTCTAAACTAAATGAAATTACTTTTTTGCTGAATAAATATTCTTTTTGAATGTTTGAAACTTTTTCTCATTGACGATACTCGACGCCTGCTTTTGATCTCTGTTTAAAACGACTGACGGAAGCACAGCTGGTTTTCTTAATGTCTGAGTTTGCTCAGAAACAAACCATTATTCTCGGTGTACTTTTGTGGAGCCCAATGAAGAAGAAAAAATCTTTCGCACAATGTTTTGTGCTGATGCGGCTGTTTAGTTGGTGCTCCCCTGGTGACCACTAAGATTCAATTCCTCACCATAACCATGGAGAATTGTATCATTTAGAGCAGTGTGATATGTCAGCAACTCTGATACCATGGTGGAACATCAATTGGCTCTCAGATAATTAAATACTCTGCAGAGGGAGTTGGAAAGTAAACTGTGTATTATATATGAGGGACAGGTGTATGTTGATCCACAACAAATATTCTAATTTAAAGACATTGAAGATGAATCAGTTCTAATTTATTTGATGCCGGAACTAGATTAACCGGCCATTCTATATTATTATTCATCCACCTATCCAATATGTTGAACATAGTGTTATTAAGACATCAAATAAAACTATCAACACCTTCAAACAGCTGTGCAAAATATGATCCCTAATCAGTAAAAGGTAGACTGAATACTAATCACTGCAAAAGGAACCAGTGATCCTTTCTTCACCATCATCCACTCTAATATCTCACCCCTCCTCTGTCTGTTTCTCTGTTTCTCACACATACATTGTAGCCTTCCTAGAAGTGTCTGGAAAGCTAGTGATAGTGCGGCTGACCTCAGCATATGGGGAATTTTACTGAGAAACTTCACATAAACACATACACACAGCTTTAATTCCTGCGTATTTTTAACATGCAAACTAACACACTCCCACCTCGCCTTGGCTGTCCTTCGTAGTGTCATACGGCTTTCACTAAATGGGATTAGGTCGCTAACAAAAGCATTTTATTCTAGTGTGTGTATGTATGCGTGCGTGCGTGTGCGTGTGTGTTTGTGTGTTTACAGGCAGGCCTGTTGAGTGGGAGGGCCAGTCTGTCTGTCTTTTCGTGAATCTCATTCAAAGGGTGGCATTGTTAATATTCTTAAATTGACAGACACTCTACTGTTATTGATATGAAAAATTAAATAAGAAGAAGTTTTCATCATTTTTAACTAATAGATGAGAAAAAAATATTTTGGGAAAAAAATCAAGAAGTATAAACATGGAAGCAGGCATGATGAAGACTGTTAGTGATGGTATTGTCTGAAGCCCACTCACCACATTTGATATACATAAGCAGGAGATTCCCACAGTAATTATTCAATACTCCTCCACCACCACATGCAGGCCAGCTGACAGCCCTGCCTGGGCCCTGGATAAGACAGGAAATTAATAGAAAATTAACTAATATTTACCTGATACATGATATATACATGATTCATACTGTATTCTATATGTTATTTTTTTTCCCCTGCTATTTGCTTCATAGTTTGGACTTTAATTTTCTTGTTTGGAACAGTTTGTAAATGATATTCATCAAAGCTGAATATCACAAATCTCAAAAATTATTTATTAAGTTATTGTTGTACACCCTTATATGTAATAATTTGAATTAAAATGGACATATATAAATCAGATAGATACTTTTACAATATATTTTTCAGTCTCACTTTATTACTAATTGCAGTATTTCAACTGGAGAATCCAAGAATCAGATATGTGGTAAAACTATACCACTTATTATTATTATTTTGCTCCTTGTGCTAAAGTACATCATGACAGATTTGCTAAATGCTTCTTTGACTCAAAAAATTTACCTTACATGTGATCGATAAACTTGCACAAAAACTTACTATTATAGAAAAGATGGTGCATAAAGACAGAAGTCAACTACTTTCATGCTGTCTGTGGCATAGGAACTTGAAATAAAGCAGCCAAACTACTTTTTTGTTCATATCTGGGTCTATTTTGTGGGGGGAAAAATAGATAAATAAACACTCAAAACACATTTTTGATGTTGTTTTTGGAACTTTTTGGACTTTTGACATTGGCTGAAGAAACTTGTCCTGAAAAAGCTGATGTGAAAATTCTTTTTTTTTTTGTTTTTGGCATCCTATTTAAATATATTTATAGATTTCTTCAGGCTGTAGCAATCCATAAACATTCTCAGATGTTCTTTAGAAAACCAGTTTTCAGACATACATAAAAGACAACGGGGTCTGTAACCAAATAATGCATAAAGTACAAACTTTAGATCATTTCTGTAGTGATTCTTTTTGTGGTCATCACGCTCTGACAATATTAATCTGCCGTAGACATACAAAACATTATCAATGTGAGAATAAATTCATGTCGTATTTTAATCACAAGGTAGCTCTTGAAATTCAGTAAATTCTCCTCTCACTGATATTTAGTACTAAACTTAGAAACACAACAATAATTGTTGATGTGAACCTCCAATAACATTTGGAGCCTTCTTTTTAATTTTTTTCCCAATCTCATTAAGACTCAAAGATTATTCTGATTAAAATGAAGTTTTGCATAGCTCATAATTAAACACAAAACGTGGCGCTAAATTAAAGATATTGATCCTCATACCCTGCCATTCCCACATATGCTCATTCATTGTTCCTAGGGGACAATAAAAAGTTTTATTGTTCCATTTGCAAAGGGTACTTATGGGGCATTGCTGCGAAGCAATCAATGCCACTCACTAAACAAGTGTTAGGTTCTCATTAAAGAAGCTAATTTAAATTTCAAGTAGAAAAGCAAGAACAATAAAAAGAGAAAACAACTTTGTGAAGTTTTTACATGCCTTTTAATGAACTTTCATCTATAAATGGTGACGATTTTAAGATTAATTGATGCCAAATTGTTCTCAATGTTAAATCAAAAATTAACTCAGTTCTGTGGCTTCAGAGTAACAACATGCAGCACAGATCCTCCAGCTGCACAACTTAATCACAACTCAGTATGCTCGAAGGTAGTTCCAGTCTCTGCTGACCCGTTTCTATTAAGATTTTACAACGTGCTAGAAAGGGGCATCTTGAGTGATTGGTCCATGGCAAAACTAACATGTTGCATCAAACATTTTCCAACTTATAAAGGCTTTGATAACCTTTTTAAAAACTGCTTAAAAACTTAAGCAGTTTTTTAGAACTGCTTAAGTTTCTGAAAAGTTCTCCTGACATTCTTGAAATCGTCTTCTGGGTCAAATCCTGACTGATGCTGACTAACCTTCTTTTAGTGTGTGGAGTTTGTTGGGTTCTGTTTTCCACCTGCTTTTTTAGAACAAACCTAAGATTCTTTGTGAATCTGAGTCCAAAGTTTGACGCCTCTTAGCTGAACCTTCTTTCCTCTAACATGTGTAATCAAACTGCAATACATAGATCGTTAATGAATTGTTTCTTAATTGCTGAAAGAAATTATTCTTACAAGTCCCTTTGATCGCAATTTTCACTCATGGCTGAGATAGGGTCAGAATTGGGAGTAAGTCCACTCTCTTTCAACAGATGCACATGTCCCCTACCCCGTATATCTATATAATTTGTGCTGAATTTCAATCTGTCTTTGACAATTCTCTTGCATAACAGTTTGTCCTTGTTACAAGGAAGTTTTCCGAAGATCTTCACCTCACTTTAATTGAAGATGCATTTACACTCACCTCATGCCAGTGTTGTGCAAGATCTGAGATGGTGGCAATTGTGCACAAAGCCTCAGGATGATATGCTCCCTGACTTCCTGGAACCTGTTGCGTATCGTCTTCTTCATATGCGTAATCATCATTTACTGTGATTATACGTTCTACATGTACAACACATGTACGTGCTGTTGTTATTCTTGCAACAGCATGTTCTTGTGTTTAAACATTCTTCCTTTTAGCTAAACACAGTCACGGCTATGTATGGCTGTTACATGCACTGTCAATTTAATTTGATCCTGATCCATGTGATGAGCATGGATCAGGTTAGATTTTGAACCAATCACAAAATCTAAAAGGAGATAAAGAGAAGTAGGGTAGGGACATCAAAAAGGTGAAGAGCTCAATAGTCTGTGTACAAAAGGAAGGATGAAACAGTTTTTATGAATGAGTTATGCACTTTCAGCTGCTTTACTTTTTGCTCTTTTCCCCTTCTCTATCACACTCCAAACTAACACCACCCCTTTCTTTTAAGCCTTATCTCCCCCACAATGCATACTCAAGGTATTTCTAATCGGCTTATACTTGTTCAGCTTTGTTCTACATTGTAACTTATTATGGGCTGTGTATATCTCTGTGTAATGGATACAAGGGTACTGTATTTACCACCTGCCAAAGAACATCTCTTCTTCTATGTTCCACAAACAAACACACATGGAGGCCAAAAGTTCAAAACACTCTATTCTTCTTCTTTCTTTGGGAGAGTAGGAGGTTAAGAGCAGAATGTAATTATAGGAAGTTAAGATACACAATAGTGAGTAATCGAGGTCAAACAACACAGCTGGTAGAGAAAAGAAAACATGAAGAAAGGCTCCTGAGAAAAGCCTTCACACTTAAACCTCTCACCTAAGACCTAAACCTATTCAGAGCTTTTTCAACCTCATCTTAGCCAGTTCTTTGCAGCCTGTATTATGTTCAAGTTTTTGCACACCAATTTTCTTGATGAACAAGACAGTTTATAGCACTAATATATCACTGGAAATTCTTTGAGGTAGCAGTTGCAGGCATGCAAGTCTACAAATTAGTACATTTGTTTGACATCAATATTGGTGGATGCAGAAGCGGATCAATGCATCTTTGCTCTACAGAAATGAAGACTTTGTCTGCTGTTCTTTACAAAAATGTTGCATTTGACTGAATAGTTGAATCACGTGCTTGATTGAGTTTTCCAGGCATTTGTCTCTCCACAAATCTGTTAATGTCCCACAACAACACTTCAATCAGGTTCATGTCTGGACTTTGACTGGGCCATTGCAGAACTGTGATACTTAGTTCTTAATATTTCCTTTAAAATCCTGTAAAGCATTTTGTATTGCCTTGCTGCTGAAAATGTGCTCTATAAATAAAATTACCTTTACCTTTCACCGTTTGCCATTTTATTGTTAATCTGTGCTGTGTTCAAGCTCATTGTGGTGTTGGATGACCAATCAGTCAAGTCTTAATTATTGGACATTGGTCCTCATGTTTTAACCAAATAATATTTTGTTATGTTGACACATTCTTAGTGAGCTCAATGATTTTAAGGTGCTTTGGTCCCTTGACTGAAAAACAATCGTAAGCTCAGTCTGTGGATGCATTGCATTTAGTATTTCCTGATAATAGCATTACTGTTTCTATTATGGCCAAACATCTGTACTTTGACCTGCTATGTCCAAACGAGTTTGTTCAAGAAACTGTAATTCAGCTGTTACTTTGCAAATCTCGTGTTTCTAAATTGTTTTTAGGGAGGCTGTCTCCTGGTAACAAATCCAAACAAACCATGCTTGCTTAGTTTTGTTATAGCTATTCTGTCATGATCTTTTATATATAAAACACTAATTGAGTCTTTTTTTGACACAACAGAATAGTCTGTGGGACTGTCTTGCTTATCCTAAGATAAGTTGGCTTAGGATTATCATAAGATGTGTTAGCAATAAGCAAAATTAATATTGTTTTCATTGTCCATTTCATTGTGTTTTGTAGGATTTTAAACCTTCATCATGCTTGGCTACAATCAGACTGCTGTAACTATTTGGCTATTATTTCCTGATAATTAAGTGGTGCCCCAACTTGGTGATTTTGATTTAAATTACTAATTTTCTTTTTTTATTGTTATTATTGCTTTCAGTAATAGTTATTCAAAGCCACACCAAACTATTGTTGCACAACAACAGCTTTTTATTTGGGATAATAATGCCTGAATGGTCTCTGACTCTGAGGGGAAAAATGAAGAAGAAGAAATCCATCCTTGTTTTTACCTTGTTGTTCTAACCTAACTGTTTTCCCAGAGAACCTGTGAACTCACCAGCATGTTGCCACTCTCTTTGGTTTGCTGGATAGTGTGTTCACATTTCCCACTAGAAGAGTTCACTTGCAAGTGAACCGGGACCCTCATTTTCAGTCCGACCACACTTTGCTTATTTGGTCAGCACCAGAGGTTATACGAGCTTTCACAACTATCCAAACACAGTGGACTATTCCAGGAAGCAAACTCGTGTCCATTAAAAACCACGCCAAACAGCTGTGGTGTGGATGCCCTGAAGGTTTCCCATGTAGATCTTTTTTTATTTATATATCTGCTCTCTAAGTACTCCATAGGCTGACCTTTGCCTGGGATGTCAGACCTTGGGATGATTGGTAACTGTCGTCATTTTGTCCTGTAATTAGCGGTACTTACCTGCTGTATGCACTGCTAAATATGGGGGATCTGTTTATTTTACCTAGCAGTAATATTTTTGCTCATCAGCGCAGAAGACTAGAACCTCTAACCACATCAGTTTCTATGTATCCACAGTAATCTAAGGTGATGGTTTCATGACAAAAATCAAGACATGCAGTAGAAATTATAACATTTAAAATCAGTAGGTCAACTTTTTAATTTATTTCCAATTTAAAAACAGAAAATGGAAATTGTTGTAGCCCTTTAAGTTGGCTATTTGACTATTTGAATATTAGATGTTTTATAGAAAAATGTGACTGCAATTTTAAGTTGCTTTGTCAGCATGTGATTTGGTGAGTGGACTGCAGGCTGGTTTCATACTATTTGATAAAACAAAGAAATATATTAAGGATGATATACTTTTGGATGTTGAAACATATTCAATATAATTTTCTTAACTGTGAAAACAACAAGACAACTTTACAGTACTTATTCCCAGACTGAAAGCACAAAGCAGATATTGACTCTGTGGAAGAAAGAGGAGACCCTCTGACTGTTTATGCTCTGATGCCTTACCATTTTCTGAAAAAGAAAAGAAAAAGATAAAAAAAAAAATCTGATTGGTCTGCTTCTGCACATGCTGATCTCTTATCACGAACATGACCTGCACTGAAGCTAGTTAAGTTTCCAGCAACAGTTGCCATGGTGATTCCCCCTGATAAAAAGTGGAACAGTTTTGTCACACTAAAACTCACAGTGACATGCTGAAGGGACTAATCCTGTTGTTTAGTACAAGCCACAGGCTTCATCATAACCCAGTCAGTGGACTGTGGTCCAAGCTTAAAAAAAAAAGCACAGAAATGTTGTGGGCTGGAAAAACTGTTAGTTCCGCTTTTTTGAAAGGTATCTGTGTAACGCTAAAATATATTATTGAATGTCAAATGTGCTGTTGGATCAGTTTTAGCATGTCAAGAGTGTATTTACTGAATCTAAAAAAATGGTCACATAAAGAAGTTAGTCAAATGGGATTTTGTTAACCTGCTGTTGACTGATTAAAGTATCATACAGGTCTTTGAATGGCTTTTGGTTGCAGACGTGTGGATGTATTTGGTGTCTTGTGGAGCAGGGGATGGATAGACATAATTGGCTTTGTCTGTGATAATTGTGGTGTAGCTCTCGCTTGTCGTGGTAGAAGGAGCTGAGCCAAAAGTTGGTGCACTCAATTTAGAGCAGAGTTGATATTCCAACCTTCAGAAATGGTTAGAAAATATATATTAGCATCAAATTGGATTGGGAAACAGACACATGCAGCTAAAATGAGCTTCCATTAAAAGGTAGCTAAACTAGCTCTGAGTAAAGTTGCTCTGTTGCATAGAAATGGCGGTTAAAGTAGTTCAGGTACCTGATAGAAGTACAACTTCTGGACTGCTCCCCTCTGAGGTCTTATGGAGAAACCCCACCTATCCCAGGGTACACAAAGATCTCATATCCCTTCTAGTCTGGGATACTATGAGTTTCTTTAAGAGGAGTTAAGGAGTTTTATCGGGGAAGTGTCTGGAATTTGCTCCTGAATCTGAATTTTGAAACGCACAGGATGAATAGATGATTTAATTTAAGTGAATGAAAGAGCTAAGCCTACGTAATGTAAAATACAATGCTTTTTTATGTAATTAACATACAACTTTTCATTTATAAATCATCCTATGTAGCTTTACTCCAGAGCCTTTAAAAACGACATTTATTTTTATTTTCACTCAGCTGGCAGCCTTGCACTATGACTGTAATTGGATGATTAGCGCCCCCTTTGTGTTATGCTTTATAAAGCAAACCTAATCATGCTATTGGTGTGTAGTCAAACCCTGTTTTTGCGCACCTATTTTTGTTCTTTGTGAGGATTTTTCAGGGAGAAACCCCAGTGTAGGAAACACAAATCTGCAAATATCATTACCAGCTGGATGCAGTCACTCCTCTCTCCTGTAGCTGTTGTCATATACATTACTGTCTCTCTCTATCTTTCCCTCTCTCACACGCAAATGCACACATTAAAGCTGACGTAGCAATTCTATCTAAAACATTGTTAACCTTGACGCATTTATATATAATTGCCTCAGCCAACGATCTTAATTAGTACCAGGTGGTGCCAACCCCAGCTTAAATTTAACCTGAATTCAAGCCTCAGGTCTAAACCTAATTCTCTTCAGAATGGTGCAGCTGATCACTGATACCACTTCCAGAATAGTAAGGTGAGGCCTTTTTCATGGAACAAAAACAAGATGATGCTGTTTGTCCAACACCCACCTAACATACCAAACAAGCTGCCTGCAGTTTCTCATAATGGCTTTATATGCTGTTTGTATAAAAAAGACCAAGAGAATAAAGGGAAAAAAAGAAGAAAACCATGTTTGTCATGCATTTACTGTGGTTGTTTTGAATTACCTAGAATAATTTCAGTTTGTTCTTCTCATGTGGCTGCGTTTCAGTTCAGTTGCCTGTTTTCCAATAATGACTGAAAGCCAGAGTTAAGATTGTTTTCTAAAAGCATTTTTGTGGGCAGTCTTACATTTCTTCATGTATTCCCCTCAAGCAACATATGAGTGCCAGTGTTAGCGAACACCTTTAGAGGTTCCAGATGTCTGTGTTACTCGTATTTCAGACATGCTCCAGGTTAAATGGCAAAGGCTGCAAAAAGTAAACGCACAAACTAACAGAAAGAAATGTGGTTTTAAAACTCTTCAGTATGAAAACAAGCAAAGCTCACGGATCATCTACTGCTTTCCATCTTTACACTTGACTGTGATTATATTACTTTAATCACAACTGTCAGTCAGTCATATATTAAATTCAATTTTTAAAAATTACTATTTGCTATTGTCCTTGCAGTTACAAGTAAACTGACTCATTTAATGGGACTTTTTTTTTTTTTTTTTACCTTTCTCACACTTTGAAAACTGTGATGAAATTATCCTCAGTACACATGCAACACTACAGCTGATTTGAAGTATTTTCTATTTGCCACTTGTAATAAAGTGGTCACACTTTAAATTTACCAGCTGTTTGAAAGAATTTGCACAAACTATTGAAGCAGAATGGCATTTGAAAAGGTTCATTGCGTGTGCCAAATCAACACACCTTTGTGTAAATCAGAAAAGGTAATATTCTTTGGGATTTGGGCATGCTGATATAATCGTTATTGAATTTTTCTCTCTCTTTTTATATGTGTGTGTGTGTGTTGGTTTTTTTATGGTAATCAAGCCACAGGTGGGTAAAACAGCATGTCTGTCATTCATCTTAAATGATTTAGTCCAACCCACATGATCCAAGTGATCACTATTATTTAAAACCAGTTTGGTCGACACACACACACACACACATACGCACGTACACGCACACACAAATTACTCAGTCTTGCTCACATGCCAAACTACAGGAGCATATTGGTCAAGATTATTATAGTTATTTCCAGGTCTGACAAAGAGGCTGTAATCTCCTCATTCACAATAATACACTGTCATAGCCCAGCTCAAAATAGGAGGGCCACACATAATGCTTCTTGATTTTAGTAGTTATTTAGCAAAAAAAAAGTGAAAATGAGTCACAAGATGTCAGTACTTTTTACAATTAAAAATGGCGCAGCGACTATAATGAGCTAAGCTGAGTCTATGACATCCATCATGCGATCACAATTGTCATTTCTGTGAGGAAAAGGGAACTTTGAAGTTCAGCTCAATAAATCCTGTCCATCTGTGGCTCTTAAAGATTTGAGAGGAACTTTGACATCACTACATAACAGTCATACAAAGCCAACAGGACAAACATTTCAAACCTAGAAAAAAACCTGTGTCAAAGTCCTAAGGGGAGTTTTAAAGAGCTAATGCTTTACCTTGTCTGATGTCATTGTGACCAATCCTCTTTCTCAAAACTGGAGGTTCTGCAAACCCTCTTTTTTGTAGTTGTAATGTCGCTCTTTTTTGTTTGTTTGTTTGTTTTTGTACCATGATGTTTTCTGTTTTTATAATGTAAAGCACTTTTAACTGCCTTGTTGCTGAGATTTTTTATATAAATACATTTTGCTTGACATGCTTATCCATTTCCCTTTCCTAATTACCGTACATGCTTGTTCAAAAGCAGATGAGTAATGACCCGAACTGCTTTCTGTAGACTAAGGGATCAGAGGAGCAAAACTATTGTTTTCTTTCTTTGCTTAATTGTTATTTAAATATTTGAACCCTCAAATGACCCCAAAATGAATTGCAGTGGCCATAATTCCAAATATGTATTAGTGAAGATAATTTGGATGATTTCTCTACCCCGAGTTAGTATTAGCAACCCCTCTATGCATTAGGGTGATTGTGTTTTTTATATTCTTTAGGAAAAATCATCATGTACTTATGATCAAGATAAAGTATTGCCCGGAATAGAATCAATGTGCCACTAGTCCAGCCACTGAAAATCCCCAATCTAACAGTAAAGTAAACATATATTTGCCTTTGGTAGTTGTTCTCGCCCAGGGTATTGGTTTTGCTTCATTCTTTTTTGTTGCCAGTCCAAAAGATCATTTTGGGATGTATGAGTATGTGTTCTGGCAGTAAAGGTGGCTGTAGTTTCCAAATAAAACTCTGGCAAAAGCAGTTGAGGTTTCTTGCTGGGTAACACATTGAACATAGCACCTCTGCTTTGAATAGCACCACAGTGGCTTGGAAACAACTCATTGGCCCTCTTGTAGTTCAACCTTTCGTTTTCTAAACTCAACCTTCCCCTCTCTCTCCTTTTCAAAGTATATTCTTTTCAGCACCCAAAATATAACAGCACAATGTAAGAAAACACTTATCTCTGTCAGCAATTCAGGTCAACACTACTATTTGCAAAATATTCTTTTTCAACAGAGTTTCTCTTGCA
The DNA here is from genome assembly GCA_010277075.1 of Poeciliopsis retropinna. Taxonomy (NCBI): domain Eukaryota; kingdom Metazoa; phylum Chordata; class Actinopteri; order Cyprinodontiformes; family Poeciliidae; genus Poeciliopsis; species Poeciliopsis retropinna. Next base: position 19,959,213 of record VMRM01000013.1, on the reverse strand, counting down.
GATACTTTAATTTCCTCTTTTAATTATTATTTTTTCCACCATAAAAGCCCACTGGCATTAGAAAGCATTTTGTATCTCAGATTTCCAGACAATTTGGTTGAGAGAGTTACAAAAACCTGCAATGACAGCCATAACAAAATTGTATTGATCCTGAGCTGCAAACAAATTAGAGCATTCCTACTGACTGTCAAACCAAAAAAACTATTTAAACCCGTGTCTTCATGAAATCACTGGCAGTGGGTCTATATTAATTTGATCCAGGAGGATAGTAAGTGCATAAGAACTATCTCCTTTGATTTCTATGAACATTCCTCTAATATATTTTCAAATGTCCTTCAGTGCAATACCTCTGAGTTCGTTTAATGTTCATTTGGAGCTAAAGATGTGAGAAAACAGGATTTCCAACTGTAATGTTGATATCAGTGGTTTTAAATAATTAAAAAGGGAACGCATCAAAAATAAATCCATCAGTAAATCAGTGTCTGGATGAGTGAAAACTAATCAATACCCTCTTTGAGATCATATTTCCAAAATAATCACTAAACAATGATCCCCCATTATTCAAGCATTATAAGTTGATCTGTTGAAGAATGTGTATCTCAGATTGGATGGACACTGGAGGATGACAATGTCTGCTTGCACCAATTCGCTGCTTCTGCTCCCAATGCTTTGTGAAATGGTGGTGTTCTTCGTAAACTGTGCACCTTGCTTTGAATATTGTTTTTAATGAATGTGTTACATGTGCCTGCTGCACTGTGTTCAAGTCTCTTACAATATGCATCTGGCTCCACATATCGCTTTGCTTTCTTTGTAAGTCCTTAAGTGAAATATTATACATTATCCTTTGCATAGTCTTGAATCAGAAGACAACTGAAACAGGGTTTCCTTTACCCATGTACCAAGTGAACCAACCAGCAGGGGCTGGATCTTGGGGTGGTGTTGAGAGTCTGCAACACTCTTCCCACGGCTGTCATTTGTTCCTCAGCTGAAAAAAGTAAGGTGTGACCTCAGCCCAGAATGACTTGCCATTCAGTCCAGATCCACATCGGAGTTCAGAGTTTGAGAATTGCTGCCCTAGGCTCACACTCAAACAGCCACATGCAGAGCTCTATTAAATAGAGTCACGCTAAGATATTTCATCATTAGTTCAAATTCCCACATTCTCCATAATGACAAAAAGTTGGGCTAAGAAAGTTCTACTTTCTTTTTCTTTTGTTTTCCTGCTGTTGCTGGTTTAGAGTTCTCACCATATTCTCAATTGGCTTGTTTAAGTCAGTCTTTATTTGTCTGTGTTTCTCTCTCTGCGTTCTTCTGTTTTTGTCTTTACTTCTCTTTCTTCTCCATGTCTCACTAAGGTTGTGAACTTGCCCAGTGGGGTTCCAATACAATGAAATGAAAGCGCTCAGGAGCCCATAGCACACTTGCTAATGCACAAATACACACATTGTGTATTTAAATGGCACGAACATTTAATCTTTAACTAAAACACACACACACACCTCCAACTCTCTATATCGATCTCTTTCACTCACACCAACACACACACACTAAAGACCTATAGAGCCTATTGTGTGTCACAGTGGGGGGCACCAGCTACACTAGTGTTGGAAAAGCCTCCTTCTGGAAGGATAGAGATGCAAATAAAGAAAATGCAAACTGTCAAGTTGATCCCAAACAAAGTTTAAATGCTGAAGAAAACAACACAATTCCAATAGAAAAGAAACTTATTTTAAAATAAGTAAGCAAATGCCAACACTTATTTTAATGTTGTCATTTCTTCTCACAACTCTTTAGTTACAAACAGGCACAGAAAATATCAGACAAAAATATTTGTCTGATATTTATATTTGTCAGGTGTTACACTTTGTTGAACGCTGGGCTGTCCAGTATCTATTTTCTTTTTTCCCATTCCCATTAATTTCTTTTGTACTCAGAATGTGTTTTATATAGTGTAAAAAACTACATTCACCTCCTTGAAATATATGTCAGTATTAAGGCAGAATTGATGCTCTAAAATTACATTTATGAGATTGATGTCTGTAATCAGCTAATATTTTTGGATATTAGCTGGTGTTCCAAGACACCTTGAATAAGCTGTAGTTGTCATGCCAAGCCACTAGATTGCGCTGTGATTTCGGTGTGTTGTGAAATGCACACGTGCTTTTGACCCTTCACTTCCACCTCACTGGCTTCCAAATATTCTTCAAATCTGTTGTTGCACAGTTGACTAGCTTTTGTGAATTGTTCTCAGTTTCCTATTCATAACTGACAGGATTAATTTGCAGTTTGGTCTTTTGCTGCTGTAGCCCACCTGCTTCGGGTTCAGCATGTTATGCTATTCCACATACCTAAAATTATAATAACTGGTTATTTGAGCTACTTGAACCTTCCTATTATCTTGAACCAGTCTGCCCATTATGGTCTAACCCCTGACATTAACAGGGCTTTTCTTCCTCTCTGGATATTCAATCTTTTTTTTTAAGACCATTCTCTATAAACCTGAAAAATTGTTGTTTGTGAAAACCCCAGTAGATCGGTGGGTTCTGAAATACTCAGTTGAGCCTATCTGGCACCACCAGACCACCAACAATGCCGCATTCAAATCCCCTTAAAGTCCTTTCTTACCCAATCTGATGTTTGGTGTAGACGTCAGTAAGTAACTTCACTGCCACATGACTGGCTGATTGTGCCATTTCTTCATAAGCAATTGAACCTAATAAAGTGGCGATGTTGATTGTGTAAGTTAGTAACTGATATCTGCCAATCATTACATAATGATGGTAAGTAGGGGCTGCAGCATGAATAGGCAATCTCCCAGCATTAACATCATTCTGTTTTCACTGGTGAAATAATACCATAAGCTAAATGGTAGACCGTCAACCTTGATAAGTGTTTAAATTTACTATTCATGTTTACTGCTTTTATTCCAAAGGGACTGAAAATTAAGTTTCAGTCATTGAAGTTTCCAGTAAAATAAAGACCCCATGTTAAACCAGATAAAGCGTAAGCTTAATATGTTGACAGGCTTTTCATCTATAGTCACACACATCACTCATGGCTGCAATGCAGGTAATAACAGTAAAGTAAGAATCTGAACATACTAACAACTACTTCAAAAACAACATCACAGCTGATGTGCTAAGCAGTCCCATAGGACCAGATATTAGAGTCATATATCTCCTTTTTTCATACTTACTTTATAAATCTTTTATGGACAGACAAAGACTCTTTGAAAAACAGTAGCATAGTATTTCCAGAAAATGCAAATGCATTTTAGAGTTGGCTTAGCAAAAATTCAATTGGAGTTTTACAGCTTTCTGCTTCTGTCTGATTTCTATATAGTGAAGAGCTCACCTGGAATTATTGTTGTAATGGTTTTTAAACTTGGTTTAAGGGTTATTTAATTGTTAAAAGTTTTTGAAATACCACGAAAACAATAAAATCAATAGCTACTTAAGTATGCATGAACTACCAGCCTCTATGTGCATCTTCTATTGGTCTATATTGTCAAATAGTTGAATAATATAAACCTTAACGAGCTCCTCTAAGAAAAGTAGTTTAAATATCTTAGTATTTTTATGCTTGTAGGAAGAAGAGTACAGAAGCATGATAAATAATAAATATGCATTGGTTCCAGTGTGGTACACGTTTATTGTGCTGGAAAAAAAAGACCAGACCAAAATTAGTGTTGATTTACTGGAAAGATTTTGTCCCAGTCCTCATATCATTATGAGAAATGGGTCAGGAATAAAAAAAATTTAAGTCATGAGTAGAAGTTCCTTAAATGACCTTCCCAAGAGCAGTAGCTGTCCATTATGGATATGGCAAGAAATTTGACAATTTATCATGAAAGCAGACTTGATCCTAATATCAAAAGGAGACAGGCTAGAGAATTTGTGGCTCAGGAAATTTTCCTTTTTTAGAAACTTTCCTGGGAAGATGCTTTGAACATGTCCCCAAAGGGGGGACATGATAATTTTTCAGAATGTTAGTTTTGAAGGTCAAACTGAATTTTATGTGCACATGTTCCAATCTAGTTTGAGATAAAATTTATCAATGCTGTAGTTGTGCGAACAGCACTCAAAAAAATGTTTCTCAAGCGAGCCTTGATCATGCTACCTTTTGAGAGCAGAAGCTTGCTAATTGCTTAATTCTGCATTGTACAGTACAATGCAGAATTAAGCCTGTAGAAGTAGCAAAGTCCTGTGTAACCTTGAAATAGTGATAGGACAACTTCAGGTTCCATATTTTGTATTATTCCTTACATAGCACACGCTGTAGTATGAAGATCCCATCTTGAAAATGTCTTCCAAAAGGCTTTTTGAGACCAGAGTAAGTTTGTATAGTCATATAGTTAGACTGGAAACACATTCATCTACATAGCAAATTGATGTACAGTATTATTCAAATCAGGCTGCCAATGTTAGTTAGATAAATGGTTAGTGAATGTTTGTATAAAGTCACCAATTTAATCAATTTAAGGTGGAAGCATGAGCAGGAGGACGAAAGTAGATCAAGTTTAAGCAACGTTCCAGAATATCAGAATAGGTTAGAAATGGTGAGCATGGAGGAATGTGAGGGGGATGAGGTCAGTGATCAATATTAGTAAAAGACAAAGACATCATTGACATGTTCCTGAGGTAATATTCCAGCAGGGCTGCAAACCTTAAGAAGGCCTGTGTCTGTGTGTTTTACAATATTGGATGTCACTCCGGAGTCCTCTGCTGTAGTTTGATGCATGAGTGATCTGGAATGCGTTCATATTTGAACTTTCAAAACTGCACAGACAGTACGTCACAGACTTATTAACTTGATTGCTTCTTATGGGGATAGAATAACCAAAAGCAGTATTATCTGACATAGGGTAATCTACTTACCTGCCTTCCTTCCTTCCAAAATGTTATTGACAGCAAGTCATTTAGAATCAGGTAATTTTCTTTAATAAGTGGAATACACTTGACAAATTTGCGGGGACAGCATTGTCTCCTTTGCCTGCAGGTAGTCATAGTCTTCTTCAGCAGTAGTGATGCTACAGTACACGAGCATACAAAATTGAAGCAACACAGCAGCATGTTCCAACACTAAGTTTAGTTTCAGAGAATTACCTGAACACACTGAGACCACCATGATTTGATGTATAATGTTGCATGGATCAGATTTTACTAATAACAAGCACTGTACAGAACTGTAAGGTTTTGAAAAAGTCAAGTCAAGTGAAATTATTTCTTGGTGACGTAATAAACATAACCTGGATTTTGTTTTTCTTTTCCACAATGGTGCACTGTATGTCTGCAGATGGCTGTAGGACCACAGAGAGGAGGAAGAGTTGTTCGATTTTCTTCACAGATTCCCTTGTGTTTTACTGTTACGACATAATTAGTTTTAACAAAAATGTAGAAAATATATTTTTGTAAAAGTGTCCCACAGAAGCTTTAATAAAAAAATAATGGTAAGTAGGAATTTAAAATTAGCGATTATCTCTACAGAGACTAAGTTATGATTTCATAAGAGCTTTGTAAACTTTTGTTTTGTGAAAGTCTGCAGCCCTCTCCTGGGAGATGTTCAGACCTCAATCAAGTTATGAGTACACAAACTTTCCATATAGGTGAGGAATCTCCTAGGTTTGATGTTACATTAAATATATATTTCTTGATGTTCAGATGTTCTTTTGTTTTTCCCTTAAGTATCAGTATGTTATGTTTAGTGCATGGCATGCACGACAAAAGAACAAGGGTAACAACGTAAGGACAAGAAAACCTGTGTTGTCTGCAAAGGAAGGATCTGAGGATTAGTGAACAAAGCAGAATTAGTAAAAACTGATAAGAAGGTGATCCAAGGACCCGAGTACAACAACAGAATGCAGTGCAGCTGAGCGCGGACCTAACTAAGAAGCTGACGAAATATGACTCATAACCAAAAAAAGAATACATGGGGACATACATAACAGGACACATGAAAAGAATAAATTACACCAAAGGAAATGCAAAAATAACAGAAGAAAGAAGAAATAATCTTTTCATGGTGTCCCCAATTCCCAAGGGTGTGAATTAAACTCACACCCTTGACATCAATGATGTGAGCTTAATTCTAGGTTAGGATTGCCTTCTCCTTGTGCCAAAATAACATTATTTGGTTAAAAGATTATTGGATAGTTAAATAATAAAAACTGAAACAAAACAAACATTTCAATTTTGTTTTCTGGATCCTCAAGATAAACAAATGAACAGTCGATTACAGAGGAAGAAAACTGTGCTGCGTTTGTCTTTAAGCTTCAGTCACGGTTTATTCCCATGACTTTCCTATGAAAAGTCTTAACTATCATGAGGATTCCAATCTCCTCATTGAACCATTGTCTTAATTGTAATTAACCCCTTACTTGTCACAATTTTGAGGGTAACAATTAAGGGGTTAAAGGTATTTGTCTCTGTCTGTTAGCGGTCAAAGTTGAAGTCTGTCCTGAAGGTGGAAGTCTTTTGGATCGGGAGTTATTGAATTTCTTAGTAGTTCATTCTTAAAGGTAATAATATGCTTGCACTGTTGAGGCAGAAAGCAGTCAAATCAGATCTGGTGTGATTTTATGGATGTATCTCAGTAAAGGTGTTGAGGGAACACCTATTCATTCCTGTTATGGTCGTGATTCACAGAGTTGTGTTGTATATAAACGTCATCTGCTTCAGTTTCTTTTTTTGAAACACACACATTCTTATAGATTTTTGTTTTAATTAATCAATTTTATGAGTGAATACATAGTATTAGTACTCTGCCATCTTTGAGAGGATAAAAATGCCACTGTTGGGCTGTCATGGATCTGTTCTGAAAATCATGTAAGCTCACTTCTCAGTCTCCCTGGGAACGCTTCGTTTAAGTTTCCCAGAAAGGAGGAGCGGATTGATTGTCAAAGCCTCTAACTCAGTGTGTCTTGGTCTTAGCTGTTCAACAGTGGATCAGATCTTAACTCTCTCAAAACTGCTGAGGCAGAGAAGGGGATGATGTTGTGTTTTGTGGATCTGGCGAAAGGTTATGAGTGTGTCCTGTACTGTGTTGTGGCTGCCAAGCAATCCTGATCTTCATCATAATGTTCAATGATGTAATCTCAAGGTGTCAGAGAGAACATCAGGTTCTGATCTTTGCTTTTTGGAAATGATGATGTTTTGTTGGCATCTTCACGTCATGAAAATGCCAACCGTATGCACTGAGCCTGATAGCGGCTAGTGGGAAGTGGCCAAGAAGTGAAAAAGATTGCTTCCTCTTAGTTTAAAAGCAGTGGAAGAGTACAAATATTTCAGCATCTTTCTCACATGTGGTAGTAGGTTGGAGTGGGAGATGGATAGACAGTCTGGATGTTTATCTTTAGTGACCCACGTTTTATGTTGGTTAGTCATGAGAAAAAAAGCAGAGCTCTCAACATTTTGTCTACATTCCAACCCTCACTTGTGGTCATGAGATACGGATCATGACAAAAGTCTCAATACAAGCAGCTGGAGAGAGCTCCCACTCTACCGGACTCAACCTTGGACTCTCAACCCTTGAGGTTTCCACCAGGAACTTGGAAATTGTTGCTTGAGACAGGAATGCCTCAGTTTCCCTCCAGGACATGTTACCGTTTGACACAAGCTGGATAAGAAGAAGACAATGAGTGGATTGATGGCTGGAAATCCCAATTCCTTGTTGCCAGCATGTACTGTCAGAATAATCCATCTTTATGTATATCAGTGCTTTATTTATGCAGCAGAAATAATTTTTGTAAAAGGTCCCAAAGTCCAAAAACTGTTCCGTTAGAAGCACTTGCATAGAAGCTGTGTGTGTGGGGGTGTGCGGGTGTGTGTGTGTGTGTGACCCTCTCTGTGAAATGTGAAAGTAAAAGGTTCATAAGCTAAAGTATTTTTAAAGTGCATTTGTAAAACACAAAATAAACACAAGATTATTTTAACACAGTGTATGATGTGGCTTTAAACAGCTTTACGGTGTTCTTTCTAAATGTAAAGAAAAAAGACCCAACAAATTTAATTTTGGTCTTATACTACAACATTTTAATTGAGACAACCCGTAAAGTTAACAGACCCTGCTCAATTTAGATGCAAATATTAGAAACTAAAAAAAAAATTAAATGAAAAAAATCCCTTGCAAATAAGGTTAAAAAAAAGAAAAAGAAAGAAATGCAACCAACCATATGTGAATAAAAAAAAACAGAAAACATAAATAATTTTTAACTACCTTCACAGTTTTTAGGGGCGTAAAAATGTCTTGGAGGTGTACAAATCGATTTTTCACAGTCATAAAGATAAGTTATAGTAAATGAAAAGGAATAATTCCTTGGCAAATGTAATACCATCAGGTAGAATAAATCTGACATCAGGTAGAATAAATCTGATTAAACATCTGGCGCAGTCTTCTTGGTATATAGAGCAAAACATTTTTATTGTGTGATTCATGCCCATACTGTGGAGTGGGAGTCCTCTTGGATTGCAGTAGTCTGAATGAAAACATAATTTAGTAAAACTATCAATATAAGGATTTGATTTAATTAAATTAAAAAGTTTACAGAATTTTGTGTAAGAACTTGAAATCTGACTCCACTTAAATTTAACTGTATGAAACACACGAATATGAGATGTATGTTTTCATAATAAAAATACTGAGAGATTACGTTTAGTCTGGCTTTGCTCTATATTTAAAAAAACCCAAAAACAAAAACCTGACAGAACCACGCAGGATATCTCGTGTGGTTATATTCATGCATATAACCTGATAGTTTTGAGTAAAATGGAACTTCAAGATCACAAATAGGACTATTTCCTCTTTACATAAGTGTTTTCATGTTCTAAAATATTTTCCCTTTTTTGTTCACTCCAGTCACTGTTTCGTTCCTGAGTCCGTTGAGTTTATACAGCTGCCTCAAACCGCAAGTGCACGCACGCTTTCAGGCACGCAACCACACACGAGAATACGGGGAGCTGTGCGCACATTTTCTGGCTCCGAGAGGAAAGAGAGGGATCGTGTGCAGGGCGAAGGCGGTTGGGAGGTGTAGCTGCTCTGCTTTTTAGAGACGCGGTCATGAAGCTGGGGGGGAGATCAGAGCCGAGGAATGCATCGCGAGGGAGTGCCCTCCTCCACTTCGCAGCTTCACCTTCAGTCTCCGAATGCACAGCGCAGAAATCCCCGCCCTCGCTCCTTCCAACCAGCCAATCATATCCTCCTGCTTCTCCCGTGGCCCCGCCCTCTCCCTCGCTCTACCAGCAGAAAGCTTTGGAACCGGAGAGGTAAAGAGAGAGGGCGCGAGGGATCAGGCAGACAAGGTGCACGCACACGCGGCAGAGGTGCCAAAAAGCACGCGAGGACGCAGGACTCACAAACGCTCAGGCGCGTGCGCGTGAGGAGCGGGGAACCGTTTTCTTTAGCTGACACAGTAGAAGAAGAAGAAAAAGAAAAGAAAAAAAAAATAGCGTGGTGTTTAAGGAGGAGAAAGCAGCAGCGTGGTGTAGTTTTTCCTGCACCGGTTTTTCTTTTTCATCCCTTACATGGATCGGAGAGAATGAGAAAGAAGTGAGAGAAGAGACGGAGGAGAGTCAACATCTGAAGTGAAAGCGACCGTAAAGAAAATTTAAAGAAAAGGGAAAGAAAGAAGGACAAGAAAAGCTCAGGGCTTGTGCGTTTTTGTCTCTTCCAAAAAGAAGGGAGGGAAGAAAAGCCATCCAGAGAAGACAGACGGAGGTGTTTTCCTGCCACTCGGGTCCTGCGTGTGCCCCCGCGAGCCTGAAAGGATCCTATGTTTCTGGAAGCTTTAACCCTTTAAACTGGAGTACTTACACAGACAAGGTACACACAGCCCAATTCAATTTTCTTCCTTCCCTTTTCTTCCAGCTGCACGGTAGCGATGTGTGTGTGTGTGTGTGTGTGCTGCGAATCTGTGCCTGCATGCCTTGGGAAATTGCTTGGTCTCTAGTCAATTGACTGTCATTGTGTGAATTCACTGACTGAATGTAAACTCATTGACGAAACAACACGGCGAGTGTGTGTGTGTGTGTTGAAATAATGGCAGAAAGAAAGTAGGAAAACAAAGAAGCATTGAAAAAGAGAAAAGCTTTTTTTTCAGAATCTCTGTGTTGTTTTTTTTTTTTTTTTTTATTCTTTCTCTGATTTCTGTTTTTACCAGGTTTTCCCTCTACTGTCTTAAAGACTGTAAGATGCTGAGATGTTTTTCAGTGCTGGTTATTTTTCCCTCGTTGTATTTTCCTGCCAATCCAAACTGAAAGTTAATCCTCCATAACGGCCCGTTTTTCAATCCAGGTTTCAACATGTTGTTGACAGCAGAGTTTCCAGGTTTCCTCCGAGCAGCTCGAGATCTGGGCTGAGGGGGGGGGGGGGGGGATTGTCCTGGTAAAATAACTGGCCACTGTGGATTGCAGCAGGCCTGATGAATTACACTAGTGTGACGCGCTTTGCTGAAGATAGGCAGCTGCACTGAATTCACACCAACAGAGAGTTTCACGTCAGCCTTTAAAGGTCAGATCTGTCCTGAGGCCAGGGTTGCCTCTAGATGATAACACCGAACGAGAAGCAGACACTTTTAATTCAATTATACCTTCAAAAGAACACTTGGTCTCATTTCACGTTGCCTTCGCTTTGACTTTGAATTCTACACATCACTGTGTCCACTTTTTTCGTTTCTTTAGCCGAGAAGACATTTCTCCGAAAAGGACTTGTTTTTTTGTTTCTTTTCATCCTCCTGAAATGGAAACCTACTTTTTTGAGGTTGCAATCTTCAGCATTGCTTTTCTGCCACATACACCTCAGCTTTTGCGTGGGCATTAGAGTAGAAGGAAGGAAAGCCGGTTGGAGTTTCAATAATGTTAGTAAATCAATGCTTTTTGTTTCATCTCCGACAGAAGGCAACCCAACATGCTGTGGGCGCAGGCGTTACTCGTCAAACAGCTGCAGTAGTCTAAAGTATAAAGTTAAAACTGTATGATCCAGAAAACATGAGTGCAGAAAAAAACTGAAAAGCCTTATGATGAGCAACTTGCCATTAAACGCAAGAGTTCCTTCAGAAGTTCTAATTTCTCTAATCTTTGGGTTTCTGTGAATATTATCTGGATTAAAAATGAACAGGAAGGCATAATCCCATAGATCACATTAAGATTAAAGTTAAATTGTGTTTCCATAATGTAATTTATGGAAGTATTTTTGGCTTTTGTATGTCAGAAATGACTTGAAAAGAGTGAGAAGTTTTGATCTGTCACCCAGTGTGTGCCAGAGTAATAGTAAAAGGCGCATTAAGCCGACCTGATTTGCCATCGGAACAATTTAACGCTTCGGCTTTTAGTCCTTGTGTTTTCTGAAAGGCTTGATGACGATGATGTGTGTGTGTATGTGTGTTTAGGAGGGGTGAGGTGATGGTTAGGTTGGCGGGACTCTGTGCCGCTGCTCACACACAGAAAGAGAAGATGGGCTTTTGCTTTTTGCCTAATCACTTCCAGACAGAGATTTGCATTCCACCGCCACTCTCTCTAGTTTGGTGGAAGTGTGTGGCTGCGTGTGTGTGTGTGTGTGTGTTGAGGACATCACTTTCTTTCTTTTCTCCTTCTTTTCTCCATATATAACACACATTACGTTTTGTACAACAAATGAAAAAAATTATAAGCTTCATTGAGACACGAGGGTGTGAGTGTGTTTGGTGTGTGTGTGACATAGCAAAGGAGGAAGTGGGTGATGGATTAAAGGAATTAAACTGTCACTGTGAGAGGAAACATGCTGAAAAACTGTGGACGGACAGACCGTAAAGAACGGAGGGCACGGACAGTGGTGGAGGCAGGAACATGTGCGACTGATTAAGATTCCTGCAGGGTTTTTAGGGATGATAAGACGAAAGGGAGCAGTAAAATTTTACATCCTTTACATAAAAAAAAATATATAAAAAAATATGTATAATAGTTCAAGTAAAGTATTTGCTTTCTGTTCCTTTAAATATGTTCTATGTCAATGTATTTTCTGTTTTGCAATAATTTTACGTCTCCAGCTTTTACAACTTTGAGGCTTTGTGAGGCACTGCTCACTAAAACATCTGAATATTACTGTGCTCAGTTATAACCACCTTCTACTGACAATTCATTATGACTAAAATTTATCGCCTTAATACTGCATTATTACTACACGTTTTTGGCTCACAAAAGCAAAAAAAAAAAAAAATCCAAGTAAAATGTTTGCTTTTTTTCTATTCAGTTGTATTATCACAAAATACCTCAACAGTTTTGCTTTTTCTATGTTTCAAACTGAATTCTTTGAGAACATTTTGAAGCATTTTTTTTTTATTTTTTTTTTTTAGCTTTTCTGGAATGTTTTAGTGGATTAGTAGTTGTGTGAGTTTCAGACCAACCCCTGTGCAGCACAATGCAGTCAGTCAGGCAGCACAGACAGCTGCTACATTCCACTAGTGGTAAAACTAATGAGAAAAAGAACACTTTGAAATGGCACCACTAATGTTCAGCAGCACACTTCTACCTGTGTTATGTTGGAGCTTCTTTTTTTCCAGGGCTTTTGGTGCAACAATCAGTCTGTTTATACTAAACAAGAATCCACAAGTGAGCTCATAATTGTTATCTACATACATTTACCCAGAAATCTAAAATGTTATAATATGTAGTTATGAAGGGAGTTAAATATCTGTGTGGCATAAAATTGCTTTAACAAAGAAATACAACCATAACTATATTTTTATTTAATTGAGGGAAATTTTAGGAACAGTTAAAATAGTTTTTAGGTTCTTTATTCTAAAGTGTGCTGTAAAAATGCTAGAAAATGTTATGTGCAGCATGCACAGTTCAGTGTGTTTACTTCTTTTACGTTTTTGCAAACCTGACTCTATTTCAACCCACAACTCTGAGGCTGAATGATTGATTTTCAAGGCAACAGCTTTGATATGAAGATGAGAAGTTAGGTGAAAGCTAATATTTTCATGTTTTTGTAGAATATATTACGTACTTATTTTTACATTTGAACATTTCAGTGTTGTTTTACAGTTTTTTTTTATTACACCAGTTCATTCACTGTTCATATTAGACATAATTTTAGGTGCACATAAAATACTGACCTGTTTACTTCAAGTTCAGTTTTATTCATCACACAAGTTGCATTTAAAGTCTTTCGAACATCACTTTAACGAAAAGTATAAAATTGATTAAATACAAGAGTAGTGGAATTCCTCCTAAATGAATTAAATTCAATGCAGCAGTTTCACTTCATTTTAAAAGCTGTCAGCCTAAATAATTCTGATTTACTCGAATGCAGCAGCTCAATAAAATGCAGGACTGTAATCCTGTCCTTTCTAATTGAAATGAATGAAACCTAATTGTTAATTACTCTGACTTTCTTTTTCCAAATGCTTTTCTATATTGCTTTTTCAGACTAAATTGTTATAGTCCAAACAACAGTTTTCTCAAAATGTTGTATCAGTTAATATTGTCATTTTTATTTCATTTCCGTTTAGTAAATTTTTTTTGAAACACTTGTCTTCACAGTTTAGCTATGGCATGCTGGAAGGGCAAAATTACATTTTGGATGAATGTTTTTCAGTTCTGCGTGTATTTACGGAGAGATAAAGGTTTGAAACACACTGTGTGTGTTCGTGTGTGTGTTTCCTAGCGTTTCAGATTATTCTTTTTTTTTTCTTCCATCCTGAGGCTTTATCAGATTATTATAGATGTATTTGCAGATTAACGGGACAGTGTGTGTGTGAAAAACTGACCACTGAGGCAGACAATGTGACTAGCCAACCATTATATGACCTGCTGGATCCCAGCACCGCTACACACACACACGGATATATGTACATGTTCACATGAGCAGCCATGCATGCGCAGGGGAACACACACATTGTGGTGAACAGCTTTGTGTTTCTGGTCAAGGCCCGAGAAACGGGCTACTTGCCTTATATGCCGACTGATTATATATACATGTGCGTGCGTGCATACGTGTGTGTGTGTGTGCGTGTCCAGGAGTGTGAAGAGAGTCAGTCTACTCATGAGAGTCAGTCTGCTTTTAAGGAACTTGACTCTTCTCGATTTCTCATTCCTGCACTTTTCCTGCACTCTTTCATTCTGACACACACACACACACACACACACACGCACAATGCTTAACCATGCATGCGCCCCACCACCTCCCCCAAACACACACAACTAATTCTATGTCTTTCTGTAGCTCTCTCTCCACAAATAGAGCATGATCTCCTAGCAACGAGGCCTTTGAGAGGGATGTGTGAGATAGATTGAGTGTCTGCAATATAGGAGTCTGTAGTGTGTGTGTGTGTGGGTGTGTATGCATGTGTGTGTGTGTTTGGGTTTCAAAGCCAGAACGATGATGAAAGTCATCAGAGCAAGGACACCGCTTTGAAGCGGAAGTTAAGGAATGAATGCAAGACGGCGGGCTCGTCCTTGGAAGGAAAACTTTGTGGGTTTCCTTTCTGTCGGATTGCGTTACCGTTGGTGGGACAGAAACTTTTTGAATAGTTGTATTTATTTGCGAATGAACATTGACCTGCTGTATGACATTATTGTTCAGCAGCACAGATGCCTTGTAAAAGGCCTGAGCGGTGGAAGAGCAGGAGACCTGAACAAAATCCCAGGAGAGCGATGCTGGGCCAACCTGGAGAAACCTTGATGCGGGTTCTGCTGGCTGTTGTATAATCTTGTTTACTAAAGCTGAGCTGGACCACGAATCAAACGGTTTGGTGCACTGCTGGCAACATTCTGGGTTTTAATCTTACAACAACAGAAAAGGCACCAAAATCTGAATGTTTTCTAACAATTGCTGCATCTTAATCATGTTTCGTAATCACACCAAGTCAAGGTTTTATTTTTTAGACCATCTCTCATCTACTGTTTAAACAAGATTTTGACCTTATTTGCTGCCATGACACTGTATGCATGTGTGAGTTTTCCACAAAATATATATTTTTTATTTTTACTAAAAACAAATTGACCTTTTTTTTTTTTTTTATTTTATTTTTTTTTATCTTTGAAGCCATACAAGTAATCTAGGAAGCAATCAGTTTAATACTGAGCACATTTATGCCTTTTTTGTTAGTAACTAATTACTGATGGCAATAATAAAATCAAAACAGTAGCAGCAGAAAAGCTATTTTGCAAGTCCTAAAGGACACAAATACAGGACATCAGTGGCAGCCAGACGAAGACAAAGTCATAGTGGTTTACTGGAAGAATAAAGGAACTGAAATAAATATGTTAAAAAAAGAAACAAATAAAAAATAGGCATAACATAAAATATAGTTTTCAAAAGTTAATTTAAAACAGACAGCTAAGTCCTGATAAACATGAACAAGCAAAGCAAAAGCAAAATATTTTCTTTTTTGGTAATTTCAGGTTTTCAGGGAGTTTACTTCAAAACTGAGAAGCATATAAACCAAATTCTGCTTCTACTCTGGAGAACACGGATCTGTGCTCCCATCCCTCACTAGCAACCCAGAAATATTTTTATAAACATTTCATAAAAGATTTATTTTAATCCTACTTCAGAGATTTGTGAAGGAAGCACAAATGTTTTCAATAAACTATGGCCGAATTAGGAAAGAGAACAATCTTATCTCAAAATTACATAAAAGGGGAAAAAAACAATATACCTAATTAACAGAAAAACAGACCATAAACATCATGGTGCCATAAATAAGGCAACAATAGGTTTTGTTATGCAAACGTCTTTATATAATTAACCATCTCAGATTTGGTTTTGATGCTTGAAATCAATTTTGTAGATTGGAGACTTAGAATTCATTTATTGGTTAAAATTCAAGACATTTAAACATTCCCATCAAGTTTGAACTAAGCATTGCCCTACAGGCGACATGTTGAAAAAGTTTGAACAAGTCCAAAAGGTTGTCTTCTTTCCAAAGATATCTCAAAATAGACATATTGTTTTAGCCTCTGCAAAGGCTATCAAGTTAGAACTTGATAACTTGGTTCTCTCCCTGGTGGTAGCAACAACCTTTTCAGCATGTCAGTGTTCCTTTTAGGACTCGTAACGAGCCATCACTGGATCCAGGTGCATTAAGCCAGGGAGAGAACTAAAACATACAGGATGCCGGCCCTCCAGGACCAACTTTGGGCACCCCTGCACGAGATGGTACTTGAGTAGAACCGTTGGCTTTTCTTAGCTCCATCGCTCACTCACCGCTTCTGATGTCTTTCAGCGGAAACCCCAAATCCTTTCAGTCCTGCTGATTTAAAAGAGAAATGCAGACCTTCAAGCTCCTACATATCAACATTACCAGGCATTCTTGTATTGCTTCAGTGTGGAAAGCTTGTAGGTGACTGATACATCTGCTCACTTTCTGGGGTGACCTTTTGCAACAAGAAACAAAAAGACAAGCGGGAGCCTTCGTGTAGTTGGGTACAGTGAGTAGTAATACAGCAAATAATTGTATGTGTACATTCTTAATAAGTATGTACGAAAAACAAATACTCCAATTTTAATTGATGTAGCTTCCTGCTCAGTAAAACTGCATAGATTATGTAGCAGTAAACATTTGCTTTGAAGAACTTTGTATTAAGTGGACAAACGGGCAGTGAAGAAAGCAAACATTTCCTTTGCTCTCCATGTTCAGAACACGACCGTAAGTGCTTCTTCCCCTGTCTGTTCGTTGTAGAGTAGATTAGAAAAATGTACCTTTTTGAGATTTGTTTGCCGCTATTTATTCCACCATAAAGTTGCAACACTGTTTCCCTCCACTTTCGGACCGCACGATATGAGAGCAGGGAGTTTTGGAAACAGATTCGGAGGAGTTTACACTAAGCTAAGAGAGGGAGAAAAGAGGAAGCTCGTGAGTGATGAGGTGCTTGCTGACAAAGTGTTTCTTATCGGAGACTCAGTCCAGATGGTTTGCAAACACACCTCCTCTTCTCGCTCTCTGTTGCTCCTCCTGTCTCTCTCATCCTCCTTATTTCACTTCTCTCCTTATTTCCTCAGTTTCTTCAGCTGCTTAATCCCCGCTTTCTTTTAACCGGACCCAGTGCTATCTTGCATGGAGCATACCGCTATGAATCGGGCTCTTTATTAAAATGTCCAACCTTAGATAAAAGCTGAGTGTCTGTGTGATGGTAAAATCCTTATCTAGAGAGCTGCACTCACTGGATTATGGTGGTCTGCAACTGCATGATGTCAGACATCACTCCTGCAGATGTCACAAGGTAGCACAAGACAAAGTGCAGCTGAAGGGGGACAAGACAAGCAGATAACTGTCACAATCAGCCAGCTCTATAAGACTGCATATGATGAAACTCTTTCTGAAAACAGGAAGCGACTAGAGGCAGGGCAGAATGATGATCATTGCAAATATAAATGCAGATTAAAAAAAAAATTAAATGTTTCATATCGACAAATATACGTAAATATCATACCAAGAGTAAATACAATAGTCAGTTTTTAATTATTTAATTTATTCAAGGAAAAATACCATCCAAACTGAACTTTCTCTACGTGAAAAGGTAAATCATAAATTAACTCAGATTAACCACATTTTATAACAACTGCACCCAGGCCAGATCACTGCCAGTTCTATACAATCAGAATGTCATTTTTATATAACCTAAAGTAAGCTAATTAATCTCAAAAATCAACACATCAGTCACAGATTTAAAGTAATAGTCACAAGCAGCTCTAAGTTCTGAAAGTGCTAAATTCAATTCAGAAATACTTCCCCAAAAAGAATTTAAATGTTGTTTTAACTTATATTATCCAAGCTTCTAAGAAATATCTCCTGTAGCTGTCTGTATGACAGATATCCTGAGTAAGCCTCTGACTGAAGACACTGTGTTGTTGTACAACAGTCTCATAAAGAGCATGCTGCAGGTCATCCATAATGTAAAAAGGTAAATCTGAGGTTTGGGATGCTTCTGAACCACAGCGAAAACACAGATGACTAAAATTTGAAATGGCTGACCTACCATTCCTGGATCGCATCAGGACATTGAATATTTGCCTCAGTTTTAGTGTTCTTGATTCACCAATAAAAAAGACAATAGGTAATAAAAAAGGCCTTTATGAGGAGAGATCCAAGCCCAAAACCTGTGCCGACTAAAAACAACACAGAGTCCCGTCTCACATCTGGCAAAAATCGTTTATTCCGCTTCCTCCTCAAAGAGAAACACTGAAGGATTTTTATGCCTTAAAGTTAAGCTCCCTTTATACATCAGGACAGTGATAGAGAGCACAACAGCAACTCCACCTCTGAATGGCTAAATAAAGACGTAAATGGTCGTAATCCAGATGTGAATCCAGTCAGATGCTGTGATGTCATCTTAAACAGGCTATTTCTGCCCAAAAGCCTCACCAGTTTTCAGTGGGTTAACAAGGGTGATGGTAACTGTTGTTACCAAGCATGGCATAACCAGCTATTAGATTTAAGGAGCAATTGTTTTTTTTACAATTTGAGTGAGGTTGGTTTTGAAAGCTGTGTTCCCTTATAAATGATGTATTAATAACTGGGTTCTACATGTACTCAGATTATCTCATTAATAGATTTGTTTGGTCAGAGACATTGAAGTGTGACAAAAAGTCTAAAACAAAAGAAATCTGTTAAGGGTCAAATACTTTTTATGACACTGTTTATGTGTGTGTGTTGTTACACACTGCCAGAGGACATGTTCAGTACAGCCTGGCTCCTTTGTGGTTTTATCTGGCTTCTCGGGGAAATAAAGACTGACGTAATGGGAAAAGGAACCATGAGAACCAGGTCGTGATGGGTGTGTGTGCGTGTGTGTGTGTTTGTGCACCCCTACTTGATAGTGTGTGCGATAGTGTCGGCTCATATCAGTACGTTTTTAAGACATGAGTGTTTATATTGTTGCCAAATAGTTTCCACTGTTTTCACTTCAGCAAACCTTTATTTTATCTACATACACATTTATAAAAGCTTTGTAAAAAATACTAGTTCTTTATTACGCTACAGGTAGCGGCCATAATGCATGTTGTTTAATATTCACTCGCCAATTTGTTTAAATTATTTGACTCATTTTCAGTTTATGTAGTCCACATTCCATATTGTCTATACAATCATATTTCCTTACATATTATTTTCACATTTAGTTCTACTTTCTTGTCTTAAATTATGCATTTTTCAACACAGTGGTGCTCAGAAAATATTTTTTAGGTTTGCTTAATGTTTCTGTCGTTTTGTTGTTTTTTGCAATTACAATGCATTCGTGTATTTCTTTGTTTTCCTGTCAGCAATGTTTGCTCTATAGTCCAGGACAGAAGATCAATTGTTTTTCATAAGAGAATAGAACTATAGACTTAAACCCATGTTTCGTATGTGTTGCTTATTCAAACTTACACAGAAAATCAAACATTTCTTTTTTGCAACTAACAGAAACTCCTTTTTATTTTTTTCATGGTTTTGTGGATGTTAATGATTTAATGTAAACCAAAGCTACAGTAACTCGAGAAGACAAAATTAAGAAAATATGTTTTAAAAAATGATCTTTACAAAAAGAAGGTATGTTTTAGTCTAAAAACAATGAATTATGTACAGTCAGATTTTTCTGAGTTTGTCATTAAATAATGAGACATAAACATTCATACATATTCAGTTGATTCAGTGATTTGACTGAGATCAAATCACTGATCTCACTCAGTCAAAAAATTTTCATTTTTTTAATGAACATTTATTTTTGTTCATTAAAAATAAATGGAGTTTGTTTTTTAATGAACAGTGATACAATTTTTTAATATATAAAACACTTTATCTATCTTCCTGCTTTCTTGCTGCAAACTTTACAAGGAAAGTGTCGATTCACGGGAGAGAGAGTAAAGTGAGACGAGGCGAGTTTTGCCCAAGGAGCTGTGAGCGACTGGATGCACAGGTGAATCCTCTGACTGAGATCATAACAGCCAGCGTTTTCACAGCCGCAGTGCATGTGTGAAAGCAGCCCGAGTGGAGAGGGATCAGACAGAATGATAACCCCGGACATTAATCTGCTGAGGAAAATCATAGACATTCAGCTGTGTTGGAAAAGCTCAGAGAACAAACATAGACGCCCTTCATACGCTGAGGAGACCCCCCTCCTTCTGCTCCACCATCTCTGCTCCCTCCACTCAGCTCTTTTGTGAGGTTGCGTCGGGTAAGCGAAGGTTACAACCCCCAACAGGCTGCGGGGTCATCTTACAGGAAGGGTGTGTGTGACCTGTCTGTGTGTGTCAGAGACAGACCTGCCCAGACATGTATGCTTTTTTTTTTTTAATGCACTGCTATGCATCTTTGGTCAGATAACGGATTTGCTGTGATTCTTGTTGGACACACAAACACATCTTTGCATGACAAACACACACACACATTTGGTCACAGATCGAAATACATGTGGTAGCTGCTGCTTAATGCTTTCAGTTTAAACAGTTTTTCCATTTCCTGGCTGTGTGAGTCTCCGTCTTTGTCGCTGAATCAGCACTCTCTCCTCCATATGATGAAGAATACATGTATATTTTTTCTTATGTTTGAATAGTTATGAATCTCTTGACATTCTCTCTTTCTCAGCTTTTCATATTTGCATTTTCTTTTCTTTTTTTTTTTTTATCTTACCAGTTTTGGTTTCGTGATTTGTTGCCGGTTTAGGAGGAGCGGTGGGAGCTCCAGACCAGTCTTGGAAGATATCGTTCCTCAGTTTGTTTATTTAATTGTTTTTACGTAGCAGCAGCCACTCAAGACCTTTAATACAAGTGAATGCATCCTTATATTCCGCTTTTCTGTGTCTGAAGTAGTGACACACATGTTTCCCATTCTCGATGTTCCCCTGCAGTCAGTAAAATTTATGACTGTGGCGCTGTCGGACCAAATCACCAAAAGGGAAAACAGCCTTCTTTTCATCTTGTCTCCGTTTTCATGTAACCTAATCACACAGAATAAAAGTTAGGTCGGGGCACACTTCACCCTTATCTTCTATTACACATATGTTTTGTGCGTTCATGTGTGAGGGTGGGGGATTTTCCAGTATTCCTTGGGAGCATTTCTGCTACCAAGGAAGGTTTTCAGGGACACACATGAAATAGAGTCCACAAATCCACTCTCAAATGTCTGCATTTTCTCTGTTCAGAAGATTTTGGCTGTCATAAAAAAACATTTTAATATGTGGTTTGATTGTAATTGTGGGTTAGAGTTATTGGATATCTGCATGCATCAGTTTGAACTCACAAGTTAAACTGAGTTTATCGTTGACTCATTGAACTCAGCGAGAGAGAATGCACATCGAATACACCAGTCCTGCCCCTGCAGTATTGTAGTTCTGTTTGGAAGGTTAGAGTTAAAGCAGGTTCACAGCATTTGTACAAGCCCTTTATGAAGGCTGACTTTTTGGAGAGTGCTGACACTTTATGTTGGACGTACACGTCAACTATAGAAGCTTTGCCGCTTGCTTGATTCACGCATATTCAACGTCAACCTCTACAGGCGCCACTGTAAAACCTGCGTTGATATGCTGCATGAACTACTAACAGTGTGTGGCATCATCTTATCTCTAGTGGGGATGCTGGTGCTTATCTTCAGTGGTCAACAGGCGAAAGGCAGGCTGGACAGATCACCAGTCCATCATAGGGCAACACAGAGACAGACAGGACAAACAATCGTACAGACACTCCCACATCTAAATTCTAAGCAGAATTTAGAGAGACTAATTAACCAAATATACTTTGGCTAAATAGACTTTGGGAGGAAGCCGGAGTCCTAGGATGCATGCATGCACAGGGAAAACATGTTAACATCATGCGGGTCTGGGGAAGGTCCGGAATTCAAACCCAGGACCTTCTTGCTGCAAAGCAATAGTACTACCAATTGCACCACTAGCAGCATCTTGACATCTCACATTCGCTCAATACATGCTTTGTGTTTGAGGTGCAACTTGACAAAAGTCTTTGCCCATCGAGAGGTCACTGACAATTCAGGAACCTGTTCAGGAACAAAACTAATCAGACATTATATTGATGAGTTGATAACATTTTATGTATTTTATTTTTATTTTTTTTTATAAATTGCAGCTCAGAAAATATGGACTGATAAAAAAAAAATCTACATGATTTGAAAATATAATTAATTCAGATTTTATTGCAATTAATAATTTATCAAAAACTAACAATTTATCATTAAAGGAAATTTTGGCACAATAATCATAAATATAAGCATTTTATTGTAGGATGATGGCACCTACTATGTGTGTGTTTGCATGTGCATACACATAAAGAAAAAATGACTTCAGCATTTATGCATTTAGCTCAGCAGCAGTCATCTTCTGTGCATTATGTGAGCTCCCTCACACTTTGCACGCAGATTGTTTAGATGAAAATGTACTTCCTTGTTTATTAATACCTTCCTGTGTAACATATGTGGCTGCTGCACCCACTCTTTGCATTTAATGCCAGCGGTGAGGCGAAAGTCAACCAATTAAGCTGATTTCCAAATGTAGCATAACACTCACTGCCCACTCAGCTTCGTGAGTGCAAACACACACATGCTGGCACATTTGGGCAGCCACTTTTCTCAGCTAGTTTTTCACTCTTTTTAATTATCCCCTCAGACAGGTTGATTTCATTTATGCATTTCATTTGAATAAGCAGCACGCGGATGTGACTGTAGTCTCAGATGATAATTAAATTTTCTCTGCCGGACTAAACAGAATGACTTTACTATAACAGGTGCCTTTTGAAAAATCATTCGACACACTTAAACACCTGGGCATGGCACATGTGTTTAAGTGTAATGTCCACATTCAGAAGGTGGACAGTACAGGTTCTGTACTGTCCACCTTCTGAATTTAATCAGTCGTTCTTCTTTATGTGCATGCATGTATGTAAATATAAACAAATCTCAGGTTTTCTTGTAAGATAAATTCAGAGTTAACTTGTTTCTTTCTAACAGTATTGTTTGCTAAAGCTAGGCAGCCAGTGCTTCGGTGCAGGGCTTTGATCTAAAAGATCTGTGTATTATTGGGTATTGAATGTGCCTAAAGACTAGTCTTTGATTTGCAAGATTATTTTTTATATTCTAAACATTTTTGATTATTCCTTCTTTGGTTTAGTCCTGATGCTCAGTGTTTTTGTTGCCACCAAGTGAATCAACTTCTGGTTGTTGCAATCAGTTGCTTGCTTTGACATAATCTGCATGCTTATAAAGCTGGTGATGCACAGATTTCTCAGCTGGCGTGTAGATTCATGTAGAACTGACTGACTTAGTGACTGAGTGATTCAACATTGAAAAGTCTGATTTGTTGATTTCTTTTCTGGTTCATCATAATCTACATGGACCGGGAGAGTAATCTGACAATAGTGGTAAAAACCCTTCAAATACTAACAAAAAAACTTTATCTGTGTTTTGTTCAAAAATAATCTCAGCAAAACAACAACCAGTCTAAGAGACTCTTAAAAGTAAACTTTATTGCTGCTGCTGCATATTATAAAATAGTTGCTGCATATAGAAAATAGTCTTATTTTAAAGTACCACTTACTATTTAAATTATACATATGTATCTTATTGTAAGGCCTGTTATAAATTGCAAACAAAATGAATATGAAATAAATGTTGTCCAGCTGGTATTTTAGCTGTTTAGAGCTACAATAAAATTTGCAAACTATTGAACCATCTAACAAACAGTATCTAATAGTAAGTTGTTTTCTTCCTAAATATTTCTTTCTTTAGACTTTTTAAGCTTCTTTAAGAATTATTTTTTTAAACTAAAACCTCTGTTCATAACATTTCATCATTTAGTTAGAACCACATTGTAATAGAGGCAAATTAATCTGTACAAATTACAGCAGGTATAAGGAGACGACCTGATATGGTTTATGCTGTGCAGTTATCAGTTTATCAGATAATGTGAATATTCATAGAACAGCAGTCTGTGAGATGTTTCTTTGTCCCTTGACAATATGTGCAGAAAACATCACAAGAAACTGAAAATAACATTGTCAGCAAAATTTGAGGCGTGTTTATGAAATTACTTCACACCTGAACCTGGAAGAATGCACATCTCTCTAAAATAGCTGTTTAGCTCCAGTAGAGCTTTTGTTTAAACAGAATGTGGAATAAAATGCAGATGCTGCAAAAACATTTCTTTCAAAAATCTTTGTATTGACTCCCTGTCATCCACCCTAACCCAATAAGACTCTTTAAGTAGCCTTGGACTCAGTTGTTATAAATCCCAGCTTGTGTTATGGCAGGCTGCAGCTCCATGGGGTAATTAGCATCAAGGCAGCCAGCCAGGCTCTGGGTAAGCAATGGTAGTTTATGACTGAAAGCACAGAAACAAACATTTAAGACCAAACCTGAGCCAACAACAACCATTCAACAGGACCCATTTACAGTGTTTGTATACTGTGCACTCTGTTTGCATTTTATTCATAAACTCGAAGCAAAGATTCTCATTTGTAGACGACAAAGGTTTAATTTACTTCCTTCAGTTTTGTAAACACATGCTACACAATATGTTGTCGTAGTCGGGTTAGGTTATTATGAGTAAAAAAACAGCCAAATACAAAAAAACAAAAACCAACCAGAAGAATCTCTTATTTTGTATTTTTTTAACAGAGATTGATTTTGATTGCTACTTCAAATTGAGGTGCTGCATTCGTCTTGTTTCTCATATGTTGGTAAAAGATGTAAACTGAGCAATGCAATGCTGGGATAACCCCATTTTACTTTGTGTGCATGTTCAACACACACTCGTTTAACCCACAAGCTCATTAGAGATTCTATAGCTGCACAGTATGTCACAAATTTATTATTGTAGCAGTAAGAAAGCATACACTGGGCTTATCAAGAATACCTGCTCGAACTGCAATGAATGTTAGCAAATTATTTAAGTAGAATGCATTATGGCTAACTGTGCCAGTAATTAATTTGTTGACCCTTGTTTTTTAATGCAGCATAAAAAGTCTTAGAAGGTAAAGAGGTGATAAGGAGGTCAAGTCATTAAGAAACTACATCTAAGTTTTCTCATTGCCAAAACAGCAGATGTATGCCAGAAGTTACTTTTGTTATTATCTTGCTGTTCAGATGGAAATAATAAATTTGATTAAATTCTTTCCAGCAGCTGGAACTCATTACCTTGTCTCTGTTTGCTATGAACCCAAAGTAGAAAGATATTTAGTTTATTTATCACAACTTGTATCATTAGTGCAACATGCACCACACCATTTTCCTGATACCATGCAGCCTTTACAGATACAACCACACATAGTGCAAGCAGTATGGGAGCTTCCCAGGGCTATGTGTGTGATTATCAAGATGGACAGCTAAACTGTACACCAGTTAGTGCAAAAATACAGCCACTACCATGATATTAGCTGCCAAAACAAACCTTCTTACTGAAACTTCTGCTGTGTTACTGGAGTCAATCTTACACCAACACCACAAGAAATAGGATGGATAAAAATGCTGATTGACTGTGCCACATTTCTGTACTTTTATTTTGTGACTTCATAGTTTGTAGACTATCATAACTTTTGTAGAATCCACAAATCAGCAATAAGTGATATTATTCTGCTCATTAAGATAGAAACAGATACGCTAAGCAGTCCTACCAGCGATTCCCTAATAAAGGTGCTACTGTTCCCCTTTGACATTTTACACAGACCAAACAGAGACTGCTCACCGCCACATCAGTGTGTACTTACAGCCTACAATCTAACATTACAAAAGTAAGCAACCGCTGTTTTGCTTAGTAGGGTGATACTGGTCTGGTTTTCACTTTCATATGAAAACCCAGAAAATCTCCATCCCTGGTGTCTGTTTTCAAAAGTATCTACATTGGCCATCTTGTGTGTTTTACACACCGACGTGCAACTTCTGCACCTCAGTTGTGCTCTAAAGGGAAGAGTCCGAACTCTGCAAATAACCGAAGCACATTTAACACAAAAGTGTCCCAGTGGTTATGCCAAAATGACCTGCTTATTGTGGAAGCATAGCTTACCTTCGCTCGTTTATAGCATTCTTGCTTGTTCATCCATCCAGGTGCCCTTCAAACTGCGCAGACACAACCTCTAATAATGTGAAAGAGGCAGAGAGGGAGGAACAATGTGTGTCGAGAGAAAATAAAAACAGAGGGCAAAAGGATTGATAGAAGAAGAAAATCTGAAAAAGACTGGAGGCTGTTTGAATCTAATACTATGCAGAGATGCAGAGGCTAACCAGTGCATGAACAGCAAAGCTTAGTGCTTTGATTTACTGGCAGGCCATCACTGTGGAAACGGATTAGTGACCTCAATTGTAGCAAGGTCCCACTCAGGTACACTCCGTAGGTGTGTGTCTGTTTGCGTGTGTGTGTGCGTGTAGATCAATGTGTGTTTGTGAATTCAGCAATCAGCCAGTAAATACATGTCTGTCTGCAGTAATTTTGATGTGGGGATCATGCTCAGCAGATCTTCAGTGCATGTTCCTTTTATATTTGATTACTTTATTAGGATGTGGTTCTTTTGAGGACCGAAGTCAGACCCTAATTAGAATGACTGTTGTGTTACCTTCATGTACATACTTCATAGTATGTTTGCATCTGTATGCATTAGAACAATCCAACATTTGAAATTGAGCAGGACACTGTCTTTGGGAAGGCAGTTATTTTATCATGTGCATGATGAGACTGTGAACAGGTTTTTCACACCTGTGGATGCAAAGTTTATGTGTGCGTGCATGTGTGTGTGTGTCTGTGAGACTGTGCCACAGCTGATAAATTCCTGATTTTACGATCAACCAGAATAAACAGCACATCAGTTCCCTACTCAGCTAAGCATAAATAAAGACCTTTGTAACATTTCAAATGTGTTTTTAATAGTACAAAGAAATGCTGAAAATAAATCATCCTTAAGAATAACATAATTGAAAAATCATAAAGTTTTGGATGTTACAATAATAGAAGTACAAATTGTTGACAACATAAATGTCCAAAGGAGATTTTTGATAACAGCTAGCAAAAAACGTGTAGATTTTCATGACTCAACCCACAGAATCCAAAAACATATTTTAAAGGGGTCATAATGTTTTGGCCTATCAGCACCATCTCTCACCAATTTGGATGAGCTAATGTTCAGGAGATACCTGGTGAGTGTGCAGCAGACCAGGTCATTATGAGCTGTCAGGAGTCGCTGTTACAGACCGAGGAAGCAAACAGTGAACTGAAAGCTAAGCAGGGCTGCGGGCTGGAGTGGTGAGAATAAGCTAATTGATTTCCGTCACTGACACAAAATTGACTAATGGAGCTTTAAATTACAGGGAAGGCAGGGGAGCTTTGTTATCATATCAGACATTCATGTTAAACACAGTGCTTCAGTTAAAATCTACACAAGATTTAACACTCAAGTGGCACAACGAATGAATAACCAGCTGGGCCTCAGATTCTAAAAAGTTGATTCTCCTAAAATCCCCATCGCCTCTGACAGCTCTGATGGATAATTGCTAAAAAGCTCAAGATTTAAAGAAACGCCTGGAACTTTTTCTATGGTTGCCTCAGGTTACATGTTTCACTGTTTGCAGCAATTATGTCAAAACCATTAAGTGATATTTTGCTTTCATGTTGCTCTTGTATGAAACCTCAAAAGCAGTCGGATTGAAGGTAACAGTATATGATGATGAGTTGGATTCTGGCAGTTATTTGACAAGGTGACAGTTTATGAGACTCATATAAAAGATAAGATCTAGCCTCATTACCAATGGGTCTGATGTTCAGTTCAGATCTCGTGTCATCGTGTGAGTTGGTTGGTTGTAGTTTGGTTGTCTTAATGGGACCACCAACTTTTAAGACGTCAGTTAAATTACTGATTTCCTGTCAGCTATCAGACCATCAAACATTACTTTAAGCATCAATCAAGTAATGCAGTGAGACAGTCTTTGACAGCTGCATTTAGTATTTGTTCCCTACTGATTGGATCACCCAAAGCGCAGGTCAGCGGTAGCTTTGAACAGGGCCCAAGATGACAAATGATTCTCTAGAGTTATTATTTGTTTGTCTGCTTGGGTCACTCATCACAGTTTCTGCTGATTATGGTCTGAAATGGGAGCTGAATGAACATGTCTGTACAGCTGCAGGCTTCATTGAGCACAGCTCTCAGGAAAGGGAGGAGAATTTATCAGCCGAGCCGAGATGACGGCTGTGAGAGAGGAGGAGAATTGGAAAGAGTGGCTAAACCAGGACATCAGGATCAGATTTTAATCTGTCAATTAAGCTGAGTGAACAGAGACATTCCCTGACGCCCCCCGCTCACCAAACCTGGCTCAAGATCTTTCACTTTTTCTTCTTTCATCTTTATTCCCAGTTGTTCTGTGAATCTGGACTTGATATAAATTCATTAACACAAAGTCTTTATTATTTTTGGGGGGGTTTGCCTTCTTTTCTCTGCATCCTGTGTTTCCCTTTTCTTTTTTCATCGACCAACTTTCTCCTAAGAATGTACTGACCAAAGTCTTGAGCCAAATTCCAATTTTAGCTTCTTGTAAAACTGCCAGTATTGATTTTAGCCCACTTCCAATTTCTTTTTTAAAAAAATCCAATATTAGATATTAAAAAAAAGGCTTAAAAATATTATTTCTATCTTTCTTGCACAGAGCAGTTGTCAATTATTTATAATAGCAGAGGCAATACACACAACTGTAAGACAGAACAGTAAGTGCAAAACAGGATTTGAATAAAGTTTAAAAACAGAAAAAATGAGAACATCAGTCTGACAGGTGAGCAGTACAAAAACAGCAGTATGTATAACTATATTTGAGATTTTCAAAACACTGAAGTTTTTCCATGATTGAGATTGGAAGATAAAACAGAGCTACTTTGCAGAAATTCCTTCAGCCTTCCTGTTATCTGCTGAAAATGTTACGTTCTCTCACTTTCTTGCTGGTTTAATGAAGAAACTGTGAAAAATACAGTTTCATTTTAACCAGTTTTGTTAATCTCTTTACTTTACTAATTTCATTTTTAAACACCTCAGTAAAACTTCAAATATCAACATGCTTTCAGTTTTATTTGCTCAGTAGCAGAGTTTTGTGTCTAAAAGTGTTGCGTTTCTATTTTCACATGTTCATAGTTCAGAAAGCATTAGACTTTTTAAAGTGTGGTCAAAAAAAAAGCTACATAAATTCAGTCCATGTTCTGTTTGAGTGTCTGACCAGTCAGTGGGCACAGAGCCGATCGAGTTGAAAAGCAAACCATCTCTCTTAGCTGTGTCTCTGTATCTCTACTTGTTGTTCGTTTTAGGAAACTTCAAAGATGAGCTACAACTGAAGGAAACTTGAGAATTTAGCCAATAAATGACTAATTCTGATTGCATAATTTGAACTACACTTGATTACATCTCTTTGTTAAAACAAAACAAAACAAAAAAAAGCTGAAGGAACAGGAGTGAATGTGACTATCTTGAAAGGACTAAAGGTAATTTTAAGAAATTTTGCATTTTAGGAAAAATAAAAAGCATGGCCTGCAGAACCAAAGTATGAGCTTCTTGAGTGTGAGTTTTTCCAAGAGAAAATGAAAAGTTAAAAACATCGAGGGTTAGCGATACAAGCAACAAAACTAAGCTTCAAACTTATCCCTTTTGTTTGAAACAATGTGAAACAAAAATAATGGCACGACATCATGAAGCAATTTGTTTTATTATGTTTCTGCTTCCAAAGAAATTAAAAGAACCATGGAGAAATCCAAAACAATTTATGACAATTTAAGATGATCTGCCAAGCTGAGGGGCAAGGAGAAAAGGAATTATGAAGAGAACAACAGAAGTATGTATTTTGTATTGCTCTGCTTAAATGCAAATTCTTTGTAGTGCTATAGTAATTTGGGCTTGTCTGTCTGCAGTACATTGTTCAAAAATGCATCGACTTCTCCCAATGCAACTTTACGAACATGTCAGGGACACTTTAGAGAGGAAAGTCCTTGTACTGGCAACCTCTCCAATTTGCAGAAAGAGCTGCAGAGTATTTCATTTTTTCTTCAAGCATTGTATGGTCTGACCTTGGCGTGATTTAGCTGGGCTTTAATTTGGCAACTGTCTTTGGTTTTTCTGTTTGGGAAAATGGGGAGTTCTCGATCTTATAACACTTTCCAGATTGAGGGCAGTCTGGGTTGCCTCTCTTGGATTATTGCTGATGTTTTTCTTCCTTTGTGTGATCTTAACATACCTGAACAGTTGGCAGGAGCAAGTTTTTCTGTTCTACATTCCCTGATACATAAATCTCTGAACAAAGTAAAGAAAAATGTACTCTTTACCATGACTTTATCTTGTACCTGTGTCTCTCTCCCTATCTTCATCCGTACCGGTCTCAGAGGTTGAGATGGTACACTCTGCTTGACACGTACACTGCTCACATCTTGCAGTAGACTTGTATGTGATGTGACAGCAGGGTCACAAAGGCATTTTAGATGCTGACCCATTTGTCGGTCTCTTCATCTCAGAAAGCCAGATACACACACAGAGGCAACATCTCCTGACTACAGTATGCACAAAACTGCTCCTACACTGAATCGGGATTTCAACAAACCTCAATGATTGCTGAGATGCATGCTTGTCATATTTAGAAAGAAGTTCACGTTTTTGCACTGAGCAAAAACCATTCACTTTTTTTTTTTTCCACATGCACTCAGAGAGGGCTGATGTGTGTTTTAGAGTAGAGCACTGCGGTGTAGTGGCTGCTTACATGACCCTAGGGTGCATGGCTTCACATTCAGTGGATTCAATCGATCCTGACACAAGTGGAATTTGATGGAAACAAATGAAAACAAAAGAAGCAGGTTACAAAAGGCTCTCTCTGTGACCATCCCCCTCCGAATGCAGCTCTGAGCTGCTGATGGATTATGTAGCTCTGGGAAAGAGTTTTTATATAGCTGGACTGTGTGGCTTTCGGGCCTCTACAGTAGCCATTTCCAGCCAGCCTGCATATGTTCGCTTGGCTTGGTCTGTGTGCGGATTCTGTAAGGCTGACTTTTAAATTAAAGCCTGGGGCAGCCAGTTAAAACCAAACAGACAGCAGACAGGCTCAGTCACCCTAATACCAAACACCATCATTTACTTTAGAACTGCCCTTAATGTTGTTCTGTTCATTCATTTGCACAGTCTGGAAAAAGGAATTGAAATAGTTTTTTAGTCAGTGGTAAACCAGTTCTGCTGCTTGTGTTGGACCAACTCTTCCAGTTTCCACAGAAGAAAGCTCTGGACTTTCCATTGGTTCTGACTTTGCACCCAAATAGGGATGCAAGATATCAGTTAATTAGTTAATTTAAATTTGAGTGATGTAATTAAATTTTAACATTATTTTGTGTTAACTGTGTTAAATACTGACTGACGAGATAATTAACTTAACTCATACTATTAAACTTAGAAATATCTATGGAATATAATGAAACATTAACCTCTTGGGTTGTTGTATACAAAAGTGAGAGATGAAAGAATAAAATATGTGAAACACTTAATTTTCCATGAACAGAAATGCTCATACGGAAGAATCACTCTTGAAAGAATGGTAAAACTTAGTTCAAACAAGTACAGTCATATTACTATTTTTCTGCATGATACCTTGTAACACATCAGTAATTTTTGGTTGAGATGTTGACACTGTTCCGCCATAATTGGCTGAATGAGTGCTATCACGGTGACACTCAAGGAGCTTGTTGAGTGTTAATATTTCAGAAAATAACCGTATTTCGCGTCCTACACCGGGCTCTTTTTGGACGATTTCTCTTTCCTATTCTGGTGTAGTTCCCCCATCTTTGTTTCTATATCAGCTTGCTCCACTTAAGCATGACCATGAACACCTTCTGCTGGAATGACAACACTGAAAGAAGGTTTAAGTGGAGGCTAATTTTAGTGGAATAAACCATTAAGTGACGTACGTATACCCAGTCTTTCCCTTCTAATCCAATACATAGGATTTTCATTGATTCATAACTTTTTATGGTAATCTAACTCTGAAGACCCAGTTTGCATCACTCCTCAGAGACATTTTTTGTTGCTAGAATGTGTTAGTAAATCCTACTTGATGTGGTGTGTATTGTTCAAATTTCTGTGCTGCCCATAAGTAAAGATCATTTGTCAAAAATGGCTGTCAAGATAATAAAATGTTAATGTGTATAAGTTAACCTGGTGGCATTAATAATTAGAGAATTTTCTATAGACATCTCTACAATTAAAAGCAAAAATGATTACAACGTTTCTCCTTTAGCCAGTATATTTATGTATTTCTGTTTTGTGATGGAGTGGCATTCTGTCTGAGTGTAGCTCTAATCGGTTGACTACTGGAGATAGACATCAGCCCCTTATGACCCTGAAGAGGATTAAGTAGATAGAGAAAATGAGTGGATTAATGTTTGTCATGTAAAAAAAGAGCATAGTCATTCTCAGATCTAAGTCACGACTTGAATCTAGGAATGACGTCAAGCCAAACTTAGCTGTATTCACTTCAATGCAGTTTATTACTGTAGAGCCAATTAACAAGTCATCTGAAGACACTTTACAAACAAGTCCATTCAATTCAATCACACATGCAGTCCAACTAAACCTATTGTCAAACAGCTTCAGTTTGATAATAGCTTGTTATTAAAATTGATTAAAACTTTTTCTAAGAAAACTTTCGAATCACTGAATGCAGCATCCTGGATGAGGAGGTAGCAACAGTAGACACAGATTCTTGCACTGTGTCATTGATTTTGCAGCAATCCCTTTTACTCTTAATGTTTAATGTTTGTTTTAGGAGAAAACTTCACATATTTTGTGGAGAAAAGTCTGTATTTTCCAATTTTTCTTTTAGATGAGACCTGAATGACTGCTGAGTGCATCATCCTGATTTAGTTAGAACTTCTTCAGCAAAGATATTATGTTTATATATATATATATATTGAGATACATTATTATTTTTAGATTATTATTTTTAGAAGGTAAAATTCAGGCCAATCTTTCCCACATGTCCTTTTGAAACATTTTAAAGCATCATCATTACCGCTCTCTGTGTTCTGCCCCCTTTTGCTCTTTGCTATCCTACTTTGCTATAAGAGGCTCTTTAATGTTTATGGCGTGATAGGTGAGTGTGTGTGTTTGAGACCCTGCCTTCAATCTACACGTGCAGCTGTAATTTGGTGTTCAGTGTTTGTAAAACGAATCACCTACCCTTGAACTACTGTCTGCCTGCACAGCAATGTATCACACTCTGCATGAGCTGGTGTGTGTGTGTGTGTGTGTGTGTGCGTGCGCGAATATGAGATAGTGGCTATAATAAATCATTTTGCAGAGGTTTCCTCCTGTGCCGTGCCGTAGCGAATGTAGCAGGACAGAGAGGTGAGGCGGGATGGGGAGAGCGTGGCTGAAAATTTTGGAGAACTGTAGAGAGAACATGGATATAGATGTGCATGGAAGCCCTCATTATCACATGTGCAGAGAAACAGTTGGATGTAACAGCTGGACTCTCCTAACCTTAGAGTTCATGTCTTACACTGGGGAGTTAATCTCAGCCCCTGGTTTTTACTTAGCCTCCTAATTCCTTCAGAGGAAATCATGTCGTCATCACATGAAAGCCTGTTTAGACGTCAAAGTCGATTCTTTCATCAGGCGTGACTTTCAGCATAAAATGAGGCTTCTAACAAAATCTCAATTTATTCATAAAGCTCATCACTAAATGTTGCCCATTTTTTTCAGCACTTTTTTTTCTGTTTTACTGAGATGTTTTTAATAATTCTGTTGGAGTAAGTCTTTGGTATGGTGTCTGAGCACAAAGTGAACACATTTTAAAGAAATAACAATTTCTTTGTCGTCTGTTTATTGAGACAAGATGTTTCAGATTTTGTCCTTATTGTGAAAAGAAGCCAACAGAATCCAGCACAGAACTGATAATGTTGTGGGTTTACACTGCTGTGCATTCTGGAATAACTGTTCATAAATAACAGGACAGTGTAATACATCATCTGAGGTTTCTAATTTTACAACACCTGATTGATTTTATAGGATTTATTTTACCATGAGTGTGTTTAAATGAAATATACACACAAGTAATGAATATTGCATTTTACAAATATGATAAGGACACGCAGAATGGCATGTATCATATGTCAGCCTGTCAGGCAGCACACAGCTCCAATCTGGATAATTATGAGGTAGCGAAAAGCAGACGATTATTGCAAGTGATGATCCGCATAGTGCCATCTGTTCTGCTCCACTGCACACACACACGCACACACACACCCGCATGCACAAAAGTGTGCGCGCACACAGGGAGCAGGTGTGTACACGTGAACCCCTTTGTACACACGATGACTGGATGTACTGTATGTATTCTGTACACTCCCAAATACATTCACTCATAAGGAAGTACACACACACACACACACGGAGGAAGCTGGGGAATTAGAGTTCGCTCAGCACACGGGCTGTGCACAGACACTGAGAGATTAATGATGTTATTGACAGATGAGCGATGGATTTCATTTCATTTGGTCAGTGAACGGACAAAGTTTATGCAACAGAAGTTGGGGGGAAACACTAATCTAGAGCACGCCAAGCGCTGTAGTTATCTGTTGCGTTCAAAGCAGTCGTTACCTTTTATTTAAAATGTAAGCAGAAAAACAGTGGCAGTGCATTTCAGTTAAAATAATGTATTACACAGATACACTGAATATACTCAAATACACCATTGAGGCTCAAATAAAAAACTGATTTACAAAACAATGGTATGATCCCTTTAATCAAATTTAGAAGTCAGCCATAATGCAATATTTTATTCTAGTCTTTATAGTCCTGAGCAGACATTTTGAGTGTGACAAAAACAATTGCCGTTGATCAATGTGGCTCTCTGGCACCACGAATAGCACACTTGTGTCACTGCTGCAGAATCAACAGCACTATAATTCAAATATCACAGTAATGAACCCAACAATTATTTTGCTTAAGTCACATGTTGCGTAATGAATCACCTGGCATGGGTGCTTGAAAGTGGAACTGAAAGTGAAACTGAGGATTAGGGACCTTTTCATTAATCTAGTGAAAATCTGATCTTTTGGAGCATTGACATTTTTGTTGTAGACTGCCAGCGAATAAAAGCAGACGTCACAGGAAAAGGATCACGATCCTGAAGCCGCCAAACATTGTGAACTTGTTGGACTCCACACCCTTGATCCTAATATACACGTCATAGACAGAACAGGGATTGTTTTTTTTTTTTTGTTTGTTTGTTTTTCTCCCAAAATCTATTTTCTGATTTGTAGGCATGTTTTTCAAAACACCATCATGCATAGCAAAGGTTGTTTTTTGGAGCACTTTTCCTCCCAACTGCAGCATATCAGACAAAAGTGGATACTGATTTAGCTCCCAAAAGTGATTTTGCTTTAATGTGACAAGTTTTTGGATCTACCATGAGCTCAAGGTCTAGGATACCAAACATTTCTCACAGGTTAAAAATCCTGTGCACTATGGTGCAAAACTACAGGAATTCAGTAGCTATATTTGAAGATAGCATTTAAACCCAGTCAACCATGATGAATATATATTTGTAAAATCAAACTATTTCTTTCTGTTTATTGTTGATAATTTGTGGATTTTATACTGTTACATTTTGGTTAGATACCTAATTGTTATCCAGATGGGAGCGCTAGGAAGTTTGAGCTCAGTGAATTTAAAATCCATCCCACCGACACATTTTCACTCAGTTTGGAGTGGCCATCTGTGGATTTTAAACCATAATCATTATAAAGAAATCTCAGAGAGTCTGATTTCACAGTTTTTAATTATATTCTGGACTCCTCTGTAGTGGTGGGTGGAGATCTGTGTCCTGGACTGCAGTGGCACTCGGTCTGGAGGAGGAGCTGTTCAACATCAGGGGACTTTATGGGCAAGGTTTTAACAGGGCCCGCAATGGAAACACACTCAAAAGAAGGAGCCCAGATAGACCAATTAAAGGTACTTGGAAATTAAGTTCCAGAGGAAAAAATACATTTATGAACATATGGTCGAAACATGCTTATAATTCTCTAAATGACTTGAACAGGCACAAGACTTTCATGGGGTGGTTGTGGTTGATTATTATAATGGTGGCAAAATATAAGTTCCTGGGTGAAGCATAGGGTCTGGGCCCCACACACACCAAATTAGTCTGTCAGCATTTGAAGATGTACAGACTTGCCTGTTGTGTAGGCCGAGATGCAAACGTTTCCGGCACAAGTTCACTTACTTAACGAGTTTCGACTTCATCAGGTTTAAGACCACTTCCATGGTCACACAGGATTTTCTGTGCTGTAGGTAAAGTATTGCACTGCTATTTAGAGATGGGCTGTCATGCAGATAAACTATCATACCGTACTATTACTGTTCTTTTATCAGGGACTGCAGCAGCCAGTGCACTCGCTCTGTCTGCTGATAAACGCGGCACAATGCTCAGTCCTGTTGCACATTGTTGTTGTAAACAATATGGCTCTGGATGTAATATTCTTTTCATTGCTGGTGAGGAGAGAGGTGAGGAAGCACAAGCACTAGTCTGGCTTCATAGTAGGCATGCAACTTATTCATTAATGAGTTAATCTAAAGTTGATTGAGCTTATCGATCGACAAATGATGAGTTAATAAGCAGCTATTTTTTTTAAAAAGCTGAGTTTTCGCATGTTTCAAAGGGCTAATTGTCTTTCCATAACATAAAGGGCCAAATTTTCCATATGCTGAATTTAAAAAATAAGCACATCCTTATATTTGAATTTTTTTGTGTCAGTTGTGTTAAATACTATAAATAGTATTGAACAATAAAAAGAAAATTATGGTTTTCTCAGATTATTAAATTTAGACAGACCTAAAATCAACACTGCTTATTGGCTTCATGTCTTGTTCTGTCAAGTTGCAATTTATTTATGCCGTCCACTTTTCTATCAAATCTTCATATTCATAGCACATCAGTCGTTTTCGGTGGAGAAGTCGCCTCTGCCTCGTCATGTAGCTCGACTGCTAGTAAGATTAAACTCGATGAGTGTTTATATTTCAAAACAGAACCACATTAAGTGCACTTTGCATCTCAAACTGAACCCTGGTTGGACTGTTTCCCGTTCTTGTATGGCATTGCCATCTTTGTTTCTGTATCAACTGACTCCGGTTAAGGATGACCAGCAGTGGTCTCTGCTGGAAGACAGCCAGACTACAACATTTAAAGAAGGTTTAAGCAGGCATCACTAGTTAATCTAATAAACCATTAATCAACAATTAATTGTAAATTGATTAATTGTTTGCATACCTACTTCATAGTTCTGTTAGTTTCATGCTAAGATTGTGTAGCATTAAGGGTGGTGTGATCAGGGGCATACACAGTGAGCCTGCGCTGCTAAACAGTATCATTTTAGATAATGTATCATTAAAACCCATCACCCCTTCAAAAAAATTGTCAAAATTCTAAAGAAGACATTGTTCCTGTTCGTGATCATGTAAAAAATGTAAAGGATGTGATCATTTCTTCTGAAAGGAATGATCACATCCTACTCCCGTCCTGCAGAAGCAGTGAGCAGGTGTTCCTCTCTGAGTGATAACCGCAGCAGGGGTAGCTATAAAAGCTGTCTAAATTAAACACTCTTGGCTCTAATGGCACAAATATGTTTACTGCTTTTTGTTTACCACTTTGTCAATATTTCTCCTGCGCTGTGGTAATAGTGCCATCTGCATACACTTGCATAGCGCCTTTCTAGATTTCCTTCCCCATCGGAGCCAAGACTGATGAAGGAGGGTAGAACCAGAGGGGATGCTCAGAGTTCCTGTAAAGTCAGCACATGGCACACGCACTCACACACACACACTGAGAAAGACTCAACTCAGAGGTCACTGTCAGCCTAAAGGCAAAAGCAGAGCAGTCACTCAAGACACAAAGACGAAGTGTCTGTCTGTGCACACGTACATTCTTGTATATGCGTGACCTGGTTTGTCACTGTGGTGTTTTCAGCAGCTATGATTATGTGACAGGGATTGCTCCTTTTTCTCTAGCAGGTTACGCACACACAAATGCACGGCTGACTGAGCACATAAATGCGTCCACACAGAGAGTCTTTGGTCCTCTGTGGACAGAATGAAGCAGACGTCTTCTGGCCCTCCGGCGCAGTTGGTATTCACACTTCCCCTGATAGCAGACACGGACTCAATCATGGAGCCCAAAAGGCAGTATATTAAGGAAACTGGCATTTTCCTGTTTTGTTATAGATGGATAGATAGATATTGACAAAAAGATGAACGTAAAAGAGGCTTATTCACAGGCTGAGAAGTAGTGTAGCAACAAGAGATTTACTGGCAGACCCCAAAAGCCATTTATGGTGGTGTTGCATCAGTCCAAAGGAAAGCTCACAAACCAAAAAATGCAATGTGTACTGCTTTGATTTATGTCACTGAGGAAAATGTAAAACTTGAGCTCATCTGGGTATTGATTCTGAGCAGAACTAAAAAAACGAAGGAAAAAAAAAAAAAAGCTGAACACCACAGGGAACTGGATTCAGTCCACGGCTACTCTGTTACTAGTTTGGTCAGAGAATCTGCGCCTTCTAACCAGATGAATGTGGTTCCTCAAAGCCAAGTGACTTTTGGATGTAAAAACTAAAAAATACACTGCCCTTGGCATTGAAGTAGTCCATGAATCATACATCTTATCGTCAAATTTACTCCAGCAAGTTCCCGCTTTATCGTTTTGAGTTGGAATAGCGATAAATACAGTGAAGCTGAGCTAAAAATCCTGACTTCACATTGAGTGACACTTTACAAGATGGTCAACTGATCAGAAAAGAAATGTGGCTTGACCAAAGCTCTTTTGTCTTGACAATATGTGGGCAATTGCTTGATACAAATACGTTTTTTGATGGTGAATTGTTCAGGCAAGACAACACTGCCAACCTGGAGGGATGAATCAATCTTGTGTCTGCACATTACAGACAAAGAACTGATTTGAATTTGAATCTTTAGGCACTTTGGTACCAGTAGCCTGTCACAAAAATGGCTCCCATTTCTTTTGGTTGTTACTATAACAACCGCCACAGATAGCAAGCAGAAAGCAACATCAAGGTGACAGCCAAAGAGCTATTGGCTGAAAACTTGACAAACAGTAGAAGGATATTACATCTCTCTGGTGCTGTGATTTGTTGCAATTTTTAAGGACAGGGACTTTGAATAACTTTTATCTGATGGAAATAGTTTTTAGGCAGGAGAGAACAGCAATAGGTTTAACTCCTTTTTACAACGTCCTTAAAAGCATGCATACTTTTAGAATTTCAGTATTACTTATTAGATCAGCACAACGTAGGGTGTAATTGTTCAGTGACATGCCTTTATTTACAGTCCCTCCTGAGTCAATATTTTGCATGTTGAATATTGTCTGTAAACATTTAATTTTATATTTTGGCATATTTTATTTGGTCTGGACTTTGACTGCACCATTCTCACAGATTTGTATGTTTTGATCTGAAATGCTCCATTCCAGAATTACTCCATATTTTACAACAATTATTTCCCTCTTGGGTTGCTGTTTTAATGGTGATATTCAGAACTTATTTGGCATTACACCTAGCTCTTTTTATGTTGTCCAAAAATTTTAATTTTAGCTTATCTGACCAGAGCACCTTTTTTCCCTCCATCTTTGCTATGAACCCGACATTGGCTGGTAGGAAACTGCAGAAGTGTCACCACATAACCACCTCCTCCTCTGTCCTCCATTATGACCAGAATTGGGGAGTGTACGTCATAATTCCTATAAAACACATAGGAATTATGTTATCGTTATTATCGTCACGTGCGTAGAACAAATCTTGCAGCAGTGCAAGAATGCACACGTGCAGAATGCCTGCATAGTACTTCACACCTGCATAGTGCTTCACATCTCAGTGCTGTGTGTTCCCAGAAATTTTCATTTTGAGACCTGGTTTCGTAAAGTGCCGACATGAGAGACTCCGATCACTGAAGAAGTATAAATACACGGCTGGATTGCAACAAAAAGTTACAATTTCACTGAAAACTGACTGTGTGAAAGGGGTTTTAGTCGGTAATATTTGCACTGGGTTTTATTTAGGAGCATCACAATAGAATGAATGTGCAAATGGATTGCATACTCTTAAGATTTTTATGGGCAAAAAACATCTCAATAAAAAGAATGCAGGTTATGATTGTCATCTGGCCAGTTGTGATAAAATTAAAAGGGATACAAAGTTCTGTTGTTTTTTTGTTGTTGTTGTTTTTTTAATAAAATACTGAATTCCTCAAACTTAGAGTTTATCAGGCTGCTCTGCCTTGAAGATGGTTACAGAGTGTTTTTTTTGAAAGAGATGGTAACATATTGCTCACTCTTGTGCTCTCCCCCAACGGACAGAGCTAATTTATACCACACATACACAAATCATTCCTCTAAAGAGCACATTAGCAGGAGAAATAATGATACCAGGGGACGGGTCACGCTGTGTTTTCGTGTTCATCTGAATGTGTGGGCTTGATTATACACTTGAGTAATTAATGGAAATTCTGATTGCTCAACAGTTTTTGTTTTTTTTTTCTCTTGAACATATCTCTACAACACCTGTTAAATACTTTACAACATTGCTACAGATTATATAGATGGGACTTTTTTTTTTAACTAACCACCATTGATTGGATTAAGATATTGATTAGGATCAAGCTCATCCATTTGCTATGGACATTTAATCCTTAAAAGGTCGCAGAGGAACAGATCGCCAGTCCATCACAGCACTGAGATTAAATCAGTGCTAGAAACGTATTTTCAGAGATGTGGCTGATTTAGTGTGCTCCCATGTTGACTTACAGTATGTTTGTCTTGTAGTCACACATGCGGATGTGTGGGAGGTGTGTGAGGGGTTGTGTTGGTTGTGACATTCTATTATTATGTGTGTTACTGTAATTGTGCCTGGAGGACAGAGTGATTTAGTACTACTTTATACTTTGGTAAGCTCAAAAAAGGCTGACAAATCTCAGCAACTTCTAAGAGAAAGAGTAGATAATGACTGAGGAGGAAAAGGCGAGAGTCATTTCAGACCAATTAAACTTAAGTTTCTTGCTCTTTGTGTTTCCTTTTGTCCTTTTCCAATTGTTTCAAGGAGATATTTATAAAGACACATCTTCTATAGTCCTCCTGAGAGGGAAAAAATGAAAGCCACTTCTTTTATACCATAAAGTTATATCTGTCTGCGTAAAAAGGCAAGTGAGTCTGTTTGCATGTTTTTTTCATTAGAAGGTCGATGTGAAGCTCGCATGGGAGACTTTTATGACACATTGCATATGTGCAACAGGAAATCCACTCGAATTTAGAAAAGATTCAAGTTGAAGTATTAATGACAGA
This sequence comes from Poeciliopsis retropinna, assembly GCA_010277075.1. NCBI lineage: Eukaryota > Metazoa > Chordata > Actinopteri > Cyprinodontiformes > Poeciliidae > Poeciliopsis > Poeciliopsis retropinna. The sequence goes on along the minus strand of VMRM01000013.1, from coordinate 19,917,917 downwards.
GATTTAGGAAGACAAAATAGTATCCCAAGGAAAAGGATGGATTTTTTGACTGTAATGTATGCGAGGACAAAGGTTTTGGTTTTTACATTTTCACATGGATCCTGGCAGTAGAGATGCACCGACATGGAAATCTGGTGAATTAGTGAGCTGAGCTACTGAAATAAATGGGCTTTTCAATCCTTTTTTAAGTGAAATGAATGGGGTTGTATATCATGCATATCAAGATATATTCAGCTTAAGAAGCTTTTAGTATCAAATGCTTAAGTCAAAATTCCCCCTTGGAAACTTTTTCCAGATACCAGAGTAGTTTTCTTGGACTGTTATTAACCCAGTGCATTTCCCTCCATTTCAGTCAAAAAGATAAACAGGGTATAAATTTACTGAGAGAAAGGTAATGTTATTTTTCATTTACCAGGATCTTTAGATGGGACATTATAGCAATTCATGTGTGAAACATTTTATGCTCAAACAAATTTAAAAAAAAAAAAACAACACTTTGGATCACAAACAGGTTGTATTTTTTAAAATTAAAACACAACAATAAACTACAAACAAAAAGTGAACAGCTTCTTAATAAAACGTGAGGAGCTGCTGCAGCTGTTGTGTGGTTAAAGCTTCTCTTACATTTTATGTGTTAAATATCCAAGTGTTGCAAATGTCATCTGATTATAAGTTGATTTTAAGACTTTTCACTATGTAAATGCTGTCAGATCATAACAGATTTTTTTCAGTTAGTGACTTTTAGAGACACAGGAAGGGATAAAATAGAGAACATGGATGAAATCACCTATTCATGTTTAACTGACTCTTGTTGAAGAGAATCTATGACAGTTCTAACATAAAGTGGTTGCTAACTGCTACTACAGAAACAAAACATGCCATAAGTTGAAAAATAAGTAAAACCTCTAAAAGCTTTTGCACTGAAGCAATTTTCAAGGTTGATATGTCACTTCAAAAATTTAAGCTGAAATTTGAAAGATTCAGGTCAGTGATAAGAAGATAAAAGAATGAGTTTGATATTTATTATTTTATACGTTTGAGTATTTCTTTTTCCCAATATGTCTGTTTCAGTGGTTTTTATATTTAGATTGTCAAAACTGTCTCATTAAAGACTACAAATGGAGGTGTATTTATAGTCATGCATAACTTCTGAAGCATTGGGGAAACTGTATATGAATGCGAACTGCACCAGCCAAAAGTTTGATCTAATCTGCACATTAATTTTTGATGAAGTAACTGCAGCAAAGGTTTTGGGTATTTGTGAATATTCTCCTAGTCTTCCCTGCTCTGTTTTCATTCTCATTAGCTTACAGGCTTCACTCATATTTCCGGCTTTATTCAGACAAGTATTTTATAAATAATCTTGTAATGATATTTTAAGCGACAGTTATTTGAAAGTAGTTTTCCCCTCACTCTTCTGTGATACATGCCTGAAGCCTGTTTTACTGCGAAATGTAGAAACACAACAGCAGAAAGCTGGCCGATCCAGGCATATGGCTCATTAAACCACATATTTGCTGAAAGCGCATATTGCAACAGATGGCATTGTGTAAACATAAGCAAGCCATTTAAGACAAGAAGAACATCTGGAGATGTTCTGTCTTTGGATTGTAGCCTCTAAGACATTTTGTGGTAACTCTCCATGATCACATTACGTTATTTAATTTCTTTCCTCTGTGCTGGAAATGAGTCCAAATTACAGAACATCAACAGCTAAAGGCTACTGGTTTATGTGTGCATATATACTGTGCTTATAATTATATTCATAAGTTTTTGAGAGCTTAACATGGATTGATAGTTTTGTTTATCTGTTCCTAATAATGAGCTCTTCACAGCAGCTTATAGAATGCTTGTTAATTCAGTTCACATTTAGTGTTTTGTAGATGTAAGAGTGATTTTGTTTATTCTCATTGCAAACAGGAACTAAACTGATGTTTACAACAGGAAATTCTGTAATAATAACAGGGTCTCTCTTTGTGTGTGTGTGTATATTCAAGAAGTTGTTAAGCTTAAGATGTTTGAGAAATCACCATATCCTTTGTTATTTTCCTCGCACACTATAATGAAAGTAAAGTTTCTTTGCTATATACAGTTGTTTGAAAACAAAAGATATCCCATAAAAGCCTTTAATTTTTTTACCTTATTTGTACATAGGGATATATTTAACATCAATATTAACAATACTCAAAGCAATAAAACTAAAAAGAAGAACTTTTAAGACATTTTCTGTTATGTAACTTCAAAAGATCCATTTTCTGGTGAGATTTTCACATTTATTTCCACTTAAAGTAGCTAAAATCACTCATACATAACATATGCTGTATGATTAGAACCCCTTTGGAACAATATTACTCAGGTTTTTAAAGGACATTTGCCTGTTTAAACCTCAGACATTTAGTCTGATGGAGTAAGGGTGAACACCACTGTGTGATCCAAAGAAATGTCTGAGGCCTACAGGATGACGATCGTAGCAGCTAATGTGTCTGCTAGGAGATTAAAAGATGTCTCAAAAGAATTCAAAATCATTCGTTTCACCGTATGACAAATAGTCTGCAAGTGAAGAACATTCATAGCAACTGCCAACTCGTCCAGGGCTGGCTGGACTGGCAAATTCATCCAGAGCACAAAGACTGAGCTGACTGAAATATATAGACTGTATTTATCCAAGTGTTAACTGTGCTGTGGTTTTAATTAAAATTGTCTTAAACACTAAAAGAAAAAAACTCTCACCCTTTAAAGTGGAGAAAATTTTAAAACCTCTGGTTTACTTTCATTATGGCTTTCACCCAGCCTGACAGGGTGGCCTTTCAGAAATACAATGCAGTGGACGGGGCGCACCACTCCCAAACCCGTTCTATTGTACGTGTTGCCCAATGGCAGAGCAGGATTAAACTATGCCGATCATGCTGCCCCATTTGATGCCCATGCATACAATATCCAACATTTTTACTCTGATTACTGTGAGCTGATCACATGTAGGCTGAGCAAACCTGAAATTTGGAAGTGTCTTCACTTCTTCCCAGCTTCGAGTCTCATTCAAGCAGTGGACACAGAACTGTGAATGTGCAAGGGGCCTAAAATCTTCAGGGTGCAGAAGTCATTCTTTCTTTCATACCTGATTTTTTTTTTAGGCTATGCTGTCAGTTGACACATTCTACTGTCTAACTCTGAAAGTCTTTCGTCTTTCCTGATTGGCATTCCCATGACGGAACTGTTTTTTTGCCTTTTCATTTGTTTGTTTATTTTACATGTGGTGATATGAACACAAAAGGCTTGTTGAACTGAAAAGTAAGACATATTTTTCTGTTTGTTAAAACATTTAAATTTGTTTTATACTATGACTCATTATCACTTTGTTTTATCATAATCTTCTAGTGTGGGAAAGCAACAACAGTGTGTCATTTACAAAAACTCATACCAAGGCTCCATTACTTTCTGAGAACACAATTGGCAGATATGCAGTAAGTGCATCGTATAAGAGAATGAAGTATTCTTGGAAATAAGCTTGGCTCATCCTTTTTTTTGGTCCCTTCTTCCTGGAAGAATAATTTCATCTCGGTTGGTTTGTATATGGAACACTCATCCATCTCCAAGTCTTTCCAGAGATTCCAGATGCGCCCAGATTCGGTTCTGGATGTGATGTACCATGATTCTCAAAGAAGTTGCTTAAATCAATTGTTGATTTTTTTTAATTTGTTCTTTGATTGACCAAATTTGGAGTTTTTTTTACTGTTTTAATCAGAGTATTTTTAATGGAGACCATAGAGTCTTGGTGTTGGTGTAACGCTAAATCTCTTTTGCCAATCCCCGATTTTGTAGCATGCAAGAAGTTGTTTTTACAGCGATGTGGAGAAATTTTGGTACACTGATCTTTGGAGAATTGTTGTAATTCTGGCTACATTGAAGGGTTTTTATGACTTTGACTTGGCCACTCCAATATCTACGTTTTTTTTCATTCATTCAGAGGAAGACTATTGGTGTGTTTTGAATCACTGTTCTGCTGCACAGCCCAAGTTGGTTTTAGCTTCAGGTAACCAATGGTCAGACATTCTCCTGCAGGACCTGTTAGTATAATCTAATTATCACAGCAAGTCTTTCAGGTCCTGAAGGAACAAAACAGCCCAGACCATCATATTACCACCACTATGTTGTACTGTTGATTTGACATTAATTTTGAAATGCAGTGTTGCTGTTATTCTAACAGCAAAGGGGAACAAACCTTCCAAAGAGTCCAGCTTTTGTTTCATGAGTTCACAGAAAGTTTTCTCAAAAGTCTTGATAATCACCAAGATATATTCTGGAAAAATTGATATGAGCCTTAATGTTATTTTTGGTCAACAGTGGTTTTTGTCTTGGACTTCTGCCATACAAACAATTTTTGCCACTTCTCTTTCTGATGGTGACAGCATGACCTGTGATCTTAACTGAGGCAAGTGAGGTCTACAGTTCTTTGGTTGTTATTGTGTGGGTTTTTTGTGACCTCTTTGATGAACCATTGCTGTGCTCTTGGTATAATTTTGGTCAACCTACTGTTTTCACCATTTGTGGATAACCGCCCTCACCAGTGGTTCACTGGAGTCCCAAAGCTTTAGAAAGGACTTTCTAACACTTTCTGGGCTTTGTAACTTTCTCATGTGTTTCTGAATTTCTTTGGATCTCAGCATGATGTCCAGGATCTCCACTATACTTCACTTTGGAAATCCTAAATGGCCTGTACTTCACTCTACATTCAGTCATTCACACATTCACTCACACATTTACACTCTGTCATATGGGTTCTATTTAAGCGATGTTTGATTGAGAACAGGTGTGTCTGTAATCAGGTCATGGTGAGAAACTGAACTCAGGTGAGTTAAACCAGTTATGTCTTAGCAGGGGGGATTGCGATCACTTTTTTCACACACGGCCATGTAAAGTAGATTTTTTTTGTCCCCTTTAGTAATAAACATCTTCATTTTAAAAACACTTATTTTGTGCTTACTTGTGTTGTCTTTGACTAATATTTAAATTGGCCTGATGTTCTGAAACCCTTGAGTGTGACAAACAAGCAAAAAATAAGAATAAAAAGTGAGGAAGAGTACTAACACTTTTTCACACCTCTGCACATGCTTTCTGTCACTTTACTGCGAGTACGCCTAAATTTTCTAAATGAGGGACAATTAAACTTATTCCTATTTTATTCTATACTGCAGCTCTTGAAAAAGAAAATTTTCTCTTCTAGGCCCAGTTGCGATTTAGTGGTGAAATACCAAGAGTCATCTGTGGCAGTGTGTGTTAGGGCTACTGGGAACAGATTGACTGATGCTAAGGAAGCATATGCACCAGTAAGCACTGGAACTTGTTTGGTGAAAAAACAACAACCCTGGGAGGTTTTTCCTTCCCTTCAGCTGCGCTTCTTCCACACTAAGTGGCTAAATTTGAGCTTTAGCTCGTCTTCTTACATAAATATCTGTTAGTAATGAACATGCAACAAAGTATATTATGAATGTACATCGAAGGTTTCATTTTATCTCTGCTTTGGCTCTTTAGAAATTTTGCCATTAAATATGATTCATATGTATATGACTCATCCAATGTTGCCCCAAGATATGAATGCTACATAAATCCATGTCCTTAGGTCCTCAGGAAGGATGCCAGGAGGCATCCAGCCATTTTCTTGCAAGCTATTTTCATACAGTTATTTTTACTCAATTGATCAGTATTCAAAAGAAAGGTGGCTTGAAGCTGAAGAACCAACTTCTATGCAATAATAGCCTATGGTGTTAAGCAGACAACTGCATCTGGCTTTCATACTAATACATCTCCTCTTGAGCTAGTTAATACACATTTAATAGTTCAATGAGTTAATAAAGGTAAGTTTGAGAATTTCCTCCAAGACTTCACACATTGTGGGAACAGTGATCCAAAGGAGTGGATGCTGTTTTATAATTATTGTGTTTTATTGTTGGACATATAATATAGTTCTTTGGTTGCAGTAAAAGCTTTCTGAAGAAGTGTTAATTCCCAAACAGTAAATGTCAGTAAAACTAAATCAGTACAGCTTGATAGCTGCTTATTTTTTCTAAAATAAAAAAACAGCATTCTTTGCAGGAGATAGTATAATCGTGCTGATCAGTTCTGTCCAATTTACCCAGGGAATCCAGTGGAGCATATCTGGTCTTTAATATTGCTCTCATACAGCTCTAATCCTGTAATGTTCATGTTTCCTCAGCAAAAGCCAAACAGAGTTTATTTTTCCAATATCCAGCATCACTCAAAAAGAGGAGTGGGGGATGGGGATTCAATAGAAAATGCTACATACATCTGATTTTTGCTATCTCAGTGAAACAAAAGGCAGAAACATAATTAAACAGAGACTCGGGCCATGTCATTTCAGACTAGTTTTATTTAAGCTCCGTCACCGTGTTATGGCCAGAAACAACAGCAGAAGTATAAAATGTCTGACATTTCAGAATTGTGTTTATATTAAATTAAGAAAATGCCAACATACAGGGTGTTTTGAAAGGAAAACTGTATTTAGTTTGCCTCTGTTCATGTCTATGAAGATAATAAACCAAATGACTCAAATAAAAAGTTTTGCTTTTGTGGTTAAAGATTTTACTTATTTATTTTTTTAGCGTATCTACAAATGTTCATTGTATATGGTTTATGATATATTGTACAGTTTTCAGGACTGAATTAGCAAAGTGCTTAAATGTGTGAGAAAAGTGAATATAAGGCAGCTGATAAAATATCTGAAACTTGTCAGGGAGGTGACATTATATTTGGAATGCCAAACTCGGCTCTCAGTTTATAACATGGCCAATGAAAACACGAAGAGAAAGAGGAAGTAAGGGGAAAGTATGAGTGAAGTAGCTAACAACATGGCCAATGAAAACACGAAGAGAAAGAGGAAGTAGCTTGGAGATTTAACAAATCAACACTTCTGTTATGACCCTTCCGTGCTCCGGTAGTTCACCGCAATAGCAAATGACTACTTGTGACAAAACAGAAAGATCTTCTTCTCCATGTGATTAGTCTTTTTTTTTTCTTAGTAAAAGATGTTTAACTACGCTGTTATTCTCAAACCTTATCAGGCCATCTACAGTTAGTTCAACACATTGCTGAGGTCCAACAAGTCATTTCCAGTGAATCCTACATCTGTGCTGTGTGGAGGGGACAGTAATGTAAAGATAAACAGACTACAGCTGCTGTTTAACACTCATTTGGCTCAGAACCAGTGAAAACAACAACTGCAATTAAAGCAGACAGCTAAATATTTCAGAGGATTGTTAGATGGGACAGTTTTTGATTTAATGTAATTATTGGACATCAGAAGACATTAGAGATGTTAGGAAAGTTAGTTTTTTTTTTTTAGTTTTTGTATAGCACATTGAAAATTCTCCAAATTCATTGAATACATAAATAATGGACCAAAAATTGTGAAAACAAGAAAATAATAATAATAATAATACAAGAAAGGATTTTGTATGTGACAATCTCTCAAACAACAATTACAGTTGTTGTTTGAGTTGTTATAATTGTCAATAACAAATAACAAAAGTTATTTATTATGTTTATTTGGTTCCTTTCTTCACATTTGGCATGTTTCCGTCCTTAAATCTAAGATTCCAAGTTTTGCATAAAAACAGATTAAATATGAGGGACTGTTGTTGGTGGGTCAGAGGAAAAAATCCTTGGTCTTCCCTTTTTTATTTCCACAGAGTTCAACCATGTTTTTTGCATAGATTGTCTTTCTAGCATAAGTGCTCACTCTTCCCTTTTTTCTGTGTTGTCAATATGCAGGTGCATGCCCATTTAACATTTTATCATTTAAAAAGTTTACTTTTCCCAAGTGAAAAAACCCATTCTCTTATTTCCTTGCAAGACATCCAGATGGTGACATTATAGATGCTACGCTGGGATCCATATATGGAAGTGCTTCCTGTCTAAAGGCTCTTTTTCATGTCTGACAAGTGTTTGTCTATGAGATCCAATGAAAAATGTATTTAAATTTTGTTTATGCTTCATCTTTTAAAGATTTGGGTTTTTCTGATTCTAAAATACAATATGTAAGTTTCTAAATTTATTGAGATAAGTAGATAAATAACATTATACTGTCTTTTAGTGAGAAAAAGATTAAAAGACAACCTAAATTCAACAGAATTGCTTGAAATTGATTTCTCGGTTCTTTTTAACTGCTAATTATCTTCCTTTGTGGTGGTGAATTTCTATGGATTGCTCCAAATTTGGTCAGAGCTTTCTGTTCCTCCGAAACATACACACAGACCAGAAAACACAAATTTACACAAGCACGGAGCTGTGCAATTTAGCATTCACAAGTCACTAAATGCCAAGGTTACCACATCAATACACAATTGATTTTTCTTGCACTCTTCTTGTAAGTCTGCTTTCAAGGCGATGCAACAAAAAGCCTGGTCTCCCTCATGTTCATCCTTCAACAACTGGAAGTAGGGTCTCTTTTTAGTCCAAGTTCTCAAAAGGTTTTGTTGGTCCTAAATGTTCAGTTAACTCCTGATATTGTCTTTCAGCTGCTCTGATGTCATCAATCTCATATCACATAAAGCGCTTTCAGCAGCAGCCATCATACTTCATTATTCAGTCATTTTGCTTTAAGATTTTAGTAACTTTTGAAGTTCTTTGTTTTTATTTCTTTCTTTGAATTCATCTTTCTGCTTTTTTTTCCTTTTTGGCTGTGTTCTTTCATAGGTTCTCCCATGCCCTCCCCCTCCTGCCCATCACCTGTCATTGACCAATCACATCCACAGTCTAATCCACATGACAACCCGCTGTTAGCCGACGCTATTGAGCCAGAGTCAGACGAAGAAGAGGAGGAGGAGGAAGAAGAGGAGTATGCAGCTCGGTTGTACCTACCTGTAACACATGGTAAAGGGACTTTTAGGGTTCATTTCATAATTATTATTTTTTTTAACTTAGCTGATCATTAGTGAAGTCATTAGTTCCCATTTCAATTCGTTGATGGAGGGTTAGAACATGAAATACTTCAGGTCATTTTGTCCTCAAGCCTGCTTTACCAAGGTGACGTCTTATACTGTGATTTAAATTGAAATGAGTCTGATTATTGTAATAATCCCAGTGCTCTGGTTGAAGATGCTCTTCACAACATATGAAATCACAGATCATCCATGTTCTGGATGGTCACAGTTGTCTTTAAAACATGGCATCACAGAACAAAAGAGTATTAGCCTATAGCATGACTCTTTTCACCTGAGCAGGGTGCAAATGTCGTGTTTAAGGCATCCTCCTCATGTTTCACTGAGCTCTGTGTTTTGATCCCCATGCAGGCAGTGTTATGCAACAAATGCTTCAGATACAAGCAATGCTTTTGTGGACCATGATCAACACTTTATTGTTTGCGCCCATAAACTGGGTTGCTGCTGTCGCTGCTTTGTATTGTGTGTCACACTCATTCCTCGATCCCATTTTAACGGTTACATCTCATGCGATACGGCCCTGTGACTATTAACTCCTAAAGTGGTTCAAGGGGATAATGGATGATCTTCCGACAAATGTGGGAGCATTTTATCTGATGTCAAGGCAACAAAAATATAGAGACGCACCAATCCACTTTTTTCACTTCTGATACAAATATCTGAAGTTTAGTATTGGCCAATACCGATCTGACACAGAAAACCAGTGCTGATTTGACTTAAACGTTTCTGTTTTAAACACAGACATAAATGTACTGAATTACAAATTTATTTGATAACTTTGCACCTTTACAGCACATTAAAATACACAAACATGCTTGGTCAAACATGTAAAAACAACACAGCTTTAATTTGTTCAGTCAAGACCAAATAAGCTTCAAAAGTGGCAAAAATGACTTGAGAACCACTGAGCTGGTGCTAATAGGCTGTGAAGCTTACTGGGAGCTTTGCACAGTCTTCACAGTGGGAAAGTAGTGTTTACCAACTGGGAATGGTTCCATTCAGTGCTCTGAATTTCAGTTCACTTAAGTCCCGTTTCTTTTAAAAAGTGATAAGTACCAGATGTTGAGCTGCATTGGCCGGTCAGTAAGCCGGGGTCGGTCCATTTTACAGTAACAATTTGGATAAGAAGCAGACTTTGATAGGCTGAAAAGCCATGAGTACCACAATTAGTCAGATACAATTAGGAGAAGGGGCATCAAAGGGAGAAAAAGGAAGAAAAAGACAGCTGAATGGAGTGATGGGGGTAGAGAGACAGACAGACGTCTGCTCATATATACATTGCCGTCTAAACACAATCAGAAACAGCTCTGAAGTCGGATCTTGAAATGGCTAAAAGGCTGTGCACATATGTATGTTTGTGAGTACGTGTGTGGTCCTTTTTCCCAAAGTAGTCCCAGCTTGACCTAACCAACCAATGTTCAGCCAACCTTCTAAAATATCTCTCTCACCACTTCCTGTTCTATCTAGACATGCTTTTTTCCTTTTATTTGTCTATATTACTGCACGCTCCTTCTTAAACTTGTTTTTCTTTGCACCACTGATTTTGTGGAAAGTCAAGCAAAGTAAAAGAAATGCCTCTGGCCTATAAGTTCTTGCTTACAAAGAGAAAGGGAAAGAGAGAGAAGAAGAGAAACTCAGACTGTGGGAACATCCAAGAAAATTCAGTAATATGGTTACTGCTTGTTTATGGAGTGACCGTATAGCAGAAAAACATAGAACAATAGAGGTTTCCAAGTTCCTTATGTTTATATTTAACCATTTTTAAGAAAAAATATGGTGAAATGTTTCATCTACAAAACTAAATCTACAGTTAACAGGCGGCATATAATTCTGATCTTTGCTGCGACATATGGTGTTTTTAAAGTAGATTTTTGTTTAGTATTTACACAAAATGTTGGAGGACGCAGCCGTGGCTGCAGCTTTTGGACTGCAGAACAAAGCTTCTTTTCTGTGGCATTTTGGAGTGCCCATAAATTTCATTTTTGCTTACTTCATTTTGTTCAGATATCCACAATACACAGCATTAACTATGTAAGTAAAGTAAATAATGTCAGGAAAAAAATCATAAAACAATTAAATTTAGTTCAATACAGTCAATTTAGTCCAGTTTAGTCTCATTTCTTTTGAATATACATATGGCAATCCAAAGTAGTGCAACAGAATCCACTCTATAGCAGTCCAAATTTTATTTAAGGTGTAAATAATTAGTGGATGATAAAAAAAAACCAAAACACATTTATTAATAATACATGGTGTGCATGTCAGGCCTGGTGGTCAAAAATGTATCAAATGAGAATTATATCTAAGGTATATTGTAGTTGTCAAATTAAGAAAAACATGCAACATTTTAACATTTTAATTATAACTGTAATTGGACGTTTTAGTTGATTTTTAAAAATATTTCATGTTGATTAATTCAGTTGGGATTTTATAATATTCTCTGCGCTATATCATAGCTAGATATATATCCGTCTGAATGCTGTGGTCGATTTGCGGTCTCTGCGTTTGCGACAGTTTATCTGCGCGTTAGTGCGTTTTAAGTAAGTTTAAATCTTGCTATATGGATTCCGGTTCATTTTATTTCGCCCTGCTCTGCCAATGGCCAATCCAATTATAAACCAAACGAAAATAGTCGTACAGATTCAGAGCAAACAGATGCAGTCCAGATCAAAGAGTTTCTAACATACTTTGCTTTAATAAGATGCAGTAAAAAGTAAAATCTCCATAAATTAATAGTAGATATTTTTGAGTGTTTACTAAACTAATAACTTAAGAAAATAACATTTTTCCTACTCATCAACAAATGTGTTCTTCTAGTTCACATCCGGAGGTGACCTGTGCTGTAAGAGATTCAAGGAATCATGTTCTGATTCCTTTCTTCTGATACCCGCAGACAAGTTGTCTCAGCTTTAGAGAGTGAAAAGACGCCAAAAATCATTCACTGTCCAGCCTGTAGATGCCTCAATAGACGCCAAGTCAATCAACTGGGAGCGGAAAAAGCAGCATAAAAAGGACAAGTTTCTTTGCCAGCGGCAGGATGACGCCAGGGTTTATTGACATCGTCTATAGTGAAAGCAGTAGGCATGTCCGACCACAGCATAGAGAGAAATATGAATTACACTTAGTGCTTTTTACTTTGGGACTAAGCAGGCAATTCCCCTCAACACCAGAACTAATCAATGAGCCACTAAATGAAAGGGAGGAAGGCGGAAAAAAAAAAAAAGAATACGTATTTCTCAACACCATTTCTCATCAATTACGGTTCAGGGAATGAAGGAGGAAGGGATTCAAAAATTAACCGTTTTGTTTATCATGTCCAGAGCTAAAAGACAAGAGTAGAGCTGGGTCAAATTGAAAAAAAAATGCATGTCGAAGATGAGAAGAGACTAAACGGAGGGATAAGATAAGACTCAATCATTGATCAAGCTAATGAATGTCAGCCTAGTCGTCGGGTTTCGCCTCTCAACAACACATACACGTAAACACACACAGAGGACATGAGCAGAAGCACGCAGTTCACGTCTGAGGCTGATTGCAGAATGGAGTCACTTAAGTAAATCAAAATGTTGTGGCAGGCTCCATACAAAGAGGCTGGGAGACACAGAGAGAGCCAGACAAAGAGAGATACAGTGGAAGAGAGTTAAAGGGTAGCAGGCGAACACAAAGAGGGAGTGTGTGTGTGTGGTGTGGGTGTGGGTGTGTGTGTGTGTGTGTGCGTGTGTGGTTGGGTGTGTAACAGCTAATGCATTTTGCTACAAGACAGAGATTGAGAAATATTACAAAATATTATGCAGAAGGTAGATTGGGGTTTATGTTCTGTGCCTTGCGAATATTTTCATCTTCATTGTTCTCCTGATGTGCAAAATTACACAATGCAGTGGAACGGATGGGATTTGGATTGTTTGCCATGCATATTTAATTAAGAATATGTATTTAAACCAAAATTCTCCTAAACTTAATGAAAACATATTTAACTGACGTTCAGGCATACACAAGCTGACGTCTTCGGGGACATAATATTCTTCCTGGGCCCTCCAACCACAACGTTCTCTTAATTATTACTTACTATCTACCGTTCATCCTACACTTCTCACTTATTCTCCTCCTTTCCACTTCTTCCTTATCCATCATTTGTTCCTTTTAGTCTTAACTCTAAAAATATTTTTACATTGATACACAACAGTGAAACATCCCAACCCAATGCCAAAACCTTATCCGTTATTAAAGTGCAACATTTGACAATTTGAATAAACTTTGCTCCTTGCCCCGTGACAGCTGAAGCCAACTGCCAAAATAATTAGTTGTATATTTTAAAGATCTCAAATTTTTTACTTATTAAAGCAATTGGGGAATCTAATTTAAACAGGTGAAATCATACATAACAGTTTATTTTTGTTAAATCACGTTTTTGCTTCCAGTGCGACATAATTCAAACTGCGTCTGTGTTTCATTAAATAAACTCTAACATCTGATTGGTGCACAGGAACTCAGCTGTAGACCAATCACAGGGTGAGTGTTAGCTCAGCTGGGTGATTTTTATTTGTAAGGCAGAGATAAAAATAACTTAGTTACTATGACGTGAAATGAAAATATGTATGAATTATAGTTTCTATTCTTATTTTTAAGTTACCTAAGCATTTATATATATATATATATATATATTTGTTTTGTATTGGGGTTTTTTGTTGTTGATTTTGAAGATGAAGCTAGATTTATTTATTTAATGCATTTGTTGCAAGGTTGTCTCAAGTTTAGGACTTAGAAATTGTTGAATTGTCACACATTTGGCTTTCCAGACAATCATTTGTAGTTTACGTTACAGCTCATGTGATGTGTTAAGAGTTAAGCTCCATATATGCATTAAAGTTGGGACACAACATCAACAACAACAGTTACTACAACGAAGACTAAGGAGAAAAACTACATGGATTTTTAAAAAAGAATTGCAATAATAACCGTGGGTTTTACAAACAGGCCTGTTTTAAAAGAGAATAAAATATTGTCCATAATTTGATGGGCCCACCTCTATCATCAGTGGTCACAAAAAAGTGTCCACACATACATTTTCTGTTCTCTTGTTTTGCATTGAAACTGTAATAAGGGTGTCAACATTTTTAATATAATTTAATTTAAATTTAGATTTATAGTTGTTGGTAAACAAAACCGTAATTTTCCATACAGAGGATGTCTACTTGAAAAAGGAGTAAAACTTCTCTTTCTGAAAGTTGAAAATAAGCAAAACTATAGACTTCAAATTTATACAGTTGTAATTCAGCCTCAAGTGACGTAATGTACATCATTTTGCTGCTTCTGCATTTTGCACAGCGTTTTGGTCATAAAATAGATCCAAATGGTGTGGGATGTTTCCTCCCCAACGTTTTCTATCTGCTGACAACCGAGGACTTTAGAATTTCTTTCTGCATTCTACTGACAATTTTCTGTTCAGAAATATACTTTTATGACTCCAGTAAATCTCATCTACCTGGTGGAGATCTTTATAGATGGTTCGTATTCAGTTGGTCTATACAGGCTCAGAGCTAAAATAAATGAAAACAGGCCATGATGAAGTGAATGATTTAAAGAAAATGTGGCAAGTATTTACCTTAATCAATGGGAAAGCTTTACTATAAAAAATAATGTAGCAATATGAATACATTATATTTATATGTATTTATATTGCATATATATATATATATATATATATATATATATATATATATATATATATATATATATATATATATATATATAAACTTTTGCAAATATTCATTTTTGAACATTTTGGTATGATTTCATTTAATTTTTTTACGATCCCAAATCATTGTGCACCGTCTTGGTTCACTTGGTTCACTTTCCTACTCATCTCCCATGTCAAATAAACACAATGATAGGCTTTCATGCAGTAAAATAAAACATAAAATGAAGCCCAGATACATGTGTTGGCCCCCTTTGCTCCCGGTAATCTAAAAACTGGTTGCAGAACATTTGGCAACACTGGAAGCCTCTAAAGATCTCATAACTGCCTGCACTTCAGCAACATGTGTCATCTGTTACTCACTTAGGCCGATTTGATTTTGGGAGTCCTGGCAGGGGAGAAAAGGAAACATGAGCAAGACATTGCATCAAAAAAGAAATCCTTGTTGCTGAGAAGAGAAAAATAAATAAACAGCAAACACAAAGGGAGACCCAGAGGCTTAGCAGAGCACAACCTTCCCTATTAATGACCTGGCTGGTTAGAGCGAATTTAAGAACTGGTTGAGTGAAAAAGAGGGTACAGAGAGCTGACTTGGCAGGAGAAAATGAAGTTGAGAATGATAGTAAAGAGAGTCAGAGACGGGAGGAAGAGCAGATGAGGGGTCAGTGCACCGGTGCCACAATAAGAAAATAGAAACGGTGGACTAATGAGAGATTGTGAAAAGACTGCAGCTGCTAGAACTAAAGAGGTGAGTGGAGCAGAAGAGAGGAAACGAAACAAGAGGTCAGCTGAAGAGGCTAGTTGGAGCGGATAGAGGGGCATGAAGAAAGATGGAGATATCATCAATTACACACAAACTGAGGCCTGAAGCTTTATCGCCCCTTCTCTTCTCTGTTTGCTTTGTCACAGACACGGTGCTATTAATATTACAGTGTCCTCTGAACTAATTTCTATTTTCACACAACTGTTTGTATAAGCACTATAGATTTACAGAGGCACAGTGCAAAACGTCTTCAAATACAGCCAAGCATTTTATGTATTCTTGATATTCTTTTGAGTGAAATGCAGCTTCCTTTTAAGGGAGCTGGGACTTTTAAGCCATTTAACATCAACTCATATTAATCATTCAACATAAAATACAATAGAGAAAACAAACACTGAAGCATTGTCTTCTTTGTGCGTGTATTTCTTTTTTATCCACCTGAATAAATCAAGGTGAACTATTTGACACTCCAGATAATGTAGCCTTTTCAAGCAACATGAGAATTACATATTCTACATCTTTCCTCAGCTAAAAGGGGAAAAAGGGATTTTGGAGAGTGTTGAGTATTACAGATCTCCATCCAGGTGAGGACCAGATGAAAAAAGCAGCCCAGGTGCTTGTTAGTCACGATTCTGTAGCCAAGCAAGACCAAACAGAGGTGCTTGTTGGGACTATTTTAATTCTGCTGTGGGACTGTATCCTTATTCATCTGGTGTGTTTGGTGATTCTTGGTTGGGTTCCTTTAATGGTCCCTTATCCTGAACCGTTGAATGTTAGTGCAGATGCTTTGTTTTTTTCCATTTCATTGAAAATAAAATCCCTGCAACAGAAGACTTGAAAACTAATTTCAGTAAATTAGTCACTTTGAGTCATTTATTGATCTTTATAATTTAGCTGCTCAATTTGAGTGATTCTTGGCTATTAAACTTGCGTAGAAGTCGTGATACAACTATAATGTATGAAAATTGTTTCATCGATTTTATCACTTTTCATTCAAATAGCAGAAACCTGAAAAGTGCAGGCTTTTTTCTTCTTTTTTTTACCATTGGGAACACTGGTAACCAACTATCCTCATCACCGTTGTATTGCAAAATGTGAAGAGACACACTGTCTGATGATAATCCAGATTTTCTGCTTGTATATATGCAGACTTCATGGTTTATTAGACATGGATGTTGTTAGACTGACAAAGAAAAGGCGGGTTTTCTTTGCTTGAAGCAGACTTTGCTGAGGAAAGAGCGACTGGATATCACCTGGAAGTTTAAAGGTAGAGAAAAAACAATGTTAAAAATATTTTTAGGTTACTTTGAGAACATTTTATTCATAACTTTCTCTCTGAGTTTCAATATTGATGCTTGTCTGGGATTGATCATTTGCTTTCAGTTCTTGTTTTGGAAAATTTCTAGCTGCATTTTTATTTTTGATCTTGCAATCTTTCCTCTAGATTTTATTCTTTTGGCTCTTTAGTGATTTTTTTTTTTCAGATAACAATTGTGAAATAAATTTAACAGTGTTCAAAATAGTTCACCATGTACCTACTCCTCCACGAACGTGATGAATATCCTCCATGGCCAGTTAAATCCACTGTCAAAGTAGTTCCCAGAGGGAGCAAATCAAAACAGATAAAAACGGGAAAAAAAAAAAAAAATCAAAAGATGTCCCTTCCATTTAAAAGGTTTTTATTTGTCATTTAGTCCGAAAATCTCCACAAAAGATTGTGAAGGATTGAGGTGATTTATGGAAAGATATCCTTGGATTAATGGCACTACAGACACTCTGCAGAAGTACTTGTGACTAAGAGGATTACTCCTGTTAATGCTACCATTAAAATGATCTTGGAGTACTCATTGTCAATGACAGCCAACCTGTTGTTGTCAACACAATGAAACATGCTTCTTTTCCCCTCTCAGACGCTCTTCTTTCTTTTCCTTGCTGCATCCCATTATGTTTGTATTTCATGCTTCCCTTTTCTTTTTCTTCTACTTTTGCTTTGGCCTAATACCTCCACGACTGTCATGTTTCTTTCTCAGGGTTGTTGCCTGTCGGCCTCTATGTATCTGATTTGCTTTAAAGCTCAGATGCATCAACTATAAAAACAAGAATCCGTAGTTTTCACAGCTGGAATTTCAGAATGAAGAGTTACAGAGGAGAAAGTAAAAAGCTGAATCTAGACACAACTTACAAACACACATTTGTATGTATTGTTTATGTGACAGTTAAGGTGCATGTTTGTGAACTAGAATGATATTTTGATGTAGTTCCTGAAGTCTTTGCAGATAAAATGGTTGTAAATTGGTATTCAGTGTCCTGAGTCAATACTTTTTTAGACCCATCTTTCCCTCCAATTTCTCCTTTGGGTATTTTGCCACCAGCTTTGAACATCAGCTTCTGCAAAAGAAAGGCACCACAGCATGACGTGGCCACCTTCTTTCCACATGTTTGTGCTTTCCCCTACATTATTTGTGGCAAACTGCAAGCCACATCTCCTGTGACTTTCTTTTAACAATGCCTTCCTTCTTGCTACCCTGCCATAAAGGCCAAATTTATAGTTTGCAGGATTAATAGTTGTCGTGTTGACAGATTCCCCCAACTAAGCTGTAGATTTAAGCACCAGTGGCACTGTTTTCTAACTTACCCCTGCTTTAAACTTCTCTATAACTTCCTCCCTGACTTGTCTGATTAGTTCCTTGATCTTTATGATGATTTGTGTTCTCTAACAAACCATGCTTTTCGTATTTGCACAAATATTTGGATTGTAACGTAACCACTATGTTTGTTTTTTTTGACAAATATATTAAATGGTAAAACTGTCTTGTGGAACAGTTGAGGTGATTTCAACTGTTCAATATTTCAATATTATTAAAAATATTCCGAATTTCCACTGTTTAAAAAGCTGATTTTGGGTAGATCAGGTTTGGGGTCAGGTGTGTGAAAAATTTGTAATTAAAAAGGGGGCGTGTGCGGCGGCGAGCGGCACGCAATCAGCAAGTAAGACGTCAGATCTGTACAGCGGGAGTTTTGGCTTTATTGATTGTTTAAACCAAGAGAAAAACTAACAAAAAAGATAAAAACAACGGTTAAAGTTTGCCCCAGCGCCGCAGATCGTGCCTGAGAGACTGGACCGAAGTTTGCACCCAGGGAACGCCGCCTGGTGCAAAAGGACGACGCCAGTGCACAGAGGACGCCACCGGGGGGGAAAAGGACGCTCCCGGTGAGATCTGGACTTTATTTTCGTTTTGGTGGTACCACTCATTTTTTCTCATCTTTTTTGGGTTTTTTGACGTTTTGGATTTTGAAGGAAGCGAGACTGGGGAGTAATACGGAGAAACACTTCCAGGACGTTGATTTGAGAGTATGGGACTCTTTTAAGGACAAAATTCTCAAAAAAGGAACGGGATTATGTGGACAGTCAATTATTTAGGTTTGGTTGATGACTCAAGTGAACGGGAATCTGACCGATGATTATTTTGGAGGGTTTTTGGTTTAATGTTAAACATTAATATTCCTGGTTTACGGAATAAATTATTGGGCTAAAAATCTATAAATCTATTTTGAGGGGTTGCATATCTGTTTTATATCGATTTAAATTATGTAACACCTTTTACCTGATTTCCTGTGACGATAACCCCCTTGAGTGTAAGTGTGAATTCTGCTTTGATCAAGCCGAGTTTTACAACACAAATATGAAAAGCATGAACCCATTTTGTAGGTCTGTCAGATAAACTCGTAATAAAATCCATTGAAGTTTGTGGGTGTTGTGTGAAAAAAAGTTTAGTCTCTCTGGATACTTTCCAAAGGCTTTGTGCAGTTCTTAATTTCAGGCTATGACTTTATTCTTATAAAACAAGGAAATACATTTCAGTTGGTGAGCGACTCAATACTTCCTAGAGTTGCCTAATCAGTCCCGCACGATAGGCAAGTTTAACAATGAGGTATGTGTTTTTCTCTTCCTACTTATAAAAAATGGAAGAAAACATTTTTTTCCCACTTACATGAGTGTTAGGCAGGGTTGTTGTTGTTGTTGTAAGCACTGAGTTTGTCCAACTTAAGTCCTCCAGCTCCTGCTCCTCTCCTCTAACATCTAGTGTGCCTCAGGGCTCTGTCCTAGAATCCCTACTCTTCATCATATATCTTCTTCCCATTGGTAGTATTTTCCATACAGTTGACATTCATTTCCATTGCTGCATGGATGATTCCCAGCTCTACTTACCCAGGGAATCCATTTCTGTGCTCACAGGTTCCTCTCTCGCCTCCTGATTGTCTGAATTACAACCTTGGTTTATTTCCAACTTCCTAAAACTAAACAGCGATAGAGCTGAACTCCTTCTTGAAGGAACTAAAACAGTATTATCCAAAAGAGACAGTATTTCCCCCTCCATTGACAGCTGTAATGTCTCCCCTTCACCCAGGTTAAGAGTCTGGGTGTCACCCTTGATAGCTTCTTATCTTTCAGATCTCACATTAATAATATCACTCTCTGTGCATATTTCCATCGACACAACATTAATCGTCTCTGTCCGCTACCTCAGATCCTCCTCTCCTATCCACCTCATTGTTCCGTCTGCTCGCATCAGCACTATGGGGAGCAGAGTTTTATCCCAATCTGCTTCCAGACTCTGGAACTCTCTCCCACCAGACATCCATAATATTGACACTCTCCCCCTATTTAAATTCAGACCTAAAACTCACCTGTACTGTCTGCAGAATGAATTCAGGTAATAACCAATGGGCATAACCTTACTTTTTAGGTCACAGCAAGAACGGGCCAAGTATCCGTAAGGCTTTACGGATGCTTGGCTTTATGATTTTAAGGAGAAGAAAGTAGCTGCATCTAAGAGTGTGTGTTAAGGGTGATTGGCGACACCTTTGTAATCTCAGTGTGACTTCTTGTTGGTGTGTAGAGAAAACATGAACTGGCACAATGATCAGTTGGTATAAAAGCACCTTAGCAGTAGCTCTTTTATCCAGAAAAGTTACCAAGTAAATAATTTTAATTTTAATAAGCCAAAAGAAAAAAAATAAACTTTTGTAACAAGTAAAAAAATGTAACTCTCTCATCATCAGATAAATAATTTTGTATATTTAATTATGCATTTTCTTTTTAAATCTGACGAAAAACACAAATTACAACACTCAATGTGCTTGTGCTGAGGTATGATGGAGGACTTGGTCTCATCCATCCATCATCTATAGCTGCTTGTCCTTGCAGGATAACTGTAGGATGTATCTAAGCCTACAAAAACTAAACATTTTTGTCAGCAGCAGCTGCCAATGAAACTTCACAAAGCTGATTTTCTAATAATATTTATTGCCATGTTTTACAATTCTGAATCCTAAAAACATTATTTCTGAAAACATGTATTCCACACAATATCCACATCCATCCCTCCGTTGTCTGTATCTGCTAACCTTTGCAGGGTTCCATAGTTGTTTTTGACACAATAATTATGCCTTTATTGATGTGTCCCTAGCTACTGCAGCATAGTTGCTACACCATTTTTGATTGTAATTCTGCATTGTGTATGGAGGCAGGTTTAATCAAAAAATGAGGACAAAAGATATTTATTGAAGAAAGAATCTGGAATAGTTAAGTGGGTATTTTGTGGAAGAGAAGTGCCACCGTTACAATTCTGGACATAACAGAAATCTGTGATTAATTGCAATTTTGTTGCATTTTGATGTGTTAAAAAGCTTTTTCTGTTCAGCTGAAATGGAGCAGCAGCTCAGAAAGGCTCTGCTAATTTGTGACACTCACAACTTCACAGTTGGTAATGAGGTGTACGTTAGGCGTGCTTAATAGGGCCTGTTTGGTCAACCTCTATCAGAGAATTAGCAAAATGTTCATGAGAAGGTGTTATGTATGGGAATTAATGCATGGTGTAATTGAAAATAGAATTATAGATTTAAATAGACAGAAACCGACTACATGTAAAGCCTTCTATACTGCAATTAAAAGGAATCCTATTGGTTTTATGATCGGATTGCTGTTTGTATTTCGATGATGGTCCTGAGGGTTTGTGTGCACCAAGCTGCAGCTACCGAGTGCCCAGGCTTTGTGTGTATATGATGTTTTTGCGGAGCTGCAGGTCTGAAATACAGTTCAGACTGATTCATTCAGTCAGGTACCATATGGGTCCACCAGCTCTCACTGAGTAATATAATAACAATAGCTCAGGGGATGGACGGATCCTTTTCCCAGGAAAACAGAAGTATGCACAGAAATATGACTTGTGCACACATGGCCATACATGTACTTTAAAGTCACAGCATATGTCATCATTAGGTTGAAATAATAATCCTGGCAGGACAGAGCGCCAAAGTCATGACTTCATGTCCAGGCTGCAGCATCAGGAGCACCAACTTCAGTAATTGTTTCCATTCCATGTTCCTATTTACAACAGTGCTCCAAGGTTTAAGCTGTGTTTTAAAAAGTCATCCAACCTTTTTCATGCTGCTTATTTCCAACCTGCTAACGAGCATTGCCTCCCTCTGACTTGCTGTTATTACCATTTCTGGACTTACCAAGAGCTCTACTGGATGGAAGCATTTTTTTCTTATTATCATATATTGATTTTGGGAATGTGGTTTTCTGACTCCTGGAACAAAGCCCAGAATTTCTGGCTTTGTGTTCGGTTTTCCTATGAATATATATTTGTCAATGGACTTGAATTTAGAGCCCTTTGTCAACAAGTTTATGTTTAAAAGACGCATAATGTTTTCATTATTTCTGATTTGTCCACTACTGGGGTTGCAACACATTTTGATGTGCAGAGCCTTGTAAAAAGAGTCAGAGTGGTATTTGTCACTGAGTTGGAGTCATGTTCACCTCTATGGGAACAGCAGCATGCTTAATGTTTGTAATCATTACAATATAATAATATAGTTCCAGGACATGTACCCTACTGCCTAATGTTTCCAGTTTATTTGTGTTTACCTGCTTTCTTATGCTGGTTGTTGAGCAGGAAGAGGTGTTTTCCATCGAATAACAACAAAGACTGCCTTGGCTTTGGAAGCAGGACTGCCTTACACCTCATTTCTTGCTGGGAGTCCAGAGGTGGAATGAGTTTTCATGCTTCAGGAAACACGAGTCTTAACTCTTGTACTGACCTCTCTTAGTATGTCAGTGACTCTTTTACTTTCTACTGGATCTGTTATGTCCTCTTCTTTTCTCTGAGCTTCTCATTCCTGCCTTGCCTTTTTCTTTCTTGCTTGCTGTCTGTCTCTCTGAGTGCCCCTGTCCTCTATGTTGTTCTCATTCTACTTCATCTAAATGTCACTGCCAATTGTTGGGCTTTCAGAAACTTTTAAATTACATCCTGTGTCATTTTCTGTTCTCAGCGTATCTGCTTTTCTGCATCATTTTATCTAGTTTACATCAAAAGTGATAAAGTTTAACACATACCCTGACCTCCACTTCATCTTTCCTGACAGACTTATCAAACCTAGTTTATCTGTTTTTACCGGTTTTTTTTTTTTTAACAGAATTACCTGTCTGACAAATATTTGCTAATTTATCGGAATACTTACTTTTGTGTAAATCTGTCCAGTTGTGGTCAAACTTGACCAAGGATGTGTTGTTAAGGTTCCTTTAAAGTCAGATTGTGTTTTCTAAAATGTTTGTATCAATCTGGGAAGCAGCTAATTTGTAAAAGCTCACTTCACCTTTGCTTGCTAAATGAGCTGCTTTTCCAGCCACGCTGCAGTGGTTCTGCCACATATATTTGAATTACTTACATGTTTAGATTTCTTGTGGTTGTTGAGTTTCTGCACCTTCACCATCAGTTTCAGTGGAAGGGGAAAGTTGCAGTCCAACCATGTTTTTGTGTTATGTTAAAAGTTACAAAAAATTGAAAGTGCATGAGCAGGCATGATAATTTTGAAAGAAAAGCGTTTTATGCTACCAAGCAGGTGTCAACTATAAACCTAGCTTAATCCGTCTTTTCTGTCACTGTTACTGGTGTATAAAAAACCCTATTTCATATTAAGAAATTACTCTTAGCCTTGTGGGGGGACAACGAAAGCCTGGTGGCCCGCCAGGCTTATGATACACTAGGGGAAACCCTCCATTTTGTATGTACAATTTGGAGTTGTTAGCTCCTCTCCCCTGCTGGAAGCTCCATTCAAGCAGGGGATGGTGTACTGACTACTTTTTTGAATGCTCCTTAATGAATCATTGGGTATTTTTTTATTGTATTTTGTCTTAATTTTAGGAAACTGATCATTTCTGCTGCATGGTGAGATCTTTTTATGTTGCAGTTGCAGGACATGATGCACGTAACTGCCGACTGTTGAGAAAGCCGCAGGAGAATTTACTCAGCACTCTGCTGGCATGATTAGGATGTTGATCAAGTCATGTAGTTGCATACAAGCCACACGTCTAGGGTAATTTGTCACTCCTGTTACCAGACCCCCCTTGCAGTACCTCAGATTCAGATATGCTCCCTCACTCCACAGGAAATCTATACATGCTCCAAGCAGTCAAGAACTCCCACGTTCTGCAATGCATAATGGGAAATGCACAGAGTTTTTCAAGCACCCCAGAAGACTTCTCCAAGGCCCTGCAAAGAAATTCATGTTATTTCTGTTTTTTATTGTCCAAGTTTTAAGTTCTGTGTGAAAGTGCCTAAACAAGACTGGGCAGGAAAATACTCCAGAGGAAGAAAGTTACTCCTTTCGCTTGATTTTACACCACAAAAGGAATGAAAGAGGTTGATTGGTTGAATTTTTTTTTCTCTTTTTTTTTTTTTCATTGCTTGGTATGAGACATGAATTCCTCCTGAGGAAAGCCAGGAGGATTGACATAAAAATATGCCTGCACAGTCACAGTCAATTTACAATCTATTTTTTAACTAAATCAGGAGCCAGCCATGCTCAAAGTTCTGACTGAGACCTATATATTAACTGAATTTACAGCTCTCTCTGCAACATCTTGGTGAGACACATACAGAGACTCTCAATACACAACCCTGAAAAAGTCCCAGGCTTTTGAGTTTAATGAATTGATGATGAATCATTTGAAAACTTTTTTCACCTTTAATGTGACATTTGTCCTGCACAGTCTAACTGAAAAGGAAATAAATCTGTTGGAGGCAAACACATCAAAAGCTCAAAATCTCCAACAATCTGGGTAAATAAGTCTGCTAAAGCTTAAGTCTTTGTTGAACCGTCTTTTGATTCAGTTTAAGCATTACAGATTTCTGTGGTTGGAGTCTATCAGCGTCTTGGCTTGGTAATCTTTGCCTTCTCTACTTTGCAGCTGTCACTTCAGTTCCTGTCAAATTTAATGCTGGACTCTGACTAGGCCTTTCCAAAACTTTAATTTTCCTCTCATGAAATCATTCTTTGGTTGATGTTGATTTATGCTTGGACTCACTTTGATGCTAAAAAATGTAGCCCCTCTTCATCCGCAGCTTTCCAGGTTTTGGGTCAAATCTGACTGCTTTTTGGAACTGTTCATAACTAACAAAAAACACAGTTCCACTGGGAGAAACATGCCATGTTTGACTGTAGTGTTGTTTTCGTGCCAAATATCTGACTTGGAATTGTTACTCAGTGGTTCCAGTTTGGTTTTTATCAGACCATTACACACATTTTCTCATAAGAAAAGAGATTTTACACAATCCTTGTACTTCTTAGAAATTCCTGTAGCACAATCGGTGTTGCTGAACCTCTCAAGAGCCTCTCTGATTAGCTTCAGTATCTTCCCATGATTGGACTGAAATATATATGCTGTGGATTATTGATCCTTATGTTGACCGAAATCTTTGCACGGCGAAGTCATTAAGATCATTTGTAACCTCCCTGCAAACTACCCAGAAAGGCTGAAATTGAATTAAAAGGTCAACTTTGTTGAAGGTGTTTCAACAAAGTATAATTTGTGATTACACACATTTATGCTGTATTGCTGATTTTTACTATGTATATTTTCTTTTAATAAATGCTAGTTTCTACTAAAATTTTCCATAATTGTCTTGTTATATGTTGGAAAAGTTTCAAAATGACGTCAGATTTTTTTTTAAACATTTACACTTATATTTCTTATTTCAGATTTACACAAAACTGAGCTAAAAATGCTTGGAATGAACAGGAAAACAGACAGAACTAGACAGGTTGAGAGTGCATTAACCAAACTAATGTCTCAAAGAAAATAAACATGAGAGTTGAGCTTGAATCGAGGTTCTCTCATCACAAGGAGAAATGTCTTTGGGGAAAACAGTGAACTCCATGTCAGAGCTGTTTTTTGAGTCAGTGTGTGCATTAAAAGGTGAACGTGGTCTGCAGGCTGAAAAGCACTTAGAGCGGTCAACAGGAAAAGAAAGTGGCTATTTCATTTTGTTTCAGGTGATTTACCTGATTTATGTTTCTGCAGTTCTTTTCAAATTGTTCCGCCTTTCTCGTCTTTTCACTAATTCCATGATGATGGTGATGACGACAATAAGGAGCATTAGACATGATTGGTGGTCAGAAGTGTAGCTGTTCAGGACTTGAACATCACAAGTGTTTTTTTTACTGGATTGTTCTGTTTTCACTGCAAGATGGAAGCTAATCATTACAGTAAGTGTATGCTGGCTTCTCACCGCCTTTGTTTTTCATAACCTGTCTGCTAGATGCTTTCATGTTAGGGGCTTTATTCACAAACCCCTACTGGGCAGCATTTTGCATTCCAATAATTAACTCATTTTGAACACACGCAGATGAGTTTCCTTGCAGGATGTTAATCTTTATTCATTACCTAACATTCCATTTCTCTATACATTCACTGCTGTCTGTTGCACTTTTCTTTTCCACTTTTGATCTCTCCTTTTTTCATCTTTTTTTAGTTGAGCGTATATATATTTGTGCTGCAATAAGACACATTCTCCAAAGCAATCAGAAATCTAATATATATGTTAAAGTACAAAGGCAATTCAGTTTGGCAAACGTTTTTGCAAGATAGACTGTGTTTGACAATTTAGGTTATGATTTACAGCCTCAAAATGATTTAGCAACAGCTTTGCTCCTTATTCACACTTTGTCTGGTTCAACCTCTGTCTCTCTTTGTAGAAACAATCAATTTTCTTTTGTATCTTTCAGAAGCACCTCAACAGTTAGCTGTCTTAGTGTAGAGATATGACCCTTTTACGGGTTGCACAACTGGATACAGCTCTATTCTGATGTGTCGCCAAAAAATGCAGCTGAACAGAGCGACGTGTTATAGGCACGGGCTTATGCCGTGGTTTTATGATTGTGTTAAATCCACCTGGTTACTGTGGTTCAGCAGCTGAATTGCAACCTGAAGGTCTTAGGTTCGATTCCAGCTTCCTCTTGTCACATATTGATGAGCTCCTGGGCAAGATACTTAACCCCAAGTTGCCTGTGTTTGGTGTGTGAATCAGTGAATAGTGTAAAGTGCTTTGAGTGGTCTGTTTGACTGAAAAAATGTTACATATGTTCAATCCATTTATGCATTTAAGCAAAAATACTCCTTCTGTTGTTGAGTTATAGTTATATTTTACTTTAGAACATTTATTAAATGTGATTTTGATTCTGAGTCTTGGACTTGACCAAAAACACAGAGTAAAGAACAATTTTTAATTGTTTTCAATTAAATCTACTTATTGCCAAAAGAAAAATAGGCTACTTCACCAATTTTCTCTCTTTACAGTAACACTGGGACTTTAACAGTGCTACTGTTAACACTGTTAACACATATCATTTGGTGATTAAACTGATATAATCTGGTTAAATAATCAGCTTCTCTATTTGATTCTGCTTTTCCAAACAGACACATTTTATTTTAAAAAAGAGAGGTAAGTGCTGGAGCTAGCTGACCAGCATTGTACAGCAACATGTGGAGGAGGGGCAGCACTGTCTCTGTGCTCCATGCAGCTAATAAAAAAATTCTGGGGATTCCCAGACTTTCTCAAGCACTTAATTACTAATACTATTATTATTTAAATTGGGTTTCTGCAAAGTTGTTTTTTTATATTTCGCTTACCTGATGTAGGTATGAGGTATCAATCTGCCTAATTTATTTATTTTGTGGGTCAACCATCATCCATTTCTTTGGGACCTCAGAAGCACAACAACACACCATTTTTTGGACAGTTGGAGATGTTTAGTGTAGTGTGACAAACTAAATATGCTGCCGCAGTATTTTGTTACCGTTAGAAAATGCAAAACCTCTCTGTTTTCCTGTCATCGCACCAGTGACCATGACCATCTTCAAGCTTTAAGAAATGTTTATATCCCTGTTGTTGACTTGTCGTTTAGTGCCGTGAAAACCTCAGGCTTTCTTCCAGCAGTTTGACTTCAAACTTTATAAAAACACCAGACCACTAAAAGCTGAAACTCCCTGGAGGAACGTAGTCCAGTTGTAGACAGACGACATTAAACACATATGATCACAAGCTGTTTATTTAACTTTTAAATCTTTGGAATGACATGTTGTTAACGTTTGGATTTAGAACAGCAGTAAACAAAAACACTGTTAGTAACATACACTGCTTTCACATCTGATACATATAATCAATTATTATCAGATTGACGAAAGTGAATCAGATAAAAAAAAATTGGCACATTCTGTAGTTTTTTTCATTTAACCACTTAAGTAATTTTTTTCTGGAGAATTTGAACCAGGTGAAGCTAAACACAACTGATGAGTTCTGGGTTGAACATATTCATAGACAAAGGGTTTTTTGCATCTTAAATGCAGAATGCATATTGTTTTTGTGATGTTTTGACTAAATTACTTTTCTGAGTGTGTTGTTCTTTGAATAATTGGTCTTTTTAAGTGTATATACTCCAACTAACAATTAATTGGTTACTAAATTTAGTAGACGAGTATGTCAATCATGGATTCATCACAATTAAACGATTAATAAACTCCAGATTGGAGAAGAAAACAATAAAGGTCCCATTTTGTGTCAAACACAAACCTACTCTGACTAAAAGCATCATCACAGTTGTTATGGAGGTATTTTGGCACAAAGTAGTTTCAGCTGATTGAGATTTGCAGGCATTTTCTTTCTGCAGCGCTCTATTAAGGTCCCGCTGCAACATTTCTACGAGGCTAAGCTTTGATTGGGCCATTAAAGCAAAAATGATTCTTCTCTTTTTCATGCATTCTTTTAGGGATTTTCTTGTGTATTTGGGATTATTCTCCTGTTGGTGATTAAATTGTGGCCAATCTTGGGCTGTTGGAAAAAAATAATACATGCTGCATCTGCATAATGCATCTCTTCAGCGGATAGAATCGGCATCTCCACAGCTCTACTGCCAAATATGGATGGTTGAGTCTATCTCTGTCAGCTGTACTTACAAATTACATAGTAGTGAGATTTTTCGTCAAACACACAGAATAAGGCAGGATGTGTTAATGTTCTCATTCCCATCACATGCGTCAAAAAAAAGTTGTGAATATTAAGACTAAAATTAGTATTAATACTCAATAAGAAACCAATCAGCGTGTGTTTTTGTTTTCGACAAGCATCCTTTCAGGTTTATATAAATGAAACATTTAATTGGTTATCAATACAGCATATGGAGAGGGAGAAATCCTAACGAAAACCACAGAGTCCTCCTTCTTCCACTGCTCTGTTCCTGTACGCATCTCTTCTCTTGTGTCTTTGTTTTCTGTTCGCTCCAGTGAAGGCTGCGCTGACAAAATAACAGCAGGGCTGGGAAATGGAGATGTGATGCTCTTTATGCAAATCAAATCTTGCGTTGCCATTCATTTCACTCAGAGCACCCAGAGGACGGACAAAGGAGCGGAAAAGCACTGGGAGAAAAAGCAGTAGAGAGAGCTAAAGGCAGGTCAGCTTTAAGTAAATATTTTTACAAAAACCCAACAGTGATTTGTGACCGCCAGCCTCTAATCAGTATTCAGCATGGCTGAGTTCAGAGCTGAGTTACTGCTCTCAGCAGCTTCAGTGAAGCAGCAACATGTAAAGATCCGCAGTTCATTAATGCTGACATCAGACTTCTGCAATGGTGATCTTTAATATCGGAGGGATAAATGTTTGTGTTGACAAGGCTCCTAAACAACCTGGGAATGTTCTCAGGTCTCAATAAGTATCATCCTTGTAACGCCACATTACGTAATAATGCTTCAGTATGTAATAATGTAATAAAATCGGGCTTTAAAATGTAATAAAACATGATTACATATTACAGTATTACATAAAAATTGATAGAAAATAAAACCTTTGAACACCTAATACCAAACGTTCTGGCTTTGCGTCAGAAAAGGCAATTAAATGACCAAAAGTTTATTTAAATTGACCAAAGTTTCAATTTAAATGTGCATAGAAATTACAACATGATGGAATTGGTTATTACATAATGCTCCACATTATTAACCTTAACATTTCTACCAAAGAGCTATCTCGGCATTTTGTACTAATCAGCGCAAACTGTATGAATTAGTTACATACAGTGTAAAAAACAAACATGTCTAATTTACAGTTAAATACCAGCAGCTGTTGTGGACATAATTTTACCATATAAATAGAAATTTTATCGTATTAAATATGTTTTTGGATTATTAAATAATTTACTTTAATAATGTTTTATTCCATTTTGAGGCCCAATTTTATTACAGTGTTAAACACTGTGGCATTATAATCCTTTCTCACTTTCTTTTATTTACTTATTGCTGTTTTGGCTTATTGATTCCATTTGAATCAATACATATTTGATGTTGGGCTGCTGATTGTGAAGCTGATTAACTGAATAGTAACGTCTCTGTATTTCTGTTAACAGAACAACCATCAAATCACCATGGCTCCACCTTGCCTCCTGTACCACCGCCTCACCGCCAGCAGCCCTCAGTAACGGCTCTGAACCAATCCTTGGGCTCAACCCACCACCCTGGCCAGAACCTAAACTCCTCTCGCCAACTAACCCCTCCTTCTGGAAGCCCGGCTCCCGTGGCCGGCCAATCACCAGCCGAGCTGCAGACCACGCCCCCCGAGAGCGTCCCGCTGCAAGACAGCTGGGTGCTGGGTAGCAATGTGCCTCTGGAAACAAGGTAATAACACTGAAACATCGTTTTTACGCCGATCTGTTGATGTAGGCGAGCTTGTGCTTGGATGCAGAACTGTGTAGTAATGAGTTACATTTACTATAATATATATATATATATATATTTTAAATACTTTTAGGAATATCTTTACTGTCACTTGAGTAACTTCATTGTGACGCATCACTTCTCTTGTTCTCTACCCACTGTGAGTAACTTCACTGAATGAAAACCAACACAGACACACATTTGCAGTTTTTGTTAGTTTCATAAGTTTTTTTATTGAAAGAAATTGATTTTGAAAATGTTTTTTTGCCTGATTTTATTTTCTTTACTTATGTGAATTATGGTAAATTTGGTCCTTCAAATACCAAACTTTTCACTTAACTTTATTGCTTGTTCTGTCTCATAATGTAATTTTAAATATTAAGTGATTGATAATTTGATCAGAGTAGACTTTTTATCAAATACATTTTCACTCTTACTTGAGTAACTTCTTGGAAGGCTATTTTTTTTAACTTTTACTTCAGTAGAAATATGTTGAAGTAGTGCTACTCTTACCTGAGTAAAATTTGGGGTTCTCCACCCACCTCTGATTGGATGAATGTAGCTTCTGTAATAACTCAGATTTGTCGCCAGAAATGTGTTGAATAATTTCAGTCCACTCAAAACTTATAGCTAGTGTGTAGGCATGTGATTTACAGTGAAGCTTTACAGAAATCTAGGTGAAGGCAGGTACAGTTTGACCCAGAATTAGTAAAACCTTTGACAGATATAGATTGAAATCATATTAATTCCAACAAAATGTTTCTGATTGAAATGAGATGCATCTCTTAAATGGACTTTACAGATGCCTTCTTCATTTTAATGAAATAATGCAAAAGATCTGAAAAAATAAGTTTTTCATTTGCATTTTATTGAGCAAAATGGCATGATGAGAAATATGTATGATCTTCTTATTAATCAGTGGAAAAATCTCCAAAATCTTCATTGACAGCACAGCAATACAACTTCTTTTATAATTGCTGTGAGAACTTCAGCATGTTTCTACCTTTTATGTTTGATTTTGAGCTCCAAGTCTTTGAAGCTGGAATGCCTCCTATCCATCACCCTAATCTTTAACTCTCTCCACAGTTTCTCAATAAGATTCATGTTGTGCTTCCAGAATGTGAATAATATTTCCAGTCCTAAAAAACAACTTGGCTAACTTTTGACATAACATGAGCTGCATTTTTTTTTTTTTTTTTTTTTACATTTCTTTCTCGTTTAATGTGTCTGGATTACATTTATTACAAAATGTAAGGTGTTTTTTTTTTTTTTATCCAATTGTTAAATGACCGTCAGCTGGGAGATGTGGCAGAAACCAGTCAGAATGAATATTTATCTTTGGCCGTGGAGATCTTTCCCTGAGGGGGGAAAATCCAAATTAAATTTGACGTAATTTAAAACAAATATCCTGTACTGATATGATTACCCAACCTCTTCCATAATGTAAGAAACAGCCACCAGTTCTTATCCATAGATTAGACTGGATGTGCTATGAACATGGAAAAGTCATCAGATTTTACTATAATGTAGTGTAAAAAAATACAGAATTTGTATATAATATGTAAACATGCATTAATGTTATTCAGGTGGTTCAGTTATGTGTCTTATTGCACTGTTTGTGTGTATTTATTATTTTAAAATAACTATCATGCAATGCACTGCAAGAAATATTAATCTTCATCAATTTCCTGTAGTGTTGTCTATTAAAGAATAATTCCTAGACATTTCATATTTGATCACTTAATATCACAGAGTTGTTTATGTGAGTCAAATATATTTGGTATATTTTGACCCAGCTGGATTCTGGGCTTTACTGGTATGTAATCTGTAAGGCTCCTCATCAATAAGCAGCTTAATTATGCTCTAGAAGTATCACTTAATATCCCTTTTCCTTGTCTTTGTTGTGTTTAAATTTGACAAGATACTGCTCCAACTGCATTTGATCTTGTACTATATGAGAATTGATCATCGGTGACTCCAGGCTGCTCCAGATTTTTTGACATTTTTGGATTTTTTGGATTCCATTGTATGAGTATCAGCTCTCTGCAGTACACACATGCACCACTGCTACATAACTTAATCAAGTGCACCTGAAATAATAGGATTTCTTCTGCAGTTGCAATGATACTCCGTCTGCACTGACAGAGTTTGTGGTTCCCCTTGGCTTTCTGACGGCAGACTGATCTGCTTTCTGATTAATGCAGCTCTTGATTTGTCCACATGAGTTCTCGCACTGAAACATTCAACTTTGTTCCTCAGATGGGCAACCGATCTTTAAAAATGAAACAACAAAAATATCATTCAGATGCAGTGAAATGCTGTGAGATTCACACCCTTCATCCCAACGTACAGACTCTGACATGGAGGTCTTGATGTTGCACAGTATGTGTTTCATTTATCACAATATTGATAAAAACTTAAAAACAAAAGCATTTGAGAGTCACACAAATTTCCAATATAATTAATTACAATTATTATTTTTGTTGGCAGAAATTGCCTTATTATACACATTTAATAAATGTCCTTTTTTAAAAGCTGAAGTAGGTAACTTTATAAAGAAATTACATGTTTGTTAAACCTGACATAGTGGTTGTTATGTCATGACGGTATGAGACAAATAATCTGTGAAAAAATTTAGCTCTTCTGCCTCCTCCATCTGTCATCTACAAAACTACACCATTTTATCAGAGCCAATCACAGCGAAGGGTTGGAGGGGTCCTGGTTCTGTCAATCACCCGTGTGTATGTGTTTCTCACACCCTTCCATGTTCTCTCTGCCTCTCTACAATAGAGACTGGCGCAGGCTAGTTAGCATAGCCATCGATGCCAGTGGATAAACAGTTTTCCTGTAACTGTAAGTTGTTTCTCGACCATTAGCGCAGCTGCAGTGCGTACACTGGCCATTTCTGTGAATATTACTTTTATTAATCTTATACCAAACTTTAAAAAAGGCCAATAAAAACAAAGTGTCGGAACAATGTTTTTCTATTTCAAATAGTATTCTAAAAGATCAACCTGTGTCGCAAAGCAGCTGTATGATAAACACTACATACATTAACCTTTGGGGGGCGCTCTCTGGGGACCGCCCCCACCCCCTTGCCATCTTTGGAGGGCCAGTTAGGCAGCTGCCCCCAAGGGGACCCGTATCCCCCCAAACATATGCAACACTGCTCTGCTCTGCTATGTCTGGCCCCGTCCTGCACCGCAGCTTTAATACACTACGGACCCTCAGGGCTTTGCCGTCCAGCTTTTCTTATAATCATAATGACACAAGATCTGAGCATGAGTAAGTCTGAAAAAAGCAAAACCAGAGCTTAACCCAGACTGTTTGGTCTGAAACTGTATCACCATGGTAACTAAAGACAGCTCTTGAGTCGCTGGAGTGCCTGTGCCATGCTGAAAATAAGCCTGATCAGAGCAGGTGCTGTAGTCACATTATCAGCAGTGGGTTTTTGTTTCATTCTTTAAAACAAATTATGCATATGGAATGATCTGAAAAGCAACTTCTACTATGGATACACATTTACAACATTGGCCAGAGATGTTAGTGGTTTGATTCTCCAAATAATTTCATAAAAGAATCAAAGTTGAAAGCAGCTGCAAGCCTAAATATTCAGTTTCAACATTTTCAGTGTTTATGAAGACAACATTGGAGTTTATTGATCTAGTAAAACTCTGTTGTTTATCGATTCCACTTCAAGTTAGAGATGACATTTTTTTCAATGCGACAGACATAAGTATCAAGAAGAGACAAGCGGAGCCAAAATAAGTCGGTGTCAAAGAAATTTATTAGGTCTGGCCCATGAAAGGGGGATTAAAGCTGTAATGTAACAAGAGAGTGTTAATGTTCTCATTAGAGGTGATAATTCACACACACTATCTCCAAGACAAATACTCTTGGCTTAGACAGCCACACCTGTTGGGACACAAGTGGTCACTGGATCATGCAGACGCAGATGTCAGTCAAGCGTACTCAGTTGAGTATGCTTAACTATATTAGCACACTTATATAGTCAAGTTTAAGGAATCCATTCAGATTCCTTAAAGTAAATTTTAAGAAGAAGTTTTAATGAGTAAAACATCAGGTCAGAGAGTGAAGAGTTGGAAGCAGGGACTGCAGATTTCTTGCATCTGTCGCTAACTCTCCATCTGCCTTTAGTTTTGTCTTAAATTCCACCATACCAAACTGCACCCACCCTTGCCTTTCCGCTCAGTGAAAAAGAGCCATTAGCTCACTTCACTAAGGAGACACATGGCAAAAAATAGAAAATCCACATTGCCACAAATTTCCATGATGAGTTTAATGCCAAACGTTTCAAGTCTTTGAATAGAACCTAACTGAGCTTAATATAAATTCTGTCAGAGGTAAAATAACTTTATTAGTAGACTGTTTTTACCTATACATAGGTTTCTTCAACACTGCATAAAGAGATACATGAAAATTGATGAAAATTTGCTTTCACAGATCCATCTTGGCTTCATTCTGTCATTGTATGCTACATTAAGTTATGTTCATTATTTATTTATTTATTTATGTCAAGAACAAAATGCAGCTTTTAGTCATTTTGTACTTCTAATTATCTTTATTTACTAAATTAAGCAGTAAAAAGTAGGAACTGCAGTTAGATAAACATCACTCGTCGAGTTAATTAAAGTAGCTATTAATTAAAAATATGTCAATACTAGCACTAATATTATAGTATTAATAATTTTGTATCTTGTGTTTTTATGGAAATAGCTGCGTGAAAAGGTTAGGCGTATAAGAAAATAAGATAATCTCAATAAATTTAAAGATTTTTTGAGGAAGTGACTGTAATCTTTGGGAAATAAAAAAAATTATCAGGTTTTATTTCATTTAAGCAGAAATAAAGAAACTCCTCTTCTACATTTCTTTTGTCTTTTTCCTCTGTTATAATGTCAAAATACATTAAATAATTGTAATAATTATTTGTAATGTTGCTGGTTTTTCATTGAACGTGCTGTTTATTAGTTTTTAAAGACACAAACAAGTAGGGACTGTGCTTTCCTAACAAAACGAAAACGGTGGCTGGAACAGGCCTGCCTTGAGAATGCCTGCAGCAGAAAGTTTGATTCCAGCCTCCTCCTGGCATATGCTGACGTGCGTCTGGGCAAACCACTAAATCACAAGTTGCCTACCAATTTGCATATTGTTTTATGAATGTGTGTCCATTTATGTGTGTGTGTTGTTTTTTTTTTATTGCAGCTCTAGTACAAAGTACTTTGAGTGATCGATTTGAGTAAAAACGTTATGTAAATTCAGTCCATTTACCATTAGTTCTGCTTGTAAAAAGGTGCCTCCTGTTTGAGAGATCGCGGATATAAATGAATCACACACAGCAGGTTGTGTAGCGATGTATGGATCCTAATGCTCTTTGAAGTTTTCTGCTGCTTGTAAAGCTCACAAAGTAAAACCAAGATTTTAAAGTGGACTCCGAGGTTAATTGGACGCCAGTTCAACAGAAATAACAACGGTGTGACATGTGACTAATTAGAGGAGTTTGTCAGGAGCCTTACAGGAATCCTCTGAACAATATGAGGGGAATCCAAAGAGGTTTTGTTCACTGAACAATGAATTTGAATTTTTTTAAAGCCAAGGAATAAAACCCTGAGTAACATTTTTCAACTTAACACAATAGAACTTGGCAAAATTTCATTGTGATAGAAACAGTGGGGATCTACAATTTTGGCATGAAACTACAGAGTGAAAACTGAGTCAAAGGTTATACTGAGGTCCTTTCACTAAAGCAGTCAGATGCAAGATCTCAGTTTTCCTTTTCTTTAATTGGTGAATGTTTTCAGCTGATTTCATTCTTAGTGAAATCTAAGCACCTGTGTAACATATTTAACTTTAAGCTTAGGGCTTAAAACTAATATGTGAATGGGTAGCACCCAAGTAGTTAGAAAATGTTTTCAAATGAAGAAGCATTGTACAACAGAAACATTGACAACCCCTCAACATTGGCATAATTTCCTCTTTTCTCACAGTGCAACACAAACAATATATAGTGTATGTATGTTAACATGCAGTAAGACTGAAAATAATTCTGGGTTATAATCCAAGAATGATCGTTCAGTCACTGTCTCTTATTAAAACCTTTCCAAACACAGCTCTCTCTCTGCTCTGGTGTTAGGGAATCGAGGAGACAGCGAACCTGTTGTCCAGCTAAACCAAGTTGCTGAGACATAATGTGGAATGACATGGTTTACCGTAAAGAACCTGGTACCTCTGCCTGCATAGCCAACTGGGAATCTGGATGAAAAAAAAATGTTTCTTTTAATCTCTAGTGGTGTTTGGGTTAATAAGTACCAGCATCAAGAATGACTGACAATACATGTGTGGATAGGATTCCAAAGAAAGAGGGAGTTGTTGATCACTTAATATCACAGGGTTGTTTATGCCAGCTGCATTTCATCTCCAATTCAAGCAGCATTGTCTTCTCAGGGGAAACACAAACTGATTCAGTTTGGCTAACTACCACACACATATACATTGTCATCATTGTTCTAATCCGCCTTGTGTTGCTTCAGTTGTCATCCCTTTGTAAATAGTCCTAATGGAATGTAAATGCAGATTCTCGACTTGTGCATTTGAAGGGCTGTTGTTATTAAAGGCCTATCAGATTAGTTCTGGTTGACAACATGCTTCACTCAGCTCAACAGACTGCGGTTCCAGTCATTTTACACTTGATTATCCCCACACTCTGTCTGATTATATACACTCGCATTTTCACAATCGGACAAAAACAGGCTCTGTACTCCGTGCTTTCCTCGTGTTCCGACATCGGCGTCGGTCAGAAATAGATTGGTTGCATTTTTCCTATCGATTCAAAAAATTTTTAATTAAATGTGTCACCTTCTATTCACAGCTTTCTGGGTTGGAATGAAAATTGACAACATTCATAACACTGAAGATTTAGAATCTTCTTTTTTATCTCTCAATGTCATTGACAATAAAGGAATAGGATACAAATATATTCCAATTCAGGGCAATTATTTCTTTCTGTTAGAACATTTTTTACTCTACCTTTTTTACTTACCTTTAATTTATTTTCTCTTGTGTTCTTCCAAGCCGGCTTTTTAACAATCTGCAACCAACTCAGTCTATTGGCAGTAGGACAGGCCGGTATCTGTGAATTAAATATTTATTCCTTATAGTATCATAAGGAGTTATTAAGTTATTGCTTCATGTTATTTAGGAACTTTTAAGGCTCATGGTTTTTTGTGTCATTCTCAAGTTAATCTGCCACAAATATTTTTTTCACTGTTAATTCATCACAATAGAAAGTGCTTAAAACATATATTATTAAACATTGTGAGCAGATTATAATGAAAATAAACCAACAGTTGTTAAACGGGCAATGATTTTTCTTCTCTGTCCCACAATATGAGCTGCTTTCTCTGCTATGCCAGTTGCTTTATTTGAGGAGACTAATTACTCTCACTAAAATATATTTTCAGACATGCTTAAACGGTATCCATCTTCTCTTCAATAAGCTAAAAGCTTTCCAGGCAATGAGTAAATAAGGTAGAACAATTTGTCAATCTTTAAGGTTCTCTACTGAGAGCTCTGCCATTGCTTTGTGTTTCTTCTTGTGTGTCCTGCCTCCTCCACTCTGATATAACTGTTGTCAGACTTTTTTGAGCCAATTTATTTCTTGCTTTTTTTTTTTTTTAACTTTCACAACTTCCAAGTCCTCTTCACACGCAGCTGGTGGACTATTATGAAAGTTTGCATAATTAATAAAAGCAAAAAGTTTTTGCTTTGAACGATTTAGCTTGGGTAATTTACAAAGTTTGGTCACAATTAAAGTCACCAGTTATTTTATCCAGCTGTAAAATAAGCAGGCTAATGTAAGACTCTTTGCTTAAACAGGTGGTAAGTGTTACTGTAGGGAGAAGAGTTGAACAGAATGCAAATTAAATGTGAATAATTTTAGCTTTGCATTACTTTTTATCTTTATATATATTGAAATTGATATTCAAAATAGTAAGAATACTATTTGTTGATGCAGACTTTAATTACTTCTGTATTATCACATATCCCTCGGCTGCGCTTTACTGTACGTGAAAGATGTTCCTGCTGTTTTTCAGCTGCAATTCATCATGGAAATTGGACTAGATGGGACAGGAAAATTTACATACCACTTTCACCACAGCACAACTTTGCCCTGATGTGAAACTAATGTATAGCTAATTATGTCAAACCAATTTATTGTTACGGGAACCTTGCATAGTTTATTGCTGGAATGTGACATCATAGGTTAACAGACCACTTCTAGTGTAGAGTATTCCTCTCACTCTCCCTTCCACCTGACTCTCTTCTGTTCTCGTTTGTGTAAGTTTCATCTCTGACTTTTGTATATTCCGTTTAAATAGAAAACATTTTCCACTCATGAATGAGACTCGGTGTAAACTACTTTTCTTTGGTTGCAAATGTTTTCAAAAACAAAAGAGATTCCTCTTTCTGTGTTTTCAGTTAAGCATGACGAATTTCTCTGTGGTCTTGTTAACATGAGAAGAAACAGCTGAAAATCATTGTCATTTTACTGCATTTCATCATGCTCGGCTCTCCAAGCATAGCAAACCATAAGCTATCACATGTCGGCATGTGTGCCTCCTCACACTCCCTGGTTAGGCTGGTTCTTTTTTTTTTTTTTTTTTTTTCCGTTAATCGGTGTGTGTTACTTTTGCAGCTGTGTTTTCATACATCATTGTAGTTTATTGGCTTCAAGATTTTCCAGATTTCAAGCCCATGGTAATTAGAGCTTCATGACGGACAGATATGGAAGTGATGTTTAGAGAAGACCTTAAAAAAGATTAAAAACATATCAACGCTGACAGATTGTATTAGTTTTAGTGTGTTTTTGTGATGTTTGTTAAAGTTGTAATTAACAGAAAGTATCCAGGCAAGGCCTGACTCACAGCAGGGACATTGTTGTTAGCAGCACTAACTAGCAGATGGGGGGAAGCGGAGCTGAAGGCCCCTAGGAGCAGTAAAGGGAACCACTTTAGCATTTTAAAACATTCACAGCAGTCCAGCTGCACTCTTGGGTTTTCTGTGACCCATATCTGGTGATTAACACATTAAGTCCATGCTTATTTTGCTGTTGATCATTTCTCCAACAACTTGCGTCACATAAATTGTAATCAGAAAAAAAAAAATCCTTTTAGCTTCGTAATAAAATTTAAAAGAATCTCAGCATTCAGAGCTGTTCCATGTGAAATGTGAACTTGTTTGTCTTTCATTTTCTTGGCTGATGAAAATGTCTGTGCTTGTTTAAACCGACAATGAAATTTTCTTATATTGTAACACTTTCATTATTGCAATACGAAGAAAATTAAATATCAGTCAGAGGTTTAGCTCTCCACATTATGTGAAATATAAACCTTGATGAAGTGGCTTGCTATTTGATCAATGAATAAAGTACATCTTATGCCTTTGATTAAATACTTAAAAATTGCTGGAGGTTCAAAACAGACAGTCTTATTCACTCACTTCCCTTCTACATCCTGGATTCTTGTTTTTCCCATCCCCTTTTTGTTCTCTCTGTCTTCACATCTTGCCTAGTGGCAGGTATTAATTGAGGGACCCTTGTTATAATAGGTTCTAATTGTTAATCACACAGCCTTGTTAGAGAGCACTCTAATTGTAATTATAGAGGCTCGTTAGCCAGGGTCCTGTCATTAATTAGACATTGTGACCTCGGTAATTTGCTGGAGGCATACATGTATGTGCCAGTAATTTTCTCCAGCTGGGTAATGTCTGGCTTTCAGGAATGAAAAAAGCTGTTTGCCTTTCATCTTGAACCTAAAATGAATTTATTCTTTATATAACCTATTGTCCCGTTGGTGAGTTAGTTCAAAAACCTGGTTTAGTGAAATTAGAAATTACCTCCGAGCCACGTTCGACTTCGACTCTTTCCGCAAGGTTTCATTTCTTTAAGAGGCTAAACATCAGTTTTTACTTGAACACAGTGACACTGACACACTAACAAGTCAAAAAGTTATAATCTGTGTTTCCTTTTGTAAATATTTATTAGGGAATCTATTGATTTCTCACTGCGCAAAACAAAATAAATGTGTGTACTCCACCTAACCTGTTCCAGTGGCAGCTGTCAGAAAATGTATAGAAGGGAAAATAAAGACATATTGACCTATTTGCTCTGAGTAGATAAGAAAAACATTTATTTTTATCTGTGCAGTTGCCTCTTGGATATCAAGATGAAGCTGACTTGTGTTTGTACTTTGCAAACTGACTTTTGCTAAAAGATTCAAATGAGAAAATGTCAGGAAAATCTTTAGAGGACAGCTAAACTTTATTTCAAGATTATAAGAGGTTCTTTAAATGAACCTCTTGTGTTCAGATTTTGTGTTTGCCTAGATCTGAACACAAGAAAATCAAAATCAATATTAACTTAACCATGTTCAAGCTGCAAGTCAGAAAACCGGGGATTGCTAACTTTTCATTGTGTTCACTGACCTCGCTCACTAGTATTTGGAATAAACATTGTAATAACTTGTTCTCCACAATAGAAGATAATGTTTTGCCAAGTTTAGCTTTGAATAGCACTACTATTTGTATATCAAATTCAAAAATACTTTATTGTGATTTCCCAAGAGGGAAATTAAGCAACATAGCAAACCATCAAATCATCATAAGTGGAAAAAAATGTTTTCAGCAACTTCTATTAATGTTGTACAAAGAGTAGCCTTGATGGACATAGCATCTTTGTAGCTGTCAGCTCAGCAAGAATGAAGCTTGGGCACACTTTGACTCATTTACTTTCGGCACACAACAACCCATAATTATTCTTTTTTGTGTTTGTTAAATATGCACAACTATTAACTGCGCAAAGCACAACTTAGATGTCTACCAATTTTAAGTTAAACCTAAATTTAACCTAAAAATACAGTTTAGATTTTGTTAGACATATTTTCCTCTTTGGAAAATTGATGAGAAAAGTATATATTTCTTAACTGCCTGTTGTCAGGATTAGTTGTAGCTTTTCAGTGTCATAAGGAACTTCATTCCATACATGGGATTTTATTTTGGAGCTGGGAGGGGTTGCTTGTTTGGAAACGTTAACAAAGTTTGTGGACGTTATGGCCAGATCCTGTAATTTAAGTTATATTGGCACTAAAAACGATGTGTGCTTTGAGTGAGAATGAGCTGCTGAACATGGAAATTTTAAGTAGGGGCACCATATGTAATTGAACCAAGACCTGCTAACATTCATCTTCCATAGCTTAGAATCACCCGAGTGAAGTTATGAAGCAGTTGCTGCCTACGCCAAGAATTTCAGAAAAGGATTATAAAAAAAGATCCTGCTACATTGTGTCCAGTTTGGTCCTGGACTTCCATATTTGTTGTAAAACACACTTTTATAAAATTCTCAGTTTTGACACATATTTTTCAGACTCTTGAGTCTAACTGCTAACTTGAGGCTATCATCAGCTCCAATTACACTTTTTGGCTTTTAGCCCCAAGAACTTTCAGAGCCGTGTAGAAAAGTATGACACATTCTCCACAGGAAACGACCTCATCGAAACTGAATTCCTTGTTGTTAAGAATAACAATTGGTAACCTTGGACTGCCATAAGGTGGAGGTGCAAAATAATTAACTATGGAGTGCATTAGTTTACAGATTCTATTGTTTTCAGACAGAAACGTTGATGAATATTAATGACTAAAGTCTCTTTCTCTCTTCTCTCTCCTTTCAGGCACTTCCTCTTTAAAACAGGTACAGGCACCACTCCTCTCTTCTCCACAGCCACTCCTGGCTACACCATGGCCACAGGCTCCGTCTACTCACCTCCCACCAGGCCATTGCCAAGAAATACCCTGTCCCGTTCTGCCTTTAAGTTCAAGAAATCCTCCAAGTACTGTTCGTGGAGGTAAGATGAAATGCTAGTTTGTTTCTTCTTGTCTTTTACATCTCTTGAAGTTGTTCAGTTCAGCTAAAGTAAATCATCACCCTGACCCTTCTTTCCAACATTCCTCAGAAATCTTTTTATGTTGCTGAATGAAGAGCAGCTCATGCACCCTGAGCTCGTGTCTCCCGTTCAGTCCTTCAGTCTTTTCATTGGCCCTAGTGGTTTTATGCACTCCTGGCTTTGCAGAATTTGCAACATTGCAACATTTGTCTGACTATATTGGTAGCTGTGAATGCTTCATGTTGGACTCTGTTTCAACAGTAAAACTGAATAAATAGTTGGAATAAATGTTTTTGTTTTGGCTCATAATTTATTTCTTGGCCTAATGTCTGTTAAATAAAATACATTCAAATAAATTGAAGCACTTAGGGTAATTTGACTTCTTTACTTGAAAAGAATATTGTCCAAGAGACAAGAGATTAAGTCTGAAAATCTCTTGACTCTTGGACAATACTTTACCCCCTATCAGTATAGAGAGGGTAAAGTAAATGACTATGAATACATTCACCCCCTTAAGGTCAGCGTTTGGTGGATGTCAGATTGCTCATGAATCAGTTCTTTTCAGCTCCATCCACAAATTCTCAATAGGCTTGACATCTGGGCTTTGAGTTGGCCACTGTAGAAGAGTCGCTTTGTTGTCTTTGAACTACTTCTGTGCTGCTTTTGCTGTATGCTTGAGTTTGTTGTCTTGCCAGAAAATATATCATCCAAATTCTCCTGCAGAAATAATATTAAGCCCCCTCTCCATCGTCAAGTCTCACTGTAGCACATTAATATGGTTCGGATCTAGCCATGTTGGGTTTCTCCATTGGCATCATGTTCGTCACAGTGTGGGTGTGAGTATGGACAGATACGTGGGGTGTCTCAAAGAAGATGTGTTCGACGCTCCATTCTTGGACGGCCAGCTTCTCTGAAACCTCTCGGTATATTGTTTGTTGTGCTTTGGCCTGTCCAGTTTACGCTGTATGTGACCTTTAATTAATAAAAGGTTTGAAGCGCAAAGTTTAACTATGGAATTATTGATTTGCAGCTTGCCATCTTGCCAACTAGTATGGTCTCGTCACATATTAAATCTGGTGGTTGAGATTTTGTTGTTGACATAAATCTACGGGCCAATCAACAAATGCCATCTGCTGCCAATCTAATTGCTTGCACGCAACACCCAGCTGGGATTGGCTTATACCATCACTGAGTTGGTTCCAGAAAACTGAACACAAACCAATCTGCCCACATGTGGATAAAAACAGCAGAACATCCTGCAGGACATTGGCCAACCTTGAATACAAGACCTTAAAATCAATCAAACTGTGGTTAGGCACAGTTTGCCCACAGTTTGCCCTTTCTACAAGGGCATAGTTGGGAGGCCACATCTGAATACCTCTAATCTACCAAAATGAAGTTTTGGTGTATGCTTAGCCAAAGCCTGTATTTTTTTTCTTACCCATTTTCTGATTGGTGCTTTTCAGTGAGTTGTTTTTGATATTTTGTTGTCTTCATGTTGTAATAAAAGCAGGTTTTACTGTTGACACAACAGACCAGAATATTTGAGAACTTCTAGTCTCAAACTTTTGTTTGTCTTAACAAAAGTACTTGCCTATTTTCATAAGACATGTAAACTGTAATAAAATTTCTAATCCTGTTTATGACACATAAAATTCTGTCATAGTTCCAGTCATAGTCATGGTGCAATAACCTTTTTATCTTTCTTACAGGAGGTGACAGGATTAATCTTGTTCTTCCTTATATGTCCTCAGGTGTACAGCCCTCAGTGCAGTTGGTCTGTCTGTACTTCTCTCTGTTCTGCTCTGCTACTGCATAGGTGAGATGAAACACAGTCTTCTTCCTAATACAAAACACACAACTGCAACCCAAACAAATATACAAAGGGAATGGACAGTGCATGCACACATCTGCTTATCTTGCAAAGCACTGAACCGCACGCTGCCAACGGCCTGCAAATTGACATATGTGAGTGTGTGAATGTGGGCTGGAGTGTGAAACCATTTGGAGTTGTCAACAAGACAAGAAAAGCTCTATATAACCACAGCCTTATTTCCCATTCTGTCTGTCCTTTGTTAAGTCCACCTCATCTTTC
This sequence comes from Poeciliopsis retropinna, assembly GCA_010277075.1. NCBI lineage: Eukaryota > Metazoa > Chordata > Actinopteri > Cyprinodontiformes > Poeciliidae > Poeciliopsis > Poeciliopsis retropinna. The sequence continues at coordinate 19,873,407 of VMRM01000013.1, read as the reverse complement.
TTCTGCTCTTGAGTTTCATCCTCTCAGGCCCCAGCTGTATTCTACCATTCATCTTCTCTTCCTGCTGCCGTGGTCGGCTGTTACTTTGTTGAAACCAAACATCCAGGATCTCGCTTTTCCTCTGTGGTGCCTTCCCGTTTTCTTTTGTCATGGCTTTTCTTCATAGTGTAATATTCTAGGCTACTATGTTGGGCAGACAAGATTACTTCCTACTTATTAAAACACAGTTAAAGCCTAAAATTCAGATACACGCAAATTATTTTTGTGTACTAAATGTCAAAATAATAAAGGGGAGACTTTTTTTAGATATTCTCTGCAGTTTACCTGTATGGTATTCACATGGCGTTTGCTGCAGTATTAAAGTCATTAAAAAGTGATGCAGCAACATTATGTTCGCATGACGTCTTGTCTTGGTAAAGACACAAAGTTCTTCCATGAAATTTGGAAGAGTCTTTAAATTTATATAATTGACATTTTCTGGTGCAGCATTGATATTTCAACCTTTTCAACAGTTCAGCCTGGGTGGCTGTAGTCTCTATTAGGTTGGGACTGAATTGTGATGTCTAATAATATAATGTTTCCTCAGTAATTACTGCAGATAATTGATCTCAAGAACATTTCTACTTTTGATTCAGATGATTGGAATTGATTGTGTGTTTTTATTGTTTCTATTTTATCCTTGCATTTGGGATTTTGGAGCTTGATAATAATGTGCGGGTTCCAGCAAAAAATGATAAAAAGACTCAACAGAAATCCAGGAATTCAAGATAAGGAAAAGAATTGATCTTTTCCTGTTCATTGCTTTAAATGATCAGGAAGTTTTGGGTCGTTTTAGCTTGTTTGTCAGACGGACTTGAAGGATCAAAATAAAATGAGTCAAAGAGAGATAAAAGTGGTATTTATTTTAAAGGTCATTGATTCCCAGAATGAACCAAACCAATTATGATCGCCGCTCAGATGGTCCTTGAACTTAAAAATCTCTTGCCTTAGGCTAGTGTGTGTGCATGTGTGTGTCTCTTAATGTGTATTTCTGGATGTGAAGCAAATGTGTCCGTATTTCATCAGCTATATCGTTGGGTGTGTTTTAGGCTCCCTCGTGCAGCATTGTTGTTTTTTTTCTATTGAAAGCATCTGTTGAGGCTTTCCTGGGATTTTATGGTTGACAGATGCACACACTCTTGACACACCAACACACACATATCTGTTTCACACACTGGTGAACACACTCATGTAAAAACAGATTTATGCAGTTATCCGTACACTACAGAGACACAAGAGAACAGGTGAGAGATTTAAAACCACGCACATGAACACAAACACAAAGAACAAGTTATGCTCTTAAGGGGTGGGGGGCGGACATTTTGATTGGCACATGCATTCAGCTTAAAAACACACACACACACACACACACACGCACACAAAGAGGGAGAAAACACAGAGACTAAAAAAAAGAGACAGAGCCTCTGGTCGAGGCAAATTGACATAATGACAACATTTGATTCATGTTTTTCATAGCTGCGTTTGTCTGTTTATGCAGTGTGTGATTGTGTGGTTATATGTGTGTGTCTTCCCAGAGGCCTCTGTAAAAGGTGTATTTGAGTTCATATGTCCCCTTTATTTTGAGTAACTGGCTTGTTCAATTAATTTGTTCTTTCTCAACAGTAAACAGCTGTTTTATGTTGAAAATGGACAAAAGTTGAAGTTTGATGCATAAAAACTAAACTGCACATATAGTCTTCATTTAATTATATTTTCAAAGTCAGTGGTCTTTATTGATGCTGTTGTGAAAAAGAATACAAAAAACATTTTAGTTCATTTTTTTTACATGAAACAAAATTTTCTTGACAAGAAAATGTTTCAAGATAAATGATAAACAATATGACAAAAGCCCATTCATTGTGTCCCCATTTAAAGATATCTACATCAAAGTGCTACTGTTTTTTCTTTAACAGTTTACTAAGTGATATCTGTCATGACAAAGAAAGTTACTGAAACAGGAAGTACCTAAAAGGTGCCAAAGGTTGTGTGATTACTGACCAATCAATATTTCTAATGATGATTATGGGCATTATTAGAAATATTACAACTATCATAAATGATTTGTTTGTTCATTCATTCATTTATTCGTTCATCCATTAGAAACAAATGGCAACATATTCAACATTTTTTAATTTACTGGGAGCATTCTTGGACTTGTTGGCTATTTATTCATTTGAATCCGTATGTAAATTTAACTAAGCACTCATTGAATCTGAAAATGTGCTTTAAAAAAAGGGCTCCATTGGTTACAAGCTAGTATGACAGTTACCATGGCCAGTAATCCTCTTATTTCCTCCCTCTCAAACAAACACACACACGCACACACACACACACACACACACACACAAGTCCCTGTTTATTACCAAACACTCTCCCATGGCTCTCTGCTCCTGCCCTCACCTGCGAAGAGTTAAAGCTACCTGGAGCTGCAGGACTTTAGTGCAATGAAGGAAAAAGTGAATTTGGAATAACACTGAGGATTCACAATGGTTACTTTCTTTGCTAATGTTCTCATGTGGAATCGGCTGCCCTTTCAACACCCCATGATCAAAGCCGAACTGATTTGCTTTTGCTTCACGGTTCTGTCCTGTTCAAGAAAAGAGTCAGAATATACATCTGAAGTTGGAGTACCTCAGAGCAGCCAGCGAGGCACCATGTCTCTGTAAGGAAGAGCTGATGCTGCTGTGCCTGAGCTGATTCTGTACACCAGCTTGCTATTTTAAAAAGACTAATGTTTATGCTAACCTTCCAGACCTACACTATAGGAGATTATTGATACAGTTAATTGCTTTTTAATCATACATGGTGTTATGCCGTGTATGATTTATCTCGTTTCAGATCATATTTCCAGTAAACATGCAAACACGACCCCCCACATTAAGGATCACTCGGTCTTTTCACATCAATATAATCAATCCTTCAAGATCACAGGCCTTACACAGCATGCAGAGATTGTGGAAACAAAGGATTGTTGCTCATAACATGAACCTTTCACCTGATCACTGATCCCCAAAATGTATGTCCTGCTTTTCAAATTGCATTCGCTGCTTTAAAAGTTATTGTGCATTTTACCCAGCATGGTTTATCTATATACCTTCATTTCCTCACATTTACACCTATGCAGCACACTTTTTACAACTCCAGAAAAATAGAAGAAGCAAAAAAGGATGCAGTGCAACAACAGCTTTAGCATCAGAGAGCAGTTTCTGCTATCTACTGTAAGTCAGTATATGCTGAATTACACACTACATTCTTGCACTTGGCAGTTTTCTGAAATGAAAACAGCCCTCTTTTCTAGGACCTGAGAAAAACAGAGCTGGTACCTTGTAACAAACACAATTAGTGACCAATATGTGTCACTTTATTCTTAACAGCCCTCGCATATTTAACCCCTCCTTTCAAATCTTTTGTGTGGTGTTCAGTCGTGTCCCGTCAGTGTGATGGTCTTGGTCAGGCCTGTCAGTCTCACATTAGTTCTTTTTATTTTCAAGAACAGGGATGCCATTGCACATCTCTTGCACTCACTTGCTTTTCAACTGCACATCAGGGGAACTCAGTGGGAAGTATCTTCCAGATGGACAACGTGTGTTTCTGTCTCATTTAATCTTCCCTGAATGGGAGACACAGTTATTTTCAGCCATTATTGTTGCTTTATATTAGAACCATCTGTTGCAATGCTGTATACAACGATGCAACTTTCAGCGATTTCAGCAAACGCCTGAGAAAGTTGGTTGGTTGTGTGCGCTACAGCTACCTTTGAGCAGAGCAATTCTCTTAGTGCACATGGAGCAATTAACTTCTAAGATAAATTGACACTGTCTAAAGCTTAATTATCGTTCCAACCTTTTCAGGGTATGTCCTTTGAAGAGTAGTGATAAAGCTTACAAAGGGCAGAAAGGTAACATGCAATGCATAGAGTGAAACAGAAAAAGAAACAGGCGACTCTGTTCATCATGTGAGTTGTGGCCAGCAGGGGGTGGTTCAAGGTTGACACAGGATGCACTAAAAATATGCTTTATATTAAAAGTATTTAGTTCAGTATTTTCAGACTTAATGAAGCAGGTCTTTGTTGGACAGCACTCTGTACAACATACACAGACCTAGTAAAAGGAAAGTGCACCATTTTTTTCTCTTCAGCTCCATTTTGTTTTTCTTACACTTTATTACCTGATTATGCAAAAAAATAAAGAAATTCTAAAAGAAGGTCACTTTCTTTGCATCTTGACAGTAAATAAAGAAAAAGACTTCTAAAAAAAAAGGCAAACCAAGTGATGGATTAAAAATTATAAACCATTTTTCAAACTGATCAGACAATAGTTGATAACAGTTTTTTTTTCTTAGCACTTCAGCACAGAAAGTGAGATAACAAATGTGTTTCCGAAGGAACAGGGGAGGCAGAGACTCTCCAGTGACTCATCTTTAAATTTCATAACATTACTGATATTTCTCTACATGTGGTGGAAATTGAGAAGAGCTTTTTTTTTGTGGATTTCATTGTGCATGTAAGAAGGCAGGTCAACTAATTATTACGAAAAAATAAACCCATGCAGGTCCAATTTCTGCACTCTAAAGGTTATTGTCATTATCAGTCCAATAGAATTAGCCTGGTAATGTTGAACTTTCCAGTAATATGAACAAAAGCATGTAAACATAGACAAGAGAAAATAGAAATTCAGTGTTTAATACTGCTGGCCTGACGAGGCATAGCAGAACAACACAGCCCCTCCCTGCTGCTGCTTTTTCTTAAATGCCACACTGGGCCGACTCTTCATCAGCGGACAGCAGAATTCGTCATACATAATGTTCTGCAGTAGGGAATCCTAGTTGGAAGTGAGATGTGTGTGATTGAACGGAAATAGACCTTGCGGGTGTAGATGGTTCTGTTTGATCTGATGGGTACAGAATCACTTTTGTCCTTTTTTGTTTTTATCGTTCCATTTCCTCTCTACACTGTTCTCCCTTTGCAATCATTTTGTTCTTCTCTTCAATCCATCTCTGTGTTTCTCCTTTGGCCTTTGATTGTATTACCCTCCACTGTCCTGTCTGGCCCTCCCTCTGCTTAACCCTTTTGTTTTGCCTCGTCTCTGCAGCTATGCACTTGTTCGGTTTGAACTGGCAGCTTCAGGAGAGTGAGAGCTATGGAGCGTTTGAAAACGGAGGAGGAGGAAGAGACACAACTCCCAACACCTTTGTACTCTCTACAGACAATGGTGAGTTCAGCTGAATTTAAACTGTTTCCTCTTTGTCCATACAGGGACAAAACCTTTGACATGAACTAAAAAAATATTTCACCAGAGATTTCTTTGGAAAAATATTTGCCTGTTGTGTTGTAATTTTACTCATTTTTGATTAGTAATGATGGAACAGCTGTGCTCTTTTCAGCCAGATCAATGCATTTAATTGTTCCAGTTAAAAGAGAATGGTTTCTCTCCACAGTCGCCACATGCTTACTCAGGAGGAGGGATTGCTGTCAATTACAGAATGTAATTTCTGGGGCCATCTTGCACCAGTTGCCATTATAAAATCAAATGACTTTAATTGTTCTGAATGAGCACTCAGTTTGACTCTCGGTACTTGAATCCAAATGTGACAATATGACTGGATTAGACATTTATTAGCGTCGCCTGTTTGATTAGATGTTAACAAAACAACAAACAAGTGAATCACATTTTAGTAACTAAATGCGTTTTAATGTCTAGAAGTCGTGAAGATAACTTGCAGGCATTGAAACAGAGCATTAGAATGGGGACAAAGACCTTCTTAATCGTCGCATGTTAAAAGTATATATACTCTCAGGTTTTCAGAACACAGGTCAGAAATTAGATAGAATCCAGTGAGAAACTGTTGTGGATAAAAAGGGACAGACGGGTTCAAAATAACACAAACTCAACAGTAGTCCAGGTCTGTTAGAAGGTAAAATATTTCTGAATGCATAACCTGTCAAACATTAAAGCAGGTGGGGTAGCGGGGTAGAAGACCACACCCGGGGCCACCACTGCTAACTAAGAAACAAGTAACAATAGCGGTTTGGAAAGTGGTTCATGGTCCTATGAATCTCAATTCAGACACTAGGGCCAGAATTTGGCCTAAACAACATAAAAACATGGGTTAATTCTGCTTTGTATCAATTGCTGGCGGCATAAGAGTGTCCAGGATATTTCCTTGGTGCACGAGATGAGCTCTAAAAGAATAAATAAAATACCTGAACTTGTGTACTTCCAGCAGGATAAGGTGCCATGTTATAAGATCAAATCTCCAATCACTGTTTCTTGCACCATTTTGAAAAATGTGTCAGAATTAAGGCAGTTCTGAAGCACAGGTAATTTAAAATCAGCGAGGTTTACCTAATAAAAGGCAGGTGAGTATATATTAGAAGGACTGAATTAAATTGAAATACATTTGGAAAGGTTTTGTTCTACTGAATATAAACGAGACTTGGAATGTGAGCTTTTTTTATGCAGAAGGATAATTGTTACCACATTCCCTTTTGCTTTCTTTCCTCTGTCATTATTAGAATTCACATTTTAATTGAATTGGTCAAAAATAAAAGAAAAGGCTAGAGATGAAACATCCAAGCATATTACACTAATTTCCCAGTAAGCTATTTTATTGGGTCACATAAAAGTTTAAAGACTCTGTATGAGAATTGGGTGATCATATTTTTACAATCACTTTCCCTAATGGGCTGAATATGCTGTGTTGCTTTGTAGATCACTTTTTCCATCCACATGTCTGAAGTTTGAAAGAACCAGAACTGCTGCCTCTTTGCACATTAAATGTGTTCATATCTGCTTTAAACAGGTTCTCAGCTGGGTGTGTTTTTGACTTTGCAGGCAAGATGTTTCTTCTAGAGAACAACACCATAGATACGGGAGAGTCAGAAGTGGGGAAGCGAGTCATACAAGACGTCCCACCAGGTTAGTTTTCATAGAAGCACACATGGACTGGAAATTTGTCACATATCATGTTTCTGCAGGGTGACTGATGCAGGTTCTGTGCACCTGAATCAGTTTAATCTTTGGACGTATGTGTGATTCATTACAGCTGTTATAGCAAATTTGTAATTAGAACTACCTCTGAAGTTGTCCATCATCACAAATTGTATTAAATTGAATTATCGTCTGTAAGTTTCGTAAACAAAGTTTGTTGCCTTTCCACTCCTCTGGAGTTCTCACTGAGGTTGACCTGATGCCGTGACGGCACACTGATCTAATAATGACTTCAGAATCAGATCAAGATAGAAGCTCTTTCCCTTCCAACGTGAGAGGATTTCATCTCTCAGAGTACCTGATTTGAACCATTATGACTTAACATTAAAATATAGTCAAAAAGATTGATTAAAATTTAGAAAATTCAAATGTAACTTCATGAAATTAGCAACATTACTTTGGCAAAGTAGTTGAAACTGTTAACTACTAAATTGTAACTTGTGACATTTTAAAGAAACCTACCCAACACTAGTGAGAAACAATAACTGTGGCCCAGTTAATTGAATTTATGGGTCATATTGAACAAATGGATTACAAAGCTTGAAAAATTACTCCCAACAAAAAATGCAAATAAGAAAAAAAATCAGTTTCTGTGATAATTAAACTATTAAGAGTATCATTGCTTCCTACAACCCTTTTCTCAATATTTTGTTCATTTAAATACTGCCTGCACAGTTTGTTTGATACGTGAATCACAGTTAAATGACTTTTCCTCATTGTTTGTTTTCTATCCAAGGTGTATTTTGGAGGTCCCAGCTATATATTGACCAGCCACAGTTCTTGAAATTCAACATATCAGTCCAGAAAGATGCACTGGTTGGAGTGTATGGACGGAAAGGCCTCCCACCATCACATACACAGGTTGGTCAAATTTAAGCTACTGGAGATTTAAAGGAAAAAAGTTAAACCTTCTGCCAAGCATCACGTTGAGGTTCTCGTTCCTGCCTAAATAACTCTTCACCTTCACCTCAAATCAAGAGCTATACGCTTGAAATGTCAAGAACAACGAGTGTTTCAATTTAGCTTGAACCCAGGTACTCATCAAAGCTAGCTGTATAATGGATTAAGCAGGCTAACACAACATTAGCTATAATTTGCAAATGATGCTTAAAACACCATGTCAGGAAACCAGCCAGCTTATGTGAGCGCTACCATTTTTAGACAAAAACGGTGATCAAACATCCAATTAGAATTATGTCGGGAACGTGCTGATCGCTACAAGAAATGTCAAGTTACTTTTTAACATGCTGAGCGTCATTTAACCAAGACTTAGTGGGGATGTTTGTATAAATATGTTTGAATTTGGATTGATACATTTGACTGTGTGGGGATTAGAGAAAATCCACATTAAATCTGAGAGCAACCAAACACTTCAATCCTCCCTGCTTAACGTTTGTTGAAGATTTAGTTTGCAAAATTTTCACTTTGCTTACACTCTAAAATCTCTGAAGGCTTCCAGTGTGGTCTGCAATCTGAAAAATTATGGGATTTGATTTAATCTCTTTGAAAGTATGGAAAAAATACAATAACAGTATAGAAAATATTTGTCTTTATAATTCCTACCCAATTACTTAAATCTTGTGTTCTATCTTCCTTTTTTGTGTCCTTGCTTCCTCTCTTACTTCACTTTCCTTCACTTTTGCGATCCTTCTTTTTTTCCTCATTTCATCCTTGTATCATTTCAATCTTCCTTACTTTTGACCCGTTTTTGCTTTTTTTTCTATCATTTTCTTATTTCTTTCCCTTCTTTTTTGTGACATTACTTTTTTCTTTTTATATTTCCTCCTATCTTTCCAGTTGTCCTTCCCTTCCTTAGTTCTTTTTTCCTTTAGTGTTTTACCTTTCTGTCCTTCGTTGTGTAAAGAAACAAGTCTTTCCCTTGTGTTTGTCCCTTTTTTTGTCCCTCACCTTCCTCTTTCCTACCTCTTTTTTTCCCCTCATCCCATCCTTTCATACATTCCTCCCTTTATTGTCTTTCCTTTCTGCCCTTCACTGAAAATGTGACAGCAGAGCTTATGGTCTAATTTGGGTTCTCCACAAAGTCGGATCAAATCCACACTAGAAAAACACAAAAGTGCTTATTTTTTAATGTTTCATGTTCTAGATGGTTTGCTTTAGTGAGAGACATTTTAAAACATTGAATCGTCTTACATATGCGCTTTGAGTTGTGCTGTGATTGAATAAAACTGAAAGAGGAAACATTAAACTGTGTTTCCTGATTTAGTGGACTGGAACTCCAGGGATGTAAGGCTGCAAAAGCAAAGCATAGTTTGGGAGTCATCTACATTTCAGCCCCTTGGAAAAAAGATTAGCATTCCTATCAGTGTTAGTGTGCTTCTTCTCCATTTCCCACACTTCTCCTGCTTAGAGTCATGTTGTGCATTAGGGAAGAAAAGGAATTTTATGGTTACTTATGTTGCTGTGTCTGAAATGAAAACTCAAACAGTGTTCTCCAAACGCAGAACACTGTAAATGACTACATGCTACTGATCTGACTATAAACATGAAGCAAAATGAAACACATTCGAAGGATATTTAATCAGTACTTCACTTAAAACTAAACTTCATCTGGAAAAGATTAAGGGTGTTACAGTTTAGGCTGGTCATAACCATGAACTAAGGTAACTGCCAAATAATTACCTCCTCCCTCTTTCTTCTTGTCGAGCCTGGATTCTGTCTCAGCTGACATTGGATATGAGCCAGTGTACACCCTGGATAGGTCTCCGTTTCACCACATGGCCATTACAGGCAGACATTCACCCACGCACACCGACATGCAGGGACACAGGAAACTCCCAGTCCACACAGAAAGACAGGCACAGTCACAACCAGAATCATCTAATGTGCAGGAACGGGTGCTACTCGCTTCATCTGTGTTCCATCCCTCAACCCAGGTACCACGAGCAATAAGAAACACGGAGAGTTAGTGTGAATTCATCATTATAACGGTCACATTTCTGAAATCGCTTTCAGAAAGGAATCATGTTGAAGATGGGAACGAAGCAGCGGAAACCTCAGCGACAGCTCGATCTTTGTGTTTTCATCTATATGTCTCACAACGATTTCGCCACATCAGAAAGATGACTGCCGCTGATTTGGTGCCGTGAACAAACATCCAAGCCTTCAGTGATTCATTCGACCTTTCATACGTTTAACACACACCAGAGCTTCTTTTAAAAAATAAAATAAAATAAAATAACACTCCCTCACTCAAAATGTCAAACCCTCCAATCTTTTTACTGTGTCCAGGTTAAATGTGTTATGTGGTTTTAGTTAAAAGGGAAGCTGAACATCTTAATTTGCCTCTTTTTTTGATGCACTTACATCTGTGTGTGGTCAAAAATAGTTTTCTTCAGTGCCACTCCTAATGCAGTGTTGGCCTATTCCTAATGGATAAATAAGCATATACCTCCTTGCCCTCACCAAACAGTCAAGTTCTCATAATTCCTTCTAAGTTTTCAGATTTAAGCTTTTAAAGATGAAACTTTCTTTAAAAAAAAAAAACTTAACAGTTTCTATCTGCTTTGAACTTTTTGATCCAGAGATTTAAACCAAAAGAAATGTTGCTTTTGAAAGAATTCAGACACAAGTAAATGTGCAGCTAGTCAAATCCAAAAGCACCAACGGCATAACAAGTAAACCTTTAGAGAAGCAAATCAATTTAGTGTTTGATACCATATGCATAAATGGATTTAGATTTACAGCAATGTGAGATATACTTCGTCTCCAGCTGTGCCATGTGCTGAGGGGCTTTACTTGCAATTAGATCCACATTTCTTGTAAGACACGTTTCATAGTTATATTTTGTAGCTATTTGTGTTTTTTTTTTAAATTGTCTCATGTAAGTTTGAAATGTTCCATCAGTGGTGGCACTGCTCTGGCCCTGAGGCAAGAAACCACAATACTAAAACCCTAATGTTTTAAAGATGGAACGATGGAGGTGCAGGGAATGCAGTTTTTCTCCTTTTTGTTAACAGATTCTTCTTTGTTCTTGGAGCCCAGCTTATCATGGCCGCTTTACGTTCCGGTGGTGGAAACGTGATTCTCGCCTGGGACTCTCAGTTGCTTCAGAGTTACTGTGACTATTTCTTTCACAATCGACACGCCTTGTCCTTCGTGATATCTATTTTACTGGTTGACGTGTCATTGTCAAAGTCATGCAGTTTAGTTCATTTCAGTTGTATTTATATCGCATGAAAATACAAGACAAGATGTCTCAAGGGACTGTACAGCACAAAACAAGTCCATTTTCTATCTAATTCAAGTGCCTTGGAAAAGATTACTTGAGTTTCCTTTTTTGTCACACATAAATGTTTCAGATCATCAAACACAATTTATTGTTAGACATAGAAACTCAAGTAAATACAAAAAGTAGTTTTAAAAGGATGATTTAATTTTCTAGGGGGCAAAAAGCTTTCCAAAGCAACCTTGTCTTGTGAGAAAAAGTTATTTCTTCCTAAATCAAGTAAGTGGTTCTGCCAGCCTTGCCAGCAACAGCTGCCATCGAGTGTTTGTGAGAAGCGGTAATAAGTGGTTTACATCACTGTGGAGATATTTTTATTCCTCTTTGTTGCAGAATTTTTTAAATGAATATTTTGGGGTTTTTCATTTGCTTGCTTTAAGCCAATCAGATGTGCACTTCCTGGTTTGTGTTGAATTATTGTCCTGAATCTGATGGCTGGAGACTCTCCCTGTGAATTGTTGAGAATAGATCAGAGTTCTCGGCTCCATCAGTTACAGCAAAACATCAAGATCCCAAAACTGCAATGTATTTCACTGTCAGAATGTTTTGGGGGGGGTTTTTTCCCCAAAGTGTTACACCAGATGTAGCAGGGCGAGAATCTTCCAGAAAGTCACGCTTTTATGTTATCACAGAATTTTGCCTAGTTTCATGTTTTCTGCATTTGTGGATAAAAACTCTTCGTTCCATCGGCTCCCAAAGCCATTCATATACGTTTGTAGCCCCGTCCAGACTCATAGATGTCTGCGACTTTGTTTCTTATGTGTTCTTGAATCATTCTTGTATTTACTCAGATGATCAGACACTCGGGTTTGAAATTAAATTTTATGTGAAAGTTTAACACACTGAAATGTGACAAAAACAGCAAGAGTAAAACAAATCTGTTGAGCAAGCATTTTTCCCCAACACCAAATTCACAAATAAGTTCAGCCCAGATTGATTCAGTTCATTCTGATACAATTCATCCTACAGTAGGAGTAAACTATGGTTCAGTTAATCCGGCTATGATACAATACAATGAGATAAAGTTGGTTATAAAATGCCAGTTAATAATAAATTGTCTCTAGAATTGAATTGACTAATTAACTTTGCAGCAATTCTCATTCTATAAATAAGCGATGGATAAGCAGCCATCTGCCTTCACTGACTGGAAGTGAAGGGGGAACCCAGAAAACATGGACGCACTGGGCCATGAGTACATTCATTGGGAAAGAAAAAGACAAGACAGAGCCTTTGGAAGCAAACACACAGAGAGTAGAGAGAGTAAAAAGTTGTAAAAACAGGTGGTGGTAATGCCCTCCAGCAGTTGAGTTCCATAGCAGCATTGCTCCAGAAATAACCCAACCTAATGGTAACCTAAGCCAGTCTAACTATAAGATTTATCAAAAAGGAAAGTTTTAATCCTAGTCTTAAAAGTAGACAGGGTGTCTGCCTCGTGGACTAAAACTGAGAGCTGGTTTCACAGTTTTAGCTGCTGCCAATTCTATTTTGAGCCAGGAACCGTTGGTAAACCTGTAGTCAGGCAGGGGAAACTATCTTTTTACACTCTGTTGATGCAATTATAAGTCAAGCTAGAATTTTGACCATATCCTTATTTTAAGCTGTGTTTTCCAGCTTAAAATTACATGTCTTAATGCAGACTTAAGCATGTAGGTTGATGTATAAGGATTTGTTTAGAGGACTGTGTGGTCTAAGGAGATCAACACCTGAAAGTAAGGTGTACATTATTATTAGGCAGCTTCTACTCTAAAGGCAAAATGACGTACAGAAAAAGAGATTTACCTTACTTCGAAAAGTAAATCCCATCCATCCATCCATCCATCTATACCCACTTACCCCTGCTGAGTCTTGGGGGGCTGATTCATATCTTCATTGATCATTGGGCAAGATAACAAGGCAACACAGACACACAGGACAAACAAAACACAAAATGACAACTTAGAGAGGGACACATTAATTTTAGCCATGATTTTGGACAGTTTTGAGAAGACCATGGTCTTTGTATGCAGGGCAATCCTCCATCGCATGACGTTAATAACTACCCAGCCTGTGTCACTAACCAGAGTGAGTGACTTGCTAGGTAGTTTTAACCAGCTATCTCAGCTGATAAATCCTCTTCCACTGTAAAAGGCTGGTTTGGTTGAGATTATCTGAGGTTTTCAGAAATGATGACATAGCTACAGATTATGATGTTCCAGAAACATATGTCGCCTTGGTCAGACTGTGATTTATCTGTGTTCTTTAAATAAAACAGAACAGCCACTGTCATGACCTAGCTTCAATTCCCACAGCAAAGAGACTCAAACCATGCGTAAAAGTTACAAAACAATGGTTTGTCTTTTCTAAATATAAAATACCAGATCAAGATGGTTCCATGCTGAAGTTTAGAACTAAAACAAATCAATGGCATCATTGAGTCAGTCATCAAGTATGCTTAAGGGAAACCTAACTTTTTCCCCAGTGTTTTGATGGGAAGATTCACTGAAAATATTATTTTGATATTAGAAAGATGTTGCTGACTCAACTGACCAAATCAATGTTCATCTGTTCCTGACTCGAAAGCATAAACATGCCAGGAGCCTTTCAGAGCAGATGGAATAAACACAAAACATGCAGCTTGCAAGAATTCCTCAAAACCTCACTTCTTTCCTTTCTTTCATACAGCCCGGGTCACCAATTTTCTTTGTGTAATTGCTTTCTGGTTTCTGATTTCTGATTTGAATTGCAAACAATTCTTTGCAGCCTGCAAAGAATTGTTTTAGGCAGCCTGCAAAGAATCGTCTCAGTTACGAATTGTCTCAGTTCGTAACTGAGACAATTTCCAAGAATCACATTTTTGATGTGTATCACTACTTGATACAGTTTCTGTTCAGATATTTAGGTTAATTCAATCCAACCTTTTACATTCCAGTCTAGTCATGCACTCACATTCAGATTCAAGTACATACAGTACAATAAAATCCCATTTACTGTGTAGCACAGTTAAGGTCAGTAGAGAATGTAATGCCATTTGTTAAAACTTGTTTCTCTAAAGAAGCCCAGCATTGTATTGAGACACGTTACAGCAATCCCTTCTCAAACATGTGGTGACGTTGAAAAGTTACAGCATATTCCACTGATAAATAAGACTCTTAATGTAAATCCCATTAAATCTTTTTATTAATCTTACTAGTTTCTGTTCTTTAATTCAATCACTGCTATCCCCCATGATGCAAAGACCACTGATATATAATCTTCAGCCCTTACTAGTCTAGTCCAGTTGGGTCAAAGTGCAGCCAAGTCTTTTATAACGTGCCATAAAATACAAACTGCTTCTGTTTTTGGGCCTTCCTCTCTTCCTCCTACCTGGGGGCTCCAGGTTGTAACTTGCCTGGTGATGTAATTATTTTTAAGATTATCTTTTTGTGTAGATTTTTTGCCAGAATTACTTCTGGTGTCCCTAGAAAATATCCTGTCCCAAAACAGCTGGCTTGTATATTATCAAAAATTTACAGATCTTCTTGAGACAATTGTTTAAAAATGTTTTATAGTTCCTTGCGGGTGTCATTGTTTTCCACCACGTTTGTAAAGGAGCACAGATTTGACATCGCTGATAAAAGTATGAGATTTTTTTGTTAGTGCAGAATCACTTGAGCTGCAGATATTATTTAGCCCCACTGCTTGTTCACAGTGCTGCTCAGGTTGTTTAAAGACTTCATTGTTTCTGGTATTCCTAAATATCTTGCGATAGCAGATCATCTGCAGTGTCTAAGCCATTTATTTCTTCTAAAGAGTTAATATCTTCCTGATCCAGTCTGTTACTAGCAAACACCTTCACAGACTGCTTTGCATTTTAGGCCCTCATACCTTATAAATGTTGGATGATCCTAGTGAGCTCAATGGACACTCCAGAAGATTAGAAAATCTTCTGCATTGTGTTTCTATCAAAGTTATCAAAGGTCTTCATACAGTGTATGAAGCCAATCTAGAAAGGGAACTTCCAGTCAAAGAGTTCCTTCATTTAAAAGCAAAGTGATGCAGTTTGTTTCTCACAGGCTCTTTCATTTTTAAAAACATCTTGCTTACTTTATATTCTTTATTCTAAAGTTTACATACAATTCTTTGGTCCTTGGTCAAACTTCTTCTGTTTGTATGTAAATGACCTTTAGAGCCCAAAAATTATTTTATCTTTGTGATGGAAAAACAAAATCTGAAGGACTTTCTTCTCTCTCAGTCAGTATGGTAGCCAATCACTTTGGTGGTAAAAGACTTTTAAATCATTGTCGATTTAAAAGACCCAAGATTCAAACTCCAGCTTGATGTCTTGAGGTGTTTGTTTCTTCAGTATTTCCACATAATGTTCTTTCGTCATGAAGTCCAGTAATCCCTCCTGCAACCAATCATCCTCACAACATGATGCTTCCACCCCAATACGGTATTCTCAAGCTTGTAACAATCCACCTTTTTTCTTCTAAATGCAACAGTGGTCACTGTGGCCAATCACTTCAGTTTTAATTTAATCAGAACATAGGACAGGCCTCCAAAATTTAACATATTTGTCCCTAAATGTCCATCATGGTGAATGATGCTTGTATTTCTGTGTATTTGTGTCTTCCAGTATGATTTTGTTGAGCTACTGGACGGTAGTCGACTCATTTCCAAAGACAAGCGAGCGCTCAGTGACGCAGACTCCATGTATGCGTACGTCGCCGGTTTCCACGAGGAGGAGCCTGGCGTTCGACACACGCGGTCCGTCAACGTGCTGGAGGCCGGCTTCATCCAGTACCTGGACACAGGAATCTGGCATCTGGCATTTTACAATGATGGACGGAACACAGAGCAAGTCTCCTATAGCACACTCGTCATAGGTAGGATCCATGTGTGTGTTATTGAGTACTGTGCGTCTTTGAGTGTCTTTCCTTTTGTTAGCCTGGCTTTTTGTAAACTAACCTTTACGTTAGTTTACAAAATATTTTTTATTTCAAACCGTCAAAGCAGCCTGCAAAGAATTGTTTTAGGCAATAAACGAATGTTGAAGGATCCTTTGCAATCTGTCTCTCATTCACCAATTGAAGTGCAAATAAAAGGTCATGGGGCGTATGTCATACAAACGTCTCGTCTTCTGATTAAATATCTGCTTAACTACTGATCGAAGCCCACTTATGTAATGCTTACTGGAACCTGCTGATTTCATATTGCAGTGGCACAATGGAGGATTTTCTGCTTTACCATCCCAAAACCCAACATGCCACAGGAATAATAAAATGTATTGTTCCTATTGTTCTGGTAAGCTTGTTCCAAAACTGGCTCAATGACGTAAAGGCTGAATTTATTCTTGTAAATCGCTTTGCTGCCACAAATGTGAGCTGAATTCACATTCCCAGCATGAGCTAGACCATGTTCCTGTCACTTTTCATAAGCAAGTCTTCTGAAATAACTTAAATGCTGGCAGATTTCGCTTGACGATGTTTGAAATTAGGATTTAATCAGTGTTAATGTGATAAAGCTGACTTTATAGTTTTAAAACCAAATACTGTGTAAAATACAAAACAACTGAGACTAAACATTTCCTGTTTTCAGTGGCATAGGATTCCTCATGTAATTTCTATTTAATAGGCTGGTGCACTGCCAGAACATTGAGAGATTTTTTAAAACCTTTTTTGTAATGTAGAAGTGTCTTTGGTCATTGATTATTTTTTGAACAGAAGAAAATTGTTCACTGCCCGTTTTTATGTGAATGTTGTCCAAGGGTCTTTGATTCACTTACTGCCTTAAGAGATTCTTATTGGACTTGCACCCTTTGAATATCAAAAAATGCTCTTTTATCTGTAATATTTGAAGCAACAGCTTCTTTATGTTTGAGGTCATTTTAATGCAAACAGGAGTCAGCATTGCACAAGAGTACAATACTTTCTGCTCATTCTTTATAGCATAATTACTGATAGATTTTAATTGGACTTTTCTTGCAGCTTTTCCTGTGGGTATGATAAGACTAAAATCAAAATCTTGCAGCAGTGCAAATATAAGTAAATACATATTTTTGTTACAAGGTAAGTTAATGTGGTTATCTGCACAATATTCTGACATCAGAAATATGCCAGCACACAAACTGAAACCACAAACACAAGATGTGCCATCTGCTGATTGCAGACTGTATATTGTGTGTGCTCTCCGATTATGTGCATGTGTGCTACTCGTACACATATGCAGCTGTGTTTTTTTTTAAAAAACACACACACACACATTTACAGGTCTTCATGGCCGGTTGTACTAGTCACATAAGAAGAAAAAGAGCCAGCGAGACAGCAGGATAATTGGATTTTTAAATGTGTTGATGGGGCCGACTGGCTGTAACAACAGCAACCACAGACGATTGGTTCTCTATGCAGCCTCACTCTGTGCATGTTATTTCTTAAAATATTCAGTTTCATTTCAAATCTACCTAATTAATTTTCACAACTAAATTCTCCCTTTCTCTT
The DNA here is from genome assembly GCA_010277075.1 of Poeciliopsis retropinna. Classification (NCBI taxonomy): domain Eukaryota; kingdom Metazoa; phylum Chordata; class Actinopteri; order Cyprinodontiformes; family Poeciliidae; genus Poeciliopsis; species Poeciliopsis retropinna. The sequence continues at coordinate 19,855,681 of VMRM01000013.1, read as the reverse complement.
TCTTGCTCTCTCTCTCTTTCTCATATTCACTTAATCAGAGTCAATTATGGAGTGTCCTCAGAATTGTCACGGAAACGGTGATTGTCTCTCAGGAATATGCCACTGTTTCCCGGGATTTCTGGGGCCTGACTGCTCTCGAGGTAAATGCTCATAGAAAAACACTCAGCCACCCACAGAGAAGCAGTTATTGTTCCGAGATTGTTATCCCAGCAGTAAACGTGACCCGCGCACTCCGAAGTCTCCGTCGGCTGCTCTGTACACTTGCCTTTCCATTTTCACAGCCTTCATGTTCCCTGGGTTGGGGATCAACTTACCGCATATTATTTTAGACACACCTGTTTATATCTTTTTGCATAGCCTAAAGCCAAATGGAACCTCAGATATCACAGGTCAAAGGCACCCACTGCTATTTTATGAAATATCAGAAAACTTTGTAGCAAACTCATCTTGTTCTTTCTATTTGTGTAGCCTGGACAATAATCTCCCTTTATGCTTTTATTAAAAAGACAGTGCTGATATAAAAGTGGAGGAGAGCGGTTACAGGAGCCCGGCTGTCAGAGGAGGAAGAGACCAGAAATAAAAATTGTGTTTTTTCAGGTGCAACAGTGCTTGAAAATAGGACAGTGTCAGAAAGTGTCTTGGGCTGATGTGTGGGGGATTATAATAGAAAATAATTGGTGTGTTGAGCATTGTTTGGCGCCGGTGTTTTCTGGCCTTGTTTTTACCCTGGATTCATCAATCAAGTAAGCAAGCTGTTCGCATCTCAAAGGAATAATAGAATTATTTTACTCACACAATAAAAAAGGTAACTATAAATATTCAGACAAAAGCTTCTCAAGGCCCCTGGAGCTGTTTATTCCATTTAAATCATAAATTATTCAGATTTTGACTAATTGCAGATTTTGTTGGTTTTCAAAAATTTTTTCAGGAGGGGGTGATTTACTGCCCGACTAAGTCTTCTGTCTCCATGTATCTAATTCAGCTGCCTGCCCGGTCCTGTGCAGTGGGAATGGCCACTACTCCCGTGGCCGCTGCCAGTGCTACAGTGGGTGGAAAGGCACCGAGTGTGACGTCCCGTCCAACCAGTGCATTGACATCAACTGTGGAGGACATGGCATCTGCATGATCGGAGCCTGCATCTGCAACACTGGTTATAAGGGAGATAACTGTGATGAAGGTAGGAAAAAGAAGCCCACCAATACAGTGGGTTTGTTGGTATTTGTTTATTGGTATCTGTATAGATATGTAATAAATGTTCAACTTAAAGCAGCAGTTTGTCACTTTCATTTAAAAAATGTTTAATAATTGCTGAAACTGTCACTATGTTATGGTAGCATGGTATAAAACTGATACCCTGTGAACAATTTGACCTCCTCTTCCTTCTCCCAGTGGGAATTAGAAACAACAAAAGAATGATCTTAGTGCTGTCAATCATGCTCATGTATCACCACTACACTACAGTGACTTCCCGCAAGTACAGTCTGCCTTGAATTATAAGTGGAGTTAGCATAGCTACCGGTGACAGGAAATAAGTGGTTTTCCTGGAACGGTAATTTATTGTTTTTATTAGCACATTTAGCAGCGCTTACTCAAGGTTAATTGACAGCTAAATGCTCCTCCTAGCTCTGATTGGTTGCTTTTGACCGGGGTTGCTGCATTTCTTCGGACGACAATAGACGCTTAGAGAGGAGATAGACTTTTTTTTTTCTTTACAAATTATTTCTCTCGTATTACAATACAGTGACAGTTAAAAAAAAAGTATTATTATTTATAAAAGTTACATACTGCAGTTTTAAAGTAGAGAACAACTATCATGAGTTTTTGCGTTAGAACTTGAAGTGTTTGTGTTTTGACATTGTTAAGGGGAATCTACCTCACAACTGTCAACACAACAACAAATCTTTGAAAACCCACATCCACACTCTGTTCTCTACATCACTAATGCATCAGTTTGTGAGCTGTTACTAACTCGCTTAAAAGGCAAACCATGAAATCATTTTCTAGACACGCTTATCAAACGAGATCTTTACTGAAGACAGTGTGCAAAGGCCAACATTAAGGTGGACCAGAGTGGACAAGACAGAACGTACTCTTCTCAGTGTTTAACAGTGATACTCCCCCTAAGACTCTTTACCAAACTGAGGAATCTGAGACTGAACAGGCAGCGGAGAACACTGGTGTTCAGCTGCTTGTTACACTGGGAAATTACAGTGTGGGCACCTTCCTTGCTTTTCTAATGTTATTATGAACATAGGGTGGGTTTTAAACCCATCCTATCACCTTCTAGTAAAGCACAATTGTGAAGTTTGTCGATCACGCTGTAGTTCTAAATCTTATATCTGGTCTGCAAGCCTAAAGAAGGGAAGTGGGAAGGGAATTTCATTTGTTGGCAGGCAGACAGTCACTCTTAAATTTTAAAACACCCCCTGAACTTCGCCATATTTTATTACAGCCAAAGACTTCACTGCAAAGTCTGTGTATGGCAGAAGATGATTTATTTATTCTGTAAGCACAGCAACCCCAATGTATCAGCATCAGCATTTAGTGAGAAATGGTTCACGTTAGGTTAAGATATATAGTTTTGTAGCTGGTATGCCAAGTACTGAAACACTGAAAGGCTGACCATCCCGCCTGATGTGTAACAACGATGTACCTGTGGCGAGGGTAATCAGCCTCAGCCGCCCGAGTGTCTATTTTTACAGGGACAACACCTTCTTCCACACATCCTGATGCTCTGGTGTTCACAGGTTTGTCACCTGACAAAGACAGGAGAGAAAAGTTAACGTCTTCATGGCAATTCCTAAAATATTCTGTACAGTCACTGTAGAGTGTGTTCTGGACCCGGGGATGGGCTTGTGATTCAGAATCTACTTCAGCTGAAGATCAGAAAGCCCTGCAGAGAGTGGCCAAAGTAGCAGAGTGCTGCATCAGATTAGCCCTAGCATCCCTGCAGGACATTTTCCTCCCAACACTGCAGGACCAGAGCAATTACAATCATTAGGCAAATCTGTTTTCTGCCTGCTGAACTCAGCCGAATGGTTCCTGTGCCTGATGACTTGAACTGCGAGAGCACATTAAAGCTTGTTGCTACAGATTATTAGGCTTCTTTATCAGAATGTGTCCAACAGCCACAAGCATTGTAGGAACTGTTAACCACTTTGCTTTATGTGATATTTTGTTAATAGCTGTCATAATAATAATAATCCCATTAGCTCTCATCTTTTCTGTAAGGACTTCATCAATGCAAAGTGACAATTTAAAGTGTTAAACTTATAAAAAAAAAATTATGGCAGTTAAACATTCTTAGGTTTATGAAGGTTAGCATTAGCCCACCCAGGTGCTTTCCAACCCCTGGGTGGGATAAAGGTGCATTGTTAATGTAATTAATCCCTTGTTAGTTTTCACCTTTTCTCCCTACATGAATTTGACCACCCAGTGGCTAAATACATAACAGTGCAGATTTAAAGCTAATAATCTGAATGACCTATGCACACCTGCTTGAGTTACCCCTGCTGAAAAGTAGCTTATTAAAATGATAATGTTCCTGCTCAAATTAATTTACTCTAATCTGACATACAATTACACATCAGTGGTTACACTACAGTTGCTAAAAGCTTAGACAAGTGACATGGTGTACATTACAGCAATTTAATCGCAGCCAGTTGACATTAATTTGGCATTCGCTCACATACAGCGCACTACGCAGGTTCACAAATGGACGGCAGAGTGACTTTATATTCAAATCTTTAAAGAGTGCATAAAAGCAGACATAATGAAGATCATTTATATGAGGGGGTGGAAGCCGTTTTGGGTGATGAGGTGAATTATGTTTATAACTGGATGTGTTTTCTCTGCGTTCTTGACAGCATTGATTAAGCATTTTCCTTTAATCACATTTTCTCAGGTCTGTGTGTTCATAAATGCAACAACATGCACAGGAGTCTGACTTCTAACACCGCCCCAATTTCATTTGCACTTCTCCTAAGCCACTTAGCTACACAGTCAAGTCACTCTGGGCACCACCTTGGTCGTAAAGCTGATTCAAATCAATACTCTCTCTGTTGGCTACAAAAGTCGATTATAATTTTTTATTACCATTTCTCTGCAATGTCGGTAAGTTTAAATGAGCCTTTAAACAAGAAGGAAAGTTGTACATATTTTCTCTGTTATGCTGCCGTTCTGTTTAACAACACACTTTACAATGTCCTGGAGGTTTCGTGCAGGCTTCCTGTAGAGGTTCGCATTTCTGTTTGATCACAGACAGAAATAAACCGACTCTTAATCAGGAAATTAGCATTAACGCAACAGTTTGCGTTAAAGAGTATCCAAATTCAGGATGCAAATTATTTGAAACTCATAATATTTGTTATCTCTAAAATCAACATATCAGAACCAGGATATCACAAATAGCTAAAAACGCCTTCACATTATCTTGCATTGGATTTTCTGCAGCTTATAGAAATAATGCTGCTTTTATTAAGTCATTGCATTACCTGCACATCTGATACCATAATAAATTATGATCCACAGCCAAGCCAGACGTCCACAGGTTTTTTGGGATAAGTTATGAATTTAGATTACTTTTTTCCATAATGCATGTCAGTTGAAAAGGTTTGTTCAATAAACAAACAAGATAGTGATTGAAGGGTTGCACAACAGCAGCCAAAACAAGCCAATCAGAGACATGGAAAAGACATAAAAAGACCCTAACAGATCGAGTCCTCTCCATTTTGTATTAGCATCATGACCTAAAGTTTTCAGCTATGCATCTTGCGTCTTCATGTCTCTATCTGGGATGTGCAAATTGAACAATCAACTGGATGAATGTGCTCAATTTTATTTTATTTTTTTTTTATGTCTGTAGTTAAATAACGGTTCAACAAGCAGAACAGATTTAATCACAATGACATGACATACAGAAGCTAAATTTGCACATTTAATTTTAAAATTCTGTGTAACATGTCTATCAAAAGTGTAGTGTTTGTCTTTTCAGGAAAACTAATCTCAAAACTGTATGAAAATACACAAATCACACCCTGGCAATAAAAGACGGGTTTAATCCAAGTATGCAAAGCGTGCTTGTGTACTGGTGTTTTTTTCTTCTCACATTTTAGGCTGACAACTGGAAAAGATTTTCAATGATATCTGGTCTCTTGCTTAAAAATAACTTATGTTCTTGTTACAATATTAAAGGAAAAATAAAAAAATCCTGCAGCACTCTTTCTCAGCAGCGTCTGTTAAATTAGTAATCCCTTCTCTCCATCTGTCTCCAGTGGACTGCATAGACCCCAGTTGTTCGGCCCATGGGGTGTGTATCCACGGCGAGTGCCACTGTCAGCCGGGATGGGGTGGAGCCAGCTGTGAGATTGCCAAGGCCTTGTGTCCGGACCAGTGCTCTGGCCACGGCACCTACAACGCAGAGACCAGCACATGTGCCTGCGACCAGAACTGGACGGGACCAGACTGTTCTTTAGGTGGGTCATTTCCAATGAGCTGATATTTACAAAAAATAAAAAAATAAACAAGTGTACGTTAAATTTTATTACTGTGCTACTTCACAGACTAGCCACAGTAGATCAGATATTGTCATTTGGTTTTGTGTAGTTTTTGTAGTACTACAACTGTGGAGTGGTATATTTAATATATATTTAATAACAGCACAAACAAAGACAAATTTTGCAATATGATATGTGCATAATGTGATCAGAAGCATGTAGTCCTAACAGCCTGAGGCAGAAAGCTGCGTCTCTGGTGGTTCTGCTTTTGATGTTGTGGTACCGTTTGTCTGATGACGACGGTTCCAGAAGTTCATGGAGAGGGTGTGAGCAATCTCTGGCAATAATTAGAGCCCTGTCCCTGCTGCGGTTCTGAAGCAGAGCCAAGATGGAGGGAAGGGGCACCATAATGACTTCCTCAGCCCTTTTCACACGATATTCCTCAGACGTTTTAAAGAGCCATGTTAACAAGTAATGTAACAAATATGATCGTAATTAATAAGTCAGTGCAACAATAAATAAAAAAAATGGGAAAAAGTGCAATTTACTTTATATGCTTTTGTAGATACCCACACACACACACATTCATACATATGGCTTTAGTGACATTTTTAACTTTGATTCAGACATCACAGTGTTGGGTTTAAGATGCTTCGCCACAATTATTGTATGAAGTTTGGCGTCAACTTGGAAAGATGAAAGCAGTTCATACTAATTTTGATCTGAATGAGTATCTTAAAAATCCCAAGTTTTCTGGTTATATTTTAAAATTAAACATTTTTACAACCCTAACAACCACGCAGGACAGATTTGATGTGAGAGAACTAAAGTGTTATGGTGAGATTTTCTAGTAGTGGTTGAAGCGAGTTAGCAAAGGAAGGCAGTCAAGTGTAACAGAGAGCAGCATAAAAAGTAGCTTAGATGTGTTTCCGGCTTTTGTCTTGAGCATTTAAATTTTTTTTTTTTTTCCGGGAATAAAAACTTGACGTTCTCTCATCAGCAACAGGATCAGAGCAAATATAACTTCTCACGCAACTGTTATCCATGCCACGTCTTTAAAAGTAGATAAAGATCAATTTTAATAAAAAAATTAATAATCGGCATCATTCCTGACTTGCTGATATGGTCATTTATCACTGCTGTGGTGCCACAGCTCTCGTGGCTCATTTCTGAAAGGATAGCAAGGTTTAATTTCAATGTAATGTTAAGCTTTTTCTACTTTTATCAGGACCGGTTACTTCAAATATGCTCTCAGTGTCTGCTTTTTGGAGACAGAGAGACGAGAAGCAGTAAAAAGGGAGATAAAACGGAGGAAAACTGAGGAAGAATGCAGATCAGTAACAGATGGCATGACATAAAAACAAACAAGAGGAAGGGAGTGTGTATGCGCGCTCTCACTTCTGTTTGTGTTGCCTCAAGCTGTTATAGCAAGTATTGTCAAAACCATCAAGCACACATCCAATTAAGTGTTGTGTCTTAGTAGCATCCACACGTGCATACATCCTGCACTGATACAATATTACTTTTGGTGTGCTGTTGACCTTTTCCTCAGGATCTGTCAAAACATTCAAATACACAACCATCAAACACACGTGTGGATAGATACATCGACATTCAACCTAAGGCACTTCAGTCCCTTATCAGAGTTTAGCAGTGTGGCGTATAATCTCTCTTTCTTTGACGCGGACTCACACAGCCACGCTAACGCAGGCTGGCTGTGGGAGAGCCACATGGCCGCTCACAAACACAGCTGAGTTCACACTGCCGTGCTTTTGTTCTATATCAAGCTTTTCCTGACCAGGCTTTCATTTGGTCATTCGATATAAAAACACACAAATCAAAGGGAAATCGCAGGCAGTGAAAGTAGCGCATAGCCTCACTTTCCAGTCTCAGACAGTCCTGACCTCTGGAGGCATGACTTGCACAAGGTCTGACAGTCTATCTGCATAACCTCTATGTAAAGGAAGCTGTGAGATGTTCCACCCATGATTGGAGTTTTTTTTTGCCCAGAACATCCTAAAGACTGGATGGTGTAATTGGATTGAGAAAACTTGGACAGCAACTCGAGCTCATTGTGTTCTTCTGATCACTCAGTGTGTCAGGGTTATCCTGTTGAACAAACAAAATGCTCTGAGTCATAATTGTTTCCATAAAGTATTTTATCAGCGTTAATTCTGTGTACAAGTTTTTTTTTTATCTGTTTATCCCAAAACATGTTTTGTATAGATTTAAACATGATGCTGGCGTGAGAAACTTCAGATCCTGATGGCATGTAAGCAAGTGGTGGGATCGCAACAAAAATGTTATTAATTGATGAGCAGCTCCGAATAAAAGGGACCTTATTGATTAAAGTGTGTCAAGTAATCACGAGTTAAATTAATCAGGAAGTAGATTGGGCTGCTATGATTTTGGCGTCAAGCATTTGGCATGCAGAGGTCATTAAATATTCATCTGGGTAGACTGAGCCTCTGCATAGCATTGCATGGGATTGAGTTATTATTGGATCTTTGTCACCTCTGGTTTTTTGACATCTCCAAAAATACTGGCTGGAGATTAAATTCTGTATTCTACAGTATCGAGTGTGTAGGAAGAAAGGCAATGTTGCGGTGTTATTTACCTAAGCAGGGAAACATAAGACCGATATGTAATAGCTTGCAGCTTGCGGCATTCATCTGAGTAATGTGTGTGACTTTTGTGTGGGAGTTTTCGTCTTTATCATGCTGAGCTTTGTGTTTTGAACTTGCAGAGGTCAAACTGTTGCACAAATGTTGTCTTTGCTTTCTATGATATCTATGTGATCGTTTTTTCTGCAGTTCCCTGTCGTATCTAGTGGGTTTGTAGTACAACTTAAATAGAACGTATCAGCCTCAATATTCTCTACACTGCAAATAACTGAAAATAACAATTGAACGGGACAGTTTTTGGGACTTATCAATATAAAATCACTAAAGATGTTTGAATGTCATTATATTTGTAGAGTACATGCTTGATTCAATTTCACTTACCGGTAAATACTCCATCCATCTATTAATTGGCTGTGCCTGCTTATCCATGGAGAGCTGTGGGGGCTGGTGCCTATCTCCAGTGGTCTTTGGCAACACTCTGCACAGGTTGCCATTCCATTACAGGGTAGCACAGAGACACACAGGCCACACACACATACACACACACCCAAAGGCAATTTAGAGAGAGCAATTAACCTAACAGTCATGTTTTTGGACTGTGGGAGGAAGCCGGTGTACTTGGAAAGAACCCACGCATGCAAAGGACATCCAAACTCTACGGAGGCCAGGATTTGAACCCAGGACCACTTTGCTGTAAGGCAACAGCGCTACGAATAGTGGCATCGTGCAGCCCTGGCTAATACTCTCCAAAATTATTTGTTAAAGTCAGTTTGTGGGGTTTGTGTAGAAGAGGATTAGAGCCATTGGGGGGAAAAAGATTTTTGTCTTTAATCTCAAAATTCTCATTTTTTTCTAAGATTAAAATTGTTAAAATTTTTGTGCAGCAGCAGACAAATCTAGCTTTAAAACTCAGACTTGCCAAATTTGACACAGGCTTTCAGTGTGCAGATTTACAAATCCTATATCAAAGAACATGCTAACATAATGGACATGCAACAAAGAATTTTTGGTGATTTGGATTTAGACTGAAGATTGATACAGAATTAGAATTCTGATATTAAAGTAAGAATTCCAAGATTAATGTCATAATTTTGAGATTAAAGCCATAATTCTTGTTGTTTTTCAGTGACCATAATCCTCTTTTATAGTTTAAAGCTTTCTTTAAATGAAAAAATGATTCTTTTTCAGTAATTCTGGCAACAGAAGCTCTTGTTTTTGGCAACACAGGCAACCCTGCCATCTTTCTGGTCCATCAACAAGTCATGACCCTTTTACTGGTTCAGCAGTTTCTCTGCGCTTGCGGACACACCGTGACTCATCCACCAAGACAGTTTGACCCTTGTTAAAGTTCCTCACGTCTTAATGCTACCCCATTTTCATCAGGTTCCACCACATCAACTTCACAGACAGAGCGTTCACAGGCCTCTCTTTGAGGTCAAAATGTTACGTCTTCTTGGTGTATGCGGTTGAGCTGGGAAGAATGTTGCATGTTAAGCACTGACGCATCCAGATAAAGGATATAATGCATCTGCTTCTAGCTGCAACCTCCTTTATGGCTTAATGTTTGTTTGAGTTTTGCGAAAACAGAATTATGCCACCGTCAGCCGTTATACATAATCACCACGACATTCAGAGCGCAAAAGGTTTCAAGCTAACAGCTTGAGGTATTTCTTCATACAAGGATGAACTCCAAACCGCAGCGGCTCTACTGCTTAATTAGCCTTTCTGAGCTAATAACAAAAGGTGCATCACTACAGTCTGCAACTAAGTAGCACAGGTGTCACTGCTTTGCCGGTATGCTTTATCAGTGGACCCCAGCTACATGTTCTTTATGCCAGGTAAATTAAATGTGACTGGTGTCAGCTGCTGCAGATATTCCTGTTAATGCTAAAGTCAACAGGAAGAACAACTGTACTTTAAAAATCAATGCAATGCAATAAAAAGCTAACAATTACATTGTACCGTGTTGTTTTGCTCTTGCCAAGTGAATATGAAATTATTTTGAGGATTGCTGTATGAGGGCTTAAAACAATGTTCTACTTTATGTTGCCAAGCAATTGGATTGTTGTTTCACAGAGCAAGTGAAATATTGTGTCCTAATTTGCCTCTTATTCCTACAGAGGTGTGTGAAGTAGACTGTGGCAACCATGGAATGTGCTACGGTGGTATGTGTCGCTGCGAGGAGGGCTGGACGGGAACCGTCTGTGATCAGAAGGCCTGCCATCCGCTGTGCAGCAAGAATGGAGTGTGTAAAGATGGGAAGTGTGAGTGTGACCAAGGATGGACAGGAGAGCACTGCAACATTGGTAAGTGGATGACGTACAAACTAATTTTAGTTTTTGAATCCATGTTGTGTCAAAAAATATAACAGATTTCATTATTAGTCCCTCACTACTTGGTACAACTGCAAATTCTGCTTAATAAAGTTCTGTGCACACAAATATTTTCTGCTTTTGTTCAGCCTTACATGTTTCACAACAATAAAGAAATCTGACATATATCAAAGATAACGAGGGTGATTAAAAGAAGCAGTTTTCAGATGATTATTTTATTTATTGTGGGTAAAAATCTATCCAATATGGAGAGTCAAGAGTGCTAAAGTACAGTAAATAAATACCTTATGAAAAAAGTATTTAAATGTCATTAAATGGAATTAAATGCATAATAATTTATTAATACAGAATTGATTATATGTGCCTCAATTAAATGTATGTATTTTATTCTAAACATTAGGTATATTTATTTCACAATCTAATAAATTATTTCATATTTCTGTGCTTAGTCACATCATAAATTAATTGAAACTGTCAACTTCAGCCATCAATCTCAATGGGCGGGACTAAGGCAGCTCTCTGGAGACCTGACGACTGAGTGGCTGCTGCAAACAAGGAAGTCAACCCAACTTATTCCTAGTTTATGTTGGCTGTTTAAATTAATTCATTATGTAAAATGTATTAAATCATAAAATAACTATATGAAGTTTTTTAAATTAAATCAATACATTTAACCAAGGCACATATAATTCTACAGTTGATAAATTATTTCTGCATTTACTTAAAAATAAATTGTGACACATTTAAATAATTATTTCATAAGTCATTTATTAATTGCGATTCAGCATTCTTCACTCTCCATAATCCAAACAAACCTGGCTTTATTTCAGAAATGCATTGCCTCCTAACAGTGTTTGCACAACACTTGGGAGCAACAGTTTGCCTTAAGAGATTCTTTGGTCAGCAGTGGTTTTTTACTGGGAACTCCCTCATTTTCTGTCAGTTTTTCTCTTTTTGCTAAATCAGAAAATCTGACCTTAACTGAGGCGGTGGGGGTCTGTGCGTGTCCTGGGTCTTTTGTGACCCTCTGAATGATGTGCTATCCATTCCTGTAGTAAATTAGATTGGTTGGCCACTCTGGAAGGGTTCCCCAGTGTTGAATGTTTTCTCCATCTGTGAATACCGGCCCTTGCTGTGGTTCACTGGAGTCCCAAAGCCTCAGGTCATGTAGCTTTTTCCGGAGTTATAGATGTGTGTTTCGTCCTTGTCTGCTCTTGAATATCTTTAGTTTGGGGCAGGAAAAAGTGTCTCTTTTTGGGGAACTTTTTTATGTTTAAAAATGTGGTCAATCCCAGTTAGTCCATGATCTAACAAGGGGACAGTCCAGAGTTTAAATCTGAATTTTTGTCTGAAAAAAAAGGCAAAAACAGAAGGGATCTGAAAGTGGCTTTATACCTTTTCACAGCACTACAAATTGTTGAATCAAAGTAGCTGTCTGTTATAATCAGTCAATCCAGTTATTAATTGCGATTCAGCATTTTTCACTCTCCATAATCCAAACAATCCTGGCTTGGATTATGATTATGTTGTTGTGTTATTAAAACATTTTTGTTTTATGAAAACAAAAATGTTTGTTTTACTAAAAACAAACATTTATTAAAATAAAGACATTCAAGTACAGTAAGATTTTTGCATGAAAATACAAAACTACACAAAAGCATAAAATCAAATCTCATCAGCTGAAGTTCTGAATGATTTAAAGTTCTTTAAAACATAAACACATCATACAGTCATCAATAACAGGCTTTACATTTTATCAAGTGCAATCATTAAAATCATCAATACACATCAAATATTTTGCTCAATATTCCATTTATTGTATCTCTAAAGCAAAACTAATCATGTGGGTATTTAGTCTTGATTTAAACGAACTCAGTGTTTCAGCTGTTTTTCAGTTTTCTGGAAGTCTGTTCCAGATTTAATAAAGCCAACATGATGTAGTTTATATCCCTTATTGATATAAACTGCACTGTCACTGAATTATATTCCCTTGTTAAAATTGATCTCTCTCTGTTGCTGTGGTCATTCAGCAGTGAAACTTCAGATTCTCAGGGTCTCAAAACTCTTCACGTAACGTTTTTTGCAGACGGGTTCACCTCAGTTTGTCCACCTGAGCTGAAGCTTTAAAAAAAAACAGTTAACTTCTTCAATCCAGGTTTCTATCAGCCTGATCCACCTTCACATTAAAGTCTGTGATTCTTTTTTATTTTTTTCAGACCTGCCCACACGTTTTGCACTTTGATCTGTTGGAGCTTGCTCCCCATCTGTTTCCTCCTCAGAGTTTCATTTTCAGCCCTCTTTTTACCCTCTTCAATAACTCTCGGCTCCCTAGCATGAATCCTCTCTTATGCTCTTTCAGGTCACTGGTGCGCCAGGAGTTTTTTTTATTTTTTATTTAAATCATCCATCACAGACATATATGTCAAATGAAATCTATGTTATTGCCATATTCCTTCTTCATATTCCACTTGATTTGCTGATCTTTTTTTTTTACCTGCATGGAAAAGAAGCAACATGCGTGATGCCCATCTGTCGAGGCAAATTTACACCACAGATTGTGCTGCCAAATAACCAAACAGCATATCTGTGTCTGTGCTGGTTACCTGCATTTTCAGAACTCATGCATATTCAAATGTAGATTTGGAGGAAAAATTGCACATACCAGGGAAAGCACATCATAGAAGATATAATTTGTCACCTTGTCTATATTAAATGTCTTTATTGTACAGAGAATTAGCCAAACAAGTGTCTAAGTAATACTGTGCAATATGTACTTTATGTGCATTTGTACTGAAGGAAACAAAAGACTATTGTTTCCTTTAGCTCCTTCATTTCATTTGCATGAAATGAAGAAGCAGTTTATTTGAAATGAAAAAATGTGTAAGGTAAAAAGCAAACGTGATAATGATACAACATCCCAGTGAAAGTGATTTGTGTTCATTCAGATCATATATAACAATTTAATGCAGCATAAATAACCTCAGAAAACACCACTGACTTTCACAATCGATACGTGTGTCTGTAAGCTTGTACATTCTTTAGGGCTTTATCTATCTAGACCTGAATCTAACTGCAAAAAATATATGTCACTTCTCTTCTTTTGTTTGTGTTGGAAGGTTATTGTTATATTCTGATGCACGGACAACTGGTATCCGCTGAAGGAGTGCAAGCTTTTCACTCTGGATGAACTAACTATCATTAGGGCTTTGTTCTCTGTGAATACGGTGCTGAGAAAAAAGCAGACTATATGTCGAAGTGAGGAGATGAGTTACTGAAGGTTACAAAAGTTTGATCACAGGAGCTGAATGTGTCATGTAAAAAGATGTGAGCATTCACTATTCAGTTTTATAAGAGCTAAAGGAAAAGCTATCACTGTTATTCTAATGTCTCATCAAGTTGTTGACGGCGCCTTTGTGTTGTTGGATATAAGATTTATCCAGCTTAACTAATGTCCTCTGAGACTCTGACCGACTTCTGCTCAGGATCTGTTGGAAAATGTGATGTCACTCTAAAGTTGTTCACCATTCCTGGTTAGCTTAAAATAACCCAGCTGACATACTGCTCTGTTTTATTTCCTTTTCCTAATGCTTCTCCAGAAACTTTGTGAAACAAGGAAATAAATTATTAGATTTGTGTAAATGGGAAGTTGATCTTCTTTGTTTATCCTTTCTCTTTTGAACCGCTGGAAATTAAACTAATTTTTTTCCTGCTGCATATTTTCTTAACTAAATTCTGTTTGTGTCTATCTTCCTTTCTTTCCCAATTGTATCTTTCTTCACAAAGCTCACAATCCGGACATTAGAGTAAAAGGTAATGTACTCTTTTCTCGTCTTTACTTCATCGCAAGCTATTTTTATTCTTCCATTCTTTGCTTTTCTTAGTATGTTCCCTGGAGCTGTCGCTTTTTAATAGTTACTTCTTTAAAGTTTTACTTTTTGATATCCAGAATATGTTGGGATTTTCCTCTTATCATTTTGATATTTTCTCTATTTATCATCTTTTTGTATTATGAGGCTAAATATACTTCACAGAAGCATTCCCATGTAGTTCATTTGGCTTCTTATTTTATGTTGTGTTCCTCTGTTTCATTTCTGAAAACATGAGCTTAGTGTCCATTTAAAAACTCAGCTTAAGCCTCTTCAGTTAAACCATGCAACAGTAGAGTTTGTTTTTTGATTAAAGTAAAATTTCAAAACATAATTTTGTTCACAATAATGACTTGCGTTAGGTTTTGGTCAGTGATTTTAAGCGACATTGAAAACAAACCAACTGTATGACATTGTAACATGTTAGCATCAGTGCCCTTTTTTAAGCCAAATGTACATATTAGAGAGATACAGTACAACAGTCAGACACCCAGTTGAAGAATAACCATGCACCCAGGATTCAACAAGACTTGTACCAAAAAAATATATTTAAATTTATTACACAAACTCCTCTAAAGTTCCTCCAAATTTATTTCTTTTCAGCTGCACCTCTTCTTGTCCTCGTTAAAATCTTACAGTGGAAGCCATTAAGACATGAAAACAAATATATCAACCTTAGTAAGTAGCCTAGTGAAAGACTGGGGCACTACTTTGGTGAGTTTAACAGTCTGGACCTCATCTTAATTTCTCATTCATACACACACACCCCACCCTCCCACACCACACACACACACCATAAAGGAGTGTTGTCTGTCCTGATGCAGGATACGTGCTGTGCTGCAGAGTGTGGGATTGAGCTCCTGTTCTTCTTACTGAGCCGCACAGCAGAGCACAGATACTTTCAGAAATGAATAGTCGTAATTAGCAAAGTCATTACAAGAGCTTGATCAGCAGGGTCATGTATAATCTGCTGAACTGTAGCAGTTTTAGGAATAGAAATGATCAAAATAGTTCTTTGTTTCACTGATCATTGAAGGAATCATTTTCCATTAGCTTTTCTGAAATATTATACATTGTAATTTATAAATTAGCATGCTAAATGACTGTTCAACCTACTTTTAGTTGGCAATAAATTATAACTATGGTTGTCTGTCAAGATTTTCTTGTTCTCAATCGTTTCCTTTATTTAGACTAAGCATTTCCCAGAGTCAAATCTGAGAGGTGCATATTTTACACACCACACTTAGACAGTAGAGAGGCTTTGAAACATTTTTACTAACTGGGGAGATCATAATTTTCCAAACCAGGAGCCGTTTACTTTTGCATTTCGTGTGTTTTCTTTCTTTTCCACAGTGTTGTGTAAAATAGTAAGAATAAATCACAGAGAAACTGGCAAATTCATTGCTTCAGTTTGTGATTATATCTTCAGCTGAGTTGATATTTACAAGAAAAATACACAATTAGTGTCAGAATTATCTTTTCATACCTGTATCCATATCCTTATCAGCTGCTGAGCAGCTCCATCTGGAGCAGACTGTCGAGATAAAGACAGACTGGACCATTGAGTTTTTTTAATAGTGGTGACATGATTTGAAATTTCTCTGCAGCTAACTACAAAATCACATATTAACAGTGTAAATTAACAAGCCTCAATCCCATGAATAGTAACTAGTTATTTAAGTAACACCAGACAAATTTTTCTTTGCAATTTTAGTGAAGTCAAAACGGCCATGTTTTTGTCTAAATCTAACACTTGTCTTTACTTTGTAAATATTCCGACCTTGTTACAGATTCTTTAAACATGCTGCAAGCATTTCCAAATCCTTTATGCTTCATGGCAGGCCGAAATTGAAAGTTCAGAAATATTAAGATAAAGCAGCTGTCTTCCTCTGGTAGCCACAGGTTCTGTGACGCTTCACTGTGAGAACAGTCAGTTGTGAATAACCAACTAAAGGTTGTCAACAAAGCAGCCCAAGCCTTGAATCCTTTTATCATCAGTCCTTTTTTTGTTGTTGTTGTTGTTGCTTTTTTTTTTTCTTTTTCATTTCTATCATTATCACGTAACACAACATGGGCACAATCTTTATTAATCTCTTTAAGGCCCTGCTTATTTGTTCGACAAAACCGCTTGACATTCAGCAACAGCCTAAGGCTGCACCATATATTGTGAATATGTTTGTCATTGCATTAGCCGTGTGTGCAACATTCATATCGTCAAGGACTATTTGGAGTGCAATAATTGCTTGATGATACATCCCAAGTGTTTTTATCTTGGATTTTACATGCTGATACAATGTTTAGCCAGTTGGACAAAGTCTCATGGCAGCAGAGGCTCACATGGGATGGAAATGACATGAAATGCGAAAGGTTACAGTGACATGGGCGCACAGATGAGAAGGAGATATAATAGCCTCAATGTTTACCAATATTATCTCAAGATTATTTAATATTGTGCAGCCCTAGAACAGCTGATCATCATTTAAAGACGAATGCAATCAGTGGCATGAAGCAAACATCCAAATGTCTGCAGCAAAGTTGATAGCAACTGCATCAAATAACATTCCACACAAGAGATGGAAGGAAGTATTTTTTTTTTTATCCAGCTTGAGTTACCTCTCTATTGCCAGCTAAGGGTGTGTCCAAATTCAGGGACTGCATCCTTTGAAGACCACATTTGGAGTCTGATTACATCACAGTGAGATGACAAAGGCTGCTGAAATTTGAAGGGTTCCTCCCACTCCAGCCCACAAATATGTCCCTCTTTTCCCTGCGTTTAACGACGGGTATTCTTCAGAGCCAACCCTACCCCAAGATTCAATGCAGGCCGAACTGGAGGGGTTATTGTGACGATGGCAGACAAAGCGGGAGACAAGTACAGTTCTATATATAACTGTATTAAAATCTAAATGTGCAGAAATTTAAAGCTTGAAGCGGGCGTGGTATTATGGAAGAAGAGTAGGGCAATTGGGAAAAAAATAGAAATCTCACTTTAATCTCAGAATTATGTCAGAATTCTGAAAAAAAGTCAAAAATCTGATTAAATAAGTCAGATTTTTTTTTTTTTCCCAGTGGCCTGAATCCCCTCCCGCGTGTCAGACTTTTGTCATTTATATATATATATATATATGTATTTTAATATAGTTTTGATATAAAATAAATGTATTGAATAAATTAATTAATTCAGTTATTAAAAAAGACTAAATACGCAAAAACAATCAGGAAAATGTCAAGCTCCTGTTTTACTAGCTTTTGTGTAGCAACGTCACAGTTGCTAGGCGACAGGACATATGCAAATGTAATGGCGGGAATAAATCTGAAGACTAGACATTTTGATTTCACTGCAGCTGGTTTTCGCGGGGAAAAAAATGAATTTGAACACACCCCATGTTGTGAGTAAACTAGAATACAATGAGGTTAATTTGTCAGATTAGAAGTACCTTTTAAAAATATCAAACTTCAACCATTTATTCAGCAGACCTTTCATTAAGTTTACATTTCTGACTTAAAAAAAAGTTTTTTATTTGTTTGACGTTATATTGTAATTTTAAAAGTTGTGTCTTCGTTACCTACAAGTGGACAAGCATCATAATTAACAGAGATAAAGACATCAGTCTATGTGGAGTTAATCTAGATAAAGTGTCTCTCTTAGTCAATTGAATTACAGACTCTAATTAACTTTTCAGTAACTCTCCTGCTTGTGCAGATTGAAAAAGAGAGTGGCTAATTGTTCTGCTAAGTAATCGGAGTAACTAAAATTGGCAACACAAGATTTTATCAAGGTGTTGCTTTGTATTTTATGCAATAAAACATTAAAGAAACAAGCTTCTCAACAGATGGTGTACAACACTACGATTTCTAACTGATTTAGAAAAAAATACACAATTTGAAGTGTGAAAAAAATCATGACTGCATACACTGTGATATCTTAACTTAGCCATATTGACTGCCTTTGCCAAATATGGCTAAGGCAGCCATATTTGATTTTGTGATCAGTTTCCAAATTTACAGCACCGAATTTTGATTTCATGATGAATTCCTGAAGATTTTTCTTTCCATATGGTACTTCACCACCAACAAATAGAACAGAGCATTAACTCAAACTTAAACATTCATATTCAATAAATTAAAATATTGATCAGATTAAAATAGCATTTTGAAAATGACAACTTTCAAGCAGGTCTTAAACATTTATGTTTTTAAAAGTTTTTTTTTTTTTTTTCCTTTGGTCTGATGTAATTCTAAATGTCATGTTTATATTAGCTCCAAGTGGAAAATCATCATAGTTAACAGTAATAAAGGCTTTCCACCATCCGTCTGTGTGTAATTAATCTATACACTGTGATTTAATTTACCAAAAAGTTCCTGAAATAAATGGGCTTTTCAATAATATTGAATGTGTTCGTAAACCTCCATATTATGGTTATGGTATTAAAGTTTTCAAGAAAAAAAAATATCCTTCACATGTTGAAAAAGATTTTTAAAAATACATGAAGTTGTTTATATAAGCTACAGGGCATATTTAGAAAAATGGCATGAGCATTTAATGTGAAACTGGAACATTTTGTGTTTGAACCAATAGAGTGGAGTAAGAATATATCTGATCTCTGGATAAAGAAAGATCTGAATTAAGCTGTTTTCATCCTATAGTTCTATGCTGTTCCCTTTATTTGACCCTGGCTTGTCCATCCTTTCTACCTTTTTCCTTTGGCTCCCATTTTCATCTTTCCATTACAGAAAATATATTTGGCAGTGCTGCTTTTGTTTCGATTTTACGTTTTTTCCCTAATTTTCCTCCCTCTCTCCCTCTTGCCCTCTCCTATTCTCAGGATATAAAGGTAATTCAAGCTAAAGACTTAAAGGCCTCACTGTCCCAAAATACTTCACTTTCTGTTCAGTTTTGCTTCTGGTTCATTCTAATTATTTTCAGTTTCCTGTTTATGGCTTGATTCTTTTCTTCACTCTCCATGTTTCAGTCTTTCCCTGGTTTGCAGTTTGTCTTTTTGTGTTAATATTCTCTCCCTGGACATGTTTGTTTTTGTTTTTTTTATGATTTCCTGGCTCCATCATGCCTGTTTTTGTCACTGATTCTCACACGAAACACAGCTATTGATGATATTGCACACCTGAACACAGATTAAATACAAAAACAGTATTGCACATGTGTACGTCATAAGCCAGAGCTGTGTGATTCCTGTTTTGTCTTGCTTCAACAAAGCTTGATTTCTGTGTGTTAGCCAGCTGATATCCCTCTGTCTTTTATCCTGACATTCTCGTCTTGTCCTTGTTTTCCTCTCTACTCCCCCATCTTTACTTTCCAGTCTCGTTCTTTCTGTCCAGCTGGGCTTTGCTTGGGTCTGGCACTCACTTTGTGTCTTTTTTTTCCCCTTCCTTTATTCGTCTATTTGCCAACCTCACTGTCTATTTTACAATAAAGGAATGCCAAATACAGGCATCAACTTAAGTCACTGGAGGCATGCAGTCAAAACCACCCTGTCCTCCCAATAATTTGTGCCTGGACTACTTGTCTACCTGTTGTGTTTTCACATGGACCAGAAAAGCAAGAGCGAATGAATCCATAATGCTAAAAGAACTAGTGGCAGCTTGTTGTTGTTTTCTTCAGATTTTGGTGTGTTTAAGCTTTATTTTCAAGGTGGTTTTTTGTTTTTTTGTTTTTTTCCTCCAAGTGAAGCCAGGAAACTTTCATTAGACAATTTGGGTTGCAGCATAGTTTTTAGTTCATGTGAAACTACAACAAAAGCGCATTTCACCAAAGGCTGACTGTCTTGTCTGTTTGTCAGTCTGTTTTTTTATGTGAAGGTTAGTGTGCCAGTCTCCATTATTTCTCTCTGACTCTATCTCTCAGCCTGTCAGTCCATTTAAAAGATTTATCACACTGGCTGACAGTCACCAAAAGACTTAAAACACCCAAGGTTTGAACCAGTATGACTTTTAAAGTTAGGTATTTTTGTACTGAAGCTGCTGACAGCCTTATGTTTTAAAATTTACAACTTCTTGCAGCAAAGATTTTTAAAAAATTCTTTAATGTTGGAAAAAAGCACCTGAAAAAGCATTTATGACCAAGTCCAGTCAGCACAGCTTTGGACACAAGTCCACAGACATTCATTCCAGCTTGCTCACTGATTTATAGGACGATTCCAGTTCCTTTTACACCCAGCTGAGCTTTTCCACATTTTCTTACATGACAGACTTTCAGCATATTAGAGTTAGATTTTATGTGTTAGACCATACTACAAGTGGCTAACGGATGTTTTTTTTTTAATTTGTGATGAACTATCTTAACTCTAAAACCCTTTAAAGATCCAATTATATGGAATCTAAGTTTGTTTAAATTTCATTAATATCAAACATGACTAAGTAATCTTTCTGCAATCCAGTCGTACAGCAAATCATGTTCAGATCAAAGAAGAATCTTCACAAATGTGGCCTCAGTAGCTGCTTTTCCATTTCTCAGTTTTCCGCTAATGTTGAAAATAAAACATAATTCCACAATTATGTTGTGGATAAGTTTGTTCATCCAATAACTCACTAAAAAGCATGCCATGCCATCCTCCAACTACTTTGTCTTCTTCTTCATGGTTTGCACCAGTGGCAACATCAGGTTGTTGATCATGTGACTCGTGTGATTGCAGTTTTGCTAAATAAACCAATTCTAGGAAGAAAAAAAAAAACTAATTTTAACGACAAAACCTTTTACCAAAAAAATTTATTTTCAAAATGTCAGCTGGTGCAATTATATGGTCAATGGAAACCCAGCTAGTAAGCTTCATTTGCAGTGTGCCAAATGCCACGTAGAAGACACATTAAGAACATAGAAGAAGGCACTCAAGTGAGATGAGACCTAATTAAAATTTTTAGCCTACATACAAAATGCAATGTGAGGTAAAACACTAACACTGCGCAACAGCTTAACCACAGGGAATCAAGGTGGTGGCAGCAAAGTACAGTGAAGAAAAGCCGTTGCAGGCTGCAAAGCCTTTGCTCCAAGTTGATTAATTACATCGAAAGGTGCTTCTATAAATACTGACTTCAGGGTGCTGAATACAAATGCACCTCACACAAAATTAGTTCATAAAAATGTAAAAATTTCACAACTCAGTGAAATTTTAACTGTATTCCTTTGTGTTAGTAACTTAATATTTTAATGTGTCAAGTTTTTGGTTACGAAGTGGATCAAATGTAGAAAGGCCCAAGGGGTAGGAAAACTTGATGCATCTTAGAACAATCAGATGCTCTTTGACCTCTGTGTGCAGTGAGATGTTTGATTTTTTTATTTATTTATGTTTTCCACACCAACAATGAGGTGCAGTTGAATATTTAGCAATGATTTATAATGGACTAAAAGGAAGCCCCAGCCAAACAGCTCCTTGTTTCCAGTAGAGATTTACTGACCTGTGTTGGTCATCATGCTATTTCAGAGCTGTAAATAACTTTACTTTTAATGCGCTGATTAATGTTTGTCATGGTTTCTATAATTTTATTTGTGGAAAAAAGAAGCAGCAGCGGCTTTCAGCATTTCAGTGCAAAACTGTCATCCTTGAAAAATAACAATAGACTGAGTTTTGTTTCCACAAGAATTGTCCCACTGTCCATTTATGAGCCTGTTTTCTACACTGAAGTTGCATTTCTTAACTCCATGTCTGTCCCCTGTGCCCAGAGGGCTGCCCAGGTCTCTGCAACAACAATGGACGATGCACTCTGGAAGCCAGCGGATGGCACTGCATTTGCCAGCCGGGCTGGAGAGGGGCAGGGTGTCACGTTGCCATGGAAACCCTTTGCACCGACGGCAAGGACAACGAAGGAGGTATACCTGGTGCATGGGCACTGTGTAATTAGTGGAAGCAGATGGTTAAATACATCACTGGTGTGTAAAGCATGGATAAAGATTAAATAAAATGTTAATGATCGGCGATAAAGAACTTAATGTGCCTGCAGCTCCAGCTTTGACATAGTCTGAATCAGCATAATGGAGGAGTGTGAATGCTGCGGGCAAGAAAATATCAATTCATGGTTTTTCTGCTCCATTGAATTTATTAACCTATTTGGGTGATACTACCAGAAATAACGTAGAAAGTTATGGGTGTTTCTGTTTGAGCTCTAAGTTTGCTAGCTACTGTTAAGTTGTTAAATAACCTTTTTTTTTCTGCTCAGCAAGGATTTTAGCTGAAAATAAAAAAAACACAAAGTTTCTAAGCACTAATGAGCATTGTGGGATTACTAACATGATGTTGCAAACCAAAAATGTTAAGTGCTTTCTTCTTCTCAGGCCTTCATCAAGAATGACTCAAACATTTCCACAACGGTATTTGGCAAAGGGCTGTGGCTTAAAAAAATACAGAGGTTTGAGCCACAGATGACAGAGAAATTTTAGCAATACAGGCATGGCATACATGACTATCCACTTTCTTGTCAACACCATTTAAAGTTCTAACACCCACAGAGTTCTAACACTGTCAAGTTAAGTGTGTAGAATACTTTGTGATATAGATGGTGTGAGTTGGAAGATGTATTTCCTGGGAGACCTGAACCAGATTTCCTCACATCAAGCTGTTCTTTACAAAGAAATGTCTAACTGTGCCTCCCGTCAAGCTCACAAGGGGTTTATTTATAGTATAAGGATCATTACAGACATGTGCACATATTTACACTTACTTTCTCTTTGTTCCCACTGGGTTTAAGAATCACAATCCAGCTTGTTAACCCAGGAAATCACAGGACCTGAAATCTAGTATGAACTAGGAATGTCACAATAGATCCAGGTCACAAAATTATTTATTTTATTTAATCTTTATTGCATCCCATTCAGATTAAAAATCTCTTTTGCATCTTGGCAAAGACTGAAAGCAGCACAAACATGCGTGACACTTAGTTCAATATAATCAAAATTTTTAGCTATTGCTAAAAATGGCTAAAAATCCCAATTTTTTCATTCTGTTCTTACAGTAAAAGTTTCACAACTTATTCACAATGTGACAGAGTTTGTATGGAAACAATAATTTGTGAAAAGTACTCCAATTCAAGTTTGACTGGTCTGAACCATAATTTAATGCTTCATGAAATTATATCAATGTACATCAATACCGCAGCCACATACCCAATGAAATTATTCACACTTAAATCAGGACTAACTGAAGACATTATTTATTTCCTTCCTAATGACTGAACTATAAGTCCGATAAAAACACAAAGAGCTTTCTGTTTATTTCTCATGTCTGCATTTTACTTATTGATTAACCTGAGATAGAAACATGTCAGCTTAATACAGTAAAAAAAATACCAACAGAGAGAGAAACAAACGCTGACTTTGCTGCTCTGAATTAAAGGGAACATTTCTAAAATTATAAATGAACTTTCTGAACCTTTTTATTTTCTCTAATTAAACTCGAATGGACGTTCAGAGTTCATTAGGCTCCCAGAAACCCTGAGGGAGAGGAGGTTCAGTTCAATCTTCAGAACACTTTTATAGCCACAGAACAACATAGATCCAGTTAGAAACCTGCTATCAGTCAGTGACCACCAGTCCTGGAGCCCACCCTGTCCCTCGGCCTGGGGGACAAGGAACCACTGCATACAGTTGTTTTTGGCCTCAGACGGTAATCTGTCTTACAGGTGTCAGACTGGGTTTTCTGGGTCACACTGAGGCAGGTTGTTAGTGTGACCAACCAAAAAGGGCAACTTGTTGCTGACCAAACAGGGTCTCAACAGCAAAAAAGGGAATTAAACAATGTCTTTCTACTTCCACATGATCAATTAGCTCTACAAGGACCTGTCAGGTGTGGGCAATGGTTTAACCTTGACTTTCTTAAAGCAAAATGATACATTTCCCCCATCAGAAGAAAACCTATCAATTTAACTGCATCGCACCAGACCTGACATTGTACCAACATTGAAATATTTCTGTAATTGTTGAATAAAATAGGTTTACTAAATCAAATAAGACTATTTTCACCTGCAGAAAGTGACACATTTGTCATTAATACTTAAGCTAACAATGTTACTTTCATACTTTTTTAGTTTTTTCACAGAATATAATGAAATCTAATGAATTTTGAGGGGCACGTTTTTGCAGTCAAAGAATTGATTTTGTAAATTAATACCTGGATCTGAAAAATGTCCTCCCAGTAGAATTAGGCAGTTTATGTTTGATCAATTTAAATAAGTTGTTGAAGTCAAGATAGATATTCCAAACTCAGTAGGAAACTGTAAAATAATCAGTAAAATAAACATTAAATTAATAACATCTTCAACATTATTAATTTAAAGATGTCAACCACAGTGTGGCTCCTAGCTAACAGTTAGCTGTTGTAATAATACAAACAACTCGTAGCATTTCTGTTACTCTGCTTCTCTTCAGTTTAGAGCGATATTATCTTATCTAAATATATATATATATCTTCTAATAAATAGAAGGACTATGCATGGAGTTGATCTGTTTACATGCACTGAATGTTAACTGTTACACCAGAAAGCTGCAACTTTTCAGCTGCTACATGAAAAGAGAACATGTGTAGTGAATGCTGATATGACAGTAGAGTTGAAATGCTGTCAGCTACCAGACTTCAAAAAGCCTTGTAGAGTGTTTAAATTACAGGCTATAGAGAAGGAAAGAGATCTGAATCAGCAACAGTTCTACTAGAAGCTTCAATAAAAATCTGCTTTTAGTTTTTTCTTGAGGGAGAGCTAACGCATTGAAAATAAAATAAAGAAAAAATGGCAGAGAGAGTCAAAGACAAAGGCTGATTTAGAAATAATGCTCTGGGCTTAAGTGTTATATCCAGCTCTGAGTTTGATGAGCGTGGTGGACTAATTAAAATATGGGCAACAAAGAGGAGCAAGAGAGAGAATGAAAAGTGTCAGAGCTTCTATGTGTTTGTGTGCCTCAGTGTAATCTCAGTCTCTGATGCCTGTTCACCAGATGTACAGCTGGTTCCTTTTTTTTTTTTTGAAGAAACTGAGACAAATAGCCACTGAGATTTTTATTACCCTGCATATCTCACCCTATCCTTCCACTCCTCCATCTGTCTTCACTCTTACTGCTCTTTCGCTCCGTGCCCTTCATATATTCCTCTAATCTCCTGTCCCTTCGTTCCATTTGTGCTGCTTGTTATTTGGGGGTGGAATGGCATTGCTCAGAGGCCAGTACAGAGCATTTATTTGGTCTTTTATCAATTGGCTACAATGCATTGCATTGGAGCAAAAATTACCACTTAGCTCTGAACAGATGTTTTGGTTCATTTTCTTCCATCAGTTTTAATTCGACCCAAAAAGAATGTACACTCACTGGCCATTTTATTAGGTCTTTATTCAGTTGCATATTAAAACAAATCAGCCAAGGATATGATTGTAGCTCAGCGGATCAGGGGCGGAGCGTCAGGGGGAACGGCAGGGCCCCGGCCCAGGCCTAAAGGAATGATCCGAACCCATCCGTGGTTCTGAACTGATTTGAATTTGTGTTGTTTCATCATTAGTGACCAGAAGCCTGATGTGTCTGTTGTTGTCTTGGTTTGTTGTACTTCATGTCAGATGGATTTCAAAATGACAGTCGCTCTCTGTGGTGGTGAAACTTGTAAGATCCGCTGTTGCAGGCATGTCTACGTTGTAAAGTTAAATTATCTTGAGCTTTATTATTTGGGTATAAAGGGCCTGGTCATTAGCCCCACCCCCTGGCCCGACGCTGACTTGTTCCGCTAGTGCAGTGGATATCAGCCTATACATGGGCTTGCTGTTTGGGTATTCCACCTATTCAGTAGGTGGAATAAAGGAAATTTAAGTGACAATGTATAAGTGTTGGTACTCGATAGGTTTGAGAATTTCAGAAGCTGCTGATCTAGTTAAATTTCCATGCAAAGCAAAGAGAGAAGTATTTGTGCAACCAGATATGCCGGTGAGTCTAAGCTGCAACATTCAGATGGTGTGATCAGAATTGTGCGTGATTGGCAAAGTTTGTATCCAATCTGTCTTAGAATACTCTAGATCCTTGAGCACTGTTTAGAACAACTAGTATTGTTTCTAACAATGTCAATACTTTTATAAACCGTGTATCCGTCTGTTAATACACCGTTCCACAAAGATCAAAACGTCTCAAGTTTACTTCCTGAACATCACAATGAATCTGCTGCATTCAAATGACCTTGACAGTAGGCACATCTAAATACAATATATCACCATATTTTAAAATATGAGATTTGCAGCGAATAAATCTTCTGGAATTACATAATATCAGGGGTGGGCATTTATCATTTATTGCAATAAATTTCATGTCATGATATCTATTGTTAGCGCAATAAATTCTAATTAATGATGTTTAAAACTCCCACAACTGCCTGTATTGTTGCACTTTAAGATTAGCACCACTCATTTCATGTCAGTGTGTTAATGAAAGACCTTGTTGGTGGGTTTCAGATGGCTTGGCTGATTGTATGGATCCAGACTGCTGCCTTCAGCCCTCTTGTCAAAACCAGTTATACTGCAAAGGGTCTCCAGACCCTGCTGAAGTGCTCAGCCAGTCTCCCTCCTCAATGGCACCCCAGCAGGTAGGGAACAGCATGCAATTATTTGGAAAACTTTTATTTGTCTTCCAACAGGGACAGTCACTGACAATTATATAATCTATTTGTTTATAACGCTTGTCTTTCTTAGGCGGCCAGATCTTTCTATCAACGCATTCACTTCCTGGTAGGCCCTGAATCTACTCATGTCATCACTGGAGAGTCTCCATTCAATAAAAGGTAATTGTCTGTAATCCGTGAGATTTGTGTGTGTTTTTGTTGTTAGGTTTTGTCAATACAAATTAGTAAAAATATCATTTGAAAGTCTGTTTGCCAAGCATGTTTGTGCAGCGTTCACTTCCCAACCAGCTTGTTACAGTTTTCATGCCTTTCTTGTTGATGAGAGTAAGGTACTCTCAGTCTTACAATCCAGAGATTTTCATGTTTGGTGAACTGATTATTTTATTTGTCTGTTGGATTGGGCCCGCTTTTTTTTTTTTTTTGTATCTTATCCATGGTAGTTGAAGCCAAATTGCTTTCCAAAGCCAACTAGGATGGGCTTTCGAACGAGAGAAGAAAAGAAAGGGACTGCAAGAGGAACAGAAATGATCAAGGAGAAAACTATTAAATAAATAGGTTTAAGCTGAATATTATGACTGGTCACATCTGAAGCAAACAGATGTTTGCAGGTACCATTAGCATGGTACCTGTTAGTGGGTAAGATATATAGAGTTAACATTTTGTCCTTAAAACCGATGTGTTTGAAGCAGAAAAAAATCAGGTGGACTAACGATTTGAGCGAATTTAACAAGGACCAAATTATGATGGCTGGACCATTGCAGTGGTCAAGAGGTTAATGCTGGTTCTGGTAGAAAAGTGACAGATCAGAAAGTGACTCACAGTTTGCTGTGTGTGAAACCACATAGAAACCAACTTGGCATGGTAGCTATGCTGACCCCTGGACCACGGAGCAATTAAATCCCGTTTTCTTTAACATCACATGGATGTGTGTGTATGTGTGTGTCAATGACATGAGCAAAATATTGTGGCTGAATGGGCTACAGTATACGCAGAAGGAAAGTCGCTACATGCAATGTAATCCTTTGGGAAATGTTCTGCTGAGGATCCTCGCCTCTTTTACACATAGACGTATAATGAACATTACGTTTACGTTCATTACTGTTACAAACAGTAACAGTAATGTCTGTTTCCATGCTCACCTTTTATGGAAACAATACTTCCTGATGACTGCGGGCTCTATCTACACAATAATGCACTGTGTCACAAAACAAACCCGAGTTTGTTGTTGACCTGGCCTTCCCAGATAAACATCCCCAGACCAGTTAAATCCAGCATTGGTGGGATTTGCAGGAAAAACAAGTATGATCTATGGGGCCACCTTCCAGGACTTAAAGGCTCTACTGCTACCATCTTGGTGCCAGATAACACAGCAAATCTTCAGGAGTCTGGATGACTCCATACTTCAACAGGTCAGGACTCTCTCCAGGGACCACATGGGAGGTCTTAATGCAATGCTCGATGGTTTATTTGATTTTTGTTTAAATCAAATGTAAAGAAACAATTCTTTTAATTTCCCTCATTATCCTTGTTCTTAATTTCTCGTGGCAATTAGCTTTGGTGGTGGTCAGAGTCAGTTTAATGAAGAAATATGATGACAACACTGAAGCCTAAGGTCTGCCAACTTTTTCTGTTCACATCTGCCACAAAGATGGCATTCATGTGATCGGAGGGAAGGAGAAAGTGGCTGTCTGTAAAACACATTGAGTCAAAGTCGCCCTGCTTATGAGGAAGAAACATAATGGCATTCTTATGCAGCCAGCTTGTGTGAATGTTTCATAAAAGGAGAGGGCCATGAACTCTATAATAAAGTTGTCCAATATTTCTGTAATGAATGGGCTCACAACCTTGTAATAAAAAGGATTTATTGTGTGGTGTGTGTACGCGTGTTCTTGTTTAGCTGTTCTATTTAGGACCATGTCTGGCATATTTGCCAACCTTCTGCAGACCGATGGGCCTTATGGGGACCAAAGCCCGGTTCTAATATGACAAACAACCTTGTCTGAGGTTGCAGGTTAGATTTGGAGGTATGGTGTGAATTAGGCTTTTGTTAAAGGTAGGGTTAGGGATACATTTGCAATAGTTAGGCATGTGTGGGTTAGGCATTAATGCAGTTACTAAAATTAAGGAAAGTTAATGCAAAGTTGTAATATTGGTAGAAATTCAAACTTGTGTGTGTAGGGTGTGGGAACCATTTCTGACATAATTACTATTGTCAGGAAAAGCAACAATGGTCCTTAACCCACAGAAGTTCATAGTTAAGACATGGATAGTTAAGGATTGGTTGATGTTAAAACCACATGTTTATATATCGGTTTACTCCATCCATAGACATTGAATGCAGAAGCAACAACCAAAATGGGGGAAGACGGCAAGAGAAAAAGAGAGGCTGTTCAAACCTGTTGCTAAAATTCATGCTGGCTGATCCAATCACATGCGGACAGCTCTAAGTACAGGTGTGAACGAATGCGGGGAGGAATGAGGATTCACTCAAGCCCTGTTCAGACTTACCATTACCAGGCATCTGGCTGTTTCAATTTCAACTAGAACACTTCAAGTGTAGCAGAGTTCACTGAAATTCCTCCCGAATGATCAGATTTGCGTCCAGACAAACATGCAGCCGGGTCACACAGCCAGCTGCAAGAAAAGCAACATGAAACAACCTCAGTAGTTCGCTTCAGATCTGTTTCCATGAAATCACAAATATATCCAATTACCTGAACTGCATCAGTTGCTTGATTCATTTGAGATCATGTTTGTAGACTTATTTACACAAAATCCAATAAGACAGATTATGTTACTGAACAGGCAGGATCAGAGAGAAATGAAGCAGAATAAAATGATTTGTGACTTCAAAGGGCTTAGTGGTCGTGCAAAGACACTGCAGATTTCTACCCTGTAAATATCAGCTACAAGAAAAATTGTATGTTGAATATAAAACATAGTATAACATTGTAATTACCAACTGCCTTTCATACACATGTGTAAAAAAAAAAAATCTAAACAAGGTGATGCAATCATAGTGAAGGGAAGTAAACTATTATGACGCAATATCACATTATAATCACATGACACAATGCATCCCAACACATGCAATATACAAAACTGGCTTACCTCACAAACAAAGCGAAATTTGTTTCTGTTTTCAATTTTAATCTCAACATATGTAGCAAATATGAAAGTGTGAGAGCAACCTAAACTTTTTCTACAATTAAAAGTCAAATCAAGTTTTAAAGCCTTAAAAAGTCACTTTTGACTATAACTGTATTTTTAACTGCATTTAAAAGCGAATGTCTTGTACACATTCACCTTTTACTGTTTGTTTCTACCAAGACGATTTCATATAAATATTAAGACAATATTCTGAATAATGGTTCATGACAGTATTTGTACCTCCAGTTGGCTTTATGCATTTAGAGATTCTGCAAAGCATGAGGGTGTGCTTTTCTTGTGTTTTTGTTCAGGATAAGTATTTCAGATGAGATGTTAGAGGTAAAACATCGAGAGTTCTTTGATTGAATACACCGGACCATAAAATAGCGCACCAAACCGCACAGACTTGTGCCAGACTGCTCAGGGGAAATGAGGCATTAGTTGGGTCTTGTTGGAAAAATAATAAATTTTCAGCACCACTATGAATAATTAAATAATTTCGAGGCCAAAACCTCTGAATCATGAATTATAAGTACAGACACAGTTCTGTGCTGAATGTCCCTCATATTCAGACATCCACAAAAAATGATAATGGGCTCTGATGAGCCTTGTTTGTCAGATTAAATGCAGCTTTTCAAAAAACAACCTTTGAGCAGGTAGTAAACATACTTGAACTCAATCCCATATTTTATTGATTTGATGTGATATTCTTCTCTTAAATGTTGAATTTGAATTAGGTTTAAATAAAAATCCATTATTAAGTGTTTCTGTGTTATTTTGGGAGTTGAGTTAATGAAATAAATGTACTTTTTATAATGTTCTGTCACTGAATTTGCTCAATCACAAGACTCATGTGGTTTTTTTACACTTGATGTCTCTGTTTGCTTTACAAATAAAGCAGTGCCAGTTTTTGCCAGTGACTGTGACTTTTACTAAAAGCCTCTGTGCTGTGGTTGTCTCTCCAGCTTGGTGTCGATAATCCGAGGTCAGGTGCTGACCTCTGACGGAACTCCTCTGATTGGAGTCAACGTAACATTTGTCCACTACCCTGACCATGGATACACTATAACACGCAAGGATGGCATGTACGTATTTCTCTCTGAGACCATCGCTATACCAGTTTGAATTTATCTTCAAAGTAATTCACCTAAGCATACCAAAATTTCTTTGAAAGTTCTACGTAGCAACTTGAATAATGTACAGTGTAATTTTCTAATCTGTTGCAGAGTGAAAAGTGACATATTAATTACAATTAATTACAATCTGCCATTCACTGCAGCTTCTGCTTGTTTCAAATAGTGTTAAGAATTTGCTAGACTTGTTGCCACCTTTTGTTCTAAAATACTGTGTATATTTGGAGCAATGATTGTGTCCCTTCTTCTCATTGTAACATTTAGGAATGCAGGCATTATACTTTTTTTTTTTTTTGCATATGTATACATAATTTCTTCCCAGTGCAAGAGAGCAGAAATGGGGAATAAAGTCAATGACTTTTAGTCCTTCTGACTGAGTGACAGACACGAGAACAAAGACTCGGCTTAAACTCTCCAAACAATCCAGACTAAACTCAGACTGGCATCATTTTCCAGCGCTTGAGTCTCTTAAAATAATATTAAAGGTGAAGGTAAAGTGATCAGGGTTGATGCTTTGATTAATGATTAAAGCTGTTCTCTCTGACCGCTAAATTAGGCTAAAAGGTAATTATTTTAATTCTGTGCCTTGCAACAATTCTGTGTTTTAGGTACACTCGCCAGCATGCATCAGATAATTGTTGAGCACTGACTGAATGAGACCTGACTTGGGCAAAAATGCTTGTAAATGTCTCAGCAGGAGAACAAAGGATCAATAAATCAACTTTGAAAGCACAGGATTAAAGATTTTTTAAATGGAACTGATGGTTTATAATGAGCTTCTATGATTTTATGTTTTGTCGACATGAGATTTAAAATTGTGGGAAATGCTGTCTCTGTATAGTGCCACTGATTCAACTGGATGTGACACTGCAAGCTACCAATGCAAAGTAAATGTACAGGAAAATGAATTGTTAGTTCACATATATTCAGAATCCATTTTAGATTCCTTTTAAAAACACACAGACTGCTCATTTATGCAGGAAACCCTTCTATTTTGTTCTAAAACTGTCCTTTTTGTTGATGATTGAAGCCAAAAGTGAGCAGCTACTGCTTATTGTCAGAGGAAAACTGCCTCTATGAAACATTTTCAGTGTGGAACATGAAAGGAGCCAGCACTGGAGCTAGATGTGTCTAACTGTGTGAGATAATGTCGTTTTGTCACCCCTTTGTAAACACCATTATGCAAATTTAGCCAAGAATTATTCTGACCAGCTGTTTTCTTATACTTATGATGAGACTGCTTAAATGCTGTTGAGTGCTAGTTAATAAACACACACCTGCCAACACTTCTGAAGCC
This sequence comes from Poeciliopsis retropinna, assembly GCA_010277075.1. Lineage (NCBI taxonomy): Eukaryota > Metazoa > Chordata > Actinopteri > Cyprinodontiformes > Poeciliidae > Poeciliopsis > Poeciliopsis retropinna. The sequence continues at coordinate 19,823,196 of VMRM01000013.1, read as the reverse complement.
GCTTTTCTCCCATGATATTTCCCAAGCTGTGCAGAGACATAATTGTAATTTCCACAAACACCCTTTTTGAAAACATTTATTTTAGAAACACTGCTTAAAATTTCAACCCATCTGTCACTGCAACTGAGTTGCCCACAACTCGATTCAAGAGGCATATTTACATCTGCTCACAATGCACGGTGTTGGCTGACCAATTGCATTCTAAATGATTCCCTTCGCTATGTTGCTGCTGTTGCTTGGATCACTTCAGCACAGTTGGCTGAGAGGATACAATCAAGTGTGACTCTTGAAAACCTAGCAGAACAAGAACAGTGTGTTGAGCCATATGTGCTTCTCATCAAATGTGTCAAACAGTTGACAGTCCGACTCTCGAATCTACACTTTGGCTGTGTTCATTTGTTTTGTTTATAATGTCTGGAGCTAAAAACAGCTCAGAAGTTTCAGATCTTCTTTCTGTCTTCACATGGCAAATCTTGGCAGGACGATAACGCTACAAAACTACTTCCAGAATTTGTTTTCACACTGGCACCTAGTCGGAACGTCGTTGTTCATACACAGCTTTTTGTTGACTTCATTTTTGTTAAAAAAATAAAATGGGAAATTCTACAATCCATTTATGCACAGTTTTAGAACTAGGTAAAAAAAAAAAACTCTGCTATTTTCGTTGCACAATTTTACATAAGACCCCAGATTCTCGGGAGGCTCTCATGTTTCAGACTAACCATTTAATAGATCAACCAACCTACCACTTAATCTATAGATCAACACACTCATATATTACACAATATATCAAACAACCTGCAAATATACCAAGTTAACAATCAGATATTAATTAACCTACCGACACACATGCCAACCAGTCAAACTACCAACCAACCATTAGAAAGATCAACCCACCTGTCAATTAATCAAGCATTTTACCAGATAACCAAAAGTTCAACCATCATACCATCCAATCAGCCAATGACTTAATAGACCAATCAATTAATTAACTAAACGAATAGCCATCCAAAAAATAGATCAACCAATTATCAGCATATCTGTCAATGTTGAGTTATGTAAATAATTATCTTAAAATAACTTCGGACTGTTTTTGGAGCTCTTTTAAGCTCATCTGCCTGGCTGTTTGTTGATGTGTTCGCAGGTTCGACCTCCTGGCCAACGGAGGGGCATCACTGACCCTCAGCTTTGAGCGCGCTCCATTTATCACTCAGTACAGAACCGTGTGGGTGCCATGGAACGTCTTCTATGTGATGGACACTCTGGTGATGAAGAAGGTACATTTTGACACATAATTCTATATAGATTACATGTTTCCTTAAAACCATAATGTGGTAGGTAATTAACCACATCTGCCACTTAGTCAAAGGTTTTTGAACTTGTTGACTTTTTAATTCTTTCCTGTGACTGGAAACATACTTACATAGGATGTTATTAAAGGAAGACACTTGTTCATAAATTATATACTGGCACTGATTTATTAAATGAATTATGCCCAGTGAAATGAAAGAATTAATATTTACAAATCTGTGTTTGTTTATTCCAGGAGGAAAATGACATTCCAAGCTGTGACCTGAGTGGCTTCATCAGACCCAGTCCAGTGATTGTTGCCTCACCCCTCTCTACATTTTTCAGAGGATCACATGATGATGGCCCCATTATACCTGAAACTCAGGTATGGTAAACCCATTTGAAGGTTGCTGGCCAGATATTTCATCCATTATCCAGCATATCCAGTATTCACCTGGAACAACTGAGTTAAGAACTAGATGTGAATAGTGGTGAGAAATAGGAGAAAATTTGACTGTGAAAGATTGGATGTGGTGAGGATCCGCCAAAGTCTGTATTTAACAAAATTAGAGGCGTTTGGACCACTTACATGTTACTGAGCAATAATTTTAACCACTGAGCCAGTATTAGTACTAGTCATAATCTTATAAATGATGATACTGATAGGATTTGTGCTGACAATGAATTGATAATGGTGGTGAATTTGTGCAGCACAGTGTTCATATTAATACTCCTATTGTAGATAAATAATGCACTTTACAACATGGATTTGTTGTAATGTGTCTTTTAGATTAGAGTCAGGTGAAACATTGTACTACAGCTATTAATTATGTACATATTAAATGTTAATTTTGCTTGACAAAATTGTGCATTCTCATGAAAATTTGTGCAGAAATGAGAATTTTTTTTTTTATCTCAATGGTGCAGTAAAGCAAAAAACTAATCAATAATTATTAATATCAACAATTATTGTTATCGACTGATGTAAAACACCTGCATTGTGATACATTTTTCAGTTTAAACATAAATTAAATCTGCACTGCACTGACAAAACATCATTCAAGCTGTATTGTTGACTTAAAAATCCATTTTTTCAACATTTTCATAACAAGTGAAGGTATCACAGTTATTCGTTATAACAACTATGTTGTTCACAGTTACTAAATATAGCACGCAGCTGCGCTATAAAATGGCTCCAGTGCCTGGAAAATACATAATACTCCCCATTTGTAAAGCTGTTATGAGCAAAAAATCTGTTGTATTTAATGTTATTGGAATGAAAATAAATGCCCTCTCTCATTCTGCCATGCAATAATCTGTTTTTATTGCAGAGTGCAGCTTTGTTCTACGCATTGATTGCCATTTTAATGTTTATGGCTTTTGAAATAGCTGTTGCATGTGTTCTGAGGCAATGACCATACACTAAATTATTCTCAGTTTTACTAACATCCTCCTAAAGAAGGGCATTATGGACAAACATGCACACACAGCTAAATATAGTTCTTTCACTTTTAACAACTTCTGACCAAAAAAGAGAGCATGAGCATCTGTGTGTGTTAGAAAAGAAGAAAACAGAAGTATTTCACTTGTGTGGCTTCAGGATGAATTGGGTCTACTGAAAACAGCGAAGAAGAGCGGTTGTGTGTGTGTGTTTCAGATTTGGGCTTTTGGTCGTCACGTAGCATTAACCAGTCTCCTGTGGAAGTGAAACAGACGACAGTAGTGTAGAGTTTTACAGCCCTAACCAGTGCTCCATGATTACTTTTTATTTGCTTTGTGCCTGCAATTCTCTTCTAATACTGCAAAAAGAGAAAGTGTGTGACTCAAGTAAGTAAGTATGTGTGTGCATGTGGGGGCAGCTGAAAGGCGAGCCAACCAGTAGTGGCCTGATAAATTTTGGTGAGTTGGCTTCATCAGATACAAGGGCAATCTTAAAGGGGACATAATGGATATGTAATGAACACTTAATGTCCAAATAATGAAAAGGCAATCGTGCTGAAAAACAGTGTAACACCAGAACGGTCCAAGGAAGAGGAATGTCTCCCAGAGGAGCCTTTTTTTGAATAATATTTTTCTTAATGGTCTTCCTCTTAATCAAAAGTGTTCTTTCTCTTGTCTCTCTCAGTGTTCTCCAATTAAAACTGTGGATATTTTAGTAATTAGTAAAAAAAACATGATTGCACCGCAATCATTTCCGCACACAAACTGAGTCTTGGCATGTTTTCCCTAAGCATGTGTGGGTTGGGGAACCGCTGCTTTCCTCAAACACTCCAAAAACACCCATCCATTCATCCATCCTTCCATCTTTCTCCATTCAATTTAGAGAAATATATATATTTTTTTTTTTCACCGTATGATGATGCCACAGGGCCCATTTCTGGAGAGAACCCACACATAAGAACATTCAAGCTCTATGTGGAAATCCAGGAGCTTCTTTCTGCGATGCAACAATGCTAACAAGTGTGATGTTGTGCAGCCCAATTAGCATGCATGTTAGGTTAATTAGTGACTAAATTGACTTTGGGAGTGAGTTAAATGTTGTGGAACAAACATTGTGTTGAATATTTTCTCTTGTAACAGGCTTACATTGATATTTATTATTCAGTTGTCATGTTAGAAAAAATCCTCCCATCATGTTCAGGTCTGTCAGCGTTAATGCTGTGTGTCAGCTACTTATTAATGGTTCACAGCTGATGAGTTGGACTCCACCTTACAAATCAGGGTCATTCTTTGCCTCGAGCAAATGAGTTCAGTCATCTTTTTGTCTTGTTCACAACCTATGGACAGGAGATGCACACGCAGATGTTCCGACTCTCGGCTACGGTCATGACTTGACATTTCTCATCTTAGAGCTCCTTCCTCAAGGGGAACCCGGATTAGAGTGTCTGCAGCTCCACATCGAAATGAGGAACATTTTGAGTAGTGAAATGAAATAATTGCGAGCTTTGATGGGGTTTCTGTTGTTTTTCTGACAGGTTCTCCAAGAAGAAACGTCAATACCAGGCAGTGATCTAAACCTGGTCTACCTCAGCTCCAGAGCTGCTGGATATAAACCAGTCCTCAAAGTTTCCATGACACAATCGTCAATTCCTTTCAACCTGATGAAGGTGAGATGTGTGTCCTTGTAGTTATCTAAAATAATTAGAATCTGCAGAATATGTACCAACAACATCTAGGTTAACATTGTCACATAGAGTAAATGTCAGGTTAACTTTAGCGACCTTTGTGTCATTGTTCCATTGATACAGGTTCACCTGATGGTGGCGGTAGTGGGTCGTCTCTTCCAGAAATGGTTCCCTGCCCAACCAAATCTATCGTACACTTTTATCTGGGATAAGACAGACGCCTACGGCCAACGCGTCTTTGGACTGTCAGAAGCAGTTGGTGAGCAACCAGTAAAATGTCTAACCACTGCGTTCTTCAGATATTTTACAAATTATTTTTCCACTACATAACGTTTGGTTTCACTGTCTATGAAAAGATATATTTTAAATTCAGTTTCTTATCTCAAAACAAACTTCTGCAGTGACAAATTTGAGACACCAAATACAGTTTTACAGTGACAACTCTCATATTGAAACTGAGGGATATCGCCTCTGTTTTTAATATCAATAAATAATGACTTAATGCAGCAGTGAGGCTACAAAAAATATTTTAAATGCCGTTTTATATGTATATAAAATTGCGTTAAAGTTCTTAAATCAACTTTAATCTTATCTTTTATCTTTTTTACTACCAGCTGGTTAAAGCTTCACCAGAACCAAAAGTTGGAAATGAAGCACACAATTCTGATCGGTGCTTCTAGATCATTTTTAAGCATTTAAACCAACATAATGGTAGTTCTTGCCATTTTGAGGGTACAATATGTAGCAAAACTATAAACTATTTGATGCTTAATACGGATATGTTTCCAATCCCACATTGTAAAAGTCTGTGCACAGCTCATTATGCAATCAAAATAATTTATTTACACATTCTACTTTATTCACTCGTCTTACAGCTGTTAAATATTGTGTGTGCATGATTGAGGGGCAAAACTGGAGCAAAGTTCCACCATCTTTCTGTCTAATACATTACAAAAAAACTCCAATCCTGGCTAACTTAATTCAGATAAAAAATATTTTCCAAACACATTTATCATATTGAACCTAATCATGAGTTTTTCTAATTATATGCCACGTTAATCTTGAACCACTCTAAACGTGTGATCTGTTTATGGCCTAGCCTTCTGTAAATTAGCTTAAGAGCTGTTTCCAGACCTTCCAGTGGTGACCTGAAAATCAGACTAGAAGCAGTAATAATTGTCTACATACAGAGGGAGGGAAAGCTGCAGCTTGATCTGTATATCAGTGTCAGAGCACTCCTCCTCAATAATTTTAGCCTTTAATAATTATTTTATTGTGTCTTTAAAGCCTAATCTGAAAACAAAATCTCTCACAGTAGGAAATGCCAGCGACGTGCATATCACCTATCACATAAACTTCAAAATCAGTTGCATTCTTTCGTAATAGTTAATAAACACATGGGATTCATCGGAGAGTGAAGGTGCCGCCAGGATCAAAAAAACTGCTGCTGCCTTTGACTAAAACCTTAGCTTTCACTGGGACATCAAAGCAGGATGGAAACGCATCAGACACAAACGTGTCGTGCACTTATTACAGGTAATTGATTCTGCACATGTCAGACTCATCTTGAAAGAGACTTCTGCCTCTGTGAATGACCTCTAACTGCATGTTACTGTGGGTGTAGACACTACTTGTTACAATGGGAAAGGATATTATCAGGCTCTAATAGCAGCTGCTGCTGCTTCAGATGCAGTTATGTGAACTGTAAATTTGATGAAAAACAGAAGTACCGAAAAGATAAAACCACATGAGGAAGGATTATATAAGTAATTCTGCATGATGTTGAGTGATACGGGTGAGATTGATGAATTTGCTGCAGAACAGAGACATTTTAGAAATAAAAGAAACATATTATGCATTGTAATAAATGTAGAAATAATATTAAGAATAGAATTATTGGGCAATTTACATGGCTTTACATTTTGTCTTAATTTTCACCATGTTATTATTTTAATGTTTATTTGCATTGAGAGGCAAGTTTGATATGTACATCTACCTCACATGTTACCATGGGTCTGTCATTGCATTATGTAGAACCTTTCATGCTTTCATGATGGTAACAATGCCAAAAACATGCAAATGAGTTTCATTTATGAATCCCAGCATGCTGGAGAATACCTTCACTTTATATTCTAATTAGGTGTGTGTGAATGTGTGTGTGTGTGTCGGGGTTCACAGTATGAGCTTCTCAGCTTGCATAAATTAGAGTAAAAAAAGGACGCTAGAGCCAAAGTGTCTGTAACTGTAACTTTTTTGTTAGTTTTTTTAAATAGCTGACTTTCTCCTAATTGTTTGAATTTGGATTGCACATCGTCACACACCTGCCCTTCTTCTGTCCCACAGTGTCAGTGGGGTTTGAGTACGAGTCATGTCTGGACCTCATCCTGTGGGAGAAGCGAACGGCCATTTTGCAAGGCTATGAGATGGATGCTTCCAACATGGGAGGATGGATGCTCGACAAACATCACATTCTGGACGTGCAAAACGGTACGAGTCATGACGAGTCATGACCAAACTCCAAATGTCCTTAAGGAGACGCCTCTGTGCATATTTTATCAAGTTAGGCCTACATACCAAGATCAACAGCAAACATTTCTTTTCTGATTTATCTGGATCATTGCCTGCTGAAGTTGTTAAGTGCAGCACATAGAGCAGCATGCATAAGATTAGAGTAAGCAAGTCCTGCAAATATTTTCCCCTGGAGTGTCTTTTTGTTTCTCCACTCCATTACCTGGTTAATTGTATGTTAAGGAGTGAGAGGTCATAGCTAATAGCAGGGTAAAAGTATGTTCATTCAGGCAGTTGCTAGAGTGATTGTTTTCATGCAGATTTTGGTTGATGGAGCATCTCAAACATTGCACATGTGGGTGTGTGAGTGTGTGTGTTTCTTTTGGGGTTTCCTTGATTTGTTCCAGTTGACCAGAGGTATTTTAGGAGCCTTTTATCTCCCTCCTTTTCTCTTCTGAGACTCGCTCGCATTCACACACACACACACACACACACACACAGATCTTCTGCTCAGTCTTACATCTGTCACTCTGTGATTCCTGCCTAGGCTCATCCATGAAAACTCTTTGCTTTGTCTCATAATGTGTTATCGCGCTGCCTCCTTTACTATGTCTTCAGCCGTGTCTCTATTTGAATTGACAGTTTTAAAAAGTTTCCCTGCTGCTTTTTATGGAAGAAACCAGAATATTTATTGTAGTTCTTACCAAAAAAAACCCCACAAGACTGCACACACACGGACGGAAGAGATTTAGAGCTGGATTAAAACAACTCCAAATAAAAGACAACTATGTTCTCTGTTCAAAGCGTAATTAGAAAAAGAAAAGATTCAGAGAACACCTCAACTTTCATTTTTCTGGATTTAGGCTCAGGGTTTTTGTTTTTCTTTCATATGAGTCAACCATTGCTTATACTTTATGTGCATCACTTAAAGAATGGACCAGTTTACTCAAAAAAATAAATTTTATTTCGTGAAGAAATAATACCGGTATGCTGAACAGAACTCAACAATAAAAAGCATCTGTGAAAAACTAAATGCACCTCAGCAACCTGAGACATAAAATGCACACACCTTATTATTTAAAAACGGCATACTCTCTTTTTACCATGAGTGTTTAACATCTGCTGCCTCTAAATTTACAAGAGACTGAGGTAAACATTTTAATTAAAGTTACCTCCTGTCGTTGCTTAAAGACACTTGATTACAGCTCACCAACAGATGCAAAGAGGCCATTTGTAGCTGAAGGTAAAGGTTACTTTGGTTAGCTTGTGGCGTGTCTGAAGATGTTGCTGTCTGGGTGGACTAAATTTATCACTTGGAAATGCACCAATCCAAGTTTTATGGCTAATAAAACTCCCAAAGCAATATCCGTTTTTTGTTTTTCTTTTTAACTGTGATGTTCATAGAGGTTTGAGCCATTTCTGATTTCTACTGACCAACTAACATTAAAAGCTTTCCAAATAGATTATTTTTCATTGAGAAGAAGATGTGACGTCACACCCTGGAAAATAGTAATAAGTAAACTAGTAAGAGAAAGCATTTAACATATTTTCAGTCACATTTTTAGGGATATCTTGAAAGTTTTTTTCAAGATATCTCAAATGACGTCTCTGAATTTGTCACACAAAAGGTCACATCTGTAATTACAATTCAAGATATCTCAAACTTATTATTTACTTGGAAGTAAAAATTACATTTTTAGTCATCGGAGTTAAGATGTTTTGTGTAAGTCCCTTCACACACCTAAAAACGGTTCTGAAGTGCTAAAAGTGCTACTATCAACCCACTCCCAAAACATTCTGCATTTTCAAAAACCTTTTTTAATTTTAATTTATACATGTTTTTAATTTTGGCAATGTATAAATCTGGGACGTTTTGACTAGACAGTATACTAATTCAGGATATCACGTCTGTCATTTTGACTACTAAGGAAGTAAGTTAGTTTGTATTTGAAATAGAAAAAAAGTCTATGTTCAAAATATTTCTAATTCATTTGGAGATACCTGACTAGTCAAAATTAGCATTGCAGGAATCCCCAAGTTAGTTGTAATTATTTGCTTTCAAGATTTCTGCAGTTTAACTTACATTAAAAACATACATCTCCTATCTGAAAATACATGTAATGTATATTTAATACAATGTTATTAAAGAAGTCTTAAATTGGATTTCAGACTGGTCAGAACACAAAGGGGGATATTTCAACTTTACTTTATGACTGGTCATAAATTATTTCTGAAATGTATCTTTTTAGTCAGTAATTCATTGAATATAACTTGAATTAAAGCCTTAATGCAACTTAACAGAAAATCTGATATCATTTCTACGAGTCCGAATGTAATTAAAGATGCTTTAATAACCTAATATGTATAGTCATAAACCAGTTTTAGAAATCAGGAGTGTAAATGTGTAAATTTTATGTTAAAACAGCCTGCCCTGTTCCCTGACCTTCTGAGATTTTAAAATTTCAAATCCAGCATGTTTAGCAGAAGGAGGTCAAAAGCTTAAAAAGTTTAACTTATACTTTCTGCCTTCTAATCGTTTTATAGAGGCCGGCGTTTTCTTGAATAAATGACATGCCTGTGTGGAAATATAAATATACTTTCCTTTTAAACATCTTCTCACACCTTCAGTGCTTTTTCTGCCTGCATTTATAAACTAAAACTGATCACATATCAGTGTGTGTTGTTGGTGTGGTCTGGTAATGTTTAGCAGTTCCCTGATTGAATTATTGCAAAACAATTCGATTTCCTATGATCGCATGTGAATTTTTAATGCATGCATTAGCAGCTTTTCTAAGCATAAGTACTAATGAAAACAACCTTGGAACAATATTAAGCTACTTAACCTTTATTAAAAATCCAGCCGTTTCCTTTTCCTCCTATCTCTTGCTGTCCTTTATGTGACACACGATCCATCAATTTTTTGCTCTCTCCTTTTTCTCTCTCTCTCTCTCTCTCTTTCTGCAAATCCTCATGAGCTTTCAACACACTGTCACCCAATTCAAGGTGTGTGTGTCAGACAGTGTGTTTAGAGTACGGGTGTAATTTGTGATTTTCTCTCCACCCTCTGTGATGGTGTGATTTGGTGCCATGGGGGACGGCACTGGAGTGCATAATGTGGCTCTGTGTCTTTGAGACTAAAACATCCAGTGAGCATCGCCATCATTGAGTTTGAGGTGGACATCCTGCGTGTGTTTCATTTGGATTTATTTATTTATTTTCCCTTTTAAATCATAATTTTGTTTCTGCATGAATTTCTCTGTTGCATATTATTAATCCAAATAGAAGTCGTAACTGTAGTCATAATAATCATAATGAAAGCGAGTGGTTTGAAGCATGCAGCGATCAGCACACTGCTTCCCCAAATGTCAGGATCTATAATCATTTTCAGCTTCCAATAAGCTCCTCAGTGAGCCTGCAGGGGAACACTGGTCAATCTAATAATGAATCCCAACACTAACTGGCAGCAGCTTTCTAGACAGTTCCAGTTATTTAGAGCACCGGGTCCTGTTCAGCCACATGAAATAAATGACATGTCAATAATGCCTTTGGGCTGTGCTTGTTTGCGTCTTATGTACGGAGAGACGTTTAGACTGAATCTGCTTTGCAGAAAATAAGCTGGAAATGTTCTTACTAAAACCCTCGTAGCAAACTCTGTCCTGATGCTATAAATACAAGTGTTCATTAATAAACAAAACAAAGAAAAGCAAAACAAATTTAGAACAGACTGGTGTTTCACTGCATTCAGAAATAAACCAACGAATAAAGAATAAAATAATATAAATGTTTACAACAGACCAGTTATAGTTGATTTCACAATCAATGGCCACTTTAATAAATACATCTTGCTTGTTCCAATATACATAAGTATTGATTAGTTCTTTGTTTTAAATATCTGAAATATTGAAAACAAGTTACCTTTTTTGTTTTATCCACAGTTTTCACTCCATGTTGTTTTTTTTAAGCCAGTGGTGAAACCATAAATTGCTGCTTCAAAGTAACTCAAGGTGTTGTTGCAAGGTAACCAAAGAGTGAGTTGTTGCTAAGTAACCAAAGAGTGAGTTGTTGCTAGGTTGATTTATTGTCCACCCCTGTTTCTTGACATAGACAACACAAGGTTTCAGAAACATTCCTCAGAGATTATGGTTCATATTTCCACAATAGCATCACACACTTACTGCAGATTCGTACACTGTAGTCATAAACAGAAAGAAAGGTCAGCAATAATACTCCCCCACTATTATGCCACCTCCGCCGACCTGAAAGGCAGGATGGATTCATACTTTATTTAGTTTATGCCACGTTTTGAATGTCATGGCAGAAACAAAAACTCATCACAGTAGGTTGTGCTGTCAGGTCAGCTCCCCTGTCCCTGTGGCACTTCTCTTTGTATCCTATAGCAATAACCTGGAGTTCAATTTGAGATGTATTCTGAAAGGGGACTGAAGGTGAACTCTAAAAACATATATATATAGTTTCTGTTGCCGCATGGCTGAACTTTGACTCCTGTGTGCTGTTTTTAATGTTTTATCTGTGACACAGAGCCCCAACCGAAAAGGATCATAAACAAAAACTACATATAGAGGAAGGTCGGAAAAAAAATATATTTGATTTGTACAGACTTAAAACAGGTTGTGCTAAGATTGTATTTGGGCACAAATCAGGTAAAAAAAAATTTTTAAGTTAAGTCTTCCTTTTTTTGAAAAACATAAAGTTTGGGCAAAGTTTCTCTGTTTGACAGTAAGTCAGTAACTACAGGTCACCTCAGGGCAGCTGTGTCTACAATCCAGTAGTTTCCCATCATCAAGGTGTAAATGTTTGCATAAATGGGAATGACTGATTTCATTGAAAACTGCTCATCCCTAATAGATAGGAGTGAGCATTTACTGTGTTAAATTTCTAAAAATTTTATTTATTGTTGTCCTAATAAATTCCAAATAATGATGTTTTAAAACCCTAAATCCCATAATGTTGTGATTATTATTTTTACCATTCTCTCCACTGTTTCTTCATTGATAGAATCGGTAAATATCAATCAATTTGAAATATGATTAAATGCAGTACTGTGTGCTGTTTAGCAGCACAAACCACACCTATTTAAGTGACTTGTGTCCCAAAGACACATATTACAAATGGATATATTTTCTAGAGCACTGTTTGTGTTTGTGGGTTTAAAGTCGTGAACCACGCAGTCACACCAATACAGTTACCAAAACAGAAGCAATGAATAATTCCCCCACTAATAAAGCTCTACATGAGCTTTATTCATGTCATTTAATAAATAAATAAGTAGGACATAAATCACAGTTAAGTTATAAATAGTTAAAAAAAAAAAACAGCCATTAAACACTCAAAACAATCTTGAGTCAAAAGACACGTAGAACAAACCAATTTTAAATTGCTTTTGAAAATCCTCCACAGACTCAGCAAAGCGAAGCTGCTGGTTCAAGCTGTTCCACAGTTTAGGAGCCACAAACTGAAAGACCCCTTCGTTTATAGTAGAGTACATGGAACAGCTAGGAGACTCTGGGCTCGGCACCAAAAGCCGCAAGCAGCAGAGTGTTTGGTTAGAAGCTGACACAACTAATCAGGAGACTAAGAAACTAGAACTTCTACATTTTAAAATCCACCAGGAAACAGGGTAAAGAGTGTAAGACCAAGGGTTTATATGTTTAGTAGACTTAGAAAGTAAATTCGCATGGATTTGAAACCAGAACGTTGCTAGAGAGCCTGCCACTGATCCAAGATAAACACTGGATGAGGGTGAACCAATCCAGCTAGTCCAGTTGTATCTGGATGATACAACTGCATAGACAGATGGATAGATATCATCCGTCTATGCAGATGATATCTATGCAGGATATCATCTGCATAGACGGGATAAACGATATAATTGGTCCCTGTGAAACACAGTTTAACACATTTATCATTGGCTGGAATGAAAATGAATTGGAATTGATGATTTTACATTAAAAAAGTATATATTTTTAAAGCATTCTTAGATTTGATTTGTCTTGACAAAGGTTTACAGACTGATCCTGAACCTTTGGTCCATATGGTTCAGGCTATTTCTGAACTTACTTCTTTCCCCCATGTTGCATTACAGAGGCTTTCTGTCTGCACCCGTCAAAACATTTTGGAGAACAGAGAGAAGAGACGTCTCGCTATATGCAGCCTTGTTACCACAAATAACCGAAATGCCCTGCACCTGTCTCTGAAGCCAAGACACAGGGCTACCACTTAAAGACACAGGTCAAAAGTCATGTTTCTAACTTTACTAGAGGGCCCAATGAAAGTAGTCATAGCTCTTTAAATGTTCTTAAAATTTTTAATCATTGTTATTCAAATCTTGATGAATTGCAAGATTTCATCCTCCTCTCTACATGGTAAATGTCATTTGTAATGATAGCACAACCCCGACTGGTACAGTTGAATCCACAGTTTACAGTTTCAAAAACATGACTTAAATCATTTATGGAGTTTTTTAAAACCTCAGTCAAAATATATGTGGTGTGACTAGATGTCAAGTATTAGACATGACAGTTTTTGACTTGAAAATCTGATGCGGTTGAAGACGAATGGAGCTTTCCTGTTCAACTCAATTTCGAAAAAATAAGCATGGTATGAGTTTTCAAAGTTTTATTTGTGGTTAGTATTTACTGCGTTTGTTACACCCACACATACGGTACCCCACAGTGCCACCCGCTGATGGCACTGTGCAGCCGAGTTTATTGGTACCAAATGATGGAGCTGAGACAGGCGTGTGGTGAATTTGGCAAAAAGCTTTACATTTACTTTGTGCTGTGCCACTGACGTCAAACAAAGAACTGACATCTAGCAGCACACGTTTAGAGACAAGTCAACTATCAGGCGGCATGAGAAGATCACTGATAATATATCAAGTGCTTTTAAGCTTCCCTATCAGTCTCTCAAGATCCTTTTTGATCTTTCTTTTGCAATTTATATGTAAACAACAACCGATCTGCAGCAGGCTTTTCAAGCGTCATAGGGGCAAAAATTAATACATATGTGACTAGCCACAACAAAACCAGGAAAAAGTCTCCCGGGGGACAGTTTGAGTTATTTATAGGTTCTGAAACTGTGGATAATAAGCTTTCTAATTATGTCAAACTCACTGAGATAAAACAAAAACTATAACCATTAGTGAGAAAACAAGCCTCAGACTTTCAGAAGAATCATTTCCGAACTTGAGAAGGTAACTGGGGATGTTAGGAAAACATTACTATGCAATAACTTCAGGCCCTGCATTAGCAAAGGTGAGCTTTTGTCTGGCTTATCTAGTTAGAATTATATAGTTTTTAGAAGTTTCAGAAGTTTTGTTCCCTTTTCTAATAAGACCTCGAGCTTCTCTGCTGTGAGCTTTTGTCATAGAGTCATTTACGAACCCTGAAATTTAGAGGAATTAAACCACACAGGATTTTTGACAATATAAACTTCACTTTTTCACGGTTGTTATCTCTGAAGTAAGGATGTACACATGTTGGTTTCACGATGTCCAGCATGTGTCTACCACTCTCTGTCTGCTACTAAATAATTCATCCGTGTGTTGTAGAAATCTCAGAAAATTAGGATTTTTGTGTTTTTTTTCTCCATTTCTGCTCTGCCAGCTTGAGTGTAAAAGGTGGCTTATTAGATTAATCAGAGCCTTTTAAATTGTTATGTAATAGAAATATTAAAATTATTAGTGTCTGATTTTATACAAATTAGTTATTTAATGGGAAATGACCATGAGCAAATATGTGAGCATAGAGCACAAACTCATACATTCAGAGACTAAATGCATATGGAGATCAGCAGAACTTTGACCTTTAGTGATAGTATTTTTAATAAACAGCGAACATGAATGGATTCTGCTCTGTCATTTATAAATTATACAACTTTTTGGGAGTTTTTTTTATAACTAAATGACCTGTACTGTTACACCCATGTGTATAAATCTTAAGACTTGTAAGAGGATTTTAAGGGATTACATGTAATACAGCAAATTAAATCTCATCGTAGTAATGGGATAAAATACTTCCAGTTTATCTGTCTAAGGAAATTTCAGTACATTTTTATCAACCCAGTCAGATATATAATGGGAAAGGTTGGGTCATTTGTTGCTGAAAGTCAGCCTAACTCCCATGAGGGTCACTTGCTATGTTCAGCCTTAACTTGTGCAGATTGTCCCAGTGGGAGATGCTTCCATTGGTTTCTATCACATACAACACTTTAAAAAAAATCATAAAATCACCACCCCTTAAAGACAAACATTTACATCTTATTTCTTTAGATTGCTGAGTTACTTGTGAGACATAATGTAAATGTAACTTGTATTACTGTGCCAGGTTATTTGCTTCACATTTCATAAGTAGAGGAAGATATGCTGCCTTAATGTAGTGCTCCACTATTGCCTTGCTGCTTTTCTGCAACTACAGTATACGTGGTTCAAAAAGCAGTTAAACTCAGGTGATACTATTTATTTATTTCATAATTTAAAAGAATGCAGACACCATAAACATTGCACAGAGATTCTACTGCTGCAGAATTTCTGCAGGATGTCGCAGCGCTGACCCTATTATTTTTCATCCTTGCAATTGCACTGAGAGAAACTCACTGACCCCAGCATGCCAAAAACTCGAAGTGGCTCCAACTCTGACTGACCTATCTTCTCATTAATTTAGCTAATTACTCTGCAAAGAGCATTGACCTTTCATTCCTATATAGTAAGGTGATCATGAAGTGGCACAACAATAGATTCATAGGCCATCCTAACTCTGCCACTCACTGTGACTTTTTCACACCTTTCATACCAAGGCAAACAAAAAAAATCAACATGCACATTTCAAAGAAATGAAAGTTACATTTTTCAAATCAACCGACAGACTCAGCACACCTTGACTGAAAATATTTCCCAAAACTGACCTGCCATCTTTTCTTAACACAATCTTTTGTGCCTGTAAATCATATAGCTTTCTTTGTTCTTGTGACTTGGACATGCAGTACTATAAAATGTTAGGAACTGAGGTTGCCAAGGCGCAGAGGGATTAATGTCACACAGAAGGCCAGGTGTACAGATCCATCTTCTCTGCAGAGGAGTACTCCCTGACAGGTGGATGAATGCACACTGAATAAGTCAATTATTTTGCATAATTGATCCCATGAATGATGTATAATGAAGTCAGTATAGTGTAAGCAATAAGCTGTAGTGTATGATTGGTTGTCTAAACACAATGGTGCCTTTTCCAGAGACAATGAAGGTAAATGAAAATGATAGCATTTGGAAAGTGAAGGCATATAGAGAAGATAAAGCAGGAAATAACTCAGTAGTTTCTCGCTTTGCCAGCAGCACAATTACTAATAGATCAAACCTTTCTGTTTGTTAATATGAATTGAACATTATGAGCATTATATGTATTTTAAAAACAAAAGTATGTTTGTTCCCAACAGTAAGAAAAATCTGGCACTTCTGAGATTTTTCCTGACATTCAGATAGATTTTGAAAATATTTGCGAGATAAGGTTAGAAAATACGGCCAAATCAAGATATGGCGTGCTATCAGGTCTCCAATAAAAAACTGAATGAACAAATAATGATGTGCACACTTATGCAGCCCGGTTACATCAGCTTTTTGTTTCTATTATTTCCTCCCAAACTTCAGTGAACTCAGACAGAAGACATGCATTAATTGAGATATAAAAAGTTGCATTTTTCCATCATAGCTTACACTTTTATTGTGGTTATAGGCGAGTCAATAAACTCCTGTCATACTATTTATGAATTTGTGTACAGTAGAGGATTCCTGTGAGTATTGCGTTTCATTTCAGCCCTTATTGATGACTGTATGTCGAAGCATAGATGAGTTACAGCCGTTTGAAGTATGTATGTCAGATGTCTTCACTGTGATCTATGTGGAGGTTTCAAATGGATCAATATGGATAATGACTGGACATAAACAAACAGAAAGCTGTCTAGAAATGTCTTTTTAATCAAATTGGAAATATAAGTAGCTAAGACTTCCCTCTACAGTGTTATTTTGTTTTCAGTGCATACCTTCAACTCGCCATATGAAGTAACTTAAAAAATAAACAAGAAAAATTCAGGCGAGACAAAAATGTTTTAATTTGTTAAGAGAATTTTTATAGCTACAAACTCACCTGAAGAACATTTCCATGATTAAAGGACTAATGTTTCAGCAAGATCTAGAGAAACTCATCCATGTTTTTATCTTCAGTCACATTGGTTACTGCAACAGTCTCCTCAGAGGTCTGCCTAAAAAAATCCTCCAGCTGCAGCTGATCCAGTACGCTGCTGCTGGTGTTCTGACTAAAACCAGGAATATAAAACACATAACACCAGTTCTATAGTCCTTCACTGGCTCCCTGTAGCTCAGAGAATAAACTTTAAAATACTGTTGTTAGTTTGTAAATCACCGAACGGATTAGCACCACAATTCATTAGAGATCTGCTGTTGTCATAGCAACCTTCCAAACCTCTCAGGTCTTCTGGTTCTGGTTCTGCTCTGCATCCCCAGAACCAAACATGGAGAAGCAGCATTCAGCTTCTGTGCACCACAAATCTGGAACAAACTTCCAGGAAACTTTAAAACCCCTGAAACACAGAGTTCCTTTAAATCTTGATGAAAACCCCTTCTATTTAGAGCTGCTTTTGAAACATAATAAATGAAACATTAACCAAGACGTTGATGTGTAATGACAGCACTTGGAAAAATGCGATGGGAAAAATGAAAAGTTTTAGTGGTTGATTTTTGAGTTATGATGCAAAACTCTTTGAACTGCCTTGTTCCCGAAATGTGCTATTCAAAAAATATTTGATTTATTGAACTGCATGCTAATTACAGATACATCTTCGACTTCAAATATGAAATATGTTTTAGATCATGTACTCCAGAAGGTTCAATTTGTGTATGCTCTTTCAGGCTCTTTCAGGCATCTTTTGTGATTTTGCTGCCACTATTTAACAGGTCATGAGGTGTACTCTTTTACATCCTTTGTGTACATGTCCACCTTACTTTATAGGTTCAGAAAACAGAACACATCTACTGTTAATACACTAAGCCACAAAACCAATTATTTGTGTCAACTTTAAGTCAAATATTCAGAATTCAAATATTACCAGACACAGGAGCCATGGTGTTCAACTCTCAGAGAGACGAGCATTATTCAGCAGGCTTCATATATTATACATCCCTGTATGTGTTATATCTTCGGTTGCCTTCTAACCTAGTTTACTCTGCCTGTGGTGTGCATAACTGCTTGTATATGCATTACCGAATGCAAAAAGGAAGCAGTGCATCTGTTACCTCTATCCAGAAAACCCACAGCAAAAGCAGCTGTCAGTATATTATCTACATACATGAGTATCTATATACATGTCTTCATTTTGTGAGGCATAGTTATTGTCTGACTGTATGTTTAACTCTTGACACATCAAGCTTGTTATTGCTGTGGTTGACCACACCTAAAGCTTTTATGGACCAACTGATTCACATTGTTTGGGTGTATATTTCCCCCTCAGAACATAAAATTTCACATGCATATTCTGACTGAAAACAGATTTTTGTTTTGGGAATATAGCTACTGAAGAGATTACCAGATTACACACCAGGCACTTTATTTGTTCAATTTGTTGTTAAACACAAAAAATGAATTAGCCACTCCCACGCCAGCAGTTTAGGGATCGAGATATTGTGGAGATGAATCTGAGCGAAAGAATGAGGAAGAAAAGAGATTTTAGCGACTTTGAACATGACATGGTTGCTGGTGACACACTGTCCTTCCTGAGTATTTGACAAAACCTCTTTCAGCTCTACGTGCCATCTACTATGAAGCAGTAAGAAGTGGTGACAGTGTGGTCTACTGCAGGGTTTTTCAAAATGGGAGTATTAGGAAAGCCTCAGAAAGTTGGATCAAAGTTAAGAAGAAAAAGAAAATAAAAAAAGTTAAATTCCATACATTTTTTAATCAGAATTTAATTGTATATGTTTTTAACATTACTTAGCAGACTTTATATATCAGATGTCAAATGTTTTTCGATCATTATTATAAAATACAAGTTAAAATAATTTATTGTAATGTAATTTGCTCGTCTTTCTGATTGGCTGCAAGTCAAATTTATCAATCTGCTTTGCTCCTCAAGCTAACGCAGCAAACAGGAAAAGGAAAAGTTTATTTCTGACAAAAAATAAATAAAAAAGGAGCCATTCAGCAGTCCTGAAGTTGAGGACTCTGATGGAAAAAATACGAAAACCTTTGGTGAAGATGACGGAGTACTAGGGCCACACTAAGAAATAATAAAAATAATAATAAATAAATAAATAAAATATAAGAATTAACTCATAAAATTACCAGAATAAGGTCATAATATTCCAGAATATTATGACTTTACTATGACATTATTCTCATATTATTTGCACTTTATTCTTGTAAATTACAATTATTCTTGTAATTTTATTTGTTGATTTGTTGATTTTTATTAGTATGGGCCTAATACTCCATTACAGTTGGAACTGTGAAAAAGAAATAAAATTTTATATGGGATAAGATACAATGTTACATATGTCTTAATAATAAAAAAGAAGGGATTGTGGTGAAAATGTATTGTCAGGTAATATATTATAACATGAACATCAGATTAATAAAGTCATTATTTACATTACCTGATGATAAAATGTTCCAACTTAAACCCAAAGGTTTGAGGAACAAATGGACATAATTATTGATAGTGATCAAAATGAGAATAACATTTGAAAAATTGATGTTTTGACACATATTTTGAAGCACTCTGTGGATTTTCAAAGGGGGCCCTAGCATGCTGTTTGGGGGGCCATAGCATGGAAAGTTTGGGAACCCCAGGTCTATGTATCTGTGAGACCTCCTCTGTGTTTGCTCTGCTTTATAACTGACTGTTAGATGATCAAGGAATTGCCTGTAAAACATATTGCGCCCACTGAGAGCACTGTAGCCGTGCCTGTTCTTTGAAAAACACACCCGTCGGAATCTGCAGGATCGCGTTCAAGTCAGAACATTTTTTGTTTCTTTTGTCAGTCCTGGATAGTTCAGACTCTCCAGCCACAACAGTGGTTTTTTATCTGATAAAACATTTATGTAGATGCAGCCCTAACAAATTCACTAAAACTCCACATTTAAGACAAGGATTCTGCTATCAAGGTCAAATCCACTCATTCACACACATGTGAGAAAGTCTCTCTTTTAACACAGCAGGAGCATTCAGTGTTCTGCTTCTCAATGTCTTTCACCTACTTTCGCTGTCGTTCTTTCTCACACACACGCACGCAGGCTCACACATGCATACATATATACATGCATGTATAGCTTTTTTTTTTCAAGCAGCCAACTAGTTGGGTGCCCTTTGCCGACTGCAGCACAGCATGAGCGGAGCCCTGCTGACTCGGCCTCTGTTGATCAATCAACACCTACTAATGGGGAAGGAGATGAAAGAGGGAGAGAAGGAGATGTGGATGGAGGGAAAATGGAGAAAATATATAGAGACAGGGGATGAATGGGGGGGGGCTTATATGGGATGTAGGGGCCAGTAATAAGATCGCTGTATCAGGGCTGTTTAACCCAAATGCAGGAAATGACACAATCTCAATTCATGGCCTGCATATTGAACTCATTACTGTGGATCACCAGCAGGAAAAATGGGTCTTCAAAAGCGCATATATTTTTCATGTGGTGTTAACATGAGATTGTATTAGGACAGCTCCCGGATGTTTGTGTGAATGAGGGGTGGCCCAGCATTCATTCCTCCAGTTTTTAGCTTTTGTTTGCCCAGGCTTCCTGTGGCTCTTTTGAAGTATTTCCATGGGCATTGTTGCATTCAGCGCTCATTTTAAGTCTAGTTTGGAGGTTCATGCTAACCTTTTGTTCTTTTTTGTGTTTGCAAAGCCCAAATACAATTCACATGTGACTTTAAAAACGTCCACTAAATTGAATGGAGGGAGATCGACAGATAGACAGATAGATAGATAGACAGACAGACAGACAGATAGATAGATAGATAGATAGATAGATAGATAGATAGATAGATAGATAGATAGATAGATAGATAGATAGATAGATAGATAGATAGATAGATAGATAGATAGATAGATAGATAGATAGATAGATAGATAGATAGATAGATAGATAGATAGATAGATAGATAGATAGATAGATAGAGCTTGCACCGTATAGATAGCATTCGATGCGGCTTGTTTTCAAAATGGCGGCTGTGTTTTAATAATTCAAGCTCACCGCAGGAGGCCTCTCTTTGATGTTTCACTTTGAAGAACTAGTTCATCCCCTTCCTTCACTGTGTTCGCCGTCTCATGGGTCCGTCACCTGTCACAAAGTCAGCCTGTGAAGCTCATTCCTCCTTATCTTTACTCACACTCTTTCTCCTCTTTCATCAAAAATGTTCGGTCCTTCCATATCTGTTATTTCCGCTTTGCATGGAGTAAATATCTCAGAGCTCACGGCTACGTGTTTTCTTTCTCTCTCCTTTCTGTCTGTCTCCCACAAATTTACATTCCAACTTATTTGATTTGAAGGCCTGTGCTTTTAGCCTTTAACTGTTGCAAAGATTATAACAGCATTATTTATTTATGACCAGTATATTTTCTTAGAAACCGCTGCTGTTATTTGCTCATTTCAAAGCTAAGGTACAGACTGATACCATAAAAAGAATAGTAAAGAAGGATGTGTCTTAACTGGTTTTTAATCTTTTCATTTATTTTATGCTGAATCTTCCAGAAATTATCACGGTTTCAAGGAGCAGTCATAAGTTCAAATGCGTGCGTGTTAGTGTTAGGCACTAATCTGTATTCATCTTTGGCTTTTTTAATAATGAACAGCTACTTTACCACACTGGAAGGATTATACAACATCTGACTCCGATATGTCCAAATACCAGCCTAAGAAAGTTGCAGAAAAACTACACACTTTTTTTAGTCAACAAGAAATGCCAGGCAAAATTCTATCACTACATAATTATTCCTCTTGGCAGAAATTGTAGAAGTTTATTTGCTTTTTCCATACTTACATTTGATGTCATTACATTCCCAGTGTTGTAGAGAATCCCAGTAGCTAATATTAACCTGTTTTTTCCACCCAAAGGCCGGTTTCTATGTGCCTGTGTGATAATTGTCTTGGTGGAAAACCAAACACCCAGATCTGACCTGCAGCTGTTGATTTGGGAAAAAGTTGCACAAGTTCTTGAAGTAGTCCTCCTTTTCTTCCCTTTTCTATCCACTCTATGCAATGCACCAGCACAAAACAAAACCCTCAGCATGCTGGCAACACCACCATGGTTCACACTTTGATCTTTACTTTGTCATACCTTGCATCTAATTCTTTGCCTCATGTGACCGTAAACATTTTCACCCACCACAAGCTTCTGGCTTGTGAATGTGGGCAGCAACATGTTTTAGTTCAGTTTTTAGGTGTCTGCTTTAGATTATAAATTTATTGTTGAATTTTGGGGTTCATGAGAGCCTTATAACAACAGGTTTGCTCCTAAACACACTGGCCAATTTCCCTCCACCGTTTGGGAGAGATTAAAAAAACTTTGACACAGTTTGTTGTTCGAAGAAGAAGACAATGACCCCGAAATCACGTCAAAGTTTACAAACAACAATTTATAAAGCAGCTCTGCCAGTTCTAATAATTTCCTACAGCTTTTCCGTGATTGTGGAAATTCAACACATCCTTGCATTTTTAAATGTTTTTTGCAACGGTGAATTATTTGAGTGAAAAACATTGGGTTTGAAGGTGGCAGTATTTCATACTTTTACTTCTCTGCTGTTTCAGGTTTATTTGATGTCTGTGTTTGATAAAGTTCAACAAAAATTGAACTGAGTACTTTTAAGAAAAAGCCTGTTTGCGTGTCCAATCTGTCTCCTTTTTACTTTTCCTTTCACCTCTTTTTCTTCTGTATGTAGATTTTGCGAGGGGTTTAATTAGGTAAAAAATATCGCACAATTCCTTGGAAATATTTCTAAAGCATCACCACAAAGTCAGTGATTTTGATGGCAAAAAGTCACAAAAACAATAGTGAAATCTTGTAGGGACTGTCTAATAGAAACAATGGTTAAAAATATCACCATAATTAATTCCATGAGTACATAAAGCATGTGATTTTTCTGCAATTTATACACTTAAACATTTGCACCCAGTTCTTGTTTATAAAATCCATTTCAGTTTTACATTTTATAATTTTACCCTGGAAAAGAAAACAGCTGAAATACTTGATTAAAAGCTCCAAGCTAACATGGAATCCATTCTCAGTGCGACTGTATGTAAACTCCTGACAAGCTCTGTATATGTGCATACTAGAACAAACTAATGCGGTTTTTGTGAAAAGGCCTTGAGTGTCAACTTGTTCGTAGCACCAAAGTTGCCGCTGGCAGAATGATCAGAGTGTGTGTGAAGTTGGAGCTCAGAAAGGACAGAAAGATCATCAAGTAACATTTAATTACTGACAGCCTCTGGGTCAATTTATTTCTGTATTTATTCATTGCAAAATATCATTAAATTCGAATGGAGCAAGTTTTGGCAAGCAAGCAGTAAGCATAAGATTGAAGAGCCACAGATGGAGGCTTTTTTCATAAAGGGGTAAAGGGCCAGGTGGTTCGACATCTGCACATGCTTCATCTGTCCATGTTCCTCTGTTGTTTTAAGAAGGCACTGCAGAATATTCAGATATAATTATATAGCTAAATTCACCAAGTTTCTTGATAGCTGTAGAAAGACAGAGCCTAATGTCAACTCATCCAATCAGCTTTTATTTTACATCTGCTGCTCTTCCTGATTAACTCTTAACATGATCTCTATTTTTTTTATTTTATCTTTTCTAGGTATACTGTATAAGGGCAATGGTGAGAATGTCTTTATCTCCCAGCAGCCCCCTGTCATCAGCAGCATTATGGGTAAGTATATATTATTTTAACATCTTAACATTGTAAAAAAGTATTATCCTCCTTTGAGGTTTCTTATGTTTTTTGTTTTTTTTTCTTTCCAATTTAATGTTTCACATCATTAAATGTGAAACATTTAATGATGTGAAATGTGAGTTAAATGTGAAACATTTAATGTTTCACATTTAAGGTAAATATTACTATGGCCAAAATAACCTAAGTGAGCACAAAAAGCAGTTTTCAAATGAGACTTTCATTTAAGTGAAAGTTGAATATTTGTGAAATCCTGTGACAAAGTACATTTTTTGAAAAGCCAAGGTCATTTCACTGTTTGACCTCTGAGATAATTAAAAACAGCTGTCAGGCAGCAGGGAACAGATTACACGATTACCTCAAAAAGTAATAAATCATGCCCTGAAAGCAAAACATAAAGGAAGTGTCACTTCTAATCACAACGCACAATAGCTGGGTTTCCATTACAAATGTGTAAAACTCTGTTGATATTTAGTGAATGTCGAAAAGACACAATTTCACAATGTTTTCATTAGACAGGAAACGCAATTAAAATCAAGTTTGTTCATTCAATTAGTTACTGAAAAACATGCTGCGCCATGATCCTCTTACCACTTCATGTCGTCTTGTCTTTTCCATCAATAGTAACATCCGGTTGTTGATTTCGACTTACGAGATGCGATAAAAGTGTCTCCATAGCAGTTTTGCAAAAAGTTGATACAGCCAAATAAAATAAAAAAAACACTGTAAAAATGTGTAAAAACTTAATAACAAAAAAACAAGAGTTTTCTCGAAATTGGGGCATTTCTATTCAGCAAATTTATTTTCATAATTACAATATCAGGTCTTTTGTCTGACATTAAAAAGTTTGATGCTCTGGAATATTTAAATTAGAGATGCAGACTATTAATCTGCTCACGGTTAATTGTTGCTTAATGGTTTATTATTTTAAAATTAGTTTCAATAGGCTCAACTAATATTGTTCTTTAAGTGTAGTAGTTTGGCCTCCATCCAGAAGAGGCCGCTGCAGGTAATTATAATGATACAGGAATCAATATTGTGGCAATACTCCTAAGTGGAAAAGAAAAACGGTGCAAACAAAAACGGTGTGGGATGTAAATTGCATTTTATTCAAATATAATTACTCGGCAAGCTCCTTAAGTTTCGCTGCATGATAGAGCAGGGTTAGCATACTATGGAAAGACGGCTGGCCATCTTGACATAAGAAACTAGCCGCTTATCGTTCAATTGTTAGTTGATTGATAAGATAAATCAACTTTAGATCAACTCAATTAATAACTTCCTTTCCTAATTTAAATAGGACAAAAAAGCAAAAGAAATAAAAATAAATTAATAGAACTGCATTTGTTGAAGACTTGGATGATTTCTCTGGTAAAACTAAATATTTCACTGACTAAAACTGTGAATCTCAGGAAACGGTCGGCGACGCAGCATCTCCTGCCCCAGCTGTAACGGCCAGGCAGAGGGCAACAAGCTGCTGGCGCCTCTGGCCCTCGCTTGCGGAGCAGATGGCAGCATTTTTGTCGGGGACTTCAACTACATCAGGAGGATCTTCCCGTCGGGGAACGTCAGCAGTGTCATGGAGCTCAGGTAACAACGGAGGGAGGATCACTGGTTCTTCCTAACTTCTTAAAACAGGGCAAACTCCACCATAAAGTCAAACGCTTCCAAATCCACGGCTTCATCCATGTTTGTACAGCTCAGATGATCCATCACGCTTCGTGTTGAGTGTTTGTTTCTTAGATCTCAAACCCTAACATTCATCTGAAATCTTTCTTCTAATGATTTCTATGAAGCATGATTTCAGTCTGTTGTGTTGTCTGTTTCTCAGTGATTTCTCTTGTAAGTCAATCAATCGAGCTGTCGACTAACTCGTGTCTCTTCTGTGTTTCCTTGCCTTTGCTTGCACTGTGTTAAAGAAACAAAGATTTCAGGCATAGGTAAGAGGGGATAAATCTTTTCACCTGTTTTTTTTTAGTTTTTTTTTTACCCTTTTTCTTTTTACTGTGCTGTCAGCTCATTTTAAATATCAGATTCTTCTCTGTCCAGTTTTTTTGGCTTACATTTGTCTGCAATGGCCACATTTTACTCAGCAGAGTAAAACAAACATGTAATTGACTTTGTCAGGACTATGAGAAGGAGCCTTGAAATAAGATGCTGTCATCTTGCTTTTTTCCTGATTCCTTTCTCCTTCACTGTCACTCCCTTTCTTCCTCTTGTCTTGACCTGTTTTCACACAAAATCAAGCCCCATCGACTGCTTGTCAGCTCAGATGAACAGCAAAGCATCGCTTTAGTTTCAGCTCTTAGCAAGGAGATCCCGCAAGGAGAGAAGTTGGTGGTTTGGCAAAAGGCTTTGTTTGTAACTGGTCTCTGTGTTTCTCCTCTGTGCTTTGTCCTCTTTAATAAAATAAGATGTAGATAGCTTATAGTCGATGGCGCACAAGAAAAAGAATAAAAATGCAAGGGAATAAAAAAGTAAAAATAAAAGTAATTCTGACTTTTTAAATAGAATTTTTAAATTCTGCTAAATTTGCAGTAGAATTTTATTTCAGAATTCTGACTTTTTGCAGAATTCTAAATTAAAAGTTAAAAGTCTGGGGCTAAATTGAGAATTATGAGAACCGAACTTAATCTAGAATACTGACTTTTTTTCTATTGACTTTTTTCAGATTTTTTTTCCCTCACAGTTCTAACTTAAATCTTCTGATACCAATAATCAGGAATCTAAGATTAAAGTCATAATTCTTTTTTTCCTAATCCCTAATCTTCACATTTAAGTGAGTGAGATTTAAGTGACTAAGAAAAGGATGATAGGTTTATAAAATATTTAATGTTGGGACTCTATGTGCTTCAAGTTACTTCTCTTTGTATTTTAAAGGCACCACATTTTGTGGCATATTTAAAGTAAATGTAGAACTCTGTCTCTGCCACCTCTTTGTTCCTAAACAGAGAAATCTCGTTGCTTTGGTCATTTGCCACGATACTTTAACAATAAAACCACCTTAAACCAGATAAAAGGGTTTAGATGAAAGGTGCACAGCTGGAGTCGGTATGATTTAAAGAACAAAATCCGGTTGGGTACAAACTGTTACACCGCTGCCACACTATCACATATCCACCTTGAGTTTCAATGGCTGACAGTGAAAATCCCCATGAAGACACAGATATATATTGAATAATGTCCCAGAAGTGCATTTCAAAGAAACTGATAATGTAGCAAGCATGGTTTGATCACCTGCTAAATCAAACTCCTTTTTTTTTCATTTTTTTAAACATGTCAAAATTGTAACACCATGAGCATCACAACTCTTAGTATCTCTATGTCACATAATCAGAGATTAAAGCAAGCTGATATGTAAGCTCTGACAGGTGATGTAACGCATCCTCAGATTTGATTGTGAAAAATTTAATTAGTCATTGATGTTTGGAAACTGAGCTGCTAATGGCCCATAACAATCTGTTCGTGTTAGCAGTAGCTTCTTGATATTAACCTCGTGGATGTGCAACCTCTTAACTTACCTATGTTTTCACCGTTAAGCTATCATCTGATTATGTAAATATCATCACATTCTATCCATCTTTTTTCAGAAATTGAGCATTGTCTCTCATTTACGAACTATACTTTGCTCTTAATGTTGTACTGTAGAGTCTATTTTCGAGTTTACTGCTTGGACTAGTAAACAAAAGTTGTACGTTGTCTTCACTATAATATGCGTTTGGCTTTTGTTCTTCCTCTAAAAGTCAGTGGATTCAGTTTCACGTCCCGTCTGTGTTGTGTTTCAGGTCAAGTTTTGCTTTGGAATAGATACGTGGCAACTTTCAGCCTTTGTTTTGTTATTCTGTTGTTTTACTTCCTGCCATCTTGAATACTCTGTTTTCTTTTGCTTTATCCTTTTTGTTTTCCTTTACTCATTTTTCCAAGCCCCATTCTTTCAGTGTCTCCTAACATGACTCATTTGCTCTGCACCCTTCACCCCTTTTCACACTCCATCAGTGCCTTCTTCCTTTCTTTGCCTTTTTCACTTTGCGTCTTTGATTTTTCTTTGCTTCGGTCCTTGCCTCCATTTCCCCTTCAGTGTTTTACTGAGCCCTGACATGTTTGGGTAATAGAGTGCTTTCCACATGTCAGCATCCTCTTTCAGCTCCAAATAGATCCACGTTGTGAGAAATCTTTTAAAGAGAAATTGCATTCTTTATCCAGAAAAACATGCTGTTCTGTTGACATGTTGGAATATGAAGCGTAAGAGGCGCATAAAAGGTGAAGTAATCAAATATAAAACTTGGAGCTGAAGTTGTCAACATGTCATTGCTTTCCATTCACAGATGTGACTTGTAGATAGGTAAAAATATATCCTCTGCCTTCTTTTTGAACTCTGATAGATATCTAAGCACACACTTTTTTTTTACGTTCAATTAAGTCTTCTTCCCCAATGCTAGTAGCATGGTTTCTATCTCAGATTTTTCTTTTTTTAAATAATAGATTGTGTTGTCTTCAGTTTTAAATTGTTTCTTAATAGGACGTTCCAGTCCACATAAAGCCTTGTGTTGCTCCTTTGTTGTTTTAGACCTGCCTGTTTATTTTTAGCTGTCCTAATTAACACCCTGTCATCATCTGCTGATTGTTACTGACCACTGGGATTCAAGGCCAGAGGCCAAAACACACACAGCCTTTACATGACGGTGCAGCAGGCCTCCTCAAACTGTGTTACAGAAAAGTGATAGCGCTCATTAAATCAAAGACACAGCTATTTTTATCTATAGCACTCTTGTCTTTTAAAAGTGTTGAGGAACTTAAAGAGCTGGCAGAAATGCATACCTCCCTTATCTCTGCCAGATCGTCTCCACCAGCGTTTAGTTCATGATCCTGCCAGTTTATAAAAATTAAATTGGAGACAAAGCTGTTTTATTTAGCAGCTTAACATTGGTGCTTAGTAAAACAACAAGGCTGAAAAACATTCGATGACATTCTTGTAGTCATTGGCACTTCATTTTTAGGTCAAGTAAAGAAAAACTGAGGCAATCGCTCCACACTACATTGTATGTAAACATCACAACTAGAGCTTTGCCGCATCTGGCTTTCTTTTTTTTTTTTTTATTCTTTAAGGGATGGACTTTAATTGAATTGAACTGTTGAATCACTTCATTTTTGTCTAGCTAATTTTTGACAAATATCAAGAAAAATATAACCAGACCAATATTCAGTTACAACCATTCTGACCCAGTCCTGGTTATAAATGAATTAAGCTAATTTTAGAATAGAATCCCAATTGTTTAACAGCATTTGGGCAACAATAGAACAGAGAAACTCCGTTTTAACGAGATCTCCAGAAGAAACCAATGAGCCTGGGGTTTTTCCACATTACATTTACACTTTAAATGAGGTGCTTAGGCCTCTCACAACAACAAATTTTGCTGGACAATAAATTGTCCCAAACGTTTTTGCAATGGACGATAACATTGTTGTTTTGAAATCGCTTTCAACCGTTTCTGGCATAATAATGCAAGAACACACTCTGAAAGATCAACAAACTTTAAATTCTAACAGTGGAACCTAGACTTTTTAAATATCCAACATAAATAAACTGAACAACAGAAAGAGCAAATAAAATTAATTAGGACTTCTCTGTAAACAAAAAAAAAAAAAATGGCGAGTTGAGACCAAAGCCTGAAGACTTCAGTCATTCAGTTTCTGGTAGAAAGAGGGAGAAACAAGAAAAATGATAAATAATACAAATGGAAATTATTGAGCTAGTGTTAATTTATCATGTGATTAATTGATTTATTGCGACAGGTCTAGAGATACTGGCTATCTCAATCAGTTAATCTGTTTGTCCTACAGAAAAGTTTTAACACCACCAAAGCTAACTTCATCCCTATACTGTAGAGATTTACTCGTTTTCTTCAGGCTGTCGTTTTTGCATTGGGATGAGACCAGACAAATGGTCCAGCATCTTATTCTTAGCCAATAGAGATTTGGAATTCCTCACTGAATCCCACTTTCAGCCAATCATCCACAATCCATTACAGTTTCCCTTTAGCCCACTGGAACCTTGACAAATACTCCTGTTTCTGCCCATTTGTGTTTTTCTTTTGCTGTGCATTTCCCATTTTCCAGCCATACTGCTCAGAGTTTTCTGGCTTGATGTTTCCACGTCCTTTTTGGTCTGCCTAGATGTTGTTTTACAATAGTCCATTTTGTTTGGAATTGCTTCAGATTTTATATTGTTGGAGCTGGCAGCTCTGTTATTGTGGCCATCAGCCAGATACAACAGCTTGTTAAGATCTCCAGCTCTCATTTAGCTGCAGTCTCAGCCGCGGCAGATCTGTGGCGGTATGCATTTTCTAAAAGCAAAGTGATTGCATCATTATTACTTCCAACCAGAAACAAGCACCAAGTAATGTGTTATCATCCCTGGTATTTTTGAAAGGTATACAGCGAAACAAAATTGCGTTTCATGTGGCTGGGGGACACCAATAAAGTAGAGTCTTGAAAGCAGCAGGATGTGTTGCATTAAAAAGTCACTTGTAATATTCATCTGGGCTCCATGTGGGGGTCAGGGATTGACCCTGAGCCTTTCACTGCATGTCATCTCGTTCTGCCATGCTTCCAGTCAAGCTACGGATTAGTGGTGGTAATTAATCATTTATTATTTATCGCGATAAGAATTTTCAATTTATCATTAAATAGGGTTTTAATGATGTTTAATATCCCCTAAAATCATCTGTGTTGTTGAGATGATTGTTTTTACTATTTTCTCTGTGTTTTTTATTTTTATTTAGCGCATCAATTGATTTCAAAATTTGACTAAATGCAGTTACTGTGTGCAGTTTAATGAAACGAATCAAACTTCTTCATGCAATTTATGTCCTAAAGCAGCTTTCTACACATTTTTTCAAGATCAGTCGTTGTGTTTGTGATACTTTGATTGCTGTGGCATTCAGTCACCTAAAGTTAGCTTGAGTTTACTTTTGTTTTGATGTATTTATTTCAAACAGGTTTATAAAAACAAAAAACAAGGAGTCAATGGGACAGCTGAATCATGGGCACACATGATGAACAAAATAATTAGTTTACCGCTACTTTTCTGTTTGAAAAGGAGAAGGAAGAAGTGAACACTTTAAATTTATTTAATTCAATTTAATAACATATATCACTTACTGACTCAGTATTTATCAAAAATTTGTAATTAAAACCACGTAATAATATTTATGTTCCTGTTCAGTGTATTAAAGAGTCAACAAATAAATTACATTACATAGACAAAATGATTACAAACTAACTCATATCAAGACAAGATCATCTACATATAATAATAATAGTAATAATCATAATTGTAAAGAACAACCAGATATACAGCATCAGAATAATTACCAACTTTTATTGTACCTCAAAATATTGTGATAAATTGTTGAGTCTATTTCACTCACTCTTCCTATGGCTAAATAAAGCACAACAAATTCTTAAAAATAAAGAAGTTTGATATATTTGTTTCTCATTTTGAGCTTTCTTGTCACTGTCCTCCACAGCAACAACCCTGCTCACCGCTACTTCATGGCCACTGACCCAGTAACCGGACAGCTGTATGTATCCGACACCAACTCCAGGAGAATTTACCGTCCCAAGATGCTCAGCGGCGCCCGTGACCTCAACAGTAAGCACAACCCACAGGAAAAGCCCTGTGTTTGCAGAAATGAAAGAATCCTTCTCCATTATTGTTTGATATTCCGTGTCTGGAAAAGTCCTGCAGCAAATTCAGTGTGTGTATTTGTGCGTGTTTTCAGGTAATGGAGAAGTGGTGGCTGGCACAGGTGAGCAGTGTCCTCCTTTCGATGAGGCCCGATGTGGTGATGGGAGAAAAGCTACAGAGGCACAGCTACTGGGACCAAAAGGTACACACACACACACAGACACACACCACACCTGTGACCTATTGCGTACATTTCAAAAGCAGCACACATAAAAAGGCACTTGTTTAGGTTCATGTTTAAGTCAGACCCTGAACATATTGTCACACCTGATGTTTTCTCTTCCATCAGGGACCGGTCTTCACACTGATTTGGTTTGTGTCATGTTGCACTAATTGAGCTGGATGTACCTACTGACTCTTCGTCCGCCATTTATAAATATTTTACATTTGCATTTTGTTGAATAATAAGGGAATCCACATGCATAGAGAAAAATTATCTTCTTACATCGTCTTGAGTGCAGTTAATCTGAGCTGCTGTTAATTTTTGGACGTCAAAAAATGTTTTCGCAGCTCTGAGATGTTACTACATGTTTGCTAGAGTTACAGAATAAGTACAATTATGACTCAAATGCAGCAGTAATGACCCACTGTTTACATTACTTAGTTTTATTGTTCAGATGCTTTGTTCACCTCAGGATTCTTGATACATGACACTAAAATGACCAGCATGACCTATTTGTCTATTAATCTGACTAAAATGTGTTTCTCCTATTTGGGAAACCACACAAACATAAAATTTCATCCATTGACCATCAGCTTATCTTGCTCTGTTTTATGAATAATCAGCTTTTTTGAGCTTTACGCTCCGTCATCAAAAATATACCTGGAGTGTTGCTTTGATTCTTTCATGAATGTTTGAGGAAACCTTGAATCTCCCATTTCAACTGTTCAGCTGTGTCTAATTGCTAGCTCTTACAAAGCACCACCTGTTTACTCAAAGCTTTTCCTTGGCTCTTCAATCTCCAGTCAAGTTTCCAGCATTTTTATAACAATTGAATGTAACAAGGTTAGTTGATTGCGCTAAAAAATGGCACTTTGTGCCTGGAAAACACAAAATACCATGCTGAGCTACAGCATCCAACAGCTACTCTGTAAAGTCACAGGTAGATCCTGAACCTAGACTCTACTGAACCTGCCTGCAGCCCAATAGCCATTAGAAAGCTACTAAAGAAGGCTTTAAAAACTATAAAACATCTCCTCCCATGGCACAAATTCACCCTGGTCCATTTGGACTTTGCATCAAATAAGGAACACTGAAATATTACCTTTTATTTCCCCTCTGATGATAAGCATCCTCCAGCTCATCCTGGGATCCCCGAGGAACAATGAGCATTCAGGTTGCGCAGGGGCCTCAAACTGCTGCTGGCTGTATGGAGTGTGTCTCCCTCCGGACTGAGGACTCTCATCTGATGACTGAAAACAACACATTTCACAACTACTGTCTTATACAAACACTTGATCAAAGCAAACAACACCCACTGCATGTTCTCCTGATCTCCTATTGAATAGCAATGCACATATTCAGGGTTGAATGGCAATAATGGACATCAATTCTGCACCCTGGAAAAAAATCTAGCAGCATGAAATGCAAAGGATTTCCATCTACCTAAAATGTTAATCAGGATTGCATCTTCTCCTGCTGCTCAGCGATGTTTCATCATGCTGTAGAGAAGAACAATAAGAGTGTGAGGTGCAGGAAGTGGGGAAGTCTCGAATGGCCGTGGAAAGTTAAGGTTTAAACTGACACATTTCATTAGCTTGAGCTGTGTTCTTGTTAGATTACTGTTGTCCTTTAAAGGCAGCAGTAAGCAGCTGAAACTGAACCCCGGTGACACAAGCTGGATGTGCAGACAGATTTCACAGCTAAGCTCCTTCCTGATCGGTGCTGCAGTTTTGCATGTGATGGCAGTTTTTCACTCTGGAGCCACATCTGTCCTGGGAGAATTATGGCTGCTTTTCGTGCTTGAGAGGAACAGAATATCAAGTGGGTCAGTATATCATTTACAGGACTGGCTCTGACGCTCTGTGTGGATCTGTCCAGACAGACAAGGTGGAAATTTAAAAATATCAGCCCTGTGATTCTTTCACCAAACTCAGCAGTTCATACAGGGAATACAGCTCAACATCCGAGGACACTTATGGAGCTTATTGAGCTCTATCACTGTCAAAAGACGAATATTTTAGAATGTCAATATGACATGTTAACGACACCATGTCCAACATCGAAGTGCAGATTTTTCAGAATTTACATTTCACAAATCTGTGTAATATAGATATTGCAGTAGTTTTGCACTGTACATAGTCCAACGGATGTTGCATAAAAATGTACTTATCTGGGGAAAAGCAGCCTTGCTGCATGATTCACTTGGAATTTGTTCAAGGTTTGTTCGTCTAAAAGGTTCATCGTATATCTCTACGCTGTAAAAACACAAAATCTTGCCAAATATTTTTTTGTCTAGTTTCTAGTGCAAATATCTTGGTACACCCAAAATAAGATAAAAAAAATAACCTACAAGTAACTTTTCAGCAAAAAATAGGACTATGTTTTAAGTCAATAATTCATTAATTATTGATTTGAAAAGGTACTAGTTTCACTGGCAGATTATTTCAATCATGGGAAAAATGTCTTGTTATAAATGAAATAATCTTCTGGTGCATGTTCTAATTTTTCATCAATATTAAGAAATTACAGACTTAAAACAATCTTCTGTTTCTTGTTGATAAGTTACTTGTTGGTTTTATCATATTTTGAGTGTACTAAGATATTTGCACTAAAAACTAAACAAAAAATACTGTCTGCAGTGTAGCAGACAAGAACTTATATGTTTTCTTGCAGTACTTAAAAATGTACTGTCAATTTTTAAATATATTTTGTAGCTTTTAAATTTTTCCTCTTTATTTGTAAAACTCCTGAAATACAAACTGTTTGTTTACATTTTGGTCAGTGTCTATGTTACCTATTTTAAGTCAAATCTTAATAATTCATCATTTAAAAGGCTGCTAAATTATTTTGTGAGATATCTAAACTTTCTCATGTGTCTTCACTCTTCCTGTGAATCTGTCTGCTCTCCAGGGATTGCAGCCGATAAGAACGGACTCATCTACTTTGTGGACGGAACGATGATCAGGAAAGTGGATCGTAATGGAATCATTTCCACAGTGCTGGGCAGCAACGACCTGACCTCTGCACGACCTTTGACCTGTGATACCAGCATGCACATAAGACAGGTTAACATACAGAGCATTTCTAACACATCCACAGTGTAACTGTACCACACTGCTGTTTTTAAAGTGAAGGCTTGGAGCCAATATAAGCCCCTGTTGGTTATGATTGGTGGGACTGAATGCAGTGAAGCAGAGAAAACACAGATAAGCTTAAATCTATTAATGAGAGAAGAAGTTTCGTCGGGTGAAATCATTTCTATTCTGTTTTTCTTTGTACTCCTCATCCCCAGCGAACTATTTGTTGTCTAGATGTATTTACTTTCAGCCTAAAGCTGAACGTAGTAGGGACTGTGAGAGTCAGAAATAGTACACTATTGTTGCACCTTATTTTCAGATTGATAGCGTGTGATATTGCATGTAACAGATAGGAGACAAGTAAAGAAACAGCTCCACACTCGCATCACACACATTAAGCTGCTTCTAGTGTTTGGCGCTGGTTGTTAGTTGTTTTTTTTTTTGTTTGTGTGACAGAATTCAGGTCTATATCATTTAGGGAGAGCACAGTAGTTAGAATTGCAGCTGGAATGACAGTTTCACATAATTAATGTGCAGGTTATGGTTGATGATCCAAGGAAAACGAAGCTGTCATTCTTCTCTGTGTTCAGGTTCGATTAGAATGGCCCACAGATCTCGCCATCAACCCCATGGATAACTCCATCTATGTCCTGGACAACAACGTTGTTCTTCAGATCACTGAAAACAGACAGGTACGTTTGACATCTGCCTTTTTGTACACCTAACTTCTAAAATGTTCATACCCTTGAGCTTCTTCTTCACGTTTCTTCACGTTGCAACTTCAAACCTCACTGTATTTTATTGGGATGTTTATCTGTAAAGTGTGAAGTAATTTTGCATTCAGCACCGTAGACAGAAAGATTTGGAGAGGCTTAAAACAAAAGTTGAGTTAGAAAAAAATATCCCGTGTGTGTGTGTGTTCAGGTCCGTATAGTGGCTGGTCGTCCCATGCACTGTCAGGTACCCGGTATAGAATACACCATGGGAAAGAGAGCGGTGCAGACCATGCTGGAGGGAGCGACCGCCATCGCTCTGTCCTACAGCGGCATCCTCTACATCGCAGAGACAGATGAGAAGAAGATGCACCGCATTCGACAAGTAACCTGTCGCATTTTTATGGCACATTCGCTCGCTCACATTTAGTGATATTTCCAGGTTACGTCAGGAATGTGTATTGTAGTGTATGCTGTTGAATGATGCTGCTTATTTATTTCAAAAGGGACAATGCACATCACATAATATGCCAGAGTTAGCTATAAAGGCTAGTTTTCATCTGTAGTCCCTCAGGGTACAATCAGTATAAATACAATACATCACAGTGCAATACAGACAAATTGGGAAGTTTCTTTCATCATCAAAATAAAGTAAAAAAGATTTTTCTGAAAAAACAGATCAGGTTACATATTTAAAAAGAACAAAAATCCATACAGCACAAAACTTCCCCACAACACATGAAAGAAACTAATTGAAAATAAGAACCACATGAACTGCACCTGCATATTTGATTATCTAAGAACATTATTTAAAAGACTGATAGGTTCTTATGCTCTCTGGTAGTTTGCCAGGGTATAGATATAACTGATTTACTCACAAACTGCCACTTTTCTAAAATAATGGCTGAAAGAATTCAGTGACCAAGAGGCCTGAATCAATATTATTTCTTATTATTTCAGTTTTTCTGCTAATCTTCAGTACTTACAACTAATACCTCTAGTTTGTTCCTTCATTTTCTGTCAAAATGTCAGGCTGCTATTTTATTTTATATGTTTTATAGCTATGCATCTTCTGCTGTACTTCTAGGTGTCCACCGATGGAGAAATTACCCATCTGGCTGGTGCACTATCTGACTGCGACTGCAAGGTACTGCAGAGTTACCGCGACGTTTTGCTCCTTCACATCCATCATGATATTTATATATGGTACATGGAATGATGGTTTCTTCCTGTGTGTTTTTGCAGAACGATGCCAATTGCGACTGCTATCAGACAGGAGACGGCTACGCTAAAGACGCCAGGCTTAGTGGTCCTTCATCTCTGGTGGTGTCACCGGATGGGACTCTGTACGTGGCTGATCTGGGAAATATTCGAATCCGGGCAATAAGACGCAACCAGCCGCGCACCGGTATGAACATTTATAGATGGAGCTATTTATAGGCCTCCACACATAAATGCTGCATTTCTGCTGAGGGATCTGTGAAGGATCTCACTGAACTCTGAAATATTCAGGACTAGCTGCAAGACCAGCAGGGGGTGCCTGTGAGCTGATATAATCACACTTTTCATCAGGTTAATACAAATATTAATGCTTTTCAATCTATATTTAGGGAGAGTACACCAAGGAAAATCATCTAGCATGTTTTCTGATTATCACAGTAAGGATGAAATATTTTATATTTAATTACCCCTTAATTCAGAAAGAAAGTCTAAGCCCCAAAAAGTAAAGGTCACAGTGCCATCTAAAGGATTTCAGACAGTCATCTATTGGAGTTGAAACATTAAATGCAGCTGATTTTCTATTATGAATTAATAACATTTGGCAAGCAAGAATTGTTTTCAAATGTTTTAAAAAATCTCCCACACAAGTATTTAGCCCAGAGCAACAATCATGTAGGTTTTATTATTAGTGCATCTGTCTTCTTCTACAAGGATTTCACCTGTACTAATCACTCCAATGCTTTCATCTACCGTGCATTCACATATTTCTAATTATATTAAAAGGAATCACAGGTGGTTTTAATTAAAACTGTTCGGTTTCAGTTGCTATTCCACGCATGTCAATGAAGGTTTTTGTGTTCCAGTTAAAGAAGCCAAAAGATCATATTGAATCTTCTGCTGGATTCAATCTCTTCACTTGAACAAACATGGGATGGCAGTGAAACGTGGAGAGAGGAGGATTCTTTTTTCTTTTTTCTTTTTCTTTTTTTGCTGGAAGGAACTTCCAGCAGAGTCAGATTAAGTCGTGGAGGTTAGGGAAAATAAACACAGGAGCTCCTTGTCAAAATACCAGCGGAAAAAAAATGGAAAAAATAAGAAAATGTTAGAGGGAACATAAAGCATTCAATGTAGAGCCCAAAAATGTTTCCTACTGCTTAGCATTTACAGTAGCATTAATAAGTTGCAGTCCATGCATTATTTTCCATATTTACATCATTTCCAACAATAGATATCAGTCCTCACTGGAAATCCGGTCAGAACTCATGAATGTCCAATCAGACTGACCAGTAAAAAGCATCTCCAAACATGGTCAGTAATCACAGCGTTTGTCAAATGGCTGCTATAATCACTGTACATTAGCTTAATAATGCAAAGTCAAGAGCTGGAGAATAAATATGAGTCTCTCTTCAATCAGAGTCGCTTCTTCTGTCTAACCCATGTGCAGGCTCTTTGGCTTCAGGTCCCAGCTCCTATGAAGTGGCTTCTCCAGCCTCACAAGAACTTTATGTGTTTGATTCGAATGGGACTCACCAGTTCACCATGTCTCTGATCACTGGAGACTTTAAATACAACTTCAGCTACAGGTTGGTTTGACTTATTTTTTTTGCTGTTTTTTTCTCCTCTTTTTTTAAACCATAAAACTGTAATGGTGTGTTTTTTGAAGGATAGTTCAGTTTGTTCTCATTTTCTGCTTTCCTATCCTCTCAGCAACGAGGAGGATGTTACCGCGGTGACAGACAGCAGCGGGAACACTCTCCGTGTCCGTAGAGACACCAACAGGATGCCTGTACGTGTGGTGGCTCCTGATAATCAGGTGAGATGTTCACATTTTTGCACATTTGCATTCTTTGAGGATGGCCATGAGTCACAAATTGTTCAGGATTCATGGCAACCATCTGACTGTCTGGTTGTATTTTATTTTATTTTTTAACGTACAGGTCATCTGGCTGACAATCGGGACTAACGGAGGTCTAAAGTCTCTCACGGCTCAGGGTCAGGAACTGGTTTTATTTACTTACCATGGCAACAGTGGCTTGCTGGCTACCAAGAGCATCCAAATTGGCTGGACTACATTCTATGAGTAAGCCAACCTACTGACTGTCACATCTAAATGCATGAATGCAATCTGTAACGCTATGTGGGAATGGAAGTAAGGCTCCAGAATAATTGCATTGTTGATGCCTTGGTCATTAGGGAAGATAATACTTCACTTGTCACAGGTGTTTCAGCAACAAGGCTTGACATCATAAAAAAAGTCATAAAAATGCCAACAATAGAGAAATTCAGTGAGAAAACATGACGTTTTGCTGAGTGTCATCATCAATATCAACAATACACATCAACTAGGTCAATCTATTATGGTTCAAAGAAACTCCGAACAGGTGGGTTTTTAGTCTAGATTTAAAGGAATTCAGGGTTTCGGCTGTTTGCAGTTTTCAGGAAGTTTGTTCCAGATTTGTGGTGCATAGAAGCTGAATGCTGCTTCTCCTCATTTGGTTCTGGTTCTGAGGAGCAAACCAGAACCAGAAGACCTGAGAGGTCTGGAGGGTTGATACAACACCAGCAGGGCTTTAATGTATTGTGGTGCTGAGCCGTTCAGTGATTCATAAACTAACAACAGTAGTGTAAAGTCTGTTCTCTGAGCTACAGGGAGCCAGTAGAACTGGGGTGATGTGCTCGATCTTCCTGGTTTTAGTGAAAAAGCAAGCAGCAGCATTCTGGATCATCTCCACTTGAATGACAACACTTAAGTGTTGTCATTCAAGTGGACCATCAGTCCAGATCTTCTGGTTTTGGCAGAGACAAACAATCTTACTTTATTTATGTGCTCTTTTACACAATCCAGGACTTCATCAAACAGATTTTCCTTCATTCAAATATTTAAAAAATCGTCTTTATATTTGACACTAAACATATAAAAGAGCCACAGGTTTTTGTTAAATTGGTGCTTGGCTACATGAAGAAATTCATTGCTCTTCCATCATTGTTCTTGTTTGTGATGTGGTCTTTTTTCCATTCTTGCCTCAGGCCACAGTTTGAGCTGTGGTGTGGTTTGATCTGGTTTGAGGCAAATGATGGAAGTGTTCCCACTAAGACACTTAACACACACCTGTGTGTTTGCTACAGTGCCCTTGTAGCTCCTCTGGGTCAAATGAATAAATCATCTTCCATTGTATAGCCTCCCACTGAAAAATCTAGCCTTTATTTAGAGTCTGTATTCAGTCACGCACAGTATTAACAAAGTCACCATTGGCGCATTTTCTCTGTTATATTCTGCTTTTACCGATGCAGGTTAGCTTTTTGAAGCACAGTCTCAGTTTCAAGAGGGACATGTTCACACAAATGACACCGAAACTGATGAGATAAACCAAATGAGATGATGAATAGCATCAAAAGCACTTTAAGTGTTCAGAAGCTGGTTGAAATCAGACTGGAGCAGTCTTGCTGTAGGGAGATCCAGGATGAGGGGGCAGCAGTAACATATGAGAAGACTTTTCGTCCCGCTTTAATCAGGCAGATGGAAGATTGAGGGTAAAAGAAAGTCTAGGGCGCAGGCTGTGACTGTACTGTTGACGGGATGTGAAAGTTGGCAAGACTGATAATAACAGTGTAAGTATTGATTAATTCATTCACTTGCTGAAATGAACATGTTTGCCAATAGGACAGCACTCAGTTTTCCTAATGGCCAAGAAGGAATGTTGATTTTATGTCAGTTTTAGAATCATTTCTGGTGTTGATGTGAAGATGTGTTTGGATCATTATCCTATTGAAAAAACAAGAATGACAAGCCTTCAATTAACTGCCAGAGGACACCAGATTTTACTCTAAGGTCTCCTGGTACTTGAAAGAGTTTATGATACTTTTGAACCTGTCTGAACGGCCCAATTCCGATATTTTCACCCAAAAAAATATGCGACTTGTTCCACTTCCATATGTGATACTGAATCTGATACATATCCAGTCTGCAGTCTGAACAGTCTTGTTGGAATTTATCTGAATTTTATATCTTTGATGTGAGACTTGTTGTAATTGTTCACCAGACGACATCAGACACAGTTAATATGTATGTTAACAATGGCCGATAAATAACTCTGATAATGTTTTGTGTCTCTGCATCCAAATAGACATCTCCACAGATGTCAATGCACTACAAAAGGTCATTGTTATTATCTTGAGACAATACTATCGGCTTCTATTACTCAACAATTTGAAAACAATCCATAGACGGTGGCCATTATTACTTAGTTAAACGAGGTGCTGCTGTGTGACGTCTCTGCTCTTCTTCTGCGCTTGCAGGTCCTTCGTGAAGTTTGACTTTGATCATATTTAATTAGTAGTATAAATGAGCAAAACAAAATTCGATTTTATAAAAAAATTGGAACTGAACAACAGGAGTTGCTGTATGAATGTCACCTATTGATGCCTCAGTGAGAAGTTTTTCCACCCATTTATTCTCTGTTTCAGACCAAATCCTTCCTGGGTTGTTTGCTGCAAAGAATATTAATCTTAGTTTCATTTAAGGAACTCATATAGATGAGCAAACACTGCACTTTTATGTTTGTGAGCAAGTGGGTTATGGATTGTTGTTATGGTGACTTGGTAACCCAAAAATATCACTCTTTTCTGCAATTTTTGCCATCTTCATCACGGTGTGATGAAGACGTGTGGTGGCAAGATAAATATGAGACCTCGCTCAGCCTTGCTTCCCTCACTTTGAACTTGTTACTTAGATCAATGAGTATATACTGTAGAGATGCCAGTGAGTCACTATTTTCCTGTAGCTATTTTCTGATTGATAAAATGTAATATATCTCTTCCTTACAGGAATGCCATGTTCTCTTTTCATTCCTATTTTGAGGAGTGTTTAAGTGAAAGGGGCTTATATCCCATGTTATAGTTATACTTCTGGTAAACAGGAAGTCATGTCATGAGTTACTAATTAAAGGTTCATACACAATCTGATAAAGGTAATGGTAAAATATAAATGCTTCAATTACATTTATTGTATACGAAATCTTGGACATGCCAAGAGATTTAGTTGAAAATATTTTGTCTCGGGGCATGCTGTGGTGGCGCAGGGGGTTAGCACGCCCCACGTTTGGAGGCCTCAGTCCTCGATGTGGACGTCGCGGGTTCAACTCCCAGTCCCGGCGACCTTTGCCGCATGTCTTCGCCCTCCTTCCTGTCTGCCTACTGTCAAAAATACGAGCCACTAGTGCTGCAGAAACTCTTAGGAGAGAAAAAAGAAAGAAAAAAAAAAAATTCTTTATTACTGTAAAATGTCCCAAAACTGAATCTTCCTGAAATGTTTATGCTAATGTGATGTAGCTGTGACAAATGATTAACCTATTTTAGGGCGTTTTACACGTCTTAATAAGTGTGAGGACTTGCTGCCTGTATGTATATTCAGGTAATTTTCTCTGCATCGGCAAGATCCATTACAGTAATGACATCCAATGTCCCCTTTCTCCTTCTCCTGCATTCTGTCCTTGTAGCTATGACAGCGAGGGTCGACTGACTAATGTGACCTTCCCCACTGGCGTGGTCACCAATCTCCACGGCGACATGTCTTCAGGAGCCATTGCAGTGGACATAGAGACGTCAGGGAGGGATGAGGATGTTTCCATAACAACAAACTTATCGTCAATAGACTCCTTTTACACTTTGGTGCAAGGTAAGGTGCTGGCATGCATATGACTGAGTCTGAAGTTCAGATATAAGGAAAGGTCAGACTAATTATTGTGATTATTATGAAAAATAAAAGTAAGTCAGATCCAAAGAAATGTAGCTTTATTTCCTCATTTTTAGATTTTATCACCTTTCCCAATGTTTTCCTTGCTGCTTGTCATATTGTCACAGCAGTTATTTCAAAAATTAAAAGGAATAAAATCTGTTCCTGTTCACCAATCCATCTGCCAAAGTTTTATATTGTACAAAATATGAAAATGCAGTGGCTTGCTAAAGTATTCATAACTATTACAAGCACAAACTTCAGTTAAATTTATTGGGATTATGAGAAAAAGATGTTGTGTTCTGTTACAGTGCCTGTTTCCACATCTAAATTAGTACCAGTAATTTTTCTGTTGCGAGTTCTTACCCGTTCTTTATTGTTGCTTTCAGTGTCTTGGCAGC
This sequence comes from Poeciliopsis retropinna, assembly GCA_010277075.1. Taxonomy (NCBI): domain Eukaryota; kingdom Metazoa; phylum Chordata; class Actinopteri; order Cyprinodontiformes; family Poeciliidae; genus Poeciliopsis; species Poeciliopsis retropinna. Next base: position 19,780,248 of record VMRM01000013.1, on the reverse strand, counting down.
CTGCCTGACCATTTCAATCTCTGCTTTTCAGAGTTTTGGAGAACTATCCAGTTTTTGTAATGTCACTGTTACAATGCCACTATTGTAAACAGGCTCGATGTACGGAGCTAAATACAGGCTGATCCTGGAACAAATCTGGTTGAGATTAGTATAAATGTACGTTAGATTTTTTTTTTTTTTTTTAAACTGTAAAATCCTCTGAAAATTTTTTTTTTTGCTTCCACTTTGCATTGATGAAATGCTTTGTGTTGGTCCATCAGACAAAATAAAATAACATGAAGAAGTCAAAAGGCTGCAAATACTTCTGTAAGTCACTGTAAGCTGATGGTATTAAAAACTCACTAAATGACTGTTGAACAATCAGAGAAGTAAGACAAACTGCACTTACTGAGAGACATGAGTAATAAGTCATGGACGGGAAAGTAGGTTGTGTTGTTTTCTGTGATCTTTTGTTTTTCTGACGGTGACTGAATTTGGGATGTTGTTTCGTTCGTACTTTGATTCAAAGCTTCTGTAACCTGGAATAAAATCCATTCTCATACATTTTTATTTGACAGCAGTGAAAGAAAACATTCACACTGGTGCGTTTCAGCAATGTTGTCATTCTTTGTCAGATAAATACTGGAAAATTATATTTTAGCGGTGATGTTTATGTAAAATCTGGATGAACTTTGCCTTCCATCTATCTCAGAAGTTTAAAGTTGGATGTGAGACTTGATGCTACAGGTAAATGAATCCTGCTTCAGCTGCAGGTCTAGTGGATTCAGAACAGTTTATTCCTCAATTTAAATTGTAATCTTGAGGTTAATGCATAATGAGCATCGAGACAATATAATTTTTCTGTGTGAAAGAAACTTGAGTATGTTGGACTACAATCGTGACGTCTCTGTTGATAGTACCTTCTTCCTATCCTGATTAATTCAAAGTCATGGACAACTAAAGCATTGCTTTCATCAGTTCTCTTACATTTATTCGTGTTTTTCTGCCATCTCATCTACATGCGTAGGTAGGTGGCATCCCATTAGGTCCAGGTGCAGGCCAGCGACGGTAAACAAGCTAATTTAGCGGCTGTACTTAGTCATATTAATGATGCAGTTAACTGCTTGAGAAAGCAGAATATGTGGAAACAAGAGGTTAAAAGGTCATTTGCAGACATTTACAGTAAACTGTTGTTTCTACTGGATCACCATGTGCTATAATGTGCTGGGAAATGACTGAGATAATAAAAATATAACCCTACCCCACCTAATGTCATTTCACATTCTGCAAGATACTTAATGCAAAATTAGCAATTTTAATTAACTAAATTACCAAAAAATCTTTTTTTTTTTTTTTTCATTAACACACTTGGAAATAGAAACATATTAAAGTATTTCTCATGACATGTTAAAGCTAGAAAGCTGAAGCTCAGCCCACATGAAGTTGCACAGGCATTACATCACACACAAAACACGACAAATGTTGAAGCAGAAAATACATTTTATTTTGTGTTATTCGATAAAATGATTTCCAAAGAAAAAAAATTGACGAGAGTAAAGTGTTGTGCAAAACCGCCTCAGACTTTTTTGATCGACTGTCTCGAAATAATTTCCAGTGGGCTGGATCAATAGTTTTCCAAGCTTTCTAAAGTGGGGGCTAGAAGAATAAAAGAATAAACCAGAAAGAAATCACAGTAATGTATGCAGTGTAAACAAAATGGTGCAAAGGTTGTTGCACCTTTTCAACAACCTTTGTAGGTTGAAATGGTGCAAAAAATCTGACAATGATAAGTCACTTTAAAACCTTTTCCCCATGAAATGTAACATTAATTTTATGTTACATTATATGTTACACTAGACTAATCTGGTTGTAAAAGTGTTCACGTCCCTACAACAATACCAGGTTAAAGCAGTTTTGGTTAAATTTCAGTTTTCGATCTTTCTTGGTGAAAATCTGTCAGCATTTTGTTTATACTTTTGGTTATGTGGAGGCTTTAACATCATTTTTTTCACTTTCTTTCTTTGTGCTGAGTTTATTTGCATATGTGCTTACAATCCAATGTTGAAAAATGAAGTCTGTCTTTATTTTCAGCTTTCCAACAGGCAACTAGAGGTTTTGGGACAAATTAATTTGAATTTGTAACTATTGAAAATGGAAACGGAACCAAAAAACATGGGTGTCACAGAAAAAAGGAATAATGTGAGAGCTGAAAAACTGAGTGGAAATACAGTGAGAGTGAATGGAGAGGAAAAAGGCCAAATGCAGTGGTTAGCCAGGCCTTTGTTTAATCAAGTTATTTTATTCTGTTTGCTGTATTGTTGCATAGATGTACCAAGGTGTATATTTAGTCAAAGATAAAAGAGTGCCGTCAGCCACTCTGTGTCCTGCTTGCACAAGCAGCCATTAGTCCTGTGGGAGGCTGAGAGGAACATAATTGAAAAAGGCTGAAGGATGTTAAACCTTCTCTCTGCTCCATTAGCAGGTTCAAACACTTCGCCCAGAGATGAATTGTTTCTCACCTTACTTTGTCTCCCTGCTGTCTTTTAGCTGTATTTCCCCTCCCTGCCTTTCGTTTTCCTCCCTTTGTCCTCGTTTCAATCCACAATTGATATGTTCTTCAGTAAATCCTTTGAATGTTGCAATGTAACGGCATATTGATAACTGCATCTCTTGCTTGTACTTGTGTCATGCAGACCAGCTTCGTAACAGCTACCAAGTGGGTAATGACCATTCACTCAGGGTCATCTATGCTAATGGGATGGACACACACTATCAGACAGAGCCACACATACTGGCAGGTAGGTTTAAATTATTTACCATATCCTTTAGCTAATGTTGTGCATTGATGAAGCCAATACTTGTCCCTCTTTCTCAAAGCCTTCACCATTCTGCATATTGTAGTGTTTGTAAACCCCAGATGTCATCTAATGTCTCTTTAGGCGCCGCTAACCCTACGATCGCCCGGCGTAACATGACCCTGCCAGGAGAGAACGGCCAGAACTTAGTAGAGTGGAGGTTTAGGAAGGAGCAGACCCGAGGAAAGGTCATTGTGTTTGGGAGAAAGCTGAGGGTGAGTACTCTTCAACTACGGATGTTGACTATGGATAGTGATAGACCACGATTTCTTTAACATCAGAAAGCTGACAGGTGATCCTGTTTACAGTTTTCACTCCATGCCGTTGCTTTTTATTTTTACACAATTATGAGACAAAACATGAAACTGCTGCTGCACAATTTTCTCAACAGGTTGTTTTTATGTAGCCAAAGAGTGAGTGAGTTAGTTGATCAAATTTTGCTAGACGATAAATTGCCCCGGAATTTATTCCAATAAACTGTAATATTACTGATTTGAAACCATTTTCAAGTAATGTAATGGTAATGATATAATGACATAAACTTTCAATTCTAAAGAATATTTAACACTGAAAGCAGAAGACATTTTAAATATTGGCACATGTTTAAAATAAATCAACAAAACAACAGAAAAACAAATGAAATTAATTATAAAGTATCTGTAAACAAAATTGTTTTTCAAAAAAGGAGCTAGTTGAGAGCAAAATACCAGACAGAAGAGTTTTGTCATCTTTTTTGGTAGAAAGAGAGAGAAAAGGGAAAAAAACACAATAAATCATCCAAATGTAAATTACTGAGATCTTTTAAATTTTTTGTGTGATTAATTAATTTGTTGATCACTGAGACAAGCCTAGTGAGACGTTGATCGTCTAAAGCCTTTACTCTGCCTACATCTCCCAGAAATCTGTGTTGTTCTGGACCCGAGTTCAGTGAATTTTATTTTATTTGATACCGATCACGTGTCTTTTGTGATTTATATTGTTATTGATTTATTGTCCAGCCCTACTGCAGTTTCTGACTCAGCCTGATGTCTGTGCTCTGAATCAACCTGGTCAGAGGAGAGGGAGGAGAACATGTTCAGGTTGTGGTCATGCTGAGGTCTTTGGCTGCAGAAACTGGACAATATCATGCTGCTGTTATAAAATTCAGTTGAAATAGTCAGGAGCTTTGACCATTTTTATGATACTTTATCCCCATAGTAAAAAAAATGACTTAAAAATTGATAGGACGAGGGTAGGAGAAGCAAGCATGGAGGGCAGATTGGCTTTGAGGCACTCTCACCTGCTCATGTACGTAAAAACATCATGGCAGCTCCTAAAAATTAATTATGAAGTAACACTGCAGATAACAAAGTGAGCATGAAAGAAAAGTAGTAAAAAAAAGATTCCCCTAGCATGTCGAATTTGTGTGTCATAATTCATTTTATCACATTTCTCTTAATTTATGCTCCCACAGCCATATTATCATATTCTTGTAAGAATAAGGGAAAAAAGGTTATGCCGTCCATGTATTATGCATCCTGTATACCTGCAGGCTCTACAAGTGGCTGCTGAGAGCTGCAGCACACCGGATTGGAGGATGGGTTGACAGGGTCATATTGATGCCCACAGGCAATTTACTAGTTCACACTTTCAAATTTTTACACTGTTGGAGGGAGAGCGTACGAACGCTCTGCTCGCAGCACGACCCCAACTGTCTGTGAGAAGAAAAATCTAAATTCTTGCTTTTGGACAACAGAGCATAGCTTTTTTATTATTTATCTTATTTGTGTCATCATCTATGGGAAGAGTGTGCAGATGGGAATACATCCATGACCCTGATAATGAGACAATCGCCTGCTTCGTTTTTGCTCTGGGAAGTATTTGGATGTGTTTGGCATCTGTGTGGCCTCTATTTTCTGGTGTTAAAGAAGCAACTCCTTGCAAGTGTATTTAAAAATAGTTTTAGAAATCCCCTTAAATAAACTATGTCTGGGTGAGGAAGGGTTTTTCCAGGATACCAGTGAAGCTGAGCTAAAGGTTTTAGTCATTTGATTAAAAAAAAGATGTCTGCAAGGTCTTGTCAAATTGCCATAAAAACAGCAAATGTGAGAATTTGTTAAATTGTTTAGTTGCAAGTAGGAATTGAGTTCAAAAATACTTTTTCCTTTTTATCCCAAAGGGAAATAAATGTCATAATCCAACAAAGACAACACCATCCACACGCACTTTAAAGAGATGTTGTGAAAGGTGGTGCAACAGCAGCTAGTGTTGCAAAGAATCTGAAGAAGCTTCTGACTGGAGACCGCTGATGTATGATAGTCAGGCTAGCAGCTCATTAGCCAGACAACAAAGACGATATTTCACAGAAGCATTTTCTGGATGACAAGCTCTGCTAATCCACCTCATTTGCTTTTGGTGCTTTTCTTTGAATCTCTGTCTGGCATTGTGGTTAGAAAGCTGGACAGTTGGAGTCATGGATATGATCCTGGCTAATTATGACCGCTGGAAAAGACAGTTTGAACATCCCTTTTCTCTTCTTTGCATTCATGAAGCCTCCCTTTTTAGCTCGTCTGGGACTAGGGGTCATAGTTCAGGTATTTTTTTAACTTTTGAGATGCTAGTCAGCTTCTACCTGTTGTAAATTTTCCACAGTTACGCATCATAGCAACTCTCCTGAAAGTTAAAAAAAAAAAAAAAAGTAAGAGCAAAACACCTTCCAGCTGCCAGCATCCAAAACCACAAGGTATAAAAAAGCAATGCCTCAGCCAAAAAACACGTGGACAAAAGCCTACAAAACATTAGGGGCACAATTTTACCAGAATTTTGTTAATACACTGGAAAATGCTGGAACATGAGCCTCACTGTCCAGAGTGAAGCTGGTATTAGGTCAACATGGGCAGAGAAGGTACCAACCACCAATATGCCTGTTTTTAGCTCAAATGAAATTTAAAGCAGCAAACATTATTTAAGTCTGCAGAAAAGCTTTATGGTCGGAAGAGACCAATATTTACATGTTTAGCAACTAGACAAACGTTTGGAGCATTGTGGTGGTTCAGCTTCACTGCCAATGTAACTGGTGCATTGCACACAAGAGTGCAGAATACCTCCAGATTCTTCAGGTTGACCTCAAATCAACAACTCGATGGATAAAATGTGGATGCTAATTTGCCAGCAATGAATTGTCTTAAACATTCCTCTTACTCCGATTTTATATTCTTCAATATTTGGAAGAGTAGCCAACATAGACTGAATGGTTTTGTTCACTTCCTCCGCTCCTAATGCTAAACTACAGCTAGGCAGAATACAAAAACTGGACAAAAAAAATCAATGTCATCATTTGTTTGGCTGGAGAAATTGCACTCAATGGGAGAAATCCCACAGAGAACAGTGAAGGGAAATGAGAATTGAGTGAAATAGCATGGGAAGGCAATGGCCGGCCTAGACCTGACCCCAACCCATTGTAAATTTATTGGACTACAGCTGAGTCTGTGGCTTTTATTCAGCTGCGCTGTGTTTCATCCAAGTGGCTCCTGGCCAGTGTTCCAATATCTTCCTCATCCCCCTTTAATTCACCTCTTGATTTTAACTGGTCCTAATTCACAAATGAATGAGTAGCTTGAATGAAAAGGTGAGAAATTGGACCCTTGGACATCTTCCAGCCAGACTCTCTGTTTAATGAAAGAGGTCTGTAAGCGATTGATTGGCCGGTTTGTAATGTTTGTCATTGCTTCAAGGATCTATAAGGTGAGCTTAGCTGCAGATCTGGGCTATCTGTCTTCATAAATCGGATTTTAACAGCACATCATTTAGATGGTGATTAAGCCTGGCTTGTTGGTACAGGGATGTTACCAGGTTTTATGGCTGTCAGATCAGAGATTTGTTTTATTTCATAGGCTGTGGTACCGACATTTAGATGAACAGTAAAATTTTAGCACATTACAAGTTAAATTCTTTAGCTATTTTCTTTTCTTTTTTCTTCTTCTTTCTCTCACACTTATGTTAGATGCTTGTATTATAGACTAAAGGAGACATATCACACAAACTTCACATTTTACAAGTTTATCTACTCCCATTTGGATTCCTACTGCTTCTAGAAACAGTCCAAGTGCTTAAAAATCCACCCAGCCCCTTTTTGGCAATAAGGTCATGTTTTTTTGGTGTCTGGAAAATGAGGAGTTTCAAAAACCTTTCGACTATAATGTCACAAATCAGCAGGCGCTGTCCCTCACCTGGCAACCCCAGTGGTTTACAACGAGCTGTTAGTATACTCAGTGTTTCACACACTGCTTTGCTATTTTAGCTGTTTTTGTCTAATTAACACCGACAATGTAGAATCTACTAAAGTTTTTTTTATATATATATATCCTGATAAATAACCTTTGCATTCAAATAAAAGGTAAACTTTCTTTTTGCATTGAGTGTGTGCATGTTTGTATATGATAGAAATGAACAGAGAGAGAAACTTGCAGACACTGGACAAAATATGTGTAGCTGAATGATAGAAGAACCAGCAAAAGCAGATAAATCTGGGTATTTGAACATTTTCACTGTTGATAGACGATCACAAAACACAGCTCTGGCTGTTTTCTGTGTCACAGTGCAAAAGCATTTTATAAAAGATCAGTCCCTTATTGCTTTATGTCTCCTCTGACATCCAGGTAAACGGAAGGAACTTGCTGTCTGTGGATTATGATCGCACACTGCGAACGGAGAAGGTTTATGATGACCACAGAAAGTTCCTGTTGAAGATCATCTATGACACGCAGGGCCACCCATCATTGTGGGTCCCCAGCAGCAAACTGCTCTCAGTTAACCTGACATACTCCAGGTAAACACATCTGTGCTGGAAAAAAGAGTTACTGTTCTCATCTGATCCGCAGGTTAAATCATCAGATTTAACTGCAACACTCTCATTTAACTTTCTAGCTGTAATTCTGTGAAATGTGAACCTGACTGTGTGTGTTTGTGTGTTCAGCTCGGGACAGGTTACCGGTCTCCAGAGGGGTCCAACCACAGAGAAGTGGGAGTATGACAATCAAGGAAGAATCATTTCTAGAGTCTTTGCTGATGGAAAGATATGGAGCTACACGTATCTGGATAAGGTAGGAAACAAGAAAAAACTTTTACAGACAGGCATACATTCAACTTTCTTTCTTACTGGGTCAGGTATTCAAACATTTCCGACACAAAACATGTCTGTACTGCATCAACAATCATGGGATCATCCTTTTTTTTTTAAAACAATATCATGGCTTCTTTTATTTAAAAGGAGTATTGTTGGCGTTCCTGTAAATGACTGGTTTTCTGGACCTGATTCTTAATCATGGATATATTTTAGTCTGCTCCGTTCAGTTAAAACCAAATTAGATGTTTGGAAATATTGTCCTGTTAGACCTCCCAGCTGTGTTCATCTTTCAACTGTGTAGCCTGGGATTTGAGATGAAAATAAAGTATTTTTATGGAAGTCCTCCATTTTCATTATTCCTGCCACTTTAAGCAATGAAACAGCATCAGTAGCTGTCAATTTGTGCAAAACCTTTTCTATAGTCTTCTAATGTCGATAAAACATAATTTTTGAAATTGCAGTGCTTTCATCAAATAAGAAATGGAATAAATTTGCATGTGAACAAGTCTGTTCCTGCAATAAGTCATTATAAATCATGGCAGTAACGGCTGTAAACACTAACATGAGATATATTCACATTACATCCTTGGTACTAGCGCTCATCGGCCATTAGACGATGTGTTGGCGACTTATTCAGGCATTAGCTCAACGAAACCCTTCTACTTTGAGTGGCTACATATATACATGCAGCATTTTAGTAACATTGTAGTCAGTAATTTTACATTAAAGTCATGGATTCAACACTTTTGAATGTCAACATTTCATGCACTGTGTGATGCTGAAAAAGCTCTGGTGGATCCAGCTGCACATTATCCAAAAAGGCCACACCTACAAATAAGCACTGTGCTGTTGGATACAGACTGCTGTGACTCTTGATGCAAAAAAGTTTTTCCATTGCAGTTTTAAGAAATACACGAAATACACAAGGTGTGATATGCATGAAAGTTTTTTCGAAATTGCTGTGTTCCCATTCAGCAAATGTATTTTTGGAATTCAAATTTGCACAATTTTATGATCAGTGGAAACAAACCAGTGTCATTGAACCAGCATGATTCTGTCACCGCTTGATTTAACAGTAAGTACAGTTTTCCGAGGTTTTGAAAACCTTTACCTTGTCTTCTCCAAGCGGTCTATATGTCATTTTATTCCATATGAATCAATGTTTGTCTCATTTCAGCATAAAACTTTTCTCCAAAAGGTAACTAGCTTGTTCCACTGGGCAGCTACAAAGTTTTTACCAACCAAGAAGAAAGTTTCTATCTGTAGTAAATGTGCGGTAAAACGTACTTCACTTTGGAGTGGAGAAACTTGTGTTCAAGCTGCTTTTAGTTCATGCCAGGCTTGAGCTTAAGTGGCTTCACAGTTGTTCCTTATCAATGTATTTTCCTCTGAGAGAGGCAGCGTATGCGTGAAATAGTTTGAACTTATGATGTTGTAATCTGCAGCAGCAATAGTTGCAAAAGAAACTTTAACTGAAATCCATATCTTCTTCTTAAAAAGAAACTGAGTAAGTGGAAAAAATTTGAATTAAACCTTTGCACCAAGTTCGTCTTTTTTAAGACTGATTTTAGTATTATGTCTTAAAATTATTCCGCAGAACTTTTCAAATTCATTTTAATGCAATCGTTCAGAAAAAGAACAGCATGATGATGGAAACGCAGGTTAGAGTAGCAAGTATCATGTAGGAAGGTGCTCTATAATTCTGAATCTGCTAGTATTTTCCCAGGAATCTGTGCACTTACAAAAAGCATGAAATGAATGATTGTAGAAAGGCAGAGAGTAAAGTAAAGGAAACTAAGAACCAAGAAACTATCTTGTCCTCAAATAAAAGAAACTATTGATGTCAGGAAAGCCAGGCTGACAGAGAGAAGAGAGTAAAAGAAGAAGAAGAGACCATTAAAAAGTGAGTGGCTTTGAAAAACATCTCTAAGGGAGCTTAGGAGGGAGCAAAAAAACAAACAGTGTGAGGAGAAAGAGGACAGGGAGGAGGGGAATGAATCCAACACGTCTGCTGTGTTAACCTAGGAAGGGCCTGACACTCTGAACAGTACCTGGCCTTGTTTGTGTGGGGATACAGGAGGCGAATGATTGATAGAAATGGAAAGACAGACAGACTGACAGAGGTAAAATGGTGAGATAAGACTCCAGGAGCTTAGTTAGGATGTTAGAGAGAGGTGGAGGCCAGGGGAGAAGAACAACAGAGGGCTAAAAATTAGAATCACAGAAAGGCAAAAGATGCAACAGACCATGAAAAATGTTCTCTACGGGGAAATGTCTCTTGTATTAATGTGAATCTGGATAAGAAAACATCTCAAAGTGTTTAATATAAACTGAATATCCTCTGAATAATTGTCAGTCAGTTTCTTTATTCCTTTGTTCACATTCATCTTTCATTGGCTTGATTAAAGAAATTGAATCTGTAGCTGTCTTGCTCTGACCAAAGAAAAAAAAAAAAAGGTGTCGCACTCTCCCTAAGCTTTGTGTCCTGTTTGTAATAGTCTGCTGTCGTCTCCTCTCTTTGACAGTCTATGGTGCTGCTGCTGCACAGCCAGCATCAGTACATCTTTGACTACGACTCAGGGAATCGTCTATCAGCAGTCACCATGCCCAGCGTGGCTCGGCACACCATGCAGACCATCAGATCTGTGGGATACTACAGGAACCTGTACACCCCCCCGGAGAGCAACGCCTCTGTTACTGTGGACTACTCTGAGGAAGGGCAGGTGTGTGGCTTTTAATCAAACTGATGCAATTAGGAAATCCTTCCTGGCTTTTGTAAAATAACGTTGTCTCTACATACTGACTTAATCTTTTTTCTTCACGTAACAACTGTAATATATCTGTAATGTATCAACACAAAGTAGTGCGACTTTGTTGAGTGGCAAATTATCCATGACAACATTATCCAAGTTTTCTAAAAAAGTAAAAAAAAAAAAAAAAGTCTATAAAATATGTTTTCCATTTGTATTCACCTTACTAAGTCCTAGTTTTCACAATTTTCTTTGTATTAAATATTGCAAAATATTTGTTTGTGTTGGTAAATCACATAAAATCTTAATAAATAAATTATGGTTTGTATATGTAGCATTACAGAATGCGTAGAAGTTTACGGATGTTGAGGCTCCAGGCGTGTGCCTCTTTCTGATTGGCCCAACAGATCATTCACAATTAATCTGGAACAAACACTCAGAGAACTGCAAAACTGCTGAAACACTGACTTTCCCTGTCCATATCTTTCTATGTCCAGCTCCTCAGAGTGGCTCATCTGGGAACCGGCCGACGGATTCTGTACAAATATCGCAGACAAGTATATTATTATCAATTATTATCAATTATTATTATTGATTATCTTAAGTTTTTTTATTATTATGCAATGTAGTATGATCACTTCGTGTGTAGTTTTAAAGTTCAACACTGCTGAGAACTCATGACAGGAACATTTCTGTTAGGCATCATTTGTGTTGGTGTGAAAACAATCACCAAGGACTTCATTGATAAACACGTGTTTATGATACGTGACAATTCCATAATAGCAATACTTCTGGTTGTATTTGTCTCCTCAGAATAAACTGGCAGAGATCCTTTATGACTCAACGCGGGTCAGCTTCACGTACGACGAGACCGCTGGCGTGCTCAAAACCGTCAACCTCCAAAGCGAAGGCTTCATCTGCTCCATCCGCTACCGGCAAATCGGCCCGCTGGTCGACCGGCAAATTTTCCGCTTCAGCGAGGACGGGATGGTGAATGCGCGCTTCGACTATACCTACGACAACAGCTTCAGGGTCACCAGCATGCAGGCTGTGATCAATGAGACGCCGCTGCCGATCGATCTATACCAGTTTGATGATATTTCTGGGAAAGTGGAGCAGTTTGGGAAGTTTGGAGTTATCTACTATGACATCAATCAGGTAAGAGACGAGTCATTTCAATAGATTTAACCAGCAGTGAATAGTTTTGTGTAAATACATAGCAGTCTTAATTTTATTGGGTCAACCCTGTAAATCTAAACATTGAATTGGCTCATTTAAGTTACTTCCATGGCCACTGGTACAGATGACTGAACAATGGAGCAGCTGCCCCGCCATTTTTAAAAGTTAGCTTGATAATTGTAAAGGCAGAATCATAAGTTTAGAAAAATGTCTAATGGAAATGTCTAAAATATCTTGACATGTTATAATAACTTGTTCAAGCATTTTGCATGTATTCGACAATTAATTAATTGTTTAGTTTGAGCCTTGTATGATACATTTTGATCACATTATGGACCAAAGCCTTTGCAACTTGCTCAATGGAATCAGAAACTGCTTTTTTTTTTTATGCGCACAAGTGACGCATTGAGGTGAAGATTTAACAAGTAGTTTGGAGAATTTCAATTCTGTTCTGAGAAATGCACCAGAGCAACTGAGAAAAACCGTTATGCTAATACTAATTCCTCTTGACATAAATCAGATGAAACACGGCAGAACAGTTTTGGAAGTGTCTGTTACTTCACACTACTCCTAAAATCAGCACCCACAGGCTGTTGTCAAACTAAATCTAGCTGTAAGCTCTGTGTGTCACTGAAGGAAATCAATGTTTACTTCCTGTTTCAGATCATCTCCACAGCAGTGATGACCTACACCAAGCACTTTGACCAACACGGCCGGATCAAGGAGATCCAATATGAGATTTTCAGGTCGCTCATGTACTGGATCACCATTCAGTACGACAACATGGGGAGAGTCACCAAGCGCGAGATTAAGATCGGACCCTTTGCCAACACAACCAAATACGGTTATGAGTATGACGTTGATGGACAGCTGCAGACAGTCTCTCTCAATGAGAAGTTAATATGGAGGTGGGATTTATTTCATGGAACTACTGTTTGAAGAAAAACTTCTGGGTTGATGTGACAGGTTGACGGTTTAATGCCGGCTTTGCAGGTTTAATTATGACCTGAATGGAAACCTGCACTTACTAAACCCGGGGAACAGCGGCCGCCTGACGCCGCTACGCTACGATCTGAGGGACAGAATCACTCGTCTGGGAGATGTTCAGTACAAAATGGACGAAGATGGATTCCTGAGACAGAGAGGAACTGAGATATTTGAGTACAACTCCAAAGGTGGGAATTATCATCCAAACACACTGAACATGACAGAGCAGAGAACAGATTTACGTACATCCTTGTAAAACTATCTGCTCCAGAACAAATCTAGGTTTATATTGCAGAGCAAGCTTTTTGCAACAGCGATGTAATGACTTCTTCTTTTGTTTGATTTCAGGTCTTTTAGTTCGTGTTTACAGTAAAGCTGCCAGCTGGACCATCCAGTACCGTTATGATGGCTTGGGTCGGCGTGTGGCATCCCGTAACAGTCTGGGCCAGCACCTGCAGTTCTTCTATGCTGACCTGAACTACCCCACCAGGATCACCCACGTCTACAACCACTCCAGCTCTGAGATCACCTCTTTCTACTACGACCTGCAGGTAGCTGCTGTTGTACACTAATTCTGACAGCCATTAGCCACGTTTCCGTCCAAGTAGTATGTTTTTGTAATTTTGCTCGGCAAGTTTTTCTTTTCTGAATTTTGTAAATTTAGGTATTTTAATTTACTTATTTCACCTTTATTCTCTTATTTAATTGTTAGAGAAACCGACCTGTAGAGTGTTCACCATTATTGAACATCAGCATCAGACAGCATAAGACTAATTATTTAAATTATATGTGCCAGTAAAAAAACTCACACCACTAATGCAGCCGGTGGTTCCAAGTGTTATACAAAGCGTCCTTTTTTCCCACTCAGACACCTGGACCCCAAAATGTCTGTGCACACCACTGCATGTGCTCCAAATTACATTAAAAAAAATTGCATTCTTTATAGTTTTTCTTTTATCATTATTGTTTTTTTTTTTTTTTTGTGGCTATACATGAAATCTGGGGAATAGAACATGAGCTGCTTTGTAGTTTTTGTCACAGACCAGTAGCGCCTCCTGGAGGAAAAGATTGTGAACAACATGCCAATCAGGAAGACATTCAACAGACCTGCTCTCACTTTACATTATCTCTCTCATTTTTCCTCATTTAAAGCTTTCTCTTTAAAGTTCAGTCCGCTGACACCTGCTGTCGTGTTTGTACTCCATCTGTCAGCTTCTAATCCCAGTGATCCAGCATTCCTCTCGCTCTGCCTTCCACTTCAAACAAATAAAGCTTTCCTCATTTAGAGCGAATTTGGAAATATTACTTCTGTCTGGGAGCTAAGGATCTCCCACGACGTTAGGCTTGTGCATGTGTGTGTGTGTGTGTGTTTTTAAATCAAGCTTCTCCCACAGCGCTCTCAAGTGAATGAACAGGTGAATCTGTGAGGCTTAAGCAGAACAACACAGAAAAAAACATAATGATTATGTTTGTATCATTTTTTTAAGCCCTGTTGCACATTACAAAGAGTTTTTCTGCTGTGCTGCTAGAGATTACCGGTATAAATCAACTCTTAGTTTTAATGAATGTAAGTGTGTTGTGTGTGGTTGTGCAGGGTCACGTGTTTGCCATGGAAATCAGCAGTGGAGAGGAGTTTTATATTGCGTGCGATAACACCGGGACTCCGCTGGCAGTCTTCAGCAACAATGGACTGCTCCTTAAACAGGTACGACTGCTTTCTCATCAACCGCAGGAAGAAAGCAGCTGAGCACGTTTGTGAAATGATTTTGTGTGTTATGAGCAGATTAATAAATGTGTGTGTTTGCAGGTGCAATACACAGCATACGGGGAGGTTTACTTTGACTCCAACCCTGACTTCGTCCTGGTGATCGGGTTTCACGGCGGCCTGTACGATCCTCTGACACGACTGCTGCATTTTGGGGACAGAGATTACGACATCCCCGCTGGGAGGTAGACCGTCTGTCTCTTATTCGCTCATTTCTAGTCCAAGCATGGCATACGATTGCATGCAAGCACTCGCTGTGTGCTTTGTCAGCGTCACACCTGATCAGGTGCTTCGGTTTGTTTCTTCTTCTTCTCCTGAAGATGGACCACTCCAGACATCAGCACGTGGACGCGTGTTGGGAAAGACCCTCAGCCTTTTAACCTGTATATGTTCAGAGGGAACAACCCCATAAGCAAGATTCATCAGGTCAAAGAGTATGTTACAGGTAATAAGTTCAGTCAGAAAAATCTTGCCCCATTCACTGCAAAGACACAAAACCTCACCAAGTATTTTTACTCCATATTTTGGTGCAAATATTTTTGTACACTTGAAATAAGACAAACCGAACTTATAAAGTAATTTTTCTGCAAGGTACAGCTGCTTGTTTTAATATTGTTGAAAAAGTACCAGTTCCAGTAGATTATTTCATTCATAACATGTGGAAAAATGTCATGCTACAAGTTAAATAATCTGCCAGTGTTCTGTTACACCAGCAAAGCAGGATGTTTTATTTGAAACTAGAACAGAAGTCACAGTAATTGCTGCATTCCAGTTATCTGGGAAATGGGAACTCTGTGCTGGATTTGATGCCAAACATTCTGCATTTCAACATGGCAAATCCATAAACATAGCTTACAATTCCTCATGCAAACGTCATTTTAATTTTCATTTTCCATATGAAAACACCACTTTTCATTTATTCAGTTTAGAGTTGCAGGTGCTTTTTTCCACTGCACTTTACTACAGTTCCAAGTACAACAGTATCACAGCATCTGATGTTTACTGGGTTCTTCAACTCCCTCTTTGTTTTGTTTTTTTGTTTGTGTTTTTTATTTCACTGCCTGTTTTTCTGCAGATGTCAACATCTGGTTGGTCACCTTTGGCTTTCATCTTCACAACGCTATCCCAGGATTCCCCATTCCCAAATTCGACCTGACAGAGCCGTCCCTGGAGATGAAAAAGAGTCAGCTTTGGGATGACCTGCCTGTGTGTATTCTTATTCATTTTAACTCCAATGCTTTAGATAATCTGCCACTGATGAGTGAATCCACAATACCATAGTATATATAGTAATGTGGAACGTTTTCCCTGAGTGATTCATTTGCTCAGTGAGATGTTTTATCACCTCTCTGCAAACTGTGGCTTAAGATAAAAGATGACATTTCAGAAAGCTGAGTTTAATTTATAGTTAATTAAATTCATTGCTGATGTCAGGTGTGTACGCAAGAAGACTGAATGCTGTAAATAAATCAATGTGTCTGTTTAAAGGGGTACACATTTATGCAACTTATGTAGTTTATGTTTATTTATATGAGCAACTTTTGCCTCGTGGCACTTTAGAAGACCAACAGATGCAGTAAAATATAATAAATTCAGCCCAATTGTTCAAACAGATTGAGAGATGATTATATACTTTCCAATTTGACTCTAGTTATTCAACACTGTAGTTGAGTTTATTATTAACTTAAACTCTAACTGTACAGCTTTGCTGAGGACGCATATGCTCAAAATGAAAGAGATCAAAGCACTGAACCCTGTGGTACTCCATAAGTTTTCCTTGTGACTGTATTACATGTATTATTATCACGAACAAACTGGAAAATACCTTACAAATATGATGTAAACCAGGGGAGTGCTGATCCCTTTCACTTTTCCCTTGATGTGTTTCCCCCTAACAGATTTGTTTGCTTACTGATTAAATAATTTGGAAAGAATTATGAAACAGTTTTAACATTCAATAATTTGTTACATCGCATTAGTTCAGAGTCACAAATAACATAGAAATAATTACTTCAACTATGATGTCTTGACACCAAACAACTATAACATTACATCTTTAGTCTCTATGGACAGTTGGACATGTTGAATGTACTACTTTATTTAACATCTATTGATGTTATTTTGTTGTAATATTTCTGTCAGCTGTAAAATTCACGACTTAAATACTAGATGCTCTCTTTGTATGTTAAAACGTAGCTATTCTGTCAGCACCTGTTACAACAACAGATCCATGACGGCGCTGACAATAAAGGCAAAGCTCTGAACAATGACAGAGGAAAATACTGGCAGAGATAGGAAAACGTGATCAAGTGAAGCCAGTCACTCCCATCTCAACCTTATTTTCTGCTCCTTTCTCTTCTTCTACACCCACTCTGTTACTGGGGTAATTATATTGGACAGACTATCAAGCAGTTACACTTCTACTCAAACAGTTGGTTCAGCTTCAGTCCAAAAAGAGAGTTTGAATCCAGACAGTCGCAAATAATAAGAAGGGTAGGAGAGAAGGCTAAGTAGAGGATCAGAGAAGGTGAGGAAGGGAGTCAGAAAGGCTCAGAGCAATTTAAAGTGTTATCTGAAGTGATGAATCATTTTTTTTCCAGAGACCCTCAGATGCTGCAGGCGTGTTGACCAGCTGAGCCAACTAATACAGATACACTCGTGCAGAAAAGATAGTTTGCAGAGCAGACCACGTGTAATATGTATTGGCATTGTACAGTTTAATGCACTCCTGTGGAGGAGCTGCATTATGGGGCACGGGGTCAGTTACAACCCCCAGCAGACAAAAATAAAACATAAACATTTTCATTTTACCACTAAAAATCAGCTTATCTGCTGGATGGAGTCAGTTCTGGTGCCCAATGTTTTTTTACTCATTAAAATTAAAGAACAATTGGTAGGGCTGCACATTTGCAGGGTCAAAATTGAAAGATGGTTGGTTTGTAGATGGTTTCCATGTTGGTCCCAAAAAGATAATCATTTTCAAATATTTATAATAAATGAATAAAAATTTAATATTTTGAAAACAACACATCCAAAATGAGCCCTTATCTTTAATACAGTGTTTATAAATCATGCATAGAAATACAACAGAAAACTTTTTTTTTTGTACTTGCCCCCAAACTCTGAGCCCTGGGTGACTGCCCTTAAAGGCTGGTCAAGTAAGAGGTTTTTAACAGAGACCAATTGTGGCCCTTGTACTGATTTGTATTTTTATTATACAGACCATTTTGTTTGTAGTTACATTAAAATACTACTGACATAAATTTCTTATAATGGAAAATGTTTAGTGCAACACAAAGTATTTGTTTTTACAATCTTTAATGTTTTTATGAGTAGAACCAGGTCTGCCCAGAGACTTTTCCTGAGAAGCCAACGTCGCTGCATCCAAATCAGCTTTTACTTTATTTATCAAACCTGGCTATATATACCAAGAAAGGAAAGTGACCCAAATCCCGTTATTATCCTACGAGTAAATTTGCTCAACACAGCCAAAACATTTTTTAATAATTAAATGCCTTTCTTTTAGTACAGAAAAATCATCTTGAAGTTTTGGATTTACAATGATTAACTTCCCTTTCCTACAAAAAGGAAATGACTATAGTACTTGCTTGATTTTAGTTCTTTATTCTTTCTTGACCTGCAAGTACTTTTAACTTGATGATTTTGGCTAATGTGTCAAAAGGTTTGCACATTCCTGCTCTGTTATATAAAATCCCAACAAAATACATGGAAGATGGTATTTGCAATATGGCAGAAGGTGAAATAATGTCCATGAGTATCAATGTTCCTGCAAGGCACATTGGTGGTGGTTTGTGTTTTAAGGCACTGGACATGTTGTGATGTCTCCTTGTTGCTTCTCTCTGCAGTCTATCTCAGGTGTGCAACAGGAAGTAACTCGCCAGTCGTCCGCCTTCCTGTCCTTCGAGCGCATGCCGGAAATCCAGCCCAGCCGACGGCACTCCGACCACACCAAGCCTTGGCTGTGGTTCGCGACCGTGAAGTCGCTGATTGGAAAGGGCGTCATGTTCGCTGTGGTGCAAGGACGAGTTGTGACAAACGCTCTAAACATCGCCAGCGAGGATTGCATCAAAGTGGCTGGGGTCCTGAACAACGCCTTCTACCTGGAGAACTTACATTTTACTGTTGAGGGACGAGACACTCACTACTTCATCAAGACCAGCCTTCCTGAGAATGACCTGAGCGCCCTGCGCCTCACCTCAGGCAGAAAGTCACTGGAAAACGGCGTGAACGTCACCGTGTCCCAGTCTACAACCGTGATGAACGGGAGAACGCGGCGCTTCGCTGACGTAGAACTGCAGTACGGTGCCCTGGTCCTCCACGTGCGCTACGGGACAACGCTGGATGAAGAGAAAACGCGAATCTTGGAGCAGGCGCGGCAGAGGGCGCTGTCGAACGCCTGGGCACGTGAACAGCAGCGAGTGAGAGACGGGGAGGAAGGCGTAAGACTGTGGACGGAGGGAGAGAAAAGGCAGTTGCTGAGCAGTGGGAAAGTTCAGGGCTACGATGGCTACTATGTCCTGTCCATTGAGCAGTACCCCGAACTGGCCGACAGCGCCAACAACATCCAGTTCCTCCGGCAGAGTGAGATAGGGAGGAGGTAACACGGCGTGAACACGTCCAGACGGTTCCACTTCTGACTGTCAAAGACTAACACTAAAAAGTTCTGTTTTAACACTAAATGGATGTCACAGATCGAACTAAGACGGCAACAACTGCCCACTGACCCCCTTAGATTTCGCTTTGACCTGAAGCTACAGCTGTGACTGCCTTCATGCACCTGGGAAAGGTTCTTCAACGCCCTTCGTTTTCTGTTCCCTCTCGTGCTTTTAGACAGGCTGCACGCATGCCTTTCCACTTCCCTCCGACAGGCCAGGCTAATCTGACTGCCATATTTGCAAGTTGCGTACCTGTTAAACAGAGACTTTGGATAACGGAGGGAAACACAGAGACTGGTTCAAATAGGCAGCTTGGTGTGCGAGCAACCGCCCGAAGCAGTTAAGCAGCCCCTGGACTGTGCATCCCTAATAGATGTTGCGGGTACCATATGTCTGAGGGTCCAGATGGGCCCCGTCACTCCAGTTTGAGCCTTGTTTATAGGATTTATTATTCCATGGCTGAAGCCATTGAATGGAACTGTTGTGGACTCTCTCTAAGAGAGACAGGCACAAAAAAGGACTGAAATTTGTACAAGTTTAAAAAAAACAAAAACAAATAAGACTTTTTGTTGTTTGTTTGTAATTTTTGGTTTCGATTTTCTATATAAACTTGCATTTGCTTCAGAGAAAAAAAGGGATATTAAAATCAACAGAAAAGCGTTTACATCCTATTACCTACATGTATCGCACTATTACTACTATACCCACACCCCCACCACCACAACAGATCATGAGAAGAACTTATCAAAAACCAAATGTTGCATTGTATTTTTATTTCCTCCTACTGATAACTATGATCTGTTTGGTCATTTCTACAAGCACTCCTCATCCCTTGTGCTAACCCAAGGCTTAGAAAGCAAACCTCAGTGTGCAGAGGTAAGGTGATCACAGTTCACACCGTCTGTGTCGACCAGGAAGACCCAAACGAGTCCTTTTCTTCTCCAAATTGTGACTCTGCTTCATAATGCATAGACCTTGTGATTTTGTAAGTCAAAGGTAGTAGTGCTGCTTGCAGTAGAAACTTGTTGTCATGGCTTGGTGGGACGGGGGGCAGCTGGATTGCTGTGTTTAGCGACAGACTGTTGCTTCTCTCGTTGTTTTTGCTCGTTTTTCTTAAAGGGACAGTGCATCTTCATGAATGACACGTAAGTAAAAGTAATAGATCAAAAATCAATGTGGCTGTTTTCTCATTGATTGTAGGTCTCTGGTCTCTTAGAGATTTTTTCTGTGTGTACATGTCTGTACAAAGGTTGGAAGGCAACTTTAAACATTTCAAAGGAAACAGCGTTAACATCGTATGCTGCAAAGGGTTTTTTTTTTTTTCCTCAGACAAGACAAGTCGACGTGTTTTGTTGATTTAACTTTATGTTGAAAGTTGAGAAATTCCATTTATCCGTACATCGATATTAGTCTCAGAGAAAGTAATTTATGTACAGTGTTTCTACGGTAAATAATAAAAATCTTTAAAACTCCTGTCGTTTTGGTGTCTTCCTTTTACTGGCAGGAACTGATTTAGTTTTGATTTTTGTAATTACAACAAATGAACATGAAAAGTTAAACAAAATAAAGTTCAAATTCAAGCCCTGTTTATGCATTTATTCAGCTAATTTGTGCCAGAAATGCTATTCGATGAAATGACATTTATTTGGAACATATAACATGTCCCATGCTATACACATTTACACATCTAATTTTTACTGAATGTCATTTTTACTCTTTCCTAATTATATCTCTACTTTTTATGTAGTGTACACATGCAGTCACCCTGAGTGAAGTTGCCCCCCTTCTTTCTTCAGAGTCCTGCTTTCAAACTGAAAATGTAAGCACAAGTACTAAAGGTTTTGAGAACGAAAGACATGAAATCCTGCTTTCAAACTGCAATTATGTGCTCTCCAATTATGGCAGAAAAATTCCCCCATACACCAACCCTAGTCCATTTTATCAAAAATGAATATGATCATACATCAGCAGGTATGCAGAGGGGTTAGTCATTTCGACATCCCGTCAAAACCACATGTAACTAAGTGGGGAGTTGTGCTAATTGTAAGCCGTCCTTAAAAAAAAACTTTTTTTCAATCATCTATGGAATTATGCAAACTGTGAACGAATGAAAGAATAAAAAGCATTAAGTCATTAAGCTTTTGTCATCCCACTTTTATTGCACTGGGAGGCACAGATGGTTGAGATAGTAGAAGGAGGGATGGTGTAAACATCTGCCTTCCCTCATTAATAGAATACAAACTCAATGGTGTGCATCTGATTAGCTGTCAATGACTGTCAGCGTAACAAAAAAAAAAAAAAGTCATTAGCTCAGATAGTTTTGTGTGTGTGTTTTTAAACACGCCTTTTCTTAGCATGTCGGGTCTAAAATGTAAACTAATAAAATGGTGGCAAACATCACAGGTGAATTTCCACATCTGTAACCATCCAGAGTGATGCACAGTAGCACTGATATCCAGCATTAAGAGTACTTACAACCAAAAAATAAATAAAGCTACAGTAAAGTTGTGGATGAAGAAATAAAACCTCTATTTAAAACCTACACAGAATTTTTTTTCCATTAAAGAAATGGGGAAAAAAAATTATTAAAGGTTGCTCATGCTAAATAAAATGCTGAATGCTATTTTCCAAACGGCGAGGATTAAACTACTTCCCTACTGAACACCAACATGTTCAGGAGTTGTTCGTGGAAACAGCGGCAGAATCTGCTCTTTCTCCGTCTGCTTGGTTCAGCTGCTCCCCTCGCTGGTGGCAGAGTCCAGCGTTTCCCCGGTGGTTAATGGAATTAAAATCAATAACAATCTCAGACCTCTTGGGCTCGAACTGCCTGTCAAAACACGGAGGAAAAACTGAAGGTCAAATCACACAGACGAGTTGATGATGCACTAGCAGGGCATGTCGAGAGGGTAAAGGTCAATCCTTTCCAATCAGATTTCTTGCCATGGCCCCTGTCTCATGATGGAATCGGTTCATTCGAGTCTGTCAATGACAGCTGAGCAGCTTCTAGAGAGAGAGAGAAACTCCTCCAATCTAATAAAAGGCTAATATAACAATTAGGGAAAAAAAACATTCATTTGAATTATGAAATCAAATACGTGAAGATCTGGAGGCCAGATTGGACAAAAACTTACTGGTATATAACTTCCTGATTTTTTCACTTACAACAAGACATTTTTCCAATATTATGAGTGAAGTAATCTGCCAGTGGAACTGGCTTAACATCAATGCTAAGAAGCTATTTAATTAAAACAAGCTACTATATCCCTACTTGTAATTTAGTAAATAAGATAAAACTAAGCCAGTTGGACTAGAAACTAGACTGGTGTTTTTGTAGTGCATTTAGAATATACTTAAACTAGTTTGGAACTTAAATCTGTAAAATAAAATATTTCTTAATGATGTATTATTTTGGGAACTATTAAACCCCCCCATCAATTAGAGACACATCGACTGGAGTGGTGGAGATTTTATTTTTACCACTTTTTGAACTTGTAGGATCAGATTAAGTTAACTTTCATTTACATCCAAATTGTAAGAAACTAATAGTTACTATTTTGTCTATGTTTTACATTTCTGCCCCAATTTCCTTAATTGTTGGTGATCATGATAAACCAAAGATCTGAAAATCAGCCACTTTTACGTTTTGATCTGCAGTGAGAGATGGCTGACAGGCAGACCTGCACACCAGGTCACCTGTGCACATGCATGGTTAACAGTCACCCCGCTGTTGCCAATTTAGCAACTTTGTCCCTAAATGCAGTGACTTTTCAGACAGAAAAAAGGAGAAAAAAAATCAGCATTGGACAAGATCGAAAAAGGCTTTTTAATAAAGTTCAGTGATCGGTCAGAAACCTGCAATCGGTGCACCCCAAAAGAAAGTCAAATACATTTTTCTTTTTAAAAACCGATAAACACTGCTCTCTGTACTTTTCTAAACAAGGAGCTTAAGCTACTAAATCTCCATTAATACGTGAGTAAGCTCAATTTCCCTCCATCACACACGGATAAATACATAAAGCAGGAAACAAGCTGTGTTTGTGATCTACCTGCACTGTACTCCAGCCATGCTGAGCATCCTTCTGGAAGCAACAAACTCAGGCTTATCATGATATTTGTCCGAAAGATACACAACTTCTTTAAGACCTGGACGGAGAGAGGAAGAGACACAGAACCGATTTAATCTATTAACCGTGTAGATGTATCAGCTCATGTTATAAGACATTCAACCCAGATCAGAAATCAATAACAATAAAAGGCTCTCATGAGGCTGTCCTAATAATGAGATTATTTTAGTCATCCAAGCACTCACCTGCTTGGATGATGAGTTTAGCACACTCATTGCATGGGAACAAAGCCACATACATTGTGCATCCTTTCACATCAGCGCTGTTCTTGTTCATGATGGCATTCAGTTCTGCATGGCACACTGTGGGACCAAACAGACCACAGACTCAGCACAATATGAGGCGACTTAGTTTACATCCATTTTAGCCATATTACATT
This sequence comes from Poeciliopsis retropinna, assembly GCA_010277075.1. Classification (NCBI taxonomy): domain Eukaryota; kingdom Metazoa; phylum Chordata; class Actinopteri; order Cyprinodontiformes; family Poeciliidae; genus Poeciliopsis; species Poeciliopsis retropinna. Next base: position 19,756,450 of record VMRM01000013.1, on the reverse strand, counting down.
ACAAACAAGGCGCACATCTAACAGTGGGACCTTTGACCTGGGAGAAAATTTTCCTTGGAATGCACCGATATGAGTATTTGGGCAAATATCAGTACTGAGTACACTGTTATGTTCAATAACCGATATTTACTCATATCATGTATATTTTATCCATTTTCTCACTATTGTAACAGTCTAAAAAACAGCCACACAGACATTGTTTCTGTGCTTCAGTTAAACACCTCATAACCTTGTGACACAGCAGCTGCCTTTCCATTACAAATGTGCACAAAACTTTGCACATTTTCCCAAATTTTTATATTTTTACACATGTTGAAAAAACACAATTTCACATTTGCAGTGTTTCGATTAAATAAGAGACGCAATTAAAATCACATGTGAAATTTGGAAAAAAGAAAAGTGGGACGCATCGATGGCGATGTGTTCCTACCATAAGGGTATTTGGTGTTGAGGCGGTCATCAGCAGAACGAGACCAGGGCAACAGGTCGTCATCACAACCATTGGGCATGCCGTTGTAACCAATGCCAACAATCTTCTTCTCTTGATTCACTATGCATGCGCCCACCTGCCGGGAGAGAGAGGGACTGAAAACATCAGTTATTTACCAAACACACACACACAGTTTGATAATTTTGCATTCAACTTGGCACAAATACTAAAACACTCCATGTTCGCTACTGTTGTCAACTTCTGAGCAAGAAAAACAGTTAAAACATCTAAATACGTTTAGTAGTTAATAAAAATGCAACCGTCAACCCCTAGCCAAAGTATCCAGTAGCTTCACTCCATCCATTCTCACTCACCTGTGAACTTGGGTCTTTGCTCCTTTGTGCTGACAGAAAGGCTACAGCCATGAAATACTCTGGCCACTCCAGGTAGTCATCCCTTTTCTGGGTCGCACTTCTGTAGACACACAAAAACACAATATAGTTTAATGAATTATGGAGAAAAGTTTAAACAACCTCATCTCTGATTTGTTGAATTGTTTTGTTCTGACTTCTGAGTAGTCGTTGACATAAGTAATGTGGAGGATGAAGATTTAATTTAATAGATTTCATTTCTTCCCCTGAAATCAGAATTTCCAGGTCAGAAAACTCAATTTTAAAACCTTGTAATTTTAAACCTGGTTATTGTGCAAATCATTATCAGTTTTTTTTTATATGCAACTAATAATTATCTAAATTAACTTTTAAAACTCTGCAAGTTGGATAAGACTGAGTAAAATTTTGCTTGAGAAAAAACAAGCAAAATCTCTGAGGTGGAGAGGCAACACTCCTTCAATCGGAGAGGACGGTAATGCGCATGTGCAAGCAAAAAAGCCATACATAGGACTGGTATTAAACTTATTTCAAATATATAAATTGTATATTGTATATTTTAACGTAACAAACACATTTAACACGACCATACCTCTTATTTGTGTGTCTAATACATGTGACAAACATGTTGACTTGCACTCTCAGACTGGAAAATTGAGACAAAACAAACCGCAAACAACAAAACATTCTAGTTATTATCTGACCCTTTGCCCATGTGTTAGTTATTTGTAATATAAGCGAGGTTTTACCCATTCAACAGGTCCGGCAACTTGTTTTCTTCCATGGTGCACAGAAGCTAGGAAGCTCTGTTTGAGCAGCGAAAACAAACACAACCGAACCTTGTTACACTGAAAGGGGAATAATTCCCGCGTTTACCGTGGGTCAAAGAGCCCAGTGCGTAATCTGACAGGTGGAGCAACAACTTCAGTCCTTTCACTAATAAAGCTCTGACTTGTACGTGGGATAAAAAATATGTTATTATAGACCAGACTTATTTTACTGATGATACTTAAGGAATGGGTCTTGTGTTATTTCATATTTATAGATTACCCTGTTAGACCTGCTCAGGGGCGTAAAAACTTCCAATCTTGTAATTCACGGCCATCTCTTTATCGCCGCCTGTTGGATGCAATTTACAAATACAACGAAATAATTTTAGACCAGTCTTAGCTGTTTGTGCGATGTATAATTTCTAAAGAAGGAAGAAAGTTAAGAAGCAGCAGTTCTAAGTTGTTCAATTGAATAAAATTGTCACAATAATTTTAACAAAACAAGTCATACCACCATTGAAAGTCAGACCTGTAACTTTATTTGTGTACACAAGGAATTCATACATATATACAGGTGCTGTAGAGAAGATAGAGTTCTGTTAAGTTATCAAAGAAAGCCTGGAGAAGATGTCTCTGTGACAGCTGGTATTTGCAAACAGCACTCTTTACCAGTTACCTAAAAGAAAGTATAAAAAGTTTGTTTCCAGGATGTGTGGGGTCTGCAGAGATTTTAGTTGCACTCAGAGCTGTATTAACCTTTGATGGGTGGAAGGTGGGTCCTGATGATTCTGTAAAAATAACCAAAAATGATTCAAGAAGTTTCTTCTGAACCCTGCTGCAGCTAGAGATCAAAAAGCATCGTTGAACTTGTCTTGTTCTGTCAGGTGGATGTAAAACAGGTCTCTGCTTCTTCATTCATTGTGTCCTACATCAAATCATACAGATGTAAACACAACTTTAGTTGTTAGAAGGCACTTTTTCCTCTCAGTAATAATCATTTTTATTTATTCATTTTTTTTGTTGATTCTTTTTATCTTCTTAAATTATTAAAAATTACAGTTTGCAATAATCAGCCACTATACTCCAATCTTTAATTAGGACAGTCATATTACAATCGTTGCTCGTTTCTTCGCTTTTTTTTTGGTTTGACATAAACTATACTCAGGACAACAAGATGGCCTCCTGCCGAATAATGTGTTGATTTCCCTTTTTGTTCCAAAACGTCCCATCTCGGCATGGATTCCTCTGGATCCCCAAAGCCTTGTGGTATCTTGTAGGAAAAATGTTAGCAGGAAATCCGTTCAGTCCCCGTAGTTGAAACATGGGAGCTGCAAAGTGCATCTATATCATAATTTATCGTACCGGACCACCTACTTTTATTACTCTGGAGTCCAATTGTGATGGCCATGTGCCCATTGCTGACAGTTTTAGAAGTGGAGACAGATTAGCATGGTTATCCCAACTGCGGGTTTTTTTTTGTTTTTGTTTTTTTTTGGCTTGACAACAATATGGGAGAGAATGTATAAACACTACATTGTGGTAAAAAAACAAACAAACAAAAAAAAACATTCACAACCATTTAAAAACAAATCATTTAATGTCAAAATGTTATCTGGTAGTAAATTTAATGCATTGATAAAAGTGATTATATATATATATATATATATAAACTTTTAAAGAAAAAAAGACATAAAATGTCCATTTACTATAGCATTAAGAGCGAAGATGTGACTGTCAGAAGTTAGATGCAGGATGGTGCAGGACTCCTTGTTCGTTCTTCAACAGACTGGAAGTTTCCTTCATCCTAAAAATAAAAACACAAAAAAGGTCAAATAAAACACCCTAATGTTGAAAAATAGAGCTATAAAAGAATAAAGGTCTAAGGGTTTAACTGATCTTTCTGTTAGAGAATCCAAAACAGGGAGTAACTTTGGCATGTTAATACAATTTATGTTCATAAAATTAAATAGAAATAAAACATGGTTTCCACTGATTTAATGTCTAATTGAATAGAATGGGGAACTCAGTATTATCTAATGAACAATTATGACATAAAGGAGAACTTACATGTTAGTAATCCTCTGCAGTCTTTCCTTTAGATCCTTCTGGATAAACAAGGACAAACACAAAAAACAGAATCAGTTTTTTTTCCCAAAATAAAGTCAGTGTATATTCTCTACTAATGATACTCATAAAATGCAATATAAAAAGTTATTAGCTGTCTTATAAAAATGCAACAGCTCAAAATGAGAGAAAAGTAAAATCGTGCCAATAGCGCCCCTGGTGGTAGTTTGGAAAAAATACATATAAATCGGCACTGATGCATGATAACAAAGGTGACATGAAAAGACAACATGTCTACTCTAACATCCATAAAGTTTAGTCCACTGATTTCAGAGAAGGCTATACATTTTATCTGTGTGTGTGTTTTCTTTTTTTTTGTATTAAAATACAATTAAAGACAATATTTTTAAAAGCTTAAAAATTATTTATACCTTAGAGATGCCTGCCTCATTTCCTCTCAGAAACAATTTTCTTGGTTGAATTAAAAAATAACTTGAAATCGAAATCTGCCAGGTGTGCCAGGTGTATGGGTAATTTTGGGCTTAACTATATACATGTAATTTATTTCAAGAGATCCCCTCCTTTTTGTGGGCACCCCACCTCCAATGAACTAATTGCCAATTGTCTTGCTAAACATACACACCTGTCTGTGTGAAGCATGCTGATTCGAGTGTGACTGCCTGATAGATACTGAGGAGTAAGAAATTGTGCTCACCTGTGTGGAATCGACAGCTGAAAGGGAAGAATGGAGGGAGGTGAGTGGCTCTGCTGGCGATGAAGCATTAAGCTACAAAACGAAAGGAGAAAAAATGTATTGATAAAATACGTGTTTCTGGAAATTTCTAATTAACCTTATATTTGTCTCTTTTACAGACAAAGACTCAAGATCAGTGAATTAAATTGTTCCAGTTTGATGCACAACCTGAATGTCCCTTAGCTCCAGTTTAGCTTCCAGTAACACCACTCTGCTTATCAGGTTTTCCCAACTTTCTCTGGGTACCATAACAACTTCCTCATCATTCTGAAAATGAAAGAGAATATCTCACTTTTTTTAACCATAGACGGTAAGGAAATGCTGTTATTAGATTTTTTTTGAAAATCAACTCAGAAGTTAAGATTTTAAGAAGTTTAATATTTTATAAACCTTATTTTCATTTTTGAACTCCAGTTCCTCAAGTCGTTTTTCCAGAATATCCAGCTTGTTGAATGCAAACGTAAGAGTGTCTATATTAGCCTCCAGGGCCGAGAGTCTTCTGTCTACCTCCAAAGACTGAAAGACAGAAAGAAAGAAATGATTAATAAAAGAAAAATGTGTGCTCAATGTTAAATTATTCAATAAATACTAATCTATTTTTCATTATACTTACAAATAAAAAGTTCTCCTTTGACTCCTCTTTCTCTGGAGTTGGGATTTTAGGTAAACCAGAGGGGGATATTTCAGAGTGATGGGTAGAGCCTTCATTATCAGCAGAAAAAGCATCTGCTTTGACTGGATTAGCGAAATGGAAAGGATTTCTTCTGTGATCTTCCACAAATGGAATTTTGGACACCTGAAACAAAATGGAACTTTGTTAAAAATCAAAACATATCAAGTCCTGGTGGAATAAATCTCAGTATTAGACTTACAGCATCAGTGGGTGTCAGATGACTTTTCTTTCTGATACTGTGTTTAGTAGGATATCTCACTTTGGGCTACAAAACAAACACATACACTGTTCAAATAATCTGAAATAGTAATATAGAGCTGTCTGCATAGTTTTTATACATTTATTTCCTCACAGTTAAAATTTTTGGAAGCATTATTTTTGTTGAGCAGCTGACTAATGTAGCACTTTAACTTCATATTACACCTGTGTCTTTTTTCTAAATGCTACATGTATATAGTAGCTATGTTTCAGTTACAAATGTATATTTGTCAATGTTCCTCTAAGGTTGAAAAAACACAATTTCACATTTACAGTGTTTCCACTGAAAAAGAAAAAAAATGTTTTTCTTTATCTTTTTTGACTTAAAGTAAATAAGTTTGTTCACTTTAAGTCATTAAAAACAGGCTCTGCTATCACCCTGCAACTATTTCCAGTTGTCTTTTTTTCCATCACAATTTTTTAAAATAAACCAATTTGGATATGGCCAAAAATAAAACTCATCCTACTGCAAAAATGTATCAAAAAACAAGTTTTTTTTCTAAATTGCCACATTTCCATTGAACAATTTTTAGTTATGAAATGTCAAATTGTGCAATTATATGGTCAACAAAAACACAGCTCGTTCTGCTGATCTTAATTACATAACATTATGACCCAGTACACAAATGTTAATTTTTTTTATGTGACAAACTGTCATCTGTACTGAATCAGTTTAATCTGAGTTACTGTAAAGTTTTAAGATGCTATTCAATGACTGGATTTAAATCTGTTCCCAAGTGTTCAGTTTCTCAGACCTTCCTTCTAAATGTGTGTTACCTTGTGGAGCTGCTTGTGTCTCTGCAGAACCAGATTAATGATGTCGCAGATGAAGGAGATTTTCCTCTGAGAAAACCCCCACTGGAGGAACTGCTCCTTGGTCAGTATGGGCTTATAGTGGAATATATCTCTTAGAACCTGGAGGCAAAACATGCAAACAAGTATGACTCTTTAAATTTGTAGAACTAAATAAAATGACGCTATAAATTTGTGCCAAACTTTTGTCATCAGAAAAAATAGTGAGGCAAAAACTTTCCAATGTAGCCAGAAACTTGTGTTTCTCTTTCTGCTCCCTACATGGGTCCCTGTTACCTTATAAAGCGTGTCAGTGAATCTGAGGTCGGTTTTGCCGCACAGTTCCAGTCCAGCTGCCACAAGCTGCTCAGCAAAAGGTGGAGAGAATGTGGTGAGGGTGAAGCTCACTATGGGGAGAAAAGAGGAGGGGTCTCCTTTGGAAAGCCTGGTGCAGAAACAAACACCATCAATACTGAGGACAAATGTAACTGTTATGTCAGCTGATTAGATTTAAACACTGACTTAATGCACTGTTGAAAACTTTGGTATTTTGGCATGATTTTGACAATAAGAACAAAATAGCTATCCTTATCATTCATTCCTGGCATAATGAAGGATTTCCATGAAAGAAAGCATTCTCCGTCTCTCTGTTGTCAAGTTCCTTATCCCAATTAGATGAAGGGATAATAAATAAAGTCTGGAAATACATAGTTTTTCAGACCTGCGATCCTATAATTTATAGTTTTCCACATTGAGCAAGAACACTCAGGTTTCAATGGAAAAGTATTTCATGGCTTACAATAATTTTTGTAATGGGAAACTTGGGAAGGCTCACCCACTGTAATCAACATCTGATGGGTACTTAATCACACGCAGTAGAGTTTCCAATTTCCTGAGGCAACTCTGAACATTTCCTGCAGAAAGCATTGTAGCCTATGGGAAACAGACAAAGTCATGTTTTTATGTGTAACATCAACAACACAGCAGGCACTATATGTGCAGCAGTTAGCTACAACGGTTAGTGTTTTGTGAAATATTTATGACTGACAACGTTAGACAACACCAGCATCTCCTATTTTTTCCAGCATTATTCAATAGGATACAAAAGGTTATGTAGATTTTATAGGAAATTCAAAATACCGATTATGTTGAACTGGGTCTATTTATTACATAATAAAACACAGTTTGGGATTAATTAAACCTTGATTTATTATTATTATCATTATTATTTACGATTCTAGACCTTTACCACATTAAATATTTAAGCAATTAAAGATTGAGTTTAGCAGAAACTGCCTTTCGGGTCAAACTAACATTGCTAATTTTGACTGAGAGGTATTATAGTTTTCAAACAGCACCATAAGAAAGCTAATCGTAAAGTCTTAAACTTGCTTTTTTCAGTGTTAAAAAATCAAATCAAGGTTCCACCAATCAAAAATAACTGCATTTTTCTAGAATGTAGTGGGTTTAGATCGGGAGCTAACGCAGATGAAATGTGTTCAGTGTCAAATCCAGCTGAACAGGCTTTGAACCAACTGATAACTCTTGGCCATCGTCAATAAAAGATAAAAAACATCGTGGTTTTGCATAGTAATTAATAACCACTCACCGTACCCCGAACTGTAAAGGACAATAATCAACAAGTTTTAACAAGTTAGCTTAGTAAAATGTCGACTTTACTAGCTAGCACTAATTTCTGCCTCTGGTACTTTTGTTTCTGCCGGGTGTTCAACGGCACGACGCGGGATTGGCTAATCCACGCTTACGTACCCCCTACGTAAATCGACGTTTTGATACCGATGACGTACCTTTCACGGACTTGCTTTCCGATTTTTTTTTTAAAACCTATGGCAATATGGCAAGCCGTTTTAACATAAATTCGGTTTTGCTGCCCTTACATCCCAGATATCTCAAATTGCTTTATGACTAGACGTTTTAGCGATTTAAGATATCTCTAATTATATTTTGACTAGACAAAATACCTATTTGAGATATCTCTAATTACATTCTGACTAGTCGAAATGACGTCAGATTTACCATTGAGTTGTATGGGGACTTCAATTCAAGATATCTACAATGAATTACTGACTATCTGAAATACACATTTCAGATATCTACAATTAAATTATGACTAGTCAAAAAGTAAATTCAAGATATCCCTAATTTAGTTTTGACTAGTTATAATTCTAATTAAAGATATCTCTAATAAGTCCATAATTCAAGATATCTTAAATGTATTTTTGGATAGGAGATATGTAATTTTGACTAGTGGCAATCAAAAATTATAGATATCTTAAAAGCAAATAATGACTAGACAAAATTAAATTAGAGATATCTTGAATTATAATTTTGACTAGTCAAAATTCCTTTTAAGATATCGCAAAATGAATTAGAGATATCTTGAATTACACAGCTTTTCTATTTAAGATATCTTAAATTAACATTCTGACTAGTCAGAATGACATTATTGATATCTTGAATATGTATTCTGCCCAGTCAAAACATCACTGATTTACATAGCAATTTGAAAGTTTAATAAAACAATACAATTTTGAAAAAAACAAAAAAGATGTTTGAAAATGCACAACTTTCATGTTGAAACTGGATTGACAATAGCTTTTCAAAGCTGTTTTTAAGTGCTTTCGGTTCGTCGGAAATGAATAAACAGGATTTTTTTTTTTTGCAGATATCAGAAGCAGTCTTATAGTTTATGACGTTTTGCGTTCTCCGCATTTCCAACATTGCCGAGCTCTTTCTAATTTGTGGCATTTACTGACAATTTTGTGCAGGAAACATAAAAATCTACAGGCAACTGTTTGGACAGCACAAAGGAGCTTCCGCATCATTCTTAATTCAGATATCTAAAATTGTAATATTGACTAGTGATAATTACGTTCAAGATATCTTAAATTGTAATTCAGGATATGTATCCTGTCAAATGACGAATCCAGTGACGTCATTCGAGATATCTTGAAAGGAATTTTGACTAGTCAAAATGTAATGAAAGACATCATGAATTATTATTCTTACTAGTCAAAATGTAAATAAAGATATCTTAAATTACCATTCCGGATAGTCAAAATGTAGTTTTGTCTAGTCAAAATGCATTTTTAGATATGTGGAATGTAATTACGGACAGTAACACAAAGCCAAATTTGTTAAAAGGGCTTGCCACAGCAGGACTACTCTCTCCTTTGTTGACATAATTAAGGAATCAATGCTAAATTGAATGGGTTGACAACCAACTCTTTCAATGTCGCAAACGACAAAAACCCGCAAAATTTATTCATATTAATAAAATATTAGTAAGTGGTTAAGTAAAAAACGTCTGTGTGTTTTGAGGCTGCTTTTGTCGTTGTGCTGCTTCACCAAGGGAGGGGGACAGCAATAGATTGCATAAAAAGAAACTGAAACAGACAGCTTTTGGTGTACAGGTTACAGTGTGTGAAAAGTTTCATGAAGAGACAAACAGGTGGGAATTTCTATCCAGAATTACCAAGTCCTGCCAAACCGCACAGCACCAAGCCCCAATTTCCTACCCGAAAAATAAATTACTGGTATTCAATTTACTTTAGAGTTCTTATATATTAACCATTTCAACCAATATTTTTGGATTTTGTTTTCCTGGAGTCTCATGGAGAAGGTAAGCATTTCCATTTCACGTATTTCTTCTACCGTGGCTGACCAGCCACATAACGTCGGAGGGCTCCCATTAAGCCATTTTCTTGTTTTTGATTTCTTTCCGGATATCAGTAATATTTTCAGAAGGTACTTATCTTGAGTGTTGAGTTCATTTGGTAAATTACCCAGTACCCAGTGAAGTCAGGTTCGGTGCAGGAAATCACTGGCCCGAGCTCACCCAAGTCAAAAATGCAAACAGATGCCACGATACTGCATGCACAAGGAAGAGGAAATACATCTGCATACAGTGCCATGTGGCACTGTGCCCTGGATGCTTTGTCAATTTTCATGTAGCCTAGGAATTAGGAAAATGAGTTAGGAGAGAAGTTAGGAAAAACATTAGAAGAAGAGTTGTTTGATGAATATTGTTCTTTTGGTTTGGATTAACAGAAGGGCTATAGAATGTGTATGAAATCAAGTTCAAGTGCTTTTCAAAGCCCACAATGGAATATGTGGTCATGGATTTATGATGAAATTTAGATTAATTTATTCTTGCGTTAAGTTCATATTGTTCTATGTTGAATACTGAAGCGCATGTAGTCCACTGTAGTGGACATTTCTGTAACTTCCTGGAAAAATACAATTTTTGAAAAAAAGTTCATATTTGTTTTTTTCATGCCCTACGAAGAGTAAAAACCCATTTAAAAAAAATCTTGACTCAGGGAATCATAATTCATGCATCAGAGGGTTTTAACATATAATCACATTCTGCTCACATTCCCAGTCCTAGCCAATCATATTAATCCTGATTAGATAATCAAATAATTGTGACACGGAGTTATATTCATTTTTATTTTCAAAACATGTGTTTAAACATCTCAGAGATTTTTTCTGTGTGTACATGTCTGTACAAAGGTTTGAAGGCAACTTTAAACATTTCAAAAGAAACAGAGTTAACATTATATGCTGCAAAGGGTTTTTTTTTTTCAGACAACTTTGATTTAACTTTATGTTGAAAGTTGAGAAATTGCATTTATCCGTACATCGATATTAGTCTCAGAGAAGGTAATTTATGTACAGTGTTTCTACGGTAAAGAATAAAAATCTTTAAAACTCCTGTCGTTTTGGTGTCTTCTTTTTACTGGCAGTAATTGATTCAGTTTTGATTATTGTAATTACAACAAATGAACATGACAAGTTAAAATAAAGTTCAAATTCAAACCCCATTTATGCATTTATTCAGATAATTTGTGTCAGAAATTATATTCAATGAAATTACATTGATTTGGAACATGTAAAAGGTCAAAGAAAACAAAAAACAAAAATTCTAAATTTTCTTATCTGGTTCATAAAAGGAATAGGAAGAAGTCGAAGCTTATTAAATTCTACACTGAACTGTCTCATCCAAATATGTCCCACATTATACATAGTTACACATCTAATTTTTACTGGATGTCATAATTTTTACTCTTCCCTAATTATATCTGTACTTTTTATGTAGTGTACACATGCGGCCCCCCTGCTTTCTTCAAATCAGACTACACTGGCATCAAATGTTTGTGCTGCTATCATTTTAAAGATATTGCTAAATGTTTCCAGAGGCCATCAAAAGTCAACCAGGCCGTCCACATTTACAAAAAAAAACCCCTAAACTTTCCAGAGGGCTCCCTCCACATTAACAACTCAAAATGTATATTACCTGGCAACCTGTTAGCCAATAGAATTAAAGTATTATACTGGATGAATTTGCTTCCTTCTAACGGGTGTGTCTCTGTGGCTCTTAAGTCATTAAGCTTTTGTCAGCCCACTTTTATTGTACAGGGAGGCACAAAAGAATAGTAGAAGGAGGGACGGTGTAAATTTATTAATAGAATACAAACTCCATGGTGTGCATCTGATTAGCTGTCAATGACTGTCAGCGTAACAAAAAAAAAAAGTCATTAGCTCAGATAGTTTTGTGTGTGTGTTTTTAAACACGCCTTTTCTTAGCATGTCGGGTCTAAAATGTAAACAAACTAATAAAATGGTGGCAAACATCACAGGTGAATTTCCACATCTGTAACCATCCAGAGTGATGCAAAGAAGTAATGATATCCAGCATTAAGAGTACTTACAGCCCATAAAAGAATAAAGCTTCAGTAAAGTTGTGGATCAAGAAATAAAACCTCTCTATAACCTACACAGAATTTGTTTTTTCCATCAAAGAAATGGGGGGAAAAAAATCATTAAAGGTTAAAAAAATAAAATAAAAACACAATGCCCATGCTAAATAAAATGCTGAATGCTATTTTCAAACGGTGAGGATTAAACTACTTCCCTTGTTATTAATTTGTCCCAGCAGTTATTATGTGATTATTTATTGCAACAGGCCTACATGGACATCTTGGTTGTTTCCATAAACAACATGTTCAGGAGTTGTTCATGGAAACAGCAGCAGAATCTGCTCTTTCTCCATCTGCTTGGTTCAGTTGCTCCCCTTGCTGCTGGAAGAGTCCAGCGTTTCCTTGGGGTCAATGGCTTTAAAATCAACAACAATCTCAGACTTCTTGGGCTTGAAGTCCCTGTCAAAACACGGAGGAAAAACTGAAGGTCAAATCAGTCAGACGAGTTGATGATGCACACAACACAAGGTAAAAGTCGATCCTTTCCAATCAGATTTCTTGCCATTGCCCCTGTCTCATGATGGAATCGGTTCATTCGAGTCTGTCAACGACAGCTGAGCAGCTTCCAGAGAGAGAGAAACTCCTCCAATCTAATAAAAGGCTAATATAACAATGAGGGGAAAAAAATTTCATTTGAATTCTGAAATCAAATACGTGAACAGATCTGGACTTACTGGTATATAACTTCCTGATTATTTCACTTACAACAAGACATTTTTCCAATAATCTGCCAGTGGAACTAAGACTTTAGTTAAGTTAAGTCAATGTTAAGAAGTTATTTCATCAAAACAAGTTCCTATATCTCTAAGTTAGTAGGTTAGTTAGCAAATAAGATAAAACTAAGCTAGTAGGACAAGAAACTAAACTAAAAATACATTTGTGTTTTTGTGGTGCATTTAGAATGTCACTATATGCAGTGACTTTTCAGACAGAAAAAAGGGGGGAAAAAATCAGCATTGGACAAGATCGAAAAAGGCTTTTTAATAAAGCTCAGTGATCGGTCAGAAACCTGCAATCGGTGCACCCCAAAAGAAAGTCAAATACATTTTTCTTTTTAAAAACCGATAAACACTGCTCTCTATACTTTTCTAAACAAGGATCTCAAGCTAATAAATCTCCATTAATACGTGAGTAAGCTCAATTTCCCTCCATCACACACGGATAAATACATAAAGCAGGAAACAAGCTGTGTTTGTGATCTACCTGCACTGTACTCCAGCCATGCTGAGCATCCTTCTGGAAGCAACAAACTCAGGCTTATCATGATATTTGTCCGAAAGATACACAACTTCTTTAAGACCTGGACGGAGAGAGGAAGAGGCACAGAACCGATTTTATCTATTAACCGTGTAGATGTATCAGCTCATGTTATAAGACATTCAACCTAGATCAGATTTACAGCAGACAGCTGAGATTCAACTTTGCAGATTTAAGTTGTTGCCCTGCTGAAGAATTTAATAGTTTATAAATTCTAAATTTCAAAGAATATTTTCCAACAAACAAGCTAGACTGATATGTGGCCATATTTCCACAGGAACCATTCAGAGATTACACAACAGATATGAAAGAAGCGTTAGTATGAAAACACTTTTTTTTTTTCCAGCAATCAATTAGGGCTGAAACAATCTGATTATTGAAATTATCAGCTAATTTAGTAATCATTTGTAACTGTAGTATTCTGTTACATGCTGTAATCATTTGCTGAAAACTAACATTTTCAGAGCAGTAATTAAGCCAAAACAGCAGAAAATCTAAGTACATTTTGCAAATTTAAGACAAAAATACCTCTGTTGAAACTACGCTTTACCCCAAGGAAAACAAGGACCTGTCACTCCTGTCACTTCAAACAGGAGTTTGGGGGTGTGACTGTTTTTGGTCAGTCACACCCAAAAGCACCTGTATTCTTTGAATGCTAAGAGATCGAGTCCACCTGGTTCTCAGCACGAACGAGCAGAGAAGAAAGGTGCAGGAGAGGGGAGTGGCTACCTGGGGGGGTTAGCTTTATTCAGTTCAAATTCACTAAAGGAATGCTGTGTTATTAAATTTTAAGGTAATATTTTTTTTATATAAGAAAAGCACTGAATTACTTAATGATTTGCCTTTTTAATGTAATTTCCAAGAGTGTATAAAGGTTAAATGGGAAATCGGCAAGGAGTCCATTTTTCATCTGATTAATTGTGAGAATAATCAATTATTAAAATAATTGTTAATTGCAGCCCAACAATCAACAGACACTATAAATGAAATCTGCTCTTCAAATAATCTCAAAAGTAAAAACTAGAAATCAATAACAATAAAAGGCTCTTATGAGGCTGTCCTAATAATGAGATTATTTTAGTCATCCAAGCACTCACCTGCTTGGATGATGAGTTTAGCACACTCATTGCATGGGAACAAAACCACATACATTGTGCATCCTTTCACATCAGCACTGTTCTTGTTCATGATGGCATTCAGTTCTGCATGGCACACTGTGGGACCAAACAGACCACAGACTCAGCACAATACGAGGCGACTTAGTTTACATCCATTTTAGCCATATTACATTACAAACAAGGCACACATCTAACAGTGGGACCTTTGACCTAGGAGAAAAATTTCCTTGGAATGCACCGATATGAGTATTTGGGCAAATATCAGTATTGATTTTGCTGTTATGTTCAATAACCGATATTTACTCATATTATGTATATTTTATCCATTTTCTGACTATTGTAACAGTCTAAAAAACAGCTACAGACATTGTTTCTGTGCTTCAGTTAAACACCTCATAACCTTGTGACACAGCAGCTGCCTTTCCATTATAAATGTGCACAAAACTTTGCACATTTCCCCAAATGTTTATATTTTTACACATGTTGAAAAAACACAATTTCACATTTGCAGTGTTTCGATTAAATAAGAGACGCAATTAAAATCACATGTGAAACAGTTTATTCATGTGATAATTCACTAAAAGGCACGTCATCATCCTCATGCCACTTCCGGTTGTTTTCACCGATAGTAACATCCGATTGTAGATCATATGACTCATGACACGGAAAAGGTGTTTTCGTTAAGGTTTTGCAAAATATAATAATTTCATACCTTTAAAATCCACCTTAACTGAGTGCAAAATTTTATCAAAAAAACTTTTTTTTTCAAAATTGGCATGCGTCAAGTTTTATCAGGTTTGGTGTACTGTGAGATTCCCCACTTGAAAGGGATAGTCTCTACTATGAAATTTAACTGGATTTCACTGAAAGAGCCTTCAATTTAGCTGATCCATCTTTATTTTTGTATGATGGTCTCCATAGTTTTTAGACTTCCAGGCACAAATGTGAAAAACCTCAAAAGAAACAGAAACACATCTATTACATTCTGCAATTAACAAGATAAATACAATGTGAAATTAACAGATTTCCAGCCCTTCAAACCAGTTAATCCAAAAGTATGATAAATAGCAAATATTTTATAGTAAAATTTAACACTAATAAATAAATTAGCATATTTATCAACATTTTGTTAAATATATTTTCATAGTCAAACATTCTGACCAACATTTTTTATTTTTTTTACGCTTGATTTCAATAATATTAAAACTGTCTAACAATCAGTCAGCTCCAATGAGATTCAGGAAATGAGGAACAGCATTGTGAAGTTTACCGGCTGTCCTTCAAAGTTTGTAGAAACTCTTGCACAGTTCTCAATTTTACATGTGCTACCAGCACTGTTTGATTCTCATGCTGTGGCACTTCTTCAAACAGGAGTGACAGGTCAGTCACACCAAAAGTACCTGCATTCTTTGAGTGCTAAGAGATCGAGTCCACCTGGTTCTGATCACTAACGAGCAGAGAAGAGGGGTGCAGCAGAGAGGAGTGGCTACCTGGCAGAACAGCATGTTTCCAAAACTAAAATTTGGTTTCGTAATTCCAATTTCAGCTATTATGTGGTTAATGGAAACACAGTTAGTAATAGCATCACTATCAGGTGACCAACACCCTCCTGCTCCAAAACACAAAGAGCAACAAAATGGAAATCAACATTTTGTTAAAATTCGCTCAGTTTTACTTATTGAACCGATACATTAAGGGCAATATCTATGTTAATCACAACATATTGTGTGTCCGCAACTTACTCTTTTTACATTTGCACAATCCAAAACATTTAAGTAAACTTGTAAAATCTCCATGTGAGGTTTTGATGCGCTATGTTATAAAAGATGGGAAAAAAAACAAAAAAAAACAAAGAGAACCTTATTCAGACCAAAATTTGGAAAAAGGAAAAGTGGGACGTATTGATGGCAATGTGTTCCTACCATAAGGGTATTTGGTGTTGAGGCGGTTATCAGCAGAATGAGCCCAGGTAAACTTCTCATCACAACCATTGGGCATGCCGTTGTAACCAATGCCAACAATCTTATTCTCTTGATTCACTATGCATGCGCCCACCTGCAGTGAGAGAGAGGGTCTGAAAACATCAGTTATTTACCACACATGCACATAAACATGCACACACCTCCGTGCGCACGCACGTCAACTCCTGAGCAAGAAAAACAGTTAAAACATCTAAATACGTTAAGTAGTTAATCAAAATCCTACATAAAAATGTAGCTTCATTCCGTCCATTCTCACTTGCCTGTGAACGTGGGTCTTTGCTCCTTTGAGCTGACAGAACGGCTACAGCCATAAAATAGTTTGACTCATCCAGGTAGTCATCCCTTCTGTAGACACACAAAAACGCAATATAGTTTAATGAATTATGGAGAAAAGTTTTAACAACCTTGTCTCTGATTTGTTGAATTTTTTGTTCTGACTTCTGAGTAATTGTTGGCATAAGTAATGTGGAGGATGAAGATTTAATTTAATAGATTTCATTTCATCCTCTGAAATCAGAATTTCCAGGTCAGAAAACTCAATTTTAAAACCTTGTAATTTTAGGATTAAAACCTGGTGATTGTGCTAATCATTATCAGTTTTTTTTATATGCAACTAATAATTATCTAAGTTAACTTTTAAAACTTTGTGAGTTGGATAAAACTGAGTAAAATTTTGCTTGAGAAAAAACACCAAACAAAATCTTTGAGGTTGAAACATTCCTTCAATCAGAAAGGAGGGTAATGCGCATGTGCAAGCAAGAAGACATACATAGGACTGGTATAAAACTTATTTCAAATATATAAATTGTTTATGGGCTATCTTAACGTAACAAACACATTTAACACGACCATACCTCTGTTTTTGTGTCTAATACATGTGACAGACATGTTGACTTGCACTCTCAGACTGGAAATTGAGACAAAACAAATCGCAAACAACAAAACATTCTAGTTATTATCTGACCCTTTGCCCATGTGTTAGTTATTTGTAATATAAGCGAGGTTTTACCCATTCAACAGGTCCGGCAACTTGTTTTCTTCCATGGTGCACAGAAGATAGGAAGCTCTGTTTGAGCAGCAGAAGCCGGTTACACTGAGGGGAATAATTTCCGTGTTTACCGTGGTTTAAAAAGCCAATGTGTAATCTGACAGGTGGAGCAACTTCAGTATGGCAAGCTGTTTTAACATAAATTAAACCACCCTTACATTCCATTAAGGAATGTAAGGACGGTTTTGCATGTAAGGGCGGTTTTGTTGCCCTTACATTCCAGATATCTCAAATTGTTTTATGACTAGACGTTTTAGCGATTTAAGATATCTCTATTTTGACTAGTCGAAAAGATGTCAGATTTACCATTGGTTGTATGGAGACTTTAATTTAAGATGAGTCCATAATTCAAGATATTTTAAGTGTATTTTTGGATAGGAGAAATGTAGTTTTGACCAGTGGAAATTAAATTATAGATATCTTAAAAACAAATAGTGACTAGACAAAACTAAATTAGAGATATCTTGAATTATAATTTTGACTAGTCAAAATTCCTTTTAAGATATCTCTAAATGAATTACAGATATCTTGATTTATTCAAATTTTCACCAGTGCCACTTGCACATTCTCGCCACCATGATCTGATCTCACTCTAGAAGGTAAGCCATAGAGGCCTGTTGCCTTGAGAAAATGAAATAGCACTGTTGAGGCGCGATTGTCTGTGCTACAGTTCAAGTAAGTAATTAAGCAAGAACATCCATCGATACCACCACAAAGCCCCACCTAAATGGAAATACAAAAAATGTATAAGGAATAATGTATACAAATGTGCATAGTGAATTTAGCTCCAAGACATCTATTCTGAAATACAGTGCTTTGGACTGGTTACAAAGAAATGATATTGAGCATCCAAAGATGTTTGCCATTCTCTTGACCATGTGTCCTTGGGCCAAAAGAAAGTCGATCTGCTCTCTTATAATATGAATAGCTGGTCTACCTCGACCACCTAAAATAGCATCATATTCAAATGCCTCAGCATAATGTTTACTCCACATATCTGTTTTTCTCTATCTGTCTATATCTGTCTATCCTCTAGAGGTGTCCCTGTGTCTCCTAAGGGTGACACTATGCATTTAACACAATGTATAAATTTATTTTGCTATACATAATTTCCTGTTGAAAATGCATGAACACAAAGATTCAAACTTTTATAGACGCTGGAAAGCAACTTAAAGTGTGAATCAGACATGAACAAGAGGTGTGCTTGTATTTACAGAGGAGCTAAAGGAGGGTGCTGTAATGCATTGTGCCACCTAGTATGACTAAATCAAGAGGGGGTTGGCTTTACTATAATTTCCAAAGAGGCAGACAGCTTTACCACAGTATAAGTACATCTGCTTATTACATGAACTGGCCTGGGTTGCAGGCATTTTCTTACAATTTTGTCCAAAACTGCCAGAGCCATTGAATATTCAGGCAATTATTTGGACAGCTCAATACAGCCAACGAGGGGCTTACAAGCAATCTCTTACTTCAGATATCTAAAATTGTAATTCTGACTAGTCATAATTATTTTAGAGATATCTTAAAATTGTAATTACGAATGTGTGACCCATCCAATGACGAATCCGGTGTCGTCATTTGAGATATCTTGAAAGGAATAATCATACGATAATTAAGATATCTTCAAAATAATTGAACATATCTTGAATTATTATTCTTAATAATCAGAATGTAAATACAGATATCTTAAATTACCATTCAGGATAGTCAAAATGTAGTTTTGTCTAGCCAAAATGTATTTTTAGATATCTGGAATGTAATTACAAATAGTCAGACGAAACCAAATTTATGTTAAAACGGCTTGCCATAACTTCAGTCCTTTCACTAAAAAAAAGCTCTGATTTGTATGTGGGATGAAAATTTTATTACTGTAGACCAGACTTACTTCACTACTGATACTTAAGAAATGGGTCTTGTGTTATTTCATATTTATAGATTACCCTGTTAGACCTGCTCAGGGGTGCAAAAACTTCTAATCTTGTAATTCACTGCCATCTATCTCTTTATCTCCACCTGTTGTTTACAATTTACAAATACAACAAAATAATTTTAGACCAATCTTAGCTTTTTGTGCGGTGTATAATTTCCCAAAAAGGAAGAAAGTTAAGAAGCAGCAGTTTTAGGTTGTTCAATTGAATAAAATTGTCACAATAATTTTAACAAAACCTAAAGGTTTGTAAGAGTCATACCACCTTTCAAACTCAGACCTGTAACTTAATTTGTGTAGACAAGGAATGTTCTGGAAAACTGCCAGGTAGCCACTCCCCTCTGCTGCACCCCTCTTCTCTGCTTGTTCGTGATGAGAACCAGGTGGACTCGATCTCTTAGCAATCAAAGAATAATACAAGTACTTTTGGTGTGATTGACCTGTCACTCCTGTTTGAAGAAGTGCCACATCACTATAAGGGAACAGTGCTGGTAGCACATGTAAATTGAGAACTATGCAAAAGTTTCTTCAAACTGTGAAGGACAGCCGGTAAGCTTCACAATGCTGTTGCTTAGTGATGGGTAAATGAGGCGTCATGAAACGTTTCGAGCCAAAGCAAAACTATACTGCTCAAAAAAATAAAGGGAACACTTAAACAACACAATATAACTCCAAGTAAATCAAACTTCTGTGAAATCAAACTGTCCATCTAGGATGTGTTATTTGAGTGTTCCCTTTATTTTTTTTGAGCAGTGTATATTGATACTGTGTCACTCAATACTGGCACCTGCTGGACATTAAAAATCCATACACGCAACATAGTTGACAGACTGTTTTATTGTATATTATATTATGTCATATCTTCAGTTAAATTCAAAATATATTTGATATTCTTTTATACAGTCAATAAATAATGTGAACATGTACCATAAAGTGACAATTTAAGTGAACGTGTTTGGAATGAGGATGCTTGTTGGGTTTTTTTCCCCCAAAATTTTCATTAAAAAAATAAAACAACATTTTGAAATTTAGTCCGTTACACTTTTTTGACACAACTTCTCCTGCTGTAGAAAAATTAAGTAAACAATACATTTATATGAAATAATTTATAAAAATCAACTAATTTGTAGAATGGTTGTATAACTGAGTTTATCCAAGGTGTATCTGGGACTTCATTCTGATGCCCTATAAAGCCTCAGCATTGAGGACGTGGATTTATTTAAATAAGACACTTCTGTCAATATGAAAGAAAACTAAGAGTCAATTACAGCAGAATTTGGATTCAAATAGATCAAGTAGAAACTGAAAAGAACAGGATGAAACAACAACGAAGTGATAACCAACCAATTTTCCGATGTGGATCAAAATGGTCCCAAACCACAAAACCTTTCGTTTGCCTTGAGGCTGCTCCATATTGACGCCTCAAGGCGTCAAGATCAATTCTTTTCGCAAATGCATCCCGTTGACAGATTCGCTTCCTTCTAAACATAGTTTGGCGCACCAGTTCGAAACAGTTCCTGTATCGGTCACGTGACTTGCTTAAAGCAATATGCGCACCAACTCGGGGTTTTGTCTATGGGCTTGACGCATGCGCCGACGCATCGTTGTTGCCGAACCCATCACTATTGTTGCTCATTTTCTGAATCTCGTTGGAGCAGCACATGGAGTGATTGATTGTTTGACAGTTTTAATATTATAAAAAAATAAAATAAAAAATAAAAAAACACTTGGTGTTTATTGGTTAAAGTACAAAGCGAAAAAAGATTAAACTAAAAAAAAAAGTTGGTCAGAATGTTTGACTATGAAAATATATTCAACAAAATGTTGATAAATATGTTAATTTATTTATTAGTGTTGAATTTTATTATAAAATATTTGCTATTTATTATACTTTTGGATTAACTGGTTTGAAGGGCTGGAAATTTGTTAATTTCACATTTTATTTTTCTTGTTAACTGCAGAATCTAATAGATGTGTTTCTGTTTCTTTTGAGGTTTTTCACCTTCATGGCTGGAAGGCTAAAAACTATGGAGACCATCATACAAAAATAAAGATGGATCAGCTAAATTGAATGTGAGAAACAATGCAAGAGCTAAAGAACCTCATACAAAAGACATTATGAGAAAATTTTGGGGAATATGAACTGACGCAAGTCATAACAACTGCAGAGTCACATGATGAGATATTCTGGGTTCTAGAGAATCGCTTTGGAAATAAAACAACTATTGCCCTTGAAATAGTGGAGGAGCTTCAAAAGGTTCCACCAGTTAAAGGCAACCAGCCCAAGAAGATTGCTGAGTTAATTCAAATTGCAGAAAAAGCTCTGACAGATCTTGAAGAACTTGGTGCAACTTGTGCTATAAAGAACCCCCTAATAACAAAAGCAATAGAAAGTAAACTTCCAGACAGCCTGAAGAAAGAATGGATTCTCCATATAGCTGGCAAAGGGATTGAGGTTGAACAAGACAAACGATTTGACTACCTCCATTCCTTCTAAATGTGTGTTACCTTGTGGAGCTGCTTGTCTCTCTGCAAAACCAGATTAATGATGTCACAGATGAAGGAGATTTTTCTCTGAGAAAACCCCCACTGGAGGAGCTGCTCCATATCTCTTAGAATCTGGAGGCAAAACATGCAAACAAGTGTGCAATTCTATAAATTTGTAGAACTAAATAAAATGACACAATAAATTTGTGCCAAACTTTTATCATCAGAAAAGATATGTGAGGCAAAAATTTTCCAAAGCAGCCAGAAGCTTGTGTTTCCTTTCGTCAGCAGATCTTCATCTGATTGTTATTTAACAGAGCTTTCTCTTTCTGCTCCCTACATTGGTCCATGTTACCTTACAAAGTGTGTCAGTGAATCTGAGGGCAGTTTAGCAGTACAGTTCCAGTCCAGCTGCCACAAGCTGCTCAGCAAAAGGTGGAGAGAATGTGGTGATAATAATATTTATTTATTACGCAATATATGAAACACATTTTGAAATTAATTAAACCATGATTTATTATTATTATGAACATTATTATTATTTACAATTTTAGAGTTTTTGTACATTAAATATTTAAGCAATTAAAGATTGAGTTTAGCAGAAACTGCCTTTCGGGTCAAACTAACATTACTAAGTTTGACTGAGAGGTATTGTAGCACCATACACCATAAGAAACCTATTCTCAAGCCAAGCTAAGAGTCTTAAAATGGCCATTTTTTCAGTGTTAACAAATCAAATCAAGGTTCCACCAATCAAAAATAACTGCATTTTTTCTAGAATGTAGTGGGTTTAGATCGGGAGCTAACGCAGATGAAATGTGTTCAGTGTCAAATCCAGCTGAACAGGCTTTGAACCAACTGATAACTCTTGGCCATCGTCAATAAAAGATAAAAAGCATATTTTTTATCTAAAACGTGTTTTTGCATAGTAATTAATAACCACTCACCGTACCCCGAACTGTAAAGGACAATAATCAACAAGTTTTAACAAGTTAGCTTAGTAAAATGTCGACTTTACTAGCTAGCACTAATTTCTGCCTCTGGTATTTTTGTTTCTGCCGGGTGTTCAACGGCACGACGCGGGATTGGCTAATCCACGCTTACGTACCCCCTACGTAAATCGACGTTTTGATACCGATGACGTAGCTTTCACGGACTTGCTTTCCGAGTTTTTTTAAACCACAGACAGAAAAAATGATTTATGTCCGGTTGTGGTGTTGATACCCCCTCTTTATATTTTGCTTTAACCAGAAAAAGAAGAGACATTTATTTATTTTGAACATTGCGGATAATGTTGACAGCGGAGGAAGGGGCGGGGTAGCAGTGACAGTATGACGATGACGATGATGAGGAGGAGGAGGAGGGTGAAAACAGATGATAGCTTTGTGATAATAGCAAAGAACCCCACTATGGAAGGAGGTTTCTGAATCAGAACGGATTATCTGTGTATGATGGGATTTATTCGGGAGATGACTATTTGAGTGCATGAGATCAGCATTTTCACTTGTCCTAGTGTGCAGGTCAGGTTGTCAGAGGAATCCCTAAACTCAGGTAGGTAACGTGAGTTTTTTTACGAGGTTGTCTCAGAATAATAAAGTAAGGTAACAGTAATTTAGTATAACAAACAACACACGAGTCCGTTAACAATCTACAGCAGAAAAAAGTAGAAATTCCGGCTCTCATTTGTCAAGTTAAACTAGCTTTGCAAGCTAACATGGGGATTTCTGTTAGCTTTTGAGGGAAAGTGAAACTGACCTATCCGAGTCCCGTTTAACAACTGCTGTCACATATTTGGCCAATGACAGTGAAGGAGAGGCGGGGCTACAAGTCATACTAACTTGCTTGCTGAAAGTTCCACCGTTGATGTTTTCAACAGTGCAGCGGATTTGTTTATGCAACACAGCTGATACCGAGAAGGAAAACCGGGACAGACAGCGTGTTAAGAAAGCTGCCATCTCATCGTCGTTTGCTGCTACACTTACATAAATCGAGTTATCATCGAATGTTATTCTTTAAGTGCCGAATACAGGAAAAGAAAAAAGCAAGAATACTCTCTCCTTTGTTGACATAATTAAGGAATCAATGCTAAATTGAATGGGTTGACAACCAACTCTTCTGATGTCGCAAACGAAACCCGCAAAATGTATTCATATTAATAAAATATTAGTAAGTGGTTGTAAAGTAAAAAACGTCTGCGTGTTTTGAGGCTGCTTTTGTCGTTATGCTGCTTTTACTAGTGACCCATATACTGCCAAACTTGTTTAACCAGTGAACAATCATGAGGAGTCAGATATGACCCAAAGCTGTGGCAGTGCCTCATGATAATTTGTGGCTTCAACATTTTTAGTGTTTCAACACAGTATACAAGTCGGTCCAATTTTATTTGTTTGATTAATTTCTCTTTGGAGTTAATTTTCTCGATTCCTCTTACCCCTTACAAAATTAGCTGTTGATGTTTCTTCAGTTTGTATGCGATAATATCGGCAGAAACCGACTGAGAATATTTGGAGTGAACCAAGAGACACGTGAAAAAGCCTGTCAACGAAAATGAAAAATATTTGATGACTGTAACAACAATAAAGGATTTGACTGATTAATGATGAGATTATACAATAGCACGTCCAAATGCCACTAAAAATGACACCCCTTTTTAAAACAATTTAAAATCTGGTGGCAGTATAAATAAAGTTAGCTTAATTGTGTATTATATATGGTATACTAAACAACAATTTAATAGTTAGGGAGATGTTTAGAGTAAACTTTTACTAGTGTTGATTTTTCTTTTAATAAAGAAAAATCAACACTAGTAAAAGTTTACTCTAAACATCTCCCTTTTTGATTTTTTTTATTGAGTTGTTATAAATTTAAAATTTATAAATCATTTATAAATCTTAAATTTATAACAACTCAATAACAATTTTGCTTGCAGCAAATGCTTCATAAATTAAGTACTTTGCTTTAACTTTGAACTTAAGAATATTAATGTTTAATGTAATATGAACTACTTTTTATACCTGTTCATATGTTATTAATTGGGTTAAGGCCTGATCAGTGTTCCAAAATTTAAACTCATGGTCTTTGAGCAGCTTTGATAGTATATTTGCCACATGGAACAAACTCCTGCGTGCTTGGAAATACTCAGATTATTATCAAAAACTGAATAATTGTTGAAAGAAATTGGTCTTGATGGTTTTGATGTCACTTTTCACTCATGGGACAAGAAAGCTCACAAGCATGACACCAAATTTAGATTAGGGTGCTAGTCACCTTCTGAAATAATTTTCCAGGTGTCTCAAACAAAGGAAGAATAATTCTTTAGAGAAAAGAACTCTGTAGCACTCTTCTACTGTTTGTCCCATAGAATCTCCATCTTTGTTCATTAAGCCTCACCAGTTTGAACTCCCTGATGATGCGCAGAGCTGTAACCGTCAATATTCTTTGCAGCAATTTTTATCTCATAAAGTTATAAATCAAAGTGTTGCTGCATGTTTTTATTTTGAGGTAACTGATGGTGAAACATCAAGACACATCCATCCCTCTTCTACAGTTTTTAGCTTGATAGATTGATTTTAGCTGGACTCAGTGGCATGTGCTGATGATATGGCAATACAGAAATAAATGTAGCTAATTTGAACTTTCTGGTGAATATGCATATTAACACTTTGCACAATAAAAAAAATAACTGAACTATCATAACAAAATCTAAAGTAAGATTAAATTAAATGTAACACAACTACAGTTTATCTAAACGCTCTGATAATTTGCTGGTAATGTGTGGTAAACTACTACAGAGTGACAAAGAAGAAGGCAGTAATATTTTAGTCTTTGAAACAGTTTTTTCATTCGTTACCGCCAGTTGTCTTGAGTGATCCCCTTGGTTACATTTGTTTTGTTTACTACAACATGTATCTGTGCTATTTGTAGATGGGTCAAGCACTGTGGAGGCTTCCTCCCAGACAACAGCAGCAGCTTCAGGAAGAGCTGGCCGACCAACTGACTGAGAGCGGAGGAGGCAAACGAGACCAAGGTATTTCTGCCATTGTCCTTTATATCACAGGTATTTAACACACAACCTGTGGGTAAAATATTCACATAAGGACACAATGTATTCAAAACAAAACATATTAAATTGAATCAAAACCATTTAATTTCTGAAGGCAAAGTTCTGGTTTTGTTTAAAACAGTTCAGTTGAAGAAATTTAAAGGAGAACAATCAATCTTTGTCTTCTATCTTGGCCTCAGTTGTTTAGTAAGATTGAATTGGGCAGTTTGCTGCTCTCACTTGTATACAGTGAGAGAAAGAAGCGTTTGATCTCCTGCAGATTTTAGAGTTTGTTCACTTACAGACACATGAGCAATCTCTTCAACTTTCCATGTGAGTTTAAAGGTTAATCAGATAGAATTAAACTAATGGCTGTAGAGTTTGGGTAAAAACAAACATTTATTATTTAGATTTGACATTTCATTATTTATCTACTCATTTCCTTTTCAGGGAGAGATGGGGGCGGTTCCCAGAGAAGAGCACCACAGCACTGTTACAGCCCTGACATCTATCATTTGCTGAAGACACGCAGAGGTATGAATAAATGTCAAATAGAAAGCTGTACTTACTTTGAGTCTCTCTTAAGCACTCAACTAAATCTTGTTTAAACCATCCTAGAAGACTAGAGGGTGGTTATAGATACAAAGGGTTGACATAATGTCAAACTATGGATTCTCTGAAGACCAGTGTTGATGAAATTACCTATCAGTAACCAGCTAATAGTGTCTGTTTATTGTTAATATTCATAGTTGAGAAGTTATGAACTTTTTGGTCTCTGCAAAAGTTTGTAATGTCAAACTCGATCACGTACTTTTAATAAAAAAACAAAAATCAACTCATTGGGAGGTTTTCACTGACATACAGCTAACTCGCAGTTCTTTAGTGTTTTTCCTTTGATGTTGTTTGAAAAGGAAATTAAACAAGGGATGGGTCGAGGAAAAATATTATGGAGACTTCCAAAAAGGGAACCCATCAAAGAATCCAGCCACAATTAGCCTGTAATGTGGGTTTGTGGCACAGAAGCTCCAAACAAACAATTACTGATGCTAAGAATGTTAAACAGTCATAGGACGTAATTTTTATGTCTTTTGGATTAATAAAACATAATGACAGCATGACTGTGTTAAATGTCAAAAATGAAAGAAAAAGATAATAACTTTAACATATAATCACATTCTGCTCACATTCCCAGTCCTGACCAATCATATTAATCCTGATTAGATCATCAAATAATTGTGACATGGAGTTATACTCATTTCATTTTGGGCCAAATTAAGATCAAACATGTTTAAACTAACCATTAAAATTTGAACAAAAAGCTGTCTTTGGATGCAATGAGAACTTAAAAATAAATATTAAGCATCTTTCCACTTTGATTTAATTAGACATTACACAGAGGCAATCGCTGATTTGATTGATAAAATAATATTTAAGCACACATCTGTAATCTTGAAGGTTCTGTTTCTGAAGTCTAGAGAGCCAGAACATTTTCTGGCGGGCCAGATTTGACCCCTTTCACTGGTGATTTTTGGCACAGTGGCCACTAGGGGGAGAGCTAACATTGTTTCTCGCTGGCACAGGCATCCCTTCACAGGATTTATAGAGACGCAAACATTAATGAGATACTTCTGTTTGTGTTCCTCCTTCTTTTTACTAAATCCTAGATATACACAGAGCAATAAAAAAAGATCCATACAGTTATCCTGCTGCTCCATAGTGAAACAAGCGGCTATTAAAAACCCCATCAAGCCCTCCTAAGTGTTTGTTCCAAGCCCACATTTCTCCAAAGGGCTCACTGCTGTTTAAAAATCTATTACAGAGAAAAGCTTCTGCATTTATAGGTATTATAAGAGCAGCTGTGTTCAGCATATTGAAATAAAACCCAGGTATACGGTGGGTTTAATTTTCCACACATTGGCAGCAGGGAAAAGTTTCCTAGATCTAAACACATGTTTTCTATTTTCTCTTCTGTTTTCTCTTCTGGGGATGCGGGTTGTAGGTAAAGAGCAGCATGGGTTTATAGATCTGGAGATGCTTCCACCTGAACTAGGTATCACCATCCTCTCCTACCTGAATGCTACTGATCTGTGCCTGGCTGGCTGCGTCTGGCAAGACCTGGGAAATGATGAATATCTGTGGCAGGGGTACGCCGCTTCTTCTTTTTTTTTATGTTTTTTACATTTTTGTTGGCATTTTTAAAATCTGCCTCTTTAATATCCCATCAGGCTGTGCAAGTCCACATGGGGACACTGCTCTATCTACAACAAGAGACTACCTGCTGGCTTCTCATACCGAAGACTCTACCTTCAACTAGACGAGGGCAGCTTGACGTTCAATGCCAACCCACAGGAGGTCAGTCATACACACCTCAGGTTGAACATATGCTATGCCTTTAGCTAGTTGTATTTTCTTCATTTTGTCCTCATGTAGGGCATCAGCTATTTCATGTCTAAAGGAATACTAGTGGATCATCCCAAAGAACTGGCCAAGTTCATTTTCTACACCAGACGGCTCAATTGGAAGATGCTGCGGATTTACCTGGATGAGAGGTTGACACAGACACACAAACACACACACTAAAAAACACATATTCAGTATGTTCACATATTTCAGGTTCACTGGGGGAAAAAAATCTGAATAAGCTCCTATAAGATTCTCACAGTACCATCAAGTTGAGTTTACATACTTTTACATTATTTACACAACAAAAAATGTAAAATGTTCAAGGTCTAATTGTTTGTATGTAAACTAATTAATCTCACTAATATTCATTAATTATTACAGGTACAGTGATGTTATCTATAACTTTAGCTGATTTGTTTGACTTTGACACAGACAAAACCAGAAAATAAGCAGTTGCTAAATTTAGTAGTAGTTCTTCACTGTGTTGAAAAAGTATTTTTGTACAACTCATCTGACATGACTGTTAGAAAGCATTAGTCAGTATTCACGGGAATAATCCTCTGTCTGTGCAGGCGGGATGTCTTGGATGAGTTGGTGACCCTTCATAACTTCAGCAACCAGTTCCTTCCTAATGCGCTGAGGGATTTTTTCCGGCACATCCACGCGCCCGAAGAGAGAGGAGAGTATCTGGAAACGCTCATCACCAAGTTCAGCCACAGGTTTTGCACCTGTAACCCCGGCCTGGTCCGTGACCTTGGCCTTAGTCCTGGTAGGAACATGCACACATTTGTGCTATACTAATTATGTTTAAGAAATGCTTCTTTTTTTTAAATTGTTGCTACATCATGAATTAATTTGACTTTGGCTCCAGAAATTTAAATATGTGTCTGTTGTTAAACAACAGCTGCATAAATCTTTAACCAGCTTTTCATATATTTAGTTACAAACAAACTGCAGAAGGAGCAGTAAGTTTCTGTCAACAGTAAGAATGGATCTGTTTTGTTTTGGAAGCTATGGCCTCAGCAGCATCAGATATCAGTTTACAAACAAAACTCTTCAAGGCACTCATGACTGCAGCACTTTGATAGAATATTTATATACTGAGATTTGTTGCGTTTTATTATATTGCAACCACAAACACCAATGTATTTTATTGGGGTTGTATGTGATAGACCAACACAAAGGACTCCATAAAACAGTGTTCATTTGTACTAAGGTCCTCTGAGTCAATTTGTAGAAATGTTGTCTGCTTCAAATAAAACTGCAAGCCTTTCGGTTACAAAGACTTGCAGCTTTAGTCGAAGCAAACAGAACTTCTGCAAAGTGCTACAAAATTCTACAAACATGGGCTTTTCCAATCATACGAACCACTGAAAACACTTTACACCAGAGCCACATTCAGCTGCAGTCAAGCATCTACCTTAAAGGCGGCGACGGTATTATGTATTCTCCAGTTACTCGATTATGCCACTTTAAAACGCAATCACGTAACTTTTAGTTGTTTTAAAAATGCTGTATACATCAAATTTGGCTTTGATTTCTGTTCTCTGCTGAACATCAACATTTTCAGAGAAATTAGATGTTTCTCATGTAATTTTGTATTTTTATCTGTTTATTTTCATCTACAATATTTCCTGCATCAGTAATAT
The DNA here is from genome assembly GCA_010277075.1 of Poeciliopsis retropinna. Classification (NCBI taxonomy): domain Eukaryota; kingdom Metazoa; phylum Chordata; class Actinopteri; order Cyprinodontiformes; family Poeciliidae; genus Poeciliopsis; species Poeciliopsis retropinna. Next base: position 19,726,621 of record VMRM01000013.1, on the reverse strand, counting down.
AGTTTATAGTTTGTCTTTCTTCCATTGCACAACTATGTATGGCGTTTATCTTCGTTTTTACCTGAGGGTGGACATTGTTACCAGAAACTCTTGCTTTCATTTGGAAAATAGATCTCTTACCTTCATGATAAATTTAAAATATTTCATTTTCAGTTTTCAAGTATAAAGATTAAAGAAGAAAAAGTCTGACTTGTACACTTTGGGACAAACTAGCTACCAATGCCTTCTATGTTTCTGCACAGACTACAGAAAATGAGGGTTTGCCTTCAAGTAATCCCTGGCTTCAGTCTCGTCAATGAGGCATGACTCGACCCACTTTACTAAAGCCATCAGACCATCGAGAATCCAATCCCTCATTTGGTTCTCCTTAACTTTTTGGACGTACTTGTATGAGTGATCGAGATAGCAGGATTAGGCGAGGCTAGGAACGAATGAAAAGAGGGCCAGTCAGCATTTTTTATTTAATCGCACATAAAGACGAGCATTGATTTGCTGCCCTGGTAAAGATGTGCGAAAAGCCTTGAAATAAAATTATCTTTTTATTTCAGTACCATCGACTTGCACAAAAAAATATAAAACAATTTAGGACTCAGGTACATGCGGGAAGTATTTTGAGTCAAACACAGATAGTCATTGAAGCTTTTTTTAATTTATGTGTTTCCTTTCCAAGTTGACCAGAGTTTCTTGGAACGATCATTAAACCATTACGTTCTGTTCCCCTGGGGAATAAATGTGATGTGACACAGAGACACGTTCTTTCTAGGTTGGACAGGAACCCTTCTTCTTCTGGCCACCACACAATGTAAGCAGAAGGAGAGGAGTTAATAAAACCACCAGAACTGTGGCAAAGAGGAGCATCTTGGAGTCTCCAAGTCAAAAAAATAATTTTAGATTCTATCTAACCTGTTATTTGAGAGCAATATCACAAAAAATTCTTTTCTATTAGCGCTTACATAAGCATTTAAGTGGTTAAACTGTGCTGGAAACTGAATGCTTGGGTCAGATGGAGCTTTCCAGTAAAACTCCAGGTGAGTTTGGTGTAAAACAAAGCATCTGTGTGTGGGAAAGCAGTTAATGCCTACTGTTAAGCATAGTGGATGATCTGTGGTTCTGTGGGCCTGTTTCTCATCTAGAGGTTTTGGGAACTTATATCATCAGCTCTTAAAAACAGGCGGATATTTGAAATAAAAATCTGCAGTCATCACTACTATCTGGACAGGTTGTGTAAAAAGGAATGATCAAATACCACTCTCATGTGATTAATACATAAGTCAATTAATTGCATGATTCATTAAAACTTTATCAATAATTTTCATTGGATGATTGTTTGTTTTTTTCTTTCCTCTCTTTCTACTGAGGATGGGATGACAAAATGCTTCAATCTGGTGAATTGGTCTCAATTAGGGTCATTTTTGAAGGACAATTTTGTTACCAGACTTCAGCATCAATTTTATTTGTTGTTTGGATTGTTTTGTTTATTTAATTTCAATATTTACTATGTCTTCCAAGTTCAGTAATAAATGTTTGTTAGAAATTAAACTTAATTAATCTTTGAGACTTTGTGCTAGTAATATAATGCCATTGCCATTATATTAATGAAAATGGTTTCAAAATAATATTATCACTCTTATAGATAATTTCTTTTTAGTGAAAAATCTGAGGTTTTTTTTTAATTACTGTGTTTCCATTCAAGAAATATATTTTCATAATTCCACTTTGCCCAATTTTATGGTCAGTGGAAACTTAGCTATAACATTTAAACTAAATATCAGAAGCTTTTTACATATTTTTATTTACTAAATTTTTCTATTTCTCTGTGAAACATACTTTATTGTTGCTATTTGTTGATTTTATTACTTCTTGCGTTGTGTTTTTGCACTGATATCCCTATGAGTGCTGCACAAAGACTCCCTGTGTGCACAGACAGTGCCTTCATGTACAACAAGCTTCTTTATTCTTGGTGATGATCACTGCCTGTTTCCTCCCTGCAGATGCTGTGTACGTGCTGTGCTACAGTCTGATCCTGCTGTCCATCGACCTCACCAGCCCGCATGTGAAAAACAAAATGTCAAAGCGGGAGTTCATCAGGAACACTAGGCGAGCTGCTCACAATGTCTCCGAGGACTTCGTCGGCCATCTGTATGATAACATATACCTGATTGGACATGTGGCTGCGTAGCTTCACCGAGGGATGGAGACTGAGCCGCGGGTTTCATTACAATAATGGAACACCGAGGAAATTAATTTCAGCAGATTCCAAATCCTGGATGGAACATAGCATTTTATTGCTCCTGCGTTTTAATAGAAAGGTTATCATGCCAGCCCGCTGGAAGAGAAGACAGACTTTGCTACCAAATATCAGTAGTTTGTAGTTTTTAATCAAAGGTGTAAGTGAAGCTCATGGAGTTTGCCTGAAAACACAAACTCTAAACCTGGGTTTTTACAGAAGCTCTGATTTTTGCACTGAAACACGAGGATTGGAGGAGGAAGAATGAAGACGAGACAAAGCACTGCCCCCCGTCTCCTCCAGCTGCTGGGAAACGGTCTGCTGGTGTCCCACCCGCTGCAACCGGCTCGTGCTCCTCAGCTTGGCCTTACATTATTGTTGATGAAAACGAAGTTTAAAACATCTTTCTCTAACACTGCTCACGTGGCGAAAACGAAACCGTGCGGGACGCAAGCTGGACTTGACACCTTGTGAAGTTGTAAATTAAAACAGCTGTTTGGTTCAGTTGAAAGTTAGATGAAGGTAAACCGTTCAGCTTCGTGTAACATTTTCCTGAATGTCTGACATTTTAAATGGGTTTGCTATGGAAACACGCTCAGCTAACGATTCAAAACGATTCAAGGCTTTGGCAATACCTCCCTGTAAGGTGCAAAACAAGAAGATCCTATTGAAGGAACATTACCTGCTGCCAAGAGTTTAACACACATTCAAGATTAGATGTCGTCTGACAACTTTTTCCAAGTACTAATATAGTAAAGTTGACTGCATTTAGTTAAAGTGACTACCAGATTTAATGGAATGAAATTACAACAGGATTTATTTGACTAAATGGTCTCATGGGACCTTCAGGTCTTCTACTATCAAAGTAAGCTAAGCTGAACAAAAAAAACACTATGTTTAGCGACATCAGCATAAGTGATAACAGCACAGATGAGAGGTTGTCTGTCCTGCTGACTTGTTTAAGTTCCTGAACCAAACACTGTTCTGTTTGCTTTTAAAGAAACTGTCTTCTGATCAAGACAAGAATAATTAAGACCACTTTGTGAATTCTGCTAGTTTTTTTAGTCTGCAGTGGCACAATGTGAATTCATGACACCCATCATTTTAAATCCCAACAAACTGAAAAGGTTCAGTCTTCTTTGGCCATGCAGGAGAAGAGTTTTACACTTTTAGGGGTTGAACACTTTTAATGTTGAAAGTGTTGAGATCACATTGATTGTTCCAGTTGGATGGTCGACCGTCCATCCGACAGTGTTGGCTTACATGATAAACTATGGTCTTCTGAGTTGAATCCATGTTCTTCTTGCGTCTGCATGTGTTTGTCCCATTCACAACAAATGTGGTTGATTTTCAGCTCATTCTACTGTTTTAGCTGTCCCTGCCACAACGTCATGATCCCTGCTTGACAATTACATTTTTTTTAATTTTATTTCCAACACTACAACTTCAGCTGAAATTCTGATCAAAGTAAATCGCCCCTGCTGAAGTTTCAAAAAAGCATTAATCTTTGTTGATGATGTGGGAAAAAGAAGAAGACAGTTTTATTTATTTATATCAATAATAATGTGTTCATCCTAATATATGGATCATTTGAAGTGGTGGATAACATTTGTCCATGTTTGGGTTATTTTTAATGGATTTTGGAAAGTATGAGCGCCTGCTAGCCTGCATTTGTCGGGTCGTTGGTTGAGATGAGGCACCTGAAAGACGGATCAGTAAAGTGAGATGGAGAGAGTCTGTAAAGGCTGAACTGGGGAAATGTACCTAAACTAAATAAAATGAAACTTTGAAGATTTTGTTCTTTTATTTAAGTCTTTGAAATATCATTATTTTAAAGGAAACCGATTGACACCCTCACAGGTTTAGTTCTATGCATTTATATACATTTTTTTCTCACAGTCTGAAATTAAATCAGACAAAACGTCTCTTGTTTCTGGTCCTTTGGAATTACCAAATGCATTTTTATTTGGTAAATGACACAATAAACAGACAACAATAAATTAAAAAACAGTAATATTATGACTGTGAATAAAGTCATAATATTACAACTTGATTCTCAAAATGCTATTACTTTATTCTCCAATTATTCAACTTTGTTCTCATAATACTATGACTACTACTGAAATATTCTATTATCAATTCATTTCAACTTTATTCTAGTACAACTTTATTGCAATCTCATGATTTTATTCTTGTGATTTTACTTTTTATTAGTATGACCATAATACTCATTGTATGTTGTAAACAATAATGAGAGAATATGTCAGAGATTTAATTAGTGATGTCTTCAAAATCAAGTTTGGACACAGAATGATTACTATCTCTTTAAACAGTTGGAGAAACCAGATGATGATGGCAAGGCTTTAAAATCTTCTGATTGGTTAAGTGACATATTTGAGCTGAGCCACACCTGTTCTTATATTCCAAGGCCAGACCTGGATCAAACTACTTTATTGTTTTACATAATGGGAAAGTCAAAAGAATTGAGGAGATGCTCCAGTCTGGTTCATCCAGATGCTTGACGGTGCCGGACTTTGGCTGGGCCGTTACAAAATGATATTTCTTTCAAGTCTGAAAAAGCATGTTGGTAGACGTAATACATTATTCTAAACCTAAATCTGTCATGTTGTGAATTCTTTCTTCATATGTTTATACAATGAAACCATTTTGACCTGTTAATTCAGCAGCTAGATGATGGAAACTGGATGTCACTTGGTCTCCAACATAAATATATGTGGACTATAACTATAAAATGGGTCCATTCGAGAAAATGAGCCAGTTTAAATTGCTTTCCTTATTTCTGATAAGTGGTAAATAATTCAGCCAGATTTATGATGGACGCAAAAAGTGAATTTTCTCTACAAATTGCTCCCCACATCAGAGCAGGATTTCCTGTAGGCACCATTGAAGTGAGTAATAACAAATTATTATTTTTTTATCCACTGCTTGTGTTTGCCCCATTGGATTGTTTCTCTGGTCAACTGCCCATGTTGCCCAAGTCCAAACCTTCATTGTCTGTGGGCTAAGAAACCCAGACAAGAGGCTTTGTATAGGTTATGTAAGGTTAGACGCATCAGTGGGATTTGAAATAAGATAACTTGAGTTGTTTGTCCAGAAAGTTCATGTAATGCTCTTTTGAAAAACAGAAACAAGAATGTGTGTGTTTGTTTGCGTGTCCGGGGTGCGTGCGTGCATGCGTGTGTTCGTGCGTGCGTGTGTTCATGCGTGTGTGTGTGTGTGTGTGTGTGTGTGTGTGTGTGCGTGCGTGTGCGTGTGTGTGTACGCTCTGAAACGACAAGCATCTTGGGTTTTGTTCAGTTTAAATGGGATGCAAGTCCAGAGAAAGTGAGTGGAGAGGTTCACAAAGATGTGTGCATGCTTGAGATCAAACAGGCAAAGACTAAATCCTCTCCAGACACAATATGACCTTTGACACTTGACCTTTGTTGATCTCTGTGTGTTTGTGTATGCATGAACAATTCTTCTGTTCCTTTTTTTTTGTTTTACACTGCAATAGAAAGGAGACAAGTCTTTCAAAAAAATACAGCACATAAACAAACATTACCTACCAACATTTAAAATTTTTTAACTACAGATAAATGCTTCTTGAATTGAATGACTTAAAACTTCTACAATCTTTAAAAAGGCTTATTGTGTCATGTGTACAGATTTGCATTTCCTCATTGTTTACATACTAAGTTATTATTTCGTTAGATTCAAAATTATTTATTCACTATTTACTGTAAAACAGGGTCTCCAGCAAGAATGACATTTCATTTAAGATACTTAATGCAAAACTAAACAGTTCAGGCATCAGAAATTACCTGTTGTAAAATTAATGCAGTGTAAAGACAAATAAATCATAGTGTGTTTCCTTTTCCATCCCATGCTCCACATTTGGGGTTGTTATTGGACATTTCTCAGAGTAGCTCCACAATCCCGTTTCACGTGACCAGACGGTGTATACTTCCCCATTCCACTCCTAATACATCGTGATAAAAGAGATTTTTCTTGCAAAGTTTTGGTGCTTCACACAGCAGTTCTCAACGCTCAATTTTTTAGCGAAAGTCTGATTTCATATTATTATTGTTATTATCTGCATTGCCCTTCATATTACTAATTAAACCGGTTTCTGTGTGAACGGTTTACGACCCAAAGTGAGCCGCATGCGCAGGAGAAAAACATAGACGTCACACAGCAGCGCTTTGTTTATAATCGTTAATAGACGGTGCTATAAACATTGGATTCGTTTGAAGATATTATGATGGTCTTTGGAGGAGCATTGACTGCAGCTTCTGTAGAGAAGTCTGTTTGGATGTGTAGTGAGAGCCAAGAGCGATTGAGATGAGATGTGCTTCAGTGACACGCACTTTTTCCTAAGTTTGGAGTTTTATGTCCAGATCTATTGCGTCTGGCTTCTTCTGGTTCATATTTCACATAAATTACATCAAAGTTGTATAAAATATCACTCACATATCCAATTTAATACCACATATAGAAGAAGTCACACACGTCTGATTTTTTCGGTGGGTAAAATGATCAGAAATGAAACGTTAAGACTGCTGTGAAAAAGTCAGGTATGGGTCGCATTTGGGGGGGGAAAAAAAGCGGATTTATGTTGCACCCTGCTGTGTAAACGTAGGTTTTATCTGATGGCCTGGAAGACGGATCCAGCTTTACTACACCTCTACCACTGACTGCTGAAGATAGGCACCCGCTCCACCTGGAAGAATTAAGAAAATGGATCAAAGTAAAAAAGCAGAATAATTTTTTGACTTTGATTAGCATATCTTATTCTATAAAGAAGATGTGCACACCATTGGGAAAAGAAATAGATCCGAAATGTAGATAAAATTAGGACTGCAGGTTTTTATTACCTCAGTTTTTCTCACATTCTAACAATTTTAATTTAATTTTTGTGTCTTTCTCAACATTTCTTTGTCTATGTCACACTAGTGCCTCCTCAAAAATGAATAATATATGCCTGTATGCAGTATTTATTTTGTGCTGATTCTCATTTGACTGCTTAAGTGAAAATAACCACCAATGTCCATGTAAATAACAACTTGATGCAAACATTATATCAGTTAAACACTTATGATGCAGAGTTAGCATGAAATACCGAGCTAAGTTTTAGATTGGAGTTGTTCTAAAATGATAAAAATATTCCATAATGTTGTTCTCGTTCAGATTGACTGTTAATTTCAGCCTTTAAAGAAAACTACACTGTACTACGGATAAGATAGTATCTGCTCACAACCGCTTCTTCAAACCCCACTTGAAGAAATCTAAAATGTCCTTTTAAATATAGTTTTAGTCTTGAAGTTAGATTTTCAAAAATAAAAGTAGTTTTTTGTTGGTGTTTATTGAATTTCGAATGTGACCTAAGTAAGCTGCTGATTTTAATAATCACCACTTCTTCTACTGAAAAGACAGAGGTGGATGAATGAACAGATTTTATTTTGTTATTATTTCATCATTTTGTTAGTTTTCTCAGCTATTTGACTGTTAATATTGTGCCATACTGTCTGGCAAATGTTTATCAAAAAGGTCCAAGAGGTTTATATGTAATATGACACAACATGGTTTTGTTGTTAAAGGGGCAGTGTTATGTTAAATCAACTTTTTTGAATTTTACATCATCTTATAAAGGTATTCCCTCATTAAAAACTTACAGGGAATGTTACCTTGATTCTTTCAGCCATGTTTGAGAAATCATTCAATCTCCATGGCAACCATTCAGCTGTGCAAAACACCTGGTTGGACCTAGCCCCGCCTTTGAGGCGCAGCTCCTCCTCAGAGCTGCAGTTTCCAAGCTTCCGAGCTTCTGCCTGACAGAGCACGACTCCCCTGCAACTCCTCCACTCAGCTCCTTCAAACTAGCCAGCAGCAATTAGCAAACACCTGGAGGAGCCGCACATCTGCTGAGCTCATTACACGAGCTACTTCGCAGTTCGACACTGGTAAAAACTTTGAGGAGCGATGTTGTGATGCCTTCCTGTAGCTTCATAAAGAGCAGGAGTTTTTGAAGAGACAGAGACACAATTTCAAGGCATTTAAATACGAAGTAATATTTGATATTATTTTGATCATTATAACAACTCAAGGTAACAGTTACTTGATTGTGCTAAAAAGTGGCACTATGTGCCTGGAAAACACATAAAACTGCCCATTTAAATGTTCCTCCTTTGAACTGAATCCAGCTATTTAACGCCAGTAAAACTCTGTTTAAAAGGTGTGATGTGAGCGAATGATGTGAGACTATAAACGTCCGCATGTATAATGTTGTGTTACTGACAAAAGAATGCTGAGGCCAGATAACCCCACCAGCTCTCTATCCCGACTGCTGCTGATGATGTTGACCCTAAATTAGTCTCGAGAGAAAGATGATAATGATGATGATGAAGGGGGTGGTGTTTATTTAGCCCGAGTCAGACCGGTGGGCCCAGGCTGCTGTAGCCTGGTGCCGTTCCATTCCAGAGAGCCTCACTTAAGCCTGATGGAGATGATGGATGGCCCCCTGGGCCACGGAGCCTCTGCTCTGCATCAGCAGGAGCGGCTCCTTCAGCTGACCCTGCAACACACACACAGCGAGGGAGGGAGACAGGGCCAGAGCTGTTGCTTTGTAACGGGTCACACAGGTAAGCACAAAAGTATTCATACCTCTAGTGATTTCAAAATTATTCTCTTTCATCCAGGAAGTTTGATTCTGACAGGAAATGAGAAAAGTACACCTTGGGGTGCTGTGGTGGCGGAGGGACAACGCACAACCCACATAGTCCTCGTGCCGGTGGTCACAGGCTTGACTCCCGGCCTAGTGGCAACATTTGCTGCATTACCCTCTTTCCTGTCAAACTACTTTCAAGTAAAGGCCACTAGAGCCAACAAAACCTTTAAAAATAGAAGTACATCTCAAAGGAAAATAAACTATTACGAACCACTGTTCTAAAAATGCAATTTATTAACGTTTAATTTTTTATTTATATGTTTGCTTGTTTATTTTATTCTTTTATATTTTAAAACAAACACATGACATGTTGACATAAACAAACGTTTTGAAGAAAAAAAAAGTGTTATGTAGTCTACACCTTCTCTCTAAAGTTGATTCCCTTTACCATAAACAACTAAGCATCCACATAGACAAATCTACAGGCAATGAGGATATAATAATAATAATAATAATAATAATAATATTAGTAATAGAGAACAAATATATATATCAGAAAAGAAAAAACATATGTTAGCACTCAGTGTAATTCATTAGACCTTGATAGAATGTTATATTTTATAATTTTCTGAAAAGTAAAAATGTATTCACTCTCCTTGGTTCATAAAGACAAAATGTTCCATAAACAGATGTTCCATTTGTTCTGTTCTTTTTAAAAAATCTCTGATCATCTCAAATGCTTTCTCTCTATTAATAAAGGTTTATTTGCAAAAGTTGTGTATTTTAAACATAAGTTGCACAATATAGTTGTGAAATGTCAGGGTTAAAGGTTAGGGTTAAACCTTGGATTGCATCAGTCAAACTCTTCTTATAATTGCTGCTCAGCTTTTTGCATGTTTTCACTGAAATTGATCTGATGTGATGATTAACTCTTTGAGGTTGGAAGGCCTCCCTGTCTTTAGCGTCATCTTTAGCGAGTGCTACTCATTTCTTTTTCTTTGTGTTGTTTTTTCAGGAAAATGTCCAAGTCGTGTTTTTATTGCAGGAATTTCAGAGTGAAAGAGATGAATCCTACACCTCTATTAGATAAGAGGAGTCAAAACTGATTTGAAAACTAATAAAAGAAAAAAACAACTAGAAATAGAGAAAGAAAAACTCAAACTGAGTCTTTAGAAAAGCTGATGTGCCTGGATGGAGTCAAAGCTGTTTTAATTTTTTTCTTATTTCTCTCACAGGGATGTCAAGATGACTGGCAATCAGTGCTCCACTAAATGTTTTAATGGTTCGTCTTTCTCTTTCTTTTGGATAACATGTTTTTGTTACAGTGTTATGATGAATGTCGGTAAAATAAACAATAAAAAGGAAACTTTTGAATCCCCTGATCTGTACATTAATTTTGCCCTGCAGTGTTTTGAGAGAAATTGATTTATAATTTTATTTATTTATTTTTTTGTCATGCAACCCCTTCAGCTGAACCCCTTCAGATGTTTGGAAAAGAATTTAACATGTTAGAGGAAAATAAAATCTAGTGAAGTAAATTGGAATTGTATTTGTTAGGGTTTTTTTTTATTTGGACTTATTGAAAAGGCCAGAAACAAAGATTTTATTTGATCTGATTTTTTTCAAAAGAAGGTGCTGTGTCCATGGAGGAGGAGTTTCCTTAGTGCAATATCAGGTTTCATTGGATTTTATTGAATTTTTTTCTTGAGTCTGTAAATAACCAGCTTGTTGCTCAAAAACAGCCTAAAATAAAAATCAGAAAATCAGTCAAGAATAAGAGATGTATTAATTCATATTCGACACTGAGAGTTAAAAAAGCAACAGTAGTGAGAGCATGGTGGGACTAAAGACAAATGCAGGTTCTGAATGACACAAAATAACTAAAAAACTGAAATATACTTTCAAAGAAATAATAATTTTATTTGCTTAACATTCAAATTACTCATAAGTTAACCGTATAAGTAAATAAACTTAAATGGACTGGTACGGTGGAAACACTTATGCAGCAGAGGCCAGAAACTCCCAAATAAATGCTAATGTAGCCATGTACAAGGGTTGGGTTGTTTAAATGGCATCTATGAAAGAGACTGAAAGTGTCTGTTCATGCATTTATGGGAACAAAATACAAACAACTTTCTGATTTTAAAAACATATTACCCCTGGAAATCATAAAACAACTTCAAAGTTTAGAGTAGACATCATATTATATACAGTATAAACAATATGCACAAATAAATTCCTGCTACAGATTTCTGTAGTAGTTCTGTGAAACGTGGATTGCGTACAATATGGTTGTTTTATAAAACACAGCAACATATGGAGCTAACATCTTCCTGTTCAAATTTTTTGTTTCATAATTTAAAAGATCATTTAGAAGTTTCTACCCTGCTTCACTGAATTAAATAAGAAATGAATCATTAGACTGAGTATGGCTCATTTAAAAAAATATTTTAAATATTCATAAAAAGAGGAAAATAAGATGTGTGACTTCTACATCTTCATAGAAAGAGCAGAAAATCCACAATGGTAAAAAAAAAAATCTAAAACTAAAAACATTTTTCATGAGTCTTTAACATATTACATTTCCTTACACCTTTTGATTTTATTACCAAATTATTATAAATTTGTGCACACACATAATAATAAAAGGTATTTAAAGCAGAATAGATGGAGTTAATCACAAAGAAGGACACTTTGAAAGGAAAAACTGGCTAAATGAGTGGAGAGAAGTATATTTCGGAAAGGTTTCAGTGGAAACGTTGTTTGTGTTGAAGGTTTGGGAGTTAGTTTCAAGTGCAAGTTTAAAATAAACTGACTCTGTGGTCAATCTGAAGCAAGAACAGTTAAGCAAATGCAACCAATACGCATGCAGTTCACTTTTATGCACCACTCTAGGTGCTGAAATACCGCCACCTCTCCGTCCAAAGGATCGTCACGGTGCAGAAACATACATGTTATCAAGGCGAAACTGACCTTTTCCTGTATTTGTGAGTCAAGCTTGTGTTATTACAAATCCATGGAGGTCGTCGGGGTACACAACATTTCTCTCAAGCTCTAAACACACCTTGGGCCTCTTGACGGCTGTTTCTGTCACTGGGAGCTAAAGTAAAGCTAAAGCCCCTGAAACAGGCCATTACAACCACACAAACCGCCCCCCTTCAAACACACCAGGATTTATACCGTTCCTGCTTTCTGTCTCTCACTGTTCAGCTCTGACTGCGCGCTTAGTCACTGCAGCCGCAACAGCACAAGAACTCTTCCTGCACTGATTCATAGCTTTTACTACGCTGTGACAAGTTAATATCTTAAACAATTTTTTAAGTAATAAATAAAGACAAGCAGAATTTAGTTGACCAGAAATAAATTTAATCAGAAATGCTTCCCTATGTAAATGTATCCTTTTCTCCTTATAGTGAACACAAGTACAGTTAACACAGATAACAAGACATGAGAGAGTTTAAAGATTCATTACTGGAAGACAAAACAAAAAATGTTATGACCTTCTGCATGAAACAGAGAAGGGATTAGTTTGAAATAAAGAAATATTTAATAAGAGTCTTTTTTAATACCCTTAACCTTTTAATTCCTGTTTTGGACACAGTTTGGCTATATATATATATATATATAATATATATATATATATATATATATATATATATATATATATATATATATATATATATAAACTTCAATCAAAGCTTGTTAAATTAGATTCTAACAAAAACAGCAAAAGAGTTTAAATATTCTCTTCTGCCAGAGAACGGAGATGTAAGGATATTGAAGAACATTTCAACATAAAAAGAAGCAAAACAATCAGATTTATGTGTTTAATGATTCATACAGTTAAGCCCAAAATGAAACCCCTTCACAAATTTAAAGTTAGAATTACTTCCATTCGACACAGATGTTTGTTTCTGGTAGGAAATGTAACCAACAAGAAAGAATATCATAGTCATTATTTTTAAGGGTTTTTTTTTTTCTATAAATGACATGTCACAAATTATTTACACTCTATTCAGAAGATTAAAAAAAACTTTGCTATGTATACAACAGTCAAATTGTTCTTATAGCCAAACATTTTTGCATGTTTCCACTTCAATTCTGACTATATTCTGTATGTTTGGTGACAAGCTCCAAGTTTCTGATGGTTGAAGGCCTTCTTGTCATCACCCTAATCTTAAAATCCCTCCATGGATTTTCTCCCAGATTCAAGTTGGAAATCTCCAAAACCTTAATGTTGCCTGAAATCAGTAGAAACAAGACGGTAAAATTAACACAGTACTTCTGGGCTTAACTGTAAATTGTGTAGGCAACTGTAAAGAACAACAAAATGATATTGACGGCATAAACTGAAGGGATAGAAGAACAATACATTGTTCTGTATTGTAATCTTCTAGCTCATTTCTTTGCCTCTGGAGCATGACTGGTGAATTTTCGCTGTTCTTAGAGAACATCAGGACGTACCGCAGAGGAATCGAGTCATTTAGAAACCTTTGCAGAGTTCTTCTGGTTGTGAAACAGACTGCATGAAACCTCTCAGCGGTTCCAGGTTAGATCAGGATCTGGCAGTCAGCTCAGTGTGCATCACAGCAGAATCTAACCTGACGCCACATTGCATTTGCATACTGGTTAATATGTAAAGATATGCCACACAATAATGATGTTATCAAGAATATTAACGCAGCTGTGGGACAGAAGAATAAATTGTAAGTCATTGGACGTATTAGAGCAAATTACCACTTTTAAGGACTAAAACATAATAAATTATTGCAGTAATGATTCCATAACCAGTTTAGTTTGAATCCAAAACACACCAATGTGAGAAAATGTTTTAAGATTTTAAAAAAGTCAACTCTTTGTTTTTATTATTCATCTTGAATCCATGCTTAGGTATTCTGAGTATGGCCACCCATGTCTTCTAATAAAAATATATAAGAATAGGTTAATATAAAAGTAATTTTCAGTATATGGATAAAGCAAACATGGCCTTAAAATGTGAGAATTTTAATTTTATTCCTCCTATATAACTACCTCATTACTTTCTGATGTAAATTTTTAATTTAAGTGTATATTTGATGGTCAGAAATTAAATATAAGAAAATATAAAGGGACTTTCTTTTCTAAAATACAAGTTTATATTGTTAACACAGTTTATTTGTTTATACATAAATAGAAAAGGGTGTTGCGTTAGCCTGTTAGTTAATTATTTTATTTTGTGCATAGTAAGGCTGATTCAAATGTTTGGCTCTTCTCAGAGTGTTTACTTACGACACGCAGGGCAAAATAATAAAATAAAGACCAGATGCAGAGAGAAACAAGTCATGTAGTTCACAGGTTACATCACAGGAAACAAAGAGGAACAACAGATCAGTAAAACACATCAAATGTTATTAGTTAATATACGTCAGGTTAAAAACACCAGATAGTCGTTTATAGTAAATGTGTGTGTGTGGGGGGGGGGTGTAGGGGTGTGTGTGTGTGTGTGTGTCATGAAAGTGTTGGCTGTAGTCGTGGTTATTTAGTAAACAACAATAACTTTTAAGACTATGGAATACCTCAAATTTATATAATATATTGCAATCAAAGAATCAAAACTAATTTGGTTTGGAAAAAAATAACAGAAGATGTCTATGACTTTATAGCTGCATGCAAATAAATAAGAGAACAATATTTTACTTAATTGACTTTAAAAAGCAAACCCAAGAAAGCTGTAAGTACAGGTGGAAAGACGATTTTTAAAGGTACTCCTAGCCTGGATTCTGCAGGTACTTGGTGAAGATTAACCTTTTGATAGAGCTTGTTAACCTAGAAGTAACTCCTGTCAGGACTCTGTCAGCGTAGCTAACCTGTAGGTACCATAGTTGCCTCTTAAGGACTCAGTTTCCTCCATATGTACTTTATGTAAGTCCAGTCATAGGAAAACCAAGTACTCCATAGTGAATCCTTCAATTGTAATGTCTCATTACCTTATTATTTTCCCATTAGTACCTTTAGCTTCCCTTTGGAGAGCCGCAAAAAAAAATAAAAAATCACAGAGTATTTTTGTTTAGTTTCTAGTGCAAATATAATAGTTTGCTTGAAATAAGACGAAACTAACTTACAAATAACTTTTCAGCAAGTTATAGAGCTTATTTTCAGTCAATAATTCCTTAATATTGATGAGAAAGTTCTAGTTCCTCTGGCAGATTATTTCACTTCTAACAAGACATTTTTTTCCATATTAGAAGTGAAATAATCTGCCGGTGAAACTAATTATTTTTCCTCAGTATTAAGAATTTATTTACTCCAAACAAGCTTCTATATGTTGCTGAAAAGTTCCTTGTAAGTTAGTTTTGTCTTATTTCAAATGTATTAAGATATTTGCAATAGATTTATTTGCATAAATACTTGGTAAGATTCTGTGTTTTTGGAGTGTACTGCAAGAAGTATATAGATTGTGTGTAATTAAGTCATCATGTACACTGTAAGTACTCCATGAGTACCTGGTAGGTAGCCTACGGGTGCCTATAGGGTCCATGTAAGAAGCAGGTTGTGTTATTTGTTGCTACCTAAAAAGACAGTTATTATCAGTAAATCTGACTGGTCCTCCATCTCAAATCTGCAGCCAGGTTGAGTTGGATCTGAAATCCAACTTCTGAAGGTAGTGTTGTAAAAATAGATTGCGTATTAAAATTACTCCAAAAATGATAAACTGTGCTGTTTATTACTTTTGAATTATAAGTTCCACCCAAACTAAGTCTGAGAATATTGAAGAGCTCACAAAAAAATCGAATGTTGTGTAAAGACAAAAGCTCTCTGACGGGACCATCAGTTTTTAGATGGAGCTTTGTTTCAGACCCCTGAAAGCAGCTGCTGACCGGGGCTCCAGTTCCCAGCTGAAGACTATGCTGCCTATGTTTCAACTCTTGTCAGATTTGTGCAACACTCGGCAGCAGCTGGCAGAGCAGCGCAGCATGAACAGAGATCCTCTCAACGAGGATTTATTAGTGCAGAACAAAACCAGGGGACCGGTCGCTGTTAGATCACATTTTCTCCGTCTGCATGATTCAGTCTCTGGGAAGATTTACTGCTGCCAGCGCAACTCCAAGACATCAGAGAGCTGTTTCTTATGTTTCCATCACACACAGGAAGGAAGGAGGAAATTGAACAAGGTGAATCCTGAGTATTTTGTGAATGGGGAAAATGTGGTTTTGGAAGTAAAGAGGTGGAAGCAGAAATGTTAATGAAGAAAGAGACAGTAGCAGAGGAGCCCAAAAACAAGCCAAATAGGCAACTGTGTGGTTGCTTAAACAAAAATTCTGCAAACTTAGCAAAACAATATTGAAATCCAATTAAATGCTGAGCGATTGCTTAATGTAAGTGCAGCAGAAAATCTCTTACATATTTCAGTCAAAGGCTTCAAGCCAGAACATGTGTTAAGCTGGATAAGAAGCATAAGTCTTAACTTTCCACATGAGAGAGACTGAATCTTTCCAGGTTGTGGCTTTCCATTACAGCCGAAGTGAACTGTGATTGGTGCTCTGGTGCAGATTATTCAAGGAGATGCTGTGACTGGCAGGGCTGAGCTTAACCAACCACATAACGGCCGAACCCTCTTACCGTTTTCACGTGTGTGACACTGCATCATCTGTAAGAAGCAGAGCAAACATTTTAGTTGACATGCACATCATTCGGTGCTCCGTAATAAAAACAGTGGTTCAGTTTTATGACTGTAATATGAACAACGTAATAACAGGATGCATGACATAGAGATCGAGAACAAAAAGGAACAAACAGTTACTTGGAGATTACAAACATTAATAAAAAGAAACAACAAAGGAAAGGAGAGAAGTCACTCTAGGCTAAAACTAAGCAATGAAAAACAAATCTGAAAGGTTAAAGGATGATAAATTGACAAAAAACAAGTGTTTATTTGGACAATTTCACAACGAAAGTCCTTTCACTCGCCCATGTTAACATGAGCGGCACATATGTCTAAATGTCCGTACCCAATCAGATATGAGCAAACAAGCTTCCAAATGTTAATAGTCTGTAGCCACGGATGAGAAATCGTCCTGGATGTTAGTGAGAGTGTGTGCTCTGACCATCTGCTGCCCAGCTGTGGGCTGATGTGTCCCAATGTCTCTGTTCTTCTTTCAGACTCAATCACAGCCAGTCCAGACCTTCAGCTGTGAGTTGGCTAAGTGGTGCAGAGATGCTTTACGAGAACGTTTACTGAAGCTTCAGATTGATACACAACACCCAGCAGCCCTGCATCGTCAACAGACTTTACTGTTTACTTGACTTAGCACCTCTTTGTATAATAATAATAATAATAATAATAATAATAATAATAATAATAATAATAATAATAATAATAACAGTACATCGATTTAAGAGATAAAATGTTGAAATGTATAAATATTTAATGTTATTCTCCTCTAATTTTGTCTGCTTTATCCGTCAGTGACTGTCAAAGAATTTAGACTTTGCTTAAAATATGACTTTATTTCTCCAAAATCTTTACTTCTATCAATGAATAACAATAAAACATTGAAGTGTATAACACCAGAAGATTAGTCAGGGAATGTGTAAGTAAAACATAATAATATTGTTGCTTTTGATTTTTGATGAGTCTAATTGAAAGCAAATATTTTTTAAATTCAATGAAAAAAACAGAAAAATGTGATTTTCTCTCCAAACATTTGCATTTGTCTATTTAAAATGTACCTGTAATAATTAATAAGTTAATAAACCTTACAATATGTCATCATGACTAGGAATGGTAAAAATTTTAATAAGTTATGACAGCTTTATTTGAAGTCGTGGCCGCCTGGGGGCGCTAGGGAGACCTCATAAATTTAGAGGGAAGAAGAGAAAAAAAATGCAAAAATAAAAAAAAACTGAATCTAATAAATCTTTAAATCATAAATTTTTGATATTGTTTTTTTAAACAAAGTCTAATCTATATTTCAGTCATTATTATAAAACACAAGTAAAAAAAAAAATCTTATTAGCAATTTTGACTGCGAGTCAATCAACTCTCTGATTGGCTGGCAGTCAATTTTATGAAGCTGCTTTGCTCCTTAAGCTTGCATAGCGAGCTCGAAAAACACAAAAACACTGACCTGAAAAACACAATATTACTGAAAAACACATGCCACTTCATAATAATATAAACACAAGTAAAAACAATTTATTTGCCACTTTCAATTCCTCTGAATACCTGCCAGTCAATTTATCAATTTATCAATTTATCAAGCTTTTTGCTCCTCAAGCTTATATAGAAATCACAAAATGGATAAGAAAGTTTCTGACAAGAAAAATAATATATTATTCTAAATATAAGTACAGTTATAGTAATAAAATACAAAAGTAAAATAACTTATTTTCTATTTTTATCCCTTTGATTGGCTGTCAGTCCAATTGATCAAGCTGCTTCGTTCCTCAAGCATTAAATGTGAAATAGACAATAAAGTTTCTGCCCAGCCATCCTGCTGTGGAGGACACTGCTGCAAAAAAATCCCAAAACAAACAAAAAGAAAAGAACTCATGTCTAACTAAAATCAGAAATCATGATATCATGCCAATGTAATAATGTAATAATTAATCAACAATCGATAGAAGGAAGAAAAAGGCAATGTTTCTTTATATATTTTGTAGCATTGTCTGTGAGTTTGCAGTCAGAAATGAATGCTGTTAAGATAAAATACCATGGGAGGATATTTTATACTCCCTGTTTTGTAGAGATTAAATTTAGCAAATGTTAAATAGTTACTGTATTTTTTAAACTGAGGTTCCAGGTCATTATTATCACTAATAAATTCCCTACCTGCCAAGTGAAGAAGTTGTGAAAATGTAATTTTTTTTGTTTACTACTACTGTTGCTAGACAAACAAAGAAACCTTTCTTGGGGACAGGACAAAAACCAGTTCAATATGCTTAAAATGATGAAAACACAAAACATCAGACAAAAACTAAACAAAATAAGCATTGCAGTGAAATAATGAAGTAGATAATTGAAAGCTGGAGGAAAATTGTACTAGCCGCTCAAAAATGTTACAAATCTTGTATTTTACCTCCTTTGTTTTCTCTATATTTAAATATGTGTGTCCATTTTTCATTTACATCTTTGCTTCTTTAATAACAGTCTTCCTTTAAATCCAAGATGTTTTTTACTGAATATTTAATGGATTTCACTTGAACATAATTTCTTCAGAAATTATTAAGACTGAGGCCAAGTTCCTTTAAATCTAGACAAAAATGGTAATTTTAGTGCAGATCTGTTTGGAGTTGCTTTTGAACCATAATAAATGAAACACTGACCAATATTTTGATGGGTAATGATGGCAATGTGTAATGTTTACTGGTTTTCTCAATTGTTTTCAATGACTTTGTATTCTTTCTGTTTTTAAGATGCAAAGCACTTTGAACTGCCTTGTTGCTGAAATGTGCTACGCAAATAAACTTGACTGATTGATCAGTTCTGCTGCTCTATTTTCATTTCTGACTCACGGACTGTCACAGTCATTGGTTTCTGGCCATTGTGGCAGATTTTCTGTAGGTTGGGTTGGTTACTCTTGGGTTTGATGTGGGTATGTTGCTGTGACTTTCCTGTCCTAGTTCTTACTGAAACTGAACATTTGAATCCCACCCAAAGCAGGTCGGCTCTACCAAAACGCCGAACGAATCCGAACACAACAAAGTCAGCAGAACCTGCAAACAAGCAGAGCAAGAGGAGAACCATGCAGCAGCCGTGATGGATTGTCTGTTTCCGTCTGGTTGCTGATGTGCTCGGTACCAAGCATACAGAAAGCGGTGGCGAGGGCTTCAAGTATCAGGAACCACTCATCATCTTAAAGATCATCACAGGTCAAACCCCCTCCCAGACACATGAACAGGCGCACACAGAGACAAGGTCAAGCACTTAACCTGCTCTAATCACAGGCGCCATTAACATCATCACAGTATTATGTGAAAATCAACACAGTGACACAAACTTTCCATCATTTTAATATTTCAAATGAGAAGGGCCTAATTATCCTGCAGCCAGAGAAAAACCTGTAGAACCGCTGGAGCCTAAGACTGTTTACCACAGGTTTATTTAGAAAAACTGTTTTTTACTTTGCTCATTAATGTCCTGTGTATGTTAGAAACCATATTATACAGCCACAGTTATATTATATTATATTTCAACTTAATTTCATAAAGTAGAATTAATATTTTAAAATAAATGAAATAAAATGTAAAAAAAACAGTTAAATAAAATATTACATGTGACAGGTTATAGAAAATAGTTTTTAATAAATGTGTATTATCTATCTATCTATCTATCTATCTATCTATCTATCTATCTATCTATCTATCTATCTATCTATCTATCTATCTATCTATCTATCTATCTATCTATCTATCTATCTATCTATCTATCTATCTATCTATCTATCTATCTATCTATCTATCTATGCGTATGGCTACATAAATAAAAAGTTTGCAAAATAATATGAAATTCAGGTAAATTAGTTAGAAAATTTAAATAAGACCTGCCAACTTATTTATAAGGTAATATTTAACTTCTTAGCCGTTTAATGATCAGTTATGATTCATAATTCTGCTGTTATGGTGTAATGAGTTTTTGTTTGCATTTATTTGAACTCTCTGTCAAAGAATCGCCAAAATCCTAGAGAAGAGAAGAGAAGAGAACAGGCAGACAGGTTCTGTCTGTAGAGCAGAGAAAAAAGATGATAGATAGATAGATAGATAGATAGATAGATAGATAGATAGATAGATAGATAGATAGATAGATAGATAGATAGATAGATAGATAGATAGATAGATAGATAGATAGATAGATAGATAGATAGATAGATAGATAGATAGATAGATAGATAGATAGATAGATAGATAGATAGATAGATAGATAGATAGATCTCCATAAAAGGTAAAGACGACGGAACTTACTCCATAAATGTCCATTAAATGAATGGGTTAATTTTATGTACATATTTATTTCTGTAACATATAATAAATAAATAAATAAATAAATAAATAAATAAGCCTGCAACGTTGGAGACAAAAAGCTTCTGTTTGCAGATACTGGTACAAATAATTGTTAAACAGACGCTTTTTAAAAAAAAATAATAATAATTTATTTCATATTTATATAATTTTATCCTAAAATATAGAGATTACATAATGTTGATTTATATCACTGTTCAGCCATCAAATAATAATATCTGTATGGTACAGTGTCTGTTCGGTGCTATGGAAACCTGTTTTGCTTCCCTCCGAAATCTGCCGCTTCTGCGAGTCGCGGCAGAGCGCGGCGCGGCGCGGCGCGGCGCGGCATGGCGCGGCGCGCTCCCTGGCTGCCGAGTTTAAACCCTTAATAGGAGCTATTTAGTTATTAGGGCACTTTTAAGCTGTTATTCGTCACGCACGCCCCCGTCGCCCCCTCCTTCTCTGTCAAAAACGGCGTTGAAATGAATGAATCGGAACCTTAATAGTTGCTTACATTCGAGCCATTAGAGAAGATGAGGGCTGCAGTCAGTTTGATGCTGCTGACATGCAACAGAGACTTACCCAAACACAAAGCACCAGGCCTCCAATTGCTTCATTTGGACCTTTGGATTTTTTTTTTCTTTTCCTTCGCGCTTTTACGCACAGACTAGATTTTAAAAACATAAATACCCCCATCAGGAAAGACATCCTCAGTTGCTGTGATGCAGTGATTCTGACCCAGTACTCCAGCCTCCTAAAGTCCTGTAAGAGCCCAGAGGAGAGCAGACCCAGCGCCCCGAGAGTTCGGCCCTGCGCAGACAGACCTGCGTCTGGTCTGAGTGAACACGGACACGCAGGGTGTGAGTTATGCAGCAGCCTCACTGTACGCGGATTCTGGTGTTTATACTGTGTCTGCTTTTTAGCTGGCTTCCGATTAAATGACAGGTTCCATTGCTGCACTCTGTACTATAGCAGGACTGCAGAGTTTCAGAATGGACCCCTGCTGTAAATAAACCCAGTCTGACTGGAGACTGGCGGCCTGAATCGAATGTTTTTTAATTGGACTCAATCAAATTAAAACACATATTTCCTACTGTAAATTCCTTGGTGATTAAATGCCCTGTGAACAAACTGAATGGGACTTTAAACCGTAAATAACAGTGTTCATAATTTAAGTTTAAGAAGATTCAATTATTGCAGAGACAAATTTAATTCTACACCAAAAACCTGATTGAACTCAGTTAATTTAAGAATTCCTAGTGTTTTAGTAAGTTATTACCTACAATAACAGAATCAGAATTTTTAAAATAATAATAATAATAATAATAATAATAATAATAATAATAATAATAATAATAATAATAATTTTCTCGTTTTTGTTTGGCTTTAAATACGTTTTTTGTAGTTTAGGATCGAAAAACCGAACGAAACAAATATTAGGTTATTCGATAAACAGAACGAGCAACAAATTCTAGCTCAATTTAATCAGTGGAACTGGATCACATATTTTATCTCGGTAGATTATAATCAATATTTCTGTGTAGAAACAACCGAAGGTAAACAGATAAATGCACTCACTCAATTAAAATGTAAACAATTATTACTGTAAGATTATTTCTCTGGTTGTGTCATAAAGAAACAAAAAAAATTGAAAACTGGTTTGTCATTGAGTCATAAAATGCTGCTGAAATAGTAAAAAAAAAAAAGTAGTTTTAAATCAATCCAACAGGTATATGGAGAAGATGTGCTGTTGCCTGGCAACGCCTGGCTCACGGGCTAATAAACAACTTGCGATCATGACGGATTTTAGACATTAGCGCGGCAACTGGATTCTAACTTTAATTCGTTCTGCAGCACAAGAACGTTCTCCTCTTATGCCAGTTCCTTACTTTCTTTAATTCACTATATTAATAAATGATGCAGTTCTCCTCTGGAGGCAGAACCAGTTAATTTGTTCCCAAAATTAATCCAATTTAATTGAACAGTCTTCTTACAAAACTAATATACTTGATTAAAATGCAAAAACAATTTACAATTTAGCCAATAATTAAGATCCTTCAAATTATAATTTTTTAAAAATTGCATATTTTCTACATTTTATAGCGCTGATGTTGTTATACTGACCACTCAAAGTGAAGCCGCGCATCCACACACCGACACAGATCTGTAACGTCCAGTGCCTTGCCCAGCGGCACATCGGTACAGCGCACTGCACCGGATTTCCATTTCCTCTGCGCTACGGTGGCCTATAAGTCTGCTTCATGAATATCAGAGGAAGGACAAATTATGCAACAAAATGACAAGCATCAGAGCTGTTATGATTTATGTGGCCTCTAATCCATGGATTCACTTTATAGCTGCAAGGCTCTTAGTCTCGTTTTTATTCTGAGAGTGCGAGTTTCATTCCCGCTTTTAGTTTATACATTTTAATAGCAATAAATACATTTTTGTCTTCTGCATGTTGACTTATTTATTGGTGGTAAAGTCTTTTTTCCTTCTGCAGTTAGAGTTCCGAGTCCTCGTCCCTTTTTCCATGTTCCTGTTCCAGTGTGTGTGTGTGTGTGTGTGTGTGCGTGTGTGTGTGTGTGTGTGTGTGTGTGTGTGTGTGTGTGTGTGTGTGTGTGTGTGTGTGTGTGGGTGCGCGCGCAGGATATCCTCCTGGCCTTGGGAAAAGAAAAAAGAAAAATCAGAGTTGGACAGACTGACAAAAAGCAGACTGCGACAGAGAGCTTCCTCTCAACTAATGAATTCCTGATCACACACAAAGCCGCGCGCGCGCGCAGTCACACACGCACACACATCCGCGCGCTTTCCAGACATCAACATGAACCAAGAAGGTTCTAGTGGGTCTGTTTAAAAATCCAGCTCAAAGTGTGAGCTTTTCCCTCTCTACCCCACGCTGCATCTCTGTCCATCTAACCCGACGAGCCCTCGGCGCAGCCTGATTGTTGTTTTTGAAAAGTGGGCTTCATATTTTAAGATAATTTCTCCTCTTATTTCAAACACTGTGTATCTCATGCAGCACTTGTTAAAAATGCTTACGAGTTGTTATTGAGCTCGGGTCAAATTATGGGGAGGACAAAATGGGATGGATGAAAATCAATCCTTCCTCTTTGGTTCGTAAGGAGCTGAACGTCGCATCGATTCCTGGGTCAGAATGCGATGCTCGTTTTGACCACCAGGGGGCAGAAACTCCAGAGAGCAGAGTTTTTTAAACAACATCTGTGCTGTATGAAGAACATAACATACATCATATACAGTAACATATATTTTACACCAACCAAAACCTAATACCCCTTTAGGTTTTGGTGTTTGAGTTAACATTTTTATTTTAACACTCAGTTCTAAAATCACAACCTTATAATTTATGCAATTGACTCCTTGGTTCAAAATATGAACAACCCTGAAAACTTTCAGGAGGATTTCAGGACTTGTAGGTTTGTCCTGGATGATTTTCCTTCCAAAGTATTTATTGTAAAGTATGTTCTTTAAAGGAGATAAAGTTGTAATGTTTTTATGAAAAATATAAACATTTAAGAAAATTGCCCTGAAATGCATCCAGCAAAACTAATGCAATCACCAAGCTAGGTCAGACTACCAGGTTTTGCATATGTTAGAACAATAGAATAGAATAGAATAGAATAGAAAACAGCCTTTAAAATCCAAGGGGAAATTCAAGTGCAACAGATGTAAGGTTCACACAAAAAGTGTTATAACACTATATATAAAATATATTAACAACAACAATAGCTGTTGTTGTTAATATATATGTTAGAAATAAATACATTTCAAATTACATAATAAACATGCTCTGTCTGCTCTGATAAAGACTGGCTAACTCAGTATGCTAAATGCTTGACTTGTTTAACGTGGCAGCAGTTTTTAACTGATAATTATTTCACCACTAGGGGGCAGTTGTAGCCTATATATAGGGCCAGTGGAACCTTGTTAATTCTACACATTTCACCAAAAACGCACTTTATAAGCGTAAAGGTGCGTTATAAATGATTTTTCAAATATGACAATGACAAAAAAAAAATGCTATTTTAACACTTGTAATACAGTCAACAGTAAAACCAGGAAATTCTAAGAAAGTACCAAAATAATTAAAGAAAATATATTCTCAGTCTGTGCAGTTTATACAAATCGATAATATCTAGAACAATTTATTTATAACTCTCACGTCTGAACAATGATGGGGTTTTTGGAGCCTCTGTCTCTTTTTCAAAGGGTTTCTGTTCATGCTTACTACAAAACGTAAGTTCAAGTACATCCTAAAACACAGAGGGATATGAAAGTACAGGATCATGTTTCTGTTTGAAGTTACCTCACACAGACAACATATACAAGCAAAAACACATGACAGAGGCCACCGCTGTGAGGCCACCGCATTGGCTTTACTATGTGACTTATTACACTCAGACAAACACGCGCACACACACTCACACACGCATTTATGAGAAAGGTTAGTAGCTGGCTTAAACGACTACTTACCTGAGCTGCCACAATAAATCCTGCTTTACAGAAGGTCTCCCATTATTATCCACAAAATGGAGCATCAACTCCGTTAAAATGGGCTGCGTTTGGTTGGAACGAGTAGATCTGAACTATTTTGAATCTTGAATTCACTGCAAAAACACAAAATCTACCATTAGGAAGGCAGGTAAGGCCAATGGAAACACAATTTAACATGAATGTGACGTACAGTGGTAGTTTTTTTTCTGTTTTTGCTTTTCTTTCTTCTTTTTATCTTCTCTTTTTCTTGTTCTCTTCTTACATAATGTGACATGGTAGCATGATGTATAATTCTATGTTCTTTTGTTTGTTTTTGAAAACAACAAACTAATAACACTGTTTAAAACCCCCACAAAATCTTACCAAAAATGTTTTGGTCTAGTTTCTATTGAAAATATTTTATTATGCTTAAAATGAGAGAAACTAACTTCTGAGTAACTTTTTAAGCAAAATATGTAGAAATGTTTCTACATCTTATGTAAAAGTAAAATGTTCAATGTCAGATTCGCGTTGAAAAAGAATGAATGAAAAAGAATGAATGGTCTTGAGCCGGAAAAGGGTAGAGTGCCTTCTCCGGGTCGAGGAGGGTGTCTTGCCTCAAGTGGAGGAGTTCAAGTATCTCGGGATCTTGTTCACAAATGAGGGAAGAAGGGAGCGGGAGATCGACAGGCGGATTGGCGCAGCGTCTGCCGTGAAGCGGGCGCTGTACCGGTCCGTCGTGGTGAAGAGGGAGCTGAGCCAAACAGCGAAGCTCTCGATTTACCGGTCGATCTATATTCCTACCCTCATCAATGGTCATGAGCTTTGGGTCATGACCGAAAGAACGAGATCCCGGATACAGGCGGCCGAAATGGGTTTCCTCCGTAGGGTGGCTGGGCTTAGAGATAGGGTGAGAAGCTCGGTCATCCGGGAGGGACTCAGAGTAGAGCTGCTGCTCCTCCACATCGAGAGGAGCCAGTTGAGGCTCGGGCATATGATCAGGATGGACGCCTCCCTGGTGAGGTGTTTCGGGCACGTCCCACCGGGAGGAGGGGAAGACCCAGGACACCCTGGAGGGACAATGTCTCTCGGCTGGCCTGGGAACGCCTTGGGGTTTCCCCGGAAGAGCTGGAAGAAGTGGCTGGGGAGAGGGAGGTCTGGGTACCCCTTCTTAAGCTGCTACCCCCGCGACCCGACCCCGGATAAGTGGAAGAAGATGGAGGGATGGATGGATGGATGGATGGATGGATGGATGGATGGATGGATGGATGGATGGATGGATGAAAAAGAAAGTCTTTGGGAAAACTCTAAGTTCTGCAGTGTTTTAAACAGACTGTGCTGTTTGAAACCCTGATTATTTTGAAACAAATGTTTTATCAACTCCAAAGGAGAGAAAGAGCATCTCTCTGCAAATGGCTAGTGGTAAGTCACAGCTAAAACCAATTAAAGGAGGTTAATGTGGACCTGCAGCTTCACTACAGCTTCCCTGCAGGTCCTCATAGATCTCAACTATTTGGATATTTCTAAATATCTTCAAACTCCAATGGCCACACTGTACAAATGTGACAGGGTGTGGAAAATCTAGGTGGACATTGAGAAACTTTAAAGTAACGACTTCACTGCCAAGGTTGATGGTGTGAGAGGTGAAAAAGAATCCAAGGCTCATCACTAAGAATGTGGCAAAGCCTCAAGGCAGAAACTCCAGCATTACAAACCAAAGAGGAAGCCACTTCTCACAGTAAGACCTCTGCAAAATTTAACCAAGATAAAGAAGACTCATGGTCTTCTGTTTTGTGGTCAAGACAAAACTAAAATTAATTGTTTAGCCTCAGTGATGAAACCTCAATTTGGGATGAAAAGAGTGAAGCATTGTTCCCCAAGTGTGGTGGTGGGAATAGACAACCTTCATGAAAAAAGACCACATCAAGATTCTCAACAAGGTCATGATCATTCAGTCTGCAGAAAAACATATTCGTGGGCAGCATTAGCATGACACAGCTAATGTGGTGAAGAAATGGTTAGCTGATAAGAATGTGAATGTTTTGGAATAGCCAGCAGAGTCCTGTTATGAATCTAATAGAGAATTTGTTCAGAGAAGTGATGGTGATGGAAAAGAGGCCTTTCAACCTCAAACACTAGGAACTCAGTGCAAAAGATGAATGGTCACCGATACCAGTAGAGACATGGAAAAAGATTGTTAGAAGGATTTGGTTGCTATGATAGCCAATACCTGTCTTTACTACGTGACTGCCTTCCTACCTGTCCACTGAATGGAAAGGTATAATAATTTTGAGTGTTGCATTTCTTGTTTATTTAAAATGCATATATTTTCTTCCTGCCATGCACCCTTTATGCATTGACCTATCTTTTGGCAGACTTCTGTCTTTTCCAATCAGAAAATAACCTCCTGGTTAAAAGATAATTTCTAGTCCACAGATGCAAAAAGTATGAATAATTTTGGTGTTAACCTTATGGGAGCTTCAGCCATGAAATGTTTCAATTCAAATATGAGTTTGAAGTATTTTGCAACATTTGTTTGAGTATGTTGTCCTTTGACATCAAGACCTCTTTCCTTATTATTTCTAGCTGTATTTATTCTTTTATGAACTGATTGTCATTTTAGAACCCATCTGGATTTCACCTGAAGATGTTTTTTTTTTGTAACTTATAAAAAACTACGCAACACTTGTTTAGGACATTAAGACATTATTTTTGTCTTTCCTCTGCCTTCATATAAGAAGCCGGGACATGGAGAGACACCTCAAACCTGCGTCAGGTTGACATAGTTTGCTTTATGACCCACAGCGCACACTCATACATAAACACATAAAGAGAAAAGATCCATCAATTACATTCTAACCAAATCCAGTTAACCTTTTGTCTGTTGGGCCAGAGACACAGAACCAGTGCCAGCGGCCAACCACAGCACAACAAACACACACATATATTACGAGAGAAACCTACACACACAACAGTCTGTGGTGAGCTGTAAATGGATTAACCACGGTGCAGAAGCTAGTCTGGACATCATCACTGAAGCATCTGGTCAGCAGGACTTCTCCCTGCTCATGTCTTGTTACACCATTTTTATTTGTCTGTTGGTTACCCACGGCTACAATTTACAGATCAAGCTGACGAGATAAGGTTGTGATGTTAATGAGTGCTATGTGGTTTACATAAGCAGAAAATACTACCACTAATTTGAAGCTTCTAGCTTAAATTGTTTAGCCTAACATTAAATTGCCCTGGGGGAAAAAAATGAAATCAAAATTTATGTTTTTCAAATTGACAGTGCCAGATATAACTACAACCTGCTGATTGCATGAAAAAAATGCAAATGTTTTCAGTGTTCTTTTAAAGATTCTTAGAAGTTTACATAAACTAATAATGACTTTCTAAAACAAGAATTGGATAAATAAACATACACCACCACTAATACTTAAATAATGCGTTCAAAGTTATCAACAACACAAACAAAGTCTGTAAAGGAAAAAGAAACTGACATAAATTATTTTCTTGCTTATATTAAGAAACAGATTCAATTATGTTTCACGATTTCATAACCTTACATAGTTAGTGACATCACACCTCTTTTTGAAATGAGTTTGGCTGAACTTTTTTCTCTGCATTGCATATATTCTGTATATGTGTGTGTTTTTGTGAATGCAGAGGTATGTCTGCGTGGTCACAAAGTGATAAGAGATGCTATCTGGACCAAGTCTTTCCACTATGAGGTCACTGAAACACAGGATCTGTGTTTGTGTGTGTGTCGGTGTGGACACAGAAAAACCCACAGTCTGGTTCCCATGGTATTAAACGTAGCTGTACAGTGATATGAGTGTGTGTTGTGGGGCTGGGATCAGCGTGTGTGTGTGTGACAGAGAGGTGCCAGTGTTATCAAGAGAGCAGTAGGAAGGTTATGCTACACTAACAAGAATGTCTCTCAATGGACCTGACAAAGTCCAGCTGCCTCTTTTCTCCCCTGTTCAGCTCTCTTTGTCTTTCTGAAACACACTGACACGTGCACGCCCACGTGCACGCGCACACACTCCCACATTCTGTGAAATGTGTGTGTGTGTGTGCAGCTATCCTCGGTAAATATATTACTGGTGGTGTCCATTCTTTCTAAACAGCTGGATACTAATGATAATCGGTTCTTATCGTGACTAACTCCTGCCTTAACCAAGAATAATTTCAAACCTTTGTTCCTATGGCAACCACCAAACTCTGCTCTCTCATCATTGAGTTTTGGTGCTCACAAACACTGCAGATGCCACTAATGTCAGATTAAATTTATGAAAGGTTCAGCTGAGGACAAATTGAGCTTTTGCTCTGAAGATGTTGCATCAAAGCAAAAAAAAAAGAAGAAGTTCTCCAAAGTTACCCGTTGTATGCTTCTTTCTTTTCTACTTTTGTGGGATTTCTTCCTCAGTTACTCCAGTTTATACACCCAGTGAAAACATGAATGTTGAATAATTTAGATTATCCTAATTGCCTGTTGGTGTGAATGGTTGGAAATGTTGTGTTGGATGCAGTAATAATTTATCCACACTGCAAAAATCTTGCCAAGTGCAAATATCTTGGTACACTTCAAATAAGACAAAACTAACTTACAAGATACTTTTCATGAAGATGTAACTTGTAAGTACATCTTGTACTTATAAGTATAATTTTTAAGTTACATATATCTCTATGATGTAACTTAAAAGTTACATAATAGTTCCTTAATATTGATGAGTTCTGGTGGATTATTTCCTTTGTAACATGGAAAAAGCGTCTTATTATTGTGTTTCGAATATAAGTTTTGATTTGATAACACAGATGAGCCATAATCATAATCACCAACACCTTGAACTGACTGAGGATGCTCTTTTTCATGCAAAGATTTAAACACAGTCCTGCAAATACATGAGAAAAAAACCTGGAAAAATAATTAAAAGAATAATTGAAAATTAAAATATCAAAGGCAGAGAAATACCCTCACTTGGTTTCTATAGTTGGTGTAAATCCATGTTCTGATGACTTCAAGTCTACAGATTTTGCTACTGCTCTGAAAAGATTCTTTCTAGTATACCAAATAACTCATTTGCAAAAGTCCTTAAGATAAAATCTGTGATGCATCGCTTCATTTAATCCACATGATGCGGTTAACTGCTCATTCTGTCTCACAAGACCAATGCATGTGGTTGTTTACATTCCAACCATCCTGGCATGCACAGCCCTCTGTGTACCAACTGTGTGATCCGTGCAAAACAAAACTTAAAACTAGTATTTCATTTACATCGAACAAACTGGTTTTCAATAAACATATTTTCTCCAATACATTGTGATAAATGAATTATTTGAGGTGATGTGAGCCAGATTCATACTTAATCCAGAGAAAATGTTGGAAGGTGCAGTCAGTACCAAAGCAAACATTTTGTATCCAGACATTAAAATTACTTCATCAATGTTCCAGGGTATGAAACACAATGGACTCTGAAAGTCTGTGGGTGATTATATTTTATTCACATGCAAGAGGTGCTGAGGGATGAGGGGGGTTGCTTGCTTGTAAGTACAATGATAACCCCATGTCAGAGTTTCTGACAAGCCTCGCAGATCATGGAAGTGCAAAGCACTTTGAGTGATATGTATGACTAGAAAAGTGCTGTCTAAATTCCTCCCATTTACCGTTTAATGACAACAAGTTTATACAAACAGATGTAGTTTTTTATTCATTCTCTATTTCCTTTAGACACAAATATTCTCTACAATGAGAGAAACAATGACTTTTAGTATTTTGAATCATCAATCAATGAAATTGCCAGGATCATTGATTTAGAACATGATAAGAAGCTCCTACTGATGTTGCTTCAGTAAAAATATGTTTTTTTGGGCTCCATGTCTTTTGGAGGTCTTTGTCAGATGAACATTGGTGGATGTGGAAGTCTAAGAAAGTTATTGAAAAATGTATAAATTTTCTACCCATCCATCTTTCTATCTATATGTCTAACATTTAGACACCTTGGAACAACTTTCATTTGCATTGATACGCAGATGATGTCACGCTCTATTTTTAATGAAGCCAATTAAATCCAATCAGTTATTCAGACTGTTGGTCTGTTTTAAAGAGATCACATTACATTATTCTGTGCTGGCAGTGAAACATGTTTGCACTCGTTGACAGTACACAGATTTTTTTAAGAATTATGGCCTGAAAACAAGACATTCCCTTTTCCCTTCACTTCTTGGGTATAAGACTTCCAGTCCCACTCTGACACAATCTACCTTTGTGGGTGTAAAAAGAAAAACATTCATTATGTTGGTAACAGTACAGAGTGTACTTGAATTTATTACATTATCTAAAATTAATCCAAACTTTCCAATAAAGTAATTTCTCTTAACATTGGAAGTTTTGTGTATGCTGGGTGACATGGAGGAACGGGAGATGTGACCTCAGCTTTTTCCCTTGGAAAATCTCCATGATCCATAACTATGTAGTATACTGAAATATTCTCAGGTGGGTTCTTTTGTGTGTGTTTATGTGGACCGCTGGGGTGTTGGTGGTGGCACACTCACTCGTTTTAGACTCATGAAGATGATGGCATCCATCAAACCAAACACAGGAAACTGATTTAGCTTAACAGCATAATCAGTGGCGCCAGACATGGCACCAAGGGCATGTGTGTGTGTAGTGTGTGTGTGTGTGTAATCTCCACTGAACAAACAAACCAAAGGAACCAAAAGAAGCTAATATTTTTTTCTTTACCTTATTTAGTTTTACTTATTGATGTCGGTAAAGCTTCATGTCTTATACGACCACCAAAATGATTCAATAAAACATAAAAACATATTTATCAAAGCAGCGATACGATGTTACTCTGCGAAGTGTTTAAGGTACCATTAACATTGAGGCAATATATCTCCTGGTTAAGGTGGGTCATGTGACCTGTTGTCATCCATTATCTAATAATTGGTGAGATAACATGCTTGTTTAGACTGCAGCGACAAAGAGACAGAGAGAGAGAGGAGGTTGTGTTCCCTTCCTTTCTCTCTTTGCTCTCTCTCTGCCTTTGATAATTTGCTGTGGCTCCAGTCTGACACCTTTAAATGGTTGTCATCAGAAACCATA
This sequence comes from Poeciliopsis retropinna, assembly GCA_010277075.1. Lineage (NCBI taxonomy): Eukaryota > Metazoa > Chordata > Actinopteri > Cyprinodontiformes > Poeciliidae > Poeciliopsis > Poeciliopsis retropinna. The sequence continues at coordinate 19,694,143 of VMRM01000013.1, read as the reverse complement.
TGTTGCACACACACACGCGCACGCACCCCCACACACACACGCACAGCGCTAGTGGTGTTGTGCAATTGGTCTCTCACCAGTAATCTGCCTACAGCTAAATCCTCTTCACATAAAAAAGGCCGGGACAGAGTCAGAATGCAATGACCATTGTCTCTCATGAAAAATATGCATTTGTTATTGATTAACTTATCAAAAATATTGTATTCATCCTACATTTAGTTCTGTCCCTTCAAGTGATCTTACCCTATCGATGGAATACTGCAAAAAGACAAACTAGACCAAAAAGAAACTATTTTTTTGTCCAATTTCTAGTGCAAATATCTTACTACACTTGAAATGAGGCACAACTAACTTACACAAAACTTTTCAGCTTGTTTTGAGTCAATAATTCCTCAATGTTGATTTAAAAAAAAAAGTCATAGTTCCACTGGCAGATTATTTCACTCATCTAGAAACTACGTCAAAATACTAGGTAAGAGTTTATGTTTTTGCAGTGAACATGTGTAAACTCCTGCCTCATTGATGCCAGATCAAACTTGATGACTACATTTAATTTATTCTGGTATTCAAAATTCTCATGTGTCTCTTTAGTAAAAAGTAAAGGAAAAGCTTAAAATCATACCATCAAATTCAAACAGAAGACGTGAGAAAAAGAAAGCTCCAGTTGGAGTTTAAAATAATTCCTTTACTGAGGAAAAGAACAGTCACTAAGGCCTAAACAAGTAACCCAGTTATTAATAATAACTACAGTCTCTGTATGGGTATAAAAAACAGCTATTAAACTTGAGGAGTGAGGATATGAACATTTTAAATAGCTTCTTTGAGAGGCAAAAATGACAAACCAGGAGCATAAACATTACAATTTATTCTACATATTGCAGGGGAACATAAAAATAATAACCTCCCAGTAGAATTGTAGTTAAAACCACTTAACCCAAGACCAAGTTAAGACCAGGACCAGAGTGTATCGAGAGCAAGACAAGACCAAGACTTTCAGAGACTCAGACTGAGACCAGCATCTCCCTAATATAAGGTGATGTTAGCTTGAACAGCTAGCTAGCTGCACAAGCTAATGACTAACTGACTAGAAGCAGAAACTAGTGCCCTAAAGCCTACAATACTGTATGCAGATAGCTAATTAAATTTGTGTTGCTAATATTGACTAAATCTCTTTGGATAAAGAATTTTGTTAGAGAGGCAGATCGTTAGCTAGCGAGCTAGCTAGCTTAGCTAACATCACTTAGCTTACCTTTCTTTACTCCTCCTTCTAGTGCTTTAAGAGAAGCACTGTAGAAGTTGCTGTGTTCTTTCTTACGGATGTTTGACAAATATATTCTTTATGATTTATGAAGCTGAGTTGAATTGCTGTAGACTTTGCAGACTTCTTTTCTGACTCCCAGACAACCACAGCTCACTTTCCTGTAGTGTGAATGAAAGGGGCTAAGGATGGGTGACAGTGGTAACAAAAATACATTATTACCAGTGAGTCACGTTACTGCTTGGATTGAATCAATTCAATTTCTTATTTAATGAAAACACTACAATTGCAAAATAGTGTTTTTTCGACATTAGCAGAATATCGACAACGTTTTGCGCTCCGTTGTCACGGAAACTTGATGCCACCAAGACTATCACATGCATAAATCCATGGCATCAATTTTGGCCTATTAAACCAGTGTTTCAACAACAAATGCATTTTTGACTGCAGTCTCAAATTTTAGCAGAAGAAAAATGAGCTGGAACTAATAAATATTTGATCAGCTTCATTTTTGGTGTCTTACTTTAAATAATGCTATTGTAATATGGTAGAACTAAAATTAAATCTTCAATATATAGATGCTGAAAAACCAACTTTATGTGCAATTTGTATTAATTTCACAGCTTTAACTGAATTGCAGCTAAAATCTGCTTATTGATAACACATGAGAGAAGTTAGTGTATAATTTATTTTCTATTTTTGGCGACATGCGTTTGTATAAAACTTCAAAATCAAAGGCAGAGAGTGTTAAATTGTGTGTGTGCACATGGGAGTGTGTGTGTGCACCAAGGGGGTCACAGAAGACATTTAAGGTCTGAGTGGTAAAATAGGCAGACACAGAGTTTGTGACCTTTGACCCTGGCTTGTGCCTAGGTCACAAAGTATAGATCCTTCCTGCTCAACAAACGCACACACACACACACATAACACACAGTGAACGTGCACACACACCTTTGCTTTAAATGGCTGTGTCGTGTGGTCTATTTCTGGGTTACGTCTCTGGTATAAATAGATTCACCTTTGACCCATGACATCAAATCAAAGGAGCCATTCACAATAACACACCCACATTCACCTCCCACCTCCCCAACTCTCTCTCCCTCTCTCTTTCTCTCTCCACACACACACAGACTAATTTTTTTGCCTTGTTTTGGATCCAAAACGTAGCCTAACCTAAATTAAATTTCTTACTGCCTGCAACAAACCGCATTACTAATATTATGGTGATGCGAAAACTTATTTTTACTCCAATCTGTGATATTGCTTTTGTAGTTTGCTGAGTTTCATAATATTCTTAATTTCGCTATGCATTTACCTTTTAGGTCAATTCCCAAATTGCATCATTTTCCCCTTCAATTCACCCATTATTTTCATGGCAAGTGGTACAAGTTTGGTATAGTTTGTGATGAAATTTAGAAAAAGGATTCAGATTGTATTTTTATCTGTTGTGTGTGTTTCTGCACCTGGTAGCATTGTTAGTAAATTCCTAGTTCACAGTGTAAATTGTCAAGTAAAACTTTGTTACTTCATAATGTAACATTCAACAACAAAGTACAAAATAAAATAAAATAAAACATAAATCACAAACATTTCAGTTGTCAAGGAACAGATGGCATTCAATAGTTTTTGTTTCTCTTGGACTCATCCGCATTTTGTTGCTTTAAATCTAGAAACTAAAAGCTGTTTTATTGAGATTTTATGTAATAGGTAGACCAACAAGTGGACAGTTGGATAAATGAGACATGGTTTTCAACATTTATTTATAAATAAAAATTTGAAAAGCGTGGCATATAATACATTCAACCTTTCTGAGTCAATACTTTGGATAACTACCAGGAAGTCTTTTGAGATATGCCTCTGCCAGCTTTTTACATCTACAAACTTAAAATGTTTGCCCACTCTTTAGGGAAAAATAATTCTAACACATAAATAAGCTTTGGTAGATTTTGTTCTGCCTGAATGTGAACTTTTAATCCCCCGCTGCCTCTAAAAAGTCCATAAATCAGTTAAAATTGAAAGGACTGAATGTTGCTGTTCTGGCTGGATGGAGCTAACAATGTATTGCCTCATCAACCCAGGATGCATTGCAGCACAAACAACATGGTGACGTCTGTGGGAAAAATTTCACCTCAATATATAAAAAATAAACAGGTCACAATATGTTTTATCATTGCATTGTTTGAACATCTGAAATAAATGTTTCCCAAACATTCATTTACGCCGGTCGCAATAAGCAATTAATCAGTTCATTGCATGATAAATTAAAACGAGCTTCATAATTTCCATTCTGGCGATTTTTTTTTTTTTTTGAATGGCAGTTTTATTTACGGAGACATAATAATTCATTTTATTGATGCTTTGGGTTGAGAGTATTTACGTTTTATTTATTGTTTTTGGTTTTTGTGTTTTATATTTAAAACATCGTCCAGTTCCAGCTTTGTGTTCTTTACAAAATTTAAGTTTATTGGACTTTAAGAAACAAAAATTACATTATCAATATACACTTGAAAATGGCCTCAAAACAACAACATTATAGTTTATCTCAATAATTACTGGGACAATTTATCATCTGCAAGATTTGCTGTTGTGACAGGCCTACCAACAACTAATGGTGGATCCCTTTAAAAATGCAGAAAACCATTTTTATGGTTTTTATTATTCTCCTTCCAAGTCATAGTTGTCCCCTACTTTGTGTTGATTTTCCACAACAAATTGTGATGAAATACATTTATGTTTATTATTAAAACAATATCATATTTTCTTAGTACAACGAATATCTGTGGAGTTATTAAATAAGGAGGAAAGATTCAGATTCATTCAAGTCCCGAATGAGCAATTAATGTTACAAGAAACAAACGATCAAAAATGAAAGAAACGAAAAAGGTATGAAATATAAATGCATGGTAAGAAAGGTAGAAAACAAAAAGAAGAGCGTGAAGACAGAAGGCTGGGAGGGAACAGAAGCAGACGAGCAGACGACAGGGTGCCTGTCTGTATACAGACAGCTGATACTGAGATTGTATCAGCCTCAGCTTCATCAGTTCAGCCTGAGGTGTGTACACACACTATATACACTCACTGATCACTATCTCATACAGCTTGTGGCTAAAGCACTTTCACTCAGGATTTTTCTTTTTTACAAAAAACATTTTTTTCCTTACAAAACACAGTTGTACTAGTTGTTGCTGAGCATCTTGAGTCCCATGGATTCAGTGTTATTCTTGAAGAAATTATGAAAAGCTTTGAACATATCAATTATTCAGAAAAATGTAATCACTTCAGAAAACGAGCAATTTTCCAATAAAAGACAGCTTGGGAAGAGGAAATGCTCAAGCGTGGTGATACTTCCAATTGCTGGCAAAGTGGTCAATCCAGGAGCATCCTTTATTTTCCTTGGTGCTGATTGGCTGCACCTCCAAGGAGTAGAGATAGAGCCCATCACAGGTGCGATAAGACAGCTTCTATTGTGTGTATTAAAGCATAAAAAGGTAAAATTAGTGCTTAAATTATTAAAATAGAAGCCATGCGCATTTTTAGAGGAGCTGTCATGCTAATTTAAGCTATTTGCAGGTGGTTGTAACTGCTAACAACTTAAACAAAAAAAAACAGGGGGAGTGATGGGCAAACACAGGTGAGTCTAATGAGCTCAACTACTGAGGCAGGGGAGTGGCATTACATAAAAACAAAAACCTAATCAGATGGAATATCAGACATCTGTGGCAAAAAGCAGCAAGATGAGGAGTAAGACTAATTATCTCCATGAGATGAACTGAGATTAAAATGATCTGAAGATCAATAGGAGAAACTGGATGACAATAATAATAAATACAAAAGAGACAGAACACAAGAAAAAATAAATAACGAGCTGGACATAAGGAAATTAACTAAGAAATCACAATAAACAGATAAATTAAGAGAATAAGATCCCCCTGTTTACTTAGAGACAATCATTTATTCAGATCCTGCTAAGATTTAAACCCAGAACCTTTTTGTTTCAAGGCATCAATAACATCAACAGCACTGAAAGAAGTAGCAAAATAAAATCGGAGCCATTCATAATTCAAACTCTGCAACATGAAAAAGCTACATTGTTCAGATATAATATAAAAATAAATCACGTTACATCTGAAAAAGTTATTAGACAGCTAATAATCAGAATGATGAACAGGCTGCAGGGACTGAACAGTTTGCTCTGCCACCAACGGGTGGCGATCTTGATGAGTGGCTCAATCTGTCATCTGTTAATGTAATCTGTTGATACAATGCCTTTAGAATAGAAATATGTGCACTCTGCAAAGCACTTTTTATTTAAGTTTTCTGTTGATTTGTTATTTCTGTGTGATAAATTTGATCTTTGTGCTCATTAAAAAATGTACATTAAAACAGCCTTTCAAAGTATTTTTTTTTAAATGACATTCTAATTAAGTGCAATAGTTAAGCAACGAAGCAAAACGGGTGGAAGGTTTTGGTTCTATGAGGATCTGTGAACAAAACTGTCCAGAATGAAATCTGCAAGTTTAAATAAAAGCAAAACCTGTCTACACTCTAAGATTTAAACAATAAAACAATAAAACCAGCAATTTAAAGTTGGCCGTTTAATAGATTAATAATAATTGCAGGTTTCAAACATGTTTCATTGTTGTTTTATGTAAGGATGTGTCTCTGTGTCTCTGCTACACCTGCTTGATGAAGCAAATGTAGAAATTCTATTTTTTTTTTTTTCCCAACACGATAAATGAAGATGTTTGATCTGTACATATAACAGAAAAAAATGATTCTGCTGCTGTGAGCAGATCAGATCACTTGTTAACCTTTTGGTTTACTTGCTGAAGCTTCAACCTAATTTCAGGTCAAATATTAGAAAATGTCTTTAATTCAACACCCTTCCATTACTAATGGGTTGAGGGATTAGGAGCTAAGTGGACAAATATGCTCTTTAAAACTGCATTGTTTGAGAAACATAACCAAAAACAGACATTGTACTAATTTACCTAATCAAATTATTGCACTGGAAAAACACACAAAACATGTTGGAAAACGGAAACAGATCTCTCACTGAAGTACTTTGAAAGTCATGCTAGATGGAAAAGTTTTAAAAAACAACATTTTTCTGCTTAATGAAAAAGAATTACCCACAGCTACTTGTTAAGTTTTCAAATTAAGCTAAAGACCTAAGACACATGTATGTTTTTTACTCCTTATCCCAAACAGTCTTAAGCAGAGAAAGTAATAATTACAGCACATTCTGCTGCTTTATGGCACAAGCCTGCTGCTTCTGTCAGCGCTGACCGGCGTGACTGTGGAAAATAGCAGGATGTGCCAGGCAAAAACCCAACTTATGCGCTTTTTTTGTGAGTTTGAATCAACAGAAATACTTTATGTCAAGAGACAGACCAAATAAGGACACACTCTGCAAATATTTGATTGGTGCAGGAATGAAACTTACACTTTCTTGCACTGAGATCACCAACATTCTGCAGATAATAGCTACAGAAACCATGAGACCTGTGGGCAGGCGATATGGACTATCACATATTCTGTTCAATGTTATCACAATATTTTACAATTTTAAAGTGATAACGATAAAAATGATGATAAACATCAGAAATAATGCATTTAAAATAAGCTTATTCAAAAAATAAGTGTCACTAAACCAAATAAAATAACTGGATTTAATCACATTATCAACTTTAATTATATTTATTGATGCTCTTGTGGAACAAAAAGTTGAGAAAATAGCAAAAAATTTGCACTTGTGATTATGCTGATTTATTCAGACGTGCATTTGCTTAATTATCTTTGCTGTTGTTTTAATTGTTTGCTTTTGTGAAGCACTTTGTGATCCATACGTCTGTGAAATATGCTTCAGAAATAGAATTTGACTCTTTTACTTAACTGGAATTTATCAAGACAATTATAAATTAAAACTATCATAAAAAGAGATTTTCCACAATAATTGATGAATAATAATTTCCCACCGATAATGTGACCTTCAGATTAGCCAAAGAACACTTCCTAGAGAGCTTTTTTTGAGAGGGTTTACAGCTGCATGCAAACCTTACAGGACCAACTGCAAAGTGTCAGATGAAGTGATGTAAAGCCACCTGAGTCCTGATCACATTTTCTGGAGTAAAGAAGTAAAAGTGGAAATTGTGAACCAGGGTTTCCCATCCAGCATCAGTGTCTGACCTCACAAATGCTATTTTATTTGCAAAGAGAGGATCATCGGCAACTTAAAACCTTTACATTAAAAACAAGATGCTGTCAAAATTCATATGTATACACTGCAAAAACTCACTGCAAAAACACAAAATCTCACCAAGTATGTTTTGGCCTGCTTTTTAATGCACATATCTTAGTACACTTAAAATAAGAAAATTAACTTAGAAGTTTCAGCAAGATATAGGAGCTCGTAAGTTAAGAATTTCTACATATTGATAAAAATAGTTGCACTTACAGCAAGACATTTTTTCATGTTACAAGTAGTAGTAGTAGTTTTTCATCAATATTGAGGAATTTTTACTTAAAAGATCTCCTGTATCTTGCTGAAAAGTTACTTTTAAGTTAGTTTAGTCTTATTCCAAGTATGCTGAAATGTTTGCTCTAAAAGCCAGATCAAAAACATGGTTATATTTTGTGTTAAAGGCAACTGACAGTTCTTTTTTTTTTCCAATACGGTGAATTTATATGGTTTGTTCATGATATAATTGTCTCTGCTGTCTTTTTTTTTTATTTCCATCTTTACCTCACTGCATGTTAACTGATAAAAAAGATGAGGAAATGCAAGTTTTCACCTGAAGACCTCGACATGGCAAGTGTAAGTGAAACAACAACGGACTTCCAGGTTAGAAGTTACACTCTGAAGTGTATCCCTCTGTGGGTCCTTGAAAGCAGCTGGCTTTCTGATGTTTCAGCAACCAATAAAAGTGCTTTCCTCTCTACAAAATATGCCTCTCACTTCATGAGTGTGTGATAAATCACCACCTTAATCTGTATCTAGAGCTGTCAGACTCCCTTCTGACAAAGACTTCCTGCACTACTAAACCTACTGCTAGCTTCCCCCTCTGTCCACACACACACACACACACACACACACACACACCATTCACACGCATGTATCTTAATTCCCATTTAGACTCCCATATGGTCAGAACCATTTCTGTTCACCCCCACTACACACACTTAATCAAGTATGTACCTTTGTGTCAACCACAAGCTCCACGTCTAACGCAAAAATACTTGCACATGCACACACCGATACACACAGGGGCACACACATTTCAAGCCATAAAGAAACAAGCATTTAGATGAAAGCAGTGTAAAGTAGTGATTTTTACTCCATGCCTCAGTGGGAGGGAGGGAACATGCAAGCCGCTCACACACACATATACACGCCGGCACAATGAAGTTGATGAGTTGTGTGGCAGATATACGGGTTGGAATGTGACCATAAAAAAAAAGGGTATGAGCTTTTCCACACAGGGAGAGCAGCTTTGGGGAGGGGGAGGCTGGGAGAGACTTAATAAGGTGAGTAGCAATGAGACGGAGCGGTGGTGTTGAAGAGCTGTTGTGATGTTTGGTGGATGTCTGCTGGAACCAAACAAGTCTTTGAAACCAAAGCTTTAACCAAAGAGAAAATAAAAACCTTTGTTTCTCCCAACAAGACACTTCTGGGGGAAATATGGATGATGTAGCACAGTCACTTCTTTAAAGAGCAAAAACTGTATAAAGTAACATTTTCTCTTTCGCTCTCTTTTACTTATAAATAAAATAATTATTTCTATTTACACAGCTTGAAATAATCTTCATTTTAATTGCTATGGGGATGATATGCTGTATATGTATGAGCAGGGTAAGTTAGCTGGAGCCTTTCCCTTTTTGATAAATTATGGGTTTGTAAAGTAATATTTTGTTTTTCTTTTCTTTTCGTAATATTAATTTATCAAAATAAAGTGAATTTGAATCTGAAATCTGAATAAAGACTCAAATCCAATCAGCCTTAAAGTCTCTTAGCCTCTTTTAAAGAAATCAAGCTTGGATTCTGCACCTTATACATCATAAATACAATAAAGAAACAGAAAATTAAAATGACAATGTGTGCATGTGTGTGAATAAATATTTATAGGAATCTAAAAAAAAAAGAGACCCTTGCAAAATGATCAATTTCTCTAATTTTACTCTCTATAGGTATATGTGTGAGTAAAATGAACATTGCTCTTTTATTCTATGAACTACTGACAACATGTCTCTGAAAGAAAACAAGTTCATATTCATTTAGAAACAACAATACTAATGTTTTAACTCAGAAAGAGATCAGAAATCAGTATTTGGTGGAATAACCAGGAGGTTTTCAATGGGCTTCAGTGCAGTGGACTCTTAGTTTTATATATATATATATATATATATATATATATATATATATATATGTTTTTTTTGTGTGTTGTGTGTTAAATTGAGATAATGCTTGTTTTTGTGACTTTTATTCTATTTTAGCATTAACTGTGGCTGTATAAAGCAAAAGTAATCAATCTTCTGTCTAAAAAAAATTATAATTTTCTTTTAAATGTGCGTAATAGCAAATAAAAAAGTGTATCACGTCCGCAGATTTACATATACAGTCAAAATCAGATGTTTCCATACACACACAAAAAAAGACAAACATTTTTTTTCTCTCATTGTCTGAATTTAAATCAGACCAAACTTCTCTTATTTTAGGTTTGGTGGAATTATCAAACTTATTCTATTTGCTGTAGTAACTGTAGTAATACTTTTTTTTTTTTTTTTTTTTTTTTTTTTTTTTTACAGATTTTCTTTGTAACTTTCTTTTGAACAGTTTCAGACATTTTGGTTAGTTTCAGTGATAATTGTCTTTTAAGTTGCATGATTTGGGTCAAACCTTTTGGATTGCTGCATCATACAACCAAATATAACAGTAACAATTTACAAATACTCATTTATTGCACAGCTGAACACTGTGAAATAATAAAATCACAGAAATGTGTCAGCACTGCGTGGGTCACTTTTTCCAGATCAAAATCCGGTTACGTTCTGGTGAGAAGCTGGCAGGGCCTCAGCCGTTTGTGTTCGCTTGTGTGAACGTTCCTGTGTGTGTTTTGTCGCCATCCATATGGGACATAAAAGTTGGGTGGCCCTCTATTGGCCCTGTGTCTCCTCCACTCAAGATCAGGGACCTTAGTCACCTGATTCTCATAAAAGAGGAGTTTACTAGCTCCCCTCAAGACAACTACAAATGAACTGCAGCACTTCTGAACCAGCCATACATCACGCAGACTTTACCCAAGCGACCTCTGCCACGAAGTTCTGCTAATGTTTGGCTGAGCCCAAATTCTGATGAACTACCAACACGCTGTCCTGAGGTACCAGTAATTCAATTTGTTTTATTTATAGAGGAGCAATTCACAACACACGTCCTCTCAAGGCACTTTATGATAAAAAAAATAAAATGCAAACAAACAAAACAAAAAGTCATGATCAAAAGGAGATGGTGGAAATCCTGGGGTATCCTTCTGGGGCTTTTCTGTTTGGAGTCAAAGGGCGCCGGCTTGGATACTTTAAATTCCTCCCGCAGTCCAAAAGTCAGGTACATTAGGTCAATTGGCCGCTCTAAATAGTTCTTAGGTGTGAAACTGCGTGGTTGTGTGACCTGTAACTCTTTCTTTTGCCCTGTGATTGGTGGTTATAGGTCCAGGGTTTAAACTACCAGCATGTGTCAGAGCCAGCGAAAACTACATTGCAAAAGAAACTCCAACTTTGGTTGAAAGCAAACCACTTACGGTTATAGTAGTTTTGTATTTTTCATTAAAGATTAGTTTTATTTGGTTGTTACTTTTTGCCTAATTCAGTTAGTTTTTGGAATGTGTTTACTAGTTTTTATTAGTTATTATTAGCTTAATATTACTACGGTTTAGGTTTGTTTTTTTTAGTTAGTAGTTTTAATTTTTTATTTTTCATACAAAAAATGTCAAAGTGTTGTACTGTGATTATGCATACATTGATTGGATAATGAACAATCAACTTCTGCTGTCGCCGTTTTGTTGACTAGGTGCCGCCAGGGGGATTATGGGATACCGTAATTTGCTGACATCTGGCATAAGCTGCTTGTGTGAGTGAAAAAGATCTACTGTAAGTCAGTTCGAAAGGCTAATAAACAGATTCAGAAACATGAAAACAAGGGTCAGTGTATCTATAATTTTAGTATGTTTCAGTTTTATAAACACAAGATATGGTTTCAGTTAGTCAGAGTTTTCTTTTTTATTAGTTTTAGTCATAATAACCTGAATGTATCCTGTTTTTTATATTGTTTCTGTCTGTTGATTAGTTATGTCTTGTGTGAAAAATTTTTTGTGTTTGTTTTTTTAATAGGACAATGGATATTGTGTTCTAGCCTGTGAATTGTTTGGTGAGGTGTTTTGTTTTTTGTGCTCATTCGTCTTTGGATAAAGAAAGAAATGCAGCTATTGTACTAATTCCTGCTTATTTACAGCACCATTACTTGTGATAATGTTGATTAAGATCCTTATCAAATAAATAAATAAATAAAACTAACTGATTGTTACCAGAGACATTATAATGATTACATACATGTGGAAGACATGTAAGTCTTTAGCCAAAAAAAAGATGCATCTACACAGAACTGCACAGTCATTGTTCGTTCTGTGTAACTGATGCAAGAAAATCTGGTTAGCTTGGGGTGATGCATGCAACTGCGCTCTCCACATCAAAATCAAATTTATTATGAAAGAGTTCCAGATTATTTTTTGACATTCGGAATCATATTTCATATCGCAGTAGGGCAGAGTTGCTTGGTCATTGTTTAGCAAAGTGGAAAGTGCCTGAGTTTCTGTGTTGCATGCTCCCTTTCCTCCGAAGTGCAGCTTGAGCGCCCCTGTTTTAGCAATGCATGATGGGATGTGTAGTCTGATTATTTTGAGCACATGTGAAAGATGACCCACAACAAAAAACAAAATTTAACACCAGCCATCCCATCATTTTAATTTCCTTAGCCTTCCAGGGAGGTTTTTATTGCAAAATTACATCACTGTTTTTGCACTTCTTCTTCTTTGAAGGTGTCACACACACAGAGTTGGTGTGTGTGACACAGCTTTAACCTATTAGCAGGCTTTTTTGGTCTAATTTTTCTCCCTTTCTCTGAGCTGAGCTCTCAAACTGACACACACTTGATGTTTTTCGGACAATAACTGTAGCAGCATCTTTTTAAGGTACAGATACTTTGCAGAGCATCCCATACTTGTTAGTCCCCGTTTATTCTTATGTATCAGAGAAACTTTATGAAAAAAAAAAAAACTTTACTTTTTTGACAAGAACTCAAAATTTAGAGAACATTTTAACTCAAACTTTATTCATTTCATTCATTTCCATACCTCAGCAAAAAGTAATTTTATTAACATAAAAGAATAAATAAACTAAAACCTAAAATTCAACATGACACTAATGACTGAGGTGAAACTAAAAAAAACCCAGATATAATTAATAACAACAATGTGTGAAAAACTACCTAAATTAAAAAAAAACAAAACAATTCTGTACTTTGTATCAAAATGCCATTTTATTTGTTTTACAAAGAAAACTCTTAATCCTGCATCTAAACATGCATAACATTTTCTGTGCTATACAGGAAAAATAGCCAAAATAACTCAAATTGTTTTTGAATCCTCTTAAAAATCGACCTTGGTGTTATCTATAAGTGTTTCTGCAATAAAACAGTAGCATAGATGTGGAAGTTTAGTCCTTTAACTGTTTTCTATCTAATTCAGTACTGGTCTCTTTCACTGCTATCACTCTCTGCCAATTCTACACTTTTATCATATTTAGATTAATGAAAAACCCCTGAATTATTTGATCAAATGCAAAATTGATCAAAGACGACATTATTTTGTGTTTTCAAATGTCTGACTCAGAGACTCCTCAGTCTTTTTGCGCCATGAGTTTTGTCACGTCCAGCTTTAAGAAAGGCTGTAGCTGCAACTGTGGTGAGATTACGACTGCGATTCGGCGTTGACCCAATTAGAGTCACACATTCATGGGGGAAATGGTGGTTTAATAGTGTGTTGGTTCCTTCAGAATGGGAACTGCTTCTTCCTTTCATAAGGTCCCATGGGAGATGTTACCTAAAGCTGTTCTTCCTCCTCCTCCCGGACAAGTGTGTAGTGGAAGCATCAGAGATTGCTGCATGGCAGGAAATCCCTGAAAGAAGCATAAATCCCCTAAAAAGTCAGCAGTAAGATCCATGCAACAGAAACCAGACACAGAAATATAGAACATGAAGATCATGGTAGGGTAAAAGGAAAACAGAAAACTTATGTAGCTTCTCATAGTTTGGTTTTCTCTACTGAATCAGGCTCCGTTGGTGACAGTATTTATAGTGATATTCATTTTAACACTGAAGGTATTCAGACAAGGACACAGAATAGATAAACTCTGCTGAGTGACAGCAACAATTTCTGATTGGATTTGCTTTCCAAATCAAAAAAACCACAGTAAAGTAATGTACTTTTATTTAATTTCTTGTAATGTATTTATCATTATTCGCCCCACCGTTTCCTAACTCAGACACTTTCTTGCTGTATTTAGCAACATTTCACACAAGAAAAAAGCAAAAACAAAACATGGTACTGGCCAAAATCCGAATCAGAGCATCCCTAAGAAGCATGTACAAATTGCAACAGTGAATTATCCTTTCACCAAAGCACAACCAGTATATAATCAACATTATAACATTATTTTTAACCCTTCCTGAATATAAAAAATGTCTGGAAAACAGACATTTTTGCATGTTCATAAGCATTTTTTAAAAAGCATTTCAAGTTTATAAAGTTGAACATATGGTTGTTAATTCAAAGTCAGAAATATGTTTTGATCCCAAAGGGAAATTAAATGTAATTTATATTAGTTCAAATTCTTCAGTTATTGCAGGTAGAGATGGTTGCTAGCAGGAAAAGATCTCCTGTAGCTGTTTGTATTGCAGCAGATTTGAAGAAGCCTCTGACTAAAGACACTATGTGATTACTTACCAAGACAGGTGTCCAACATGTTGAAGCCATTTGATTTGGTGTCATATTATGCAAAAATAAAAATAAGAAAAACTATCAGAAAGGAGGAATATATGAAGAACTGGTTGCACCTTTTGCTTCTGTTTTAATTTAGCTTATTTTGTTCTATGGGAGAAAACTAGAATGTCTTAAAAATACACTGGGAGAACATGCAAAACATCACATAAAAGGTCCCTGCTGAGCGCATAAATGACCTATAAGGTTGGTGTACTCATGTTTATAAAAGCCCAACCCTCTAGTTAGAATACCATCTAAATTCCTTTAACAGGAGTAAAAATGAACAGGCCATGCCCATGAACTTGCCCCACGTTACATCTTTAGCTCTGGTGGTAAAAGTGGAGGAAATTGCTGGCAGTACTACACACTTTCAACTTCACGATTGTCACAGAAGCAGCAAGGACACAAAGTATGAACGGCCTTGGTGAACTAGTTCGATTGTTTGATCCTGTTTCAAAGGTTTCTAGGATACAGCTACATTATTTTGCTTCAGTTGGCTGAAATTTCAGATGTAACCGTTCTGGGAAGCTGTTCAGCCCTGCTGTGAGATTTCTGTCTCTCTGACAGTCTGTTAGCCTAATCTGATAGACTTGGATCTTCTCCCAGGGGATGAGAAGTCTTTTTCAGCAAGTGCTTGTGTGTCTTTTTGTGTCTGCAGGCTAAACGTTAATAACAAACACTAATGAAGAGAAATGAGCCTCTCATCTTTAAGCACTCTTTATGAGCTACACAAAGACACACACACTTTGCATGTAGGTTGTCAAAGTGAATGGTTTCTTAGTGACATTATAGGTCTCTCTCTGTCAGACTTTGGAGACTTGGACACTAATCACCGCATTGATGCTACCACACAACACAAAAGGCTCTAGTCTGCATCAATGTGTGTGTGCGCTGGTGGTCTGGCGATTCTTTCATGGCCTAATGAGGTAAGCAACAACAGGCCTGAGGCCATGCTGGAGACAGAACACACACACACACACACACACACACACGCATGCGTGCGCTACAGAGGCTTGTGGGCTAAAGATAGTGGCCATTTCAGTTGTCAAACTTTAGTGAATCATAGGGTCAAACAGAGTTAACCTCAATGACTTGAGCTGGCAAATCACTAGCATGTAATGCTTTATTTATTTATTTACTACTCAATATCATCTGTTTTTTGACAAAGTATTTCAACATAATCAGTACAAAAATTTAAAAAAATCAAATAATCATAAAAAGCTTTATACACTTTTCCTCTAATAGTTTCCAGTTAGAACATTTTAATCACAGAGGGAAAAATAAGAATACAATAAAGTCAGTGCTCTAAAACTTTATTGTGAAAAACAGACTGATTGTTCTTTTCTGGTTATTTGATGTAAGCAAAGCAAAGCAGGAATACCCTCAGGAGTTAATTGGTCATGTGGTGAGGCCAATATTTGCAACCATTGTTTTGCCACAAAGTTCTTTTTTTAAATTATTGAAGGCGAACGCAGGCCTAAACTTATTACAAATAAATACCTGCAGCATGGGAGGTAAAGCTTTTACCTCGAGCCACTTGGACCTGAAAGGTAAGCATGCGCCCAGTCCATCCCATGTTTCATGTCAAGTGAAACAGCAATGTTCCAGTTAGACATTCAGCTTTCATTACAGACTCACGAAGGGCGATAATGTGCTGGTTTATACGCGCCGAACGGAAGATGGAGAAAAGAACTGGAAAGAATGACTAAAGAGATTCTTTGCCAGACCAATGCGGTTTTTATGTCCAACAGACTAGCATGAAGAGAAAATTTCCTAACAGGGAGAAAACAGACTTACAAACTCTTCTCAAAGCAAGTGCCACTGTTAATTTTCCTTTATCGTTTTCTCTATCTGCTGCGTTTGGTGCCACCTTTTGCATGCGAGTATTATTGATGTCCACTGGCATCAAATCTGGGCTGGATGTGGATATCTGCAAAGAGGAGTGGTAGACAGGAACAAATGAGATATAGGTCATACAGGCTGCAGGTTGAGACTTACCAAATATCTTCATACTCTTTACATAAGACAAACTGACTTACAAGTAACTTTGCAGCAAAAAATAGGAGCTAGTCTTAAATTAATGTCTCCTTAATGTTCATTAAAAAAAAGTACTGGCAGATTATTTCTCTTATAACATGGGTAAAATGTCTCGTTATAAAGTAATCTGTTAGTACTTATTTTAAAGCCATTTTTAGAGTAAACTTCAATTTTTTTCACTGCTGAAGTTATTGAAGTGAAAGATGGCCCCAATGCTTGATTTTCTACAAAATAAAAATGGAAAATCGATAAAAATGCCTCCAAAGCCTTGAGCACATTATTTACTTTGGCAAAAACAGAATTGCCACTTGTACTGTTTTAAAGTGTGGAACGTAGCAGCTTGTCTTTGCTTTGAAAAATGTTACTTTGTTAGTGTTGTAGGTTAAGGAAAGTGTGTGCCATTTCTAAAACCAGATATTTTTAATGATCTGTGACTACCTCTTGTTTGCTTAAAGGTTTGTTTTTAGGAATTTAATGTGAAATTTGCACTATTGGACAAGCGTGGAAATGAACCAGATCTGAATGCAGGCTAGCGATTGGGTAAAATTAGATCCAATCTTTCCAAATTTCACGAGTTCACGCCTATAAGAAGCAACCATTTCTCAATGTTCAAGGGTTCATAGGGTCGCTTCACGATACAAAGCGTAGAACCAGAATGGAGCTAGTGACCGGTGGATCTGTTGGAACGTGAAAGGAACAGGTGAGAGTGGCGATCATCTGGAGACTTCCACCCAGACTATTGGACCAGAGAGGGAACAACAAGTCTGACTTCGATCAGCTGGAAACCGAAGCCTGTTTACCACTCAACATGAGTTAACGATCCGGTGTCTGTCTGAGGGAGCCTATTCCTCCTTAAGCACCTCCCAATTAACCCAAGCCACCTGCAGCTGCAGAGCTCCACCTGCCAGTCGCATCCTGGAGACAAAAGAGAAACACAACCAACCTGCACAAATAGGAGTGGATACGACATCCTGTCATCCTGACATCAGGCGAAAAAGAACAATATTGCTTCTGCTTTATAGTTTACAAGCAGGGGATAAATAAAAATGCTGCATCTGGCATCAATATAGACAACTTGATAATTTTAAAATAAGTACAAAACAAGCAAACAAAAAGCCCTGCAACAAAAACAGTGTGGCAAACAATATACTGAGGTGTCAGAGGATGCAAAAACTAAACAGACCTAAAGTCGAGTAGATTAAAATGGAACTATGTCAATAAAAACATTATATAAAGGGATGTTTATACATGAAAATAAAATTTATGACTTGGATTGAGTTGTGTGTGTTGATATATATAAATGTGTTTTTCTGTTATCTGGAGAATTGTTTGGTTTTTCACAAGTGGGTCGTTGGACCAATGGACTATACCAATTATTAGACAAGCAGGAAACATTACATTTTGTAAAATGTCATCAAAGTAGTCAAGCAAATAAACATCAATGTTCGACTCGCTCCTAATCAAAGGCAACTCCAAACAAGTGGGATTTTAGTCAAGACTTAAAGAAACTCAGTGTTTCAGCTGTTGTGCATTTTTCTGGATATTTGTTCCAGCATTTGTGCTGAATGCTGTCTGGAAAAATATTAATACGTTGAAGAGCATTTCAATAAAATAAACTGTGGTTACTGAAACACCAAAGTCTGATACCGTCTTCTATTCATCTACGTAAACAACTGCAATGCACAAATGGGAACATTTATAAAACAGATTAGAGTTGTTTCAGCATACTCCGCTTCTGTCCGCTTTCTTTTTTTAAATGTAGAAGTGCAGGAAGTTGTTCGCTGCAAGAATGTAAAATGCTTACATCTTAACAGACCCCCACTTCAAAACTGTCTGTGTAAATAATCCACTTCATATCAAACGTCCTCTTTCCAAAGCCGACTGGTCAAAACCACACACACACACACACACAAACCGACGCACCCACATGTCGCTGCGGGGTCATTAAAGGTCATTAGTCATGCTGGCGGTGTCCTGTGCCACAGGGTCAGACTGCTAATTGTATTGGCCTTAAGATGAGACAGTACAAGACACAGACTCACAGAGAACATACAGTAGCTCCATACAGCAGGACACAAAGGATAATATGATTGTACTAATGACTGGACCGCAAACATGAAAGACCTGTCAAAAGTTGGGACCACCAAGAGACAGAGAGAGACACTTACAGGCAAAGAAAGAAAGAGATAAAGAAAGGAGGACATTCATGTATATGTAAATCAAAGTCATTCTGAAGCACTGACATGTTCACTGACACAGATATTTACTTTTGTGTGATGAACTGAGGATTTTGAGAATCTGCAGGTAATCCCTGATGTTTTGTTGCTTTTACAAAACCGTTTTGAGAAATGCACTTGTATATTCTCAAAAGAATGCATCAAAGCAACAGAGAAAAATGGTGATTCTAAATCTTCACAATACGCTACATTACCAAAAATATTTGTTCATCTGCCTTTACACACATTGAGTAACGTCCAGAGTTTGGGAGGACGCTGGCGCACTCTTTTTTTTGTTTTGTTTAACAGTTCCTCCACAGTTACATTTTTAAGGTCACACACTGATGTTAGATGAGAAGTTAGGCTCACATTTCCTTCTGTAACTCAACACTAAGGTGCCAGTCATTAAGGCTGTGTTCACAAACGAATTCAACCTAAATCAAACTTTTTACCCCATTGTGACAAAGTGGTTCAATGTGTTTAGCATTTGCCATTATTCTTATTTCTGATTCATTTCCTCGTTCTGTAGTTGGCCATAATGCTTAAATTTAAACATTACTTTGCTACTTTGCTTCACTAACTGTCCCGACTCTGTTTGTGGTAGCATTGTGTTGCAGTTTCCATCTTTGTAAATGTTTTGGTTAAACGCAGCTAACTCTTCTGGACCACTGGATGAATTTGATTCTTTTGTTTTAAGGAATATTTATGGTAAATTACTTGTTTTGGGGTTTTTTTCTCACCATTGTTTGTCCTTTGCAGATTCTGCAGCAGGGCAGGCGTTGGGTGGAGCCGGCCCAGTATTTCCTGTTTAAATGGCCAGATGATGTCATCGATTACATCAATGGGTTCAACCAATTAGAGGGTTTTCTTTTGTGTAATTTTTTTTTTTAAGTAACTTTTTCAGTTGTCCTGCATTACATAGTTTATTTTCCAGATCATTTTATTATGCAGATGAGTTTGTAAATTAGATTAATGATTTTATTTTGTTTCTGTTTGGATTTTGTTGTTTGGTTTGACCCGTTTCATTGTGGTTCTGTCCAATAGAGTGCAGGTGTGTTGCCAGTTGACAATAGGAACAGTGAGTTCTGAGATGCTCAGGATGGATGACAGAGCCAAAGAAAAATGTAATAAACTTCATCAGAAGAATCTGGAACCAGTGGCTGATTTATTTTTGTTTACCTTTCTGACCCAGCTTCAAATTATTCACAGCAGTCTGAAAAGCCCAATTAAGACAAATTCACCCAAAGAAATCTGACATAAGCCATTTCCATATGTGGTCAAAAGTTGGATATGAATCTGATTTTCTTCAAAATCATCCAGAATACTCATGTTCCATTTAGTCTGATTTTTATGACATTCTCATAATGTGCATCATAATTCTGCACCTCTCTTTCTCTGACGACACACGCAAACAGATTTTTTCTAAAGACGTTGCAGTCAATGCTGCAAAAAACTTCACTTTCTATAAGTTGGGTTTTCTTTTTATTAGCTTTGTTCATTTTGTTATAATATTGTAACAATCATAGTGCTGAAAAACTTTCAAATGGATCCACAGCTGGTGGCATCCATTAATGATTCCATAAATAATGCTGCTGTGTGACATCTACGTTCTTCTTCTACCCATTCGTGTCACTTTGGAGTGGTAAACTTTTCTCCCAGAAGCCTGATTGTGGTCCTTTAATTTAGTAGTATGAGAAACCAAGCAAAAAAAAAAATCTAATTTCAGTAAAAAAAAAATTGGAAATGAGCACCAGAACCTCTGTGTGTCCTCCATGATTTTGTGCACTGCTGCAAGAGGAGGACTTCGCCAAATGATTCGTCCTCAAGTTTGAAGAATTAAATAGCCCAAAATGTCTTGGTATTCTAAAACTATTAAGACTTCCTTTCCCTAAAACTAAGGAACTCAAGCTCATCTCTTAAGGGTCTTTGTGTAAGCTTTATGTTATTCTGCTTGATTCACTTCAAAACTAATTTGGATTTGGAACCATCCTCTTGTGTTTGAACATCAGTGCCTCTGAAAATGAAATTATGGCTTTGAAATCTTTCACCGAAGTGCACAGCGCCTGTAAATTTTAAATCTGAGAATGTTTTAAAATTGAATTTCAAATATGCTTTTCTGCATGTGTGCAAATCATTGTGCTGCTCAAGGACAGAGAAGAAGGAAAGAGCTGTGTTATGTTGCTGCGGTGGACTGTAGTCATAAATCACTGTCAGGCTGTTTATTGAAAAGATTGCTTCTGGAACAAGAATTATAAACAGTGTGTTAACCACAAGGAAATAAATTTGTCTTATCCAGCTCTTCTCTCTCTACTGGCTGGCAAAATAAGTGGTTTAGTTTTACAAACATGTTTAAACAAACATTAGACAGGACAGGTTTTACCCTGGGTAAGCCCAGTAAAACCATGGAGCACCGCTGACAATATTTGTAGCTATCATCCATAAACACATTATATTTGCTCTTTTTTATTTTACTTTTCTCCCCTTTAGAGATTAGCCCATTTAGGCTTGACTTTCAGTGGAAATTTGCTCTGTAAAAGCTGCCAGAAGCAGGTGCATCCAGATTCATCTGCTTGTACAAACTGAACCAATTTCCTTTTACAGTTAGTGTTGTAAATGTTTCTTAAAACAAAACTTAACATTTCCTTAAACTTGTTTGCATCCTTTTTTAGTGACCAAACAAAATGTGAAAACTTTTTTTCAGTTTATAGGATCTGACACATCAGAATATCATCAAGCATCATCTGGTTCTTGATGCTCCATGACTTTAAACCAGGGAAACCACTGATTTAATCTTAAAGCTGGATTTGTTTATGAAATGTTTGGAAAACAAAAGTGCAGCTTGGAAGTGGATTTACAACCAGTGTTTACAGCTGATTTACAGTCAATAGTAGTTCAATTAAATATGTCCAGTGCTTTTTGAAATGCTATTGACTGACAGTTGCAAAGCAGATAATCTACGAGTTTAATTAATTATTTTTTATTTTATTTTTTTTTTTGGCACTGATTGGCTCCAAGAGTAAGAACTGAGGTAAAAATGGCTTTAGATGTGGTCGTTCCACTGTGCTTATTAATGCATATTAAAGTACATTTGGTGTTTTAAAAATTAAAATAGACAATTAGAAGCAAATTTAGAGGAGGTCTCAAGTGTTAACATCCAGAGTAGTTGGTTTCACCATTTTTGTTCTTAATGCCAAGTCAAGTCATTCATTCCAATAACAATCACAATCAATTCCACTAAATATAAATGCATGGATGAGTTTCTCTAGATCTTGTTGGGACATTAATCCTTTAAGCCTGGAAATAGTCTCAGGTAACAGAAGACCAACTTTGTAATTGCCTTTATGTGTCTCTGAAAGTTCATGTCTGATCACTACATCTAGTTGTAATAGCCGAGGCTGTGTGCTTACTCTTGATTGATCCTTTCTGGATCCAAAAATAATAACTTCAGTTTTGTTTCTGTTCAGCTGGAGAAAGTTATGGCACCTCCGTGCATTGATTTGTTATCTACTCTGTGTTTAATGGGCTAATAGTCATCTGGTGACACCTTAATGTAGAGCTGTGCATCATCTGCATAGTTATGGTAGCTAATCATATTCCTTGCTATAATCTGAGCGAGCAGGAGCCTGTAGATATTAAACAGGAAGGGTCCCAGGATTGAGTCCTGGGGTACCCCACATGTGACGTCTGTCACTCTCATGATACAAAGAGGTTTCTGTCTCCTGACTCGAACCATTCAACCAGAGTGCAACCCAGCTCTCCAGTCACTTCAATAATATATCATGGCCAGCAGTGTCAAACGCTGCGCTGAGGTCCAACAGAACCAACACTGTGGTTCTTCCACAGTCTGTATTTATGCGGATGTCTCTGAACGCGTTGAAGGGGGAAGTCTCAGTGCTGTGGTGAGCAGGGAACCGGAGTGAAAAATGTCAAAGCGGTTGGTCACTGTTAAGAAACTAGCTGTTGAAACACAACTTTATGCATTTTCAACATAAATCATAAATCTGTGCAACACTGGTGAGTTTAACATTACCAGTTAATGACATGAAAAAACATATTAATGGCCACAAATGTGGTAAATGTACAAGTCCAAAAGATAAACAGATGATATTTTTACTTCAGTTCCACTTCCTTTTCTCACAGTTATTATTATTTTTTTCCAAACAGTCTGTTCTAGTGAATGGATGAGAGATTAATTTATTAAAACTAGCTCCAAGGAAGCAGGCCCATTGCTATCATTCTCCTACCTATCCACACATACATAAGCACAGGCTCCTCTATCTGAGGCACCACTTTAAAAAAGGTCTTCCTGTGGTTTGGGAGGAATGTAAACAGAAGGAGAGGAGACGTACTGAGAAAGAGGAAGACAGAGAGTAACAAGGTGCTGAAAATGTACTGCAGTTGGTTTAAAAACTTACTAATTTAATAATATATTGCTGTTGTTTTACTTAGTAGGTTCCAAGTGTTTTTTTTTTGTTGTTGTTTTTTTTTTTACTCTGGCAGTCTTTTTGTGAACATTCACACCATGGATTCTCGATGTTTCTTTATTTCAAATCTTGTATCTTTTTCCTTTCGCTTCTGAATTAAGACCTTTTTTGTTTGTACGTCACATTAAAACACCTGAAGGTTTTAACTCTAATAAGAAAATGACCAAAGTGTGTGACTATTTTTGCAAGACATAAATGTAAAAGTACAATGTGTGTTTTTTTTTTTATAGTTGCCATCAGCTGTAAGTCTTATCTTGCATGTGGAAGATTAGTTCCTAAACCAATTTACAGACGGCACCTGCTGAAAAGGCTTTATCTCATCTTGCTGAGCGGATTAGATTTGGAGACAGCGGTCTTTTGTAAACATGCAGCATTTCAGTAATTGTATTATAAATGTTAACATATAACTCGTGGTGTCTTCTTTAATGATCATGACTAACCCAGTGATCATTTCACTGGTTTCCTCTAATTTCACCTTTGCAGTGTCTTTGGCCGCTCCTGCATCTTGGCTGTCTTAGCTTGAGGCACATCGTTTTCTCCTACTGAACATATAAATTACAACTTAATCCTCATTACTTAGACACACACATTTTTTTAAATATACATATCAGTATGACACATAAATTATTTTTTTAATTTATGGATTACATTTCTTAATCTGAAACCTGTGTCCAAATTTTGTACCTCAAACAAGCAGAGGTGGTATGAATCCTTGAATCCTTGAATTATCGTCTGCCATAGTTGTTTTTCTTTCCGCTTGCGTGTATCGGGACGCAGAATAGTGACGTTTGTTGCGTATCGATGGCGTTCAGATCGGATGAATGCGACTTGGACGTTTAAATTTAACAGATGAGATATTTATCGGACATCGACCGGGGTCCCGTTCAAAAAGATTTTGACCTGTGTTGTTCAGACTGTCGTGAAAAGATCAGATTCAGGTCGCATTAACCCAAAAAAATAATTTAAAAAAAGTCAAAATTGGGCTGCAGTGTGAACGCAGCCAAAGTCCTGTACATCTGTGTGACTTATCTTACTCGTCTCCATGGAAACAGCAGAAACAAACACTCTCCGGACCGTGAACTCGAGTGAAACAAGTTAAAGATGTCGCTGTGTTGATGTGAGCTCACCTGAGTGCTTTATGGTTCATCTTTACCTCATTACAGGCCATTTCAAGAAGGATATGTGTTAAATGATGTGTTTCTTATGGCCCATGTGGCAACATTTATACTCTCCACCTCTGAACAAGACACTTTTATATGAGCTTGTGTGCAACTGTGTGTTTGTATGTTCTTATGAGATGTTGAGAGCAGACTAACTGGTGGAAACTGCAAGCTGAGTTTGGACTACATCTTAATAGAGACCTAATTACCTCCACGCCGTTCTGATGTGATCCATTAATCATGCTGCAGGGACCTTTCTCAGTGATGAATGTTTTCATGCTTTGCTAGTTTCTCTCTTTCTGTCTGATTTTTACTTTTGGGAAACACCAATAATTTTCCCTCTGAGCAGAAATAATAAATTGCAAACATGGGATCCTCTCAAGATTATGATTAAACGTCCCATTACGATGTCAGTGAGCGTGGCACCTAATGTAGCAACCGCGCAGCTGGTTGACAGTGCGCGCTGATTAATTATGTTACAATTTAAAGTGCGCAATATTTCACAAACCTTCGCAGAAGTTTTACATCTTTTAATTTATTTGGTTTTTGAGTCAAGCTGAATCAACAATCTTCCATTTGAGTCAAGCAGGTGAAGCTCCAAATCACAAAGTAATAAACCGAACTGATTCTTAGATTTAATGTCTTTCTCTTGATCTTCAGTGTTTCTGTTGCTCACAATCTGAACTAGTTATATTGTCCCATCTTCAGAAATTACTGCTTTAGGATGTGTACGCATCATGGGATTAGAATCTCATTGTCTCTTTAATAATAACTGTATATGGATACAATGCAAAAAAGCAAACTCTTAAGTATTTCAGTCTAGTTTTAGAGCAAATATCTTAATACACTTGAAGTAAAACAAAACTGACTTACTTTTAAGTAATTTTAAGCAAGATATAGGAGCTTGTTTGAAGACAATAATTCTTTAATATTGTCTAATTTAAACAGTACTAGTTCCACTGGCAGATAATTACACAATGCAAAAAAGCAAAATCTTGGAGCAACAAGACATTTTTCTCATGTTATGAGTTAATCAGTTGAACTAGAACATTTTCATCAATAGTAAACATATATTGACTTAAAACAAGCTCCAATATCTGGCTGAAAAGTTATTTTGTGCTTTGCCAAGTTTGTTTTGTCTCATTAGAAGTGTATTAAGATATTTCCATTACAAAGCAGACCATGAATAGTTGGAGATATTTTGTGTTTTTACAGTGTATGTAAGATGAAAATCAATTCTGTACTTACAAATAGTATACTTTAAATAATTCTTACTTCATTTGTATTTTTTATGATATTATTTATCTTCGATCTGTTGTAATTACTTCAGTTACACACTTTTATTTTTTGATAAACAATTTTTTTAATGCTGTTTACTTATTGACTGTTATAATCAGGAATTTATTGGCCTTGCTCTGACTTTTAGCTCTATGCTAATGAAACATATTCACTTTGTTTCCATTTCTCAAAAGATAAAAAAAAACTAACTAAAACTGGTCTCACTCCAGCGTAACTTGGTCAAGATTATGTAGACATTAAATATGAGCGCAACGTGTTGCTTGATATTGTCTGAAGATAAACAAATCCAGAAGTGGATTTTCAAGTATTTCTGGAAGGAATCTGGAACAGACTACGGGTTTATGAAAAGATAAAAGCAAAGAAATGTTCCTCAAACAAATATGTTCAGTACTAAAAAAGTGGGGGAAATATGTTTCTACTGAAGAGCTAAACCAGGGATTTCTGCATACAAACTTTGGTCCTTTGAACTTTCCTGTGTATTGATCCAGTGAGACGTCTGCACGGCTATTAATAGCGAAACTCTCTGACATTCGAGTCTGTGATCATTATTATTAAATCTGCTTTGTTTTTCTCACACTTATTTTTCTGGTACTCATAAGAAATGTTGGAGCTGTTTATTAGGTAAATATGGAGCAAATTCAGCACTGGAAGCTGAGTTTGTTGGAATATATTTATATGGATATGTTGCAACTAAAGGTTGTAGCAACATGTCCAGTGCTATAACAGAAGCTGCCCAGTTTCATAAATGGTGGCTGATCTGATGAGAAGCAAATAATAGTTTTCTACAGCGGCTATTTCTCCGTTTTATGAAAACTGTGTTGGATTTTTAGGTTTGTAGTTGCTAAGAAACTTCTAACTTCTGTTTATCCAACGTTTTTTAATTTTTTTTTCTTAATTGGATCATGAAATTACTTTTGAGTGTGCATAATTAAACCAAACCTCCAACCAAACATATATATCAGTGAATGGGAAGGTTCATTGTTTGTTTTTATGGCAGAACACAAACCAGAAAAGATTTGCCCAAAGTACACGGCCCTTTTAGAAGGCCTGTCATTACTGTGGTATTCAGGGACTTTTAGTGTTTACTGAGACATTAATAGGTTCTCTGGTGTATCTCATCTCTTCCTGGTATGCCATATCGAAGAGTAAAGATAGGAACATGTTATGTTCTAGTTATTCAATGTATTTTAGGTTGTTGCACTGGTGTTCACCAGGGTTATGTGCTTGGGTAGATACTTTTTCTTCTTAGACTTTACACATAGGTGGGCAAGGTACCAAAGAAAATGCACGTAAGCGAGAGTAGAAAAACTTCAACATATTTTTACTCAAGTAAAAGTAAAAAGTAGCCGTCCAAGAAATTACTCAAGTAAAAGTGAAAAAAGTATTTGGTAAAAAGGTAGTATTTAAAAATTACATGATCAGATGGACTACAATGGAAAGTTAAGTGGAAATTTAGGTATTTTAAGGACTAAAATTACAATAATTCATATAAGCACTTTGAATTGCCCTGTTGCTGAAAATGTGCTGTGTAAATTAAATTACCTTACCTGACCTTACCTCTAGTAACAAAAATAAAATCAGGAAAAAGAGCATTTTTCCAAATCAGTTTCTTTCAATACAAAATCTTTGACAAAGACTGGAGGTGTGTGTCTGAGTCTGGTGCATTTTTGGTTAAAACATGTTTGTTTTTCACTCAGGAGTTGAGAATCCAGAAATTTTACTCAAGTAAAAACAGTGACACTTCATGATAAAATTACTCAAATAAAAGTAAAAAAAATACAGTGTACTCCTAAAAGTATATTTTTTAGAAAATCTATCTAGTTTCTACCGACTCTGACTTTACGAAAAGAGTCTTAAATATATAAAAATGTGGAAATCTTCTGTTTTTAAAGGTTCATTATGTTTGTTTCCAACACAATAAGGCTGATGAAAACAGGAATGGAGTTTTTAATCTTTCCTTCCTCTTAATCGCCAAGCTCTTGCATTGTTTACGGATCTTACTAGCCTTTTGGTTCTAGAGTTTATAGGTCTATGCACAATCTGGAGATTCCATAAGCCATTAGAGAGCCTTTGGTTTGCAGTCTCCTCTCTTGCAGAACCAGATCCCTGTAGGGTTAGGGAGGGGCACTTTCTCCCTACTTTAAGGAATAAGACCATCCCTTAGTTGTGCTGCTATAGGTCCAGTCCTCTGCAGACCCACCCATGAATCCGCCCTCCCCCAACTTCTTTCTCTTTTCTTTTTTCTTTTCTTTGCTGTGACTTTCTCACTTTCTCTCTTTGCTTTCTTTTGCAGCTGCAAACTTTGTAGCTGCTGTATTTTATGCTCCAAGTTCTCATTGTCATGTTGCATCAACAGCTTAGAACCACTGAAGTTGCTGCATAGCCACTTGCTTCACTAAATCTTTGGCCATCCATTAGATTCAGATCCATCAAACACAAATGAAGGCCATTTGGGGGACATAAGAGGAAACAAAATTACATGAACTTGTTTATTTCACTTTCCAGATCTGAATTAATCTCCTACAGGAAGTTGCTTTGGTCCTTCTTTTCCTTTACTGTTGTAATTAGTCACTGAGTCACTGACCTTTTCCTCTATTTTTTCAATTAACGGCTTTGGTTTTATAAAGTCAGCTGGGTTTAAAAAAAAACAACTTGTCATTTCAGAAAGTGGACTCTAACTCTAGTTAAGCTTGGGGAAACTTATTTATTTCCATTAAGGAACACCGTGCCTCTTTGACAAATGGATTTGGAGGACACACATAATTATTTTTTTGTAGAACCATTTCAGACAAAAGTATGTATTTCCTCTGTTTCTCACAGCTGATTTGGACTGGAGAGGCTTAAATTTGTCTTTTATTGTTGCTCAATTTGCCGCCATGTTTGTGGAGCTGAAACCTGCTCCTTATGTTACAACCATGCACAAGTAATTTAGTTGTTTTACCAGATCAGCGACTTGTTACGTGCATTAGCTAGTGCCCATTATGTCACCCAAACTGAAATATTTTCCACAAACTCGCAGAGGAATCTCCTGAACCATCTTTAGCTTCCACTCTACAGCAGCCTGGACTTTTCACAGCATGCTGCAGGCTGCCACAACCTCATTGTGTCCTCACATATCTGTTGGGTCTAATATTAGTCTGTTATAACATCAGGGCACCTTACATACCAAGCAACTACACAGTACAACCCCCAAAACTGAAAAATGTCTTTCGAGAGCTGCTAATTGTATTTACTAAATTAATCTTTGTCTGCTGACTGAACTTGATATTTTTCTAAATTGCCTGTAAACTCCCTGTTGCCCTCATGTTTCCTATTGCACAAGTTCACACTAATTAAGAATCAAACTATTTGTATTCGTGGAAGGTTTAGGTTTGAACTCATCTTTTAATTTTACAAAACATGTTTCTACCTAGTGAAAAATATATTAATATTTAAAAATGATGCAGCCAGAGTCCTGACTAGAATCTGACCGAGAAACGATGAGAGCTAAGGATTGGGGTCATGGTACAGAGGCTCTCCAACCTCAAAGACAGAGCTCAACACTAAAGATAAAGCATAAAAACATCAATGGAAACATGTAGAAATCTGTTCAGCAAATAGATTGTTGAGTTTGTTGAAAAAGGTTCCAATTTCACCCATAAAAATTAAAATATATATTTTTAAAAAATCCTAAAAGATGTCCCTTTGGATGGTTTTAATATCTTTTGAGAAATCTGTTTCATTCTCTTTAAAAAACACCAACTCCTTTGTTTACTTATATATATATGAATGAGTCGCATTTTTTCCAATGTTTCATTTAAGATTCATTCAGAAGAGAAGAAATAGCTGAAATCAGAGCAGAGGGCACACAGGGAGAGAGGGTTCAGTGTGTGTGTGTGTGTGTGTGTGTGGGCGTGC
This sequence comes from Poeciliopsis retropinna, assembly GCA_010277075.1. Lineage (NCBI taxonomy): Eukaryota > Metazoa > Chordata > Actinopteri > Cyprinodontiformes > Poeciliidae > Poeciliopsis > Poeciliopsis retropinna. The sequence goes on along the minus strand of VMRM01000013.1, from coordinate 19,664,704 downwards.
GTGGGCCTGTGTGTGTGTGTGTCTGAACAAGAGAGAAAAAGAGAGAGAGAGAGATGGGGAGTCTGACCGACTGACCTACAGTCTAATTATGTATCATTATCAGGAGACACAAACTGATCTAAATTACTGCAACAGCTCCCATTCACATAGATGGATTACAAAGAGCAGGCCAACACACTCACACACACCCACACGCATGCACGCAAACACACACACACACACACGCATGCACACATAATGTGGACCCCATTCAACACTTAAACAAATATAAATCATATGCCTTCTTCACAGAGAATTCCTGCGACCCCCAATCGTTCCTGCTTTGCTCCCACACAAATCAGGAGGAATGCATCCAGGTCCACAAAACGTCTATAATCTTGATGAATCATGCAAACATAAAGTTCAGCCATGTTTAGCTTACAATACATTTGTCATGGTGCATACCCTTTACCTGTTCTAGTGTTTTTATCAGAGAAATGCACAACATACAAATATAATAGCTGATCTTATCACCTACTATCTCACGTATTTCCATTTATAAATATGGTATTATTCTGAGAAACCTTCAATAAAAATGTGGTTGTTTCTCCTTTACAACTTTTAAACCCAGAATTATCCAGACTCATAAAATGTGCTCTCACAGCAGTCAGGCCAGCAAACAAATGCATTCAAATTCCAGCTGACCCAAGAATAGAAACAAAGCACACATAAAAAAAAATTGTGAAACTCTCATGAAAATGCATCTGGAAGGAAACCCATTGATCTGATTAACCTCTGTATAAAAATGCAACACATAAATATTTGATTATTTTCAAAATGGCTGCGCAAACAAGTAAAGAGATGAAAAATTTACATTTCTTAAAAGTATCATTTAGAACATTTTATTTTTTTTAACGCTCATTGTTCAAAAGTAGAAAGCAAAGCAAATCCCATGAGACTCAATCTTTCTAATTTCATAATAATTTTGATCACATGATCTACTGCAGTGTTGATGTCGCTCGCCAGGCTCAGAATTAATCTGCGTCTGATTATGCAATTCAGTTCAGTTCAATACAATTCAGTTCACTCCGAATGAGTTCAGTTGCATTCCAGGTCGTAAAATTTTCATCTCAACAGACATAAGAAAAACAAAACAATTTCTTCTCCTCCTCTAAGCAGTTCACTTCAGTCCATATTCATTCATTTTAATCCTAATCACTTCAAAAGAATCATAGCAAATGGATTCAAATATTGGTTCAGGTCCAGTTGATAAAATTACAGTATGGTGCAGTTTGATTCGATGATCCATACCTGGTCTTGTGAAACAAAAAAAGTTGCCTTCCTAACTTTTGATATCTAAAGGTTAAAGTCAAATTTAAGAACGGTTATAATTTACCTGCATTTTATGTTTCTGGGGGGAAAATGTGGCTCCTGAACTGTGAAGTGAAGAGACCGGGTGGATCGGGGACTTCCTGTGGTGTTGTTAACGTCTCCTTACGTTTGTAGAAATGTATATCAGATATTGCTCTGACCTATCAAACGCTTGCAATAAAACATTTCTGCTGTGCGCCAGGCCACTTTTTCACGGAACAGGAAGTCTGCCCTCAGCATTTGAAGGATTGTGTGCTATGCTTTTTCTCAGCCTGGTGTTGCACCTACGAGGTTCTGCTCTGATTACACATCGGCACCGTAAGCATCCATTGAAGAGAATATCTACTGAATTAGTAAAGGTGCATCCATCCATCCAGAGCGACAGTGGTTGGCAGAGCCACTGCTGAAGTATAATGATCGACTGTTCTGACAGGTTAAACGTCTCCAATGTTTCATCAGGCTTCTCCTTTAAACTGCAGATAAACTAAGCAAATTAATGCTGGTAAATGGGTTAATACTTATTTATTTAGTTGTGCCTAATAGGAGGTTTTTCCAGTTGCATCATCATTTCATCTGAACATTTTTGTGGATATTAGTTATTTTTCTCAAATTTTAAAGAATGTATTTTTTTTATTGTAGCTAATTCATATTTCTCTTTTTCTTTTATTTCCATATTTTTTATGTTGCTTGTGTACTTTTAAAATCTAAAGAAAGGCTTGTTATGTCCGATAAGTTTGTTTCAGGTGTGAAGCTTATGGCGCTGTTAAGTCCACTTTGCGGTCAGCTGACACACAACACACAACCCCTGCTTGTCCAACCTTTTGATTTAAAAGCTTTTAGATTCCTAAATAACCCAAAACTTGTATGCTGTTGCATATTTTAATATTTTTTATATAGAAACATAACATACAAGATTTATTAGGATTTTTTATTAGATATTTTTGCTGTATAAATACCAAGAAAACTGTATTGTTACCATTATGACCTATTCTCAGGGGGGGACAAGTTGTTAGTCTTAGTTCCATGAACTTGAATACATATTTGAAAAATAAAATACGTTATTACTACTACTACTACTACTACTACTACTACTACTAATAATAATAATAATAATAATAATAATAATAAGTGACTTCTATGACTATTTTTTACTTCTGCGTCAGTAATTTTATTTTTGAAATAAAGCTTGAGTAAAATTTTGGCCATTTCTGTTGCCCAGTAATTATTTTATAGAATAAAAAAAAGAATCCAAAAATGCACCAGATACCGACACTTAATGTTAAATTAAGACTTCTTGTTTGTACACAAATTTAATTGTTTTCTTTATATTTTCTGTCTGCTGAACCTTCTGTGTCTTATTAAGCTCAATGTATCAATATTGTCACTGGTTGTACTTTTCTCTGTTGCACCTTATAGATTTCATACTGTAAGCATTGGATTCAAACACTTACAGTATTTGAGTCCAATATTTAATGTTTCACAACATTCAATCGTTTATGTTGTGAAAAAAATTAAGTTGGAAGTATGTTTCTTCTGCCATAATTTATTGTTTTAAAATTACAAAATCTATTTGTGTTAAATTTTTTTTAATATTTGTTTTTTCAAAGATCCAATTATACTGTTTTCTCTCAGATTACAAAGTTTTCACAAATTTATTCAGACGTTTAGATCAGTTAATCTGTCCTTGAGAAATCTTTTGACCAAGTTTTAAACTTTTACTGGAATGATTTTTTTTTGGACTGATACTTTTACTTTAGCTTGATTTAAATTTGCTGAAGTAATGCTATACTTACCTGAATACAACTTTTTAGCTTCTCTACCCACCTCTGCCCATGCTCTCCTCTCATTGAAACATTTTGTAACTGATGCATTTTACAGAAAAATAGGCTCAGCATCCAGAGGTGAACAGAACCTGCAGGGGTTCAGAAATAAATCTGGCAGTGCCCTGCAGAAAAGCAGCACTTTGCCTGAAGCTCCACGTATCTGCATCAACAGCACCAGCCAGAGGTTGTGCAATGGCACTGATGCACCCCAACTGTACCAGCCTGGTGAAAATATCCGCTTTTTTCAAACTCGCTTTGACCCAGCAGTCGTTTCTTCTGGATGAACGGCAGGTTGATTTCAAGGTTTTCATTTATTCTAGGGTATTTATTTAAATCTGTGTGCATACTTTTAAGAAACTTGAATAGTGTTATTTTGGGTATAATAATAATTTGCTTTTATTGAACTGTTATACCTTTTGGTAAAATTGTGCTGTTTTATAAGTGAGATTTAAGGTGAATTGAATGGCTTAGTTGCTGGTTTATCCCGTGATCAACAATGTTGTCTTCATTTAATATGCAGGATTATCTTAATTTACTTAAACGGCTTTTTTAAATACAGTTAAATAATCGGAAAATCAACCCAAAAAAAAGCGTGTAAGTACGTGGGGGGGGGGGGGGAACAGACAAACAAACGTGAATAGTCTGCTTTTTACTCCGCAGCTTAGAATAAATTATAGAGGAAGGCGAATAAAGAGAAGTTGCGTGTTTGGAGGCACCGCAGGCTGAGACGCGCAGGGTCAGCCACAGGGTGAGCGCAGCCCAGAGGATTCAACTATTTAATTATTTTTGTTATTGTGGACCGAAAAAGTACATCCAAACCGCACATTTGAACAAACCTTTTACATTCTCATACTTACTTTGTGTCTCTGCTGCGTTTTACTGTGTGAATTTGGTTTTTCCACATGTCTATATGAATAAAAAAATGTCACTCTGTGTTACGGGTCAGAAGGTTAACAAAGATTTCTTACATGTAAAAATTTTAAAAATTTTAAAAAAGAATACATAATAAAATAGTTGTAATAATTTAGATTTTATTTCAGGCGTTGTCTTAACTTGTCTGCTGTTATTTAATCAACACTTTTAATTATTTAGTTGAAAGACATTACCTAACAACAGCAGATATTATTGTATTTTTTGTGAGGTGGGGGGTCATTTCTACTGCTTTACCTTAAAGGAAGTCAAATAAAAAAATACTCAAACTATCATAAACCTATAAAAAACTATTTTGTAAACCCAAATGGCTCTGAAATGGCGCAGAAATATATTATTAGTTGTAAATATTCGACGGGAGTAAGTTAACCGGAACCGTTGATATGTAATCAAAAATATGGTCATTAACAAAATAAGTCAAATAAATCAGAATAAAATTTTAATTCGGTGCCAAAATGGCTGATATTAGTTGTTGGACTAAATTGTTTTGAGTTCTTTTTATCTCCGTCCGGTTTAAATCATCTTGGTGTGACGCATCACCAGCAAGACTTTCATCTTTTATTATCATTGATAAAAAAATATCGCCAGTACCCTGACAAAATGAGAGCAGCCTTAAGCAAATCAGAAATCTCAAACTCACACCACCTATTTAGATATTTTTCAAATACATAACAGTCTATTTTAGTCTATATGTATTGAAGGAAAACATATTTCAGCCAATTCACAAACTCTTTGATTCAGCTGAAATATTAAACTCATTAAAAAGAACCTAAACAGAGAAATGAAACACTTCCTCATGAACTTCGTGTCTTGGAGTAAATGCATTCATTTTTATCAATCACAGCCTCATTTTTGATTCAGCAGATTCTGCCGCGTGAGTAAATGCTGGCTGACGGGCGCGCGGTTGTGCGCATGTGCCAGCAGGCCTACTTAGCAGGCCTATTGACATTAAAGACAAGTGGGTTATACAGAGCCTGGAAATGGGGCCCGATGAGGGGGGTCAGTCCGCCAGTGGTTCATGTAGCCGAGAGCCAGCCCCACTACCTCTCTCTCTCTCTCTCTCTCCCCCTCTCTCTCTCCCTCTCTCTCTCTCTCATGTAGCCAGGCGGACTCTACCGTCAGTCAGTCTCTGAGGGGTGACCCAGGATCTGCCCAGCCTTCTCCCTCCTGGCTGACAGCTGACAGCTGACTGACGGAAATGAGCCGTAGAGGAGAACAGGAGGAAGAGCCGAAGTGTGTTTTCCTGTGAAGAGGGGAGGAAAGGGTCTGCGGTATTGCTTCGCGGAGAGGAGAAGACGAAGAAGAACGATGTCCTAACTAGGGGAGCTGTTTCAGCAGCAGAGAGCGGCCTGCAGGCCCGGTGAGTGTTGCAGGAATACCGAGAGTGTGAGCGGGGGGTATTCCCTGCTGGGAATATTATCCAGGATGCAAACATTTGCACGGAGGGAATATTAAACTTCACGTTCCCTCTGCAGCATCTCTCGGGCCTCTGTGCGTGTGTGTGTGTGTGTGTGTAGGGGTGTGTGTGCGTGCGTGTGTGTGTGTGTGTGTGTGTTTGTTTTCGCGCCGGAGTGCGCGACAGTGAGCAGGACTATGAGTCTGGTGTCAGGCTACCCTCACCACCCGATCATGCACCACCACGACAGCCACCACTATTCGCTGCACGCGGCGGCGGCGGCCGGACGGTGCCACGAGGACACCGGGGCGCCTCCGTACTTCACGAGCTGGCTGATCAGCCACGCGGACATGTCGCCCACAGAGTACAGCCTCGCCCCGGGCTACAGCCCGGAGTACCACACCAACAGCGGGGGAGACTCCTCCGGCGGCCTGGACGCGCGCCACCACCACCACTACGGACCCGGGAACCATCTGATCCCTGGGCCCGGCAGCATCTCTATGAACGGAGCCACGGTCGGCATGCACCACCACCACCACGCACACCCACGCACCATAAAGCGGAGACCCACCGCAAATCGCAAGGAGAGGCGACGGACCCAAAGCATCAATTCGGCCTTCGCTGAGCTCAGGGAGTGCATCCCCAACGTCCCGGCCGACACCAAGCTGTCCAAGATCAAGACTCTGCGGCTGGCCACCAGCTACATCTCCTACCTGATGGACATCCTGGACAAGGACGGCCAGCACGGAGACACGCAGGCGTTTAAAGCCGAGCTGAAAAAGACGGAGGCTCGGGAGGAACGCAGGAAAAGAGAGGCGGTAAGGAACCGCAGGGTCACCATTAACACACATTCAACACACCGCTTTCATGTCACGACGAAAACACACACAGTCTGAGATTTCAGGTTGCCTAATGTCGCCATTGGTGAAACTATCAGAAAACATAAGCTGACTAAATACACCACAAGCAGGAAATAACGTGACGAAATAACGAGAGTAAAAAACTAGTATGTCTGCTGAAAGCGCCGAGGAGGAGGCCTGCAGAAGCAGATCGGCTCTGCGCGTCCCGCTGCTCCGCGCAGTGATTTATTCTCCAGACACGAGTCATGACCTGAATTCACAGCCAGTCTCTGGGCAGAGAAGATGTTAGATAGTTGTTTTACACGGTTCCACGCTCATTTGGCCCCGTTAGTCGTGTCGTGAATGTTTTATCTCAACAAGATTGATGACTTAAGTTCGCAGTGGAAAATCCTTTAAAAGTCCTCTCCTCTGCAGGGCTGCAGGAGGAGAGGAGAAACGCCAGGCAGAGACGCTGCTGGAAAGCCTACGATTTAGCAAATTCTTGCAACAACGAGAGATAAAGACAGACCACAACCTGTGCAAAACAAAACAAACACAAGAAGGCGAAATTTTGTGGACCAATTATACTGGAAATAAATAAATAAATACAACTAGCTAGGTTACATTACCTACCTGTGTGTGAAATGATTATTATATAATTTAGGGTACTAGGTTACGATAATCAACCAGTTAAAATGATAATTAACATCTTAAAATATATCATTTGTAAATCAATTTTAAATACAAATGCGACTTTTATCCACGTTCACAGAAACTCTCCAGTTTATTAATTCATCCTCCCAGCTGAGCTGGATTATCAAAACAGTTTGCATGACTGAAACACTCATTCACTTCATTTTGCAGCGTTTCAGTTCTTAAGCACATCAAGCGCAAACAGGAGCGAAGGAAATCCCTATAAGCGCAACAACAGACGGTCAGTTATTGGCGCGTTTACGTGCGGTAGGAATTTAAATCGCCGGTGAGGAGAAAGTAAACAGTGGGAGGAAAAGCTCGTGTTTGCACGTGTCTTCAAATGTGCGCTGTGCTCGATCAGCTTGGATTACTTTACTGACAATTCAATCAAAAAAGGAAACAGAACGGGAGCATTAATGACAACAGAAATGACTGATCCATTACTTATTCATACTTTTATTATGCCGTGAAAACAGAACGCAAATTTTGATATGTAGCCATTATTTAGAGACTCCTAATTGGCGTTAAGTACAAAACTATACAAATAAATTGTACTTTTACGTTACATTCGCAGAATTTAATATTTTAAAAATTATAGTGAAAAATATAAAAGAAATTTAAAAAGAACAGAAGCATTTCCGCCATGTGGCTAAATGCAAAACAAAATAAATCTTTAAATCTCTCCGCCTATATTAAGATAAATGAAGCTAGCAAATAACATAAAATAAAGAATGTGCAATATAATCTGAATAAACTGTACACCAGAATTATACGGGAATATTATTGCTGTTATGCAATGTGTTTATGTATTACATTTACGCGTGAATCTGAAAAAAGATGCAATGAATTCACAAATTAAAATAAAAAGTAGCTTCATAAAATAAAATTAAAGCTTAGAACAAAAAGAACAAAAATATTTCCCTGTAGCATTATACAGAATAAATGAAATACAAATATGTAGAAGCATCAACGTACAATAAAGCAATAAAAAATCTGTATAAAACTATATTCTTACGTTATGTTGCTAAACACCGGGAATGCATAAATGAAATAGAATAACTCTGAACATTGACAGAAATACCCATGTAAATAAAATACAGCTCAAAAACTAATGAGTAAAATAAAATAAAATAAAAATAAAGCCCACCTCTTCCATGTTTGTATTCCTTGCAAGAAAGAGAACAATGTGTAAATGTATGGTATGTATTAAGCCTGAACGGGGCGGTGGTGGGGGGTGAATCGGTGGCCTTTCTCAGACTTCATGGAGCCAACGGAGGCCAGCTTCAGCCATTATGACCCGCTTTTATTATAGCAGCATTTCTGATGGAGTCATACTTCCAGCGGCTGCATTGTCTTCACATGCAGTTCCACTGTTTGTCCCATAGTGAAATTAGAATGGCACTTTCAGATGCATGTCTATGCACGGCGTCGATCTGCGTGTTGGCAGCAGCCGCTCATATAATCCATACATTTTAAAACAGTCCTCTGTGATCGCTGACCAAACTTCAGAACGACGTTTTTATTTACGAGACGCAGCGAAGCGTCATGACGCCAACTCTGCCGGTTTTATCTGAGGAGGAATGCATCAGCTGCAGCACACCTTCCCTCGGCCCACAATGCATCAGAGCTGCGCGGCAGAGACGTTATGCGTCCAAACAAACAAAACTACACGGAGCAGGCCAGAGCGGAATAATTATTTCCTGCTTGATGTGTATAGGAAGTGTGGTGCGTAATGGAAGCCAGGGCGCATTTCTCCCTTCCACTTGGAGCTGCATTCGCTGCAGGAGGCTGGAGGTTTCATTACGATTGATTCACGTCTTCATTAGATTGTATCTTCCTAAAACACAAGCATGAAACATAAACCAACGAGCTGCAGTGTTGTTGCTCAAAAATCCAGGAGAAATTATTATTAGGAATGATCACACAATTGGTTGGACTTAAGCCGCATTTTTGTGTCAACAAGTGGAAGTTCAAATTAGGTCACACGGTTTGGATGTATTTTTAAAAAAATTATATCCATTTATTTTGATGACGCATTTCTTCACTTTCTTGTCTCTTTCTTGTCTCTAAACATATCGTTTAAGCAGTGGGCATTTGTCGCATCCTTTATCGTGATTAATTTCTTGTCATGATAAGAATTTTGATTTATCGTTGTCGCAATAAATTCAAGTTGATGTAAAAAAAAAACAGGAATTTTTTAAAAAACAATTTTAACAATTTTCTCCACTGTTTATTCAAAGAAAATATAAATAAATTTGAAAATATGATTAAATGCGGTTTCTGTGTGCAGTTTAGTGTTATTGCTGTGTCATGCGAGAAAAAGAAGTAATAAACAATTTTTATCACGTTTATCGTTATCACAATAGTACCACAAAATATCGTGATAGCACTTTAAGTCCAAATCGCCTATGATAATACACCCCAGAGGCTTTCGGTTTCAAAATGCATCCGTATTTTTATTCTGGGAATGCATTTACATTTATCTAAAAAAATAAACATTAAAAAAATGGAACATCAAACCTATGATAAAAAAACAATATTAGGCCTAATTGCGCTTGACAAGATGAATTCAGAAGGTTATTTTTAATCCTCCTGGGTAATATGTGTAGCTTTAATCTGGTGTGCCAGTGGAGATGTGGCTGTGGTTTCAGATTTAGGGATGTAAACAAGGTCTGGACAGAAACCACACCTCCCAGTTACATGTTGGGATTTATTTAACAGGGACTGAGTTACTGAAGTTATGACGTGTTTTATTAAAAAGCTACATAAGATACTGTTTTTGAAAAGTTATTTTTTATCGTATTATACTGAGAGAAAAAAAAATCTTCAACTTTAGTTTTCTGAAGAATATTCTTTGCAGAGTAAGAAAATTTACGGAGTACGAAGGAGTTTTGGTATTCAGATGAACTACAAAATTCCGCGACCTGTGGATACAAATTAACAAATTATATATTAATTTATAATTTATAAATCGTTTTTAAAAAAACGACTATATATATATATTATATATATTATATATATATATATATATATATATATATATATATATATATATATATATATATATATATATATATATATATATATATATTATATATATATATATATATATATAATATATTTATATATATGACTAAATCAGACTTGTCTCTACAAAATGAGGGCAAAGAATGCTTAATAAAATTGTATATATATATATATATATATATATATATATATATATATATATATATATATATATATATATATATATATATATATATATATTTAATGTTGTTTCTAAGTTATTTAAGTGCCCAAAGGTCTGTATTATCATTATTATTATCATTGTTTAATATAATATAATAATATAATAATTTATATATATATATATATATATATATATATATAGAGAGAGAGAGAGAGAGCGGTGTTGTTGCTCAATTTTATATTTTAAAAAGGAATGGGATTGGAGGGACAGGGATGATTTTTGTGTCTTGAATAATTTTGGTTGATTTATCAGTTAATGTTAGGAAGATTGATTTTAAATCACGCATAAACAGAAACACTCACGCTCCACTTTGAATGAAGCTATTGGCCGCCTGTCATTCTCTCCGAATGGAACATTTTTGAGAATCTGTCCACATCTGGTGTGTTTGTCTGACAACCTATTAAAAGTTTCCTCGCAGCGTGCTGCTAAATTACATTAAATTAGGTTTGAAAAAAAAAAAAGAAACGCTGGATTTTATGTTGTTAAAAAAAGTGCAGATAGGAAAGAAACTCTGTGTACTTGTTGTCAGCATGCTGATTATTATTCACCCTACCTCCCTGCGCAGCAGGCTGGATCTGCGGCATCCCGTGCAGGGATTTATCCGAGCTGCGATGGAACCGACGTGTCGTTTTCTGCTGGCTGATGTCTGGTGGACTGAGTGGGTGTAGCTACTGTGCCGACCAGAGGTTTACCGCTGCAAGGGTGGGGGACGTTGTTTTGGGGCTGCAGTGGGGGTTCAATCCAGGATAAACGCTCTAAAGGCGGTTCTGGAATATGAATGCATTCATATTCCACATCATCATCGCCTACAAATAGCATATCTAACGCCATCCATCCATCCGTTCAGTGCCAGCTTTGCAAAACGCCCTGCAGTCACATCGGTAGCCGATGCGTTTATGGATTGATTAATTTTTGTGTTGCTATCAGTTAACTTTTTTTTTTTTTTTTAATTTTACCAACATTTTACTCCTGACTGGAAAACATATTAACGTCTTGGAGTGGCCCGATCAGAGTCTTACTTGAATCTTTAGAAGGAGTCAAAGATTAGGGTAATGGCCAAGAGTCTTTCAGCTAATCACTAATAGTAAATCAATAAAACAAGTTTGATTGTGTCTTGAACAGCGTTTTTTTGTTTGTTTGTTTATTTTTTTTTTATGGTCTTTGGTTCACTGGTTGTGAGAGAGGAGGGAGACATGCGGCCAAGGTCAACGGGCTGGGACTCGAACCCGGGACAGCGGGGCCTCTACATTTAGGCCTTTATATATGGGTCACGGGTCACGCGCTTTACTCTGCGTCACCACTTGCCCTCTATTTATTTATTTGTTTGTTTGTTTTTAAGAAAAATACAAATATCAGCTGAGTCAGGTGGAAATTACCTGGTAGAAGCAAACATAAAATCAATCAATCGATATGAGGTTTATTTATATGATACATCATCCCTGTTTTAAATAAATTAATAAATTGTTTGCTGTGATTCCAAAACTATTTTCCAACAATTATTGAAATGGGTGTAAATGATCTTCGACCTGCTGTGTTTTACTAAATTGTATAAAAAAATATTTTCTTTTTAAAATTATTTTTATTTTACGTTATTTTATTTAAGATATGCATGTCTCCTTTCCTACAATGAAAACAGAGAATAAAGCTTCAACTTAAAAGTAAACTTAAATTAATCAAATTAATGTTGAATAACACAACAACTTTAACTTAAATTGTTACTTGGATAAACTTCATTTGATTAGTTCTAACAAATGAACTTTAAAAAAAAAAAAGTTGCATCAACTGCTTTAATTTTTCAGTGTATCAGAAAAAAAACAAAAGCTAACTTCTTGGTTATGTAAAGATGTCCTGACTATTACTGCAATTACTATTTAAAAAAGAAAATAAAAATAATAAGAATAAGAATAACATGTGAAATGTCTGCAGGTGGAGATCCCTAAAGCAGCCTCCTCGTCTTCGTCCTCCTCATCGGTAGGAGATAAGAAGAGCAAAGGTCGGACAGGATGGCCTCAGCATGTCTGGGCTCTGGAACTCAAACAGTAGTGACCCCTCCACTCCCACTCCCACTCCTAAATTTGACCCCCGGGTTTTTGATGGACAGAGCGGCCGCCGTGCCTCTGCACACTCGGGCTCCCCACAGCGGCGGGGCCGGATGGACGCTGCAGCCGGTCGGCCTGCTGCTCGGCCACGGTCTCGGTTGAAGAAGAAGTGACGAGTCCCCAGGAAGGAGCCTGGGTGTCGGCTGAAGTCCATCCAGACAGGCACAGACGGAGTTACGTCCCCTGGCATCCTTCTGAACAAACCAAACCATCCCCACCCCAAACACACACATTTACATGCATTTGTTTACCAATGTGTCTGCGTAGTTGACCACACAAATGGGGAATTGTGTGTTTTATTTAAGGGAATATATTTATGTTTAATGTGGCCATTAAACGGGTGTCTGCAGGAACTCTCACTCGGATGTATGTGAACACATCTCTCTCTCTCCTATTGCAGTTTTAGGTTGTAAACGTAGTGCCGTCATGCCACTGACAAAGTGTCTGTGTTTTTATGTGAAAACGTGCTGGGAGTCCAAATAATGCTTGTTGTGGGATGTAAACAATGTTGTGAAAAGAATAAAAGCACCACTTGGTGAAATGGTGGCTGGTTCAAACTGAGCTCATCTCTGCCTCTCACTCAGCAGTATCAGTTTCTTATGATCACTCTGCATCATCTTAGTTTTAATCTCTGCAACTCTTGATAGACTTTTATGTAGATTGAATAAAATGATGTAAAATAATCATTTTAGCAATCATTTTGTCGAACAGCAAAGTTGTTGAATTTTCTTTTTTTGTGAAAGTCTAGTTCAGCTTCCAGATGTGCATCAGCTTTGTAGGATTGAAGTATTTGTAACAGATCAGCTTTAAATTAATGAGAAATACGTGAGGCGCACATTAACAGATGAATTTATGTCCCAAGTCTTTGTGTAATTGTGAGTTACAGCTGAGTGTGTTGTCTGTTAGAGCACAGATGTTCATTATGTGTCCTAAAAGAAAACAAAATGAACTCAGTAACAATTTCCCTGCGGCTAAATGCTGCATGTCAAAGTGACCCAGGTTTAACCATCACATTCCCAAATGTGAGAGTGAGTAAATAACTCGACTAATTGCAAATTTGTTTGAAAAAAAAACCAAAACGTTTAAAAATCTGCAAATTGGGTTAAATTTTTTACCTGAACTTGTTTACCTAAAATTTGTTTGTTTTGTGCATTTAAGGATAAAAATGTGGAAAAATACATAAAATATATCCTGTTGTGGAGGAACAGCAAAAATCAAAAGTATTAAAAAAAAATAATAATAAAAAAACAACAAATTTTGGGGGGGAATTTAAAGCCTATCAAAATGTCAACAACAGTTGTTTTCACTTAATGTTTGATTCATTGAGGCAGACGTTTGGGTTTTCAGATGCCATGTGTGAATGAAGCAGACATGTGGTTACAGCAAAATGGAAAATAATAGACTCTGATTAAAACTACTTTCGAGAATGCAGTGAGGATAGCTTGCTGATCCACGGTGCAGTCGTTACTGACCTGGCTGTGTTTCGCATCTCTTGCTCTCACTCCAGATGTTTACGTGAAACCTGGAATTATAATGAGTTTGGAGGTTAAGGCAAATAATGATATTAATAAAAATAGCGTTTAAACCAAATACAAAATTTAAAGGTTGTTGAGAAGCTTAATGAGTGTCGAGCTCAGAAAAGATTAATTAGGCTTCGGAACCTCGGCTTCATCACTAAACGTGTTGCTCATTATTTGAGGCATTGGGTTTTATAAACAACGTCCTAGAAGGTAATTAGCGGCATAATGAGGTTTAGTAGTTTTGTGTTTTTGTGTCTCCAGAACACTGGAAATCTTTAGATAATTTGGGACTTCCATAGATGTGGATTTTAGTTATTGTAAATGTCGATGAATAATTTATTATTTTGTGTTCACAACCTGTATTTATGCATCTGACTGCATGAGCCGAAGGAGGGCTTGGATACATTTTTAATCACTCAGTCACATGATCATGTGAAGACATTTCCTTGATTTCTACCTGATTGATGCCAATACTGTAAAACAGACCATTCCATTGACATAATATATAATTGAAAAATCTCTCGTATGGATGGGTTGGTAGTTTGGAGGCTCAGTGGGAAGAGTAGCCAATATTGTTAATTTGATTCCAGTTTCCCCCCAGTGTCACATCATTGGGCAAAACACTGAATACTGACAATATGGATGAGAGTTTGAGACTCCCGCTGGGTAAATAAATGTGACTTTCTGTTTTTGCAGCTTTGAAGCTCTAAATGAGTTTAATCTATTTACATTTTCTGTCATAATTTTGATTCATTCATTCCTGAAATCAAAAGAATTTCAATGCATCTGACTATGATAAGCAACTTGGGTCAGAAAAAGAGAGATGGATTCAGTTGTATACAACTCATAAACATAATATTAATCAAACATAGCTGTGAGAACTTAAAGTTAATATTTTACTCAATTAGCCAAGATAAGTTAGCACCTTCTCAACCTGCACTGAATCAGACCTGGAAAGGTTAGTTCTGATGTTGTAGGAATTTAAATGACTGTGGTTTAAGCTCAGTCGCGCATATTCATACAAACTGCTCGGGGATTTGGGGTTAATTGTCTTGCACATAAGTGTCATCATCTTGATACAGAGTTCAACCCACAACTTGCCAAAGCAACACAAGGATTTCTTCACATTGAACACTTGCTCTAAGACGATGGAAGCTAACAGCTAATCAGATATGCAATAATTAACAGGCTGCAATTTATTCTGTTTGGTTCTAGTTTGTTCAGCTTAACTGCGTCTGTTTCCATGTGGAGTTGGCTGACTCCTGTTGTATCAATCCACCAGACTTCATCAGATTTACAGATTTACAGGGAAGAACTGAGTAAAACTGGGATTTTGCCTCATTTTTTTTGCACCGAAGGAAAGTGTGTGTCTGTGCTTTCTAGGTCTGGAAATTATCCTTTTCAACTCACGATCACCTGATATGCCAAATCCGTTGATGAGGCAGAATGCTGCTGGTCATGCATCTCTTCAAGACCTTGGAGAGTTACGTCTGATCAAACTGAGCTTATTTGTTGTTTCAGCTTTTTGCTGTTTTCCGCTCATGTGGGATCATTAATAAAACTTTTTGTGGATGCTGGAGCAAATCAGTCAAAGCAATCAGCTTCATATAAACAAAGGTGCAGTAAATGTTTACCAAAAACTTAAAGGGGTGTTTTGTATTCTTTCTTGTTTTTATTGATGCAGTTGAAGGGTTTTAATTCATTTAACTGTACATGCAATAATATGCATGTATAATGTGCAGGTATAGTCTATGAAACAAATACATTTTTAAACATTTCTTATGATGTTCCACTTTGACAAAACCCATAAACCTGTGACTTTAACACCTACGTTGTCTAAGATGGACAGTAGTCACAGATTTGTTTGGACTGAAATCTCCAAATAAGTAAACTTCACATTGTGAAAGTATTAGCTGAGCTATATAAGACAAACTTATGTAATTACATAAATTTCATTTGTCTTGTTCCCTGCTGAGCTCCAGTATCTGAAACAGACATCAGCTGGCTGCTATGATTATTCTTTATCTCGCGTCCTGGTAGGTATGTTAATGGCTCAAAATCAACAACAAACATTCACACACAAACGCACACAAACACACATACAGAGAGAGAGAGAGAGAAAAAGGGAGAGAGAGAGAGTGGATCTTGAAAGTACTTTTCTCATCCTGACATCCAATGGCCACGGTTTTGCCTGGGGAAAAGACCAGGGAGCAGCTAATTTTTGAAAGAGCTGGCGTCAGACAGAGATGACCCTGTGAAGATGGGAACACACACACACACACACACACACACACACACACAGACAGACAGATTGTTGTAAGAAGCTGCAATTATTTGGTTCAGCTGTGAACAACCATCAAATAAATTAGAGCTTTAGAAGAATGTTTTAAATGAATCACTTCTGATGAGCTATAGTTCATTTTTAATGGTTCTTTTATTACTGTAGTGGCTGTGACTCAGTAGTTATTTGAACCCGTCACCCTCCAACTGATCCTGACCCTCTATGTGACCCCATCATTATTTTACATATTTATGAATGAGTCCATTAGATCGACTTCAATGGATTAAAACTGAGTTATGTAACATGAATATTCTAATCTGATTCAGCTCAATCCGAATGAAACTGTAATCAGAATGAGTCCAATGGAGTGCAATGGGATTTATTTCCGTTACTAATCTGGTTTATTGGTGATAAAAGTTTGATTGGATGAATTAATTTAGAGCTGCTGAATTGGCTATCTTATGATTTATGCAATGCAATTGTATTACTGACGATTAGACAGGCATATTCTGCCGCTTAAAGAAACCCACTGCGCATGTCTTGGAGCGCCACGTGCCATGAAAGGTGGCGGCTGTTACAGAAACACGTAATTGGTAAGTCACGTTATTGCTTGGATTTTAATCCGTGCGTTTTGCATCCAGTGAAAACAAACCTATTAAATAAACTGGACAGCATTCTGTGAGTTTAGTGATATTTCCGCAGTTGGGGTCTTGACTGGTCTTGAAATAAAATCCCAAGTCCTCAGAGACCGAGACTGAGACAAGACGGTCTAGAGACCGGTCTTGGTCTCCAGTACCACAGCACTGAGAAGCTGAATGCTGTAGCTCCATGTTTGGTTCTTGTTTCGGGTATAGAGCAGAACCAGAACCAGAAGACTTGAGTGGTTCTGAAGGTTGAGCTCCTATATCTTCCTGAAAAGTTACTTCCAAGTCAGTTTTACCTTATTTCTAGTGTTTGAGGATATTTCCATAAAAATAATATATTGGGAAGATTTTGTATTTTTTGAAGTGTGTCATGCTAGAAGTTAACCGTCTAGGCATGTTCAGAGCTGGAAAAGACAGTTTAATGGGGAAATTATTATAATTTTTTTCTTTCTTCAGTACTTATATGTTGAAATCTACAGAACAGTTATACACCAAACACTCCTCCGGTATACCTGCTGGTCTTTAACTGCAGTGGACGAGCAAACATGATAGATGACTGAGGCCTGAATGGAGTTTTTTCTCTGTGATCCGACTAAAACATCTGGTAGCCATTAGCTCATGGAGACCCCTCCCTTTAGCGCTCCTCTGCTCCACACCGCCTTGACTCATTTTCTCCACCAGGGGGCCCCATTTGTACCTATAAGCCGTTTTATCGCTCAGATTTAAAAATTACATAACTGACCAGTTCATCTGTAAACATGTACATTATATTATACTTCCATGGTTCTGATGGTGTTGATTAAAGAAATTAAAGTCTTACAAATTACTGTATATTCAGGAAATGAATATATACAGAAAGAATAAAATATCTGGGATGATTTTCAAACAAACCTCCAGTTTTGTCTCTTTAACTGCTAACTGTGTCACCATGGCATTATTAAAATTCATAGAACAAGAATGACTGGCATAACAGTCAGGAGGAAATCTGCAACATCAGTTCTTTAATAAATGTGTGTGAGGTCCTGTATAAAATCAGGAATTTTATCAGTTTATTGGTATGAAGAACACAAATAAGTGTTAACAGCAAAGCCAAGAGGAAAAAACAGCTGCAAACATCACACCAATGTGAACGTTGCTACCTGTCGATGTGGCAAAGCGAAGAAGAATGCAGTTGCGTTGGAAACGTTAAACACAATCTTATTGGGAAAAGGGAAAGCCAAATACGTTCAAGCCTAGGTCTGACTGTGAAATGAAACTGAAGAATAAAAATCAAACATGCTGAATATTAAAGATTTTTGCAAGTTTAGTTAAAAAAAGAAAAAGGAAAAAAAAAAGCTTAACATAAACATATAAATGTTTGGCTGGCCAGAAAAACAAGCTGTTGATATAACCTAAATGAAAAGTTGCCTTTGATTGAATGACAGGACTTCTTGAACTTTATAAAGGTTTTTGGTGTCTCTTCTGCTGAATAAACTCCAATGCACGGTGTTGGAGGGATGTTGGTTGGGTTTGTTTGTTAGATCATATATAGACTCATTTGATGATCAAATAAAAAACATTCTTAGATATGCAACTGTAATCAATACATTTCTGACCACAATAATACCGTGGTTCTTACTTTGGCAACAAAATACTTCTGAGTCTGTGTGCAGAAAGATGTTAGCAGTAGATTCACCAGATTTTATGGTTGGGTCTGTAGGCTGAGCTGTTGTCCTCCAAACATCATATTAACATGCATCAGTTGTTGCCCAGGAGGCATATTATATAAAATTCACATTTAGCATGTTTTTGCACTTTCATTTGGATTTCTGCTGCTTCTAAAAATGGCTTAAGCACTTAAAAAAAAAAACATTCATCCATTTTTTTGACAATGAATTAAAGCTTTTAGTTATGTGAAAAATTATCCGTTTCAGCAACGTTCTGAATGTAACATCACAAATCAGCAGGTGCTGCCCCTCACCTAGTAATCCCAATGAAGCCCTGCCTGCCTAGCCACCCAAGCTGAGCATCAGCACACTGTACAATGGCTGCTGGAAAAGTTTTGTTGTTGACTTACTGTTAGAATGGCCCTTAGAGGATGGACTAAGTGGGGGTCTTGAGGCAGAGAAACGGTGCAGACTTTATTTATTCTTTATTCACTCACATTTAACACAGACAACCCTGCTTACAATGGCCTAATGCCTCAGCAACAACCCACCTGCAATGTGGCTAGCATGCAGCCTTTTAGATCCCTGGCTGCTCCAATTAACAAACCCATTAAGAAACAGGGTAAAACAAAATACATACACACAAAAACAACCAAATCTTCAGAATAATATTAGCAAACACTATTCATTTTTAAGCAAACATTTAATTTCTAAAAAGACATTTCTATAAATATAAATCCAACATTAAACTTCTAAAGTGCACAGTTCTATTGCTTCCCCTCTTCCATCTGCATTTGGTCTCTTCAGGAACCTTTAAAAGATGCTCTGGTCCCTGGGGAACCTTTTATCCTGAACACCCTGCAGAGGAAGAGACAGAGATAAACCACATCTACAGAAAACATTTCAGTGCATTTCAAACAGTCACAATTCTTATATCCATTTGTTTGTTTTATTTCAACATGACAGTTCCAACTGAGATGCCACTGCAGAAAAACACACAATCAATAAAATACTTCAATCTGTTTGTACCTGTTTCTTTTATCACTCAAGCAAAGTAATGAAGACCTTCATTACACTTACCATTCAAAAACCACTTGCTGCATTCTTGTTGGTTGTCCTGTAGGCTTCATTTCTGCTTTTGAAAGATGTATGGCTGTATTATTGCACATCTGTTTGCAGCCATTTTCACCTGGGAGTGAAAACATTGAGTTGGGGGGGGCGTGGCCAGCAGCAGTTTAAAGTGATTTTAAGTGACAAAAGGCTTAAAATCAACTCCATCTGAAAGAAGAATGAAATATAATGAACATATTTTGTATCCTAACCTGTTCAAGGAAGCCTAATAGGTCACCTTTAAATACATCAGATGAGTTGTGTTGAAGTGTGTTGGGAAAGGACATATTGCTGCACTCCAATCATTTGGTGGTTTGACCAGCATATTTGTTTCTGTGTAAGTAAATAGTCCTCTAATTCTTTGTTTTTCGCGCAGTGGTTGGCTCAATCTGTAGCCTGTATTTGCAACGGGAATTATACTTTAACCTCGGTTTCAAAAACATCGTCAGCAACATTTGTAATGACAGCAGATTATTCACTTTTACAGCTGCTGTCATGTAACAAATGGCTGTTCAACCCAGACTGGGACAGAGGGAGGAAGTGAGGATTGTGATTCTCGTGGCTCATGACAATCTTCTAGTCAAATTCTGCCTCCAAGTGGTTTTAGGTAGCAGTTCAGTCGGTTTTCAGACGGGTGGAGACTGGCTGCAGAAGTGGCAGAGGCAAAAAGAACAACTGCACCAGATAGGGGTAAAAAGCACTTCAACACATATCTTATATTTAACAGAATCATTTTCTGAGTTCATTTAATAACCTGCATTAAGAATTTACAATTAAAATGTTTGGAAAGTTATCTCTAGTCATTTATCTCTTGAATAAATTTAGAGATTTGCTCTGTTTGAGTTATTATGGGACACGTATGTGGATAGCGACGCACCATATCCTGAGTAAAGCAGGTGTCTGCAATATCGATGTGTGCAAAGTTGTAATTGCAATGGACTGAGTGCACTCAGCAAATAATAGGCTTTTTATGCTCTGTATGCAAATATCTGGCCAGCTGGACGGACACACTGTTCCAAACCTGACACGGATTTATGTCCGTGAAGCAATAAAACGCTCTTAAGAGACACTTTAAAGAAAGGAACGTGAGGGTTGGGGAGGGTGTGGAAATACTGAAATTGCTTCTATTGTATTATCCAATAATAGAAAATGTTCCTAGATCTCCTCGACTTGGAGAAAACATAAACATATAGCACTGTTAGATAGCTGTTAATGAAAGACACCAAACGCCATAGAAAGGACTTCTGGATGACTACTGCTTCTCAATACATACCAAAATCAAAAAGGTTTTTCTATTTAATTATTTCAGTTGGTTTTTGTTATTTTAAATATAACAAAAAACAACTGGAAACAAATTAAAGACCACTGCACCGAACCCCTTTTAAGACCTCCTGGTTATTTCTCCAAATATTGATCTCTGAACTCTTCCTGAGTTAAAAAATTAGTGTTGTTGTTCATAAATGAATATGAACTTATTTTATTTGCATTATTTCATCTCAGAAAGCACCGCATCTTTTTCGTTATTTTGACCATTTCTCAATTTCTGCAAATAAATACAACATTTTTGCTTGGAATTTCAGAGACATGTTGTTCACAGAATAAAAGAACAAAATTCATTTTACTCAAACATTTACCTATAAAGAGTAAAATCAGAGAAACTGATCATTTTAAGTGGTCTCTTATTTTTTATACATATGCATGGTTTTATACCTACAATATTTATTCTGCTCAGTCACATAAAAACTTGAATAATTGCATGTTTCTATAAGGAATACAACATTATATTTTTAATGGTTATAATTGCCCCGGTGATAAATAAAAATAAAAAGGATACAAAATTAAAACCTCAGTATACTTCATGTTAATAATGCACTTTAAAGTCATTGCTAAAAATGATTGTGAACATTAATAATAGCAGCATGAGAATGTAACAGTGAGAATATAAAGTGCAGCTGATTTGCTAAGTGCAAAAAGTCTCACATAGATTGCAAATGAAATGAAAGTGCAAATGAAATGAAAGTTGAAATGCACTAGCAAAAAAAAATATCTCATTTGTTTTCCTGTGTAACTATGAAGAAAACAACCTTTTATAACGGCCCTGACAATAACTTTAATGTAAACATACTTGGTAATTTTCTGTTTGCTGATCCAGGACAGAGAATCAGCTGGCATGAGCTGCTGAGGTCGCTGCAGGTTTGTTGTTTTGTCTCTTATGTTGGTCTCAATGTGTTTCCAACAGGTTTGTTCATCCCGCCTGGAGGGCAAAGTATCCGCACCCCGAGCTTTTGCAATATTGCAGCAAAGCACATGTGCAGCAGAAAGTTTGATGAGCTAAATAATAATAAAGAAAAACAGCAACACCAAGTTAATGGCTTGAGCCAAAAATCTTGGCTGGACTTTTATGAGCTACTTTTTAACAACTTCCAAGGAAAGATGCCCAGGAAATGAACTCGGTGCTCGGTGAGCAGACTTCAGTCTGAACCTGTAGCTCGCTGTCAATAACGTGGACTGAAAGGGATAAACTAATGTTTTTAAATACAGATCTGCTCAAAAATACAGTTTTTTTTTTTTTTATTGTTCTGTACATTTTGTTCTCTCTTGGTTGCAAAACAAATGGTTCCTTTGGGATAATAAAGTTTATTTTGACCTTAGGTTTTAACGGTTTTTCATTAAAATGTCCAAATTAACAGTAATCTTATTTTAGATATATTTTTCTTGTCATCAGGGAAACTATGCTTTTTTTTTTTTTTTTTACGTCATTTTTAACAAATACCAACATCCCACAGAAAAAAAAAACGCATCCATCTTATTGATGATTTTGTTTTCTTTCTTTTAAGACCTAAGACAGAAACATCCTAACCTGTTCAACTTCGTTAAAGTTGACAACAAATCATCAATAGTAAATGCAGTTCAAAAAATTATAAGTCCTTCAAAATCTCATGTAAGTTTGTGGCACTAAACAAGTTTTAATTATGTGGATTAAAGGCTCTTTGGATTGTAAAATTTGCTGGTTATTATTTTGATGCTGTATGTCCAGTTGTTATTTACAAGTGATTTCTTGATTTCTTATTTTTTAAAAACCTGTTTGAAATAAATAAATCAAATCAAACAGAACTGTAGAACCTCATTTGCTCAGACCATTTTTCTGAGTATTTTAATGTTGTTGTTTTTTTTTACTATATGGATTTGGAGATTGCAAGGTTGCTCATATAAGCAGATAGGCAGTGAAACGTATGTATACTTACAGTAATTTATAAATTGTATATACTTTAATAACCCAACCTGGGTCTATTAGCTCTTGATTTACACTATTGGTGCAATGCATCAGTTACAGACTTGTTCTGTCAAACAAACAGATAAATAAATAAATTATTGAGGGGGAATATGATGGTTTCCAGCTTATTGTGCTGGAGGCAGCAAACACTGATTAAGATAGAAAAGATTCTTCTCTCTTGTTTCTGCCACTCAACAGAAACAAAACTGATGTAACAATTGACAGAAACAATGCTGATAACTGATTGAATGTCCAGTATAAACACACACACACACACACACACACACCTCCAGTTTTAAAGTCCTGAGACCACCCAAGTCTGGGAAGACCACCTGACTGACCAGCACCCCACTGCATGTTTTTGATCATCAGGTCTGGGAACACACATAGAGCCTGGTAAAAGGTGAACACACACACTTGTGTTGGGTCATAATGCTGTCACACACACCACTACCCACTAGCACACACATGGGCAATAATGGAGCCTTTGCTTTTATGGTTTTAACTCCTGTCTGGCTCAGGGTGTGTGTGTGTGTGTGTGTGTCCATTAAAGTGGTGTGTGACCTGATGAGAACTAATGGATTGACTGGCAGACCCAGTGGGGGAGTGGGTGTGTGGATGGGGATTAACATGAAGGACAAACACATCCAGGACTAAATCATTAGACTTTAGTTGGTAGTGACTGCAGGGCTGTAAAACATTTTGTAATGAAGCTGCTGCTGAGATCTGTCCTCTAATGAGATCTGGTTCTTGTTTTTCAAGAACCCCATTCCTTCGGGCGTCGTCTTGTTGACAGATCATTTCTTGTATGCTCAATTTAATTTTTCACCACAAAAATGATGCATAGCAAAGCAGCAACCATACTTTGGAGGAGAAGTATGTGGATTGTAGTATTTTCTCTTGAATATCGGTAAATAAGGCCACAATGAGTTGCTTTTTTGCAAACTTTTAGCCCACTTCATGTAATCTGAACAATCATTTTGAAGTTTTTAATTCTACAGATAAGGCAGTTTTATAATGCTTTTTGTATTTCATTAAGTTGAAATTTGTTTTATAATCTGAAACGTTTGCAGGAATAAAATAGATTTCTGTAAGTAGGGAAGTAAATTTTAAACACTTTAAATGTACTGCAAAAACACAAAATCTTACTAAGTAGTTTGTCTAGTTTCTTGTGTAAGTATTTTTTAAATAAGACAAAATTAACTTACAAATAAGTTTTCAGGAGCTTCTTCTAAGTCAGTATTTCCTTAATATTAATTTTAAAAAGTACTGGTCATTCCAGATCATTTCACTTGAAAGAAAACATTTTCCCATGTCATAAGTGAACAAAATCTGTTCGTGTAGTATTAAAATATTCATGAATAATTGTCTTAAAAAAGCTCCCATATCTTACTTGTAAGTTAGTCTTGTTGTATTTAATTGTACTGAGATATTTGCAGTGGAAACTGGACCACAAATACTTGGTAAGATTTTATGTTTTTGCAGTGTGTTCTGCCGACAGTGTGTTACCTATAACTGTATGTGTAATTACAATGTTAAATATTCATCTAATCAAAGAATGATACTGAAAACAGACGTAACATATGACCTAAACTAATCTTGAATGGTTTAATCTGTCGGGATTCTCCGAACCAAAAGTTTGCAGTAGAAGCAGATGAAGCTACGTCAGACAAACAAGATGAGGGAAGAAGCAAATAACCAAAATGTAAAAATGAACAGATGAAAACATGGAGCAGTAAATACCTAGCAGGTTGAATTAACCAAAAAAAAAAAAAAAAAGAATGCATTTTTGACATTTTGACAAAGGATTTGTGGATTTTCAGAGTCGGATAATGCTGAAAATACATAAAAACGCACTAAGACGCTGCTTCTCAGCCAATCGATGCCTTTTAAGCTAAAAAAGAAAAACCTCAAATGAAGGAGCGATGTGTGAACAGCGTTTCCTCTGTGCTTCTCCTTACTGGTTTCTGCAGCAGCAACGCTGACGGTTTCACTATAATGTAGAGCAACATCGTACGCAGGTGGAGCAGAAATGGCAGCGCGCTTAGGAGTGACATGCTGCTCAGTTTACCTCACAGCAGGTAAGGTCTCTGTTATCATTTATCTCACAGGGAGATACAGTCAGAGAGTTTGTTGTTGTCAGTTATAATGTGGTGCTTAGACATAGGAAAATATACACCTACGTAATAGTACTGAGTCAGGTGAAACAACTGTTTGTCAAACTTTCACATTTTCTCTATTAATTCCCGTTCAATCAGGTTTTCCTTTAATTTATATAAAGATATTCTAAAACTCACATGATTGATCTGCGTTTTGTAAATAAATCTGATCTTTTTCTCAAAGAAAAACCTCCTGATCTTCACTTCACAAGACTGATCCAACAGTTGTGTAAAAACTATTATTTTTGTTTTATTGAACCTTTGAGTTTGAGAAGTTAAACAGCAACGATGAAAACTGAACCAGATTCCTTCTCAGAGCTCTGGCATCCTGTCGTCACGTCGCAGTAACAAACACTCGACTTATGTTGTCTTTCAGACTCTTAATGATGCTTAAAGTGACTTTTTAAATAATAAATTAAATTCTCCCTCAAGTGTTTTGATTTGAGTTTACTCATAAATTTCAAATCTTTGTTCTAATCTGTTTCTTTCTTTTTGTTGTGGTGGAAACTTCCATATTTTTGACTCTCAGTTTTCTGTGCTGAAGCTTTAGCATCATCTCTTCTCCACCAGTATATTTTACTCTTACGGTTGGAAAAGTTTCTTTCTCTATGTTACAAATTTTAGCCTCTGCACTGCAAAAAACACCAAAAATTACCTCTGATTTTTCTTTAATTTCTATAACAAATATTTTATTACATTTAAAATAACACAAAACTTACAGGTAACTTTTTAGGATAGTAATAATAAGACATAGGGTGTTGTTTTACGTCAATAATTCTTGAATATTGATTTAAAAAAAGTAGTAGTTCTACTGGCAGATTATTTTATTACAAGACATTTTTCCCACGGTAAAAGTGAAATAATTTTCCAATAAGAACAGTATTTTTTTCATCAATATCCAAGAATTACTGACTTTACACAGGCTAGTATTTCGTGCTGAAAAGTTAATTGTAAGTTAGTTTTATCTTATTTTAAGTGTAATTGGTTGTGAGCATTGAAAATTGTGTGCTGATTTAGAACAACAGATTTAATTTCCCTTTGGAGTCAATGACGTAATTTTTCATTTGAAATGAATTTGGACATCAAAACGTCTCACATCACAAACACAGCATATGTTACCACTGTGATCTAGTAGATTTCATTAAAAAATCTTTCTTATGAAACTCCAAACTGAGCTGGCAGTCTCATGTCTTTGTAACTGTTCAGATTCAGGTGCAAAAAAATACTTTTCTGGTTTTGATATTTGTTAATGAGAGGGAATTTACAAAATGCTCTCTGTCTTTCAGTTCTGCTGTGCTACGTTTGTGCAAAAGAGGAAAAGAAAGCTGTGAAAGCAAGAGAGAGAACGAACATCACGCTGCAGCCGGTAGAAAGTCCACACAACGCCCGGGTTGTGTGGACCTTCGGAGAACAAAGCCCAAACATCCGAATAGCGTCAGTAAAGCTGAATAAAGAGGTAAAATGTGACTATGAGGAGAAATTCAGAGACAGACTTCTCCTTGACAGTCACACCGGAGCTCTGACTATCTCACGGCTAGAAATGAGTGACTCAGGCGTTTACCATTTCCAGTCCATCAGCAGCAAAATCCTAAGCAGGGATTTCCACCTGACTGTCTACAGTGAGTAGAAGCATCTTTATATCGCCGTGTAATATTCATCACTAAATGAGCCGCTACTCCTTCATTAAGAGTTACAACTTTGTAATGTGTTAAAAACTTTTGTCTCAAAATTAATACTTAAAGAAATGAAGAATTAGACATTTCCGTCTGTCCAGACATTGGTTTTGTGGGAAACCATAATTCAGGTGTTTCCCCTCTTCGAGACTCTTTTTAAGTCACCGGGGTAAATTTCTCGGGCTGTTTTCACTGGCTTAGTGTTTCTGTTTCATTTATCAGGGTAAAAGTCATAGGATAGACATTTTTCTCAGAAAAATGAAGGCATAGCACCATTTCCTTTAGCAGGAACTTTTAATTTTTTTTGCTTACGGCAGTTTTAAGCTTTTTTCATTGACCAGTTTTATATTTTTTTAATTACGTTTCAATCTGAAACCCTTTCTATCAACTATAACTGTTATACATTTTCATAATCTATGGTTGTTTACAAGCTTCTTTGTGACAGGAAGAGAATATCCTTCATTTAAAGTATTATGTTAGTATTTAAAACAGTTTTATTCTGAGGCACAAACAAAATCAACCTCAAGTTATAAGGATCCTTCACAGATTTAGATTTTTGTTTTAATGAGGCACTGATGCAGCTGCTCTGTGCGTCTCTGTGTGTGTGAGGTTTAGTCGTCCATCGCTCACATTTCATTCATTACATGTAACTAACTTCCTCTGACTTTAAAGTGTCAGTGTAGGGACCTTTGGTCACAGTAACCTCAATTTATAAATAAAAATAATCTTTCTAAATACATTAAGTTTGAGGGTTTTTTCTTTTGTTTTGTTTTCTCTCTGATTTTTTAACCGATTCTGGATGTTAAAATTTACTTATATGTCCAAAACTGCTCGCTCTAAATGAGATTAAACGACTCCTCTTATTGTTTATCCTAAACATTGAATCCAGGTTAATTAGTCAGTGGATAAGAGCTTAAAAAAAAAAAAAATTAAACATCTTTTCTCATGTTTCCTTCCTCAGGTTTCCTCCCTACGCCGACCATTACCGTCACTTCGTGTGTCAGTAACACCAGCTCTGCTTCAGTCACCGTGGAGTGCTCAGTCCAGAACAGCAGGGAGCTGAAGCTCTCCTGGTACCGAGGGACGGAGAGACTGAAGCAAACCAGCAGTCCCAGTCTGCCCTCTGAGCTGACTCTTTCTCTGGAGGTAGACGCCCCGGATGGGGACAACTACAGCTGCGTGGCCGAAAACCCTGTGGAGAGACAAACCACCAAACTGCTTACAAAGGACATTCAGCTGGGAAATGCAGGTATAATTAAAAACAATGGATGTTAATAACCTCCTCTCTTAACACTAACATTTCAATGATTTAAGTGAACTGAATGACTACAGAGATACTGGATACTCCCTAGTTGAGTAACATTTTGTGAAAAAATATACTTTTAGAAGTATTTTTACTGCACTGTACTTTTTTCTTTTACTTGAGTAATTTTGCTATGAAGTATTTCTCCTCTTACTTGAGTAATATTTCTGGATTCTCTACCCACCGAATGAAAAACAAGCATGTTTTAGCCAAAAATTAACACACACTTTGAAAGAAACTTATTTGGAAAAATTTTCATTTTGTTCCTTAAAATACCAAAATTTCCACGTCACTTTATATTTTGTTCCGTCTGGTAATGTAATATTATAATATTAAATGATTGATCATTTGATCAGTTCTTGAGTAGACCTTTGGGTACTTCGCCTACCTCTGCTGGCTACTAAGCAGATTTAAAATAAAATAGAAATCAGTTTTTTATCTGGAAAATGATTGATACTTAACGCCTCCGAAAAGCTGCAAAAACACAAAATCGTATGAAATAATTTTACCCTTGAAATAAGACAGAACTAACTACCAGGTAAGTTTCTAGTCATAAATTCCTTAATATTGATGAAAAACTACGAGTTATAATTGGAATAATCTGCCAGCAGAGCCAGTTTTTCTTTGACTTTCCCTGTTTTGTTTGTCTTCTTCAGAAAACAGCAGCTGGTGTCAGAATGAAGCCGCCGTCAGGCTGATAGTTTCTGCTGGAATTGCCTTGGTTTTGGTTCTTCTTCTGGTTGACCACATCAGGTTCTGAGGATGAGCCATGAACTAACGGCACAGTCCAGGAAACCCAACGCTTGCTGGTTCTCCTGCTGGAGCGGAGACAATTCATGCAAGTCAAAACTTGGTGAACTACATTTATTGTGTTAAAAGAATCCAAGGAACAAATCCTGAGTGCACAAATTATCACAGCAAAGTCTGTGATAAACCGGCGCAGCATTGATGTAAGAATGTAATTTATTTACAACGTTTTAGCTGTTTTCACCTGATTTCCTCTGGGTTTTGTAGGATCAGTTCTTTCTTTGAGTTCTTTTCCTTTTCTTGGTTTTATTCGTTTGTTTGTTCTTGGAAAGAAAGATTTGTGTTCATTTCCATTTTGGGTCAAATTTCAACCATGAATGAATTTCTTCCGCTTCTTCTTAACCTTCATGTCAATTATATTTTTGGATTTTATTTTGCACATTTTTTATTATTATTTTTTTTTGAATATCTGTGATCAGCTGTTGGACGCCATGAGCTTCATGTCATGTTGGCAAGAATTTGCAAAGCTTTCAACAGAAGAACAACATAAACTGAAACTTATGAGTTCTAACTTTACTTAAGTGAAAAAAAAAATGTGTGTAAAAATTCTCACAATTACGACCTAAAGTTGTAACACTCCCTGACATAATGTGTAAATAAGTGAGTAATAAATGATTTAAATGTTCCTGTGAAGTCTTTACATTCCAATCAGTAGTTTGATCACTGATAGTTTAACTTTAGTTTGTTTGTTTAATTTGCATTGTTTATCCCTCTTTCAACACAAACACTGCATAAAATAGTCCCTAGAAATGGATAATTGTATCCATTATCTTAACTAGGCAACAGTAACTATTATTGATTCATCTGTTTACTAAATATCCGTTTATAAATAACTGATGTTGTCTAAAGTGTTTATAGTTTCCTAGGGTTTTGCACCAATTCTTGTTTTGCAGAATAAGTCCCAGTATAACCAACACATAAACAATGAGCTGTAATTTATGCACCTTCATCCTTTATCTTACAGTAAAATTAGTGCTGATTTCTGGTGTGTCTCTTTAGCAATACGTCATTTTGAAAGCCTCCATCTCCCGTCTTTATTTTCAGAGAGCGTAGCATCCTGTGTGGTCAAGTGGCAGCCGTTCAAAACATTGTGGTTGCCTTTATTTTCCACAGACATGCCTCGATAAACTCAAAGAACTCCACACAGATGTTTCGTCTGATGAGATAAATAAGACATGCATCTGATGCTGCTCCCTTCCTTCTGCTTTTGTTTTTCATTTATGTTGTGAGTCTGTGACAAACTATCATAAAGGTGAAAAATGCGAAGCGTGCCCAGAGTTTGGGGGTTTCAGAAACTGCTCAGAGGAACAGAGAGCAGTCTCACTTCCTGTGTAGAAACATCTACAGGTTAACCTTTACCACAAAGGCGACTTTAACTCGTAACAGTGGAGATTCAGGCTCTTCTGCTTATTTTCACTAATACAGAATAAATAGATAAAGAAGTAAACAGCCATGACCAGGTCATAAGTCAGCTAGAATTTAAAATATTTCCCTTTCCACTTTCAAATCTTACCACGGATTTTTATTTGAATTTGGGCCTGAACTTGGACTAGGCCGTTTTAACCCTTGAATATGCTTTGAGAGCAGATTTAAATATATAACATTCTCATGTGGTACAGTTCCACCCAATGCATATATAAGGACAAATGGTGTGAAACAGATTTTACTTGTGTTTCATCATGTGGCAGGACACGACTGTACGTTCTGAATAAACCGCAAAGGGAATAAAAATGAAAAAGGCTAAACTTTATGACCTATAAGAGCATTGGATGGTTGTTTATTGGAGCTGAAATCACTTTAATTTCATGAAGGTGCTCTCTTTTTTAAAAAAATAGATCTTCCTTGAACAGGTTAGGATAGATCTGTTGGATATACAAAACATATTCATCACATTTTTAGCACTAAATCCTTAGATAATCAGATTTTGGTCTGGTCTGTTCTGTCTGTTTCAATAGCTCTTCAGAATGAGCTGCTTTCTAGCGGCCATTGTACAGCGCAAACAGCGGTGAAACCAGCTGACCAGACATGCTTCAGCTCACTTTCAGTTGCTAGGTAACAGGCTTGGCTTTGCTAGCGTTGCTGAGTAATGACCAGTGGCTGCTGGTTTGTGAAATGGCTCATTTTGCAGACACCAAAAAACAGTAAATATTGCCAAAAACCAGCTGGGTGTTTCTTTTAAAATCGCCTCTGTTATTTTTAGAAGCAGTAGAAACCCAAATGGAAGAACAAAATCGTCCAAAATATACATTTTGAATATCCCTTTAATAAAAGGAAAGGAAACAAGTACACTTCCAACAACTAAGATGTTTGATGCACATGTACATTTTAATAAAATATGGTTTAGTTCAACATATCTTCCCCTGATTTATAAAGGATCTGTCTCACAGGCTGAAGTCGGTTCTAGTGATGGCAGTGAGGACTGGCTCTAACACTGGTTTCCTGGGTCTTCTGGCCCACAACAGGGCCAGACCAGCCTCACGAAAACTCTGATGGAAAAAGTAGATGAGCGGGTTCAGACAGCAGTCCAGGTATGACATCACTGACGACAGCGTCCTCAACCAATCAGGGGCCGGAGACAGGTCCTTCCTACCCAACAGGATCAGCTAAATGGTGGACGGAGCAAAACATAAAGACAAACATGTTGGGAGTAAAACTACAGTTTCACGGATATTCCTCTACTGTAAAGTTTGGTTTCTTTATTTTCTCCACACTCTGCATTAGTAGATACAACAGCTTGTGTTTACCTCGGACATAAAAAAGGGAGTGTAGCAGATGATGTAAGAAGCCACTAGCAGAGGGGTCACCTCAGACAAATCTGCATCTTCATTGCTGAGACGAACAAGAAACACAATAAAAAGAAGGTTTTATCATCACACAACCTCTCATTAAACTGCTTGCAGTGGAAATGCAGTGATTTCAGGATTCTTCAGTCAGTTAACAGATAAAACCTGCCCTAATTAGTATTTATCAGATTTTTGAGGACAGCTGGTTACACAGCGCTTTATACAATTATACACCACACTTTCCATTCTTTTTAATTCAGTTAAAAATCATTTATCATTTGTCTTTTTCTTCACAGTTTTCTTCTTTTTCACTAACCCTAACCCTGTACCATTTTGTGTCTGTATATCATCTACAATTCTGATAATAAGTTAAACATATGTACATTACCACGAATAATGATAGAGAAGTATGGAAAACTGCCAACAGAAGGCGTTACGTGTCAGATTGTTTTTCTGTTTTTAGTCTGTTTTTATTGGTGATTTTTGTCTGTCACTATTTGTCTTTAAAACTTTGTTCAGGTCATTTTATAATCGCTTCCTTTGGCGTCACTCAACATGTAGTTGTTGTGTGAATGCACTTCTCTCCTGCTGATGTAATGTCAGATAAACCCATTAACTGTAAACCTTCCTGCTGATGTTGTGTCATGTTGTTCACCTGATGAATCTGTTGCTGGAGAGACAGCTGACAACGATCCGTACAGAGCAGATAAACATGAGGAGGAAAGGAAGGAAGATGGAGATGAAGAAAGCGCAGAGGATGTAGGTCATCATGTCCGAGTAGCTGCTCTCCCAGAAAACGGCGCACAACATCTCTGCAGGATCATACCTGAAAGTCCAGAGAAATATTGCTGATATTTATAAATGAACAATAACTTGCATTTCTGAGCCAACTACTGTACAAACCTGACCCAGTCATAGATGACAGGGATGCTCCCAAACACCAACCCCGTTACCCAGGAAGCCAAACAGGCTGCTGCTATGAAACCAAGCACAGCACTTCCTGTGGACGACGTCCCAATCAGACGCTGCGCGCTGAGAATAGCTGTAAAATTCATTAAAATTTAATTATATTAAATCCCTTCAGTTGCAGGTCATATATTAAAATTGCCTACACAAAGTTGTGGTAAAAAGAAGAAATGCCCTGGGTAAATACCCACAGCAGATTTAACACTTTGACCTTCTATTAAAATAGAAAAAACAGCATAAAAAAGCAAATACTGGCTCGCTACTTCCATTGGATTCAGAAGGAAATCAGAAATCTTTAGCTTCATGTGAGCATCTTTTAAAGAAGAATATATTTTTTCAATGGAAAGCATGCAAGTATCTGTAAACACAGTAAAAATATCAAAAGCAGGATTTTTTTTTTTTTTTTTACTTTTCATTACATTTTCTGGAAGTCAGTTTATCTTTTCTCCTCTTTGACATCAACTCACCATTTTTGAAACTTTTACTTGCTATTTGTATTGACAAGCATTTAAATAAGTGTACCTAATAAAAACAGTTAATTAATACAAATTTATAAAACATGAGGAAAAACCCAGTTTGTGTCTAGGTTTGGCTAAGACTCCACTATACTGTCGTTCCACAATTAGATTTTTTCCTATTTGTCTAAATCATTTAAACAATCAAATATGCAATGATAAACCACTGATAAACAGTACCTAGAGTTTTAATTTGATTGGTTTAATAAATTAATGTTTTAAAAGCTAAGTTCCTCAGAGTACCCATGCTGCCTATAGATGAGGTGATGAAGGCAAACTTCAGCAAGCTGACGATTTCACACCATGGAGACTTCTGTCCTTCTGTCAGGGCGGCCATCATGGATCCAGACGTGATCAGAAGTGAACATCCTGATTATAAATTATAATTTAATGTTAAAAATAACCTTTCTACTAGTACAGTCAAACAGAATGGAAGTGCACATTGAAAGAAGGTAAATACAGCGGGAAAGGGAAGCGACATAAACATGGTTTCACTGGAAATCATGAAAGTGGTACCTAGATCTGACATGGTGAGACTGATGAATGGAAGCCAGTAATGGCAGCAGAACTGACCTCTGCACTGAAAACAACAAAATAAAGGGAGCAAATAGACATACACCACTTCTTATTTTGGAATAAAAGGTGAAACACAGTCCTTTACAAGCAGTAAAATAGAATAGAATAACATACACTGAAAAAAGAAACCTGTGATCCAATTTAACTTAAGAAAAGATAAGTGGAAATATTTATATTTTAAGAGCAAAAATTATTTATAGAAGTAAAAAATAACAAAATCAGGCAAAATAAAATGTTTTCAAATCAGTTTCTTTCAATAAAATCTTAGAAACTTTTTTTTTTTTAAATTGCCGGTGTGTCTCTGTCTGATGAATTTTTGATTAAAACATATTTGTTTTTCATTTACTGGGTAGAAAATCCAGGAATTTTACTCAAGTAAGAGTAGAAATACTTCATAATAAAATTACTCAAGTAAAAGTAAAAGGTACAGCATAGTAAAAACATTCCTAAAGGTGTTTTTTTTTTTTCTTTCAAAAAATTTACTCAATAAATGTAACTGAGTAAATGTAACTAGTTACTGCCTCGCTAAGTATTATTGAGATCTTTACTTAAATCACTTCTGAGAAGAAGTCAATATTCTGACGACCTTACCATGACCTTGATGATCAGAACAACACTGTTTCCAACAACTCCCACGATCATTTCTGCAGCCAACACAGCCACCAGCAGCCACTTCTTCTCCTCAGACCAACGCTTTTCAGGGAACAGAGTCCCATTCAAGCCTTCACTCACTGGAACAGAGGGAATACAGAACGCAGATGAGTTCAGCAACATATTAAGTTACATTGAGAGAGTAAAAGATGCAACACAGCAATGCAAAGGAACAGAGTACAATTTGGAAAATTATCATTTAAAGAATTAGTTGTTCTGTGAATTAATAACTCTAACAACAGCAGCTGTACAGGTTTATAGAGGAAAAATGATGCTTACTGGTCCGGCGAGCCCTCGAGCTTCAGAGCCGATAACAAGTGATTCTGTTCACAGAGCCCAGATGAAGGAGTCATCAGAAACCTGTTCAATTAAACTTCACTCGCTCCGTTGCACTTATGCAACAAGGCTTGTGTACTTCATATGCCTGTGCGTTTCTGTGAACATGCTTTACTAGCGTTGTGTAAGCTAGTTGGTTGTGCAGCAGACATGAAAGCTGTAAAAAACGATTTCATTTCTGCTTTGAGACATTTGAGTTCCATCAAAAGAGACAACATTTGGACCGTTTGTATTTCTATTTGGTTCTCGTGAAATCAGCTGCATGATTTTGTACCATGTTGTATCATATGGACCAATTATTAAACACAACTGATAGCAAATAAAACTGAAATTCTGATTGCAGAAGGAACAGTTATTACAGTTACTATCATTATTATTAGTAGAAGTGGTAGTTTATTTTTTCAAGTACATTAAGGGCTGCTCTGCCTTGAGTCATCAACAGGAGAGTGCTCCTGTCCTGTTGTTATATAAAACACAGTGCAGCCCTTAAAGTACTTAAATAAACAAACAAAAATAAGAAACAAATAATAACAATATGATAAAATGATTTGATTATTTACTTATTTTTTTATTGATAAAATGTTTGTTTACAAATACAACGAAAAAGATTTTTAAAAAATGTGTGCACAGCCTTCTGTAAATACAAGCAGACATAATCCTAAATGTTAAAAAAAACAAACTATTCAATAACCTACGATCTCCATAAAAAAGTTTGCAGCTTTTTTTGTGTGTACTTTTGGAAATAGTGCACAAATACAGTTCGATTTTCTTAACCAAAACTAAAAAATAAATAAAAAAATAGGGTGACAATGATAAAAAATTACATTTGTGGATATGAAAATTGCCAGGTATAACTAACAATTTGCTTAACTGCCAGTCTTATGTTTGCATTCGTGTTATTTCCACGAAAGCCAAAAATACTCTGCACATACAGTTATACCTTTGTGAAAATAAAGTAACAGCTTTTCATACTCACTTCCTGACATTTGTGTTTTTCATACCGCCGTCCAGTAGGTGGCGGTGTTCATATCAAGGTGAGTCACAGCTGCAGAAGAACTGGTCATCTTGTGTAACTTCCGGTGTTCGCAGTCTCTCCTCTTGTAGCTAGTTGTCACTTTTCGGTAAGTTAGAAATGCTTAAGGGTGATAAGATATAACATATTCTTTGGGGTCATTATTAGCGGTGTTAAACCTTGACGTTCGGTTTTGGTTGACGCTGAGAAGATGCTTTTATTCCTCATTTATTTGAGGCGACCTTTATTCAGACGTCCTTGACAGCGGCAGTTGCACCGACGCGGACATTTCTCTGTTCATTCACACAAAATTGGGTAACTGACATGGATAAAACTCAGCTTTGTGAATATTTAGTCCGGTGCTGTGCAGATTTGAGTCACCGTGAGGCTCAATGAGAGCATTAGTAGCTCTGCTAAACGTGTAGAATAATGTAGAAGTAGATTTGTTTGTTACTGACAACTTTCATGCTGCATTGTGGAAAATAGAGTATTTTAAATTCAGTGTATGTGTAATATTATTTACCCGAGCTTTGCATTATTACTTCGTATTAGATAGTAAAAATGTGTTTTCTACTAGTGATGTCTGTCTGATTGTGCAAGTTATAGTATTTACCACCATAATTCTGCGATATCTGTCGATAAATAATGATGTAATCTGTAATATGTATATCAGGATGTTCATTGCTGTAAAATGTAATATTTTTTCTTATTTTTATCTCATTTAGAACAACAGCCGCACAAGTTAAAATTTACTAAAACATTTAATAATTAGGTTAAACTGTATTGATATTTCCATTTATATGCAAAAAGATTTGAAACCTGGTATTTACAGTCAAATCTTAGCCCAGTTCACATTTCCTTAAAAGTAGCATCATATTTAGAATCGTTTTGAAGGCTATTTACTGAATTGAAAGAGTATCAGATACATTTAGATTATAAAGAAACGTTTTTGCATCTGTTCTTACAGCTCAGGAAGTACCATATAGCTGAAAACGTGTTATTGTATTAATGTTTGTTTCAACATCCCACAATAGCATCTTGGTAACAAAGCGCTTTCTCAGAAAAGGC
Organism: Poeciliopsis retropinna; assembly: GCA_010277075.1. NCBI lineage: Eukaryota > Metazoa > Chordata > Actinopteri > Cyprinodontiformes > Poeciliidae > Poeciliopsis > Poeciliopsis retropinna. The sequence goes on along the minus strand of VMRM01000013.1, from coordinate 19,628,000 downwards.
AGTAAAAGCAGATGCATTTTTTTCAAATATGCTCTTTTACAATATTCCACACATTAAAACATTGATGATAAAAGTGATTGTAGGTATGCTGCTGCTGACTGCATGTTTTATAACATGTTGTGTATCCTCCACGACAATGAAAGTCTGCTGATGCTTTAGTTAGACCCGTGCCTTTTTTTAAAATCTTAAAGATTTGTTTTTTGCTTGCCCAGCTGTCATCACTTTATTGTTAATCAAGAATTGCTGTGTTGTCTTTTGTTTCTTTTTTTCTCTTTTGATGGTGCTTCTGGCACATACCATTACCAACTAGTCTGCCACGCAGTTTGGGTACAGCTGCAGTTTTATCCACTGTAAACACTTGCTTGATGGTAGCTTTAGATGATGAGCAGTCATCACAGGAAGCACCAGATCTAAAATAATCTCACCCAGCAGTCTGAAACAAAGCTGCCTCAGTAGATTCCCTGCTTCTGCCTGTTCTGTTTTTCCAGCACTCACTTGTTGTGAATCTCAGACTGTATCAGGTTTTAATCAGTCAGGTCTTTTCCTAAAGTTAGTTTTTGATTATTTAGCAGTGAGTGACTTCTTATTGTCTGGCTGTTCTTTGGGACAAAAAAAAAGGTCAAAACTTCACCTGTGATAGAGTCATAGCGCAGTTATTCTGTGTAATATATTCATTTTGCTCTAAGATACTCTCATGGTGCTTTATTGTTTTCATTCATTTGCTTTTGCTTTCAGCTTTAAAGTCCTGATGGCTGCAACCTTTCGTTATCTTTACTCCGTCTCGAGGACAGGTAAGAGTTTTCCCCAAACTGATTTGAAAATTATTTTGGGAAGTTGGTTTGATTGTGCTTTCCTCAGGCTGTTTCTAAAGATTATCCTTTAACAAAATAATTATTGCCTTCAAGCTTAAGTTAAGCAGCAATTACATAAAAAAAGCTTTATTTAACTTTGAGACAGTATTGTAGCTCAAAGTGCTTCACTGAGTTACTATTAAACAGTGGGAAAGAATAAGCAACTATAAAAGCGCAAAGTAAATAATTTTTTGCTGTTTTTACAGCAAGATTTATCAGTTTCAATTAAAAAGAAATTATCAAATACAGAAACGACTATTTAAGGCAAATATTTTTAAAAGAAAAATTCCAATTTAATTTCACAGTTTTCCTGTGTTTTCTCAACTTTCCTGGTTTAACATTTTCAAAGAGTGAAGATTTGTGGTGCTATGTCATTCTAAAAGTGGAGAAAATGTGTTAATTTTTCTTAATGTAGTGACGACAGAAGTGTCCCCATCAACCCTTTTTTGTGTTGTTATTGTGTAATTATATGTATTTTTGAGTAATAAAGGAGTGTGTAGATTTTTCTCTAAGTAAATTGTTCATTTTGTATTATCTGTTGAACATATAAGTAATTTTTATTTTCATTTCAGCATCTCTTAGCATTCTAACTTTGTAAAACGCTGATTTAAAGGCTTCATTTAAAACCGTTTCTGTTAAAAATGGATACATTTAACCTAAAAAAGCCAGTGAATACTGATTAATTTCATTGTAAAAAGTTGCCAGATTGTGTGATTGTACAGTATCATGTTGTGCATGTGTGCCATATTTACAAATAACTACATAAATAAAGTGGCGACTGTTAAATTGTGTGCATTTAAGAAGTATTTATTTATTTAAAACAGTGTAAGCAGTGTATTTGTCTCCATGTTATTTAATTGACACTGATGTCCAATCAGCTATCAAGTACCTTTTAGGAAAACTTTAAATCTTATAATTTTATTATGAAGTTATATTTATTTATTTCATTTATTTATAGGCACTTTGGCAGCTGCCCAAGTGAGGTCCTTCAGTGTTTCAGTCCAGAGGAATGGATTCAGTAAGTACCAGTTCAATACCAACTGCACCATTAAACACATTTTCATATCATTTTATCAGACACATGCACACAGCCGTGTTTTCATCATTTGTGGGGACTTCACATTGACTTTCATTAATTTCTACAGCCTAAGCCTTACCATAATCCTAACCCGACACAAAAAAAACAATAATTTCCCTCATGGGGACCAAAAAAATGTCCCCACAAGGAGCAACTCCACATTGTAGACAGAATTAGGTTCCCATAGGGATATAAAAACCTGGTACATACACACATTCACACACTTCACTTAGTACTCAAAGTGATGTCATGTGTTTATTTGATCTACTCTTCTAAATCCTGGTGTGTCACAGATAAATGAGCATCTTATTGTCTGCAGAGTATGTGAACGCCCAGGAGCAGCTGACAGACATGAAGTCCATCACAGACCGATCTGCACAGACGCTGCTGTGGACAGAGCTCTTGAGAGGTCAGAGGTCATGATGTGGATTAAGGGAGTTGTAGAAAAATGAGAGGTCATCAGTAGCTGCGTTTCCATTACAAATGTGCACAAAACTTTGTCAATGTTCCACTAATGTAAAAAAAACAACTACTTTGCAATTTCCATTGAATAAGAAACACAATCAAAATCACATGTGAGTGAGTTTCTTCACGCATTAAGTCATTCAAAAACAGGCTGCGCCGTCATCCTCCAACTCCTTCCTGCCATCTTCTTCTATGTGGTTTACGCCAATGGCAGCATCAGGTTGTTGATCATGTGACTCCTGATGCGAAAAAAAGTGATTCCATTGCAGAATAAACTAATACCAATATGGCTAAAAAACAGCTCATGCTAGCGCCAAAACGTTTCAGCTAAAAATGTTTTTTTGTTTGTTTTTTTTAAATTGGTGTGTTTCCTTTAAGAGAATTTATCTGCAAAATGTCAGATTACGTAATCTGACATTAGCTGCGTCAATGGAAACGCAGCTACTGATACATTTCATATCTACACAGATTCATTTAAATGACTGATTTTATCTTCTCCAATAAGTAATATAATGATAACTCCTCATTGATTGATTTATCAGGCCAATAAGTTAGGCCAATATTTGCCTTTTTATTAAATATAGATTAACATATGTGAGTTGTTTCTTTTCTCTGTGAAAGGAATGTATTTTTTCCTTTTTGAAAAGAAGTTTTGTACTCAGGTGTGAATGATTTGGTTTCAGGTCTGGGCATGACGATGAGCTACCTGTTCAGAGAACCTGCCACCATTAACTACCCGTTTGAAAAGGGGCCGCTGTCGCCGCGCTTCAGAGGAGAACACGCTCTGCGCAGGTTGGGACGAACTACACGTCGATGATTTCTGTAGGAAATCGTTGAACCTCACAAAAGAGCTTTTATATATTTAGCTTTTCTTCAAATATTAGAGAAAATATAAAGAAACAGACACGCAGCAGAGATGCTTAGCCTTTTTAGCACTTTAATCATTTTAGCCTCTATGTAGTTTAAGATTTATCAGAACAAATTAAAAAATTTTCTGTCCCATGCAGCTGCAAGATGATTGGCTCCCAATTCACATCTCCAAAAGAAATGCCCTCTACTTTTTGTTGTGCTTATGGGATTTATTTTGATTGATGTATTTATGCTTATGTGGGCTTCAAAATAGTGGCAGCACTTTTACTCTTTTCTCTGTTATAAATTTTAACAGGTATCCCTCAGGAGAGGAGCGCTGCATTGCCTGCAAACTTTGTGAAGCCATTTGCCCCGCCCAGGTGAGCGCACAAGAGCAGACAAACTTAATACAAACTTAATTCAGTCACCCTGGATTTTAGTCCAGGTTGACTAAAATCCTGGAAAATGCTTGAATTTCAACTGGGTGTTTTCAAGGTTTACAAAGTGCTTGATTTTCAAATCTTTGTTGAACAGTTTTGCAATGAAGTGCTCCAAATGTTTTAATCATGTTTTAATAAAATGTTTGATTAAAAGCCTAAAATTAGAAAACATTACAGTTGAAACCAGATATTTTCATAATACCTAATAAGAGACGCACGTTTTTTTCTCACTGTACAAAGTTCAATCAGACAAAACTTTTCTTTTATTAGGTTGGTTAAAATTACCAAAATTATTTGTATTTGCAAAATGCCAGAAAACGTAGCAGGTTGAATTTTTTTTTTTTTTCTAGGTTGTGTTTAGCATGTAATTTGAGCAGTAAAGTCATTTAAATAAACACAATTTGTTTGGATTATTTCAGTGTTTTGTATATTTATTATTCCTCATGGCTTATTGACTTATGTTTTTGAAATTGGGGTATTGTTTTGTTAAATTAGTGTTTTATTTTATTTTATTTTATTTACCTTGTGTATTTTATTTACCTTGTGTAAATAAAATACACACACTACATTCTACATTCTGCTGTAGAATGTAGAATACTAACACAAAAAATGTATGTTACAGTAACAAATTATATCATATAATAGCAAATTTTTATTGTTTTTATTTCAGGGAAGTTAAAAAAACTTCACTGAAAAGTGCCTGAATTTTCCTTTGATAAAAGTATATAAATCCGGTAAATTATAGTTTCAGTTTGCTTTTATTGTCTGTCTCAGATATTGGTTGGAGTAAATTGCCTTTAAGTACAGTACTAGTTAAGAGAGAAAGTCTTAGCTAGATATTCTCTAGTTAAAGACAATAACAATAAAGTTATTTTCTTTATTCTGACATAGAAAGCTTCAGCAGATTTGTAAAAATGATGGATGATTCTGATCAAAAAGAAAACATATAAATAATATAAAACAAACTGAACTATCCATCATCTAGACCTCTATGATAAATACATTTCATATGACCATCAGCTGCAAATTCCCACAATGGATTTCAATATTTACGGTGAGTGAAAACCCGGAGGATCTGAGTCGGTGTTCTTGGTTCTCGTCCTGTTTCCAGGCCATCACCATTGAAGCAGAGACTCGAGCCGACGGCAGCAGGAGGACGACTCGCTACGACATCGACATGACCAAGTGCATCTACTGCGGCTTCTGCCAGGAGGCGTGTCCTGTGGACGCCATCGTGGAGGTGTGTACATGTCTGCAAACCAGCAATCCACCTCAACTCTTTGTTTGCTGAATGAAAAGTAAATACAAAACACATATTTACCTGATAGGTGGCAGGAAAATATGAAGCAAAATGTTGCGTAAATAAATGCACCAAAACAAATCAATAGCAGCTCCAAATGTTTTTGAAGATGTCCATTTTTCCTGCTCACATTTGTTTCAAATTTAACATGTAGATCAATAAATCAAAATATTATTGAAAAGTCAATTTATTTTAGAAACTTTATCTTTAAGGCTGCATTCACTCTGCAGGCCTTGATGCTCCGTTCAGATTTTTGATAAAATCTGATTTTCACCAGGCTGGTGTTTTCTGCTAATTCTAATAATTTGCTGCTTAAAATCTGAAGAACGTGTCAATTGTTTTATCTGATTAATCGATAGTCAGAATAATCGATCACTAAAATGACCATTAGTTGCAGCAGGTCACTTTTAATTTGACTCAAATCAAAATAAATGAGCAGTTCACTGGTATTTTGTTTGAAAATAGTCAAAATGTTCGCAACAAAACGTGTTTCTGTCAAGCCAAGTGGAATAAAAATCCTTCTTTTCCTTTAAACCCAAATATTCTCCTTCTGCAGGGTCCTAACTTTGAGTTTTCCACTGAATCCCACGAAGAGCTGCTCTACAACAAAGAGAAACTGCTAAACAATGGAGATAAATGGGAGGCTGAGATCGCTGCCAACATACAAGCTGATTACCTCTATCGATAGATGTCCACACACACAGCGCCTACTTTACTGGGGAAGACTATAAACGTGACACATGTTGACTCTGTACATACTGTAAGAATATTAACTCAGCTTTGATTGGTGAGCTTCAGATTTGCTGAAGGAACCTTTGTTGACAACAAAGACCTAATTAAAACATTGACCTTTTAAGTTTAGTCTCATTTTGTTATCATAAATATTCTTTATGTTTCCACCTCAAGGCTCTGTTATTGTTCATTGTGCGTATTTATTATGGTATCAAACCACTTGGCTCACTCAGTGTCCACAGCTCTCTCCTGTGTGTGTGAAAAGTCTTTCATTAACAGGATTTTAAGACGTGTCTGGTGCCTATTCTTATTAAAAAGTCATTTAAATTTATTTTCATCACCAGCGTTTTTTTCATGGCTCATTATTCTGTCATGATGGCTCAGTAAGAGACACACGCACAGCTGTGTTTTTTTTATTTTCTTCTTCTCTTACTAAATGTCAACAGAACAATTTTCCAACTTGCTGCTTTATAGATTTTGGCTGGCAGCTCCCAGCTAGTAGCAGCTTGTTGCCGTACATTATGTGAAACGTAAAGAGCGTCGTACATGCAAAAAATTAAAAAGAAACAGCATTTAAACAGGAATTGGAGGATTAAGGTAAGCTCTGTTGGATACCGATTCCAAAGTTAGCATTCGATTCTGTGCGAATAAATCATATTATTGGATTTCACTGCAGACATTTGGGGTCTTAAAATAAAATTTTACTTTAAATGAAGCATTAATTGTATTTTAAGTTGTTTCTCCTAATTTTTTTAACAGGATTAGCAATGACTTTTCCATTTCGTCATATTAGAACCACAAACTTTTTTTGCATTAATATGGAGTTTCCATAAATTAATTTGTAGTAGTGCATATGTGTAAAATAGAAAATTTTTCAATCTAATAATCCAAACTCAAAATTAGACATTTATTTGTAGAACCATATTTTGGTGCAAAAGTCTTGCATCTAGTGACTAAGTAATTGAATAGAAAACTGTTTAAATCTAGGTTTTGAATAGGACATTCTTACCCAGATGCTCCATTGTGGCTCCAATAGTACATTTCCCAGGGATAACGGTTAGGCATAGTGTTTGTTTCTCACCACAAATAGCATCTAATTGTAGTTTCAAACGTTTCATTGAGGTCTCACCTTATGTTTTTGACGAACCACAGAGGAGATTTTTCTCACTTTCTTCCAGCAATTATTTGCAGATACAAAAACTATTTCGATGTAATTTATCAAATGCAGAATTAAATATTTAAATGAGAAAATACAAATTTGTATTAGTAACAGCATGTTGAATAATTTAATGTTTATTTTTGTTATTTCATTGTCAGGGGTGGCAGCACATCATGACATTTGTTTTATTTATCTGCCAGTAATGGGAGGGGCTAACACTGTGGGGGGCAACGTGATTGGTCAGCAGTTTAGTTGCTGAGGAAGTTGACCAATCGGATGCAAGCGCCTGAAGCAAAGTTGCAGTTTTAAGTATTTCCTGATGGAATACTATTCAGGAAATACAAATGTCTTTAATAACTTGCATGATAAAATACACTTAAAGAAACATAAACAGTAAATGATTGAACTGGCTTCACGTTTACACCCACACTAATATCTCCTGCAGACGTCACTAAGCATTTTGTGAGGGAACCTGGTCGAAACCTTTTCCTCTGGATTTACTGCTGTAATTACTCAGCCAATTCATTCTGCCACAGGCAAAATGGTTAGTTTCTCATTCTTGTTCTTTCATAATATCTGAAATGAAGCTCAACCCTGAAGTTTTTTAATTCTGTATTTATTCACATTTGAAGTTGTATAGATTATTTTATTTCTTTCTTAGTCAATGCAAGAAGTTAAGTAAATTAATAATAGTAATTGACCTCATATTACTCTAGAGACTTCCACATAATTCAGCTCATGAAAGGAGCAACTCGTTGATGCTAAAAAAAAAAAAGAAAAAAAAAAAAGGTTTTGATGGAAATGAAAGAACCAGAACCCAGTAAGCAATGGAGTTAGTTGGGCAAATGTCCAAAAATTGTACTCAACTAAGAGTAGCACTACTTCAACGTATTTTTACTCAAATAAAAGGAAAAATTTATTTGGTAAAAAGTCTACTCAAGTAGCTAATGCATTACTGATCAAATGATCAATCGTTTAATATTTTAAAAATACAAAGTCAGACGGACAAAAATATAAAGCTAAGAGGAAATTTTGGTATTTTAACAACCAAAATTACAAGAATTCACAAAAAAATAACAAAATCAGGCAAAATAAAATATTTCCAAATCAGTTTCTTTCAATTAAAAACTTGTGAATCTTTAAACTGGAAGTGTGTGTCTGTGTCTGGTTTGGTGAAAACATGTTTGTTTTTTATTCAAAGGATAGAAAATCCAGAACTTTTACTCAACTAAGAGTAGAAATACTTAAAAGTAAAAAATACAACATAATAAAAATACTCCTTAAAGTAAATAAAAGTTGTGCAAGGAAATGTAATTGAGTAAATGTAACTAGTTACTACCCAACCTTTTAGCACTGGAACCAGTTTGAAGGAAGAACTTCCACAGAGAGTTTGTTTTGAAACGAAGCAAAGCGTCTCCTGTCACCTTTACATTTGTGAAATCAAGACGTTCGCCAGGAATGCGTTGCGTCACTGATCCATCTCACAATGATTTGTAGCAGTGACATTGAAAAATCATTGAGACGCTGCAGATGTTCAGCACTGCTAAAAATACCTTTGGATCTATCCGGCAAATGGCAGCCATGACAAGACCAGGAGGAGGTCGGCCACAGCAGAGATCCAGTTAAAACTGAGCCAGGTCCGAAAGAATCCGCCGCTCACATTTGGTGCCTTGCAAAAGTATTCATACCTGTTTTTGTTCCTGTTCTACAAACACAAACTACTTTAATCTAGTGACAGACCAGCACAAAGTAGAGTATAAATATGAACTGTTTGTTTGTTTGTTTGAGCTTGAGGCAACATAACTGTTTATTTCTGCAACCAAATCTAATAAAAAAAAATCTAATAAAGTTCATATTAACATAGTGAGTGTTTCAATTTGCATTATTGCTTTCCCGGATCCCCAGAATGCATTGCCTGTTATAGGATTGAATTGGGGCTGCGCCAGAGAAAAAGTAAGGAATCATGGGAAGAGGTTTGTAAGTAATTGGTATTTATTCAGGTAACTAAATTATGCAGAGTTCAGTCAGTTACAGAAAATCATATAACAACTGCAAATAAATAGTTTCCCCTATAAATGGGGGTTTATGAATTTTCTGGGCGCATTGTCCGTTTTAAACCACAATCATGAAATTATTTTCTTTTCAGTTGTTATGAAAATGCTATGTACATCAAAAGATAACTTTAAGGAAATTTGACTACACATCACAGTCGTATCTGATGCTTTGAAATTGGCCACTGTCTCCGCAGCAACACTCCCTCTTCAGCATGTCATCTCAACATTGCTTCTCCATTATGCCGTTTACAACCGTTCTTAGGAATGTTCGGGCAAAATGTGAGGAAAAATCATGCCACGCCACTGTAATCCTCTTAAGTACTTCCTGTTGTCTTCTTCTTCATGTTTGTGCCAGCGGAAACATCCAGTAGTTGATCATGTGACCTGCGTGATGCAAAATTTTTCCATTTTACAAAATAAACCAATTTCAGTATGGCCAAAAAAGCCATATCGCAAAACAAGAGTTTTTTTTAAATTTGGCTTGTTTCCATTAAGCAAATGTCAAATTATATGGTCAATAAAAACACAGTTAATATCTAAAAATAATTTTGTGCAAAAAAAGTGTAACGAACAGGTTTTCTATAGCCTATATATCAATCCCAACCTGCTTCAGGAAGCAGATTAGATCACTTTTAATCAAAATCCATCCTCCTCCAATTGTCCTTCAAGTTCAGTAGAAAAGATTTCTGTCCTTGGGGAAATGGCGCTATGCATTAGTAATAGCTTTAGTTGTATATTTGTTTGTTATATAAAGGTAACCTTCTATGCTTTAAGTCCAAATAAGCTCCCTCCTCCCCAATTCAACATTTACACTCACATGTGAAAATGGCTGCGAACAGATGCACAATTGTACAGCCATACAGCTTTGAACAGCAGAAGTAGCGCCTCCTGCACAACCAACACGAATACGCCAAGTAGTTTCTTGGTAGTAAGTTGACAAAAAAAAAACACGTGTCTTTTCCAGCAGCCACTGTACAGCGGTAAAATCAGATGACCAAATGTGCTGGAGCTTTGCAGGGGTTGCTAATTAACGGGGCAGTGTGACTCAACAATAGGAAGGTTTTTGAAACTACTCGTTTTCTATACACCAAAAACATGAACTTATTGCCAGAAAAAAATGGTTTTGTGTTTTTTAGAAGCAGTACAAACCAAAATAAAAGCATAAAAATGTGCAAAAAGTGAATTTAGCATAATAGGCCCCTCTAGTAATAGTTTTTGCTGGATGTTTGTTTGTCTTATATGATGTTGCCTTTGTGCCTCAGTCTCAATCTGAGTTTTTTACAACCTGGATAAATAAAGAGAGTATAGCATTTTGGTAAACTAATTTCCTACTTTCTGAGCTGCGTGTGGGAGTCCATAGTGAGATACTTCCCTGTAAGCTGGCACGAGGGAACTTGGAACAGAGTAAAGGAGCAGAGCAGACAGAGGAAACACACAGTGGACAGCGCAGCACAGAGAGGACGGGCACTCTAGCTCTTTCCACAGCGGCATCACTGAGAGAACAACCGGCTCGCTTTAAATGCAGGACACACAACTACTCACCTAATCAAAGGTAAGCAGTAAACTATTGCGAAATGAATCTGTCAGTCTCTTTTCTGAAGCTAGAGTGGGCATGCATGTAAGGAGAGAAGAGCAAGAAGTGTGGTCATAAAGGATTTTAGTGTTTTCTCTGCTCCTGGGAGCAGGCATGTGCTTAACAAGCCTGATTTCTACCCAGACCTGCTCTGCTCTGTTCATGACTTTTTACAGTTTTCCTGCAGTCAGACACGGAGAGAGTGTGTGTGTGTGTGACTTTAACAGCGTCAGCAAGCTGTGTCATTGCATCTTGCCCGTGTAGTCTAACGCCGCAGTACCCACCCCCCCACACGCGCCTCCTCCCCGCCTGCACACACTGTACAGCCTTCTGCCTCTTCCTCCGCTTCCCTGTCCCATCACTTCTCACACGTCCTCACAGGCATCCTCTGTAATGAGTTTGTGAATGAACATTCTAGGATTTATAGATCTAGTGGGGGATAAAAGGGACAAAAGAAGGGATTTGGATCAATCCAACATTTTACTGCCACACAATGGAAATGAGTGGAAACTGAATGTCTCCTTGGCGTCTCTTCAGTTGCCTTGAACTGAACAGAAAGTCTTTGTTGTAGAAATCTGCATAGTGATCTGTCTGTTCTGGAAATGTTGCTCACATCTCCTTGTGGTTCAGTTGTTGTTTCAGTCAGTCCTTCATGCTGTTGTATTGTAGCACGCAGTGTTTCTGAAGAGCCGTTATCCACTAACATTGATTTAATGTAAGTTGATTGAATGGGCAACACAGCAGTGCGGTGGTTAGCGCGGCCGCCATACAGCAACAAGGTCTCTGGTTTGAATCTCAGCTGCGTTTAAGTTGTTCTTCTCATTTTTGTTATTTAGAGACAAATTTAAGCCTTGCAAACAGAGCAATGTGTGATAGAAAAATGTGTTTTACTAACATAATAAACAATTTACTGTTTACCTATAAGCAGTACCTACAGATTTCTATTTTTAATCATCAAATTAGCTACACTTACTCACTTTGTGCCTACATTTGCTGTGATATTGAAACATATTCTTGAAACCCGGGGTGTCCAAATATTTTTGGTTATTAATCAGTTCTTGGGCTGTTACAGCACAGAGGACATAAGGAGACAATAAACTACGACGTAATAATGATAAACATAGATTAATATATTCTATTTACTGATTTTAGTAGCTTATCTCAAAACTGAAGACTCCCTAAGAAATCAACAAAGGAATAAAATCACTAACCTTTAATTTTCTCCTGCACAAACAGGACAAAAGTAAGTTTTTTGATTAATAAAGTGATTTTAAATAACATGATAACTAAGTAACGAAAAGGAAATTATATTTTCTTAAATATTTAATTAAAAATAACTTTGTGAGACGTTATATTGTCTGAGTAAATGCTCAGCTTGGGCAGAGAGAAAAAGAAGAAGAAAATACTCTTTAACTGAGAATAAACTAGACATAAATAGCTTTTATGTTACAAAAATCCTTTTTGATTTTCTAAAGCTTAATTTTAAAGTCATTTGAGAAGAAATATTGGAGTTATTTTTAATTAAGTTTAGTTTAAGTTTGATATTTATTCATTTAATTAAAAACAAAATACAATAGAAGAAAATATACAAATAAATAAAATGGAAGGCAGCAGAAAGAAGAAAACAATTTTATAATATCTGCCAAGAATACATTTCTTTAAAATGAAGATATGAGAAATCAGGCATATCTTTATTTTAGGTAAAGTGAAATCTCAGAGTGAAATTTGAATTATTAAATTGCTCTTGCACTGATTAGGGATTATTGCTAATCCCTGTCAGTAAGTCTGATAAATCCCCCGTTTGAATGTGGGAAATCTTCAGAAATATTTTCACTTATGGTAAAAGCAAAGGTGAATCTCATCACAGCTCCGATATAATGTGTACGTTTAAAAATGACATATTCCACAGCCGCACTGCCTTATATACTTTGGCGCTCGCTGTGCTCATTTTAATTTTTAGTGGGGAACGGATCATGCTCTCACACAGAAAAATTTCACAGTTTCCCTTTCAGGCCTCGCCAACTCAGCACACTAAGAATAGCAATGCAGGGCGTTTATGTGGCTGAGCCGCTTTGTTCACTTTGACAGGAAACACGTGAGCAAAACCACCTGGATAGTTATGAATTATAACCCTGACCCAAATGACAGCATGCAGAGAGGGCGAGAGAGAGATGGAGAGACATAGAAGGCTATTTTATTGAACAAGTAAACATTCTTGGTTTATGAAAAACAAAACATTTACCACTTTGCTGCTCCGCATCTGGAGTTTATAGCAATTTATAGATAATTTGTCTTAAAATTTTTATCAGGACTGATTTTATGGACGGACGGACGGACGGACGGACGGACGGACGGACTGACTGACTGACGGACGGACGGAAAATGGATGGATGGATGGATGGATGGAGATGGATGGATGGATGGATGGACGGACGGACAGACGGACGGACGGGCGGGCGGCGGACAGATGGGCGGCGGAGGAGGATGGATGGGTGGAATGGATGGAGATGGCGGATGGATGGATGGATGGATGGATGGGGGCGGGCGGGCGGGCGGACGGACGGACGGACGGACTGACTGACTGACTGACGGACGGACGGAAAATGGATGGATGGATGGATGGATAGATGGATGGATGGATGAATGGATGGACGGACAGACGGACGGACGGGCGGGCGGGCGGACAGATGGGCTGGCGGATGGATGGATGGATGGATGGATGGATGGACGGACGGATGGATGGATGGATGGATGGATGGATGGATGGATGGATGGATGGATGGATGGATGGATGGATGGATGGATGGATGGATGGATGGATGGATGGATGGGCGGGCGGGCGGGCGGACGGACGGACGGACTGACTGACTGACTGACGGACGGACGGAAAATGGATGGATGGATGGATGGATGAATGGATGGACGGACAGACGGACGGACGGGCGGGCGGGCGGACAGATGGGCTGGCGGATGGATGGATGGATGGATGGATGGATGGACGGACGGACGGACGGGAGGGTGGACGGGCGGGTGGACGGATGGATGGATGGATGAATGGATGGATGGATGAATGGATGGATGTACGGACAGACAGGCAGGCGGACGGGCGGGTGGGTGGGCGGATGGATGGATGGATGAATGAATGAATGAATGAATGGATGGATGGATGGATGGAAGGATGGACAGATGAATGGATGGACGGACGGACGGACGATTTGTCCGCTCTAGAGTCCCATGTTTCTATATCTATAATGTAAAATGTGTTTTTAGAACATAAACAGAAAAAACAGAAACTTTAAAATGAAGGAACTGCTTTAGTTCTGCTCTGCTTCTGCATTGTTACGTGTTCATTTCCTGACAGCAGATTCTGCTGTCGTCATTTATGTGGCATGTCACATAAATGAGACAGTAGCAGCAGAATGCAGCTGCGGTGAGTTTGCTTCAGGCGCCGCGTCCACCTTGGCGTCCATCACAGGTCGTGGATCAACACATTCTGGCTGCAGCATTTAAGGACAACCTGCTGGGGGCTGCAACACTCCCTCGGCTCATGTTGCATTTCTGAGGGAAGAGGCCATAAAAATAATGCTTCAGAATCCATTTTTGAATCTGTTAAACCTCCAACATTCAGCGTAGCGTTTACTAATCCCAACTAATCCAGTTAAAACTTGAGTTTTTATGTCAGCCCTCATAATGTTGTTACTCCCATCCATTGTTTGTCCCTGTGAGCCCCTTTCAGTCTGTGAGCTGCATGGTAATTAAGCAGAAACGAAAGGTTTGTTTGTTAGTTATAATAGCTGGATACTTGCCATGGTGTTATAATTTAAGGCATGTGAATGTGGCACAATCACGAATCTGATCAGGGACGCTGTGTGGGTTGGAGAGAAAAAAGCAAAAATAAAGAAAATTGAGTCGCAAACATTTCTAGTGAATTTAACCAACATGAAGCTAAAGCTTTTCCACTTGACCAGTTTTTGGTAAAACATATTTACAGACAAAGGTATTTTTATTTTAAAGTGGCTTAATTACTGCTCTGAATGTGTTGGGGGTTTTTTTCATTAAATGGGCTTTTTGAGTCTGTGTTACTCCAATTAACAATAAAATGATTACTACATTAGTGGGCAATGTTTTCAATAATTTATTTGCCCTAATCCCAATATTGTCTGTAAACATTATGGCCGATAACAAACACAACATCTTAATACATACAACCTGAAATTAAAATATTAGTTTTTCAATTTATTATCTTTGTGGCGCTGTTTTGTAAATGTGACTGGCCACAAGAAAACTGTGAATAACCCGAGGCGTTTTGAGTCATCTACAGATTCTGAATGTGTGTTTTCCAAGCTTTCCAATGATGGAAAACATATGGAAGCATATGAAAATAAAAAAGTTCTTTACTTCAAATGTTATGTGCACTAATAACATCATAGGGCTATTTGTGATTTAGAAGCAAGAGAAAAATAGATTTGTGTTGCATTGGCAAAACAAACCACATTTTCCTTCCTTCAGTGGATAGCCCGACATAAATGATTTTATTTTAGGTGTTAAGATGCAGTTAGTCAGCGTGGGGCGCAACGTTGTTCACCGGCACGGAGCAGACCCACATCTAGCATGCCTGCTAGGTACCTAGCAGAATTCAAAAACACCTTGACAAACTTTCCACTGGTATCTTTTTAATTTAATTTATCCATCGTTATGTTTAAATGTAATCGTTTGGTAAGCTAACTGTAGCATTGTACTTTCAGCTCATTTCACACCTTGCAGACCACAGTTTGAGGAAGACTGCTCTACATCCACAGCGAAATGGTGCAACATGTTTTGACCTTGCCTTAGCTCAAACATCATCACTCGCAAAGAGAGTCTCACCTCCGAAAGCATCTTTCCCTTCATTAAATCAAACTCCTGCTCACTGATTGTCCCTTCTCTTCTTAACCTTCATAAAGCTTCATTAACTCGTTCCCGTATCTTTAAGGCACGGCTCATCAGCTTCATGCCTCTGCAGTTGCCACAATGCTGCACCACCCTTGTTCTTAAAGACAGGTTGTGCTTCAAAGCAGGTATCACAATTCAAAACTGGAAAAATAAATAAATAAAAGAAAATTTGCACAGAAGACAAATGACAACCAATTAACATTAAAGAACATAACTCTTCCAGCCACGGCTCACAGACTTTGACAGAGTTTTGAAAACTTTAAATTGTTCTAGCGGCTCTCCGTACTCCTTTGGACGCTCAGAAACGACAGGCGTGGAATAGATTGCTGTAATTACACAGTTACATAAGCTTTGCGGTGTCATTTGAATCAATCCAGGCAGATAAATCAGGCTAACAGGCTTAGCTGCTCATACATGCTCCTCTGTAGAGACTCAAGAGACTAAAATCTTCGCTCAAGTCTTTCTGTTTTTCAGTAGCGCACTCTATGATGAAGAGTGCGTTGAGATGATGGAATGAGCACAGCGAGGCGATCCGGTGGGTCGGTTCTGGTCTGCAGCAGCATTTTGTTCGGGTCCATTGGGTGCCTGTAATTGAAAAGAACAAAGTGTTGCTGTAAATGATTCCTATTGTTTCCCCCTTGGATTGTTGTGGTTTTCTTTGCAGGATGGGATTTGTTCTACTGTACAGAAGCAATATTGTTGAGCTGATCGCTGAAGTAAATGGGGTAAATGATATGAAATTGATGCCCGGTACCAGAGAAATGCTGCAGTCATTGACAGAGAGGTGCAGCTTTTTGCAAAGGATTTGTTTAATCCCTTGAGATTAAACACTGACACTATCTGCGTTTCCATTGACAATATAATTGCACAAAGAAAAATTATGGGGGGGAAAAATTGTGTCAATTTCAACAAAACTTTTCCTTAAAAGCTTTTGTCTCTAGAATGAGGTGGTTTTCCAACAATCTAATGTTACGAAGAAAACTACAGGAAATAGCAGGAACATGACAGGGCCGGCCCAAGCCTCCATGGGGCCCTGAGCAAAATTAGGTTCCAGGGCCCTTTGTTTCTGCTAACAATGTGGGCTGGCCAGAATCAACAGTTCGAATATTAGATAATTCACACACCTGCTATAAACCTTTTGCATCTCTGATGGGGCTGTTTACATTACATCCTATGCATGTATAATATAGGATACATTTATCAACCAGTTGATTTCTGGGCACCGATTTCCTTATTTCTGGGGGATCGGTGAGCCGCCGATACTTATATGTGAAGCTCGTCTTGTCCGCTACTTACTTTCGTCAACAAAGGTTTAAAAATCGGTCTCTGTCTTCTTCTGCTCTGCAGTGAGAGGTTTGAATTAAAACAGTATTCACTGTTGCCAACTCAGTGACTTTCTTGCTATATTTCGTGACATTTCAGACAAAAAGATTGATATCAGCTAAAATCAAAATCGGCAGGTCAGGCTTTTTAAAGATTGGTAACTGGGGATCGGCCAGAAAGCAGCAATCGGTGCAGCTCTACACACATATTCATGCGTAACTCGCCTGGTGTAAAAATTTAATTTACACCAGGTGAGTTTTTCTCCCCTGAGAAAACAAGCGGCTGCTTAGTTTGCTTATGCCTTGGGCCGGCCCTGGTGCGGCATGTTTTTAATGACTTATCACTTAAACAAACTTATTCACATGTGATTTTAATTGTGCTCCTTATTTAATGGGAACACCACAAATACAAAATTCAGTTTTTTCAACATTAGTGAAATATCAGCAAGGTTTTGCGTACATTTGTAATGGAAATGCAGTTCAGGTAAAGGTGGCTTAAATCTCATCTCACCTCTGGTGTTGTCGGATGCTGCATAAGAAAAGCAGAGTAAAGGTTTTTAGTACCTAGTGGCGCCAGATGATGTGGGATATTTCCAGAAAAATCAGGAGTTCATACAGACACAAAGGCCCAATTCTAAGGCATTAAATTACAAAGTCAAATTTCTTGTAAGTCATATTACTGAAGGTGACATAGTTACTTCATTGTTTTATAAAATGTCACTATGTACCTGGAAAACATATTAATTTGCCCCTTTAAATAATAAGTATCGGTATTTGTATCGGCAATACTGATTCCTATATCTACTTGGTATCAAAATATGCGCCATCATAGACCTCTGATGAACTCTGCCAGACCTGCTTTAAGATATCCTCCTCCAAACACAAACCAGGATTTTCCAGAACCCCGTAACTACGTCATCTTCTCAAAGAAAGATTAGAGCGTCTTCATTACGATGCCTTCAAACTGAACATAATACAAGACCTGGCAGCATCAGTAGGGCCTGCTTCCTGCAACTGTTAGATTTATTACGCAGAATATTAAAGAGAGAAAGAAGAACCAAACACCATCACCACTCGAATTCACTGACAGCTTAATGTGTCACCAACACCTGGATCTCCACCTCCTAAATCTTCTTATAATTGCTTTCATGTGTTTAGCTGCTGGGCAATCTCTCCTCTTCTTAATCTGCAGCTTTGGAAACACTTAGAAAACTTTTTTTATGCACACACACACACATTTAATTCCATAGACTGTCACAGTGCAATGTTTATGCCTCTTAAGCTCGTTGATGGGTTGTTTATTTAGATAAAAGTCAATGCTGAGTAATTATCTTTAAAGTAATGATCTTTTCTTGCTGGTTCCTGCTTAATTAGAACGATTAAACTGGTAAACAGAAAACACCTCTGTCTCTTCTTTATCATACAGATACCCTGCAGTAATGTTATGAAACCGTGACCTTTTTAGGGCTGAAACGATTAATCGGATTAACTGTGATTAATCGGTTAATCATCAATCATTTACTAGAATGTAAAGGTTTTAAAAATATACAATTTGGTGAAAAATACAGCATATTAAAAGCAGTAATTAAGCCAAAACTGTACAAAAATATTTACATTTTACATTTAAGATGAGACATCATTGTCTGTAAATTTGTTTAACCCAGAATTTTGCAAGTGAATAATGGTTTTAGTTTCATCTGTAAGTAATCATTTTAATTTTACTATTTGAAAAAGGAACTGGACTTTTAATTGGGGCATGCCCATAGCAATGCATAGGAGGCAGTGACAAAGTCACAGCCTCATGCATTGCATGGCAGGCACCTATTGTTCTTCACCCAATAGAACGCCTCTTTATTATTATTGGGGCCTGCCCATAGCAATGCATAGTAGACAGTGACAAAGTCACTGTCATGCATTGCATGGCAGGCACATATTGTTCTTCACCCAATAGAATATCTCTTTATTATAGTTTCTTCTTCCGTGACCGTTAATGCGGCTCATACCGCTGCGTGCCCACCCACAAAAGTGGTATCGAAACGTGCGGCTCGGCGCCGGCATTGGAGCTATTACTTTTATGGGGATTCGGACTTACGATGGCGAAGTAAAAAGCAAAAAACGATTTAAAATTTTTGTCGGTTTGAAACGGCGGGAACTAGAGTGTAGCCGGCGTCTCGTTAGAGTGTGGGAAGCAGAGAGATTTTGACCCCCAAATAAATTTTGAAATTGCCGTCACGCCCACAAATATCGCCCTATCGGTATCAAACTCGGTCAAAACATCGATACGAGTGTCTGCTCCGGTAAAATGTTTTCGAAATTTTCCTAGGGCTTACGGATTTCTGTCAAGGTGCTTTAGAGCGAAGTCATGCGACAGGATTTTCACACCCTCAGCCTCATTGACTTCCATGTATTTCTCAAAAATGTCAAACCTCAGCGCACAACCATTTCTAACTCGTCGCTGTTATTACTGTGAGTGATGTACAGATATGAATCGCGGTACTATCGGAGACGAAAGATAGCCCTCTCATACGCTTCAAACCGTTTTCCGATACGTGTCACGGTTCCCGAACGGGAAGGAGTTGTTTGGAATGGTTTTCCCATTAAAACTGACTGGGTGTCTCACAAAGATAGAATTCTTTCTGTCTCACACACGGCAGTTGGCAGAGGAGCCATTCCCATAGCAACGGAACACAGCAGGGCCGAGCAGCTCATTAGGACTACAGATTAGGACTACAAATACTCCATATTTGTAGTTTTAAATCAAAATCAGTTAAAACAGAGGGCAGAACTGACATGTAGAACTACTTGCTGTTTTGACCAATAGATAACTGATTTATGAACACAGCAGGGCCAAGCAGCTGATTAGGACTACAGATTAGGACTACAAATACTCCATATTTGTAGTTTTAAATAAAAATCTGTTAAAACAGAACTGACATGTAGAACTACTTGCTATATTAACCAATAGATAACTGATTTATGAACACAGCAGGGCCGAGCAGCTGATTAGGACTACAAATTCTCCATATTTGTAGTTTTAAATAAAAATCAGCTAAAACAGCTGATTAGGACTACAAATTCTCCATATTTGTAGTTTTAAATAAAAATCAGTTAAAACAGAGGGCAGAACTGACATGTAGAACTACTCGCTGTTTTGACCAATAGATAACTGATTTATCCCAAACACTGTTACTCATAGGATTAGTGTATCCCTTTAAAATAAAGCGTACTGAAAATTTCAAAATAAAAGACCTGAAAATTTTAAAATCACATAATTGCTCTTTGGAGCAAAATATAACTGATTAAACCCAATCACTGTTACACATGGGAGTAGTTGGGCCCCTTGAAATGATGATTACTGAAAATTTCAAAATAAAAGCCTTTACATTTTTACATCAGATAATTGTTATTTTCGCAATTGCAAAACTGATTTCACCGAATCAGTGTTACACATGGGATTAGTTGGGCCCTTAGAAACGATGATTACTGAAAATTTCAAAATAAAAGCCCTGAAACTTTTACATCAGTTTATTTTTGTTTTGGGCATTTTATAACTCATTTAACTCAATGAATGTTAATCATGGGATTAGTTTGGACATTTAAAAATAAGCTTACTGAAAATTTCAAAATAAAAGCCTTAAAATTCGTCCGTGGCTAGGGCAGCGCCGCAGGCGCTGCAATGATATTATTTTTCATTATCTTTTTCTCTCAGGTTAGGGCTCTGTCTTGCGCAGCTAATTAGCATTAGCATTTTACCTTAAATAAGGTATTAGCTATGTCTAAAGCTTATTAGCCATGTTTCGTGTACTAAATGGAGTAAGTCAATTGCAGACAACATGCTAGTGATGTACCACATGCTACTGACATTAGCATTTGCTAATGCTAACATTAGCATTTTGGCTAATTTTAGCATATACACTTATTTTAACAGACTGAATGGTGCAAGTCCATGTTAGTAAACATTCCTGTGATTTTTTAGCCAAGCTTAGCATTGATGCTAAGCATCAGAACGCTGGGTCCAATCCGACGGGCACACTTTGGCAGGCCCCGGTTAAATTTCTCCAGGAATTTTCTAGTTGGGGCCTGCCCATAGCAATGCATAGTAGACAGTGACAAAGTCACTGTCATGCATTGCATGGCAGGCACATATTGTTCTTCACCCAATAGAACGTTTCTTTATTATTATAACTTCTTCTTCCGTGACCGTTAATGCGGCTCGTACCGCTGCGAGCCCACCCACAAAAGTGGTATCGAAACGTGCGGCTCGATCCCGGCATTGGAGCTATTACTTTTATGGGGATTCGGAGTTACGATGGCGAAGTAAAAAGCAAAAAACGATCTAAAATTTTTGTCAGTTTCAAACGGCGGGAACTAGAGTGTAACCGACGTCTCGTTAGAGTGTGGGAAGCAGAGAGATTTTGACCCCCAAATAAATTTTGAAATTGCCGTCACGCCCACAAATATCGCCCCATCGGTATCAAACTCGGTCAAAACATCGATACGAGTGTCTGCTCCGGTAAAATGTTTTCAAAATTTTCCTAGGGCTTACGGATTTCTGTCAAGGTGCTTTAGAGCGAAGTCATGCGACAGGATTTTCACACCCTCTGCCTCATTGACTTCCATGTATTTCTCAAAAATGTCAAACCTCAGCGCACAACCATTTCTATCTCGTCGCTGTTATTACTGTGAGTGATGTACAGATATGATTCGCGGTACTATCGGAGACGAAAGATAGCCCTCTCATACGCTTCAAACCGTTTTCCGATACGTGCCACGGTTCCCGAACGGGAAGGAGTTGTTCGGAATGGTTTTTCCATTCAAACTGACTGGGTGTCTCACAAAGATAGAATTCTTTCTCCACCATTCTGTCTCACACACATGGCAGTTGGCAGAGGATCCATTCCCATAGCAACGGAACACAGCAGGGCCGAGCAGCTGATTAGGACTACAGATTAGGACTACAAATACTCCATATTTGTAGTTTTAAATAAAAATCAGTTAAAACAGAGGGCAGAACTGACATGGAGAACTACTTGCTGTTTTGACCAATAGATAACTGATTTATGAACACAGCAGGGCCAAGCAGCTGATTAGGACTACAGATTAGGACTACAAATACTCCATATTTGTAGTTTTAAATAAAAATCTGTTAAAACAGAACTGACATGTAGAACTACTTGCTGTTTTGACCAATAGATAACTGATTTATGAACACAGCAGGGCCGAGCAGCTGATTAGGACTACAAATACTCCATATTTGTAGTTTTAAATCAAAATCAGTTAAAACAGAGGGCAGAACTGACATGTAGAACTACTTGCTGTTTTGACCAATAGATAACTTGGTCGAGCAGCTGATTAGGACTACAAATTCTCCATATTTGTAGTTTTAAATAAAAATCAGTTCAAACAGAGGGCAGAACTGACATGTAGAACTACTTGCTGTTTTGACCAATAGATAACTGATTTATCCCAAACACTGTTACTCATAGGATTAGTGTGGCCCTTTCAAATAAAGCCTACTGAAAATTTCAAAATAAAAGACCTGAAAATTTTAAAATTAGATAATTGCTCTTTGGAGCAAAATATAACTGATTTTACCCAATCACTGTTATACATGGGTTTAGTTGGACCCTTTGACATGAAGCTTCCTGAAAATTTCAAAAATAAAAGCCTTTACATTTTTACATCAGATAGTTCTTATTTTCGCAATAGCAAAACTGATTTCACCCAATCACTGTTACACATGGGATTAGTTGGGCCCCTTCAAATGATGATTACTGAAAATTTCAAAATAAAAGCCTTAAGATTCGTTTGTGGCTAGGGCAGCGCCGCAGGCGCTGCAATGATATTATTTTTCATTATCTTTTTCTCTCAGGTTAGGGCTCTGTCTTGCGCAGCAAGACAGAGCATTAGCATTAGCATTTTACCTTAAATAAGGTATTAGCTATTTCTAAAGCTTATTAGCCATGTTTCGTGTACTAAATGGACTAAGTCAATTACAGACAACATGCTAGTGATGCCCCACATGCTACTGACATTAGCATTTGCTAATGCTAACATTAGCATTTTGGCTAATTTTAGCATATATACTTATTTTAACAGACCGAATGGTGCAAGTCCATGTTAGAAAACATTCTTGTGATTTTTTAGCCAAGCTTAGCATTGATGCTAAGCATCAGAACGCTGGGTCCAATCCGACGGGCACACTTTGGCAGGCCCCGGTTAAATTTCTCCAGGAATTTTCTAGTTGGGGCATGCCCATAGCAATGCATAGGAGGCAGTGACAAAGTCACAGCCTCATGCATTGCATGGCATGCACCTATTGTTCTTCACCCAATAGAACGCCTCTTTATTATTATTGGGGCCTGCCCATAGCAATGCATAGGACAGTGACAAAGTCACTGTCATGCATTGCATGGCAGGCACCTATTGTTCTTCACCTAATAGAACGCCTCTTTATTATTATTATAACTTCTTCTTCCGTTACCGTTAATGCGGCTCGTACCGCTGCGAGCCCACCCACAAAAGTGGTATCGAAACGTGCGGCTCGATCCCGGCATTGAGCTATTACTTTTATGGGGATTCGGACTTACGATGGCGAAGTAAAAAGCAAAAAACGATTTAAAATTTTTGTCGGTTTGAAACGGCGGGAACTAGAGTGTAGCCGGCGTCTCGTTAGAGTGTGGGAAGCAGAGAGATTTTGACCCCCAAATAAATTTTGAAATTGCCGTCACGCCCACAAATATCGCCCTATCGGTATCAAACTCGGTCAAAACATCGATACGAGTGTCTGCTCCGGTAAAATGTTTTCGAAATTTTCCTAGGGCTTACGGATTTCTGTCAAGGTGCTTTAGAGCGAAGTCATGCGACAGGATTTTCACACCCTCGGCCTCATTGACTTCCATGTATTTCTCAAAAATGTCAAACCTCAGCGCACAACCATTTCTATCTCGTCGCTGTTATTACTGTGAGTGATGTACAGATATGATTCGCGGTACTATCGGAGACGAAAGATAGCCCTCTCATACGCTTCAAACCGTTTTCCGATACGTGTCACGGTTCCCGAACGGGAAGGTTGTTCGGAATGGTTTTCCCATTAAAACTGACTGGGGTCTCACAAAGATAGAATTCTTTCTCCACCATTCTGTCTCACACACATGGCAGTTGGCAGAGGAGCCATTCCCATAGCAACGGAACACAGCAGGGCCGAGCAGCTCATTAGGACTACAGATTAGGACTACAAATTCTCCATATTTGTAGTTTTAAATCAAAATCAGTTAAAACAGAGGGCAGAACTGACATGTAGAACTACTTGCTGTTACTTGCTGTTTTGACCAATAGATAACTGATTTATGAACACAGCAGGCCGAGCAGCTGATTAGGACTACAAATACTCCATATTTGTAGTTTTAAATCAAAATCAGTTAAAACAGAGGGCAGAACTGACATGTAGAACTACTTGCTGTTTTGACCAATAGATAACTGATTTATGAACACAGCAGGGCCGAGCAGCTGATTAGGACTACAAATTCTCCATATTTGTAGTTTTAAATCAAAATCAGTTTAAAACAGAACTGACATGTAGAACTACTTGCTGTTTTGACCAATAGATAACTGATTTATGAACACAGCAGGGCCGAGCAGCTGATTAGGAATACAGATTAGGACTACAAATACTCCATATTTGTAGTTTTAAACAAAAATCAGCTAAAACAGAGGGCAGAACTGACATTTAGAACTACTTGCTGTTTTGACCAATAGATAACTTGGTCAAGCAGCTGATTAGGACTACAAATTCTCCATATTTGTAGTTTTAAATCAAAATCTTTTAAAACAGGGCAGAACTGACATGTAGAACTACTTGCTGTTTTGACCAATAGATAACTGATTTATCCCAAACACTGTTACTCATAGGATTAGTGTATCCCTTTAAAATAAAGCGTACTGAAAATTTCAAAATAAAAGACCTGAAAATTTTAAAATCACATAATTGCTCTTTGGAGCAAAATATAACTGATTAAACCCAATCACTGTTACACATGGGATTAGTTGGGCCCCTTGAAATGATGATTACTGAAAATTTCAAAATAAAAGCCTTTACATTTTTACATCAGATAATTGGTATTTTCGCAATTGCAAAACTGATTTCACCGAATCAGTGTTACACATGGGATTAGTTGGGCCCTTAGAAACGATGATTACTAAAAATTTCAAAATAAAAGCCCTGAAACTTTTACATCAGTTTATTTTTGTTTTGGGCATTTTATAACTCATTTTACCCAATGAATGTTAATCATGGGATTAGTTTGGACATTTAAAATAAAGCTTAATGAAAATTTCAAAATAAAAGCCTTAACATTCGTCTGTGGCTAGTGCAGCGCCGCAGGCGCTGCAATGATATTATCTTACATCATCTTTTTCTCTCAGGTCTTGCGCAGCAAGACGGTGCATCAACTTTAGCACAAACATTAGCATTTCACTGTCCCCCACTAGTGCACTGCCATAGGCAGTGCAATAAGATTATCCTGCAGTATAATTTTCTCTCAGGTTAACATTGAATGGAGTAAGTCAAATACAGACAACATGCTAGTGATGCCACACATGCTACTGACATTAGCATTTGCTAATGCTAACATTAGCATTTTGGCTAATTTTAGCTCATTCACTCATTTTAACATACTGAATGGTGCAAGTACATGTTAGTGAACATTCTTGTGATTGTCCACATGCTACATTGCATTGTTTTATCATTGATGCTAATGTTTAGCATCAGAATCCGACGGGCACACTTTGGCAGGCCCCGGTTAAATTTCTCCAGGAATTTTCTAGTTATAACTTCTTCTTCCGTTACCGTTAATGCGGCTCGTACCGCTGCGAGCCCACCCACAAAAGTGGTATCGAAACGTGCGGCTCGATCCCGGCATTGGAGCTATTACTTTTATGGGGATTCGGACTTACGATGGCGAAGTAAAAAGCAAAAAACGATTTAAAATTTTTGTCGGTTTGAAACGGCGGGAACTAGAGTGTAGCCGGCGTCTCGTTAGAGTGTGGGAAGCAGAGAGATTTTGACCCCCAAATAAATTTTGAAATTGCCGTCACGCCCCAAAATCGCCCTATCGGTATCAAACTCGGTCAAAACATCGATACGAGTGTCTGCTCCGGTTAAATGTTTTCGAAATTTCCTAGGGCTTACATTTCTGTCAAGGTGCTTTAGAGCGAAGTCATGCGACAGGATTTTCACACCCTCGGCCTCATTGACTTCCATGTATTTCTCAAAAATGTCAAACCTCAGCGCACAACCCATTTCTATCTCGTCGCTGTTATTACTGTGAGTGATGTACAGATATGATTCGCGGTACTATCGGAGACGAAAGATAGCCCTCTCATACGCTTCAAACCGTTTTCCCATACGTGCCACGGTTCCCGAACGGGAAGGAGTTGTTCGGAATGGTTTTTTCCATTCAAACTGACTGGGTGTCTCACAAAGATAGAATTCTTTCTCCACCTTTCTGTTTCCACACACATGACAGTTGGCAGAGGATCCATTCCCATAGCAACGGAACACAGCAGGGCCGAGCAGCTAATTAGGACTACAGGTTAGGACTACAAATACTCCATATTTGTAGTTTTAAACAAAAATCAGCTAAAACAGAGGGCAGAACTGACATGTAGAAACTTGCAGTTTTGACCAATAGATAACTTCATTTATGATGATTTATGAACACAGCAGGGCCGAGCGTGATAAGAACTACAAATTCTCCATATTTGTAGTTTTAAATCAAAATCAGTTAAAACAGAACTGACATGTAGAACTACTTGCTGTTTTGACCAATACATCATTTATGAACACAGCAGGGCCGAGCAGCTGATTAGGACTACAAATTCTCCATATTTGTAGTTTTAAATAAAACTCAGTTTAAACAGAGGGCAGAACTGACATGTAGAACTACTTGCAGTTTTGACCAAAGATAACTGATTTATCCCAAACACTGTTACTCATAGGATTAGTGTAGCCCTTTAAAATCAAACTTCCTGAAAATTTCAAAATAAAAGACCTGAAAATTTTTACATCAGATAATTGCTCTTTGGAGCAAAATATAACTGATTTCACCGAATCACTGTTACACATGGGATTAGTTGGGCCCTTAGAAACGATGATTTGACATTTTCAAAATAAAAGCCCTGAAACTTTTAAGTCAGTTCAGTTTTGTTTTGGGCATTTTATAACTCATTTAACCCAATGAATGTTTAATCATGGGATTAGTTTGGGACATTTAAAATGAAGCTTACTGAAAATTAAAATAAAAGCCTTGACATACGTCTGTGGCTATGCAGCGCCGCAGGCGCTGCAATGATATTATCTTACTGATCTTTTTCTCTCAGGTTGGGCTCTGTCTTGCGCGCAAGACAGAGCATTAGCATTAGCATTTTACCTTAAATAAGGTTTATTTAGCCTTTATTTGGTTTAAAAAAGCCTTTAAGCCATGTTTGTTGTTACTAAATGGACTAAAACTCCAATTACAACAACATGCTAGTGATGCCCATGCTACTGACATTAGCATTTGTAATGCAACATTACATTTTGGCTAATTTTAGCATATATCTTATTTTAACAGACCGAATGGTGAAAGTCCATGTTGTCAACATTCCTGTAATTTTTTTTAGCCAAGCTTAGCTTGATGCTAAGCATCAGAACGCTGGTCCAATCCGACGGCACACTTTGGCAGGCCCCGGTTAAATTTCTCCAGGAATTTTCTAGTTATTATTATTATAATTCTTCTTCCGTGACCGTTAATGCGGCTCATACCGCTGCGTGCCCACCCACAAAAGTTGGTATCGAAACGTGCGGCTCGGCGCCGGCATTGGAGCTATTACTTTTATGGGGATTCGGACTTACGATGGCACGTAAAAAGCAAAAAACGATTTAAAATTTTTGTCAGTTTGAAACGGCGGGGAACTAGAGTGTAACCGACGTCTCGTTAGAGTGTGGGAAGCAGAGAGATTTTGACCCCCAAATAAATTTTGAAATTGCCATCACGCCCACAAATTCGCCCTATCGGTATCAAACTCGGTCAAAACATCGATACGAGTGTCTGCTCCGGTAAAATGTTTTCGAAATTTTCCTAGGGCTTACGGATTTCTGTCAAGGTGCTTTAGAGCGAAGTCATGCGACAGGATTTTCACACCCTCGGCCTCATTGACTTCCATGTATTTCTCAAAAATGTCAAACCTCAGCGCACAACCATTTCTATCTCGTCGCTGTTATTACTGTGAGTGATGTACAGATATGATTCGCGGTACTATCGGAGACGAAAGATAGCCCTCTCATACGCTTCAAACCGTTTTCCGATACGTGCCACGGTTCCCGAACGGGAAGGAGTTGTTCGGAATGGTTTTTCCATTCAAACTGCCTGGGTGTCTCACAAAGATAGAATTCTTTCTCCACCTTTCTGTTTCACACACATGGCAGTTGGCAGAGGATCCATTCCCATAGCAACGGAACACAGCAGGGCCGAGCAGCTGATTAGGACTACAGATTAGGACTACAAATACTCCATATTTGTAGTTTTAAATCAAAATCAGTTAAAACAGAGGGCAGAACTGACATGTAGAACTACTTGCTGTTTTGACCAATAGATAACTGATTTATGAACACAGCAGGGCCGAGCAGCTGATTAGGACTACAAATTCTCCATATTTGTAGTTTTAAATCAAAAATCAGTTAAAACAGAGGGCAGAACTGACATGTAGAACTACTTGCTGTTTTCACCAATAGATAACTGATTTATCCCAAACACTGTTACTCATAGGATTAGTGTGGCCCTTTCAAATAAAGCCTACTGAAAATTTCAAAATAAAAGACCTGAAAATTTTTAAATCAGATAATTGCTCTTTGGAGCAAAATATAACTGATTAAACCCAATTACTGTTACACATGGGATTAGTTGGGCCCCTTGAAATGACGATTACTGAAAATTTCAAAATAAAAGCCCTGAAACGTTTACATCACTTTATTTTTGTTTTGGGCATTTTATAACTCATTTAACCCAATGAATGTTAATCATGGGATTAGTTTGGACATTTAAAATGAAGCTTACTGAAAATTTCAAAATAAAAGCCTTAACATTCGTCTGTGGCTAAGGCAGCGCCGCAGGCGCTGCAATGATATTATCTTACATGATCTTTTTCTCTCAGGTTAGGGCTCTGTCTTGCGCAGCAAGACAGAGCATTAGCATTAGCATTTTACATTAAATAAGGTAATAACTATGTCTAAAGCTTATTAGCCATGTTTCGTGTACTAAATGGAGTAAGTCAATTACAGACAACATGCTAGTGATGCCCCACATGCTACTGACATTAGCATTTGCTAATGCTAACATTAGCATGTTGGCTAATTTTAGCATATATACTTATTTTAACAGACTGAATGGTGCAAGTCCATGTTAGTAAACATTCTTGTGATTTTTTTTAGCCAAGCTTAGCTAATGCTAATGCTTAGCATCAGAACGCTGGGTCCAATCCGACGGGCACACTTTGGCAGGCCCCGGTTAAATTTCTCCAGGAATTTTCTAGTTATTATTATTATTATAACTTCTTCTTCCGTGACCGTTAATGCGGCTCATACCGCTGCGTGCCCACCCACAAAAGTGGTATCGAAACGTGCGGCTCGGCGCCGGCATTGGAGCTATTACTTTTATGGGGATTCGGACTTACGATGGCGAAGTAAAAAGCAAAAAACGATTTAAAATTTTTGTCGGTTTGAAACGGCGGGAACTAGAGTGTAGCCGGCGTCTCGTTAGAGTGTGGGAAGCAAGAGATTTTGACCCCCAAATAAATTTTGAAATTGCCGTCACGCCCACACATATCGCCCTATCGGTATCAAACTCGGTCAAAACATCGATACGAGTGTCTGCTCCGGTAAAATGTTTTCAAAATTTTCCTAGGGCTTACGGATTTCTGTCAAGGTGCTTTAGAGCGAAGTCATGCGACAGGATTTTCACACCCTCGGCCTCATTGACTTCCATGTATTTCTGAAAAATGTCAAACCTCAGCGCACAACCATTTCTATCTCGTCGCTGTTATTACTGTGAGTGATGTACAGATATGATTCGCGGTACTATCGGAGACGAAAGATAGCCCTCTCATACGCTTCAAACCGTTTTCCGATACGTGCCACGGTTCCCGAACGGGAGGAGTTGTTCGGAATGGTTTTTTCCATTCAAACTGCCTGGGTGTCTCACAAAGATAGAATTCTTTCTCCACCTTTCTGTTTCACACACATGGCAGTTGGCAGAGGATCCATTCCCATAGCAACGGAACACAGCAGGGCCGAGCAGCTGATTAGGACTACAGATTAGGACTACAAATACTCCATATTTGTAGTTTTAAATAAAAATCAGTTAAAACAGAGGGCAGAACTGACATGTAGAACTACTTGCTATATTAACCAATAGATAACTCATTTATGAACACAGCAGGGCCAAGCAGCTGATTAGGACTACAGATTAGGACTACAAATACTCCATATTTGTAGTTTTAAATAAAAATCTGTTAAAACAGAACTGACATGTAGAACTACTTGCTATATTAACCAATAGATAACTGATTTATGAACACAGCAGGGCCGAGCGGCTGATTAGGACTACAAATTCTCCATATTTGTAGTTTTAAATCAAAATCAGTTAAAACAGGGCAGAACTGATATGTAGAACTACTTGCTGTTTTGACCAATAGATAACTGATTTATGAACACAGCAGGGCCGAGCAGCTGATTAGGACTACAGATTAGGACTACAAATACTCCATATTTGTAGTTTTAAATAAAAATCTGTTAAAACAGAGGGCAGAACTGACATGTAGAACTACTTGCTATATTAACCAATAGATAACTCATTTATGAACACAGCAGGGCCAAGCAGCTGATTAGGACTACAGATTAGGACTACAAATACTCCATATTTGTAGTTTTAAATAAAAATCTGTTAAAACAGAACTGACATGTAGAACTACTTGCTATATTAACCAATAGATAACTGATTTATGAACACAGCAGGGCCGAGCAGCTGATTAGGACTACAAATTCTCCATATTTGTAGTTTTAAATCAAAATCAGTTAAAACAGGGCAGAACTGACATGTAGAATACTTGCTGTTTTGACCAATAGATAACTTGGTCGAGCAGCTGATTAGGACTACAAATTCTCCATATTTGTAGTTTTAAATAAAAATCAGTTCAAACAGAGGGCAGAACTGACATGTAGAACTGCTTGCTGTTTTGACCAATAGATAACTGATTTATCCCAAACACTGTTACTCATAGGATTAGTGTATCCCTTAAAATAAAGCGTACTGAAAATTTCAAAATAAAAGACCTGAAAATTTTAAAATCACATAATTGCTCTTTGGAGCAAAATATAACTGATTAAACCCAATCACTGTTACACATGGGAGTAGTTGGGCCCCTTGAAATGATGATTACTGAAAATTTCAAAATAAAAGCCTTTACATTTTTACATCAGATAATTGTTATTTTCGCAATTGCAAAACTGATTTCACCGAATCAGTGTTACACATGGGATTAGTTGGGCCCTTAGAAACGATGATTACTAAAAATTTCAAAATAAAAGCCCTGAAACTTTTACATCAGTTATTTTGTTTTGGCATTTTATAACTCATTTGACCCAATGATGTTAATCATGGGATTAATTTGGACATTTAAATAAAGCTTACTGAAAATTTCAAAATAAAAGCCTTAAAATTCGTCCGTGGCTAGGGCAGCGCCGCGGCGCTGCAATGATATTATTTTTCATTATCTTTTTCTCTCAGGTTAGGGCTCTGTCTTGCGCAGCTAATTAGCATTAGCATTTTACCTTAAATAAGGTATTAGCTATGTCTAAAGCTTATTAGCCATGTTTCGTGTACTAAATGGACTAACTCAATTACAGACAACATGCTAGTGATGCCCCACATGCTACTGACATTAGCATTTGCTAATGCTAACATTAGCATTTTGGCTAATTTTAGCATATATACTTATTTTAACAGACCGAATGGTGAAAGTCCATGTTAGTCAACATTCCTGTAATTTTTTTTAGCCAAGCTTAGCATTGATGCTAAGCATCAGAACGCTGGGTCCAATCCGACGGGCACACTTTGGCAGGCCCCGGTTAAATTTCTCCAGGAATTTTCTAGTGTATTTCTAATATTGTAACAAAAAAGGCTTATTAAATTTAAAAAATCTGTATAATTAGCCATTTTTTATCTGATTAATCGATTTATCATCAGAATAATCTATAGAATTACTGATTGTCAAAATAATCATTAGTTGCAACTCAAGTAATTTGGAGACAAAAACAAGATATTTTTTAATAATAAAACATAATAAAATTAATTATAGACTTACATTTTATTTCTGTTCACACTAATACATTTCCCCTTGCAGATAATAAAACCACAATATTACAGATTAGACTATTACATCAGACAGATAAATATTTGATGGTTTAATGAAAAGTGTTTTTAATACCTACTTATTCTGAAACTCGAGCACATATATTTATTATTGAACACATATTCACATTTATAGAGATTTACCCAAATATAACTGGATCCCGTTCGGAACAAATTCAGTTGACTTCATTTTTTATTTTTGAAATCCAGTAAATATCATTGTGTTTCTACCAAAGTCATTATATAATGAGATTAAAATCTGTGGACTCGGCTATGAAGAATAAAATGTGAGTTTATGAGCAGCAGACCCATAACGACCTGGGATTCCAGCCTCAACATGTGTGAATAGAAAGAGCTGACTTGGCTCTTATTTCACTGCAGTTGGTCGACCTGATGAGCTGAGGTTAGCAACATTGGCCCCAGCGGAGTCCCCGAGGTAAATTTATCGCTCAGCGGTTCGTGGCTTCATGCCAGGCTGAGGAGGAGACATTCCTCTGCAGAAGACATATTTTAGTCCTGTGAGGCCTTGGATCTGTGATGCTGTCCCAAATGGTTTTAAAGTCATTCTGGGAGGTGCATGCTGTCTTTATTTGGAAATGACAAAGAAGAAGAGGAGCGCTGATGTCAGATTTGGTTGTATAAATTCATTCTAATGATAAAAAGTGAAAATGGCTTCTAAAAATGGGAGGTGGAGGGAAGAAAAATAAGCTCATAAATTAGAGGTAAAACCAAAAATAGCAGAGACAGTGGAGACGATACAAACTCAAAGTTTTTTGCACTCCAAAAACACAAAATCTTACCAATAATTTTGATTTAGATTCTAGTGCAAATACCTTGAAATAAGACGAAACTAACTTATCTGTAACCTTTCGGAAAGCTGTCAGAGCTTGTTTAAAGTCAATGATTCCTTAATATTAATGACAAAATTTGCCAGATTATTTCACTTATCGTAAGACATTCTTCCTGTGTTACAAGCGAAATTATCTGCCAGTGGAACTAGAACTTTTTCATTAAAACAGGCCTCTATATCTGAAAAGTCACCTGTAAGTTAGCTTTGATTTACTTCTGGGGAACTAAGATATTTGTACTAGAACTAGACCAAAAATACTTGGTAAGATTTTGTGTTTTTCTGGACAGAAAATATGAAGCTGTGACTGAGTCTGGAAACTGGATGTGTAGTACTTATATTACACCACTAGAGGGCTCTGTGACTCCATAAGACAATCCTGCTGTGCGATTTACTAATTGCATTTAGAAAAGTGCTTCATATCTGTTGTAAATCATTTTGTGTGAAATGAATAATTACATTTTTATTATTATTGTTAAATGTAATTTTTCAGGCAACATGGCTCCTGCATTTAGATCCATGATTTTGCTGCTGCTGCTGCTGCTCTCCTGCTGGCAACCTGCAGGAGCCAAAGAAGGAAAATCCACCAAAAAAGGAAAGAAAGGAAAGCAAGTTGTCTGTCCATCGTAAGTAAAAAAAAAAAAAATGTTTGTCTATCAAAATGGAGCAAAAATAATATATTAAAACAAATTTAAAGATCTGAACTACTGGAAATTAATAACATTAATAACATGGAACCACAAGTTATTGTGGTTTGTTTTATGTTTTTTTTTTTTTCTTCTGCTTTTTGTTTTTTCTTTGCTTTTCAGAGAACCGTTATAAAATTTGATCCGGCACATGATGATTGCAAAGTATCATCATAAACCATTTCTAAAAGAGTTCAGACATATGAGGTAATTCAGATTATTTGCCAGAAATATAAGAAAACCAAACTGAAATCAAAATTCTGCGAACAGAAATGCAGAAGAATGCGGTGAGCTGCTTGATAAAATCCTGTCTACGTTATTTGGGTTAGATTACTTTGATTCAAATTAAAAATAATACAATTTAAATGGGAATAAAATATAGCGTTAACATAGCATGTAGTGTCTGTGTTATCTTTACGTTGAGATCAAGGTGGTTGGCATATAATTTTACAGAAAAAAAAAATACCAGGTATTCATAATTATGGATATAAGAAGGCTAAAGGAAAATTACAGTCAGAAAAAAATCTTAAAATGGAGATTTGATGGACTTTAAAAAACAACAGGACATAAAGGCCTTCAGCTGCACAATTGTTAGGAGCTAAAAGAATCATCTGACTATCTGTGTGATCACAAGTTTTATTTGCACAGTTTTCTTCCCTGATGACGCAGGATTCTTCCAAATGACAAAACCAGGACTCATGGTGATCAAGCTAACAGTAGCTCTGGCAGCGTTGAATGGATTTGTCAACACAGAGTTTAATCCTTAATCCCACTGAGAATATTTGGGAAGTGCTGGAGAAGAGTTTGCGCAGCCCAAAGCCCCATCCTCAGCACAGAGTCTGACAAAAAGGAAACTGCTGACAGATGTAAAATGCTATTATAACAAGTAAAGGTTTAATGTGAAACTTTTTGTTTTATGTATAACTTTATTACTTGTACCTGTACGGAACAAACTGTGTTGCCGTTTCAGGTTTAAAACATTTTATTTCTAATAAAATGGCTTGTCTTGTTTTTTAATCTGTCTGAAATCAGACTTTCCCAGTAGGAAGCAGGAAATTCCCAGTTCTGGCTACAACTGGAGTGCTGCTTTGGGTTGCTGGAAACCAGTCAAATGCTTTCCTTCTTTTACTGGATACGCCACATTCCCCATCTCACCAAAAGTGGTTTTCTGTTTTTTCCACATAAATTGTGGCAGATGTTTTAGTAATTTTTTTTCTTCTGCTAACATATTACGGTATGTTTACACTGTAAAACTAAAACATTTACCATGTATTTTTGGTCTATTTTTAATGCAAATATCTTAGTACACTTCAAATGAGATAAAATTACCTTACAGTACCTTTCAGCAAAACGTAGGAGCTTATTTTAACTCAGTAATTCATTAATATTAATATTAAAAAAAAGCCTAGTTCCACTGACAAATTATTTCACTAATAACAAGAGATTTTTTCACGTTGCCTGTGGCCTTTTGGTACCAAAGTGTGTTAAAGTTATTGCATTATTTCAAATGCAATAACTTTAATTGGTGAGCATTTAATTTTCAGCTCCTGTTTCGATCCAATCATGTAAATGTTTTTGTCTTTTCAACAGACAGCTGTCACAGGAGGATTTAGCCCAGGTTCCTGCTAACTCCACCTCCAACATTTTGAATCGTCTGATGGTCAGTTATGACCCAAGAATAAGGCCCAACTTTCAAGGTAATGCAGAAATCTTCACAACGGGCACAAACTGAAACTTATCTTTGTTGAACTCAATCATAACGAGAAGGAATGACTCCCAACCTCTGGCTACAATTTAAGCTAAATTGTAAACAACCGTTACTTTTCGGGACAATTAGAAATAAAATGGACAATCTAACTGTCCCTGTTAACAAAAATAACTAAAAGTAGAAACGTTTTGAGCTGTGAGGAAACATTTTTCACTGAGGTCGTACCCCAGCTGCTTCAGAGGTCGAAGGTCATATTTGGAAATAATATCACATCAGAAAATTAACTAGCAGTTCCTGCCTAACTCTGACCATCGGTGTTATAAATCTGTTGTCAGAGTTGTTTCACAAAGCATTTTGGTTCTGACTTTTAACTTCTGACTGTGGAGCACAAATGAAATTCAACATCACTTTAGACACACCAATAGGAGAAACAAATTTAGTTGTATCTTAAAGCAGAGACTGTGTTTTGTTTGGAACATTTACATGAAATAGTCTTACAGAAGTTATTTATTCACTGCAAAAACACAAGATCTTAACAAGTATTTTTGGTCTAATTTCTGATGCAAATATCTTAGTACACTTGAAATAAGTCAAAAATTACTTTTCAGCAAGAATTATGAGCTTGTTTTAAGCAAATAATTTATTAATATTGATTTTAAAAAGTGCTGGTTTCATTGGCAGATTATTTCACTGATGATAAGACACGTTTTCCCATGTTAAAGTGAAATAAACTTCCAGCAGAACTAGTACATTTTAACAAATATTTTTGACTTAAAACAAGCTCAGATTTCTTGGGGAAAAGATACTTGCAAGTTATTTTTGTCTTATTTCAATAGTACTGAGATATTTGCAGTAAATATCTTCTACCACTTGGTAAGATTTTGTGCTTTTGCAGTGGTGAGAACCAGTAACTGTACATTTATTTTCTCATTTGCAGTATTCCATGTCGTGTTGCTTTATTTCAGGGATTCCAGTCGAGTCCAGGGTGAACATCTTCATCAACAGCTTTGGCTCCATCCAGGAGACGACCATGGTGATTCCACAGACACACCTAGTTTCACTTTTAGTGTCGTTAAAATGATGTTGCAGAACTGCACTAAAAAAATTATGACTTTTTAAATCAAATATGTCTTTATAACTGTCCAAGTCCCAACACATAAACCATAGCTGATAAAACGAGCCCTTTATTTTTCTACATTGTTAATAAATCCTGTAATATTTGATCCACACAAAAAACATTTATTTCCTGCCTCTGTTCAAGTTCGGGGTAAGTCCAGAGAAATTTGTCTTTTTTCGTCTGTATCCTGATTTAACCAGAGACCCACAACATTAGGGCCTGAAA
Source organism: Poeciliopsis retropinna (assembly GCA_010277075.1). Taxonomy (NCBI): domain Eukaryota; kingdom Metazoa; phylum Chordata; class Actinopteri; order Cyprinodontiformes; family Poeciliidae; genus Poeciliopsis; species Poeciliopsis retropinna. The sequence continues at coordinate 19,591,216 of VMRM01000013.1, read as the reverse complement.
AGCTGATCTGCTAGAAATTAATTTTCAACTAATTAAAAGAAATTATACCAGAGATGTGAGGGTACTTTCTTCTTATTGTTTTTTTTTTATTATACAGATTACAAAGTTTTAACAAGACTCAGTAATATATTATTCTTTAAAGTTAAATAAAATGAAATAAGTAAATGAACATTATTGCTTGTTGTTAACTTTAATTAAAATACAGGAGTCCTGCTAATTATTAAAGACTTTAAGCATTGTTTTCATTCTATCTCTTATTTATTTTTCATTCTATTCATTTATGTATTTCTAAAAATATTAATATGTTATCAAAAGCAAAATAGGAAAAAAAAACAAACATTTAATTTCGAGTTTAATATTCACAAAATAAATAATTTAAATCTAAGTTATCTAAATTTCAAACACTTGTAATGGAAGTGTGGTGAGGATTCAAACTAAATGAGCGTGTTTTCTATCCAGGACTACAGAGTGAATATATTTCTTCGTCAGAGATGGAACGACCCTCGTCTTCGACTGCCTACTGACTTTAAAAGTGAAGCGCTGACTGTTGATCCCAAAATGTTCCAGTGTTTGTGGAAACCAGACCTGTTTTTTGCCAATGAAAAAAATGCAAACTTTCATGATGTCACACAGGACAACATCCTTCTCTTCATATTCAGGAATGGAGATGTCTTAATCAGCATGAGGTATCCGGCCACGTCTTCTGACATACAGCCACAACATCCACACGTTCCGGTCAAACGGTTTGATGATGAGGATTCGTTTAATGCACATGTGCACAGGCACCATTTCAGACATCCAACACAAAAAATGCATTTTGACTCTGAGAATGGACTGAGAAATACAACAAAAAAGAGCAAAAAGCAGAAAATAAACCAAAAACATTCACGTTTGTAGATTTTGGTGGAGCTGATTTACAATCCTGAAGTTTTGACTTCAGATCCCCACCTGCATTATATGTATTGAAACATTCACAGATTCATAATTAAAACTCCCTGTGTGGCTAATTTAATAACATCAAAAGTGAAAATGAACAGTTAAGTACTGAAACTCTTTATATTTTGTGTGCTGATGTTGGATTTTGAGGTCTGAGTCGGTGAGAAACTTTTGAGTTTTGGAGGCAGTCTTCCTGTTTCACCGGGTCTTCCAGCTGAACTTTCTGACTTGGATCATGAAAATTTGAAATTAGGAATTCGAAACATACATAGGATGCAGAATGAATGAATACAAATTAATGAATGTGAATAGTTAAAATACAATATGTATGAAATATGGCAAAAAAAATAAATAAAAATCTGCTGTTTCTTTTATCTTTTAATTTAAAGTATAGAATTTCTACAAATTAAATTGAAGAAGTTAAACTTTGAAAATGTTTTTTAGTGTATAATTACTATCTGGCAATAAGAAATATGAAAAATGGGAAGCTGTAGTGTTAGTTAAGAGGCTTTGCTAGCTCATATTACTCCTCTGGATTCCCTCTAAAAACTATGAATATGTTATTTTAAAATGATGCTAGCATTTACTGCATAATGGTTGTTCACCCGGCTGTGTTGTGCATGTACTTATATGCAGACTTTCAGTGACTCTGTCTTGTCCTCTGGATCTCACACTCTTCCCCATGGACACACAATTCTGTAAGATGCAGCTGGAGAGCTGTGAGTAGAAACATGCCTGCAATGCAGTGCTAACATGCTCACTATATGAATATATGCACATAATCTGAGTCTGTCTGCATGTTTTAGTTGGCTATACCACCAGTGATCTGGTGTTCATGTGGCAGTCAGATCCGGTTCAGATGGATGAGATCGCTCTCCCACAGTTTGACATCAAACAAGAAGACATAAAGTACGGAAACTGTACAAAGTACTACCAAGGAACGGGTTCGTAATCCTCATTTATCACTTTAAGTAACTCTGTGCAAAGATACAGTGCATACAGGTATTGTTCACAGTGCTTAATGTTTCCCAAATGTTATGTTATAGACTTAAAGTGACTGAATTCTACTAAATTAATCTCTTTAATAAAAATTCTACACACAAATATTCCATTATAACAATGTGGAAATTGATTTAGTTTTTATTTAAAATAGAAAACCATCTGCAGAGTGAAGGACATCTGAGTATGTGGGAGAGTTTAGTTTTGATAGTCAAATAAATGTGGCGACAACCTCTGTGTCTTTGTGTTTTATAGGTCATGCAAAGGTCAAACTCACAATGGTGTATTAAGACCAATGTAGATAGAAAAAAAAAAAAAAAAAAACAAGTACATTTCTGCCAAAAAAGACATTTCTTAGCTGGAAATTTCAAAAAAGCTCTGAAATTTTTAGATTAATCATTTTTTTCTAATTTTTCAGAAAAAAACATGGACATTTCTGAGTCAAAAATGTTCAACTTTTGAAACGCAGAAATGTCCTTGTTGTTTCTAGAAAATTTCTGATCTTAATCTCAAAATTTCTATCAATTTTTTAAACTTTTCAAATGCAGAAATTCCTAATTTTTTTTGGAAAGTTTCTGAGAAATTTACTCCTTCTATATTTTCTTCCGACATTAACCCTATAATACGCCGTTGTACAAACTAAACTCTTGGTGAATAAATACTGCATGTTAAAACATAATTTGTGCAAATAGAATCTTCTGAAATATATTGCGAGGGCCAAGAACTATAATAAAACTCAATGTGCAATCAGACACAGCGGGTTCTGCAGACCTTTTGCGTTTTCAAACTTGCACACTCACAGCGTGTTGCTTGTGTGGGCGTGAGACATTATTAGCATCAGATGTTTTGTAGAAATGCCTTTCTCCCCACTGAGCACTCTGGCATTGTCACTGTGCCTTTCTGTTTCAGGGAGTTGTTGCTATAGAAACAGGAATCCTAATTTGGCTGACTTGACTGTTGCAAAAAATAAAATAAATAATGAAATGCTGCTTGTATTTTACTGGGACTCTGAGCTAAAAATAATGCAATGCTGCAATAGTGCAAACACACCTTCTGAAATAATCCCTGCTCAAGTTCATATTCAAATATTTTTATCATTTTAACTCAGAGTTTATAAAGAGTAATAACAACAGATTCAACTGTTATGACGCTGCATTTTTATGGTTTTTTCCAGGGTATTACACCTGTGTTGAGGTGATTTTTACGCTGCGCCGACAGGTTGGTTTCTACATGATGGGAGTTTATGCTCCGACTCTGCTGCTTGTTGTTTTGTCCTGGTTGTCGTTCTGGATCAACCCAGACGCTTCAGCTGCACGTGTACCACTTGGTGAGCACAAACACACATATCTGTTGGTTTTGGCTTCATTCATCCATTTCCAAACCTATAATACTTACTGATGTTAAATTTATCTTCCCACTCACAAGTCGTATAAAGTTGAAATAAACAAATCGTAAATCATAAAATCATTTTGTCAGAACAAAGCAGAATTCACACCAATCAGGTATAACATTATGATGGATGTAATGAGTTGCACTGATAACCACATGTCATCTGTTATTGGACGGCATATATTAAAGGAAATATGTTATGCAAAATTCACATTTTGCACATTTTTGTTCTAAAAGTAGCTCAAGTGCTCAAGAAAAAACTCACTATAAGTTTTGGTAGTAAGTTTATGTTTTTTGGCGTCTGGAAAGTGGGCTGTTTTGAAAACCTCTGGAATGTAACGACACAAATCAGCAGGCACTGCCCGTTACCTAGCAACCCCAGGGAGCCCAGCCCGTTACCTAGCAACCCCCAGCAATCCCCAGAGGAACTCATTTGAATTTAAAGTGACAAGACGCCCTAAAACAGCTCGTTCTGGAAGGAAATCCAAACTGAACAGATTAAAATCTCATTATCTAATAACGATTTAGTGCAAAAAAATGTTATGAATGTGTTTTGTGTAGCCCATACACCTTTCCTAACCCGTTCAAGGAAGCATAATAGGTCACATTTAAGTGAAAAAAACTAAAAATAAATCACAGTTTTGTCCTCAGTATTTATGTCTTTGACAATCTTTACAACCTTCCCAGGGAATATTTCAGTTTTATTACTAATAAAACTTTCTGGCCTCTGATATAATGGCCACGTCCAGTCGTAAAGATGTAGCTTGAGATGCTTGTCTCGACCGGCCGTCGTCTGACAGTCGTGTGGCGTGGAGAGCCGGTCGTTTCAGCTGCTTGCTGTCCTGCCTAGCAGTGGGGTTTGCTTGCTGTGAAGGAGACAAGGACTGGTGTCACTGGTTGCTGGTGGTGTCTTCATCACTTTAATGGCTTTAGCAAAGAAAATAACTAGGATTATAAATTAGTGGTATCCCAACAGCCAAATAGTCTAGTACCTCAATGCTTATTTAACAACATTTAAGACTTTATTCTTATAAATTTATAAATTAATCATCCTTAGCCATGAATGCTTTAATCATGAAAACCATGACAGGAACTTATTACACAGTTGAAAATGAGCCATTTGTTAAAGTCTTTGTAAGTCTGATGTATCACGCTGAGAGATGAGAGTGCTAAAAATACCTTTTCTCTTTTTGAGTTTTCCTTTGAACAATTGTTGTAGAGCAAGGGTTACAGAAAAGACAACTCTGATTTAACAAAATACACGTTTCTGTTCCCATCTGCTTATTTCCAGGCATTTTATCAGTTCTCTCTCTGTCCAGTGAGAGCATGTCCTTGGCTTCAGAGCTACCAAAAGTCTCATACGTAAAGGCCATTGATATATGGCTGATCGCCTGCCTGCTCTTTGGGTTTTTCTCCCTGGTGGAATATGCTGTGGTGCAGGTCGGTTCTAAGACACACACACACACACACACACATGCATACACAAAGAAACTCTGAGGAAGAAAGAAACGTCAATAAATTGATAAATCTATATATTCAAGTTGGAGACCTGAAGATGGATTTCAAGGGATAAAAAATGACAAATAATGAATAAAGTCAGCAAAGCAGACCTGTGCAGGATACTGTCTTGAAGTTATCCACAACTAGTTGAACATGTTAGCCTAAATATGTTTGTAGAACAAAAAAACAATATATAGTCATACTTACATGAGAGTATAAAATCATACTTATGTCAAAAATTATTATATGTGGCCATTCTTTCACCTGTGCAGGTAAGTTTTAGTGAAGTTGAGCCTAAAAACAAAAAACAAAATGAAGAACACTGTAGAAGCTGATGAGAGCAACCTTAAAAGTTTGAACGAGTCAAACTGCCTCAAAGTTTCACACGTCGTTATATACCAGATATCAGCGTAGCTAGCGCTAGTACCATTAGCAGGCGCTAACATGAAATAAAAACAAATCGCAAGAAGATGAATGGATATTTAAAGTGACAATGAAGCACTTTTACGTCATTGTGACACATTTTATTTGAGAAAATGAATTAAGTTAGAAACTGGAGCTCTTAGCAGTATTGCTACACCCATTTCCAAGCAGCAGCTGCTCAAACGCCTGAGTTTTGGTTGAATCTGTCCATTTGGTTCTCCTTATTTTCATTTCCTCTTGTCATTTCTGCATTGCCTTCAATTTCAATGTGCTCCAGCTCAACGTGAAAGGGATTAACGTTACTTATTGTGTGAATATATGAAAACTAATCACCCTACAGTATTTTCATTGTATTGTTTTTACATTTGAATAAGGATTCTTGATACATCTAGTCATGGATGCCTTTAAAGATCTGCTCCAATCCACAGGCTCTGCACTCTTCTAACCACACTTCCTTCTTTCTATGTAGGTTTTTCTGAACAGTCCCAAACTGATTGAAGAGGAGAAAGCAAAAATGGCCACAAAGGAAAAAGCTTTGAAAGAAAAGGAAGCAAAGAAGCCTTCAAATAAATCAAACAACACAGTCAACGGGACAGGTGGAACGCCCATTCATGTCAACACTTTACAGGTGAAGGCAACCTGCAGAGAAACTGCAATTATATACAGAAAAGCTGCTGCGCAACATAATCAAATTGCTTTAACCTTCAACAGAAATACAATTATTTCTTATGCAGCTAAAAAATACCATTTTGAAAATTATTTTAATATAATTCCTCACATGGATGTATTATTTCAAATCGTATACAGTAAACGCCTAATAAATTTAGTCGCAGTTTTCACATGTTGTAATACTTTTTTGACAGTGATGCAATGTGGTGATGCTGCAAGGAAGTTTAAAAGCAAAACAAATCAGGTTTTAAAAAGAGGCAGTTTCATTGGATTATATTTTATATAATGGAATATGCAGGAAAAAGTAACCAAGTAATTAAATAAGCACTTTGTATTGCCTTGTTGCTGAAAATGTGCTATATAAATAAAAATTACTTTTACATTTTACCTTTAATAAAGCAACTGGATTACTCTTAATATTTAAAAATTACATTGTCAGATGGACCAAATTGTGTAAATTGTCTTATTTAAAGGTCCAAAATGACAATAATTCATATAAACAACAAAAAATAACAAACACAGATAAAAGAAAATTTTCCCACATCAGTTTCTTTCAATAGAAAAAACTTATAAAACTCTAACAAAAACTGCAGGTGTGTCTATGTCTGGTGAATTCAGAGTAGAAATACTTCATAATAAAATTACTTCAGTAAAAGTTTTTTTTTTTTTTTTCACAAAGGTAACTCAAGTAAATGTAATTGAGTAAATGTAACTACCCAGCTCTGCTCAGTCATTTGTTCTTTTTGTAACAGGTGGTTGAAAATCGCTGCAAGAAAGTTTGCACCTCCAAGTCGGACCTTCGCTCTAATGACTTTAGCATTGTGGGGTCTTTACCTCGAGACTTTGAACTTTCCAACTTCGACTGTTATGGTAAGCCTGTTGAGGTCACAGGAGCTCTCAAGTCTCAGAACAAAACCAACAAGAAACCACCACCACCAAAACCTGTCATACCTGCTGCTGCCAAACGCATCGACCTCTATGCAAGAGCTCTCTTCCCCTTCTCTTTCCTCTTCTTCAATGTGGTTTATTGGTCAATCTATCTGTGAACGATAGAGCGAAATAAATTAGTTTGTATCGTAGTAGAACGTAACTGTACTGAGGCTCATGAATGACACTGCAAATTAATATCCTGAACTTTGTCCTGGTATTTCATATTACAGGTGATGTTGTTATATTTCATACCTCCATGTAAAAACTGTAAAGACCGATTTTTTCCTCCTGTTTCTGTAAATGAGCACAACCTGAAACTTTAAAGCTGTTTCTTTTGCCCTGCTTCCGCCTGCAGTTGGAAAAATGTTGCATGTGTGTTTCTGTGTTCAACAGCATCATGTTTTGTGTTACTTAAACTGTGCTGCAGTCCGACTATGTTACTGTAGCTCTTTACAGGAATGCATACAAGTCTCATCTGGCCAATACTGTCAAATACATGCTTACATAATAAATACATTCCAAAAATATAGATGTAACTCTTTTTCTTATTACCTAATTATTATTTTAAAGGTTCAGATTATATTGGATTTTTATATTTATTACTGCAAATGTGATGGTGGCTGGGTAACACTATTCCCTACTGTCAGCAAATGTAGCAACAAACACTGAGTTACAAAGACACACCCATCTTTTTCTCACTGTTTGAAATTATAACAAGCCATAATGGTTTTCTTTTAGGTCGGTTAGAGTTACCAAAATTATTTTTTATTGGCTAAGTTCCACAATAATGACAGAAGGGATGTCATTTATGAGATTTATTTCCTGATAAATCAATCAATCGATCAATAAATAATCAGGAACATCAGGTAAATGCGATGCAATTCTGACCTTTTCACCTCTCAAAAAAATCCAGTCTGTGCCACCTCAACGTAAAATTGGATAGTTGTCCGAATGTTTTCAAAGTATTGGAGGTCTGAATGGTCATTTCTCTCTTTATGCTGCGTTCATGTTATTGATGTGAGACATGCGTCATAATTCTGCACCAGAAGAAATCAGAGGCTATAAATCTGCATGTAAACAATGCCTGAAAATTATGATCATGAACTTTTGAAAAAAATCACAATCACACCACTCCAATTTATATAAATCTCTCTGGCTTTCATTGTTTTGTTTTTACTGGCTCCATCAATGACCTTGTCAGCTGTCCTATGTTTTTCCCCTGTTTGTTTTCCCTTTTTTCATTAAAGAACGTTGTAATTTCACAGTCGTTCGCTGCACCAGATCCTTCAATAGATTAATGATGCTTTTAATGTTGCAAATGTCAGGTGATTGCCGGGTTTTGCTTCTGAAACCCAAAGCCATTACAGATCCATGATACAAAACATTAAAAACATCACATCCCACTGGCAGAAAAATGTCTAAATCCCACTTAATGTTAGTGTGAAATAACAGCTTCATCCCAGCTTTGCAGAACTGCCATTGTTTGTGTTGACAAAATATAGCAGGCGTGAACTGAGACTCAGACTCACAGCTGTATTTTTCATGCATGAGAAATAATTCATAGAACTGTTTGCCTGCAAAAATGAACAGCTGAAGCACTTTCTCGCCATGTCCACAACACATATTTCACAGTATAGTCTGAGTGTAGGCATAATGTCGCAGACACCAAAAATGTTTTGATGACTGCCCCAACTTCAAACTCCACACATCAACTTTTAGATTTGATTTAACCACCAATATGGATTAAAGTAAAAGACTTTATGGTTTGAACATAACTAGGTCAAATCTGCACTGCAGCAGCTGCAACATTAATAAAACCTTCTGCCTGAATATGTCTAAATTATCTGCAATGCTGCAAAAATAATTTGTCCCCACACCTTTAGTGAAGACAAATTATCAATGCCATTAGTCCAACTGTCTGTGTCAAAATAATTGTGAATAAAATTAGCAGTTTGTGGGTATGATGCAGCTTGTTTTTGTTGGTTAGTTTGTAGTTTGTTTTAAATGTGTCCATTCATTTTAATATTCTAAACTCAAATGTTGTGTTTTCAGTAGCTGCAAGCAAAAAATGTTAATAATTAACACATTTCTGTTAGCTTGGAAACATAAATCTGGATGCAGTTAATCTACATTATGTGCTTCATTTAGTGAAAGAGTTGCTGACTTAAATTACTTTTTTAGTTATATTCTGATTAATTAATGGATTTGTGTAAGAACAGAGGTGGAGGGAATGTATTAAGTACCTGGTGTCAAACAAAAGAAATAAAGGGCAGAAGTAAAGGAGAGAGCAGATAGAGACAAAGTGGCAGAGTGATTTGTAAAGAATAGTTGAAACCATGAAAGAGGTTGACAGGATTGTTGTGAGATCTGCTATGATGGATGATTTGGGGATATTGGCTCAACCAAAAAGAGTAAAAAAGTCTGAGATGCTTTGGACAAGAGCAGAGGAGGAACGATGGACAGTGGATGTTAAAAATGGAGCTGCCAGCAAGAAGAAAAAGAGGACGACCACAGAAAAGGTTAGTGGATGATTTATAGGTCTGTGTGACAGAGAAGGATGTGGGGACAGGGTGAGGTGGAGGCAGATGATTGCCATGGCAACCCATAAAGGTAGCGGCTGTGAGGAGAAGTGAAATATTGCCACAAACAGTCATTTCAAACTGCTGCAAAATTATAAAACACAAAGTTGTCCCATTTCAAACCAGGGAGTGTGGAGTAGAGATCTGTGTGGGATGGAAACATTTTCCCTCAAAATTGACATTTTGCATGTTTCTGTTCTTCCATCTGGGGCTCAAATGCTTCAAAAACTCCCAAGCACAACATCCAACCATTTTTTTTTAGAATAAGTTAATTGTTTATGTTGTCTGAAAAATGAGCCATTTCAAAAACCAGCACTGCTCCTCACCTAGCAACCCCAAAGAACCTCACCCTGTTACCTAGCAACCCCAAACAACCCCACCCACCCCATTACCTAGCAACCCCAACAAACCTCACCCTGTTACCTAGCAATCCCACTGGAGCTCCACCCGTTACCTAGCAACCCAAGCTCAGTTCCAGCATGTTTAGTCAGCGGTTTTTACAATGGCTGTTTATAAAGGCAAGTGTTTGGTTTTTAACTATCCACTTCTGCTACTTCTGCTTTTTAAACATGTATGGTTATATGATTATGTATCTATTTTTATCAATTTCATGTGCCAGTGCAAACATTGATTTACACTCTATTTCTTTAATTTTCTCTTTTTCCTTTTCACTTCGCTCTTTGTGTCCATTGCTTTGAAAGAAAGACAAACTGAAAGGGTTTTTGGTCAACATTGTTCTTCATATAAAGAAACTTTCTGAATATAGATCGAGAAGAAACCTGGCTCAGAATTTAACTTTCTGAGCCCGATAACAAAACAACCAAGTGAAAATATGTATTAAGTCTGACTTACTCACGTTCATTCAAAAAGAAAAAAACAAACAAACAAACATAGGAGGCAGAGAACTGATTCAAGTCTTGTGCTGTTTCATTATTAATTCACTTGGAGGTGATCCATCACCTGCGCGCAGGTGGAATTGATCGATTATCTAAATATAATATTTGTAAACATCTTAAACCACATGCAGGACTCCAGGACTTCCAGCACATAGCGTCCCCTACCTGACGGCGTTACCTCATCTGGTCGCTGCCGTACCTTCGGCTGTCGGCTGCTCTCGGTTTGCTCTCGTGCTTCATCGACGATTCCAGGCGCGTGCCTGCAAGTGAAGCGGCAGCAGCGGCACGCGCATCCTCCCCGGATCCAGATCAGAGAGCATCTGCAGTGGCCGAGCCGTCTCCCAGCAGCCCCGGACCCGCACCATGAGCCCGCATCGCGCCTGATGGTGGTGCGTCGGTGAACCGCTCAGCAGATCGACGTGGCATCGCGTGCAGGCGCCCGGACTCCACCATGAAGCTGCTCCTTGTGATGACTTTCTTATTCCGCCAGGCATTTTCCGGTTCTCCGAGCGTCCAGATCGGTATGGCTCTTTGGGTTTCTGGCGTCAAGCCATCGTTTTGGTTCTTTTTTGCGTTTTCTGTTCCGCCATGCATGTTAATTAGCCTCCTCCTCTGCATGCTGCCCCACTGTGGGCCTCTCTCCTCCCTGTCCTGATGCTGCTGTGGGAGAGCAGAGGCCTCCTGACAGCTCCTCGGTCGACGCAGTCTCCGGTCTGTTCACGTTTTTTATCATTTCAGTAAATATCACAGCAACAACAACCTACAGGCGACAAGACCGCCTGCAGATATTTGCAGTTAAAGGCATTCCAGATGATTTAAACTGGACTTCATGTAGCTCAGAGCAACGTTATGATAGACTACAGAGGATATTCTCAATATATATATATATATATATATATATATATATATATATATATATATATAATATATATTACATATATATATATATATATATATTATATTGTGCTCGATAATAGATTATTTCTGATTGTCTTAATTCATCTTGCATGCATCCTTTATTTAACCATTAAAATTACTGATGAAAAATACTATTTTCTAAGAATGGCCCCCAACTACAGCAGCATAAAACACAACAAATCCAAAATACAAGATATATCACATAACACATGACCAAAAGACTCAACAGAATTACATTTTATGACTTTTTTAGACTCGTTTTATTTCATCTGTTATTTATTTTCCATGATGCATTTTCCCCTTATTTGTCTGTTGTTTCCATTTTTTCTTTGGAAACTGTTTTTAAATTGAGCTTTCAGCTTCTTCACCTCCATGCTTTGAACTAATTATATTTAATCATAAGTTAATGGCTTCTTTTCACTGACAGAATGTATATGAGGACAGAAATGTTGATGATTTTGTCAAAATCTTATGTGAAATAAATGTTAATAAGGTTAAATGTCCAGTCGGATTTAATCTATAATGGCATTGTTTATTTTAACTGTTGATTTTAAAATCATTACCTTGCTGGGTTGTTTAAATGAAAGTGAGAGGAACTGACTTTCTTTCTTTACTCATTTAAATACTTTCAAAAACTTTGGATTTTTGTCAAGCTTCTATTGCTTTGTTGCTTAATGTTTTAAGGTTTATATCTTTGTGCAACAATTTAATATTCTTTGGGTTTTTGTTTGAATTTTTTTACAAATATTGTGGCTGTTCTGTTAAAAATTGATTTCTATCTGCCTGAGTCCAGTTTCTGTTTTCTTCTTGCATTTATTAATTCATTCAACACTTTCCCTCTCATGTTTTCATTCTGTGATGCTATCCTCGTCACATTGCAGCTGTTTTTACTTAACAGGATTCAGTTGAAATCTGGTTTCTGTCATCTCTTTTCACACCTGCCTCATTCATCGGTTCAGCTTTTTTTAAGCTTAGCTCTGATTGTCAGTCATTTGCTGTTGGATCTCAACATGTTCTGATTTTTGGCATATATGGAAACAATCACTCACTGATATATTCATTGGGTATGCCTGTTAGCAGCTAGCACAAATAACTGCCTAAAGGTCATATGAAGCATGCCAATGCATTTAGGCGTGAAGACGACTTGTTCACAAGAGGGAAGAAAGTGGATTTAGGTGATTTTTAAAGTCACATTTATATTTAAATGCAATATTTTACTTAAGTCTTGTTGTTAACAATGTTCATCCTTTGTAAGAAAAGTGTACACTTCTTCTGATTGCTATTTACAGCAGGTTTAAGCCCCAATTCATAAGGTTTTGAACATGACGATGAGTTCAGTGGACCCCAGTCACAAATCTCAGGCTCAGTCTGTTTTCACACCTGACAGTCTGGTAGAACTGGTTTGACTGGGAACCAAAATTGGAACATTTGTTACATTTTCAGCTGGTGTGGGTTGATTTCAAACTGCATTGTGTCAAACAAAACAAACCCTTTGAAAAACCAGTTCCCCTCCTCGCCTGCGGAGGCGCTGCAGCAAGAATGACAGTAGGAAGCAACACAAAAGCCTCTAAACAAGATATGAGCATCTTTTTTTCCAAAATGGAGTAGCATCCGATTTTAGCGGTTGTAAGATTTCTCTTTTGCCTTTGGTAAAAGACCACAAGCTATTTCACTCGCTAGCACAAGACTCACGCATTTGTTTTGGTTGTATTTACCCAGAATGCCATGCGCTATAATCCACTTTCTGCTTTTGGAGCTGTCTTTGGTCCGCTTGGCATTCACATATGCATTCGAACTGCACCAGAGTTCACTTCAACCAAACCGAGACCGAGGTTTCGAGGCGGACCAGAGATTTTTTGTTCTGCGTCAGCATTTAATTAACCTCCCAAACAAACCAGATTTTCTAGAAAAATGAAAGAAAGTTTTATTAAATCCAAGATTCATAATCTTGGATTTAATAATAATTTAATTTAATCTGGATGTACAGCCAACTAATCATCTATAGAAATGTTTCTGTTACAAATAATTAACCACTTGTGGAGGCTCCCCAGTAATTTATGATTCAGTGACAGATAACTGGTAATTTGGTAACTAAAAGCTGGACTGGAAGTAATCACCACTATGACAGAGCTCCAAACTGTGGAGATGGACACACACCTCCTAGTTGCACCAACGGTCAAAGTTGATGATTGGTGGGAGCAGATATAGGTTTCAGGCTACCTTTTAGACTTTCAAAGAAAAATCCTGGTGTCATGTTTAATGATTAGCAGAAAGACCAACTGAGGGGTTTTATATAATTCAGCTGATCATGAACAACAACTGTTTTATCAATTTTGCATGATCAGCTTTAAAACACACAAATATGTTTGGATTTTACTCTTCATGATCACACATGACTGGATGTGCAGCAGCATCGGCACCCAGATTAAAGTAATTTTAACTTGGCTCAGCTGAAAGGATGACACGCTTAGCTGCTTTTTCTACATCCGTGCATATTGTCATGAAGCCGAGGAGCTGAGGATGTTTCCTCCTCCACAGCAGGGCGAAAACTGAGAGTGGAGGCCTTGGAACGTCAGGCACATTTTGAGAAACACTGGAGGTTTATACAAGTTAGAAACACCCTAAAACTAAGCTTAAAAAAAAAAAAATTAAAAGTAAAATTTTTTGGATTGTGATGAATTGTTTGAAACCTTTTTCTCCTTTAATTTGACATAAATCATGGGAATTCAAAATCAAACAGATCTGCTAAGGCACATGTGTCAAACTCAAGGCCCAGGGGCCAAATCTGGCCCACCATTATTTTTTATGTGGCCCTCTAGTCTAACAAGACATCTAAATAAAACCTTCAAAATAACAGCTCTGTTATTTTGACATTATCAATCAAATTTAATCAGTTTTTTCCTGGTATACTTACAGATTACATCAGTGTGAAAATATTGTCAATGTTATAAGAAGTACTTTCTGAAGGCAGGAATACTTGGTCAAAATACATCTTCATTCAGTTGCAACCTTTAGTCTTACACGAAACATCAAGGACTTATTATGAATCTGATTAGCCTTCATGTTTAGCTAATCAAAAACTAGATCTCAACATTTCTTGGAAAGTGAAGATGAAAATTTGTCAGAGAGAGAAAGAACTTAAAGAAATTACTGTTTTTTGAATCGCTTTGGAGCTGTGTCATTTTAAGAGCAGAAGATGCATTAAAATTATTTTTCGCCCTCTCATTGTTTTGTCAACCTGACATTTTACCACAGGTGTGTAAAGTTGTTTCGAATGACTGCAAAACAAAAACTGTTTGGGAGAACATAGGTTTTTTAAATATTCTGCGGTCCAGCCATGTTCCAGCGAGTGGTGAAGGTCAGAGAGAGCTTAGTGAGATCTCAATCCTGTGGGGACAAACTCCAGGCAAACGTTTCACCCTTAGCTAGCTGCTGGGAGACTTTTGATTTATGTGTGTGCCATTTTTTATTCAATAGTTTTAAAAGACAGTTGAAAGTTAGCATGGCTCAGGCTTATTTTCAACTAGTCTGGCGTTAGCTTGTTGCTTTTCTGCATTGAGGTGCAGAACAGATTCTTCACTTTGCTTAAATTTAATTACTGCAACACACAAATTAAAAACCTGGATTTTATTGATAGTTTTACTTTATTATGGGTTCAGTCCGAACTCAGAGAGGAAGGGATCTGTAGCAAATGAAGACAGATGATTAGCATGTGACACAAACAAAGACATTATTTTCAGTTTATTTCCTGTATCTTATTTCAAGTGCTAATAATTCCTTCCTTCTGCGCTGTAAAAAAGAAAAAAACAAACGTCTCTAATTTACAGTAAAGTCCTTCTGCTGTGGTTGCCAGAATTTTACCGTAAATTAGAGATGTTTTCTTTTTTTTTTTTTTGCAGTGTGGACCATATGGTCACACGAATAGTTTATTTTTCTGTTCAGTACATTGAAAGCCATAATAATTATTACACACTACAAAGTAGGAGAATTGATCAGAGAAAAAACTAATAATCGCATCTGGCTTCATTATTTATTTTACATTATATTCATACTTCCTAATTAAATTTTCTGAACCATTTGAAAGAAGGTTTGTTGCAGATTATTTTTAGATGTTTGACCTTTTGTTTTTGTCAGTTTCAGGTTTTTTAAGATTTATTCTCAGTTGCACTGACTGAACTAATTAAAGTTTTTGCATGTTTGACCAAAACACTCAGGTTACTGTTTCAATCAGCTTCAGTTTCTTAATTATTGATTTTATATTGGCTGTCTAATTGCACTGATAAAACAAGTTCTGTAATTTTCGCATTTGATCGACTTTATGAAGCTATTGCTGTTTTTAAGTCTAATTCAGTACTGTTTTAAGTCAATACGACATTGCTTTTCTGTATTGATCGGTATCAGTTGATACTAAACTTCAGATATCTGTATTCTATTGGAAGTTAAACACTGGATCAGAAACAGGTATTTCTCAAAGGCCAATAAACAAATTCTAAAATTTGCAAAAACCAAAAAGAATCTTTTTATTTATTTAAAATTATATTTTGAAAAATTCTCTTTGCACTTCTAAAATAATCAATTGAAAAATCATTAAAGCAATCAAACTCTTCTTGTACTGTTATCACTACGTGTTAGACACTCTGTGTGTGTTAACGCAGATTAACAGCAAGCCAAACTCAGTTTTCATGAGCCAGGAAGCTGAGCGTCTTGCTCCTTTATTACTGTCTTTTTACGATTTGTTACAATTATGTGGGAAGCTCAATGAAAGCCTTGAGTGAAACTATAAACAGAAACAGAAAATAAAATATACATTAGCCCTAAATGCACAGAATGAACTTCTAGTATCAGAAAACACATTAGAATTAGCCTTAGCTGTTGCTAAGAAACAGTCACCATAGCGATTGTTACTATGCAAAAAAATATTGGGACATGGCTAATTATTAGAAAAAACACATTTGGAAAACGATCTCTAAATAAACTAATGAAACATATAACGCCAAACAAAACACAGATTGAACTTACAGCCATTGCTTTGAAAAGATTGACGACACAGGAGGTGAAGTTGGTATGTTAATAGGCGGCTTTCTGTCAGCGAATGTATTCCTAACTGCCGCTGGAAGTTAGCACCACTGACAGTGTACTGTTACCCACAATGCACTGCTACCTCAAAATTCGCCTTCAAAATAAAATACAGATAAATCAACACTGTAGAAATTTCCTCTTTTAAACTAAATTATTAAGACATATTTCTAACTTCTAGCTCTGGGCAGAACACTTCTGATCTTTGAACCATTTTTAGTTGCACAAATGTTTAGTAGAACAATGTTTCTGTCAAAATGTGACAATTATATAGGTTGTCTTCTTTCTGATTTTATCACTTTAAGGTGAGATAGAAAAACCGTAAATTCATTTCCATGCATATAAATTATTTATCTCTAAATCTTCATGCTGGAGCAGTAAGTAGTCAAGAGTCAGCTGTTCGTTCACCTGAAAGGAACATTACACACTTACATGCTGATGTTGGCTAAACAGCTGACCTTTGACACCTTTCTGTGTCTCCCCCAGTTCTGAACAGCCTTCCAGAAATAGAGTGCTGGTTGCAGGCAGAGTTTTTTTTTTTTTGTTTTTTTCTTTTTTCAAAAGAAGCATGCCTTCATAGCCTTTAAAAAAGTGAGTAAGAGTTTGTTTAGGCAAATGTGACCAAATATCAATCCCAAATGCAACCTGTCTTTTTTACCTTGTTACATTACTCCTGGAGAAAAGTGCTAACCTCTGCCTGTAAAATATATTTAAAAGTTTTCTTTATTATTACCAATTCAAGTGACTAATTTTAAATAAAAGTTATCAATGGGAAATACACTGATCCAGTTTTTTAAAGAGATTACTTTAACTACATTTGTTCTGGCTAAGCTAATATATTCTCTAAATTATAGAAACTTCTCACATGAAAAGACAAGCTGCAACAGTCATGCTAAAAATATTTCACATTTTCTTTCAAATCTTTTGTTTTACAGATTAGGAAATGAAAGAAGAATGTAATTATGAGTCAACCTGTCACAATAACAAATACTGCTGGATGATAAATTGTCCCAGAATTCCTTGCGATACACAATAATGTTGCTGTTTTGGACCATTTTCAAGTAATACAATAATGATGGCATAATAATAATGCATAAACATATTCTCAAAAATCAACCAATTTTAAATTCTAATGAACATTTAATTCTGGAACTGGAAGATATTTTAAATATTCAAAATAAATCAACAAAATCAACAAATATAATTAATTATGAAGTCCTTCAAAAAAAAGGGCCAGTTGAGACCGAAGCACCAGACTGAAGACTTTTATCATCCAGTTTTTGGTAGAAACAAAGAAAAGAGAAAAACAATAAATCATGCTGAGCTGGTTTAATTTATCATGCGATTACTGTTATTGATTTATTGCCTATTGCGACAGACCTAATTATGATAATTAACTGGCAGATTATTATTAACTCATCCAAATGATTCAGTATCTTAGAGTCGCATTCTGAGTTGGAACTAATTATTATTTTAGTTATTGCTTATTCTGATTGGGATAAAAAAGAAATGGCACATTCGCCTGACTCTTCATTTAGGCATTTTTCATGCAATATTAGAAATTTCCTTTTTAAATAAGAAAATTAAATTGTTATTTCCAAAAGTACAACAACGCTGCATTTCTTACTTTATGGTTGATTAGCTCATTGAGTCGTTTCAGATTCGTTTCAAGGCTCCCAACAGCGTCACCATCCACTTGCATGATCCCAGTTGTGATGCGTAAATTTCCCTTTGGGACAATTATGTTCAGTAATTTCTTAGTTTCACTTCACAACATTCTGAAGCAGTAGAAAGTTGGTCATAAAAATAGATATTTTGAATGTTTTGGTCTTAACTATGCCTTTTTTGAAGTTTGCAGAGACTTCATAATTAATTTAGTTTGACGTTTCTGTTGTTTTATTCGTTTTGCATGTAAAATGTCTTCCAGTTCCAGTGTTAAATGTTCACGAGAACTTAAAGTTTCTTTATCTTTGAGAATTTGGTCTTGCATTGTTATGCCATTAGTATTACATTGCTTGAAAATAATCCCAAAATAACAATATTTTGGGGCTGAATGCGATTCTATGAGCTTCATGAAGGAGCAGGAAGTTGGTAATAAAAGTAAATATATGATCAGTATTGGATCTTTATGCTGATCTTGTTCTTGGTTAAAGAACCTGATTGCGATTCCCAAGGCTGGCCAGATACAGAAGCTAATGATTCTGCACCACTGCAGGCAGCCATGCTGCTCCTACTAGCCTTAAACGCCAGTTCCCGCTCAGGGCAAAGAAAATGACCTCATTCTGCCAGATCTACCACAACCGCTGCAGCTCAGCTGAGGTAGAATGCAAAATATCCCCTTTCTCGTTTTAATGCAAATGTATTGGTCACAGGAAGAAAACACAGAATTTCATGTTGTGATGTTGTGATCAAAATAAAGCGACGCAGGTTAATGCTGTTGTTCTTCTCTGTGGAAGAACGGAGCCGACTTTCCATTTATCTGTCAGCACAACTTAACTATGGGAGCCATTTCAGCCAAAGTTTAACACGTAAATAAATAAATGGATAGAATAATACATACCTAAATGAACAAATAAATAAAATAATAAATAAATACATAAATAAAATAATAAATATATGTGTAAATAATTGAATAAATAAACAAATAAATAAAATAAAATAATATATAAATAAATAGATAGAATAATGCATACATAAATGAATAAATAAATAAAGCAATAAATAAATACATAAATAAAAATAATAAATAAATGTATAAATAAATAAAATAATAAATAAATAAATAGAATAATACATACATAAATTAATAAAGATGTAAATGACTAAAAGTATAAGTAAATGTATTAAAGAATGTGTAAAATAAGGAAGGAAGGAAGGAACGAACAAAGAAACAAAGAAAGAAAGACGTATCTAAGATAATAAAATGATAAATAAATGTATAAGTAAATGTATGCATGTATAAAAAGTTAATAATACAGAAGCCAATTAATCGAATTCTTATTTATCTACTTATTTATTTACTTTCTGAACTGGCTCTCCATGCTTAATGCTGTGATGTTGATGTGAATAATTTCTGACTTTTCTTCTGTCAATCAGTGACCTCAGTGTCTCCAGCATGTCAGAGCAGAGTTCGCTCCACATCTTATAACCCTAACCCATGTTTTTGTTCCAAAAATAAAGAACAGATTCATAAACTTTTTAAAAACTTTAACAAATCATGACCAGCTCATCCATTATGCATGAGGGACATCTTCCACATTAGGTGCTACACAGAAGGAAATGCATGCCCCAGATGGCGCAGCAACAAGGCGGGGAGGTTTTGGACTCAGTCGGGCAGAAATTAAATGTCTGTGCACAGCAAGTGTAGAGTGGATGTTATAAATTAAGGATTTTATATCCAAACATGACTTATAAACATTTGTACTTTTGTTCAAAGCATGCTGGACTCCTTTTTTAGATGTAATTTCAAGATAAGAACTTTGTAGGATGTACTTGGCTACAGTTATGAAGCACTCTTTGAAAGCGACACTAACTCATTTACAAAGTCATTTTATTTTGGGAATGGAAACGTGATTATAAATTAAAAGATTGTTTTGCAGACAGTGTGGATGAACTGATCCATAAGATTAATGTAATACCAACCCTTTGGGAAAGCAAATATGGGTTTATTAGTAATTCACAGAAATGTGTTTCAATTGACTCATAATAAGACTGTCACAATAATAAATTAATCAATTAATTGCATGCTAAATCAGAATAAGCTCAATCTTTTTTATTCTGATTATTAATATTTTTTGAAGGGCAATTTTGTTTACAAGTTTTTAATTCATTTTATTTATCCTTTCGGTTGTGTTTTTTTTTTTTTTTTTTTGTTTTATTTTGGATATTTAAAATATCTTAATTTTTCAGTCTTAAGAATCTTTACAGAGTTAAAGTTTATTGGTCTTTGAGGGGACGAGCTGGCATTGTAATGCCATTATCAATGTATTAACTTGAAAATGGTCTCAAAACAACATTATTATTGTTTATCGCAGTAATTACTGGGACAAATCAATTGAGCAAAATTGGTTCATGCGACCGACTTTGGGTTTTCAAGCCTTCACAGCGAACAAAGTATAAATATTGAGTTCAGTGGAATTAAAATAGAGATGAAAGAATATTTACAAGTATTTGCACCTGTTTTTATAAAGGAGAAGAATTGTTAGGATGTGTTTACTTCCTGGTTCTCTTCAGCTGTGTTGACTCTTCTTCTTCTGTTGTTTCTGTTGAGGAAGCGGCTGAATCTGCAGCTGCAGCTGAACAATTCCTGGCAGCAGATTTCAGGGAAGCCATTTCCCCAGAGCTGCTCAAGGCCTGGGATGTTGTTAAATCTATCTTGGCTGGAAAGTGTGTGTAGCATTGCAGCATTTTATGGATGAAAAGGGCAGAACTGTTGGACTGGCAGCCTGAATTCATATTCATCAACACAATGAGAATAGTCTGCAAACGCTTTGGATGTTTGTTGCCTGTCAACTCTGAAATGTTCAGCCTTTTAGTTCAGCACCAGGAAATATAATCAAAATGGACTTTGAGTATATAAATGCAGGAATCTGTAGCATCACATTTGGAAAATATTTGAGATTTTTGTGCTCCACTCTGACCAACCGTACCAATAATTATTTCTGTTCCTGTGTTTCCTGTAGGTGGCTTGTTTCCCAGGGGCGCGGATCAGGAGTACAGCGCATTCAGAGTTGGGATGGTTCAGTTTGGGATGGCAGATTTCAGACTCACTCCACATATAGACAACCTGGAGGTGGCCAACAGCTTTGCTGTTACGAACTGCTGTGAGTTTTGCTTTATTATCTTTGTCTATAAATAGTCAATTGGTCGTTTTATAAGTAAACCTGAAATGTAGCATTTGACAATAATAAATAAAAAAGCATTAGCATTAGCAAATTAATTCATAAATGATATTATACTAAGATAATTAGTCTCAAACTTGTGTCGTTGTGTGTAACAAACTCATATTTTGCAATTTTATCATTTCATCCTGACTAGTTCTCAACTCAGTTCAAATAGTTCATGTTCACAGTTCTCCAGGTCAATATTTTAAACTGAGCTTAAACTTTTACTTAAAGCTCTAGCTATTTTTCATTCATCTAATATATTTTTTCTGAAATGAAAATATTAGTATATACATATATAACATAAGATCATTAAAAGTTGGCATTCACATCATCCTGTTTTATTCTCCTCTGTTCTCTTTGTATCGCCTTGTATTTTACAGTAGCTGAATTCTTTATGCACATATTCCTTTCATCAACAGAAAATATAATTTTGACTGATTGGTTCTCCATTAAGACTATGTTTGTAACTGCAGTCACCTTTAAGCCTCTTATTACTGTAAAGTCCATGACGACAGGATTTACCAGGATGCTGTGTTTCTCTTTTTAAGCTGATGCTGCACAGTGGAAAACACACATTAAAAAACACACAGTGAAAAAACTGAAAGATGAAGTTGCCTTTGAAAAGAAGCGCTCAATCGTTAAAAGATAAAGTTTAAACAGATTCAGGTTGTTTATATATCACATTTATCATTATGGACTCTAATAATATCTAGCTTGAGTTTAAGTATAGTTGATTATTATTTTATGTAATTTTAACTGCAGTTTTTCTACCATTTCTGGTTTTAAAGGGGACCTATTATGCAAAATTCAAATTCAGAAATGCTTTATTGATCCCATAGGAAAATTATTTGACATTAACTTCACATTCTGCATATTTTCGTACTCCCTCGTGGGTTTCTGCTGCTTTTCAAAACAGCCACTGTGCTTAAAAATAACAGCCAGCACTTTATATGTTTTGGTGTCTGGAAAATGAGCTCTTTCAAAACCCTCCAGATTGCTAAATCACATTCGACCAGCACTGTGCTGTTGCCTGGCAACCCAAGTGGAACTCTGCCCGTTACCCAGCAACCCGAACAGAGCTCCAGCACATTTGGTCAGCTGGTTTTACTGCTGTAATCAGTAAAAACCAAAACTGGATGGTAGGCCAGGTTTGTTGTTGGCCTACCATCCAGAACCCACTTCCTGCATTCTTGTTGGTTGTGCAGGAGGCTCTGCTAATACTTTTCAAAGATGTACAGTTGAATAATTGCATATTTGTTTGCAGCAATTTCCACATGAGAGTGTAAACGTTGAGTTTGGGGGCGTGGCCAGCAGCAGCTTATTTGGATTTAAAGTGACAAGAGGCAGAACTGAGCAGACTGAAATCTCATTATCTAAGAATGATTTTGTGCAAAAAAATGTAATGAAGCAGACCTATCCTAACCTGTTCATGGAAGCGTAACAGGTCACCTGTAAGGACTGGATCCTCATATTCTGTTGCAGAAAATGAACTGAAGGTGGTGTAGTCAAGTTTAAAGCAAGGACAGACAAATAGGCTTAAATTAGGAGCACAGATCCTTTCATCAAAGGCAGACACTAAACCAGCTCCTAGAGGGGAAATGCTGCAGCTCTTTCTCAGTGAAATATCTGACATTTGCAGCTAGAAACTCTGAGATCCGCTCATACACAACAATGTACATCATAAGAAGAAGTTGGTCAGTATAAAATACTACATTAAGGGCCGTTTATATTTAAACATGTTGCTAATTTAGACTTTGATCCCTCTTTAAGACAGAGGGATCAGTGACCTGATTGCATTGTTGGTTTACAATTTAGAGCATTTCAGTTTTCTGCAGACCAGCTGCAGGTTTATGTAAAGTATTTAGTGGCAACATGACCTGTTGACTGAGAGTCTGTCATTCACCTCATTCTGCTATTGTTTGATGTGCAAAAAAACAGTCAGTAAAAGATCTTTTTACCTTATTTTGTAACTTGGACAGGTTATGTTTAGTTTAGCTTCAGTAGATGTCTAAGTTTGATTCTAGTTTATATAATAATCTTTTTAAAAATGTAAACCCTTCATGTTAACTCACTGATGTTTTAATTCTCATTTTAATTATGATTTCTAACTTAATTCTTCCTGTAATTTGATTTTGGATCTCAAGTATATTGGAGCTCAGTTTGAACTGTCTATTTTTTCACTTCTATAGAAATATATTCTAGAATCAGATCACACAGTTTACCGTTTTATCTGAGCTTTCTCCTTTACTCTGATTCTGAGGAAAAACATATTTCCACATTTGAGATTATGCAGGAATCAAGAAAGGCTTCTAACAGCTTCCAGTAGTTTAATGCCTTTTAATTGTACAAACATTTAATCACATGATCCCTAAAGGTGATGAGTTCACATGTCTCAAAACAAAAAGCTATGAATATAGCCATCTAAAATTTGGTTTAAACACCCGTTTTCCAATTTAAATTACATTTAATTAACCCAAGTGTGTAATTTCTTTTAAATGCTAAATTACTATAAGTTGCCTGTGATTTTTCTGCTGTGCCCCAGTTGGTTTGCAGCCCCGATAGGAAAGCAACAGCAGAATGTCTTCACACACAGTTTCTATAAGGCATCAGCATATTTAAAATCTTCCCCTAACCTTCAACGCCTTGGCCTTGCTTATTCACGTGGCATGCACTTTCCAAATGATTGAGTTTGCAGATAGTGTCCTGCTGATTATTCAGAGGTCAAGCTTTGCAATAAGGACAGATTTGGTCTGGAACGACTTTCAGATAATTTATCTCTGTGAACGTCTTTACAAAATGATGAAAACGTGGATTTATCCCAAGTCTTCATTGTTTTTGTTTTGCATGGGCTGGACCAGAGCCAGCCCAAGGAATAAGCAAACTAAGCAGACGTTTAGGTACGATAACCACAAATTTAAAACAAAAATGATTTAAGAATCGCTGTTATTTAAAACCGGAAGGTAAGAGTATTGATGTTGGGATGCAGCTTCTGTCACGTATTGATTGGTGGCTCTCTTGAAGCATTTAATGATTCAGAAGGCAGCAGTGCAATTACAAATCGATTAGTGACGCAACATGATGAATTCTTAACAGTCCTAAGTCTTTCCTATTAACAGTTGCAGTAAACCTTTTGAACCCCTTCACTCATAGTCACACTGTAAAAAAACAAACGTCTGTAATTTACAGTAAAGTACCGGCAGCTGTGGCCGGCAAAAATACAATAAAATCCCTATTTATATGTATTTTACCATGCAAATACGGTAAAATACATATTTATGCGGTAACATTTTGTGGTATTCAGCAAAATAAAAACATTTGAATACGCCACTCTGTGACACTTTCAGCCATCTTTACACCGAATAACCCAATTCTAGACGATTACATTAATCCAGTAACTGTTGTGGAAAGAACAGGAGCGGTGTGAACAAAGGCTCGTGCGTGGAGTACGATGTGCTCTTATCAGAGCAAGATGTAATGACAGCCTGTGGCTAAAGGGATCCAGTGATAGCAGTGAAAGCACCAAGCCTTTGCTGCTCGCTTGTCCTCCGTGTTTTACTCTTTTCATTGTAAATGAGCTGTAGTGTGTGTGACTTTCAGCACCTGCAGTCATGGTCGTCTCCAAATAATAAATTTATAAATTTGCCCAAATGAAAGCCAGGTTACCAATAATCAAATACATATTAAACCATCAGGTGATGCTCTGGTCTGACTTCTTTTGACAGAATCATTCAAGTTGGTTTATATAGTGACACTACTTTGAGTTTATGTTTGCTCTGTCCTGTTTGCACTGTATCCTATCTTCTGTCCAATGACAATGGCTGTATAAGACAAAGTGGGTCTTGGGCACAATATGTGAGGAAATCTATTATGAAAAATTTACATTTTTCACATTTTTGTTCTATTTGTATCTTTGCAGCCCAGGCTCTTTAAAAAACAGCTGATTTTTGACAATACGTTAATGCTTTTAGATGTCTGGAAAATTAGCTGTTTCAAAAATGTCACAATTGTTAAGTCACATTTAACGGGCACTGCAGTGTCACCTAGCAACCCCAGTGAAAACTAGCCCATCGCCTAGCAACCCAAGCTGAGTTCTAGCATGTTTGATCAGCTGGTTTTACTGCTGTATCCACTGTACAACAGCTGCTGGAAAAGACAAGTGCTTTGTTGTTGACTTACCGTCCAGAAACCATTTGCTGCATTTTAGTTGGTTGTGCAGGAGGCTCCATGTCTGCTTTTCAAAGATGTACGGTTGTATAATTGTACATCTGTTTGCTGTCATTTTCAAATGAGTGTAAAACTTGAGTTGGAGGTCTCAGCCACCTACAGCTTATTTGGATTTGAAGGAGCAGAAAGGAGCTCCGAATATACAAGACTGACTGAAATCTCATTATCTAAGAATTATTTTTTGCAAAAAGTGTAATAAATATGTTTTATACCTGTCCTAACCTGCTCAAAGAAGCATAATGGGTCACCTTTAAGGGGCCAAAGCTGCTTGCTCTGTGTTTGGATGTTTGGGGAGCGACTGGATGACAAATTAAATGTAAATACCTGAAAGAGGTTATTGATTGCATCTATTTAAATCAGAGATTCAAACATATTTTCCATGCTACATTAAAAGTTTTGAGTTAAGATGGAGCAAACCAATTTGTTCCTTGGATCTTCTAGTAAAACATGACTTAAACTTGCGGTGATTTATCATCTCTGTTAACTTGTCTTGTTAAAATGTTTCATTCATTCATTGTCTCTTTTTCCTCTTTTTTTTCCAGTTTGTTCCCAGTTCTCCCGGGGCGTCTATGCCATTTTTGGCTTTTATGACAAGAAGTCGGTCAACACCATCACCTCCTTTTGTGAGACACTCCATGTCTCCTTCATCACTCCGTCTTTCCCGGCAGAAGGAATGAATCAGTTTGTTCTGCAAATGAGGCCAGACATCAAGGGGCCTCTGGTTGCGTTAGTGGAGTACTATAAGTGGGAGAAGTTTGCCTACCTGTATGACAGTGACAGAGGTAAACGGATTCTCAATGTTCTTTTTTATGTTCATATTATACACCAAATCTTTCATTTCTTGATTTAATTGAGTAAATATAGGCTGATTTGATTGGCTTAAGGTCACAAACATGCTCATCGGTCTGAGGAAATTAAAACACTAAAAACTAAAACAAAACAAAAGAAAACGGTTAACACTATTGTGACAATTAGGTCAAAATCCTAAATTCAGGTTTGCTGCAAAAACACAAAATCTTACCATCTTGTCTGGTTTCTAGTGCAAATATCTTGAAATAAGACAAAACTAACTAGCAAGTAACCTCTCAGCAAGAGATGGGAGCTTTTATTAAGTCAATAATTTCTTAATGTTGATCAGCAGTGCTAGTTCCACTGGCAGATGAGTTCACGCCGCACAGGAAAGCGGTATCAGGTCTGAGTCGGTTTCTGTGTGCCAGAGATTAATAGGGTTGAGTTCAGTTTCTTCTCTATTGCTTTCCAGTTAACATTTAAACTGGCAGCATCAGTGCTGCTGCAGCAGCTGCACTGGAAGAGCAGATTAGCTCTTTTTCCTGACCACTCAAAGCCATTTTCCACCCCAAGCTCCTTCTACCTTTGCCAACCTTGTATTTTTTGTCCAGACTGTTCAATATATAAACTGTACTAGTGGTGAATTATTTCTCTAACATCCACACCTTCACATCTTCTGCTATGTCCTCACCTAAGACATGTCAACACAGAACGAGGGGAACTGGGACAGAACCACAGACTTAAAGACAAAATGCTTTCACTCCTGGGAACACCGGATACATCCTGGGGTTGGAATTAGGGTTTGAATTACCCAAAAGAGTTGGAAACTTATTATTCCAACCCCAATTCCAATCATCCTCCCAGTCCTGAATTCCCAATTCTTCCTTCCAAGGTGCAATGGGTTGGAAGGCGGGTTGGAACCAGAATAATTAAACACAATAAGTAAATAATAAACATAATCTAACTAACATAACTTACAGAAAAATGTCTAAGTAAATAATATCTTAATATTTATATTAAATTGTTTGTTAAATTCTTCCTGTATGTATTGTAAAACACTGGGACAGTCTTATGTAAGAAGAAGCACTCAGTGTTTACTGTAATTAATTTAACATTGTATATTCATAAGGTCTTCTCTCTATTAGAGATGTATTTTCATGTTTTTCCATTTGTGTCAATTTGCAACCACTTTGTGCTGATTTATAGAAAATTAAATAGTCTGGGTTGTTTTTCCTATTATAAAATTTAATTCTCCTGTTCTCATTCTGTGCTGATTAGTATGAAGTCCTGTTAAAATGCTACACACAATGCTACACCTTAATGAGTTGAGCCCTGGAAATGCCAATTCATTTTTCTAAAAAAGGAAAGGATAAGGGACGGGCCGTCATTCTTTTTTGCTTTGTGTGTGTTTGTAGGTCTTTCTACCCTGCAGGTGATTCTGGATACTGCAGCAGAGAAAGAGTGGGTCGTAACGGCAATAAATGTGGGAGACCTGAAAGATGAGAGTAAAGATGAAGCTTACCGCTCCCTCTTTCAGGTACCAGTACTCTGAAATTCTCTTCTAACTGCATAAAGTTCAGGTTTGTCTTCAATGTGCTGAATCTCTCACACATCCAGTAGTCTGGAAACCTACAGAGTTATTTTCTGATCACCTTGAACAATTAATGTATTATTATGCAGTGTGGTATAAGTGTAGTTTTATGAAGGTTTGGAGAAAGGAGGGCTTAGGGGAGCGTCTCGAAGGAAATTAAAGTTTGTTCAGTTTTATTGTCTGAACTCAGTTTCATAGTATCTGTGTACATCTAAAAAATTGTCAAAAATGCATATAAATTAGATTTTTGCTCTAAACATTCTGACTAAAACCGGGAAGATGGAGCACATCACCCCAGTTCCAAAGTCCCTACACTGTAGCTCAGAGAATAGACTTTAAAACACTGCTGTTAGTTTATAAATCACTGAACAGCTTAGCACCAAAATACACATTACACTAAAGATTTGCTGTTGTCATAGCAACCTTGCAGACCTCACAGGTCTTCTGGTTCTGGTTCAGAAGCAGAACCGAGCATGGAGAAGCAGCATTCTGCTTCCATGCACCACAAATCTGGAACAAACTTCCTGAAAACTGAAAAACAGCCGAAACGCTGAGGTCCATTAAATCAAGGCTAAAATTTGAGTTGCTTCTGAACCATAATCAATGAAACATCGATCAATATATCCGATGTGTAACAACGGCAGAAGGTAATGTTTCAGTTGTTGACTCTGTGACTTTGCTTTTTTGTGTTTTCATGTTTTAAAACACTTTGTATGTCTTGTTGCTGAAATGTGCTGTACAAATAAAATGTGATTTTGATTTTGTAAGCTTGCCATAGATGAGGAAGAGATTTCTTCATATCAAGCATATTTACATTTTTAATTTAAATTTAATTTTTTTCTATGAACAAAATTTGCTGAATTAACTCCAAAGATTTTTTTAACGTAAATACCCAAGCGAGGTGTAGCTAATAGCTGCTGTAAGCTGAACTTAGCTGACTTTTCTAATGTTAGCTGAGGTTAGGTTAAAAAGACACTTTGTTAAGCTTGAAGCTCTTTAAGGTTAACCCTGAACAACTCTGTTGTTTTGGGGAAAACGATAAATCTCGTTCATTCATATCTCAGAAAACAGTGCATGTCAGTGTGTCGCTGCTGAATTTGTGTAATGAAGCGTTCACAGTGGTGGGAGTGAGCAGTGGCATGGATTCTTTACATCAATTGCTTCTAAGATTTTGCAGAAATCTGCTCATTTTTGACACTATCCACCCACCTGAAACTGGTAGAGGTGTATGTGCGGAGTGCTGTGTTTAGACCCCAAGTACTGACATAGTTAGAGGAGGACGGAAATACTAAAGCTATGATGAAAGGAGACGTGGAGGAGGAGGGAGGCTCTAAAGATGCTCTGGAAGAGAGAGTGACATGATTACAGTGACATGTAAAAAATGAGGACGAGGGGCTGATTTATTCTGCAGAAGTAGGTAAGAAAATGCTTATTGACAGCTTAGAAAGTGTGAACTTTGGATGTGATTAAAAAGGAAATTGACAAATAGAACAGGAACAGCCTAAAGCAAAAGTAGATAACCGGCTAAATCCTTTTTGTTATTGTGCTTTCCTTGAGTCAGTCAGTAACTGATGTGACTGTGACATTTTTAAAACAAACAACAAATAAATAACAAATACAGTTGGATGGGTCCTAAATACACCTTCTTATGTCTCTTTAGGACCTGGAGATCCGTAAAGAGCGACGCATCATCCTGGACTGCGAACAAGATAAAGTCAAAGATATTATGGAGCAGGTGGAGTTCAGGCTTCTCAGTAATCTGAAACTAAGAAAGTTTGCGTTAAACAAAAACCTTTACTTCGTTGAAGCGCAACAGAGAGTCAGTGGTGTGGGTTATATCTCTGTTGAAATACTAAATTTGAATAGAAATATCCATTATTGTCCCTCAGTTGGGAAATTCAGATACTCCAGCAGCAAAGTGATAAACAAGTTGAAGCATGTAGAGTCGGACGAAAGGGAAAAAATAGAAACAGAAAAAATGATGGAAGACTCTACAGTACTGTCAAATTTACAGCATAAGAAAAACACACTGTGCTGTCATTAAGAACAGCATTAGTTGATTCAAAGACGTGAATCAGTTCTTTGAATCAACGTCAAAGAAAGTTGATTC
Organism: Poeciliopsis retropinna; assembly: GCA_010277075.1. Classification (NCBI taxonomy): domain Eukaryota; kingdom Metazoa; phylum Chordata; class Actinopteri; order Cyprinodontiformes; family Poeciliidae; genus Poeciliopsis; species Poeciliopsis retropinna. Next base: position 19,561,301 of record VMRM01000013.1, on the reverse strand, counting down.
TTTGAAGTTGATTAAAAGAATCAACGTCTTTGGATAAGCCCCCCAAAAAATGAACAAAATGTGCATCTGTAAACACTTATTGAGTTTGTTGGTATCAGTAGACAATGTGAAGGGAGGAAGGATCTGCGATAACACTGCTTTGTGCACTAAGGATGCAGCAGGAGAAGATTTGATAATTAGTACCAAATTACCAAATCTTTGGTACGAATTACCAAAGATTTAGTAATTAGACACATTATAATAGACGTATTATAGGCTTATAGACACATAAGTCTATGTGTGGTAATAATTATGTACAAAGTAAAGGAGAAAATGGTTTTGATTTTGTAAAATCTAAGCACACAGATTGTAAAGATAATAACCTGTTTTGAGATTGTTTCGCTGTTAACAAAGTGTATTCTCTGTCCCCATCAGGTGATCACTATAGGCAAACATGTGAAGGGACACCACTACATCATCGCTAACTTAGTGAGTCATGACCCAACACCTCGCAACAAGCTGCACATTTTTACTTTTATCTGCAACGGGTCATTTTAAATTAACACATATTCACAAAAACAAAGTAAAATTCTTAGTCAGGTCCTAATGGCAGACTGTAGGTTGGACCAATCAAGAATAATAACAATAGGCCAATATGAGTTTGTGACCTTAAACAAACCAACGCTGCAAAAATACAAAATCTTACCAACTATTTTTTATAGTGCAAATATTAGTTATAGAAATAAACTTAAAACTAACTTAAAAGTAACTTTTCAGTAAGAAACAGCATCAATTCCTTAATGTTAATTTAAAAAGTACTAGTTCCACTAGTAGATTATTTTACTTAGAACAATTTATATGTAATATATCTATATACATTATATTTAATTTATAAAATGTTTCCCATGTTATAAATTTAATTATCTGCCAATGAAACTAGTATTTTTCATCAACATTCAAGAAGTACTGACTAAAAACAAGCTCCTATTTCTTTATGAAAAGCTATAAGTAAGTTTGTTTTGTCTTATTTTAAGTGCCACACTTCATGTTTTATTTTTGTGATGTTATTAGTTCCTGATATCTTTTATATCTGCTTTTCTTAAATAATATAACAAAAAGTATTTATGACAAAACAGCCGTTGTAAATCCTCCATTTACTGTGTGTGGATGTATGTGAGTTCTGGTACAGTTAATAGGAATGACAGGTTAGAAAAACAAGAGAAAAACCTTGTTGTTTTTGATCTTCCAGGGATTTTTGGACGGTGACATCTCTAAAATCCAGTACGGAGGTGCAAATGTATCTGGATTTCAGATAGTTGACTTTGACAATCCTGTGGTGGCAAAGTTTGACCAACGGTGGGAAGCTTTGGAGGAGAAGGAGTATCCTGGAGCAGATACACGAATCAGAGTAAGAAAAAACAATAAGGCCAACTTAAAGAGGACCTTTAAGTTTTTGTACTTACATTTGAGTTTGTGTTCCTTCTGAAAATCACCCAGATGGTTTTTAGCAATAAGTTAACGTTTTTTGTGTCTGGAAAATGAGCCGTCTCAGAAACCTCCGGAATGTAACGACAGAATTCAGCAGAGCACTTCCTGTCACCTAGCAACCCCAGTGAAGCCTGGCCAGTTGCCTAGCAACCCAACCTGAGCCCTAGCATGTTTGATCGGCTGGTTTTACCGCTGTATGTGCTGTACAATGGCTGCTGGAAAAGAAAACTGTTTAGTTGTCTTACCTTCCAGAAACCGCTTGCTGCATTCTTGTTGGTTGTGCAGGAGCCTCCACTTGTGCTTTTCAAAGATGCACAGTTGCATCTGATTATCGCCTAAAACAATTATTTTTCTGATCTTTTAGTACACCTCTGCCCTCACCTACGACGCAGTCAACGTGATGACTGAGGCGTTTCGCTTCCTGCACAAGCAGAGAATAGACATGAGTCGCCGTGGCAACAGTGGGGACTGCCTAGCTAATCCCGCAGTACCCTGGGCTCAGGGCGTTGAGATTGAACGAGCCCTCAAGCAGGTAACTGTGGACTGGATTGACCTTCGCCAGCAGATATTACTTTGTATCGTCTTGTTTTGTCTGTGTAAGAAACTGCAAGTTTCAAAGTACAAAATGTCCTGATTTTTCTTATCTTCTTTTAAAATAAGTTATTTTAAAATTGGCTCAGACAGAAAAATATTCCGATATTTTGTGGGACTGTTGCAATAATGATAAATATGATGATGATAAGAACTGTTTCGTTCCATTTGTAATACACTTAATTAGGACACCAGTAGCATAAAAAAGGGTGATTTATTTCCCTGAAATGCACGCAATAACTGCATTTAATCAGATTTTTAAATTTATTGATACATGTTTATTGAATTGACAGGGAAGAAAAACAGCAAAAATAAAAATCCCCACAAAATACACAGTTTTAGGGGGTTTTAAATATCATTAATTGAAATTTATTGTGACTATAAATCAAAATGTTTTTATGATAAGAAATGTATCATAAGTCACCAATTTATAAGTGATAAACAATTTGATAAATGTTCATCCCTCTGACTACAGTAGTTTTTACTTTTTCTTTTTTCCAGTCACTAAAAAAACCTCCATTATCCTCCCATTTGATTTGTCTTTTTAGTCAGGAAAATAATCCATTTTCTGTCTGTGGCCATACATTTGTAGGCTTCAGATGTAATGACATTATCCAAATATGGAGTTTCCTTTTTCTAAAACAGCTGTTTATCATTTAAAATTCAACACCAAGATGCTGAATATATTTCAGTTTGTGATGATAATAATGTTTTCTTTCCTTTTAATTGATCGGTGTATAAATAGAAATGATCAGATCAGCTCTATCTGATCATTAAAGTAATTTTGTGTCCTCAGGTTCAAGTTAATGGTTTAACTGGGAACATTCAGTTTAACCAGCATGGAAAGCGAACCAACTACTCAGTGGCAGTCATGGAGCTTAAGAACAGCGGACCACTAAAGGTAACTAAAGAAGACTTTCTAACGATACACCCAGTTTGTGTGTTTATGTTTCATGTTAACTAAAATCCCCATTTTGTTGCTTTGTGTGCTTCCAGATTGGCACTTGGAGTGAAGCGCATAAGTTTGAGGCGGACAAGCAAGATATAAATAATGACACGACGGGAATAGAAAACAAAACCGTCATTGTTACAACTATACTGGTAACACATTCTCACACTGACGTAGTTATCATGAGGTCGAACATGCATGTGTCTGCATTAAAAACTAGATTATTTCAGAGAAAATTAAGCTCATTATGCAGACAATTTTACTCCTGTGCTTTTTATTTTTCAATTTTTTCAATTTTGTGTTTGGAAATTTTAAAACACGCAGTTTAAATTTTCATCATGTGTCTATCTCTACCGATTCTTATTGAATTGGACGTAATGAAACATCCTTCAGAATTATATTGTCAATGTGAAGATTAGTGCTGCAAATAATGTATCAATGGATCTGTTGATTATTTTTGATTAATTGGTTAGTTTTTAATCAATTAATTTTCTGATTAATCAATTAATTGGATGAAAAACTGGCACAGTGGCACATTCTGCAAATTATTTATTAAAATCTTTTTACATGAAATATTAAAATACATTACAAATGCAACTGAGCAATTCAACTTATTTTTTTTTAAATAAGAAAATGAACATTTTACTGTCTAAAATATATGTTTTTCAACATCAACATGTGAAAAGCTGAAGCCTTTCTGCTTAATTTATCAGTGCAGTGGAGGGCTGATCACCATTTTTTGGAGTAACAGTTAATAATTGTTTAGCAAAAGAAGCTTAAAAATATATATATTTTTTTTTAATTTTTATACAGTTTAATCTTGGTGAAGCTAAAACTGTGACCCTTGAGTTTTGGGCAATAAGTTATACCACTGAAAAGTTTGTTTATTTTTCCTCACATTGTGTCACAAGACAAACTCTTTGTGGGTTGAGGAGTTTTTGATTACTGTCCTTTCTGGGATTGGATGATTGAAGTTTAAAAATAAAATAATTAGCTTTTAAAAACCCGCATACTCAGCTATGTTCCTCAGCCTACAGATGCCTTTTTCTTAAAAATGTGGAACCATTTTTGGAAAACTATACAGACTTCCCAGCAGTATAAGTCTACAAAGATAATGCAAGATAATAAAATCGTTGTTGCTTTTTGTGCTGAGTTTAGTGTTACTGATTTCTGCATATTGTGTTTCTGGTTATAGGAAGCTCCGTATGTGATGCTAAAAAAGAACGCTGATGAGCTTCAAGGCAATGATCGCTACGAAGGTATGATGCTGTCTATGGTTAATTTCATGATGTTCTACAATTTGATCATATTTGTTACGCATTTCTTTAGAGCTGATTTATAAAGTGTTCACCTTTACCTCTGTTTTTAATCTTTCTGTAAAATACATTTTTGTATTTTCTTCATGTTACATGTTTTGTGTCCTTTTATTTTAGGCTACTGTGTTGACCTGGCTGCAGAAATTGCAAAGCACTGTGGGATACGCTACAAGCTGCGGATCGTCGGCGACGGTAAATACGGAGCAAGAGATGCTGAGACCAAGATCTGGAACGGGATGGTTGGAGAGTTGGTGTACGGGGTAAGCTGGACGCTCTGGGAACAGATGTGATATGATCCGATTTGGTAGAGCTGGTCAGGACTCTGGCAGCAGCAGTCTGGATGAACTGCAGCTTACTGGTGGATTTATTATTTAGTTTTTCACAGAAACACTAAAGATGATTTTTGTAAAAGAGAAGGAAGTGAAAAGAGTTTTTGTCTAAATAGATATTTTAAAATGTAAATCTGCTTGGGCTTTTAATAATATAAAACCTAACTGTGGGATTTCAGGCGCATAGTTTATTTGGCCTTCACTGCAAAAGTGCAAAATCCCACTAAGTATTTTTGGTGTTTCTTGTGTAAATATCAAGTACATTTGAAATAAAACAAAACTAACTTACGAGCATTTTTCAGCAAGCTATGGGAGCTTTTGAAATTAATAATTCCTCAATATTGTTTAAAAAATTTACTTATTCCAGATGTTTTCGCTTATAAATAAAATGGGGAAATGTCTTGTTATGACTGAAATTATGTGCCAGTTGAACAAGTTTTTTTTTCATCAATATTAATGAATAATTGACTTAAAAGAAGCTCCAATTTCTTGCTGAAAAGTTACTTATAAGTTAGTTTTGTTTTATTTCAAGTGTGTATATCAGGTCCGAAACAGACATTAATATCCGTGAATCTTTATTTACAAATAGACCAAATTCTGTAAGAGGACAGGTTGAATGAGGTCAAAACAATTTAAATTAAAAACTAATACATCGCAAAACGTTTGCTTTGGGAAAGACAGATGTTCTGTTCAGGTGGAGCAGGTATTTTAACCGACTCTTTGTTTTTTCTCTTCCACAGAAAGCAGATATAGCAGTTGCTCCCCTGACGATTACTCTTGTTCGGGAAGAGGTGATTGATTTCTCCAAACCTTTCATGTCCCTGGGAATCTCAATCATGATCAAAAAGCCTCAGAAGTCCAAACCCGGCGTCTTCTCCTTTCTGGACCCACTGGCCTATGAAATCTGGATGTGTATTGTCTTCGCCTACATCGGAGTCAGTGTTGTTCTCTTTCTGGTGAGTCAAACTTCAGATTTCTAAATGTGAATAATAAAGGCTTTGAAATTTAAATAGAACCAGTAATTATTTATTAAAGGTATGTCAAAATGTTTTTAATAACCAGGCCAACTAGAGCAAAAATAGTTGCTCTAGAAAATAATATTTTGTATTTTTGCAGTGTAAAACCTTCAGTATGACCCGTTAATTAAAAATGTTTCTCCCTGGAGGTGTCGAGGTTCAGCCCATATGAGTGGACGCTTGAGGAGCCAGAGGACGGAGCGTTGCCGCTGACGACTGAATCAACCAACGAGTTTGGGATCTTTAACTCTCTTTGGTTCTCGCTGGGTGCGTTCATGCGACAGGGCTGTGACATTTCACCAAGGTTGGTACGACATACAACCACCGTCAATATCAAGTATTAGTGAAGCAGTACAGTATTTTTTGTACAAGTTATTTCCCCAGTTTCCATTCAGAACATTTTATACCAAATACTCTTCGGGATGAAATTATTCTTTCTTCTTCTTCTTTATACAGAAAGTTGCTTTTCTGCCAGGAACACAAATTAAGTCAGGCTAATTTTTTCTTAGCATGTGTCCCAAACAGAACGGATATCAGAGTTAAGCAATTGCTTAGGTCCCCACACCACCAGGGGGCCCCAAAGGGCTGCAAATTTAGTGTTAATCAGCTGATATTGTCAAATAGTTAAAATGATACAACACACTTAAACATCACTCTGTAAGTCAAAATCCAAATATTTTTTTAGTTTGCCACTTCTGTAAGGTTAGAATTAGTAGCCATAATAATAAAACTGATGCGATGTAGTCTCAATATGAATGACGCTATTATTATTTATTAATATTATTAAAGTTATTTAATTTCCCTTTGGGATCAATAAAGTACCTTTGAACCTTGAATTTGAGTTCCTAGTGATAGTAGGGATGGTACACACACAGAGTAGTTTAATAGTGATAAATCATCTGGTGTTGACATGATGGTATGTGGGGCCCAAAAAGCAAATCTGCTTAGGGCCCCAAAAAGGTCTGGGCCGGCCCTGTAAGTGCTATATAACAGCTGTCATTAACTTTATTTCCAACTTGCAGCCATAAAGTGTCTAAAATAAATAGGCTTTTCAATAATATTCTAATTTTGTGAACGAGTCTCTATAGTTAGGAGAGACTCCACCAATCAGAACCTGACCTGTGTGTTTTTGCATGCAGGTCTCTTTCGGGTCGTATAGTTGGAGGGGTGTGGTGGTTTTTCACTCTGATCATTATCTCATCATACACGGCCAACCTGGCTGCCTTCTTGACGGTGGAGAGAATGGTTTCTCCCATTGAGAGTGCTGAGGATCTCGCCAAGCAGACAGAGATCGCTTATGGGACGCTGGACTCCGGGTCAACCAAAGAATTTTTCAGGGTAAGGTATTCTCCAACAACAAATGATACCGGTTCTTACCTAAAGGCAAATAATAACTATGTTTCCATTGATACAAGAGGAGGAATGACTGGCATTCCTCATGTTCATTTAGTTGTTTTTAAACGTTTTGTAAGACATAATTTTAACATTTGTAAGATACATAAAAATATGTGTGTGAAATTAACATTTCGCTTGTTTTTATGCTTCCATTTGGGTCTCAGCTGTTTCTAAAACCACCCAGCCATTTTTTGGGAATAAGTTTGTGTTTTTTGAGGCTTGGAAATTAGTTATTTCAACCCCCTCTCTATTATTAAATAACGTTTGACAGGCACTGCACCGTTACCTAGCAACCCCAGGCAAGCCCAGCCCGTCGCCTAGCAACCCAAGAGGAGCTCCAGCATGTTAGCCAAAGACAAAAGAGAAATCCGACAACCACTAAAATCTGACTCTAGTCCATTTATTTACATTTTGTGGAGGAGGAAGTTGCGCTCGTTGTCTTCTTTGGAAGTTTATTTTATGTTGATTCCTTCAGTGGTTCTTTGTGCAGCGCCACCACAGGTGAGATAGGGAACAGGTTTTTCAAATGGTTTGGTTTGCTTGGCACAGTGCAGTGTGAAGGCGAACCGCACCAGATGAAGATGTAACAAACGTTGCAATTTTGGTCCCCAGTTGAACAAGACTAGAAGGTGTGAAGGAATCAAATGCAGTTTTTGACTAGTAAGCCTTTCCTGTCCTACAGTACAGGAAATAACAGCAACAAAAACAAAACTTAATGAATTTATTTGTCTGTCTCTTTTTTAGCGCTCTAAAATCGCTTTGTTTGACAAGATGTGGCAGTACATGAAATCCGCAGAGCCTTCTGTGTTTGTCAAGAAGACATCGGAGGGCGTCCAGCGTGTGAGGAAGTCGAAAGGGAAGTACGCCTACCTGCTGGAGTCCACCATGAACGAGTACATCGAGCAGAGGAAGCCCTGCGACACCATGAAAGTGGGCGGAAACCTGGACTCCAAAGGCTACGGGATTGCCACGCCCAAACAATCCCCATTAAGGTGGGTGGATCAGTATAACAATGCCAGCCAACCTGCACTGCCATGTACCATTCACACTACTAACCTGCTGCCTAGCATACTGTTTCCCTCCCCGCTTACCCACTTCCTTTCTCCACGAGAAAAGGAACGATCCAAATACACTGACTGCTCACCTGCCAGAGACGTCAGGTGGTAACTAGCCAGTGTGTGAGCTGCTGATGTTGCTGCGTTCACCCGCAGCGATGCTCGTAAACAAAAGAAAGCACACCCCGGGGAGCGCTTATTTTAGCCCCAAGCCTTAGAGCCAGTTGGGTTTTTGCAGTATGCGAGTGTGATGAATGGGGCATGGCAGCTCAATACTCGTTGTTATAATAATCCACCTACCCTGATGATGTCATCCCAGTGGTTTGTATTTTTACTGTGGTTACCACCTCTGACCCATGGTGGGGGTGGTTACCGTGACAACGGGGGAGGGAGGGGTTGGGGCGCGGTTTGTTTCAGACGCCGGGTCTTAAAGTGAGCCAATATAATCAGGAATGTAAAATAGTCACCAATTTTCCTTATTTTTCATCACTGACACCTTAAAATCTAAATATAAAGGCTAAATATAACTACGTAATTACATCTACAGATATATTAGTATTTTTTAGAATATGTGTAATATTCCCAAGTATTTGACTGGTACAAAAGGAATACTGATGTTATCCTGCAGTATTCCTGGAACAGACAGAAACTTTACATTTATGAAGTTAAATAAATATTAAACTCTAGATTTTATGAAATATGCTCTTTAAGACCTGAACCAGGGGGTTGTTGTTGTCTATGACTGTATAAACATTTGTTTGTATGTGAATGTGTGTATAATTCATTTGATTTTCTTCACCAATATTGATGCTTTTTAACCCAAATTTCTCATATCTTCTACTTACAATTGCTTATTTTCTATTTGTATGATCCCAGAGCAGAGAATGTCACCGCAGTTTATCTAAGAAAGGGTTGAAGTTAAAACACAGACAGGTCCTGTGTAAATAGTAAAACATATACTGATTTATGTTTTATTAGGTACAGCTTGATTTAACTCAGTTGGAGCACCTTTGACCTCCAGCTTGCCATAATTCTTCATTTAACAAGAGGTTTTGGTCCATATTTTGGGCTCTAAATTAACTTTTTTCACTAGCACCAGCACAAAAACTCGGTGCGCTCAAATTTTCAACTGCATTGCATTTACCCTTGTTCTACTGTGTCAAAAAGTTAAAAATAATTGTGGGAAAAATTACAATATTCACTGATTAAAGGCCTAGATTTATGAGATTAACCCTAAGATGTTTTCTGACATTGTAAACTCATGAATATGTCAAAGAGCCTACTTTTAATATCATAAATTTATGCCTTTAATCATGGAACATTTCTGGCTTTTTCACATCAGAAAAATTCTAAGTTTTTTTTTGTAAATATGTGAAATTAATCTCCACATTTTTTGGCATAAACCTACTGGCCACACAATTCATGTGGTTGTTGTACAAGCTCTCTGATATTAACAACTGGTTAATCTGGTTCTACGTATTCTTGCCTGACCAGTTTCATTTAGAGATTTTACATCTGTGCAGAAATGACGGCATAACTTGAATGTGCAATTTATTTCTCAATGATGAATCAGTAGGCTGAGTCAATGGATGGGCTGATAGAAAAATGAATGGTTAAGCATGCGTATTTGTCTGTGTTGCATGTTTGTCACTCATGTTGTTTCTTATTTCTTTGTCTTTTCAGCAAGCTGCCAATAGCTGTATGGTTCTCCGCTCCATGCTCTCTCTTTCTCTTTTTCTTTCTCTTTCTGTCATTCTCGGGTTGTTTTAATTCAGAAAACTGTCATTTTCAGCATTTAAATTTAAAAGTGATTTAGAAAACAATTATTTTTCTTAACTCAAGGTTGCTGATAAAGGTTACCGGAGCTGCAGGGTACCATTTAATTTTCCTCCCTTTTCAAATCCAGGCTCTATATTAATACGTTTGACTAGGACCACATCACTGTCATTTACCACAAAAGTTAGCCTTATATGTCAGATCTGAACCGTATTTAAGATAAAGATCAGACAGTAAAGCAGCACCCACCTCACATCAGGTAATATTGGGCATAACAAACATATAAGTCAGTCATTGTGCATCAGTCATCCTGGATTCGTTCCAGGTTTTGACCTTTTTTAACCCACTGCTCTATGTTGTCACTCAATCATTTACTGGCATTTCAGCTCTGAGTACTGGTCCTCATTTATAGCAAAAAGATAAACAAATAAAACACTTCAGTTTCATTTTAATCAAAACATTACTGTGAAATAAAGTTTAATCGGTTTTCTCATGGAGCAAAGCATATCTAAAAAAACTACAGCAGTTTCACTAACAGGCACAGTTCATGTTTTCTTTCCTCATCTGTTTGATGAACAGATTAAGAGGTGAAATCCTCCAGATTTATTAACCATATGCCATATATATATATATATATATATATATATATATATATATATATATATATATATATATATATATATAAGGTTTTGTTAAACCAGTCACTATATTGTGGCAGTGTAATGTGAGGCAGATAATCTGTGAAAATACTGAGCTCCTTCTCCTCCCTGAGCTGCTATTGCTGTCTGAAGACATGCACTGCTCCCAATCAGCTCATGTACACGCTGCTCAATGATGGAGAAACAACTTACTGTCATCCATTTTCGTACACCATTATCCCATTGAGGTCAGTGGTGCTGGGAGCGGCTACCTACCTCCAGGTGTCAACAGGCAGGGTACACCCAGTCCATCGCAGGGCAACACAGACACAAACAATCACTCCTAAGGAGAATTAAGAGAAGCAGGAGAACCTGGAGAGAACCCACACATGCACAGGGAGAACATGCAAACTCCATGCAGAAAGACCCCGCATCGGGAATCGAACTCAGGACCTTCTTGCTGCAAGGCAACAGTGCTATCAACTGCGCCACTGTGCAACCCGAAACAGATAAAACTGTTTATCTGCCGTCATCAATACACAAGCCTGATTTACTGCGCTAAAACCCTCCTCCTGCCTCTGATTGGTTGTTTCTGGCTGAGTAGGATATTTCAGCTGGTAGTACTGGGAGAATGAAGAGGAGCTAACTTTTTTTTCCACAGATTATCGGTCTTATATCACACTCGTCTCGACGTTGTGATAATTTTAACAAATATATCAAAAACATATTTTGCTATAAAAGTTACATGTTTTAGCCCCAGAAGATTTTCCTTATCCAGCATGTTGCACACCAAACAGTGCTATTTTCAGCACCATTAATTATTAAAACTACATAAAGGAGGAACGTGTAAACAGTACTGTTGGTTATTTATTGTATCTATAAGATCTGACAGATTTCTGTGTGATAACATCATATTAAATTAATTCTAGTTACTCTATGTTTCTGCCTGCTATGGTGACTGCTGTAGTTCAGAGCTAATGTTGCTACAAGGCCTGGGAATGCTGTCACAGGATTTTACTTGTTGGCAAAAAATGATAACATATGAGACAAAATTATGAATTTAGTAACTGAATTTGCTGGCTTTGTATTGTTTGGCATACATAATAAAATTAATTACATTGTTGTAATTAAGAGCACATCTTTTTTTTCAGACTGAGTATAAGAAAATATTATTTATCCAACCTACAAGTTACTTTAAAAGAAATATATATTTTAAAAGATTTTTAAAAAGTAACTGAAGTCTAATCTACAAAAAAGTATAGACTTGGTCAGGTACTTTTCTTCTGTAATATTATTTGTAGACCTGAAGCAACTTAAAAGATATTTTATTTATATATTTTGTGTTTAATGCATTTCCTTTAGTTCATAGAAAAATAGGTCAAAAATATGACTCCATAAAAAGTGTAATTCTTACACTGTTAGTGTCATTCTTTGTGAAAGTGTTATGTACGTCCACATTTCTTTAATCTTAGTATTTTTGGTCAAACGTTAATTGGACCGACTGTGAAGGAATATCTTTACATCCTAACTAGGCTTGGTGGTGATGAAGCCATTTATTTAGGATTATAATGCTTCTGTTTACCGAATATATTTTTTCTTAGTGAGGTGAATGGCTCAAATAAATGAGGATGTTATGATTAAATCATTTTCTTTTACTACATGATTCCATCAACATTTCCATCAACATGATTTAAGAATTGATGTGTCAGTAACTGCAACAATGTGATTTAATTTTTATGATTTGTTTTACAAACTGAGAATTAAGTTTTTTCTACTGCAAAAGCACAAATTAAATGTTATTATTTTAGCCAGCAGTAGATCCGACCCGGACAGTTTGTCGTCTCACGCGACTGTAGTGGCATTTCCACTGACTAAATAAGTGTGCAATTTGACATTTTAAAAATAAATTTGCTTAATGGAAATGTGGCAATTTTGAAAAGACTTCTTTTGATAAAAAAATTTAACAACCAAGCGGATGCTACTACTGGCACAAACCACAAAGAAGAAGACAACAGGAAGTGGTTGGAGGATGATGGTGGAGCATGTCTTTTAATGACTTATTTCATGAACAAACTTATTTACGTGTGATTTTAATTGTGTTTCTTATTTGTTGGAAACATTAAATTGTGTTTTTTGAACATTAGCTGAATAGTAGTTGCGTTTACGTTAGAAATCTTCACAAAATTTTCCTTCGAAGTCCCTCAAAGTAAAAAAAAACACAATTTCGCAATTGCAGTGATAAGAAACGCAATTACGATTTCCTGTGAATAAGTTTGTTCACTTAATAAATTGTTAGAAACATGCCGCACCATCATCCCCCTACCACTTCCTGTCATCTTCTTCGTCTTTTCTTGCAGTAGTAACATCTGATTGTTGGTCATGTGACTCGTCTGATACAAAAAGTGTTTCCTTTGCAGTTTTGTGAAATATACCAGATGAAAAACCACCACATTCTAGCTCAAATTTGTTTTTCAAAACACTTTAGTTTTATTTATTTTTATTTTTTAATTGGCGTGTTTCCATTAAGAAAATTTATTTTTGGAACTTTACGCGAACAGAAACGTAGGTAGTTACTCTTTTGGTTGACATACATTAAAAGCCGCTATATGACTGAAATAGGCTTTTGAATTGGATGTAATTTATTCCGTAAAAATGTTTAGTAAATCTGATTGACTTCATAATATTTCTACTCTTATTAATCCCAAACACCGTAAGCACAGACATCATAATGCTGCTCTAATCAAGCTGGATAAAAAATATATATAAATTTCAAATGTTTATTTTCTGATCATGAATTTAGAGTTTAGTAGATTATAGAGATTATTATCATAAATCCAGCAGTATGTTTGTTGCTACATTTCAGAGGATTGTTACTGACAGCTGAAATGAACTGCTAACAGCCACTGTGTTCATGTAGAAATGCGGTGAACCTGGCGGTGTTAAAGTTGAACGAGCAGGGGCTTCTGGACAAACTGAAAAACAAGTGGTGGTATGACAAGGGAGAATGCGGCAGCGGAGGAGGGGAGAGCAAGGTTAATACACACACTCACACACCACCTAACACACACACACACGCAAAGTAGGAAACAAAGCAAAGAGGTAAAACTGGGTCAGTCTGGTAAATGTGGAACATGTGAAGAAGCAGCACAGTCACAGGACCACAGGGAAATGTTAAGGTTAGCAGGGATTTAAAAAAACAAACAAACAAACAAACAAAAACTAAACTACAGCTTACGTCATAAATCCAGCAGGTTACATTCGCTGCCAGCAGGTGGCACTGTTCTCTGTTCTGCTTCTTCTTCTGTTATGTTGCACCCTGTCTGGTTGAGGTCTGATGTAAAATGTAGGTGAGGGTCAGCTGACCTCAGACCAGATGGCAGCAACATGGGCGCTGTTTGCAGAGAGTTTGCACACAGTTTGTCCAAACTCTGTGTATCAGAGGCTCCGGCCTGGCAGGGAACTGCAGCTGAAAAAGCAACAGCCTTTCATTGCAGCACCTCTTATTATCTGTCTCAGACGCTAAACCGAGGAGCCCAGCAACAAAACACTTTATTTAAAAACACATTACGTGTAGAAATATTAGGGGATTAAGGGGATGTTTGTCTCACGCCAATCTTTGGTGGGCCCTTTCTTAGTCGCGAGAACAGGGTAAGAACTGCTGCCTCGTTAATAACATAAGATAACATTGATAATGATGTTATTTATGTTATTCCCATTGAAGAGTGCCAGTAAACCTTGCCGTATTGAAACTGAATGAGCAAGGGACCCTAGACAAGATGAAAAACAAGTGGTGGTACGATAAAGGAGAGTGTGGCTTCAAGGACTCCACCAATAAGGTTAGTTTTCTGTTTGTGGGTCAGTCAAACACACTGTTCACGCGTGTAAATGCATGGGAAGCTTGCACAGTACGGGGAGGACAGCTTAGCTCCAGTTGTGTTATGTGGAGGACGCACAAGGTCAAAAGTTCTTTAGTTTCATGCAGATGAGGAGGGAAATAACAGATCACAGGTGAATCGAAATATATGTATATATATTTTTTATCTGCTTTCTTATTACTCCTTTGCTTGAGCAACAAATTACAAAAATTCTTCAAATCCAAAAATGTCATTTGAGGTTAGCATGAATGCATGAAAAACACTTCTAATTACATTTTGCAAATGGTTTTCCAGAATGGTGCACGTTTTAGAAAAAATGCAATGAAATTAGTCGGTCAGTGCATCTGAATAAAACATGTTTCTGTTTTAATTTATTTATCAAATCAAATGTATTACTCCATTTATTTTAGTGACAAGCTAAAACAATAAGGAGAAAGAATCTGTTTTAACAAAACTCAAAGAAAACTTCAGTTAAGAGAACTGTAGTTTCTGATCATAAAGTGTTAATGAAGTCACAAGTGCTAGTAAAAAAAAGTTTAATTTTATTTACATCGTAATGAAAAGAATTTTCTCCTTCACAGATTTCTTTTATTTTTGCTTTTATAGGTTTTATGTCATCAAACCAGTTATATTATCACCCAAAGTAATCTAGTTAAAGCTATTAAAGGATAAAAGTTATCCAAACCAACCTGTCTGCAAGTAAATAACTAATTTATTATGATAACTGGTTTTGCTATTATTCAGCAACAAACAAGCGTTTGTCTGGCAGTTAGTTTTTTACATCTTCATGGATGATTTTGGGCTTCAGTTCAACTGGACTGGGTGGTTAAAAACAGTTATTGAAGGTCAGCAGAAGAGAGGATAGTTTGTAAAAGCATTAGATATTATTGCCATCTGCTGGTAAAAGTTTCATAAGAGAACTGTAGTTTCTGATCATAAATGTGTAAACCCACATTGTGGGTTTACAGGAGCATGGATGGTCATGTTGTGCAATTTAGCATGCAGGGTCAACAGAAACTACATCAGTCAGATGTCTGTTTACACTCATATTTCACATGAAAGTCATATTAATTTTAGGGTTTTAATGATTTATTTGAACCTTCCATTTTTTTTGGGTGGACTAATTTTACGACAAGCAGCATAAAGGGAACCTATCATTCAGAAGTCAAATTTTTGTTCTTCCAGCACAAGTACTAAAAAAAAAAAAAAAAGACCCCCAGCTGGTATTTTTTTTGGTGTCTGGAAAACCAGCCGTTTCAAAAACATTCAGCAGGCACTGCCCATCACCTAGCAACCCCAGCCAGCCAAACCCGTCACCTAGCAACCCCAGCCAGCCAAGCCCACCACCTAGCAACCCCTGCCAGCCAAGCCCGTCACCTAGCAACCCCAGCCAGCCAAGCCCACCACCTAGCAACCCCTGCTAGCAAAGCCCACCACCTAGCAACCCCTGCCAGCCAAGCTTGTTACCTAGCAACCCCAGCCAGCCAAGCCCATCACCCAGCAACCCCAGTCAGAGACCTTTGTGGGTTTCTCTGTCAATAACAGGAGTACTAACAATTTTATCCACATGTGCATGAACATATTTGAGTCTTTATCATCATCCTTAGAAAAATGAACTGTTCAAATGAATCACTAAAGAGATAAAATTACCTTAATACACAGGATGAGTGTATGTAAACTTCTGACGAGAACTGCTTCATAGCCATTCAATGCTGGAGCCACTGGGTACATTAGTGCACCATTAGTAATGTTGTTATTGAAATGTTTTGTTTTTTGTTGTTGTTGTTTTTGACAACCTGGTTGAGAGTGATTAATATTTAGAAAAAATAAAAATAATATTCTGTATCAGTCACAAGTCGTCACTTAAAATAAAAGGTTTTCTTACACAGAGCCGTTCTTCAGTTAAACCATAACATTTTTATTGCGATACTGTTGTTTGTTTACACACCAGTGGCTCAAACCAGCGCAGAACGCACAGCCATACGATTTGTTCTACAGTTAACAGCAAAAACAATTAAATAAATAACGGACAGCATTGTGTTGTGTTGTGCTACTTTTCCTGTTCAATTTAGCACAATTCCCAATGAAGAATATGTGACACACGAGCCCTTCGTTCCTGTGAGACGGCTTATTGGTGGAAGCTAGTTAGATGAAAGCTAATGGTCAAAAGCGCATGCGCGTTCGATGACGTTCAAATATCTCAGTGCCACCTAGTGGACTGGCATGACAACTACAGCTGACTCGAGGTGTTTCTGCAGTGCGGTCTGAAAGTGAAACTGTTTCCCAATTAACATCCAAAAATACCGCCAGTTCCCAGGCAGTGATCTCATGTAAGCGAAGCCTAAATAACTTTTATCCTAAAAATGGTTGTTTTTAATTGGGTCACAAAAGTAAAATATGAAATAAACATCCACAGTTGTAGTTATGTAGGGGCTCAGAACTTTCTCAGGAATTTTATTAAAATTATTTTTAAACCACAGTAGCAATATGAGTAAAAATTATTTTGGTTTTGAAATTATACTTTAAATAAATAAATCATGTACTTGTGTCCTAATGTACCAACTGGCTCCACCATGACATCTGCAACATCTATATGCAATGAGATAAGAATCATCATTTGTCCAATGTTACAGTTTTAAACTGAGATGTTTGTTGTTCAAAATGACAACGTAGTCTCATGATTGCAATGTTATAGAGTATTATTGTAAGGAATGCTGATATGAGCTTGAAAACAATGTGAAAAGCAACAGAAAATGCACAATTTAAAAGAATCTACACTGACTTACCCTTTCATTAACAGGTGAGGTTTAGAAACATATAATATGCAACTTCAGTATTAAACTCTGCTGTGATATCCAAGGTTTCTATGTCTGTGTGCAGAATTACTAGGTATTTTAATGGTTCTAAACAAAGTGTTTTGTTTAAATTTGTGTGTTGATAAAATCATGTTTGTAGTTATGTCACACCAACATTATTTTCTGGCTGTCCTGTTTTTTGTTGTTTTTATTTTTCTCTTGCGTGTGTGTGGGTGCATGTGTGTGCGCACACTTGTTTGTGTGCTAGGAAAAGACCAGCGCTCTGTCGCTTAGTAACGTGGCAGGGGTTTTCTACATCCTGGTTGGAGGTCTGGGTCTCGCCATGATGGTGGCGCTGGTAGAGTTCTGCTACAAGAGCCGTGCTGAAGCCAAAAAAATGAAGGTACGTTTATACACTTTGCTTTAACTTTAACTAAATGGATTTATTGTTTTGTTTTTCCATAAGACCATTAGCATTCACAAGAGCTAATGGTACTTAGCTGTCAATCACAAGATGGTGATTGACAGCGCTAAGACCTGCCTCTTGGCTCTGATTGGTTGTTTCAGGTTAGAACTGGGAACACTGGACTGAAAAAGGTAGAGAAGCTTGATTTTTTTTTCACAGACTATCTGTTCCACACTTTCATGACATGGTGAAAGTTTCGACAAATATGTAAAAATATATGTTTTATAAAAGTTACAAACTGCACCTTTAAGTGAATGGGAATCTTTTTCTTTTTTACGGTGTAAAGTGAGTGGCCCAAGGTAACATTTTCTCGATTAAAAAGCCCATATTACCAGTTCACTACATATTTGTAATTTTACCCAACATCGCTTCCTGTGATAAATCTTACTTTATTAAGGCAGTCGGCGGTTTCATGTGCTGCACAAGGTTCCCTTTTTTCAACTTGAGCACCTGAACACCACTGAAAGAAACCCAGTGTTTCTCACAGAATCATCTCAGTGATGTGGTTGTGGATTTTGCATATTGGCTATGCTACTTTCTTGCTGACATGTAAATCTCAATGCTTTGATGGAAAACCTAAATAAAAAGGGCAATATTATGTGATTTTATAACACAATCAAGTAACTATGTTACCTCCAGTTGTTATAAAAATGCTGTACATATCAAATAGGACTTAATTTTACTTTGTAATTTAATGCCTTAAAATTGGGCCTCTGTCTCTTTAAGAATCTCCTACTCTTTTTGAAACGCCGCCTTCAGGAAGTCATCACGACATATCTCCTCTATTAACCCTTTACCATCGTTTTTACCAGCGTTCCACTGAGAAGTAGCTTGTATAATGAGCTCCGCTGATGCGCAGCTCCACTAGGCGTTTGCTAATTGCTTCTAGCTAGTCTGAAGGAGCTGAATGGAGGAGTTCTGCTCTGTGAGGGTGAAGTTGGGAAGCTTTGGATCTGAGGAGGAGCTTCGTCTCGAAGGTGGAGCTAGGTCCACCTGAGCATTTTGCACTGCTGAATGGTTGCCATGGAGATTAAATGATTTGCATGAAAGAATCAAAGAAACACTTTTGATGAGGGAATAACATTATATATAACATGATGTAAAGCTCAAGAAACATTAATTTAACTTTAACTTGTAAATTTAGCCTCTAGTCGCATTAAAAGCATCTCCAGAAAATGTTGTCGTACTCAAACTTGTATTTTAATGTTGCAACAAAAATAAATAAATAAATAATAACAATAGTCAATCAGCTGAAGAGTAACTGTTCTACAATTAAATCAGTAAAGCAATAACGCTGACTTTATTTCCGTTGTAAAGGTGGCAGCCAACACCTTCTCATCACCCCAGCACACAGGGAACTACACACACACTCTGTCTTCTCCTCAACATGCCCCCAACTACAACCTGCTGTCTCCCAGCCACCAGCCAAACTACGCCACCTATAAAGAAGGCTACAACGTTTACGGCATTGAGAGCGTCAAGATCTAACACGGGTAGGAGAGTGATGATTGACAGCTAAAACTTTGCTCACCTCACAGCCATAGACAAAGGTTTAACCAGGCGACACTTCCTGGGTCAGCTGGATTCGGTGCAGAGCGTCTTCAGTGGCACATGTCCAATATGTGTGATTTACAAAACACACAAGCTTCCCTGGAAGATATTTTAAAAAATACTGCAAGGAGAGTACTGAATAAATGACAAAATATTTGAATATTCTTTAAATTAGGTACATACTTAGTAAGATTTTTTTTCCTCTAAATTCTTGCTCAGAAGAAGTTATTATGACGCCATATTAGAGCCGTTGTATATAGAAAGAAAATACAGAAGACGGAGGAGGAATTTTCCAAGGAAAATCAAAAAAATTGCAAGAAAAAAATCTGAAATTCTGTTTTCTCAGGGTTTTTAGACTAATTTTAGAATTAATCAACTTTTTCCTCACAATTTTAATGAAAGATTAATTCTTTAATCTTAGAATTTCTGGGGTTTTTTTTTTTTACAAATTTTTGAAATTTTAATTTCAGAAAGTTATGAGTCTTCTTGAGAAAATGTATTAAATTATTCCCAAAATTTTTCTCTGAAATATACTCCTCCTTTTTTTCTATCTCTAATTATCCTAACATGCCGTTGTAAGTTATTTCCTAGAATCATTTCTAAATGATCTGATTTTATTTAGCTGCTGCAGAAAAACTGGAACAAGCAACTTCAGACTATTAAAAGAAAATAGATTATAGTCTCAGCTTTGAAACTGGATTTGCCACTGAAGATGACAATTACTGGATTTAATTACCATAAATCCAGGTATTACATGAATTCAGCCGTTTTGATAACACAAAAAACCCCACAGTGGCATGCAAAGGAAATTAAAGGTCAAAACTGTGTATGGCTGTGATTATCCTGGCATTTGTTTACTCCTGATCCTGAAGCTTGCTCACTCCTGCTCCCATTTTCCTTCACTCCTCTGACCAGTTCTTCAGCCTCTTTCTCTCCTCTTCTCCTGTTTCTCCCTCTTTTTTGGTTTTTCACTCCTCCTCTACCACTGTTAGCCTATCTACCCTTTTCCTCTGGTCCTTTGTAATTTCTTTTTCTCCAGCACTTTCCTTAGTTTATAGCCAATCATCCTCTTTGAAATAACTTATAGAAGGTGGCCGTAGAGAAATAAAATGGCCAAATGCATTTAAGTTGGTTTTTTTTTTTTCATTCTTGCTTATTTGACAATAAAATTCAAAGTGCCTTCTGTTTTAGTTTGAAATCTGGACTCTTATTTTGGTAGTATTATCAAAATATATACAATGTATATCCTCTTATTGTGAAGGGGAGAAGGTGAGGTGGAGAAGACACCAACGTTTGAGCTTCATCTTATTTTTGGTTTTGGTTGGAAGACATTGAGAATAAAACAAGACTCAAATGACTTTTTTGTCTTTTTCTGCTGACCCCAAACATCTGAACCTGTTTTTCAACGAGAACTCACCAGATGCTGCCGCCGCTTCTCCGCCAGCTGTGGTTTCGGACCCAATTTCGTGTCAGGCGGCCGTTGCTAAAAGCCGCCACCTCTGTTTTTGCTGCCGTTATCAAGCTTCCAATTTTAAGCTTCTGGTTTATTATGTTTAGAATGTTTGTGAATAGTTAAAGCACTGAATTTACTTCTAAAGTTAATACTAACAAAATAAGAGCCCAGATTTCAACCTAAAACACAAAATATTTCAAATTTTATAGTCAAACAATCAAGAATGAAACAACTATTTAAATGTATTTGACCATAATATCAGTCTTTTACACCCGTTGTTCAGATTAGGGGGTCGGTCGTAACTTTTCAAATCATTCCTTGCAGTTGATTTTTATCCTAATCAAATGACCACAAGTCAAACACAGAATGCTGAATGTTTGAATACAGACGTTTCTTGGAGTTTGGTTCTTATGCACCTGCAATGCCTTTAAAACGATTGTAGTTTTGGACAATATGGCTGAAAAACTTATCACAACATAAAAGTTTTATATCAGTAATTGTTGATTAGTTTTTTTGTTTTAACAGGTGCGGTGACCTTTTCTGTTTTACCCACAGTTTTCACTCCACAACGTTGTTTTACATTTTTAAGAAGTCCTGAGATACGGTGGCAAAACCTTAAACTGCTGCTCCTCAAATTACTCGACAGTTAGTTGCTAGGTAACCAAAGAGAGAGTGAGTTGCTAGGTAACCAAAGAGAGAGTGAAATAGCTGATTCCACTGAATGTGAAAGGTTGAGCAGCTAAAGCTTTTCTTCTGCCTACATCTCCCAGAATGCTGTGCGGTATGCTGCAGTCTGTAACTTTAAGTTGAATTTTTTTTTTTGTTTTTTACATATTTGTTGAAAGATGTCATGACAGGTTGTTATGAGACAGATAATCTGGGAAAAGATAAGAAATGCCCCGGGCTGTCAATCATCATCATGTATTGGACGCTCAATATGCTAATGAAAATGAAAAAACTTACCATTACAGAAAAAACATGCTAACTAGCCTTAGCATTCAGAACAGGCTTTGCTAGCTTGGAGCGTAGCAGAGACTAAGAGGGAGAGAGGCGCCACACGAGATTGTGATTGACAACGCCTAAGACCCGCCTCCTGGCACTGATTGGTTGTTTTTGATGCTTTTCTTCAGATGGCAATAGTAGATGAGGAAGGAGACTGATCTTATCACAGATTATCCGTCTCATACTACACTGTCACATTATGACAGTTTTAACAAACATGTAAAAAGTTGTTTTTTTTAATAAAAGTTACATACTACAGTTTTAATTTCAGCTCAGAGGTATTAATCACAACACCTCTGACACCAATCAAATTAAGGTAAATGTATGTTCATTCCCAATTTAGAGGAATTATAATTATAAATTATAATTTAATTATGAATTAAATTATAATTTATTATTTTCCACTGTGCACATGCACAGAGATTAAGGATTACGTTACATCTAACTATTATGTCTGATGTGTAATTGAAGTAAATTAAATTAATTACACTAAACTGAACATGTACTGGTACACAAAGCAGCTGTCACATTGTTTCCTATACTTGTGTGCTGGCATATTGAAAATACATTACATGTGGATATAAGCGTGTCTTTTGGTGTGCTCAAATTTATAATTGTATGCTTATACTTAGGTCAGTAGAGTAAAATTCACAGTGTTCTGCTGCCTCAGGTTTGTTACTGTTCTGTAACATCGGCATCTCATTTTATTTATTTTGTTTATTTCATTAAAAAGGGTGAGCTCACTATCTGAGAATAAAATGTTCCGGGGGTTAGATAATTACTATGAGAATGGTAAGTAATGGTAAGTAACAGTTTTTTGTTTTTAGTTTCAAGCATCCAGCATCCTGAGGTGAGTAAAGCCTCTGCAGAAAAATTGTGAGATTAAGGAATATTATTGGGCTTTTGTTGAGATATTTGATTAGCGGTTGCATTGATTCTCCAGCAGTCGCGCTGATGAACTCATGTGGAGAAACTTTTTCTGACTTACTTGATCTTAATGCATTTGCTACAGTGTTAAATGTGCAGAAAGTTAATGTGGGATAATCTCCTCCATCCCTATTAAATCTGCAGTGTGTAACTTTTATATAATTTTTTCTTTTGTATATTTGTTAAAACTGTCATGACAGTGGAATATAGCATAAATATTCTGTGAAAAGATGCATTTTTGTGCCAGTGTAGATTAATAACATTAAAATATCTGATCATACATGAATATGTCCAGGATGCGTTAAGGTTTTAACATGAATTGCTTTTATTCAGATGGTCATATAAAAAAGATGGTTTTAAATATGACAAATTTTTATTAGCCTATTCTTTCAATGTATTTTAAATATACAACTATTGTGCAGCATAAGTTGATTAACTCAGTTTAAAGAATGTGTATCAATCATAACATAAGTGCTAGTTTAATTTAAGACTTATTAGTTTAATACCAAGGAGTTGTTTTGGTTGCGTTATCAACTGTTTTACCATGAATTTTTGCATTTTGTGGTGTACAAAAAGCAATGTCCTGAAATATTTATCAACGTTCTAAACATTCAGCTTCGGTTAGAAAAACCAGTGTTGACTCCATCCCTGATCGCACACTACACAAGACTCCACTGCTGAACAAAATCATTGTTGAAGCATGTTTAAAGAACTTGGTGGTTGTTCTTAAAAACACTTTTTACACAATTGCTGCTGCATCCAGAAACTTTACTTTGTAACATTAGAATATTCCATAGTTTTTCTGGCATGAAATGTCGATATCAAGAGTAGCGGTGACATTAAATGGTATATGTGTAAGAAATTGAAAGAAGTAACACCAAATATACAATAAAATCTGAGTTTATTATTGAAGTCCTGTTTAGTCTACTTTAATTAAATAGTTTGTTTGTCTAGAAAGTCTGGTTTGTTTGTTGAGGTGTGGATGCGTAATCAAACTCTGATGCAAACCAAAAAAGCAAACTCTGGTAGGCTTGAAGTGAACTCTGCTGCGGTTCGAATGCATATGTGGATGTAAGTGGACCAGAAACCGATCCAAAAACAGGAAATGGACTATAGCACAGGGCATTCTGAGTAAATTCAACCAAAACAAATGCAAGAGTCTAATGTTAAATGGTTGTGGACTTTCACCAGAGACAAAAGAGGGAAAAAAAACAACTAAATCTTGACACCACTCCATTTTTGTTTACATCTTGTGAAGAAGAAGTTGTGCTCTGTTTCTTCTTGAGAGGTTTTCATGTTGTTTCCTTCAGTAGTTTCTGATGTAGCGCCACCACAGGCGAGGAGAAGAACAGGTTTTTCAAAGGTTTTGGTTGATTTGACACAGAGGAGTGAGAAAACAAACTGCAGCAGCTGAAAATGCAGCAAATGTTTAAATTTTTGTCCCAAATCGAACAAAGTTAACTGGACTATCAGATGTGAACGCTCCCTTAGTGTAACTAATGTACACAACGGTGATAACTTTCCTTAAGGATTAGCACCATCCAGAAAGCCTGTATTGCTTACACTGTTTAATTTCTCCATTTTACTACAAAGACAAAAATCAGCATCGGCAGCTCAACCCAAGATCGGAAATCAACCACAAAATTCTGATTGGATCATCGCTACTAATTTTATTTTGAAGCACAATACCTGCCAGCTTTGATTAATGTCACCATTTTATTTAAACGTGACCTTTTTTTATCCCTCAACAGATGAAATTCACGGATGCAATGCGCTCGAAAGCTCGTCTGTCTATCACTGGGTCAACGAGTGAGAACGGCCGTGTTCCAGTGGCTTACCTTCGCCCAGGATTACCCATGAGCCTCAGTATGACTGACCTCTCATGACCTCACACAAGTCAGTGCCTTACAGCCAGTCAACACACTTTCATCGATCCCCGCTGTAAGGGAAGTGGACAGAAAGCGTTGCCCTCTTCGAGAAAAAGAAAAGACATATTACCAGTAATGATAACGGGCAACCTGCCCCGCTTTCTATTCTGGATTTTAGTCATTCAAAACTCTGGAAACTCTCAAATCCTTTATATCTGGTCTGTAAAAACAAGGCAGATGTCCTTCTGAAAAGACCTGCCCACTTGTAAAGTGAATCAAACGAAGATCGAAGGGAGAGACGGCTGGTCCTAGACAAATCCATGACAAACAATCAAGCACAGAAGACAGTTTTTTAAGTCAAATATTACTTGTTTTGTAGATTTTTGCCATGGAGGCTTCTCTTGTACAGAAAACAAGGACAACAGTGATGCCGATGTTCATGCAATAACAACAGTTATCAGGGGATACAAGCTGGACCTTGTTTGAAATGTGTTAAAAGTGCCATGAACAAAAAAACTGATGTCCTGAAATATCAGTACGTATCGTGATAGATAATGATGTGATTGTTCCGGTTTTTTTCTTCCGTTTGGCTGTAAGTCCTTTTTTGAGAAACACGTACAAACAACACACACAAAATTTAACAGGAGTTGTTGTTGGTGAGGTTCTGGGATTTTAATTATGATATTCGGTGATGCTGTTACAAACCCATGCAAATAAGGCAGAAGTCCATTCTTTCAGCTACGTCAATATAATGAGTTACAAAGTTTCTTTTCCCTACATATTGTAGTCAAAACCTTATTAACATTTTTCTCTTGTTAATGAACGGTGTTTTATCTGAACTACTACTTTAGCTACACTCCACTTTTAAAAATAAGCTTCCCCTGGGTGAATTCCCGGCAAGTTCTGGGTTTTCCCCAGTATCTCTTCAACTGGTTTATCCAAGTTACAATATTAGGATAAACTTCAGCTACTTACTTTCTACCTGTGTTTCCATTACAAATCTGCGCAAAACTTATTCGAAATTCAGCTAGTAGCTGAATTAGTGTTTCCATTAAATAAGAAAACAAAACCTGAACTAAATTTAAATATTTGACTAAATATAATTATTCAAAACTAGCAAACACACTCCAAAAACTGACTTTGAATTAGACAAACAGAAAGTCTAATTCAAAGATTTATACTACAGTGGAAAAAACAAAACTATTATAGCCCTGGTGCACACAAATTTTCACTCTTACCTTCATTTTGCGTCAGAAACTTTTCCTGCAGGTTCATAAAGAGAAGAACGCCTGTCGCCATTTTGGTGTTCAGCATTGCTGAGCACCAAAAACCTGAACTCAACCTCTACTCATCTTAGAATTACAATTGGATATTTTAGCACAGTGTTAGTTAATTTTTTATCAGCTTTTTGACGTTCAGATGATAAAGGAGAGGTGTAATCGTATTATAAAGCGATCCGGTGGTTCACATGTGTGGTAATGTCCAAATGTAACGAGGGAAAATAAAAAATAGATGATTTAGTTTCTGAACTTCTGTACAATTTCTTATTATTATTAATATTGTTCTAGCATTTTGAAAGAAAACAGCATCCTTGCACAGATTAAATTAACAACCTGAAAATCCTTCAGAGCCACAAAAGACATTTTGGTTTTTTTGGTTTTTTATATACGCTGCACTACATCCATTTCTGTAAATATGAAAACGTAATATGAATTTCTTTTCTTTTTTAAAGCCAACAACAACAACAGATGCTCACACTGTTTACTGTACATGGTGTACACACTTAAAACGCATCATGCCACACGTCCCTGCACCGTTACATTTGCATGTGCGTTTGCACATACTAACAGAAGAGTTCTGAAGCCAAGTTTGTGACGTGCCAAACGGACTGAGAAGCAATCAGAGCTCTCAAACGGCAGCTGCTGAAACTGAAACCTGAGCCAGCAGAAGCTCTCATCGCCGAGAGACGGAACAAAAATAATGTGAAGACTTTTTCAAAACTCTACTGCATCGATGGTGCCAACAATGACGATGAGGAGGAGGACGATGAAGAGCGGACAAAGAGAGCATTTGCATGTCACTTAATAATTTATTTTCTTTCAGATCAACCTGTCAGCCTGAACCCTTGTGACTGGCTGCTTAATAGTGTTTGATAATGATAGCCGTTAGAAGAATATAAACGATATTAATTAAAGTACTAATGTTGTTCCTGTTATCTAAGTGTATGCTTTTCGAGAATTTGATTCTGCTGTTTTATTTCTACAAAAAGCTGATTTTTGTTCGACTAGTTTTAAGCTTAATGAGAAGCTAAAACACGCTTCAAACGGCCAAGGGGTGTGCCTCAGTTTCTGCTAAAAGACACTTATCATCGTCGCCATGATCACATGTGACTGGTTTATCTTTGGGACTTAGGCTACATTCACACTGCAACCTGAAGTGACCCAATTCCAATTTTTTTCTAATTGGATTTGTTGTTTATTTTATTTATTTATAATTGTTTTTTTTTTTATTTGTTTGTTTATTTATTTATTTTTTGGCGTGGTCGCTCATACTTCCAAATATAAGACCTGTACGTGATCACAAGTGTGAACTGCAAACGACCTGAAAGTGTCCCGCATGCGCAGTAGCGGGCGCATTAACGTCACATACAGAACGTGCTCAGCGTTTGCGGAAGTAAACATAGATGCTAACGGTGGAGCATAGCTTACGATTCTGAAGTTGTTGTCCGACCGGAGCAGCACATCAACAACTTAATCCTCATTATCGGCCGCCATGGTTGTTGTTTTTCTTCCCGCTTGCACGTATCAGGACGCAGAATAGTGACGTTTGTCGAGTATCAGTGACGTTAATGAGACCTGGTTACATTTGAATCGGATGCGTATCGGAGACCCAAGTGACCTGTGTTGTTCAGAGTGTCATGAAAATATCAGACACAGGTCGCATTAAGGCAACAAAAAAAAAAAAAAAAGAAAGAAAAATCAGAATTGGGTCACATCGCACTGCAGTGTGTGTGGAAATCATCACAGCTCATTGTTGATTTTGTGTTTGTTTTATCTCTTGTTATAAAAAAAAAAAAATTAAATTTGAAAAAAAAAAAAAGGTTACTTTTCAGTGGTGAAGTTTTCAATGTACGGCAGTTTGTGGGTTATATTTAACATATTGCCTCGTGAATACATGAATAGGCAGAGCGGTTCTGTATCAGGGTGACATTTATCAAAAGGCTTGGGACAGAGTGCAATCTGAATCTGTTACTGTAATATTGACTATGTATGTGTGCAATTTGAGTTGGTCTTTTTATTAGTGACTACATCTGATGCTAGCTAACTAAAATACCCTGCAAAACTACCAACAAAACTGTTTCACATTTTGTCATGTCGCAGTTTTTCATTGGATTTGGGGATTTATTTTATGTGATAGGCCAACACAACTGACTCTTTAAAATTAAGTCAATAAACAACTGAAGAACAGATGCAATTTAAAAACTGTTTCCACTGATTTTAAAACTAGTAACAGGTGTTTTTATTATTTTTGATTTATTTGGATAGAAATTATGTGCAGATATGAACACTCCATCTTAAAAAATTAAGCCATCAACTTTTTAGAAAAAAAAAAGTTTTTCTTTATGTTTAAACCTAAAAATAGGAATCAAATTGTGTTTTTTTTTAAAAAAATAATAGATTTTCTGTCGTGGATATTTATCAAAAATTAAAAGTTATTTTTTTATGTTATGTAATATTTGCAGATGTATTATACCAACAATTAGATTTTAATTAGAAGTATAGGTGTGACACATACCCACATAACAATTATTAGCTTTTAACTAAAATGAAAATTATAATTTTAATTTATTATTCACAATATCATGTTGGTCTATCACATACTTTGATGCTATACATTGAAGTTTGTAGGTGTAAAGTGACAAAATATGAAAGAAGCGTTTTGCAAGGCAACATGTGAAGGAGCCAGAACTCAAATGGATGCACTGCTACATATCGCCTCCACAGGTGAACTTTTGGTTATGAAAAGGACTGAATTTGTTGTATTATGAGTTTTTATTTATGTTATTAATATGCAAATGTCACTATAAGGGGGATTGACTGTATTCACAAATGAACACTCATTGTGTTGATATTTGGTTTGTAATCTGAATATTTACAGTAAATATTAAACATGCATGCTCTCCACATGATTGTCAATGAGTTATGTAGTGTTTGTTGTGCATATAAAAGTATATCAGATATTTAATATCTCCCGCAGCAAACAGTGATGCAAAACTTTGTTTTATTCGGCGGGTTTTTTCTGTTTTTTAATTGAGGGCAGATTTTGCTCTTGTGACAGTTCAGCTTCCCATCCACCAGGGGGCGGTAACCTTTTTACCACCCAACACTCTCGCTAACAGTAAAAACAGATTCTGGACTGACATGGACGAACCTCTCCAGTCACAATGACCATAATGAGATTATTTTTTAAGAAATGTATTTAAAATTCACTTCATTGCATTTTAGATGCAATTTCATTCTTTCCCTTTCAAACCTATTGATACATATCAACTAAAGTTTAGTTTCTAATATTAGATATTCTACATTTGATTCTGGTTGGAAAATAAACCTCAGGTTAATTTATGCTTTTTACTTATATGTTCTTTATGTTGGAGGCCTGAAATGTAGAGAAAAAGAATAATTACTGGAATGTTTAAAATTAACATCTTAGGTTTATAAAATGTCAAATATTAAATTATGTGATTTGCAGTTTGTTCTCTTAGGTTAATTGATGTTTTTTGTGGCATCAATCATATGTGATGCCACAAAAAACATTTTTCTTTCATAGATTTTTTATTTTTTAGCGCTTTTACATGCTTCATACCAAACAATTTCTTTTTTATTATTTTTAATCAACAATCAAAGATAATCTCATTAAATACATAAAAGTTTTCAAGTGAGGGGGGAAAAGCTGGAAAAACACAATTAATTGAAGATATGTTTTTATAGAAATAACCAAAATAAGCAACTATAGTAATTTTAAACTTCACTTGTTGTATAGTGACTGAAAAAAAAAAATCACATGCTCAAAAATGTTTTTATACGCTTCTAATACGTTTATTTACAGGGCTGCATTAGTTATTCACCAAAATCTTGTATTGAAAACCTGCAACCATCCCAGATCATAGTGCTGCCACCACCGGCTGCTGCAGTAAACGCAAGGCATGATGGGAGCATCGTTTCATCTTACTCTGAAGCGCCCATCGCTCTGGAAGATGGTAAATCTGGACTCACCAGACGCCTTCACACAAATACATTTATACAAAAAATCAAAACATTCTTCAATATTCACACTGAGTTATTTATTACTGCTCAATATTTTCTAAAAATTATTGTTTGTTAGTTTCTGAACATCAATGAAAGATTTGTTCTCTTCATGATGTGTGGATAACAAAATTAACCAAGAGCTGCTTTTCAACAGGCGTATAAATATAGTAAAGAAAATAATTTATTCAGCAAAACAGGATAAAAGAACTGGTAGATGAATATATATTTTCTAGAATTTAAATTTACACAGCAACCATTTTCTATTAAAATGTACAGATTCTAAATGCATTTGTCATTTTCCTCGGTTAAGCACAATGTTCCTTAATTTTTACTCTTTTAAAGAGTTGGGATGGAAATTAATAAAAGCTGAAATATTAAATCTGGATTTTACCTGTAACATTATTCCAGTCAAATGATCAAACCACTGCAAAAATGTTCATAATGGAAGAAACAAAAAAAGATTAAAACGTAAGATAAGAAACTAAGAAAAGCTTTTCCTCCACAAGCTTTTCCTCCTCACCTTTCCAAAAAATATAAAACAATCACATTATCACTTTACAACCTGAAGTCTTTATGAAACTCTCCTTCTGTTGGCGACTAAAAAGCAGAAGCTTAGCTGCTTCCATTATATGTTGAGGAGAAACTTTCCAAATCTCCAACTTCTATCTTCTTTTGGTTCCACCGAAACCTGAAAACCAATTAAATATGGATGTTAGATGGATATTTGTCTATTTTAATGTATTTCTAATATTACATAAAAAAGCCTAAGTGGTAAAAAGAAAAATCTGCAGAATCTGCCAGTTTTTTTACACAGTTGACAGATTAGTCGATTACTAAAACAATCGTCAGTTGCATCCCGAGTAGCGGGAGCAAAACTATTAAGAACATGATGATTCCTCCAAACCGTCAATGAGACGTTTCAACATTTCTCTGAGTCAGTCCAGTAGCAAACACAAGCCTCGGTACCTGAAGCAGTCCGTGTCCCAGAGGACGTATTTGTCCCAGAGGAGTGGTTTTGTCCCGCTGGAGGCGGACTGCAGGGCTGCGTTCTGCAAAACAACAGCATGTCAGCAGCTGAATTTATACTGAGAACTGAACATCTTTTCTATGGACCCCATGCATGTTATTGTGCATCTGGAAATTTTGCTCATTCGCACAAAGCCGGAGGGCAAAAAGGTTTTCCTTTTTTACATGCCATCCATAACCGCGCCGCCACAGTAGAACAACTCTGTTAACAAAATGAAACCTGGAGATGTAGGTATGATTCAACTAGTGCCATGCGCCACAAAACAGGGGAAAAAACAGTACAGAAAAACCAACGAGGAATAACTCGAGACCACATTTTTCTCGCTTTCTGTGTCGGCTATGCTACAGAAAGCCTTGTTGCCATAGCAACTGACAACAACGCCGCAAACGTTCAACACCAAATATTTCTCACACAGTGAGCCCATTCACCCCTTTATGGTTTTATGTTTTTAGGCTACTATTAATAAGTGATCGCTTATTAATAATCGCAGATGTGGTAGATTAGCTACCGCTGCTATTAACTGACC
Organism: Poeciliopsis retropinna; assembly: GCA_010277075.1. Lineage (NCBI taxonomy): Eukaryota > Metazoa > Chordata > Actinopteri > Cyprinodontiformes > Poeciliidae > Poeciliopsis > Poeciliopsis retropinna. The sequence goes on along the minus strand of VMRM01000013.1, from coordinate 19,529,973 downwards.
TCAATCTCCCTCACTAAAACTTTTTTCACACCTTGTTGTCTAAATGTTATAGTGTTGACAATTAGTAGCAAAGCACTACATCCGTTTTTCTTTCATACATCATTCACATTTAAGATTTAGCGCGTTACATTGACAACTTGGCTAAAACCAATGCTAGTCATGGTTAGCAACCAGAGAGATGGGGGTGAGGTAACACTGCAGGGGGTCCAAAAGTTCAAATTCAGTCTGTAAACTCAAACTTCTTGCTTCACCAACCTCTGTTGACCGAACATATATCCCAGTATTCCTCCCGTTCCCATCCCAGTCCAGAAGCCGCCGCCGGTGCCAGGACCAGAGCGGCGTCCTTGGTAATACTGTCCCTGAGTGTAATCGTTGTGGAAACCATAGCCAGGATTGGCGCCTGGAAAGCCTGATCAAGAAACAGACAGGTGGGAAGGTGGAAGTGATCCTTAAAGCTTTGATCTGTGAAGGATTTTGTTTTTTCTGCTTCAGTTACCTGTGTAGTCAGGTTTGAATCCAGGTGGGGGAGGTCCTCCCATGTTGTTTGGGTGATTATCCTGAGGGTAGCCCGGCTGTCCCCCAGTCTGTCCCCACTGGTCCGTGTTCCCACTGAGAAACAGCTTGTAGATACCATAAGCTATGAGGAGAAGCACAGCGACCACCAGCAATCCCCCTGAAGACTCGCCGTCCTGGGCGTAGTGCTGCTGATGCTGATGCTGCTGCTGCTGCTGATGGCGCCTGTTTCCAAAGAAACTGCTGAAGAAACTAGAGGCAAGATTCCCAAGTCCTGAGGAAAGTCACAAAAATGAAAAAAAAAACACTTTAATATATTCACAGAGTTAGAGTCTGTTTGCCTGGGGAACAAAATTGCAACATTTATTACATTTTCAGCTGATGCGGTTCACTTTCACACTGCACTGTGTCAAACTAACAAAACCATTTGAAAAACATTTTCCCCTCCTCGCCTATGGGGGCACTGCACCAAGAACCACTGAAGGAAACAACAAAAAAGCCTCTGAAGGCAACTTCCTTTTTCACAAAATGTAAACAAAAATGTAATATCGTCTAATTTTAACTGCTGTAGGATTATTTTTTTTGTCTTTGGCAAAAGATCATGAGCCAATTCTCAGGCTAGCGCTAGTCGCTTGCATTTGTTTTGGTTGCATTTACCCAGAATGCCCTGGTTTACAGTCCACTTCCTGCTTTTGGAGGGGTCTCTGGTCCTCTTGGCCTTCACATATGCATTTGAACCGAGCCATTTGAAAACGTTAGTTAACAAAAACGGTATTTTTGCTAAATAACGGTTTTGATACTTGCCTTGCAAAAAAGGTAACTAAATAGCTAGCTACAAAGAAAGCATTAACAACTTATTACCTCACAGAACGCAGTTAGTAAACTTTTGCCTGATAGAAACGTCCCGAAAGAAAAACCTACATACAAGATTAAATAGTCCTGTCATGACATAATTTAAGGCCTGTGATTAATGTATTTAAGACCAGCTTAAATTTTCTTTAATGAAAAATGTAATGTTTCTGACCTCCCCATTGTTTAAATCCACCCTGGGGGCCAAAGCTGAATTGCGTCCTACTCTTGCCCTCCTGGGTCAGCTCCAGGGTGAACTCCAGGCCGCAGGAGCCCTTCAGGATGTAGTCATCAGACGGGTGGCTGTAACCCTCGCAGCTCACCTCAATGGCACCAAACCTGTAGGCGTTGTCCATATCTGTTTTACACTCCCACTGTGAAGGAGAGGAAGATCCAAACAGTGACTGAACTGCCTGAAACAGAAGGTTTAACGAGATGATATTCTACAATTTCATATTTATAAATAAACTTATTTTTATTCTGACAATTGGAACATTCTACAGATTTTTTTTTCATTTAAATACTTTCTATACAGTATCAGAAATATTAAAGATGCATCTTTTAAGATATTAAAAGATGCATGTAAACAAATAACTTAGTTCATTTTTATAAATAAATAATATTTTATTCCTTAAAATGCAGTAAGATCACATTCCTTTATTGAATTTGAACCAAGTGAAGCTAAAACATTGATACCACTTAAGGAGTTTTGTTTAGAACATTTACAGACTGATGCGTTTTCATCATAAATGCAAAAATGTATATATATTCTGTAAATTCTGTAAATGTTTTGCACAATTGCTCCTCTGAATGTGTTGTTTGCTGAAAAAACAACACATTCAGAAGAACAATTTTAAGAAATTGTTTACTTGAGTTAACGATTGATCAGTTATCAACAATTATTTCAATAATCAATTCATCAGGAATATTTAGATTAATTGTTTTGTTTTAACATAAAAAAATTCTTAGGATTGTCCCCAGAATGTTGCTTTTTTTCTGAGCAAAAATGTGTGTTTTATTTTTTTTAAACAATTGTTTTTGTTTTTCCGTCTTTTTAAATGTTTTTTTTTTATTGCTTTTTCTGTAAAAATCTGTATTTAAAATGAGCGGTGAAGATTTATATTTTACTGCTAATTTTATTTACCTGCCATCAGCAAAAGAATGTCTATTATAGCTCTTTTAGATTTTAGTTTAAAATATGCTTCTTATTTCCACAAAGAATTTGCATAAAGTTTGAGGACACATTTAGCTTTAAAAAACAAATCTTTAAACTCAAAAATAACCTGATATTGTCAAATCTCACTTAATAATACCTGAAGTGCCAAAGTAATACCTGAGTAACAGTACCTGAACATCCATGCCATCCCAGCCTCTGTTCACACACTGGACAACGTCTGGGATGAAGACATGACAGCCCGCGGAGCCGCCAACACACTTCAGCTGGGGAACCGGGCTGGACCGCCTCGCTGTGGTGAAGCGGTTCCTGTAGAACGTCAGAGCCTGGATGTCTCTCAGCAACACACTGTCTGCGTGAAGTACAGGTGAGGAAGAAAACTTTTATTTCCATGATACAGTTTTAAAATGGAAAAAATGAAAAAGGAAAAACTGTTGATCTCGTTGCTGAGTGCTTACATAATGTAGCCACTTTGATATATTTATGTTTATATCCACAAACCAGGTGAATGTATTGAATAATAAACAAAGCAGAATGCAAATGAATGAACTGTTTATAGAGGATGTCAGTAAACATGCTTCCTCTTAGATAGAAAAATTTAAAAGTTACTTTCATTACTATTATTATTAATCCCACGATAACACTGATGATTCCTACCCACACCTGGAGTGACGTCATGAACCGAAAGTTCATGCTTTTTTTAATTGCAAGATTTGTACATATGGTAGTACAAATAAGTATTTGAAAAATATTATCGAGAAAAGAAAAAAGAACATTATAAAGCTACTATATTATATTCTACATGGATGTTTAAATGTCCCTCAGCATAAGGGCTCATAGCATACCAACTCACTGAGAAAAACAAAAAAAACTTAGGAGATATTTTCTTACATTTAGATTTGTGTAAGCATGATTTTCCAAGAATTAGAACAGTGTTCACCAAAAAGTGTAGTTTTTACAATCACAATGTTTCTTTCTGACAGAATTTTCCCAGCTGAGAAATGCTTGGCTTTAACCATCTAAAACATCTTGCCAAAAAAAGCGTCTACAACAAAAGAAGAAATTGCAACTGAATTGAATTCCAATTCCAAACGCTGATGTAAAAGTCACTTTTCTAGCATGTTTTTGCACATTGAATGACGAAGTCGCATAAATTACAATCTCGCGAGATTGATTGTGACTACAGGTAAACAGTACAATACATTTGCATAGAGAAATGTTAAAGCAAAAACAACTAAATGTGGTCGCTTTAACAGACAAATTAATGTATAAGTAATTTTTTAAAAATGTATTTCAAACCTCAGGCTCGTAACTACAATTTATCTATGAACAACTAAAGGGAGTGAACGGTTTTCTCCCCAGCTGTAAAGGTAAAGACACCGCTATAAAGTAAAGTTAGTGCTTTCGGGTCATGTTTAGATATACTTTTAACACCTTAACAGGAGAGAAACCAAACCTTGATTCCAGCTGTAGGTGGTCTCCACCAACACGAACAGCAAAACAACAGGAAGCAGCTCCATGTCTTTGGTTTTCATGGGAACTGCGACAGTAGTGGCTTCTCTTGACAAACCTGGAATTATTTTACCTGTGAAAATGTCTGAATGAACAGAACGATTTGCTTCTTTGTCGCTGACGCAACTTATTTATTTCGGTTAACCAGTGGAAACGATGGAGAGCTTCACTTCCGTGTGCCTCATCGGTTTTCTTTCGTCGATTCTGGAGTGGAGAACAGCGGGCATCCGTACCGCAGCGCCCTCTACTGGACCAGACAGGCAGCTACATTTACCTAGAAACTTCCTGGTCCAAAGTAGTAATAGTGTAAGCGTGCTGTGGGTAAATTAAATTTATATTCTTCCAAAAAAAAAAATGCTTTTCTATCTGCATCGATCCGTTTCATCTAATTGATTCATTACCTGTTCACTGTGTAACTTACATTTAACTTTATATTCAAAAACAATTAGATGGATAGAAATATAAAGTTATATGTAAATTCTCATATTTTAAACGCTAAAATAAATTTTAAAATTCAAATGAATAACATAATTATGAAATAAAAAGGTTTAAGCAGAAAAAACACTTTTCCACACAATTTTTTCCAAAACACACAAAATCTTACAAAGTATTTTTGTCTAGTTTCAAGTGTATCTGAAAAGACAAAGCAAACTTACAAGTAACTTTTCATCTAGATATATGAATATGTCTAAAGATTTGAACTTAACATCCTAAGTTAAGAATCTTACCAAGATAAAAAAAGTATTTTTTTTTCACTTGCATGTTTTTTAAATCTTGTTTTGAAGTCATTGTATTCATTTATTAATTAAAATATAGAATATCTGATTGGATATTCATAAAATAATCTTAAATGTCACATGTTCATTGACAGGAAGCGGAAAATTATCAAAATAAAAATAAAGGCTTTCAAAATCCTTCTGTGTAATTAAGCTATATTAAGCTCCAGTTAGCAAAATTAGCAGATGAAGTAAACTTAATAAAATTTTAAATTATTGGACACGACTGTATACATGTGGAATATTAAGTCAATCAGTAGCTGACTAATATTGATTTTTTTAACAAGCTAAAGCGTTTAAGGATAAAACTGGTATACTGGAATTTATGAACTGGACCCAGTTAATTCCAGAATAACCCCAAACAAAAGCAGCAGCAAGAGACAAAGTAGTAAAAATTGTTTATTTCATCATTCCCCCAATGTTGGCCCACATTATTAAATCTCTGCTATAAGTTAGATATTTACATCATTATGGGCCTCCTATATAATACACCATTTTCTTTAGAAACAACTTCATTTATGTTGTACAAAATGCTGCAAACATAATCAACAATAAACCCGAACCTCTTCACCCTGCTTCAAAAGCAGACATTTCCCCCCACCCTTTCATCACAGGTCACAGTAAACTTCACCTTAAGTTATTCCAGTAAGGCAAGCAGTTAACGTCTTTTACAGTTCGTCAAAGAACTAACCAAACAGTGGCGATCATACAGTTTAAGACATGGAACAACTGAAATTATGCTTGGAATGTTAGTTTGGAGAAACAGCTAATTCAGGAAAACCTGAGTTTATTTTATTTTTTTTCACTTTTTCATTTTGGGTTTAGAGGTTTCAGAAGCTGCAAACGTGATTTTGAGTCTAAAGAGCAATAATAACATAAAAATCCTATGAAAGGTTCACTGCAATGGAGTAAAAAAACAAATAAAACAGCTGCCATGTTTAACAATGAACTTACTACCTTGTCTGCCAGCATCAGGTCTCATTATTCAGTTGCTTTTATGTCACATTGACACCAGAAAGTCTGTTTTTATAGAACAAAGCAAGCGGTAAACCCATGCGGTGCCTGAGACAACGGAGTCCTTCACCAATCAAACAATCTGCATTTGGTATCGAGCGGGCAAATCAGAATTAAAAACGTGTGAAAAGATTACAGTTGATTTTGAAGAAAACAGAAATAAAACCATGTAAACACACCCACCATAAAAGACAAGTTGCCAGTTTAATATTAATCCCGAAGCTGCTTTCAGCTTCCTGCCAGCCAGTTCCACCCTGGAGTGCATGACTTCCTGTTGGATCCAGGTTAACAAAGGCATTTTCTGGCTGATAGCCACAGCTGAGTCGTCCAGAATAAACAAAAAAACTCGGATGCATTTAGTGGTGCACGTCCTTGGAAAAAGCACCGTATTTCTCTCCGGTTGGACAGATTTCTTTAGGACTTCATACGGCGACTATGTTGTTCATTTCCCATTTCTGAGTGGATTTACTGACGTCACAGTCTGATATGAACACTTTGTGAAGCAGGTCAGAGCGGTCCAGACATTTGCCTGTAAAAAAACAAACAAAAAAAAAACATTTACATCAATGAGCGTCAACACACACGGGTTGTTTTCTTTAAAACGAAAAACTGTTAATGGATTTTCTGAACCATTCCAGATGAATTTTAACTAGAGGTAGTGAGCAGAAAGAAAATAAAAATTACAAATATGCAATTTTCATTTAGCTAATATTAGCAAACATTAGCATTAGCTAATATGAATAAAACTTCATATTAGCTAATGCTAGCGTTAAGTATTGATCATCATTGATGAGGGATTTTTTAAATGTTTTTTTGCTCTGATCCTTTTGGGCAGACAGTGTTGAGTTATTATTGCTAATATTGTTATTACTTTATTATTATCATTGTGGTATTATTTTTATTATGATCAGAAATGTAATCAAATACACGTATCTTTCATGTAATGCTTTACTGTTTGTTTCTGTCTTCATCTATCAAATCAACACAATAAAAAAATAAAAAAAACTTTTTTCACACATTTTGTTTTGTTTCTGTGTGTGCTACGCTAATCTTAATACCTGTGTTTAAATTGTTTATATCACATTAAAAAAAGAATACTGCATCTTAATAGTCCTTTGTTGTCAATCGCATTTTGGTATATTTAAGTATTTTTGGTGTTTCTAGTGAAAATAAGATAAAAATAATTTACAAGTAGTTTTTCAGAAAGATATACAAGCTTGTTTTAAGTCAATAATCCCTTATATTAATAATTCCAGATTATTTTACTTATAAAAATGGGAAATAAGTTTGATCATAAGTGAAATAATCTCCCAGTGGAAGTAGTACTTTTTATAAATACTCAAGAATTACTGACTTAAAATAAGCTCCTATATTTTGCTGAGAATTTACTTGTTAGTTTTTTCTTATTTCAAGTGAACCAAGATATTTGCAGTAGAAACTAAACCAAATATTCGGTAAGATTTTGTGTTTTTGCATTGAGGTTCTGGAAAGAAACAGTTTAAAATACCCATAATGCACCAGTAGGTGGTAATAAAGAAAAAAAAACCACATCCTGTGTGTAAGACTGTAAAAGATTTAAAGCTTAATAGAAACAAAGTAAGACAAAAATCTGGAAATCAAATGACTGAAATGTCTTTAGATGCAGAAGTTAATGTTTGATAAAACTACGCAGACATTTACCTGTTGGAATATGAGTGAACCGATGAAGATCCTGAAAAACAGAAAAAGGACAAACAGGAACAATATTGAAAGCTGATCAACCACTAACTGTAAGAATCAATAATCAATAATCAAACGGAGGCGTGCTTGTGTTTCTCACCTTGAAGTAGTTCCACTCAGTGTGCTGGTTCCTCTCGCAGTGCGTGATGATCACAGCCGAATTATCTCCTTTGGTCAGGCACTGGTCGTACTGCATCAACTGTTTGGCTTCATTAATGCGGAAAAGCTACAGAACCAGAACCAGAACCACAGAGATACGTCAAACCACTTTCACTCAAGATGGCGGCGCAGAGTGCAGTCTGAGCTGAGGCGGTTAAAGCGTCTATGTTTTATCTCACAAATCCCTAAAATGTCTTTGGTTTCAATCAGAAACACCAGGAAGGAAGATTCTGGTCCAACACGGTCAGAACGAGGCGCTTGTAGAAGAATTAGGTCAAATTATTTGAATGAAAATATCATTTTATGCTTGTTTGAGCACCGTTTTTTTTCAAACCCCTCCTCGGTCGTGGAAAGACGTCGCTCACATTGAACTAAAATATTTTATATATAACTGACCTATCAATTATGCTGACGATTAATCAATTAATCAAAAACAAATGGGCATATTCTACATATTTTACATATTTTTATGCATTAGAAGAAAACTAAAAGATGCAAACTAATAATTCAAATCCTTTTAAAATAAGAAAATAATCATCTCTGATTATTATGCAGAGATTTTCAGATATTATTAAGTTATGTCAGTCCTTCACTTTCACAGAATATTTACATTTTCTTCTGTCTGTGAAAATTCAAGGTTTTTGTAGATAATACGTTCAACGCTGCAACATCATAGAAATGTCTGTTCATCTTGTTGCTAGGTTACGCAAACTGTCTCGCAGCATCACCACTTGTTTTACCACTAACAGTGTGAAAGCACTGAGTTTTTACCTGGTTCCCGCCCATCCTGTGGCACGGGCCAATTTCCACATTCCCTCCGTTCGTGTGGCCCATGCTGTCGATACAATAGCTGGTTTCAAAACCTCGAATCTGCACACATTGATTATTCAGCATTCATCGTGAGTAACACAACAAATCAGCGATTTATAAGCAGGAATAAAACATGATGTGTTTGTTTTCTTACCTCCCCCCACTCAACATTTTTTGGAGGAAGAGGGTAGTGCAACGGGATGTCGTAAGCTATTTCCTCCATAAACCATTTGAAACTTTTGCATCGATGCTCCTCCCTGAAAAACATTTTGGGAAAACACACTTTACGTTTCCCATCGTTCTTGGCTGGGAAAATATTTCAGTCTCCTGATCAAGACGTTGACAAAGACTTTTCCCAAAGGACTTGTGGTTGTAAGTGCAGCTAAAGGAGGTCCTACGAAGTATTAACTCAGAGAGATATATAGAAATGCACACCCTACTTTTCAGATTTTTATATCAGTACAGAAAAACTGAGTTGGTTTGTCACATAAAATCCCAATAAAATACATGAAAGTTTGTGTTTGTAACAGCAAAACTGTAAATAGATCAATGTTCGTTTACATTCTTGTGACGATTGTATAATTATTTCTCCATATGGAAGAAACCTTGTGGTGTAAATTGAAAGCAAACATTTCTGTGAGCTCTAACTGCTGCAAAAACTACATTTGGACGTAGTAGAAACTGTTTGGCTGAAGAGATTGAAAACATTTTTTGGGCGTTTCATTCCTGATCAAATTATCTTTTTCTTGCATAAGAGTCTGTTTCCAATTAAATGTTTGTACTTTTCACTGGATATAAGGGTTGCGTTTTAAACCCGAGGATCTTTCAGTTTAGAAAGTAAGTGATGCAACAAAAACAGATAAATAACACAAATTAGTTTTTGCACTTTAGGATCCCAGGATAATTTCTGCTTTTCTGTCACTTCAGCATCAGGACAACACTGAAACTGGCAGAAAATTGCAAATCTGTATTTAAAAATATAACTACGGATAAATCAGGTGGATCACAACAGTTATTTTACGACAATTTAAATAAAAAAAGAGGATCAAAATAATATAAAAGCCTTTCTTTACAAACCACAAACCACCTGTACTGAATAATGTGGACACTGTCAGAGTGTTGGCCTCTTTTGTACCGGTTGGACCAGAAAGATTTAGTCTCAATATGATAGCGCACTGTAAAAACACAAAATCTTAACAAGTATTTTGTGTAAGTTTCTAGTGCAAATATCTTTGTACATTTAAAGTAACTTTTCAGCAAGATACAGCAGCTTGTTTTAAGTAAATAATTATGTAATATTGATTTTAATAAAATACAAGTTCCACAGGCAGATCGTTTTAGACTTACAACATTAGAAAATGTCTTGTTACAAGTGAAAACAAGAAATTTTTTTTATCTATTGAGGAATGATTTAAAACAAGCTCATATTTCTTGCTGAAAAGTTACTTATAAGTTAATTTGTCTTATTTCAAGAGTACTAAAATGTTTGCATTAGAAACTAAAGCAAAATACTTGGTGAGACTTTGTGTTTTTGCACTAATTCTGAACACTAGATTCACAAAGTCACATCTAAAATCAAAATAATTAACCAGATAATGAAGGGCATAGCACAGCTATTTATTAGTACTAAATTAATATTAAAAAAGAAGATGTTTATACATGCTTCTGTACCTGAAACGTTTCAGCTCGCTTATGTCTCCGTAGGCTAGGGTCAGCGTTTCAGGGCGGCTGGCGTAGAAATAGTCCTTATAATCATCCCACCAAACCTCGACCACACGAACGTAGTTCTGTTTGTACACAAAATATTAGTCCAGAGAAATAAAGGCTCTACTCGACACAAACTATTTGTTTCTCCATTTCCTAGATGACCAAACGTTTTAAAAAGCAACCTATCAGGTACTGTAAGTGTTTGTGTGTTAGCTACACAGCTAGCTGGTATCGGACTCAAGTGTTTGTCTGCGATCTGCTGCCGTACCTTTAGAGTGGGAGAGGATCCAACATGTGCGGGTGGGGGGTTTCCCTGCCACCCCTGCAGTCTGTAGATGTGACCGACCCGAGAACATGGCACAAAGAGCAACTTGCCCCCACACTGCCAGATCTACAGCCAGGCATAACAATAACAAATAATTACAAATAAAACAGACATTTTCAGTCATCAGGAAGGAAACTTAGCATGTACACATTAGATGAGGGCGGGGCAATAAATCAGTTTCATCAATTAATCACATTTTTTGGTTTTGAAGATTTAATTTTTGGAAAAGTAGGATTTCTTCCCCCACCAATTCCCTCCTTAATTCAGAATGACATCACCTCACCCAAATCCGCCCGACCGTGTTTTACACCTTTAGTCATCCAGATTTAATTAGATTTTTAAATTACAAGAATAAAGTCATAATACCACAACAATAGAGAACATTACCAGATAAAGTCATAGTTTTATTAGAACTCCAACAATTTAAAATGAAAAATGTTGAGCATCTTTTGAAGTTATAGTCAAGAATAACTTCAAAAGTTACACCAAACAGAATACTACTAAGTATTAATAATAGTATTTCTATTACGACATAGTAGAAATACTTCATCTTTTAACACATCAGTATCAATTATTAGCAGGAATAATCATGCAAACAATTGTTTATTTTGAGCTGCTCATCTCAGATCCTGACAACTAAAAGCTTTTTTCTCACTACAACAACTTTTTAAAACGTTTTTTCTTATAATATTGTGTCTTTATTCTGCTAATATTAAGATATATTCTCATAAATAAGTATTTGTACTTTGTTGTAAAATTCACAGGAGGGATAATTAAAGTAAAAGCCACTTTTGAAAAAGTTTTCTGCTAATAAAATTAGAAATTGGATTTATTTTTAAGCCATATTACCCAGCTCTACCGTGGAACAATCTAAATATACCTTGTATGATATTTCAAAGTTCTCTCCTCCCCATATCTGCAGCCCGGGGTCATACAGACCCAGCTCAAAGAAGAAGTCTCGCTCTATAGCAAAGAGCCCTCCGGCCATTGCTGGAGACCTACAGCAACAAAAACACACATCAGTTCCAGCAGGTGCAGGTTACAGGTGCATCAACAGGTGCAAGGCCCCGAATCAAGCATGGGATGAACAGAGAAGGAATCAAGCAACACACAATCCCTGATGACGCATGATAAACGAGGAAGTGATCAGAGGAAGATGGGAGGCGGTAAGGTCTCAGGACAAACTCTACGATAAAATCCCAAAACTATCCCAGACTTTAGATAAAAACCCAGAGACTGGAGACTGCTATCAAAATGTTTCTGTCCTTTAGGTTCCTGTGTTTAACGTTGGTGAAAGGTGACAATATTAACAAAAAAGTTTCTAAAAATGTTTACAAAAAAATCATTCTTAGACAATGAGATTTTAGTTTGCTCAGTTCTGTTGGAATGAGCTGTTTTAGGGCCTCCTGTGACTATAAATCTAAAAAAAAGCTGCTTCTGGCAAAGCTGCTAGCTAACGTTTACACTCGCATGTGAAAATGACTGCAAACGGTTGAGTAATTATACAACCGTGCATCTTTGAAAAGCAGAAGTGGAGCCTCCTGCACAACAAACATGAATACAGCCAGTGGTTTCTGGACGTTAAGTCAACAACAAACCACTTGTCTTTTCCAGCAGCCATTATAGAGTGCGTACAGTGCAAAAAATCTGGACTCATTTATAGATTTATAGTCACATAATTCAGAACATACTTGTTTTTTATTTCGTTTTATTTATATTGATATCAAATAATTTAGATCATATTTACACTTGTCTTTTCCAGCAGCCATTGTTCGGCCATACAGCTGTAAAACCAGCCGACCAAACATGGTGGAGATCACCTTCGTTGCTAGGTGACAGGGCAGGGTCTTGTTGGGGTTGCTGGGCAACGAATGTGACTTAACACTGGAAGGTTTTCAGAGCGGATCGTTTTCCAGACACCAAAAAACATTTAACTTGTTGCCAAAAAACAGTTGGTTGCTTTTTTTTTAACCACTTGGACTGTTTTTAGAAGAAGTTGAGACCCAAATGGAAGTACAAAAACATAGATGGGAAAAAAAGTGAATTCTGTGTAATAAGTCCCCTTTAAAAAGAAAGAATGAGCTTGATACTCAGGACAGATTAGAGTCAAGACAATAAAGGTTCAACAGATAAAACCCTGCAGGGAAGGACAGCTAGTGGACAGAACAGTGGTAAGTCAACCCACATCAGCTGGAAATAGTTTTTTAGTTGGTTAGTTATGACTTTTAGTTTGTTAGTTATGCTACACACTACATTATGAATCATATTTTTCTTTTTTTTTTAAACCAGAAGCAGCTGTAATGTAGTGTATATCATAAGAAATGTGGCCAGGTACTCCAGTCCAGGTGAGTCAGGAGGTTATTTGTACCTATATGGTTCAGTTACTGTTTTTCTCAGATTTTTTTCCCTGTCTCCAAGAGGAACTCTCTTCCAGAGCATGCTCCAATCCCAGGCTCCTCTAGCAAAACCGTTCTCGTCGCCGCCACCTTGGGGCTCGATGTTGAACCTCTGGCCGTGGATGGAGTCGATCAGAGGCACCGTACAAACAGTTCTGACACAACGGATGTGGGGACATGCATACAAGACACACGGAGGGGAACAGAAAGATGTCGCACAGGAAGTGGAAGTGTGGGGAAACACACAGACAGCAGAGCAAAACAACACAAAGACATAGAGTAGAGGTGGTGGGGTGGATGACACCAACCAGGACAGTAGGAGACAAGAAGGGTGGGGACCAAGGAATGGGAGGTGGAGACAGAAAAAGATCAGGGGTGAGTTTTCACATGCTTTGGATATGTACCGGTATGGCTCGGTGGTATATTTTCTCATGGCCTTCTCTTTCTGGCTAAGAGGGACTCTCTTCCAGAGCAGGCTCCAATCCCATGCTCCTCTAGCCAGGCCGTCCTCATCGCCGCCCTGCTGGGGCTCCATAGTGTACTCATTACCATCTATATAATCTATCAGGGGAACTGTGCAAACTGTCCTACATGTAGACACACACATGCACAAACCTTTGTGTATAGGAACAGGCTGAAAGTTGTGGGCATTTATTGTCTCGTTAATCATTTAAAGTGATAAATTTCTTCTCATAAGAAGAATCTTGATTCAGCGTTATCACAATAAATTCCAATTAATACTGTATAAAAACCCCAAACTGTCCATATTTCTGTTACTTTTACCATTTCCTCCTAAATTTATTCATATAAGTAGGAATAAATTTGAAAATATGGTTAAATGCAGTTAGTGTGTGCAGATTAGTGACTGAAATCACAATTCCTTATGTGACTGAGAGTATTACAAAAGAGACAGAATTTGGGGTTTTTATTATCTGGAACCCAACAACCTCAAAATTAATGCACATAAACACTAAACAGAGTGTATGAATTTCAGTTTTAAGCAAAAGTAATTGTGATAATTAAAACCTTTAGGTGATGTATTTTAGTTCTTTGCAGATCAGGGTTCTTATCTTAACATGTAACACTGTTTCATCAGAGCTGCTTTAGAGGAGAAATACAAGTTATTATTTTTCACCTGTCAGTTTTTAGCATATTTTCAATGCAGGGTAATAAATAAATAAACAAACATGTTCATAAGAAAAAGACACTCAAAGAAAAAAAAGCTACACATTAGAGTTTACTTTTGATTAAAGCGGTTAACAGAACTGTTTAATTATTAAAAACAGTAGTTAAAAAGTGAGCATGACTTACCTGTCTTTTGAAATTGGTGCAACAAGAGGAGCATACCAGTTGATTCCAACCTCACAATGAGCGTCCAAGTAGATCAGAACCTGCAGAACAGCAGCAAGAACAGCAGCACACACTGTCAGAATACATGTGGTTCCTGTCAGCTGATCCCCACGGTCGCCATAACTTTAGCTCCCTGCGTAATGTTATGGCTCATACAACCAACAGGTGTTTAATCTCAGTATTAGGAGCGCACAGATTTATCGGCCAGCCAATTTCCTTCAGTGTTGGACATCGGTGGACAGGATTTTCACATGAGAAGCTGATCTTATCCGCCATCTTGCCTACCTTGGCAAAGGTCAATAAATCATCCACTGTCCTATTCCGCTCTGCAGCGAGAGATCAGCTCACCAGGTCATATATTTACATTTAATAATAGTCACCTCACTATTACCAATTCAGCAACTTTCTTGCTGTATTGAGCAACATTTCAGACACAAAAAATTGGTGTAGCACAATAACCATCTCTGTGTCAAAAGCCCAGTCAAAAACCAACAAAACCATGTAAAACAGCACTAATTTAACAGAATTCAACCTTCTAATTTACTCAGACATCAATCAGGGATTTATTTGTAATATTTAAATGTACCTGTCCTTTGGTGGCTTTCTTGGCTCCAATGCTCCTTGCCTGGATCAAACCTTCTCTTTTGTCATTTCTGAAGAGTTTGACTAGACCGTTCCACTGCTTGATGTACTCCTCCAAACGCTCCTTCAGATGAGCTGCAGACACACAGAACGTAATTACAAATGATTACAACACAGTTACGACCGTTTGTGGTTGGAAGAAACATTAGACAGAATGGAAAATCTAAACTGGTCTTTTGTTTCAGTTAAATACAGTCGATTTCTAAATCTGTTAACCTGAAACAACCCACCTTTGTTGCTGAAGTCGTCTATTAAGACGATCTCAGCCAGGTATCTCCTGGCCGTCCTCTTGATGACGCTGTGCACCGTTCGCATCAGCGTGGACCAGCCCTCGTTATGGAACACTATGATGACACTCGAGGTCAACAGTCTGTCATCATAATGCCAGTACTTACACCTGGAGAGGAGAAAAAACACACAAAATACCTAATCAGGTGGAGGAATTAGGAATGACATTTCTCCATAATTATATTCACAAATCCATCTTATAAAGGTTCCTTGAACAGGTTATGATTGGGCGATACAAAACATGCCAATTACAATTTTTTCCACAAAGTTATTCTTAGATTTTAGTCTAATCAGTGCTGCCCCTTTTGAGCTCCTTTCAGAGTGAGCTGTTTTAACGGCTTTGTCACTTTAGATCCAAATAACGCAATGTTTACACTCACACGTGAAAATAGCTGCAAACAGATAAACGATTATACAACCGTTCTTCTTCGAAAAGCATTAGTAGAGACTCCTGCACAACCAACAAGAACGCAGCAAGTGGTTTCTGATCGGCAAGTCAACAGCAAAACACTTCTCTTTTCCAGCAGCCATTGTACAGCGCATACAATGATAAAATCAGCAGACCAAAAGTGCTGGAGGTCAGTTTGGGTTGCTAGGTAACGGGCCTACAGTCAGGTGGGGTCGCTGGGTAACAGGCAGTTCCTGCTGATTTGTGGCCTTACATTCCAGAGATTTTTGAAACAACTCATTTTTCAGAAACCTAAAAACATTAACTTCTTGCCAAAAAATGCTGGGTGTTTTTTTTTTTGTTGTTGTTTTTTTTAAGTGTTTGGGATATTTGTAGAAGCAGTAGAAACCCAAATGGAAGTACAAAAACAAGCAAAATGTGAATTTTCCATAACAGGTCCTTCAAATATCTCAAATAAGTTCACAAGGGAACTGCCGCAGCCTTCAGGTAGGATGAACACCAGTTAACGCTCTTGTGAACTTTTTAGAGATATTTCAGAGCAAACTTGGAATATAGAGACTGGAGTAAATAAACTGCAACAATTTAATTATTTTATTAAAGTTATTTCTGCACTTTCCAATGAAAATATTGACTTAAGAGTCATAACAAACATAGAAGCAGCCAATCAGATGTCAAGGTCTCTATAGAGACAGCCAATCAGATGTCAAGGTCTCTATAGAGACAGCCAATCAGATGTCAAGGTCTCTATAAGACAGCCAATCAGATGTCTCTATCGGCTGCCAATGAGTTTGATAGATGAAGTTGACATTTTAAAATAATTAATTATATTTCAGTACACAAACATTAAATAATTTATTAAATTATTAAATAATTCTACCTATTTGTTAAAATAAGATCAATACTTTAATTAAACCACTTATAATTAGCTATATACGTAATACTTTACTTCTCTATTTATTTCCAGTTTTAAAAATTTGATACGTTTAAATAATTATTTAATTGTAATTTGACATTTTTCACCCTGCATATCATAAACTTTACCACACATCACTATTAGTGTGTAACAATGGCTTTAGGGAGTGTTGGAATTTAAAGCAGTCTGTATTTATGCTTTCAAAGGAAAACAAGACACACAACTGAGGACAACTACATTTAAACAAATGATGACGACGATAAGATTCAAGAATTACAAGACTTTCTGGTACATCAGAAGCAAACGCATCAAATTTCACATGTCGATGTTCAGACGTATTTTTTGCAAATACTCACCAAAGGAACATTATTTTGAATTATTTGTCTATTTGGATCTTTTAATGGATTTCTAATATTGTATAATATAAGCTTAAGTGGTTAAATGAAAAATCTGCATAATGTCTCAAATTTTTGTTATCCAATTAATTGATTAATTATCAGAATAATCAATAGAATAATTAATTTCTAAAATAATCATTAGTTACAGCCCTAGAAAAAAATCTAACATTGTACAAAATAAGCTTAAATATTTAAATGAAAAATCAACTAAATGCTTAAATTTTTTATCAGATGAATCGTCAGAATAATCAAACAGAAAAATAGTTATTAGTTGTAGCCCTAGAAAGAACTACAATCTAAAATTGTGTAAAATAAGCTCTCTCAAAATAGTTAAATGACAAAATTCAGAAATGTTTACATTTTTTATCTCAATCAGTTGTTGAAGGCCTAGAGAAAACTACAATCTGAGTGTGTGTAGTTGGAATAACAGCATTAATAGTAAATGAGGATGGAGAACATGAAGGTGCATCTTGAATTGTCAACAGATCAAATCAGATCATGGTACCTGGAAAATGCCACGCAGGAAGCAGAGTAAGCAGCAGTACTCACTCTTCATGGCGTATATCGCTGATCGTTCTGTCCAGTGAGATCATGTCACTGGCCACCATGTTGAAACCAAACTCCTTAATGGACGCTTGGACGGGGTCTTTGTACTCTGGACCCAAAACAAACGGCTTGGCTCCCTCCCCGGGACCATTAGGGACTCCTTGAGGTTCAGGTTCCTTAGGCTCAAAATTTCCCAGAACCCCTTTCTTCAGCACAGGGCTGTCGTAGGCGTGTGTGTCTGGTTTGAACGTCACATACTGCTGCTGGATGACCTGCTTCTGGTCAGGCTGCTGCCCCGCGTCCTGAGGATTGGCTCCGCCTGGAGGTAGCAGCCAGAAACGAAAGGATTACATAAAGAACCAACACCGGGATTTCGCTTTGAAGTTCGTCCAAAGTCCCTTATTTCCTTATCAAACCCAAGCAACCGCTGCGAACCTTGTTCTTTTTACTGTCCTGTTTATGTTTTTAAAGGTGACCAATTATGCTTCCTTGATCAGGTTAGGGCAGGTCTGTGGTTTACACAAAATATGTCCATAACATTTTTTGCACAGAATTATTCCTAAACAGTAAGACTTTAGTCTGGTCAGTTCAGAAAGAGATGTTTTAGGGCCTCTTGTCATTTTAAATCTAAATTAGCTGCTTCTGGCCACGCCACCCAACTCGTTGCTTACACTCACACGTAAAAATGGCTGAAAACAGATGCATAATTATACAGTCGTGCATCTTTGAAAAGGAGAAGTGGAGCCATCTGCACAACCAACAGGAATGCAGCATGTAGTTTCTGAATGGTAACACTTGTCTCTTCCAACAGCCATTGTACGACACATACAGCTGACCAAACATGCTGGAGCTTCACTTGGGTTGCTAGGTAACAGGGATGGGTTCGACCGGCGTTGCTAGGTAACGGTACGGTGGTCGTTGAATGTGAAACGGCTCGTCTTCCAGACTCCGCATTATTCTCAAAACTCGGATGGACATTTTTTTAGGCTCTTAGGCTGTTTTTACAACCTAAAGGGAAACAAAAAAATAGAAAAAACACGCAAAATATGTATTTTGCATAATAGGTGCCCTATTACAAGCAAGGCCGACTGGAACATATGAAATTTCTGTTTCCATACCTGAACTAGGCATCCAGAGGAAGTGTTAACTGAATCACTGCATTAAATGCTGATTTTATGGTAAAAGCTTAGTCAACTCACTAGTGCTGTAATTACATGTTTATATTTAAAGTCTAGTTATGGATGAGTTGATCCTTTAATTTTAGCTAGTCTGGAGTTTCAAAAGAAAACTCTGGCTCCGTCTGTCCTAAACACAGGCAGGATTTAATCCCCAACGATTATTACTCCATCTTATTACAACACAGCTGTCATGGTGGCTGCGAGAAGTCTCAATCCGTTTACCAAAACCAAACCAACCTCAAACTAAGAGATAAGTTAATAGCAATTCCCCAACCACTCTATGTTCCCTTCTAATGAAATATAAGAACAGATGAAAGCTCACATCCATCTGTCTGAAAGAAGTCATAAAGTAATCTAGGACTGAAACCATTAATCAGATTAATCGATTATTGAAATAATTGTCATCTTATTTAACTGGAGAATACAGATTTTTTTAAAAAACTATATATTTAAAGCATTAATTAAGCCAAAAATGTACAGAAAATACAAACATTTTGCGTTTAGGATAAAAAAAACTTCTTTGTCCATAAGTATATTCTACCCAGAACTCCACAAGCGTTAGTTTTAGCTTTCTCTGGTTCAAATTATGTAAAAGAAATTCTCTTATTAAGCCTTTACTCAATTATTAATTTGCTAATCCAAATTAATTAACAGATGACCCCTACATTGTGTTGATATCAAGTCAGGAAGAAAGGGCTGAGCTTTTCACAGTAAGTTAGAAGTATTTTTATTTTAGCCGCAGACGCATCTTTTTATAAAAATTATCAAGCTTTCGTGAAAGTAATGCTATATTGTTGCATTTTAGGCAATCAAATAGTTACTTATGGGTTTTTTTTATTTGCATCTTTTAATGTCGTTCTAATATTGTGTAAAAAAGGTTTAAATAAAAAAAATCTTCAATACTTAAGCTTAAGCATTGTAACTGCAATGCTGCCTTGTAACTGTATTGCTTCAGTTACGAGGCAGGATAAGAAATCCAAACCACACCTTGAAATGGGTTTGGAGTGGCCTAGTTAAAGTCTGGAATGAATGCTGATTGAGATTACATAGCTTTGAATGGGTGTTTTAAAGAGAACTCTACAATGTAGCAGAGTAAATACAATTCTGTTAAAAAAAAAAAAAAAAAAAAAACGGGTCAAAATTATTTCACAGTGACGTAAAAGACATCATAATGTTGCTGGATGGACGTTACTGTCATCAGGGTGGATCAACCAGTTCAACCAGTCAATTCCTTATTCACATAATGGGTGGAGTCTTCAATTGAAAACATGTTTTATAGACTCTAGTTACCTGCGTCAGCAGCTCACCCTATAACGACAGGCGGACATGTATAAATGGATGTAGTTGAATTATTTAAGAAAACACCCAATGAAGTGGACGCAGATAAGGCAAAAACAAACACAACAACTTGTAATTGTTCTGCTAAAACTGCAGCTATAACAATGGTAAAACCATACACTTGTACCTCCAAAAGCAAAGTTCTCAGAGCTGATTTCAAAATGCAAAAGGATGTTTGTGTCTCACCGTGCTTCAGTCTGATGGAGTTCAGGTCGACTTCTACGCCTTCCACACGCGGCCACGGCACCACCGGTTTAAACTGATCGGCCAAGTCACCTTTGGGGAGCAAACTGTCATCCTGTTTGAGAAAAAGAAACATGGCGAGGTCGTAAATAAACAGATCTGAGTGGCAAAATATATAAGCATGTAACCTGGGACAGCAATCAACAATGTTCGACTCTCTCGGCTGGTCCGAGAACAAAACACAAATTTAACAAAAAAATATCCGCTAATTTCAACAACCTTAACAAATAAAGTATAAAACCACTTTCATTTCAATTCTACAGATCAATAAGTCATTAGAAAAAAATTACATTCCTGCTCAAATTAAATGCTTACTTTGTGTAAGGAGATTTTTCTTCTAAAAAATAAGTTTTTACAAAATGGTGCAGATAAAATATCAAGCACTTTCAAATCCTTTACAGAAATCAGGCATTTTCCAACCTTGAAAACACCTAATTGGAATACAACCACTTTCAAGTATTTCAAGCACCCTGACAAATCCTTGTAACTAATTAATCAATTACTTAAAATTAATTTTTCCCACTCAAAAACTATTTTTGCTGCTAAAATATTGAATAAACAGACACATGAGCTCAACAACAATAAAGGTATTTATTGTTTCTGATCTGTTATTCAGATTATTCAATCATCAGATTAACACAAAGTGCTAAAATACACATTCATCTTTCATGTATTTCAGAAATTCTGATTATTCATGTAACTTTTTAGGAATGTGGGCGCTGACGTTGGCGTTGGGGACGACTCTGCTGCTGCAACATGTTTTGCATATAAATTGTATTTTAGGCTGAAATAGCTTCAGTTACGGGCTAACTCCTACTAGAACAACTTACACACAATAATAGTCTCTTCTGGCGTCCCATCAGATCGTTTTATGAAGTAAAAATTAACCCCAGCGGGTCAAGAAGAGCAACTTTGTCTTCCATTGCTGTTTGCAGATGTCGCTTGTGTGTCAGATTTACAAGTGTACCAGAAACACAACACAAAGGTTCCAACTTGGGATTTTTGAATGTAAAAAAAAAAAATAAAAATGAAGATTTTTAAAGTTTTTGTAATTCATTAATAGAATAAAAATGTACTTGTTAAAGTTCCAACAACATGCTTCCTGTTGCTGTGGCGGGAGATGAGACATAATGTAGATACAAAGTGGTACTAAACACACCAGTCTAGCATAGTTGTTTTTTTTTCTCTATACACACCTTTAAAAACAGGTGTTCCCACATCATTCCTTCAGACAGGTGTACAGAAAGGTGTGACTTGAAAGCATTCCTTACAGAAATGGCTAGAGTGACTGATGTTTTAAAAAATCCTTTTTCACAATCAGAAAAGACTTTTAATACACTGGAATAGATATGATTAAAACAGAAAAAATTTCTAGAAAAAAGATAAGAAAGTTTGAAGGCCTTTTGTCTTGTCTGGTGAGTGGAGGAGACTAAATTAATTTATAGCCATCTATAATTTAGTAATCTGCTCTCCATACTAAGTTCCAATGTGACAAGCAACATTTAATTTCACAACCATCAGAAATGAAAGTTGAAGAATTTTAATTTTCAATGCTGGCAAAGTTTTGTCCATGGAAACTTAAAAAGTAAAGTACCAGCCTTTCCTTAAAGGTCCAACAGATAGAAAACTGTAATTAAAAGCTGAGCCACAGCCCCACTAAACAAGCCTTACTTGTTCACCTGTTTAGATGAACAATGGCTTTTTGAATATTACCAGCCAGATAAGAAACAACTAGATCTGCACTGATTAATTGATCCAGATTTCCTTCATTTTCAATGATACCTGCATATAAATACGATTAATCTACCTCTGCTAAACTGATCCGCCCACCTGGTGGCGTCTGCACATGTGCGATAAAAGATGCACTATCATCTGTTCTCCAGGCACATAATGCCATTTTAGAGCATAATCAAGTAACTGTTACCTTCAGTTGGTATAAAAATGCTATACATGTCAAATATGACTCAAAAGAAATTTTATTGATTTAACGCCCTGGAATTGGGCCTCCGTCTCTTTAAGAAACTCCTGCTCTTTCTGAAACTCCGCTGTCAGGAAGTTATGACAACATGGCTCCTCTTTTAACCCTTTAACGTTTTTACCAGTGTTTCACTGAGAACTGGTTAATATAATGAGCTCAGCAGATGTGCAGTCCAACCAGGTGTTTGCTATTTGCTGCCGGCTAGTCTGAAGGAGCTGAGTGGAAGAGTCAAACGGGGGAGTGCTGCTATGTGAGGCAGAAGCTGGGAAACTTAGAAACTGAGGAGGAGCTGCGCCTTGAAGGCGGGGCTAGGTCCACCCACGCGTTTTGCTCAGCTTAATGGTTGAGCAAAACGACCAAATAAAGAATAAGAATAACTGTAACACAGACAGAAAATTACTCTTGTAACATTCACAAAATGTGAAAGGAAATAAAAATCGCTATGCCAGCTTTTTTTACTCAATATTTTGCAGCCGTAAATCCCTGGTTTACTGTGACACTCTGCTCAGATTTTTCTGAATGTTACTTCCAATCAGCACTTCTCAGTTGGTGTCCTTTCGTACTTTAGAAGATCAGCCCAGTGAATCTTGAAATTAAGAAATCTAATGGCTATTTGTTTCTTAACCTGATCTCCGTAACAAACTCACTATCACATTTCAAATCAAACTCACAACTCATCTGTTTACACTAGCTTAACCATCTGAGCACAACCGCACAGTGTTATTCTTATTGTATATATTAATATTGATGATTTAAGATGACCTTGAGTCAATTTTCACTCTCACTATTTCAACTAAATATTAAGTTTTCTTGCTATTAAGTTATGGTTATGATAGGTAGGTTTTGGTTTTCTTAGTACCCCCTTAATTCACTATTTGATTATTTTCTAAAAGATTTCTAGCTGCTGTACTGGTACTTGTGTAGAAATATAGTTTGGTAAATTACAACTCAGTGCATCCGATTGGTTTAATTTAATTTATTGACCGGTAATATCAACTGATTTCTAAATGAAACTAGAGTAACACTACGATATTATGATAATCTGATTAATCCATTGTGACAATAATTCATCTGATTATGTAACTACAATAGTATATTCGTTTTAAAAAACAATGTTAGACTTTAACTTTCTATCAGAAGTTGGGTAAAGCAGCCAGCTCACTTCCGCCTGTGAGGATCCGTGACTTTAAACGTGGTGACATGTACGGATGTGGATCCTGGACGGTTGGGAAGGGATGTACCTGGACATCCAAACGCGTTTCATTTCCACCAGCAGTAAGTTACAAACGCATCCCAGCAAAACTAGAGTTACCAACAAATGTAATAACTGTCCAATTGTGGGAACAAGGCAACGAGAACGCATAAATCAACGCCACACCGGGTTAACTCGACATGCACTGGTTGCTCTGTAGCAAGTGTCGCTGTTTGGTGCGATTTAGTTTCTTACCCTTTTCCTGAACGGGTTGTCGTCGCTTGGCTTTGGAGAAAGAGACGACCAGAGAACCACCAAACCTAAAAACGTCCCAATGACCAGCAAGCTCCGCAGAAGGAATCCCACTTTCAGCCTCATACTGGAAACAGCTTCCCTCTTTCGCTCCTTCCTTCCAGCAGCTAAGCTAAGCTAAGCTAAGCTGGTCCCCGTCCGCGCAGTTTAACCGGCTACAGCAGACAACCAATAGCTCTCTGTCTGCTGCTGTAAAATAAAATAAATATGAGCTCAATGGGAACGAATCTTCCCGCAGTTGCCGCGGTGTGGTTTCGGACAGGTTGTTTCCTGTTATCGCCTTTTTGTTCTGGTACACGGCCTGACTGTTCCGCTGTAACAACCCTGTCCTTCTCTAAGGTTCCGATTGCTGGCCGGTGGGAGTATCTGAGTCCGAACAAGGAGGAGGAACCTGGCCAACAATAATAAAATAACTATTTTTACCGACAGATATAATAGTTATGTTCTTGGGGAATTGGAAACAATTCACAATACAGGCAATAGTTGTTTTATTTGTGCAGCGCTATTTCATAACTTCCTCTGGATTAATAAATTACCACCTACATAACCTAATTTAAACTTTCTAAAAACAAATAAAATAAGAAATCAGACACTTTACAGGAATGAAGCAAAATTGTTTAGTTATTATTTATTATTATTTATGTTTATTGCTGTAATTTAGCAAAGATGTGCTTTGATCAAATTAGACTAAGATTGAGTCTGTTAGCAATAAATAGATGTGTATATGTGTGTTGTAATTATTCTCCGTTAATTGCACTGCTTTTATTTTTGTATTATTCGTAGTAATAATACGAATAGTATGTTTATTTTTTTAACTTTTTTTATTGTTATCCTACTGCACATACATTTGCATTGGAGTATGCTACTTTTGATAATTGCACAAAATTATATTGTGCCCTCACAATATATTTAGACAGTATTGTATTGTACAATACAGTATATTATCCTTAATATTGTTTTATGTATTTGTATATATATAAAAGGATCCAAGCACTGAGTTCTGTGGCATGGAAAATGTGTACAAACAGGAATAAGTTAGACTTTTGCCATTTCTTAATCTACGCAACATTTAATAGAAATCAGAAATCTTTTATCGTCTGTGATGTTACAAACAAGTATTAAGTTAGCAATAAATCTATATTTTTATGTTTTCTTGTCAATAAAAAACATAAAAATCCTTCATTGGTTCAGAAGGCTTTCAAGCTCAATTACAGCAAAATCCATGATTGTACTTTTGAATTATTAACTTAAAGATATGATGTTAGAAATGTAGCTATATGGTTTGTGAAGCTGAGTAAAACTTCTGGTACATTGACAGTAACAGTTGCTGTCAATGAAGCATTGTAGAAATGTGAGTAATGGAAAAGTTGTTCAACGAATTGTCTGCTTTTGTTTGCTCAGGTGCATGCTGGGTTTTTAAAGAACAAGCACAAAAGGAAATCGCCCTGAAAATGAAATGAAAGGCTGTGGTTCCTGCTATACCCAGAATTGTTGTTGTAACGTTTATTTAATTGTTTGCTGTAAAATAGGTCACCAGGACCTCTATCTTTTATTTACTGTTTTGGGAATAAGCTGGTCCTGTGTCTCAGGGTGTGGCTTATGTTTGAGCTGATTGCTCAAGAATAAAGAGAGCTAAGCACCATAATTACTGATCTCTGCAGCAGGATCCAAGATCCAGGATCAGTTATCATCTGTCTGTTATCATCTGTTTTAACTGTGTAGAGTAATAGCTGCAATATTGCACCAAAGTTTAACACTGAAGTCAAATAACCAACCTTTATGCAATAAAAACATAATTTATTCAATTAATTTCAAGACCAGTTTACAATAATCTGCCATTTGAATTCAATGTATAGTGTATCATTTAAATAGTCTCCTTTAGTTGAAGTAATAAAAGACATTTAGTGGTTCATTGCATCCAATAAAATACTCTAAATCCTGTAATCTCACAAATATAAATTATTTATTAGCATTTCATTAGCCTGTATGCAGACACACATTTTAGAAATATTTCCAATTCCAGCAGCATTCTGACATTCACAAAATAAAAAAATATTCATAAATAACATTGAGGTAAATATATTATGGTTATCAGTTGTGAAAACATTTTTCAGCAAAATTATGGGAATAGTTAGTGCAGTGGTTCCCAAAAATGTTCTGTGCCCCCCTATGGATTACAATAGGGAGAGTCTCCAATGTGTGTTCCTGAGGGGGGAGAGTCCGTGTTAGAATCTCCCTAGGTCCCCCCAGGGGGCGCGCCCCACACTTTGGGGCCCCTCAGCGCCCCACACTAAGTTAGTGCATCACATGTGGGAGCTTGATGTGCATACAGTTCCTTTATCCGTTTGAATCCATGGTGACATGTTGACAGGAGGTACTATCTGGATTCACTATATCTAGACTGGAAGGACACAACATTTTTAGACTATTTTTGGTCTAGATTATAATGCAAATATCTCAGTACATACGAAATGAGACAAAAACTAACTTTCAAGATATGAACTTGTTTTAAAGAGGCAGTATTAAGAAAATTTGACTTTATATCTTGTTATAATGTAATTTTTAAAATCAAAAACATACCTGGACTGTTGCCTTAATTATTTCATGCATGACTGAGAAATCCTTTCATCGCCATGACAACCATTCAGCTGTGCAAAATGCCTGGTTGGACCTAGCCCCGCCTTCGGGATGCAGCTCCTCCTCTGAGCTGCAGTTTACAAGCTTCTGCCTCATAGAGCAGGCTTCCTGTACAACTTCCCCACTCAGATCCTGCAGACTAGCCAGGGGTAATTAGCAAACGCCTGGTGAAACTCAGCTGAGCTCATTATATGAGCTACTTCCCAGTGCAAGGCTGGTAAAAACGTTGTTAAAGGGTTAATAGAGAAGCCATGTTGTGATGACCCACCGTAGCAGGAGTTTTTAAAGAGATAGAGGCCCAATTTCAAGGTGTTAAATTAGAAAGTAAAATTTCTTTTGAGTCATATTTGACATAAACATATTTTCATAACAACTGAAGTTAACAGTTAGTTGATGGTGCTATAAAACGGCACTATTTGCCTGGAAAATACATATTATTGCCCTTTTAAGTCAACAAATCCTAAATATTGATGAAACAGTACTAGTTATAAGCGAAATACCATGGGGAAAATGTCTTGAAGTACTTATCACTAGTACTTTTTCATTAATATTACTATAGAAGCAGCTGGAACTTCTTGCTGAAAATTTATTTCTAAGTCAGTTTTGTCTTATTTCAGGTGTACTGAGATATTTGCACTAGAAACAAGACCAAAAATATTGGAGAAAGAAAAGTACGAGAGAGCATGCAGCCTATGGCTCTATGTGTGCTCCAAATATTGAGTGAGAAGTGAAGGAAGAGGGAGGAGAGGAAGCTGCTTGAGTCTGGCTCGCCCAATCACAGTCCTGATCCGGAGACGGCACAGCTGGCAGAGACTCCTGGGGGACGCTGGAGACAAACAAAGCCGGTTCAGGTGTTTTTATTCAGTTTAAAAATCATTACAGCAATTCAGACGTACCTTCGAATGCCACCAGCAGCTGGTGTGTTTCTCCACCAAGCGGAGCGAGGTCTAAAGGCCGCTGGCCGTTTGCGTCTCTGAGTTTGGTTTCAGCGCCATGGTCGAGTAAAACCGACACCAGATCGGTGCTGTCCTGTCTGGCAGCTACATGCAGAGGGCTTTCACCGCCTTTCCCTGCGTTAACACTGGCTCCTGGATGAGGGGAGGAGGGCAAAATAAATGTCCCAACTACAGTACCATGTATAGGGCCAACCAGAGGTGGGTAGAGTACCCAAAGTACAAGTAAAAAAGTATTTGGTAAAAAGGCTATTCAAGTACAGAGTATCTGGTCAAAACATCAATCATTCATTAAAAATTACATATAAAGTCATGTGAAAATGTTTGTATTTTAAAGAGAAAAATAAAAATAATTCAAATAAATACCAGACTAAGATTTTTTTAAAGTCACAATATTATGTTAATAAAGTCATAATATTAGCAGAATAAGGAATATTTATTTGTTATTCTTTGTATGACCATTATCAAGACCCATCTTTTTAACTGCAAGTCCTAAACTGGGTCATTTCGGTTCAGTTGATACATTTTCCATACAGTCGTGTGTTTTTCTGTGTGGAAGAGGAGTGAGAACCATCATGTCTTTATTTTGTGGGTTTATTTTTTCAATCCGTACAGCACTTTAAGCTGCTTTTAGTATTAAGGGTGCTTTATAAATAAAATGAATTGATTGGTTGATAGAATCACTACTTCATCCTAGTAATATTACAACTTCTGGTAATATTATGAGTCTGTTATTGTGTTATTACAACTTTTTTTGTATAACATTTTTCTCGCAATATTTTTCTTGTAGTTATTATTTTTTTGCCCTATTACTCGGTTGCAGAAAGCAACAGGAAAGCTTTCATTTAAAAGATAAACTTTACACAGAAAGAGAAAAGTCACACCTTTGTCCAACAAAACCTTTGAGCAGGCTGTGTGTCGGTGCAGGCAGCTCACGTAGAGCGGGGAGCCCAGGTGGGGGACCTGACAGTCTGGATCTGCTCCATGAGAAAGAAGGGTCTCCACACACTGGCTGTTCCCTTCACGACAAAAAAGCTTATAAAAACAACTTACACAGAGCACATCCATTTGAACTTACATCAAGGCTGATATGAAACGATGTATGAGTTTAAATTAATTTAAATTATTTTTTTGTAAACATCTGAAATACGACCACGCTGGTGGTGCAACCTTTTCTCTTCTGCCGACAGTTTTCACTCCACATAGTCAAATTTTATTTTTAGGTGAGGTAATTTTATTTATACTTGTAGCACATTTTCAGCAACAAGGCAATTCAAAGTGCTTTACACGAATTAAAAAAGAAATAAACCAAAGGAAAGAGCAAAACAAGAAAAAGAAAAAAAGCTGTCATGAGGCGGGACCTTAAACTGCTGCTGCCTGTTACTCACCAGGCCGTTGCTAGGTAACCAAAGAGTGAGCGAGTTGTTGCTAGGTAACCAAAGAATGAGTGAGTGAGTTGATTCCAACAACAGTGCTTAGCTAGGCTGTGAGTAGGTGACACAGACCCTTAATGCATATTTGTATGTATTTTTGACACTTTTTGTTAAGAAAATAGTTTCTGTGTATTCTAAACAATACACATTGGTTTATTTTACCCATTTGTGAATATATTTATGCAACTTTTGCTTCTTACTTTTACTTTACTTTGTACATTGAAAGACCTTTACACCAATATTGTCAATGTCTGGTTTTTTTATTATTATTACTATTATAGTATTGTGTATTTGTCACTGAGTTAAATATTCTCTACGTCATGTTATTTGTTTGAAATAAAGTACAAAAAAACAACTGTGAGTAGTTTGAGCGGCTAAACCTTTTTTCTCTGCCTTCATCCACCAGCACATTGTTGCGTTTTGCATTTCCACAAACGGAAACTACCAAACCACTGTCTGATACAGAAGAAGTATTTCCTGGAATCCCCAAACAAAACGTTTGGAAATATTAAATGCATCCAGACTAGTCAAACAGGCAGTCAGGTCAAAAATGCATTTCTGAGGCTGTAGCACTGTCTAACAATAACAACCAAAAGCTGCAACAGACCCAGGAGGTGCTTATATCTAATCTATAATCTGCTGATTATTCTGATGATTCATTTTATTTACTATTAAGTATGCAAGATGTAAAAAACACTAATTCAGACTCAATACAGGGATTGATCACCAAACAGAGCTCATTTGGAAACGTCTGCCAACTGTAAAAAGACTTCATAATAAATCAGGGGTGTCCAAACTGAGGTCCAAGGGCCATTTGCAGCCCCTGACCTGATTTTGTGCGGCCCCTGAATGTTACAAATTTGTCAAACAAGCGCAGGTGGTTGACACAGATGGAGCCTTTTTTAATTCAATTAGAATAAAACTATTAAAACATTTTTCAAATAAAGAAATCAAGCTTCTTCAAGCCCAAAATAAATGAGTAAAGTGAAATTATGTGAAACCTTTTCAAAATTTTGTACTTACAATTATTCCTACACATTCCTTTCCTATAAAAATCTGACTACTTTCTTTAATTAAAGTATTTAATGCTGAGTTTATGGTTGAGCAGGAACAAAATCCTCAATAAAACTTTGTGTTTTAGTCAAAAAAACAAACAGTCCACCAGTTAATGATTTTGGTCCAGGAAACAAAAAGTTTGGCCATCTCTGCCTTAATCTAAATGCATTCACATTTTGAACACAGCTGGGCGTATTTGTCTACGAGGAAGATACTTTAACACACACAAGGTTTCTGCTGTGTGTATTTACCTCTCCTGCAGGCTTCGTGTATAGACGAAGGGAAGTGTGTGTGAAGTGTGTGTATGTGCGCTCCATTCTCCAGCAGCAGCTCCATACACCCGACGCTCCCTGATGCACAGCAGTTATACAGGGGAGTGACGCCGTCGATGGTGGCAGCATTCACCTGCAGGATCACCCACCATTAAACAACCGTATTATGCCTGGAAATGAAACTAAAAGTATCAGCACTTACATTAGCTCCAGCATTTAGCAA
Organism: Poeciliopsis retropinna; assembly: GCA_010277075.1. Lineage (NCBI taxonomy): Eukaryota > Metazoa > Chordata > Actinopteri > Cyprinodontiformes > Poeciliidae > Poeciliopsis > Poeciliopsis retropinna. The sequence continues at coordinate 19,499,658 of VMRM01000013.1, read as the reverse complement.
CTCCCTGACACATGCCACGTGTCCAGACAGACAGGCTTCATGGAGGGGCGTCACTTGGTTGATGGTCTTGATGTTTACTTGAGATCCCTGCACAAAAACATATGGAGTCTATATTTATCTGGTCGCTGATGGGTGTGGTCAGATCAGAGAAAAACCAATAAAACTGACAACTGTTAAAACTCACATTATATACAAACAAGGCTGTGTGTAATTATCCCTTTTCATCACTAGGGGGCAATGTACGGGATACAGGGCTTTTACAGATTCCTCACAGTCAACAAGGTTAAAGATGGCTACTCAATATCAAACAAAAGATAAAAATGGTTGTAGATTAAACTAGTTCACTTATTGGCTTTCCATTGTGTTATGTTTTACTAAGGAATTTTGTGTAGTTTTCTTATAAAAATGTGTGGTTTTGTTTTAAGTTGGTCTTAGCATGATGGTCCTACCTCAGCCAGCAGCCTGCGCAGGATCAGCAGGCGACCCTGAGACGCCGCGTCATGGAGCGGAGAGCGATCTGCCCACGACCCTGGAAACAAACAAATCCCCACGCACACCAACAAAACGTTTTATTATAGCCCATTTGTTTCGACCTTTACGTTTAGTTCAAAGCAAAAACACAAAATCTTGCACAGTCATTTTTGTCTAGTTTTTAGTGGAGATATATTAGTACACTTGAAATAAGACAAAACTTACAACTAACGTTTTGGCACTTAAAACATCTTGTTTTAAGTTAATAATTTCATAATGAAGAATAAGTTCTAGTTACATTGCAAAGTATTTAACTAAAATATTTTCCCGGTGGAACAAGTACTTTTTCATCAATATTAAGGAATTATTGACTTTAAAGAAGCTCAAATATCTTGCTGAAAAGGTACTTTTGTCTTATTTAAGATGTACTTGGTAAGATTTTGTGTTTTTGCAATGTTGTCTTTTCTTTTTAGTTCTTCCTTGTTTGTTTCTTATATCTTGATATGTTTAGTTTATTCAGTTATTCTCATTGTTTGTGTTTTGGATTTGTTTTGTTAAGAGCCATATTTATTTCTGTTTACTGCTCATGTTTTCTTTCATTTCATTGCTTTTTCATCTCGCCTCAGTGATTTTGTGTTTAGTGAACCAATCCTGTGATTATTTGCCTGATGTTTAATATAATTTCCCTGTTTACACTTCGAAACAACAAAGATTTATAATTTCTTTTAAAAACAGAAAAATACAGTTGTTAAAGTTGTTCTAAAAACTACTAAGCTTTCAGAACTACTTCCATGAACTCAACTATTACCATGCTGAATGACATTCAGGATGCAGAAAACTAGAATTTTCTAGTTTTCTGCTTCTTATCGTTTGGTTTCACATGTTTGGTTGAGTGACGCAGTTTATTTATGTAAAAGAAAACATTTAAACATTTGAAGTGAGAAAAATTAATAGACCATATTCTGGTGCACATATGCCAACCAGAAAGGTTTCACATTATGTGGCTAAAATGCATTAAAAATGTACTGGTAGTGGCTGTAGCAAAAAAAATTAAACCACTGCGCTTGTGGCAATTCACAGCTTGTTAAGACTTACACACCTGTAAGGCAGGTTTTCAAAAGGCAATTCGGATGTTTATTTTCTGATTTACAACTGAAAGGCAAAGTTTAAATGCCTGAAATCATTCCACGATCCAAGCTCAAAACTGAAAGTGGACATTTAATATCCACCTGAATTTGTTCCAGACTCAGTATCACATCCACTTTGTAAATAATTGACACCAGAAATTCCCCTAGGTAGCATTTAAGGTCACCTGAGTATACTGTAAAAAAAAAGTATAATTAAAGTAAAACATTAAAATTAATACTATTAATAAGAATTTACTGTTTTGGATTTAATGTTAAGTAATTTTTAACCTTTTGCATCCATACATTTAATTTTAAGTATGTTCAAATAGAAAATATAAATGAACTATAATTTAAACAAATTAATTTGGAAAAAATTTGAATCCTTTAAATTTATATTAATTAATTATGCAAATGTATTTAAAACTGCCTATTTATGTTAAGCTAAATTCAATAACAAAAATGTACTTTGTTTTATTAAACTGGAATATAGCATATTTTACATCAAATAGTTTTAAACAGACCTGAAAACAGATTTAAATAAATAACTGCCAGAAACTTAAGAAAGTAATTAAACTAATGATATTTTACGTAACATATTAGTTGAAACCACAGAATCGTTTTTACAGTGTACCAACAGTGGTACTTGTATTGAACAAAAATACAAACTTATTATGCTGTAATTAAGCCTGTCAACAAATTTTGCGAACAATAATTTTTGTAGACGTTATTGTGATAAAATATAATATTGTTGTTTTGACACTATGTTCAAGCAATATAATGATAATGGTAAATAACACATTCGCAAAGCTCAATAAACTTTAAATTCTAATAAACATTTCACACTGGAACTGGAAAACACTTTAAATATCCCAAATAAATAAACAAAAAACAGAAACAAATAAATAAAATTAATTATGAATTTTCTGAAAACAAAAATTGTGCTTCAAAACAGGGCTAGCTGAGACCAAAACTCCAGATTAAAGACTTTTGTCATCCTTTTTTTTTTTTTTTTTGGTAAAAAAAACAAAACAAGAAAACGGTAAAACGGTAATCATATAAATGAAAATTATTGAGTTCGTTTTAATTTGTCATGGGGTTAATTGGTTTATTGCTTATTGTGACAGGCCTATGTACTTACGAAAACATCAGGTTAAGAATATAAAGAGCACTTATTACAGTAATCCAGTAAATTGTCTAATTTAGTCCAGAGTATGGGCACTTAATGCAGATTACCATAAAAATCAGTTTAATTGAGTTTATTCTACAGTTTTATTTAGTCTTAACATATGTTGTTTTCAGATCATGTTAGGATCAGCTGTAGGGGGTATTTTAGGCTTGCGCCATTAGGTCTTATTTACCCGTAACACAAATCACAACTGCGCCGTCAAACACTGAATGCATCACAAGTTCAACATGTTGTTCTTTATTTCTTATTTCAACCATTTTTTTCCTTCATCCGTTCTGGTTTGTTTCATATTGACAAGCTATAAGCAGAACACCGACCTTGGCTGATCAGAACGCCCCAGCAGGCCCGCTTCCTCTCCGGGGCGCTGCCGGGCACCGACAGCGTCTCTGCGGCTCTTTTCCTGGACATCTCCGCTCAGCTGCTCGCGCTGGAACTCCATGTACCTCGGATGGGGCTCACGTGCTGCAGTCAAAACACCACAGCACGAGTCACAGCGAGGGGGCGGAGTCAGAGGCGAGACTCATCCTGATTGGCTGGGATGCTAGGCGCGTCGCAGGACAAGATGTCACAGCGAGGGGGCGGAGTCAAAGGCGAAACTCATTCTGATTGGCTGAGATGCTAGGCGCGTCGCAGGACAAGATTATTTTAGAAACTAGTTACATTTACTTGAATATGTTTTTTCCAATTATATTATTTTGGAGTATGCTGTACTTTTTACTTTTATTTGAGCAATTTTAAAATGAAAAAAATTTCTTTACAAAATTATATCATCTACTAACCACCTACATTATAAACATTAAAAAAAAAAAAAAAAATTCATGACAAATTTCAGTCCATTAGAATAAAATATGAAATTATTTATATAACAATATACACAACCAGTTACAAAAAATGGTTTTGGACACTCAATAATCAGTGGAAACCATTTAATTTGCCTCTCCATAATTAACAGCCCATATATTTTACTTACTGAAATCTACAGATTTTTGATCACCTTGTAATTTAGAAACAAATTAAATTATGTTTAGACTGGGAGATTATGAGTAGTTACTATGAACTGACTGGAAATTTAAAAAGCTAATTTAAATTCATTCAAGATATGTAAAGGTGACGCTTAAAATAAAATACAGCTGAACTTCTGAATATGAATTTATGGCATTAAGAGTCGTTTGCATCTTGAAAATGTGCATCTGAAGGTAAATGATCCACTGTTATTCGACTTCTTTGAGTAAAACGAGCAGCAAAAGTCTCATTAAAAGAGTTAAATATGTTTCATACAACACAAATAAGGGGACTGATATATTTTTGGAGACTTTACTTATTTATTTATTGTGTACTAACGGTCTGAAGATGGCGGTAATGCCCCATTATAACAGTAGTCAAACGCTATTTAGTGGGGAAAGAAGAGGAAGCGCTTACTCATCTCTGCAGGTGGCTGTTTCCTGTCTGCGTTGCTACGTTAACAAATCATTCATATCATAGTTATTGTAAATAGTAAATTAACTATCCAGACACAGGTTAATCATTTTATTGTCGAAGCAGTTTTCTAAATTAACATTTAATTATTTTGACAAGAAACAAAACGCCTTATACAGTGCACTTATTCTGAAAAGCTCCGCACGGGAAGTCGTGTGTACCGCGACACTTCCGGCTATACATCCGCTAGTGTTTGTTCAACGGTTGCCCTGCTTTAGCCTTTCGTCTGTCATTCATTTCAGCTTCCTTTAGCCACTTTTAAAGATGAATACGGTTCTATCGAGAGCTAACTCGCTGTTCGCCTTCTCTCTGAGCGTCATGGCGGCTCTGACTTTCGGCTGTTTCGTAACGACGGCGTTTAAAGACAGAAGAGTTCCTGTTGACATCCACGTCTCTAAAGTTATGCTGTAAGAGCTTCATTCACACCAGCTGTTTGAGGGAGAAAACTACTGGTTTTGTCTTCGTGCACGTTATTAGCTGTAGTGATTTTTATTTTACTTTTTTTTATGATGATGCTCCACTATCACCATGTAGAGTCAGACCGAGGCCCTGCTGTCTGATCGGATGATCTGCAACCCAGACTTCCTCCTTCTGCTGCTGGCATGTTACCACCTGTAGTGATATTTATTCTCTCACTAGATTTAAAACTGGCTTCATAAAAAAAACATACTTAATAAAAAAAATCTATTTAGAGAGTTTCGTCATATTTTGGAAAAGCTGCATTAGTTTTTATGCACATTTATTCACCATTAACACGTAGGAGCACAACCATATGGGTCTCTTACTAATAACCACACTTCCTTAGTGTTGGCTGACATGCAATGGCAGCATCATGCTGTGTGGACTCACAGTTCCCACTAAATCCTGCTTTTACCTCGATGCAGAAAGCATGGGTGGTACCAGATGGGGGCTAAAAGAGGCCAATTTTCAAAGACTCTGAATTTTCCACGTTTTTAAAAAAAATTTTTTAAAGAACATTTCTGAGAATAATCTCAAAGTTTCCGAGTTTTTTTGGAAGATATTTGGAAACAAATACAATATACATTTTGGCTCATCTGTAGTCAGCATCGCCATTCTTAAGACTCACAAAATATCCTTATAAAAACTTATCAGGCCCCAGATTTGCCTTAAAATGAATCTGGCAACCTGGGAAAAGATTTGGAAACAGGAACGTTCTTATTTGTCTAATTTGAGTTTCAAACTAGTTAATTTTTCTCTTTAACAGGAAGAATGTTGATGACTTCACAGGACCGAGGGAACGAAGTGATCTGGGGTTTATCACCTTTGACATCTCAGCGGATATCCTTTTATTTCCCATCCTGGGGTGTCAAGACAACTTTGATTCAGGTGGATTTAAACACAAAATGCTGAAATGTAGTTATATTTGTTCAGCTGTAACTCCGTACCATTTAAAAACTCTACACTAACATTAATGTAACTGTACTTTGTTTTTGAAGAGACTTTGAATTCAAAGTACTGATAAAAAGAAAGTTCATTATTTTAGCTGCTGTTTGATAAAATGTCTGTGCTGTTCCTTAACTTTTCCCACATTTGGAGCCAATTTTCGACTGGAATGTGAAGCAGCTGTTTCTCTACTTGTCAGCTGAATACGCCACAAAGAGCAACGTAAGTAAATACACTTATTGAGCTTTGGTGCGTTCATCTGAAGATGAATACATAAACTAAAAGCTGGAGTATAGACATTTCTTCATTAGCGTATTTGTGAGCCTACCTCTTTATTATTAAATTTATTATAATTTAAGATTTTTGTATAACTTTTCTTCAGATTAACTTTGAAAGTGAGCTTTTATTGTTACAAGTTAATTTTCTTAACTATAGAAAAGTTATTGTTAGGGAAGCTCAATTGTGAAAAATGGGCTGGTGTTGATATGCGATAGTAATACTGTTATGTTAGATTTACCAATGTTTTATCTTTTTTTTTTATCCGATTACTCTATTAATGGTAAGAATAATCGATAGATTACTCGATTTCTAAAGTATTTGTTTACAACAGCACTGATTTCGCCTCCCATTACACATCTATTTTTCTGGACTGATGTACTATATTCTAAATTTGTGCTGTTTAAAGTTAAATACTAATATTTAACTTTAACAAGAATGAAAAAAATATTTAACAAGTTAAATGTATTTAACTTTTCAAGCATGTTCTGTTACTCTTTGGTGGGTCATGACAAAAATAAGTTTTTCACTACCAAAACGTCTGACTGTATGAAGAAACGTCTGAGGGTTTCTTTACACAGATAACTTTGATACGACTCTTTTCGGTGACTATAAAATGTGTGTGTGTGTGTGTGTCAGTCTCTTAACCAGGTGGTGCTGTGGGATAGGATCATCCTCCGAGGGGACAACACCAAACTGAACCTCAGAGACATGAAGTCCAAATACTTCTTCTTCGATGATGGGAATGGACTTAGGTTAGACGCTGCAGTGTTTGGAGCAAGCTGGATTTACACCAAAACCTGTTTTTATGCTCACAAATAAATATTTAATCAACATGTTACACGTTATTGTTATGAACAAAAATTTTGCACATGCGTGCAATGCTGGAGGGCAAAAAACACGCTTTTTTCTTCCATATCCACAAGAGCAACTCCTTTAACAAAATAAAATCTAGAAATGTAGGTGTTATTAATTTAGCACAATGCGCCACAGCAAAGGGGGAAGAACAACTCAAACCCACTCTTATTTTATTTTTTTTTATTGCATCAAAATGTCAATACAATGTATAGAATGGGGGGGAAATGGGAAAAAAAAGGCCAGGGGTTACCAGGAATAACAGGGTTTTTCGCCTTCCAGCAATCACATTGCAACAAACTTAGTGTGTATCTATGTTCCTGAATGCGATTGGCTGACGGGCATGTCCGTGTTGTGTGCAGGGCCAATAAAAACATCACCTTGACGCTGTCCTGGAACGTCGTTCCCAACGCCGGGATCCTTCCTCTGGTAGCTGGAAGCGGACACGTCAGCCTGCCTTTCCCCGAGCAATACGAGACCACGAAGAGCTACTAGACAGAAATGTTCACCTGCAGCAACACACACACACACACACACCTTTCCACCACGACTGATGATACACACACGCCATGCATTTAGTGTTTTTCTGTATGAGGCAGTTTGTAATAAAGAAGTAAACTGTAACATTTGTGTGTGTAAAGATTTTGTGGAGAAAGTGCTGATCAGACTCAATAGTTTAATATTTTTGTGAGACGCATTTTACTATGTCTGTCACATTAAATAAGTTATTGCAATAACTAGACCATTTTGAAGTAATGGTCTAGTTATTAGGATTTAAATGAAGCAGATGGGCAAGAGTTAACAATGAGAGAACACATTCTCAAAGATAAACTTATTGTTATTGACAATAAGTTTATTAAAAATCCTTAAATTTCAGTTGTGAAACCTGCTGGTTGAGAGGATTTGGCAGGACTGCATGCCGTCGAACTCTGGTCTGCTTTGCATTGCAAACCAAAAAGCATTTTCTATGTAAATGTGGGAGAATTTAAGAGAACGTAAACAAGCTAACAGAGTAAGGTTGGCTGTAGCAATAATTCTCATTAAGAAAAAAAAAAAAGGAATCAAGCTTGCTTTATTGGTGAAAACTCGACCATTCCTATTATAACAAAAATAACACATATAACTACTAAACTTTTATCTTAGCACAGTGCTCAGATAAACATTCACAAACATATCCTCTATTTACAAAGAAAATATTAAAGTAAGAAATTCCTCCCCATCTTTCTTTTTAATGTTTTAAACTACAAGCTGTAAAAAAAAAAGGGAGAACTCCCATCCACCACTTCATTTTAGGCCACTCTTTTTGGTGATGTTTTTTTAAAAAGGTGTGACGTTAGTCCAGGCGTTGGATGAGCTTCTCCTCCATCATACAGTAGAGGGCGATGTGGGACAAATCTGAGATGAAAGCGTTGCAGGCACGTCTGCTGATGCCCTTACAACCTCGGAGGTCCAGCAGAGTCAAAGAGGAGAAACGCTTCAGGTAGGGCAGGCAGCCGTCCGTCAGCTGGTTGCAACCTTACAAACACAAACAAGTCAGGATTTAAATGAAGCAGATGAGACGGGCAAGGGTTAAAGGGTTGAATATGTAACCCATATTGAAGTAATATGGGTTACAACAACATTTAATTTTTCTTTAGGACCAAAAAAGTATTTTTGAATTAAAATTTTGTTTCAGACGTTACATTCGAAATTTCCCACTTCATTCTTTTCCTGTGGAATTTGACAATGTTCTGCCAGAGAAAGGTTATAGGTCAAAATAGTAGTTTGATTAATCTGCATTATGCAACAATAACATATTAAAATTGTCAGATTAAGTCAATCAAGTTTGTCATAAAAACACAAAATTACAAGGTTATAAAAGTCACAACACTCAACAACGGAGAAAACCAGTAAACATTTTACATTTTAAGTGCCATCATCAAATATGTTGATCAATGTTTCATTGATTATGAATCAAAATCAGCTCTGAACAACTGGGTTTTTGGTCTAGATTTAAAGAAACTCAGTGTTTCGGCTGCTTTGCAGTTTTCTGGACGTTTGTTCCAGATTTGTGATGCATAGATAGGCCTGTCACGATACCAAATTTTCCTGAGCGATTAATTGTCTCAAAAATTATTGCGATAAACGATAATATTGTTTGAAGACCTTTTTACACTGATTTAATGGAAATGATGTAATAATGAATGCCAAAGATAGATACACTTTATTTTCAAAAGAACACAACACTGGAACTGATAAACAAAACAACCAAAAACAAAAATAAAATGGATTCTCAGTCTCTATCAACAAAAAATGTACTTGGATAAAAACTAAACAACATAAAGCCAAAGTGGAAATAAATACTGCAGTCAACCAAAAGAGTACAGATTATGAAGTCTGTATACGATATCGCCTGGTAAACCTGGTAACTTTTCATCTGTTCTTCGTTAACGTGACATAAATAGGTTATAATGATTTTCATTCAGTCAGGACTGACACTAGCCACATGCATTGCAGGTAGATTGTAGTAAAGCATTGATTAATGGCTGGTTTTACAATTAGTTAACTGGACTTGTAGCCATTATTTTGTGACACCATGTAACAGTCATTATACAGTTTGGTTCCTAGAGATGAGTAGGTATCACCACAAGGGGGCGCCTTTTCCCTTTTTCCTTAGGTGTATTATTGTGCAGAGTGAGAACTCTTGTTGTAGAGGAGATCATCGGTGATGATGAGGTGCGGAGCGGTAAACTATCGTTACTTTTCTCATGTATGAGATTATAATCTTAGTACCGTGGAGATCTGGCTTTAAATGTTCGAAGCGAAATAAAGTGAAAGTGTGGAATACTTCAACAGCGCGTCCTGCTGTTTTGGGTTAGAGTGGCTAACCGCCATTGCTAACTCCTTCTCCAGCCTCTCGCCGCACCGTCACAACCACACGGCACAATAGAACCCGATCGAACCGTTATACCTAGGATTTCTGTCGGCTAATGTGTCTCTCAGGTTTTGAAAAAGGGCCGACAGCTCTAAGATTGTGTACTTGCGCTGGGACTTACACTAAAGAACTGAGGAAGGGAGGGTCAGTGGAAGCACCGGAGTTGAGCCTTTTTTCATTCAGTGTCATCAACAGAAAGAGAAATTGAAATGAAGTCGATAGTTTTAATGTATCGTTCGATTAATTGATTTATTGTTTATCGCGACAGGCCTATGCATAGAAGCTGCGTTTGGTTCTGGTTCTGGGGATGCAGAGCAGAACAGAAGACTAGAGAGGTTTGGAAGATTAATACAACAGCAGCAGGTCTTTAATGCTGTTAAGCCATTCAGTGATTTATAAACTCTCTTCCTGGTTTTAGTGAAAACATTAGTGCATGTGTTTACGTTGACAGTTAAAATCCTAAATTACTGACAGTTTTCAGCTTGTGATCATTTAAACACCCACCAGAGAGCGTGATCTCGCTGAGGTTGTTGCGGGTGTGAGTCCCGGCAGCTGCCAGCAAGGTGATGCAGGAGTCAGTTATGTCCTTGCAGTGCGCCAGGTCCAGTGCCTCCAGCTGGGGCATGTGGCGCTGCAGCAGCCTCAGGGTCGACTCGCTCACATCCAGACTGGACAGACGCAGCGTCACCATGTTCCTGAGTCTGCTGCGGGACGACTCCAAGTCTGCGCACACGGATTGGGACGACTTAAAGTAATGCTCATTGATCATTTGTAGTTTTTTTTTTTTCTTTTTGTAAGAAACTTTTTCTAAATTTAGGCTTTTAATCAGACATTAGTTTGCATTTTATTACAAAACTGCACAGTAATAAAGCACTTTCAAGGGCTTTACACAGAAATTAAACAGTTTTCAAACATCTAACTGAAATTCAAGCATTTTCACACAGCAAAAACTAAATATTACCAAGTATTTTTGGTCTAGTTTCTACTACAAATATTTTAGTACACTTGAAATAAGAGAAAACTAACTTATAGATAAACCAAGCTCCTCGGTCTTGCTGAAAGGTTAAGTCAATAATTCATCGATATTGACTAAAAAAAAGTACTTACTCCATTGGCAAATGATTTCACTTATAATGAAACATTTTTTCCATGTCAGAAGTGAAATAATCTGCCAATGGAACTAGGACTTTTTCACAAATATTAAGGAGTTATTGACTTAAACTAAGCTCCTGTATCTTGCTGAAAAGTTACTTTTAAGTTAGTACACTTGAAATAAGAGAAAACTTAAGATATTTGCACTAGACCAAAAATACTTGGTAAGATTTTGTGTTTCTGCAGAACAAGGATTTCAAGGTACTTGGCTCTGATTTTGCAGATTTCTACTGACCAGGCGGGGTGATGATCTCTTTAATCTGGGCTTCTTTAATGCCTTCACACCACCGCAGATCCAGCAGCTGCAACTGGGGCAGAGTGGGGGAGACCAGCGCAGACAGACACGACCAGGGCAGACCAGTCAGCCTCAGTTCCCTCAAACCTGCAGAGAAACGCCAGGAGTCTAAGGGAGCTGAGGCGCTGGCGGAGAGGGAGGTGTGCGCTTGTGGCGGTTTGTACCTGGGAGTCTGGTGAGAAGGCAGTTGAGTTGTTTCATGGCCAGCGGCGTCCAGGATAAATCCAGAGAGGTCGGGTGACGTTTAATGATGCCCGCCAGCGCCAGGTTACTGAGCGGGCTGCAGCGACTCACATCGATGTGACTCCACAGGCGTTTGTCACAGCTCCTACACACAACAGCACCGTAAGGATGAACGTTATCGATTAATAATTGACTGACGATTAACTGACATCCAGTCATTTTCCTAAAAACCAGAGTTCTTCTCTTATATTGTGGGGGAAGCTCATCCGCAATGCCAAGGGTTCCATAACATGAAGGGTTATTATTTCATATTATGCTGTATTTAAAAATGTATAATTAGGGACACGCTAAGAAAATTTTAAAACTTAAATTCCAAAAATAAAGTAATAAAATCTCAAGAATAAAATGAAAATATTACAAGAATAAAGTAATAAGAGAATGCAGTCAGAATACTCTGACTATCATTTTAATATGGCTGTTTTCATACTACTATGACTTTATTCTTGTATTATTTAATTTTAATTGATTTTAATAAACCGGAATCTGAAGACATACCACTTGTACCAGGCTTTACAGACAGTCATGCAGGCCAGCAGGTCGGCTCTGCTCAAATAGCTGAAGACGGACACCCAGACCTCCTTCTCGCCTCCCCGATCACTTCCTGCGTCTTTAAAGGACGGCAGGGACAGAAGGGACGACGGAAGGGAGGCGGCAGAAGCAGCAGCCTGATCTTCCTCTGAGGAAGACGCCGAGTAATTTCTGCTGCTTTTATCTCCCTGGTTTCCTCGTATGCGAGGCCTGACAGGACAAAAAATCAAATTAAATTGTCACTGTGAGCCTTTACGTAGTGAAAATATTTTTAGTTTGCAAACTAAATTATTGTTGTAAATCTGCCAACAATGCATATCCTGAATGTAGAGGAATATTACACATTTTCTAAGCTGAACCTTCTTGTGTTTGCTTTGCTCTCAGAACAGATGAGCAGAGGTGGATAAAGTACCAAAAAATTGCACTCAAGCGAGAATAGCATTACTTCAACTTTATTTTTACTCAACTATAATTAAAAAGCAGCCAATCAAAAAATAACTCAAGTAATAGTAAAAAAGTATTTAGTAAAAAAGGTGACTCAAATACTGAGTAACTGATCAAAACATTAATAATTTAATATTTAAAAGATGTATCATCAGATGGATCAAAATGTAAAGTCATGTGGAGATTCTGGGTATTTTATGGACCAAAATGAAAATAATTCAAATAAATAACATGATTACAAAATAACAAAAGCAGGCAAAAGAAAAATAAAATTTCAAATCAATATAAAGTTTATAAAACTTGGGCAAAAACTGCAAGTTATCAGATAGAAGTAGTAGGAGTATTTGTAACCAAAACAGAGAAATCTCTACCTGCCCGGTCCTCTCGGGGTTAGAGAGTCAGCAGGATCAGAACCTCGGACCCTGGAAGGTTTGGAATGAGCCGCCTTTCTCTGGATGAAGCCCTGCTGACCTCCTGCAGCTCCAGTTGACCTTAACCCTATGGCAGCTTCCAGCTTTGGAACGATGGAGCCTGAACCGAGCAGACAGGTTGGTTCAGATAACAACACTCAACCAGAGAGAAGGACTTTAACGTCATTATTACAATAAATTAATTACCCACCTTAAATTGCTTCTGTTTTGTTTTCACTTTAAACATACAAAAGTCCTGATCCAGAACTTTTGTTTTTGATTGTTTCTGGTACGCCTGTAAATATGACGCACAAGCGACATCCACAAACAGAAATGGACGACAGAGCCGCTTTTCTCGGCCCACTCTAGGTAAATTTTTCCTTCAGAAAACAATCTAATGGGACGCTGAAAAAAACTGTTGTTGGGTTCAAGTTGTGCTAAAAGGAGTTAGCCTGTCAGTGAAGCTATTCAGGCCTAAAATAGAAACTTAATGCTAAACATGTAGCAGCAGCACCGACGTTTCCAATGCTAATGTTAGCGTCAGCATACTGCTAAAAAAGTTACATGAATGATCAGAGTGGATAATATTTTCACTAATCTGATGGTTGAATAAACCAAATAACAGATTAAAAACAAATATTTTTACAGGAGCTATTAGTGTATTTTTCTGTTAGAGCTGCGTTATGGTTTTTTACATATTTGTTAAAACTCACTATGTGATAGCATGGTGTGAGAGATCATCTGTAATCCTACTGCCATCTCCATAAATGCTCTACGCCTGAAACAACCATTCAGAGCCAGGAGGAGTGTCTTAGCATCGTCAATCAACTTGTGAACACGCTGCTAAATGTGCTAATGGCAGAGAAACAACATACTATTACAGGAAAACTATTTATCTGCTGTCACAGGTAGCGATACTAACTAGCCTTAGCTACACTAGCTGCAGCGTAGCAGAGAGGAAGGACGGCACTGAGAAGGGGCGTGAGCGGAACCTGGGCTGATTGACAGCAGTAAAACCCGCCCCCAGGCTCTGATTGGTCAATTTTTTTTTCACAGATTATTTGTCTCATAGCATTCTGTCATGACATAGTGGCAGTTCTAACAAATATGTAAAAAACATTTTTATTAAAAGTTACATATCGCAGCTTTAAAAGAGAAGGTAAAAAATGTCCATTTATTCAATAATTTAGCAGCAAAAAAAATGTTTTTTTACTTGAAAATCTTTATATTGCTGCTATATGGTTTGCTTACAATTAAATTAATTTTAATTTTAAATTAATTAATATGACGCTTAAAATTAATTTAATTTTAAATTAAACTTTAAGTTGACGTTTTAACTGAGTCCCATCACTAATCAAACACTTGAGTTTAATTACCCGACTGTGTCTTGGCCTTGTGCGGCTGCTGCAGCGTGACCGTCAGGTAGGATCCACTCAGCAGGTCGTCGTTCAGATCGGACACCAGCAGCACCGGCGGTTCTGGGTCCGAATCCCAGCGTCCGTCCTCCTCGTCGTCCTCCCTTTTCATCTCGTCGTCCTCTGCCGTGTCCACCTCCTCTTCCTCGGGGTCGAACTCCTGCCCCTCGCTGTCGTCATCTTCGTCGTAGTCCCTCCTGCGTCTCCGGTGTTTGTGGCGCAGATACTCCTTCTCGTCCTCGCTGTCGCACTCGTCCTCGTCGTAATCGTCGTCGTTGTCGTCGTCCTCGTCCTCGTCGTCGTCTTCGTCATCGTCCGACTCTTCGGATTCTTCTCCCCTGCGTTGCATCCTGGATCCTCCGCGGAGCCGGACCCGCCCTCTGCGCCCGACCTCCTTCATTCCCATCCCTCGCTTCAGCCTGAGGACCGACATGGAGCCGCCGGACACAAACCCGCCTCGGTTCCCCTTGTGGGACAAGCTGCCCCGCGACAGACCCCTCCTGCTGGCGCCGAACGGCTTTCTGGATGAGTGGCCCATTCTTCTTCTGTGAGACACTAGAGACACGATGCGACAACAGGAGAGGTCAATATTTCATAATATTTTATGTTTTTTAGCAAATAGTGACTAAAAAGCTGCTGATCTTATTTTAATTTTTCATCTGATTAATTAATTAATAGCCACAGAAAAAAGTTGTAGCATTTATAATAAAAAAAAGTCAGAATTCTGAGATTAGAATCTGAGATTTGAAAAAAAAAAAAAAAAAAAAAAACCTCAGTTCTGGGGGATTATGATGTTTCTGTAAACAAAATTGGCCTTCAAAATATATTAATTATCAGAATGGAAATTATCTAAATTTTTTCTCCCTCTAATCCATTAATTGCGACAGGCAATATCTAAAAAAAGTAGCAAAAAATTGTTCGCATTTTAATCTTTTTAGTGTCATAAAATATTGTGCTAAAACTTTGAGTCCATATTAGCCACTTCTAGCTTCCAGCAGACATTTAAAACACACAAACCGTGATAGTCGTCATCACTCCCCGAGTCGTCGCCTTCCTGGCTGTGGAGCTGCCGTCTGTAAATTTTAGCAATTCGAGCATCAAGCAGCGATGAAGATTTCCTCTTCTGCACATCGGAGGAAAAGAGGAAGAAGATTAAAAACAAAAGGACACTGATCCTGTAAACAACTGATTCTTTTACACAGAGTAGTGCATGTTGTTTAACTTATTTTTATTAACCTCCTTCACTCTGACACCCCAAAATGAAATTCAGTGCAACAGTCTGCTTTTCAATTCAAGACAGCAAAAAAACTAAATCTTACAAAGTATTTTTTGTCTAATTTCTAGTGGAAATATCTTAGTGCACCTGTAAGAAGACAAACATTATTTTAAGTCAATTTATTCCTTAATATTGATGAAAAAAAAGTACAAGTTCTACAGGCAGATTATTTCACTGATGATAAGACATTTTCTCATATTATAAGTGAAATAATTTCCTTAAAAGAATGTTTTAAGGAATTTTGTCTTATTTCATATATACTAGAAGATTTGCACTGGAAACTAGACCAAAAATGCCTGGTAATTTTTTTGTGTTTTTGGAGTGAATTCAGTTTATTTACAAATTCACAACAAATGTTTTTACAAAAGACACTTCACAAAAACTTAAATGAGACATACATTTAAAATCCTAATAGAGTACTAAAATATGAAAAAGGTTCAAGGAATATAAATGCATTTGAAGGCGTCACATATTTAGATAAAATGTAAAAGATAAAATAACTTCTGACTCACCAATGAATCGCCTCGGTCACCTTTACACTGCAAGCAGGTGAATCGTCACAGGATAAAATTAAGACTCTGAAACAGATGAACTAAACCAAACAAAGCGACATGAAGCTAAAGAGAGATATTGATTACCTCTCGATCGGTGATGCCCTGGACGCACTTTGGACACTCCCAGCAGCTGGGCAGGTCTTTATTCACGACGCCGTCGCCCTGAACCTAACAGGACATTTAAACAGAAAGTTTGCACCAGAGTTGGGCAGCAACTACATTCACTTGAGAAACTTTTGGAAAAACTGTAATCTTAGTAGTATTTTTACTACTTTGTACGTTTTACTTTTACTTGAGTAATTTTATTATGAAGTATTTCTGCAGTTACTTGAGTAAAAGTTCTGGATTTTCTACCCACTGAATGAAAAACAAACATGTTTTAACCAAAAATTCACCAGGCACAGACACACATTTGCCGTTTTTATTAAAGTTTAGTAAAAAAAAAAATTATTGAAAGAAACTAATTTAGAAAAACAAAAAATTTTTTTGCCTGATTTAGTTATGTTTTGGGACTTGAATTATTTTCATTTTCATCCTTTAAATATCAAAATTTCCACTTATTAAATTTTGCTCCATCTAATGATGAAATTTTTAAATATTAAATGATTGTTAATTTGATCAGTTACTCAGTTATTGAGTCGAGTTTTTACCAAATACTTTTTTACTTGTGGATGACTACAGCAGTTTGAATGTCAAGCACGTTCAAGGATTTTACACAGAAATCAAGCACTTTTCAAACATTAAAGACGCCTAGTTGAAATTAAATGGTTTTCAAGGATTTTAAGGAACCTGTACGAACAAAAACAGATGTTCCCGGCTTACTGTGAGGCAGGCGGGATGGACGATCTCAGCGCAGCTGGAGCACTCCATCAGAGTGAGGGAGGCGTCTCCAGTTTCTTCCTGGTTCGGCTCCTTGCAGATTTCACACACTGCAGACAGTGGGAGGCCCGGCTGGACAAGGCAGCAAAGTTACAAAACACACAAGAAAAAAAGAATCAGTTCACTCACTACAATAAACCTTGCCAATAATACAGATGGCTTAATAGCTGCGAAAAACAAATCTGTTTGGTAACAGTTTATTTGAATGGGTGTGCATAAGACTGACCAGTTATAAACATAAAGGAGTCTTCATGAATGTTTACGACCGGTGTCACAAAGTGTCATTCAGTAAATAATGACACTTTTAATGCAAAGCTGCACTGAAAGTTGGACTAAAAGTCCATTAAAAGTGTCAATTTGCATCAAAAGCGTCATTATTTACCGACTTTTACAGAAACTTTCATGAAGACTCGTTCATGTTTATCACAGTGCCATGTCAGTTTTATGCACACCCATTAAAATAAAGTGTTAAAATGCATTAGAAAGTGTTAGAAAGTTACTCAAACTCAAAACTGTTATTTATAAAATCCCCAATAAAAATGGATAAATTAACTGAGAAAAACTCCATATTTGTATTTGTGTGTCTACATGAGCAAACTGAGACTTTGTCTGCGACAAATAATGCAGCGATTTGATTCCTAGTCGATATTGTCTTGTGTTTTATTAACTTTACATTCAAATAGACTAATTAAAGGTAGTTTAGTACCTATATCTGTCCATATAAATTAACCTCCTGGTGCCATGTTTAACTCTGAACTGGAAGTTGTGGTTGTTTTGAATCAATCTGGTTGGCTGAGGGGGTCTGAGCTTTGCACCACACTGCCCCCTACAGGTCTGGAATGTTTAAAACAATAATCAGGGGTGCAGTAGTGCAGATTTATGTGGATGAAAACTTTTTTAAAGATGTGGTGCAGATACGCACCATTTATTGAATAAAATGTATATGTATTAATTATTTTGATCCCATTACTGGTACTTGCAGATGATATTTTGCAATATTTCTAAAAATTTATTTGACATTTTATTCATTTTTGCACCTTTATTTTTAAGTAACATTCTTGCAAAGAGAAAATTAATTGAGCAAAGAGACGCGTTTCTACTTTGTACACAGTTGAACTTTCTTACCGAGAGGCACTGCCGCAGCACACAGGTCTGCTTGAGTTTCCCAGGTCCTCCAAACTTCTTCATGTCTCTGCAGAAGTTACAGTCTCCACACTCCGCTCTCATACACGCCTCACAGCGCTTACATCTGCAGACAAACGGAGGAAAACACTCACAAACACAATGATAATATATTCTCTTCATGAAGGAGTGTAGCCTGAACGCCGAATCAGAGAATGACCAGAGGTTCGCGCTGGAGCATCGTGTCCGTCCTCAGACACTTCAGTTCATATTTTTAACCAAATTAGGACTCTGTACTGACTTCCAATTAAGGCTGAGACGATTAATCGTAATTAATCAATTATTGAAATGAATTGTTAACTGGATTATACAAACTCAAGAAAAGGCCATTTCCTGAAAGATCTACACACTCAGAGCAGCTTCTAAGCCAAAATTGTACAAAAATATAAACATTTGGCATTCAAACTAAAATAAAAACCTTTGTCTGTAAATATGCTCCACACAAAACTTGAGGAGTTCTGGGTAGAGTATTTTTAGCTTCATCTTGTTCGAATTCAATTTTAAAAAAGCACATTTTGCTGTGTAATTATTAGTTGGGTTAATCCAAAAACGAATCACCAGATTAGCCCTACACTGTGTTCATCCGATTAATCATCAGAATAATCGTTCACTAAATCGCAAATTACAGTCCTTCTTCCCATCCCTTTAGTAATTCTGGTTGTGCCCAACCTAAAGGTTCATTTTATTTTTGCTACCTGACTCTGCGGCGCCTCAGGGAGGACATGGAGGAGGAGGGTTTCTGTGGTCGTTGCATGAAGGTCGCTGAGGGCGTTTTGGGACGAGGAGCTGGTGGCGGTGGAGGCGGAGGAGGCGGCTGATACCACGAAGGCTGAGGAAGACGCAGAAAAGTCAAGAAAATCTAACCATTTCATATCAAACTTGCATTCTTATCGGCACCAATTTCCTTAACTTTTGGGAGATCGGTGATCAGCCGATACTTGCATGTGAAGCTGATCTGATCTGAGCAAAGGTCTAAAATCAACCACTGTCCTGTTTTTGAGAGAGGTTTGACTGACAGACCGGCCCACCAGGTCGTGTCTGCATGTTCACATATAACAACAGTCACGTCACTGTTCGCAACTCGGCCACTTTATTGCTAGATTTATCAACATTTCAGACAAAAAAAATTGGTATCAGCTAAAATCAGAATCGACAGGAAGGAGTATCATGGCTACAAAACAACAAAATTGATGTTTTCCATAGAACTGGACCAGATAAAGCAGGCAAGTTACTTTAAGCCCAACAACTGTTTAAGATAATGTGATGGGAAAAATAAACGAACACAAAAGAAAATATGAGAGTGTACATAGTTATAAAACTGAAAAGGTTGTTTTGGTCCAGAAGGACGTTTGGGTCAGATTCGGATGAATGTTTACCCTGGGTGGCCACTTCACAATCGGTTTTCCAGTGTAGGACAGTTTAGGGTTGTCATTAGCATGTTCCTTCAGTAAAGCCTGAAATAAAAAAAGAAAGTTGTTGAAAGGGATTGAAAACAAAGAAACTAACATTAAAAATTTCAACCAGTAAAGATAAAGTGATGTAAAGCACCTTGATGTGCGTCATGAGAGTTGAAGCATTCTGGATCCCGGCCGGGACGCTCCTTTTGCTCGACGGCAGCGCCTCCAGTTTGCTGATCAAACTCCAGAGACCCTCCAGCTCCAGCGGAGTCAAATGGACTTTGGATGGAGACTTTTCAGACTCTTCGTTCCTATCAGAATCCTCCTCTGAAACAGATAACAGATTTTAACCAGAGAAATTCCAGCATGTCAGGATTGGACTGTACATCTACAGTCAATGACAAAAAACAGCAAAGCAACAAGTTGGGCATCCTGAAGTTTAAGATATTGTGGTGCAGATCCGATGATGGGAATGTAAACGGCTGAATTAGCCAGAGATTGCCTCAGTTGGTGCATAAGGGCTGAAATAGTTTCCATTAAATTGTTCGCAAATATTTGTCTATATTCTGATAATGTCAACAAAATACAATTTTGCGATTGCTGTGTTTCCATTAAAGAAGAAATTAAATTAAAATCACACATCCGTAAGCCTGTTCACTCTACAAGTCATTAAAATAACGGCAGCGACGGATTTTTCATATTTCAGCCGTGGCGCTAGTGTTCAACATCTATGAGCCAATCAGAGGAGACGTCGCGTTTTACTCAGGCGTTGGCGCAACAAGCCTATTATACTTGGGATAGGCTACGTAAGCAGCATTTTGGGGAAATTGATGTCGGCCATTTTACAGACGAGCTATTAGTTCAACACGTTATGAATTGCGCGACGATGCTGTGAGAGCCCATTGTCCCAAAAACAAACAAAAAAAAATAGCTACCATATTTTTATACCTGTAGGTTGGATTATAATGAGTGGTCTACTTTCAATCTTTTTTTTTTACATAAAGCGCAAAGGAAACAGTCAGAAATGTCAGCACGTATCACAGTACGTATTACTTCGTGACACTCCTTACTACAGTAGCCGTAACGTAACTAAACATTTTGACAGAACGCCGCGTACCACACAAAATTGACTCAAGATCAGTAAGCACAACCAGAATTAATCCATATTAATTCACAAGAAGGCATTGTTTTACTCTAGAACAGTATATAAAGTCTGTATTAAAAGGGCTTATAAAGGCATTGACTTTTCTGATAAAATTAAGGGCTTTTAACTGTACCTTACAGTACAGAAAATACGGTATTGTCCTCCTGCTACTTCCTGTTGTCTTCTTCTGTGTTTCTGCCAGTAGTAACAGCCGGCTGTTGATCGCATGTCTCATGCAAAGTGAAAAAAGGCGTTTTGACATGGATGAAAAAACCCCACCTCATTCTAGCGTAAAATCTTTTTATTGAAATTGTTGCTTTTCCATTACTTTCTTTTCTTAATTTCAACTTGCGAGATTTTCCACTTAGTGTAAAGAAACATTGAAGGCAGCTGAACAAACTTCCAGAATATTGACTGAAGGTCAGCAGACAACCAGAGTCAAACTACAGAAACTGTATTCATCATGTATATGTTTCATACCTGTGCCCAGGGAGTGTTTCTGAAACTCAGCGGTGAAGTAGGACGTCTTTGTCAGACTGTAGACGTAGCGCTCCAACACGTACCAGCACATCTCATAAAAGAACGGACAGCGAAACTTCACAGGAACCTGCAGCCGACACGGGGCAAAACCAAGACCAGGGGTGTACAAACTTTATGTCAAATGTGGCAAAATGGTCGAGTCAAAAATACTCGCAGGGATTTTGTTCTTTGTAGATTCAAAACTTAAAATAATTTAGGAAATTTTCGGTCTTAAAAGAAAAGAATGTAGTTTTCAAATTCTTTTGGACTCAACTGATTTGATTGTTAAAATGACTTGGTCGCAGCAAGCAGTCAGCTTTTACTTATCATAAAAGCCTGGTTATAAAAACACAAATACTTGTGTTTCACTTCATATTTTCTATTATAAAAATATTCTATCAGTAATAATTTTACTCTGATTATAAATAAAAAGTTTCCATCTGCATTAGTGCATGGGTGACATGGCTTAAAAATAAAATCTACAATTATTTCATCCCAAATAAGATTTCAATCCCATTTTTTCTCAAATTTTATTAAAAACGAATTAAAAACAACAGAAAATATTTTCAAAAACTGGCATTTATTTCAATCATCTCTTCTGTGAATTAAATTTAAACTGAAAATAATTAGAAGCTGTAAAATGATCTGAGCTACGGAAACACAAGTAGAGCATTGGTGGGGGGAAAAAAAATCCACATTGGGTTCCGAATAAAATAAAATAAATAAAATAGGCAGCCCCTAACCCATCAATTGTTATAGAGTTTGTGTCAGAACCTACCCGAGTTCTGTCCTCAATGTTGCAGATGTTTAGCTGCATGGGGATGTTGAAGCTGTGCAGGAAGTTTCCTCCAAATACCATCGAATCCACAGGAGTGTAAACCGCATGAATCCAGCCTGAGGATTCAAGCCGAACATCAGAACTGCGTCCTGAGCAGCTGTGTCATTCGTACTCTGAGCGTACCTGAGGGTATGATGAACGTATAGCCCGGCTTCAGTTCGATCCTCTGACAGTCAGACACTCGATCTCCCAGGAAAACGTCCCCCTGCTTCCCAGACAGAACCCAGTTCTCGTACAGCTCCAAGCTTGGATCCGTTGGAGGGATCAACCAGAAAACCTAAAACACAAACGCATTTTATTTAATATCAGTATAAACAAACTCTGCACCATCTAACACAATAAACCCGAATAAAAACATTTTACATCTACCTTCCTCCCTTTGAGAATGTGGTACCAGACTGACGTCCCGCCAAAGTCGATGTGGAAGTCCGTGTAGCAACCCTGGACGCTCATCAGGCAATATCTGAGGAATAAACAGCAGCGATGGTTGAGTTCAGATGAGCTAGCATGGCAAAAAAAAATAAATATTACCAAGTACTTTTGTCTAGTTTCTAGTGCAAATATTGTGATACACTTTAAATAAAACAAGACTTAAAATAGCTTTTCAACAAGACAGAGCAGCTTTTTAAAGTAAATATTTATTTAGTTCCACTGACAGATTATTTCACTTTTAACAAGACATTTTTCCCAGGTAATAAGTGAAATAATTTGCCAGTGGAACTAAACTTTTTCATCAATATTAAGAAATTAATGACTTAAAATAAGCCCACATATCTTGCTGCACAGTCACTTGCAAGTTAGAACCGGGGTAATAATAGTTTTGGATTTTTCATTATTGTTCAGTTTTATCCTGTGGTGACTGTTTGCTAGTTTTTATTAGTTAAATATTGTTTAGTTTATTAGTTCTAGTAGTAGTTTTAGTTTTTCCATACTTTGGTTCATTTTTATGTGCTGAATCAAGTGTTGTATATTGACTTTGTATTGAATACTCGAAAGAAGACACTATTTTGGAAAAAAATATTGTTGAACAACAAACTGCCTGGCATTTCTCCCAATTTTTGCTGCTTTGCATTCCACGAACTAGTGCCACCTGGTGGAGTATGGAGTGCCGTAGTTGTTGCCGACAGCTGATGTAAACTGCTTGTGTGGTGAAAATAAATAAAAAATAAATTTTACATCAGTTCCACAAAAACGAACAATATTCTATCTATAACTTCAGTATGTTCTACTTTTATACAATACAACATAGTTCTAGTTAGTTAGTTTTTTCCCATTAATTACCGAAAATGTTTTTTCTCATCTTTTTGTTAGTTCTTTAGTTTTAGTTAACTATAATACCCTTGGTTTGAACACATGAAATAAGACAAAACTTACATATGTACACTTGAAATTAGACAAAAAGATAAGATTTCATGGTAAGATTTTATGTTTCTGCAGTGATGGGTCAGGGTTTCACTGACTCCTGGAAAGGAAGAAAGTGAACTTACTTCTGGACTTTTGGATACTGCATGTCATTGATGGAGTTGGTTGAATCCCTCTGCCTCTCTTTTAAATGACGAGGCCACATGTTGTCCACCCAGTCTATGAGCTCCACCTAAGCGTACAAAAAAAGAGAAAAACAAAATAAAAATGTGTTGAAAGTTAAAACATTACTGATGTCAGTATATTCACGGAGAGAAAGAACATACTGTGGTTGGTCTTTTAACCAAATTCTCCAATTTGGTGTGGCTGAACTCAAGACTTATAACATTATAGAGTTTCTCTCTCTGAGATGCCAGAGTCTCATAATAACGCGTCCACTGGGCCATGGACATCTCTGTCCCCTTCTGGGTGCTCACATCCATTACGTCTATCATGCGTCTGCTACCTGAGACGATGAATAAGACGGGAGGTGGTTGGTCACATCATCAAATCAGAGAAGAAAGAGTTTGAGGAGAAGACAAAATGATGAGAAGGCAAAACAACAAAGGACAAAATAATGAGAAGATAAAAGGAAATGGTGAGAAGACAAATTGACAAAGGGAAAAATTGATGAGAACATAAAATAGATGAGGATGTATGGATAAAGGATCTTTGTTCCAGTTCCTTTCTTAACTGGAACAAAGATAAATTTCCATATTTTCTCACTACTGTGGAAACTGAATTTATTCTCTGTGCAGAACATCCCATTAAAGACATGTAGCTTTATCCAGATGAAAATGTAACATACAATAATAATAAAAACAATAACAAAGATGATGACGATTAAAATCTTACCAACAAACGTCTTGACATCGTTGACACTGAAATCAGGTTCTGGCATCCTGCAGAACCACACAAAAGTCAAAGTGATACAATGGCTGAGGATTACTTAAAATATCAGGTCATATTAGCCACCAAGCTAACTTGACCTGTTTGCTCAGCAGCTGCTAAGAGCTGCTAAGAGCTGCTAAGAGCTGCTAACTCACAACCAAGCTAACAGGTCATGAGTAATCGGTAAACATAAATGTTCCTACTTGATTCCCAGGCCGTCAGGCTTCTCAAACAAGATCGGGTCTCTCAGGCCACCTTTCTGGACGAACTCGTATGTAAAATCTGTGAAATATGGAAAAAATGCAAAAACGGACTGAAGAGTACATATAAAAAAAACTGTTAAGAAAATCTTCTGTCTCTTATTGTGAGGCTAAAAGCGCTGAACAACAGTTAAACACAATTAATTACCTTTTCCTTCCATGCGGACGATTCGATCAGAACTGAACTTTTCGCTGGTGACTTTCTCCTCCAAGTCGAACATTCTTCTCCCATCAATCTCCTCATCTGAGATCCCATCGTCATGGTAACGCCTTCGAGTACCGGCTCGCTGTTGTGGATAGATCAAATTAAGAAGTATGGAAGGAGACAAATAACAAAAAAAAAAACGACAACTTTAACAAGCCACACTGAATGGTTATGGGAAGCACCTGTAACTTTTCAACAGAACTGAGTAACAACACGAGATAAACGGTGTTAAACAGTAATAATCGAAAAACAGTTAATTACTCAACCAAAACCATTTCTTGGTATTAAACTGATTATTGTTCTAGTACACTTAAATGCAGCCAGACATTGATCCACAATCTCTGAACCGAATTCATCAGCTTATGTTATTCAATAGTTGTACGACTACTTTAAAAAAAAACAGGTAAGAGTAATAACGATTTGCCATATGGAGTCTAGCTTGGTTCTTCCTGGGCCAAGAACAGGAAAAAAACAGCTCTCCATTCCTGCAGCCCTAAGAACAACGGACAAACTGTCAAGCATGACAGTAGTAGCAACAAATTCAAATATACTTTATTAATCCCAAAGGGAAAATAAATGTTTCTATAACTCATTAATTCTTCAAAGAGTTATTGAAGATGGTGATGGATGTTGACAGGAAAGATCTCATGTCATGGTCTGTAGTTCAGTAAATCTGAAGAAGCCTCTGACTGAAGGGACTCTGCCTTCCCACGGTTTGTTATTCGGGAAGCATCTCACTGTTCTGGGGGGATGGTGCCGTCCACACAGAAGCTTAGATAGTCAGTCACACATTCAGTCATGGCACTGGCGTCATCTCCATGTGGCTGGCAAGAGAGTAGTCCAATCAGTTGCTTCAAAACAAGCCTGGACGGCCTCTTCTACTGCCCTGTGATCATGCTGTGGGATTTCCCTGTGAGTTGTCCAACTCAAAGTGTTGGGTTCTTTAACCTTTTCTGATTGCACTAGTTTACATTCAGTTGTTTCACTCTTTTTCTCATGACATAAGCAGCCTGGGGAACCTAAACGGGCATTATTAAACTTACCAGCCTTTTGCTGAACCGAGGCTTTGAATCATCCATATTCAGTTGGAACAGCTGGCTTTTCACCATCGAAGAAGTACAGAACCACCAGAGGACCTTTAACCTGCACCGTAGGGCCACATGGCTCTTTCGTAGTAAACAATCCGCTAAAACGTATGGCTGCAATCCAAGACCCGTTAAAAAGATTAAAATAACAGAGAGCTTGGCTGACTCCGCTCTGATTTACAGTGAATTACCAAAGCGGTTTAAAAGATGCAAAAAGAAAAAAAATAGTCCGACTCGGTAACATCATAGTCTAGAAAGTTAGCGGGAACAATAAGTTATAGAGTTTCTCTAAATTCAAGATCCACGGAAGCTTTGTTCTAATCCGAGCCAGTTTGGTCTGCTGAGTTCAAAATGTCCTCCAATAGAATCCCAAACATATCCTCGGGTTATTTAACAACAAATATATGTAACCGAACAAGCTCAACCTTAGGAAAAACACTTTCTCTGTGCAACTAGAACTGCAGAACCTATCGGCATGAACGTCTCTAAACAGCCGCCATTTTCCGTTCCATCACAAAACACTAGATCCCACCCACAAACTCGTTCTGGACCAATCACGCGAGAGGAAGCGAGAAGCTCATTGGATTTACAGCAGTGACGCTCAGCGTCAAAAAATGCGTAGATTCTGATTGGACAATTATACCCAATAGAGGCATAAGCAATCTATCAAACTACCAATAACGCCACACTTGAAACCACGTCTTGTATCCTATTGGTTGTTAGGTTCTAACGCCTTTATTGGGTGATAGAACAACATATCAATCATAAGGGTAGCCAACCAGGTGACGATGCGACACACCGTCCTCACCGCCTTATAACCCAGTAAAAATTGCATTCAGACAAATAAGACAGAAAATACGTCAGAACCCTAAGCGTGTTACAGCGCTTACCCCCATGATAACAGAGCGGGTCTCCTCAGGATGGGAGCCGTGTTCCGGTGGATAGTCAGAGCCTCAGTGAGCTGTCACTCCTGCCAAAGACTCACATCCCAACAGTCATGCTTCAGCTCAACAAGGAAGTGGGTGGTTCTGGTGGAAATGCAACTGCACCTTCTGTCATCCACCGTT
The DNA here is from genome assembly GCA_010277075.1 of Poeciliopsis retropinna. Lineage (NCBI taxonomy): Eukaryota > Metazoa > Chordata > Actinopteri > Cyprinodontiformes > Poeciliidae > Poeciliopsis > Poeciliopsis retropinna. The sequence continues at coordinate 19,472,764 of VMRM01000013.1, read as the reverse complement.
CATTGGCTGGTACATGTTGCTTGGTTGCTGTGATTGGTGGGAGAGGCTTGTCTTTCAAATAGGTACATCTGATCTACGGCAAGCCAGAGACCACGCTGTGCTGCTTTTGTCTGAAAACCGAAATACTAAAATGTAATTTTAAACAATAAGCATTTAGAAGACCACCTAAAAGTCAGTAAACATGCAGAAGTTCTCTACGGTTGTGCTTTTAATCTTCAGCTGTCAATAATCTGAGCCTAATCGCTTGATTAAATTTGATTTTATCTTGCAGGCCCTTCAGATCCTCCAGGTCTTCTAGGAAGGGTCTTCTGTTCTGTTACAACCTAAAATGAAACTAAAAATCATAGTTCATAGATCAGACAAACAAAAATGAAGGTCGGTGTGTATATATTTTATTTGTGAATAAAATAGACAAATCTATAAAACAGAAACAAATACATTTTAGTTTATTCTCTTACAGTGAAACAAACTCGTACTGCTTAACAGTAACACAAAAATTACAATTTCGTTGCAAAAATCTTCACTAAAAACAAAATTACTGAACAGCCAATGTTAATTAGACCCAAGATGAATGTTGAATAATGCCCAATATGCTTCACTATGTACATTTTACATCAAATAGGCTACTTTAATTTTTTTTTAAATGTAATTAGGCTGTCATGGGAATGGCCTCGCACCTGAACAGGTTGCCCGTCCATTAAGGCTTGTTTCACGCTTCAGAAAAGCTTAGCTTCTCCCTAACATGCAGCTCAAAATGGTCAGATCTTAACATAAACAAGTCAATCATCACCGCCAAGTGGGCAGTCATAAACCTTCTTAAGAAGCAGTGTTAAGCACTATAAAATAAACTTTAAAAAATGATGTCATATACAGCTTTGTAATAAAAACACACAAAACAAGAAATTATAGCTGTTAAAAAAAGAGCCTCAAGGCAATGTCACAGTCATCTAAGAAAAAAACCCCTGAATATTTAAAAATATTAACACACTAAATCAGAATTATTTTCATTTCATACATTATAATTGTCACTCACCCAACCACTCCAAAAATGCAAAATCTTACCAAGAAGTTTTGCTCTAATTTCCAATGCAAATATTTTAATACACTTTAAATGAGAGAAAACTACCGCCTCAGTAACTTTTCAGTAAAGTAAAGAATCTTGTTTTAAGTAAATAATTCCATAATATTGATGGAAAAGTTATATTTCCATTGACACATTATTTCTCTAAAATCATGACAAAAATGTGAAATAATCTGCTAGTACTTGTTTTTTTTTTTGTTTTTTTGGAATATTAAGGAATTATTGACATAAACAAACACATGTTTACTGCTGAAAATATATTTTTAAGCTAGTTTTTTCTTATTTCAAGTGTACTAAGATATTTGCACTAGAAATAAGACCAAAACTTCTTGGTAAGATTTTGTGTTTTTGCTGTGTGCTCACATTAAACAAACTAAAATTTCTTTAAATGGTTATTATCCTTGTAATTTAAATTATTTAATTAACTGCAGTTAATAGCATAAGTTTTGCCACGGTATGCTTCCAAGTAGAGCCTGTAATTAATTGATTGCAATAAATCTAATTTTAATTGAAATTATATTAACAAAACAAGCATCATTTTCAATTCAAAATACCTGTTTGCTGCTACGTTATTGAATAAGTAAACACATTACCTCAACAACAAATATATTTGTTGTTTTTAGTTTATTGTTTATACCATCAGATTGGTGCAAAGTGCCATTATATCCAATCAGCTTTCAGTTTTTTTCAGAAACTTCTGATCATTCCTGCAACTTATTTGAAAAAATACTTCTACAGAAACCGACATTAGCGTTGGAGACGTCTGCATTGCTGCAAAATGTTTAGGATTGAGATACTATTTTATATGTGAATAGCTTTGATGGTAGGATAACTCCCGTTTGCACATCCTGAACACAACAATAGTGTTTTCCAGCAGATTTTGGAGCAAAAATCAACCTACAGTGAGCCAAGAGAAGTTTATCGTCCATCGCTGTTTGTGGATGTCGCTTGAGCATCTGACTTACAGACATACTGAAAAAAATGCAATTAAATGGTTAATTAAAGCTTTTCATGGATTAAATCTATGTAATTAAAATAAATTAATAAACTAAAGCCCCAGCATTAATTTCAGCTGATTCTTTTTCATAGCTTTGCAGGTTTTTGCTTGTTGAATTGAAATGAAATTGAAAAAGCTGATTTCTGCTTTCTTAAGAGAACGCAAATATTTTATAGAAGTTCAACATAATGCTATTTTTATTGTGTTGTACACAATAAAACACAATCACAGACAGATTGTACTTTTTCAGACTAAAGGAGTTTTTAAAAAATATATGAAATATTAACTATGTAGAAGCTTTCCCCAAAAAAACTTTTGAAAAACTTTTAGGTTTTGGTAGAAATTAGGGTTTCCTCTGACTATATTTCCATTTATTTAACTATGGATGTCCAAACTGCACTGAAATTTGTAACGTAGTTTGTAGTGTTGCCATAAGCTTACAATGAAAACAGAATCTTTTTTAAAATAAGTTTTTTGTTTCTTTCTATCTTGACTCAGATCCACACGACACTGAACCGAATCCGTGGCCACATTCGAACAGTTCTTTTCCGTTTCCAGACTCAGACGCCACTATTTGATGAAACTGTAGACAAACGAGCCGAGGATGATGGCCAGAATCACACAGCAGCAGAAGATCATCATTTGTTTCTGGAGAAAGAGGAATGGGGTTAATAAGGTATGAGGAAGCATTTATAGTTAATTAATGTAACAATAGTTATTTAATTACTGATGTTTCTTTACATATTTGGCATTATTGCAAATTACATCAATCAGTATCTCCAGTTTCTTGGGAATAATCACAGACATTTACACAAAGATGATCAAATCCCTGCACGTTTTGCATAATTGTGAGTTCATTGCAGATTTTTGGCAAAAATGGTGAAAAACATCAGGATCTAAATGACGGTTTACTCCCACCCGCAGCCTTACTCAACGGCAGCCTCAGCCTTTCTCGATGCCGCGTTTTAATCCATAATAATCCGGCGAGTAATACAAAGTCGCATTTACCCTCAAACATAAGTGCAAATATTTCTAAGGTACGACCACAAACATTTAGATTTTTATTGGCAAAAATCACAAAAACAATCGCGAAATCCTGGAGGGACTGAAAAGATGTTCAATTTTGTTTATTTTTAAGAATTAATTTATATTTTTAACAACTTCGTTTGTGGGTTTTATCAATGCGTTCTGGCACAGCCTGCCCTTTAAGAACATCCATGATTTGACCCAAAATCAAAATGAATTTGACGGCCCTGATCTACAGGGTCTGAAAACAAGAATTTCCCAGATTCTGAGACGTACACTACAAAACCAGGGTAAGAATACACTTCATCTTGTCTTTTCTATGGACTTTTTTCCTCATAAACTTCATAAAAACTCCATGATGTTGAGGAAAAAACCTTAAATGTCAACCAACTGAATTCAGCCTGACCCCCATAATGACTTTATTCCAACTCAGCAGTAAACTCCAGCTGTCAATGATCTGATTGTTTTCTCCTTACAGTTTCTAAAAGATTGAACTCTGTGGATATCAACTCACCCGGCGCGCTTCCTGCTGGTACTTGGCGGCCTTCTTGGTGTCTGCCACCGCCCTCTCGACGAACCCCACCGACTGATCCATGTTGCTTTCAATCCTGTCGATCATCCCGCCCTGCGAAAGGAGAACGAACAGCAAAGCTGGTTAACAAGTGATTTATGTGATTATTACATTCTTATTAGGTGCTTATAAAATACATTTTCTTGTATTAACTCATATAATAATAATAAAAATACACAATCATGAGATTCTGTATTTCTGTTGATGCTGTCTTTGCGCATGACGTCACTCTTTTTGAAACTCGGCCTGTTCCGCCATGACGGACGTCAAAACAGCCAATGCGCTCCGATAAAGCCTGTCAGAAAACACACATCTGGTAGCCTAATATCGCTCTTATTTAGTTGATTTCGCAGTAAAAATGGTAAAAACCAAACTCGTCATTTTACTGTGTAACTTTTAACGTGGAAAAAACGGCAGTGATGGATGATGAACACTTTTTACAATGTAAGAAAATAAACGTTTGTAGACTTCATAGGTAAGTATAATTAGAAAAGTATTTAAAATATCATTATGGAGAAGGTATGCATCTAACCATTAGTAACCAGTAACCATGGAAACATTGCCCCAAGGTCATGTAGCCTAGCATGTATGGAAAATGCTAGGTTAGCATCTTCTGTAAGTTTTTAACACTGTTTATGACATACTGATATAAATAATGTGGTGTGAATTCAGGCAAAGTTGATAATTTGATGGACGTGTCAGGAGGGAGGAGGTTCGGGTCGGTATCTAAGCTAACTGTAAATACCGCCATCTATGAGCCCCAAGCAGGTGTGTTACATTCACAGACAAATTAGTTCGACTCAAACATGTAAAAGCCACGAATAACCTGGCAAAAATAACTTTGGAAAACAATATCAGTCGCTCAGTTCAATACCACCGTCCCTGACATACGACATCCGTCACGGCACTTACAAAGGGACAATAGACCGGAGGCTTATTAATGGTAGGTTAAATAAAGAGAATTGATTATTTAATTATGTCTTGGTTTCCATGTTTACCTGGTTCTCCACCAGCATGGCGATATCAACAAACATGTCATGTAGCTCCTTGATGCTGCTCTCCAGCCTCATGATGTCTTTGTGACGAGCCTCGATCTCATTCAGGGCCTGCTGGTTAATCTTGGACTCTGTGATCTGCAGAAGGAGACAGAAACAAAGAATAATAAATATGTTACTGGTTTAGAATCCCCTTGGGTTTTTGCAAAGTTGAGATCCTCAACATTAGATGGTGAATCACAAAACAAATCCACAGTTTTCCATGTTTTATTTGTGCTTTGGTTGTAGGGAATGGCTCAACGCTCAGCATTGCTATTTTGGTGTTTTTTGAGTGACATGTCTCTTTTTTTACCTCTTGTTGTAAATAACTGGCAGGTATTATATTCAGATCTTACCCCTGCACTGAAGACAGCTGAATTTCCCCCCTCCAACATCTCCTCCAGTTCCTCATCAGTTGTTTTTTTTCCCGCTGCAAAGAAAAACAGTTTTGTTTAAGAAAATTTAACATCAGTTTACTAAAAGCTAACTTAACTTTCTGTCTTCTGCTTGTTTATGTTTTATTTCTATAGAAAGTCACTTCACTGAGCATGCTCAGAAGGGATTATTATTATTATTATTATGTTACTGAATCTGATCTTCTTAAATTGTTATAACTTCACTGAACTTCAACTTTCACGCTAATCCTGCTGGAATACATTAAAATATACTGAAGGAAAATTATGTCAGTCCAAAAACACAACAAATAACAGAAACTAGGATGTTTACTGTTACTGATTATTACAATAAAACCCTTTATATCTGATCCGCTCTGGCTTTATCAGTTTATAAATACATAGAAAAGAGATTAGAGTTGAACAGTTTTCCCTTAATTGACTCTAAATCAGCAGATTAACAACTTCAAAATGATTTTTTCCCCTATTATTTAACTTTTTTTTATTTTATTAAATAAATCTTCACATTTTGTGTCTGTCTCAACAGATATAATGTAATTTATTGCTCTTAAAATCAGACATCCCACTTTAATAACTTAAAGGGGATAATGTTGTATTTAATCTATTTTGTGCAGAAAGTAGAAGTTATAGACAAAAGATAGATTTAAAACAAAAACCTTTAGTATGGAACTTGCATTTTTAAAAAAATTCTTTAATTTTATTTTATTTTATTTTTTTTGCTAAATCACTTTTGGCATTAAAATGACGTATGACATTATTTTAGGAAGGTCACAAAATATTCTTCTTCCAAAAAGCACAACAGCAACAAATCTAAAACAAACAATAAAAAAAAAAAATAGAGAGAGATTTTGTTTTGAGTACTTACTGATCTCCAGCTGCCGGGCAATCCGTCCTTTGCTCTTATCCCTGAAGTCAACTTGAGCCTCGTTGTATTTTGTCATGACCTCAACAAACTTTTTAGCCAATATTGCATGCTGTTGGGAAAAAGAAAATGGAGACCGTTTTTTTATTTTTTATAATCTTCTTTTTGCTATGTCAGCGCAAAGAGCTTCAGTGATTTAAAATCTCTGCACTTTAGTTTCACTTCCTGTTTTTCTTCTCATAATTAAGGTCTAGATAGATAGATAGATAGATAGATAGATAGATAGATAGATAGATAGATAGATAGATAGATAGATAGATAGATAGATAGATAGATAGATAGATAGATAGATAGATAGATAGATAGATAGATAGATAGATAGATAGATAGATAGATAGATAGATAGATATAATAGATAGATAGATAGATAGTATTTATCTGATAGTGATAATATCTATACTATCAATAGATAGATCTAGATATATATATCTATCTATCTATTATATCTATAATGGGATCTATCTATCTATATCTATCTATTATCTATCTATCTATCATCTATCTATCTATCTATCTATCTATCTATGCCAATAAGGTAATAATATTTGAGCTATAATAAACAAAAAACATTTGTATAACTGGTTACTAAGTTAATAAAGTGATATTTACATAGCAACAGTAAATAATGTCTCTGTAAATGTAATAACTGCAGTAGATAATGTATAAATACATAAATAGGAAAGTATTTCTTGGACAAAATGTTCCATAATGAAGCTGAATCTTTACGTTCGGTTGACTGTGGAAAGTCAGATTGTCGTTTTCTGACCTGTGACTTGCGTATCCTGAGGTCTGCAGAGGCCCTTTCATCTGTGTTTGACTCAAGCTGTCGCTCAATACCTGACGCACACACACACGCACGCACGCACGCACGCAAGGAAGGTTGAGAAAAATGCATTTAAAACAACCTGAAACAAATTAAAACATATGAGCAATGATAAGTAAAATGGGAGCATAAATACTGACTCTTCAGCTTGTTTCTTGCGTTGTTGGCTGATTTTTTTATCTCATTGGTGAGAGCTTCAACGTCATCTTGCGTTTCTGAGTTCAAAGTTAAAAACAGATGAAAAAGTTTTCGTTACAGATAATTAATTGAGACACTCTGAGCTTTGGAAAAAGTTACTTTGGTCAGGTGTGGGGGCCGACAAGATGGAGGAGTAGAGTTTTTTAATCTCCGTCACGCTCTCATCGATTTTGTCAATGCTGGTGCGAATGTCTTCAATCTGAAACACACACACACCAGAAAACGATGAAACACACACACACCGGAGCTGTGCAAAGATGAGGAGAGAAAGAGAGTACCTGTGCAAAGAAGTCGTCCATGAAAGCCTCGTTTTCCACGGGAACCTGGATGTCGTCACCAACAGGATCACTCTTCTGTTCATGTTTAGAAAACGAAGATTAAATTCCTCTACGGAAAGCTCAAACAACCTTACGGAAAAGGACTAAAGCCACAAAAGAACAACTTTTTTTTTCATAATTCAAACTTTAATCTCAGATTTAATCTTTAATCTGAAAGATTTAAAGTTAGAATTCAGAGAAAAAAGTCCAAATTATGAGATTAGGGTGAGAATTTTGAGATTAAAGAAGTCAGAATTCTGAGATTAAACACTGAATTCTGCTTTTCTTTTTTTATTTTTCAGCTGCCTTGTACTATTTTCATGAGAACGAATCTTTTATTATTTAATTTCTACCATTAGATTGGAATTTCTGAATTTATTACACACTGTCTGAAGTTAAATCTGAAATACCCAAATTACTTACATGACCTAAATGTTAGTCACACGTCGGGAAACTTGACAAGAATATTCTTTTGTGGATTTTTGTTGTAACTTATCTTGAATTCAATTATAAATTGTCTCTTAAACTGTGTAACCTGGGCCAAACCTTTTGGGTTTCCTTCCTCACGTCTCCAATAGGTCAACCTACACATTTGAGTTAATTAGAGAAACGCCTGTTGGTGTTTTTTAAGGTTAGACTTTAAACACACCGCTTTACCGTTTGACATGATGGGAAGGCCAAAAGAAATCAGCCAAAATAAGAAGGGAATATTGCATCTGGTTCGTCATTTGGAACAATTTACAATTGTGACACTTTCATCTGTTCAAACAAATGCAAATATAGACATGATGGGAACCACCAGACCACTCAGAAAGGAGACGGCTTCTGTGTCCCGGAGGTTATATTTTCGGTCCGAAATCTGCAGATTGGCCCCAAATCAAAAGCCAAATAGCTTGTGAAGATTCAGCTGACGGAGTCATTATCCACAATCAGACTGGGCTGAAAAGCCACCCAGTCAGGAAGCCGTTGCTTCAAAACATAATCAATAAATAAAAGGCCAGATTGCAGTTTGCAGATGCACACAAATGGAAATAGCAAATATTTCTATTAGGAAATAGAAAATCATTTTGTTAATTATCGCTACGATAAAACAAAAATGTGTGTCTTTTTATTCGGTGTATGTAAATACCACTCAACTGTAAAGTGTCTGAAAAACTAAGAGGATAAGAAAAATGATCAGACAGCGTAAAAACAGCATGTTTAGTTTCAGTTTAACTAACTAATGTTTTAAAGTGAACCAGAGGCCCGTCTGTGCGTTCAACAAGTGTCTCTCTGCTCATTTTGAATCTTAATAAAAATCGACATACCTCCTTCAGCTGGGCCAGTCGGTCCTTCATTTTCTCTACCGTTGATTCAGCAAATAAATTAAATGTGAAATTATTATTTTAAAAAAGACCAACTCCAATAAAATACTCAGTTAAAGCATTGAGGCTCCTTCAAATCATTCAGCAGCTGGTGACCCAGAGAGGAACGTATAAATTAAATTATTCCACAGTCTGGATCGTCCAGCTTGTTTATAAGGTTCCCTGCGCTCTTTCTACGCTGAGGACCAACTAAGCCTCTATCCTCTAAGAACGGATTAGGACAGCCATTTTCAGGAGGATAAATCTCTGTGCCCCACCCCCACGACCCTCCCACATCCGACAGGCTAATCACCGTACCGCTGGGCCTTCGTTTACTACTACACTACACTGCAGCTGAAACAATTAACCAGATTAATCAACTGTTTATGTAGTAAATGAATAATCATTAACTGGAGATTAGACACAGCACATCAAATACTTTAACAGTTGGGGTTTTTTTTAACATTGACTTTCTATACTCCCTCTGTTTTTATTGTACTCCTGTTATCCCTCCTTCCAACCTCCAGTGAGGAGTTGAAGAGTTTCACTACATGAGGGACAAAGGAGTTCCTTAGTTTGTTGGTCCTGCACTTTGGAAGAAGCAGTCACCGTCTGAATCTGCTTTCCTGGCTGCTGATGACGGTGTACAGAGGGTGGCTGGTGTTGTCCATAACAGCCTCGAGTTTCTGTAACGTTCTCCTCTCTGCCACCGCTGCCACAGAGCCCAGCCTTGTGCCAACCACTGAGCCGGCCCTCCTGATTCGCTTCTCCAGCTTGGAAAGGTCTGCCTTAGAGGTGCTTCCACCACAGCGTACAGCAGGACGCTGGCAACAACAGACTGGTAAAACAACCCCAGCAGCTTTCCACAGATGTTGAAGGATCTCAGCCAAGATATTTATAGGTCTGTTCAACCTCCCCCTCCTCTCCTCCTACCAGAACTGGTCGTGGACTGTCTCTGTCCCTCCTGAAGTCGGTGACCAGTTCCTTTGTCTTGGACATTTTTAGATGTAGGCCGTTTCTATGGCACCAGACAACAAAGTCCCTCACCAGGCTCCTGTACTCCTCTTCGCTGTCTCTGATGCACCCCATGATGGCAGTGTCATCATGGCACGTTTCAGAGTTACAGCAGAAGTCTGAGGTGTACGGGGTGAGGAGGATGGGTGACAGCACAGTCCCCTGCTGGGCTCCAGTGTTGCTGACCACAGTGTCAGACGTGACGTTATTCATCCTGACGAAATGTAGTCCGTCGGTAAGGTAGTTGCAAATCCAGGTGACCAGGCAGGAGTCCACTTTCATTCTGGTAAGTTTCTGGCAAGTCTTCTTAGGGACAGGAATGATGCAGAACGTCTTCCAGAGTGTGGCACGCTCCCAAGTTAAAGACTAAGGTCGAAGATTCAACCTTAGTCGAATCTAATGTAGCAATTTGCTGAAACAATAACACACTGAGACTTGGAATTAATATTTTTTAATTATTTATTTCAAATAGACAAAACGTAAAAGCAAAATAAAAAATTTAAAAATAAAACAGATTGCCAAGCACATTGACATGCAATAGGTTGTTCAAAAAGGAGCAGGGAGAAGATTCAAGATTTTCAAAACAGTAAACACACAGACCTAAAAAAAAAAAAAAAAGAAAGTCAAAGTGACACATTTTGTTTGCCAAAATATTTAAAGGTGACTCATTATGGTATAATGTTGGAACTCAGCTGGGGTTGCCAGGTAACAGGCTGGTCTCTGCTGAGGTTGCTAGGTAACGGGGCTGGACTTTGCTGGGGTTGCTAGGTGACGGACTGTGCTGCTGATTTACATTCACAAGGATTTTTGAAACGGCTCATTTTCCAGACACCAAAAAACATTGAGTTATTGCCAAAAACCAGCGGTTTGGGGTTTTTTCAAGCGGCGGAGCTTTTTTTTTTTTAGAAGTAGTAGAGACTCAAATAGAAGTAAAAAAAAAAAAAAAAACAACCTACAAAATGTGGGTTTTAATTATGAAACAAAAGCAAATATTACCTTCAACAACAGAACTTGCAACCAAGTGTGTGATCGCTTCGTGTCAATCATTATATAACAGACAACAAAATAAAAACACTCACTATTCTTTCCCGCAAAATATTTGATCCAGAGTCATAAATGCTTTGATTCAAATTTTATTGACTCCGTGAAATTTTTTAAAACTGTGACTGAAAACTGAAATACAGAGAATACTGTAAAAGTGAACCAAAATAAAACCAGACAATAAGAAAGTAACAAATCTATTACAGTAAAAGAAATACCGATTGCTGATTCTCATGCTTGTCTTGGTCATTTCTAACAGAAACAGATTATTTCTTATGGTTGATATGTCGCTAAAGCAGTGGAGTTTGTGACATCTGTGTTAAATGTTTCACAAAAAGGTGAGAAAAAATAGAGACGATGAAAACTGAGAGGATTTCAGTTTCAGATCAAAGCCATCAAGAAAACTTGTAAAATCATTTGTGGGCACAAGAAACTGCAAGAACATTTACATTTGGACAATCATATCAGCTTCACTTTCCGTCCATTATTTTGTTTCACTGTTGCTGGAAGAAGGTAAATTGAGAGCCTGCAAGGACAGGAAGAGAGAGAGAGAGACAGAGAGAGAGAGAGTTAACATTTCCGCTGGCAAAACCACAAGGATTTCATTAAATAAAATAATGTTTTTGTTTTGTCTTGGTGTTATGTGATGAGGGTCCTTTTCCTCAGTACACGGCAGACAATCTATACGAAACGCATCCTGTTAAGATTTAAAGGTGGCCCACCAACCTTTACACTCGTACGTGAAAATGGCTGCAAAAAGATGTATAACTATACAACCATAAATCTTTGAAAAGCAGTAGTGGAGCCTCCTGCACAACCAAACAGAATGCAGCAAGTGGTTTCTGGAAGGTAAGTCACGCCTCCAGTGTAAAACCAGCTGGCCAAACGTGCTGAGGAGTATTAAATAAATACTCCAGGAAGTTGCAGAAATAAAACAAAATTGTAGAATTTAAGAAAAACACGACGGAACACAATACACTTCAATTTTGTAGCCTAATAATACTTAAATAAGCAAACAAATATGAATGCTTTCTTTGAGGTACAACTGCTCTCTAGTCAATGATTAGAGACTAGAAAGCAATTACGCACACTTTTGAAAACATTGATACCCCACCGGTTGCTTTATTGTGAAGACAAGCAAGTGAAATAGTTTCATTTAGTCCACAAATGTCCAGAACTGTATTAAAAAATTCTGGACATTTGTGTCCAGAATTGAAAAAGATCTAAAAATTTGGAAATTTCTTTGCAAATATTCATATTTCATGAGAGAATAATGTTGAAATTGAAAGAGTTGATGAGAATATATTTATTTTAAATATACAAAAGCTGCATATGCATATTTAAATTGACATAAAGCAAAAGTATTTTAAACTGAAATTATTCTGTACGCAGTATCTTAAGTGGGATATGATATTGCACTTTTTCCATTCTAAGATGGATTTAAAAAAAAAATTACCATCCCAACTACCCTAGAGATACAAGTGCAAATTATATCCAAAATAAAACTACTTACTGCATATTGTTCAAAGACGTGTTTCTGCCTGTAGAGAAGCCAGCAGAATACGGCAGAGATGGCTGCCTGCACCAACGTGAAGAAAAGCAGAGACGACTTTAATCCCTTGGAGAATTTCTGTTGTAGGAAATAAAGAACAGAAAATACATTCCTGTAATACCGTTTTTTTAAAGCTCAGTCTGGCTTACACTGATGCAGAAACAGTTATCGTTCACTAAACATTATATTTTTATTTTTTTCCTTTATTTCTAGAATGTCTTCCTGAATTATTTTAGTGGTGTTTTCCACATCTTTAAAGTGGCAAGCCAATGATTGGTTAGCGGAGTATCCAAAGGTTTTGCCCAAGTGATAATAGCACTGCTTTCACATATTTTAAAAGTAAAAGTAAAAAAGCATCCATACAAGAAATTAATTACTAAAGTAAAAACATATTTAGTAAAAAGTCTACTCAAGTAATGAGTAACAGATCAACATTATTGATCCATCAGAAGGATCATAAAATAAAATAATGTGAAAATGTTGGTACTTTAACAACCAAAGTGAAAATATTTCCTATAAATAACATAATCAGGCAAAATAAATATTTTTCTAAATCAAAAACTGCAGGTGTGAATTTTTGGTTAAAATATGTTTGTTCATATATCGAAGTTACTCACAGTGGGTAGAGAATCCAGAAATTTTACTCAAGTAAGAAATACTTCATAGTAAAATTACTCAAGTAAAAGTAAAAAGTACTCCTAAAAGTTACTCAAGTAAATGTAACTAGTTACTACGCAACTCTGCTAATGAGTGACATGATTTTTTGACTCATTAGCAAACTAAGCAAAACTTTTTCTTCTCCCAACAAGATATTTGACTGTGACGACATTTCTGCTGTAAACTAGATGCAACATTTGTGTTTTTGCAGAAAAAAAATAATTTTAATTAATGTAAAGACTGCAGAAAAACATTTTCTCAGCTTTTTTTTTTTTTTTTTTTTTTTTTTTTTAGCATTTTCTTCACAAAACTTTTTCTTTTGTTTTCTCTGACAACTATTATGCGATGGGTTAGGAATTATTTGAATAAATAAATAAAGGGGTTGCTGCAGAAAATGAAACACATTTCCTGCTTTCTGACCAATTTAAACTCCCAGCTGTTCTGCATTTGAGTTTCTTTTCAAGATTGAAACATGTGAACAATTTTTTTTGCAGATCATGCAGAGAAGGTTTAGTAGCTGAATGGTTGTTAATACAATTCAGTTCACTTGTTTCTTTTTATTTTACATGTTAATAAACTCACAGTGGTCTGACTCTTCCATCATCAATATAAGATCAGGGTGAGAAATTAATCCAACACTGGATGGAAACAATACCAAGGTGAATTTTGGTTCTATTAGAGGTAAAAAACGAGTGTAACTTTTGTTTGATGGCATCTTTTATTCATGGCCGGGCAGTGTATTATGATTTAATATCTGTCATAATTATAGTTTCAATGTCCATCATTTCAATGTCCCTTTCTATGGCCTTCATATGCATTTTAAAAAGTTTAAAAACGTGAAAACATGACTTACAAACACACCTCACAAGTAATTATGCATCAGATATGAAAAATGGAACTAAATCACAAAGGAAATTCTCAACATAGTGACATAAATAGAGCCAGACACCAACCGTGGCGCTGATTTGCTCCCTACAGGGGTCTTCTGAGTAAGATGAGTAGGGCTCTACCATCTTACAGAGCGGCAGCTGATGTTTGTATAAATCCAGAGAGTAGATGATCACGGCCACCGCTGACAGCACCATAGCTGCCACGCTCGTTGCCAAACACACCTGCACCTGGATTGGAAAAGAACATTTCACTTTCTGCATTTCGCTGGAATCAGAGAAGCTGAAACGGCTAATCAGATCATGCTAGAACTTTTAGGAGAATAATTTGGGATTTGGTGACTCACTCAGATTAAGTCGAGGCTGTAATGGCTAACATATTTCATAAAGAAAATTACAGCAAAGTGCATTTAAAAGAAAATGTGTGACCATTTTGATGAAGAAAAACACAGATGTAGGAGTATTTCTGTCTAGTTTCTAGAGCAAATATGTCAGTTTATTTGAAATAAAACAAAAGTAACTTAAAAGTAACTATTTTTAAATCAATAATTCTTGACTATAGATAAAGAAGTCCAAGTTCCTCTGGCAGATTTTTCACTGATCAGACATTTTTTCTGTTTTAAGAGAAAAAAATCTGACAGTCAAAATCAAACTTTATCTATTGTCAAGAATTATTAACTTAAAATCAAACATATAACTTGCTGAAAAGTTACTTTTGTCTTATTTCAAGTGTACTGGGATATTTGCACCATTTTTGGTAAGATTGTGCAATATAACATTTCTGCAAATAACATACTTATTGAGAATGATATAAACAATCACATAAATAATATTATCATTTAAAATTCACACAGGTTTTTATACGCTTGGCGCAGACTTACGATCTTCATTGAGAAGTGTTTATCCAGCGTCATCGCAATCGATCCTGCTGCAATGAACTGAGAACAGAAACAGTTAGGTAGATTTATGAAACTCCAGCTGCAACAAAAAATGAAAAACTTAAACTTCATCAGCTTTTACACAAAGATCGGCTTAATTAACAGAAACTAGGGCTTGGAAACATGAGTATCTTGCTGCATTTCCATTATAAATGCGCACAATATATTTCCACAAATATAAAAAAAAACAGAATTTCACAATTCCAGTCATTCTGGGTTTTTTGTGTATGTGTATTTTTTTCTCTTTTTTTATTTATTTCGAACAAATAACATAAGATCAAGTATGATCAACTTACATTAAAAAAATAATAAATAGAAGGATAATGCTATACTGTATATATAAAGTGTCTGCTACAACAAAACAATAAAGTAAAAAATATGTAAAAAGGGTCTGCTTATGAGATAAAGTTAATTTTTTTAAAAGAGCTATTGTTTTACAAGTTTCTGATAATTTGAATTAAATTTTCAACAGGGGAATTGCACAGCAGCAGTGTTTCTATTCAATAAGAAACACAATTCAAATCACACATGAATAAGTTTGTTCATGCACCAAGTCATTAAAAATGTCCCTGTTTTCTTCCTTGTGGTTCACGCCAGTGGCAACATTCGGTTGTTGCTCATGTGCAAAAAAAGTGTTTCCAATGCAGTTTTGCAAAGTAAACCAATCTTGATATAGCCTGGTAAAAAAAACCCACCTCACCATAGTGCAACAACTTTTAATAATAGGCATGTTTCCATAAAGCAAATTTATTTTTGAAGTGTCAAATTGCACAATTATATAGTCAATGTAAACACAGATACGATGTAAATAATCTACTTTTTTCAATAATATTCAAATTTATTGAATATGGCTGCATAAGAAGACACAAACAAAACAGCTCACTGTTAATCCGGTCCACCAGGGAACGCCGAAGATGACAACATGAGTGTGTTCAGTGAAGTGTAGAGGCAGTGAGTAGGTCATGACCATCAGGCCCAGCATCACTTGGCTCAACTGGTACAAACACAACAAAAACACACACAAATCATGACTGTGGAAGCGGAAAAAAAAGAGTATAATGGCTCTTATAAAATGGATTAAAACCGGGTTTTTTTGTATTAGGGCAAAAAATTACCCAACAGAAAAATGGTGAATCTGTGAAGAACAGTGAGGCTCCTTTTCGGTTTCAGTGCTAACCCAGTTTCTGATCCAATTTGGTTAGAACTACTCAGATTCTGTCCCAACACCATGAACTCCATTTTGTGGTAAATAATAGCTGAATGAGAATGGGTCATGTCTGACGGATGGATCCGATCTCTCGATAGCTTTTGATAGTCATCATACATGTAGGCTACATGTCCGACTTAGCTTGCAAATAAAAGCTATTAGCTAAGCTAACTTTTGTGGAAGTCAGCAGAAAAAGGTGAAAAAATAATTTGAGTCTTGTTTTATTCTCAATGTCTTCCAATCAAAACCAAAAATAGAATGAAGGAGAACAGCTGGTGTCTTCTCACCTCACCTTCTGCCCTTCACAATAAGAGTACACATTCAGGTGTGAAATATATACAATGTATCCGCCACACTTTGCTTGTTCGCCAATAATTACTACAGTAAATATCACAGATATTTATTTAGTAGAGTACTCAAAAATTTTAATTGAGTAATGGAAGTAATGCACTTATACTGTTTAAAAGGTAGGAAAAAGGCGAGATCCAGTTCTAAGCTGGTGGGTTGTTTATTGTTGTCATAGCAACTCCAAATCACCTGCCTACCAAGATGGATGTCAAGTACAAAGTTTACGGAAGTGTGACGTCACATTAGGACGTTTGCCCGTGACCTATTTAAGTTCGACTCTAAGAAGCTTAGGGAAGGAGAAGACCCTAACCAGGCTAACACAAACTTAAAAACAGACGTAAATATACTCACCCCCAGACATTTGGGCTCGCCCTTTTGTATGGCGGCGTGCAGCTGCTGTTGCCTGTCAGTCAGTTTCACTTTGTTCGGATCTTCCAACACCTGGACACTTAAATCCCTGGAGATAGACACGGCCATCTTCTGCTGATGGTAACAACACGATGTGACGCAATGTCAATCAGACAAAGCAAAGCTTTACTTGCTCTGTGCAAGTGAAGCGTTCTTATTTTTCCTTTGGGTTTTAATGGCGGTCTAAACCAATTCAAGGTTGCATTTACTGCCACCTACTGGTTTGGAGTGTGGATGTCAACGATAATCTCCTCCCTGAGCTGCACCGCTCCCGACCAAAAACAACCAATCAGAAACAGTAGGAGGGTCTAAGCGCTGTGAGTCACTTCATGTACTCGCTGCTAAATTTGCTAATGGTCGAGAAACAACTTACAAGAAAACCGTTTATCCGCCCTTATTCAACTAGCATTAGCATTCACAACAGGCTCTACTGAGCCTGTTGTTGAGCTTAGTAAGCTGAGCTTCGTAGAGAGCAAGGAGGGAGGGGCAGGGGATGAGAGATTGTGATTGGCAGCAGTAAGACCCGCCTCCTGGCTCTGATTGGCAGTTTCTAGTTGGCGCTGGGAGGAGACAAAAATCAATTTTTTTCAAAGATTATATGACTCCGATCATGTCGTTATGACATAAAGACAGTTTCAACAAATATGTAAAAAAAATAAATAAATAATAATAATAATAATAATAATAATTTACATACTGCAGCCTTAGACAATTACAGGAAGAATTGCAGAAAAATGCTAGATTTATAATCATTCTTAGTTTGAAACTGAGCAGCTCTATTGCTTAACAAACTGGAAAGAGTAAGATTTATATTCAGTATTATAGAAACAGCTTCAAACAATTTGAGTTAGGGTCAATTTGTTGGAGTTTGTCTGGAGTTAGAAAGATTTTAAGTTGCATTATTCTAACTGCCAGGTATGTTTTAATAAAAATCAGAAACAGGTCTTCTACGCAGGGTCTGTAGGCGTTTAATCAAACACTACAGAGATTTTAAAAAGCAGATGAACGCTGATTAAATGACCACAGTCCTGCGTCCAGGTCACAGTTCTGCTCTGGTTATTTGTAAAACCACCAAACTCCAAACTTACAATCTAATGGTGAATCAAAAGTACATAATGCATGATTCCTACCTTGTATTGGACAGTCAGTGGTCTCTCTGTGTGTTTTCTGTCTGCGCTCCACACTGTGCCTCTCTAACGTCTCTGTCCAGAGCCAGCAGGGTGTATGTGAGGAGGGGGAGAATGTGTTTATCAGGGAGAGACTGGTGTGTGTCTGTGGGAGAGGTCCAGTAAAGCTCCCCCTCCTTCATTTCCTCTGCCAGTTTTGTGCATTCCATGAATTAGTTTCTTGTTGGGGTTTTTCACTGTTTCACTGTGAACTGTTCATCTGGGAACCAGGAACCGGATCGTTTCTGCAGACCGGAGTCTCTCTGTTGAGGTAAATAATCCTGTTTTACGTATATAAATACTCACATGTTGGTGTTGTTTGTGTCACGCAAGAAGCTGACATAAAAAATGTCAACATGAAGAGTTACAGATGTAGACTACTCTCCACTAAGCTACATAATACTTACAGCCAGAGGTGGACAGAGTACCCAAAATATTTACTCGAGCATTTACTCAACATACCTTTACGATAGTAAAAGTAAAAAGTAGCCGTCCAAGAAATTACTCAAGTAAGAATAAAAAAGTATTTAGTATTCAGTCTACTGAAGAGATTAAATTATTATTAATCATTTAATCAGATGAACCAAAATATAAAGTTAAGTGTAATATTTTATGGACCAAAGTGAGAATAATACAATTAAATAGCATAGTACAAAATAGCAAAAATAGACAAAGAAAATCAATTTCCAAATCAATTTCTTTCAATATAAAGTTGATGAAACTTTTACAAAAACTGCAGGTGTGTCTGGTGAATTTTTGGTTAAAACATGTTTATTTTTCACTCAGTGGAGTTACTCACAGTGGGTAGAGAGTCAGTTTTAAATAAAAGTAAAAACATTTTTTTCTAAAAGTTACTCAAGTAAATGTAAATGAGTAAATGTTAGTTACTAACCACCTCTGCTTACAGGTTACTGTAAATATGTTTCAGATCTGGATTTTGCTGTTTAAGTGCATGATCATCTGTCAGGCTGCTGGTTGTTCTGAAATCGATTCGTTTGCACAGAAGGATGCCACACTTTCCAAATGTGCATGTAGAGACACTTGACAACTTTCTTCAATATAACTGTGTTTCCTGTAGAGCTGTCCAGATGGAAATCTAAGGCTTGAGATGAGATCTTGAGGATAAATCTCTGTCATTTGTAAAGGGTTTGTCACAGATTGTTCCATATCTGACTTATTGTGTGGGAGGGTGGGGCAACTCTTATAAAACATATATAGATTAATATTTTCTTTCATATAGAGATGAAAGTGGATACAGAGATCACACAAACCCAGTATTTAGACAGTCAGACTTTTTGGAACTTAATGAATTGGTGGAATACAGTATCTTAAAAATTTATCAATCGATCAATCAAGTTTATTTGTGTAAAACATTTCAGCGACCAGGTAGTTCAAAGTGCTTTACATCCCAAAAACATCATAAACAAATCGTACGGTCACCAATTGTGAAAACTAGTAACAAACATTACATCAATACACGTCAAATATATTGATCAATGTTTCATTGATTATGTTTCAAAAGCAACTCTAATCAGTTGGGTTTTTAGTCTGGATTTAAAGGAACTTAGTGTTTCGGCTGCTTTGCACTTTTCTGGAAGTTTCTTCCAGATTTGTGGTGCATAGAAGCTGAAAACTGCTTCTCCATGTTTGGTTCTGGGGATGCAGAGCAGAACCAGAACCAGAAGACCTGAGAGGTCTGGAAGGTTGCTATGACAACAGCAGATCTTTCATGTATTGTGGTGCTGATCTGTTCAGCGATTCACAAACTAGTATTTATAAACAGTATTTTAAGGTTTATTCTCTGAGCTACAGGGAGCCAGTATAGGGACCTTAGAACTGGGTGATGCTCTCTAACTTCCTGGTTTTAGTCAGAACACCAGCAGCAGCGTTCTGGATCAGCTGCAGCTGGAGGATTTTTTAGGCAGACCTGTGAGGAGACTGCTGCAGAAATCAATGCAACTGAATATAAATGCATGGATGAGTTTCTCTACATCTTGCTGGGACATTAGTCCTCTAATCCTGTGCATGTTTTCAGGTAATAGAAGGTTGACTTTGTAACTGTCTTTATGTGACTCTAAGTCCGTCACTAAAGTTATGTCACATCCAGGCATTGATTTGTGCTAAGCATCTTTTCAGTGCTTGGATCTCTTTAGACTCACCTCTAATGTAGAGATGTGAATCATCTTTGTAGCTATGGTAACTAATCTTATTTACATACAATTTACGTACAAATCGAATAAATTATTTTCCCAACAAATACTTAAAGCTGATTTGCAAAAAGATAAAGCAAACACAATTTAAAAGCTACTGAGATTTTTCTCTGTTTTTCGCAGTGATGATGGAAAGATGCATTTCAATTAAAAACATTTTTTTTTGGATCAATCCATGCACTTTGGGATCTGGTGAAGTTGTGCCAGAAACATCAGAACCAACAATGACATAAATGCCTGTACAAGGTCCTGCGAATCAACATCTTTGTGCTTGTCTATTTATATATATAAAAAATGCATGTACTCAAAGGTTAATTGCATTTTATTGTTTTAACACAAGTCATTTAAAAGGCAAAAAAATTTTTGCAAATGCCTTTAATTTTGAAGGAGTATTGCACAATTTATCAGAACATCCTGAAACCTAGCAGCGTGTAGTTTGGCAACACATAGTTTAGGATCTCATGCCTTGAACAATACAAGACAAAACCCACAAAATGTTTCTTCTGTTGTCTGAAATCAGCATGTTTCACTTCTGTGAAAAACCAGACAACGAACACACAGACGGGAACTTGGTGCCTCAGCTTTGAGTTTCTTTTTTCAATGTTTTTTTTTTTTTTCAAAATACTATGGGTCTATTACAATCTAAATACAGTAGATTGTAATAGTGCATCATGACAGATAATTTCATTTCATTCAAATATACATTTGAATGAAATGTATATTTCATTCATATACATTTGAATGAAATGTATATTTGAGTTTGAGTTCTTCCAAATTAAATATTCAGATTCACCATTTCTGGATTAAAACAGACAGGAAAACGTGTTTGGTTCTGGGGATGCAGAGCAGAACAACAAACAGGAAAACGTGGTAAAACGGACGGCGGAGTCTGGCGAAAACAGGCGCTTAAATTCCGTGACGTGACAGGGAAAGGGATAAGTAAAAATTAGCCACTAGACAGTCTAAAATCAAACGACTGGAAATGTCAAAGATCAGGATCTGCACCAAGTAAAACATTTAGATAAATGGATAACAAGTTATAAATTTGACAGCTGTCTAAATTAATGTTTTGATTGTTTATTCTATGTTACATGACTTTGTGTTTTTATGTTTGTTATGATGTAAAGCACTTTGAAATGCCTTGCTGCTGAAATGTGCTATACAAATAAAATTTGATTGATTGATTGATTGAAAAGAATTAGAAAGCACAATCTCATCTTTCTGGAAAACAACTCTTGCATCAAACAGGAAACACTTAGAAAGTTAAATTGGGAGTTGAAGGCCTGGAGGCTATACACGGCAAAACAACAAAAACCTTACAAGTATTTTTGTTTTAGTTTCTGGTGCAAATAACTTAGTAAACATGAAATGAGACAAAAACGAATTTAAAAGTAACTTTTCACTAAGGTAAAAGAGCTTGTTTTAAATCAATAATTCCTCAATATTGATTCCACTGGCAGATTATTTCTGGAGATTATATATATATTTCCGGACTATAAGTCACAGTTTCTTTCATAGTTTGGCCAGGGTTGCGATTTATACTCCGGAGTGATTTATGTATGAAAATATTAACACATTATTATATCATATCACATGTTATTTTCACACTAAACCACCAGAGGCGCTCTAGGCCTGTGTTGATACTGTGTGGTAGAAGCTACGTCCGGAGTTAGCCGAGTTGTTTACAAGCGACACCGAAGATAAAGATTTAGTGATTTGGAGTGACACGGATGATTTGGTAAACTTGTTAGCATGTTATTTATGCTATAGTTATCTGAATAACTCTTAATATGTTATGCTAACATACCAGGCACGTTCTCAGTTCGTTGTTTGTCATGTAACGTTAGCATACCGTACAATTATTCAGCCTTTTGTTGCCTCTATTATATTTTTATTGCCTTTCAAGATGACATGTCTGTTCTTGGTGTTGGATTTTATCAAATAAATTTCCCCAAAAAATGCGACTTATATATGTCTTTTACTTCATTGTTATGCATTTTATGGCTGGTGCGGCTTATACTCCGGAGCGACTTATAGTCCGGAAAATACGGTAATTTGCCAGAA
Organism: Poeciliopsis retropinna; assembly: GCA_010277075.1. Classification (NCBI taxonomy): domain Eukaryota; kingdom Metazoa; phylum Chordata; class Actinopteri; order Cyprinodontiformes; family Poeciliidae; genus Poeciliopsis; species Poeciliopsis retropinna. The sequence goes on along the minus strand of VMRM01000013.1, from coordinate 19,450,547 downwards.
GGACTAGTCCATTTTCATCAATATTAAGGAATTATTGATTTAAAACAAGCTCTTATGTATTGCTGAAAAGTTACTTTTAAGTCAGTTTTGTCTTATTTCTAATATATTGATATACTTTCACTAGAAACCAACGCAAAAATATTTGGTAATATTTTGTTTTTTTTCTTTTCAGTGCAGGACAATAGAAAAGTTGTTCTGCTTGTCGGCTGCTTTAGAACAAGATGTTCCCGGTTCATCCACCGGACCTTCTGAGATATTTCTGACATGAACTTTGTCAATACAGTTTCTCCGCCTTTCAAAGTCCCCAGCCTCCTACTAACCCCATCCACCACACCACACACACACACACTTCCCTTTGTCGTAACAACACATCTGCTTCTTACCCCACAGCATTCCTCTGTTCCCTTTGAGGATTGTGACATGTGTTTCTGATGAAATAACATGCTTAATAGACACTCTCAGTTCCTTTTTACTCTCTTTTCCGGTTCCAGACTCTTCTGGGTCCGAGCTAACGTCCTTAGAAAACAGAAGCATTAACGTTTGAACAGGCATCAACCTTTTATTAAAAATGCTCTGATATGAGTATTTTGTTTTGTAACTGAATGCATAAGTAATTGAAATAGTAAAGTGCAAAATTCTGATTATGCAGTTTGTGAAATCAATGGGATGGCAGATGAGAATTAGCTTATGCTGTAATTTGGTACAGCACATCAAATAGTGATATAAATAGTCCCTTTTAAAAAAAAGTTTATTATTATTTATTGGGGATATTATCTTCTTGTCATTTCCCCTTGTTACTCAGAATCTGATGTTTTCTTCTGTAATGTTGATTTTAACAGTGAGATTCTGGATTTAGCAACAAGCTGTCAGTGAGCTGACAAAAAATTTTACTTTGAAAATTATTTAATTCCCAAACAATCCGTAGAAAAGCCGTCATCGGGATCACATCAGTAATATTTGGTGTAGTATTTGTTATTTTATTGTTTTTTTCCCAATAAATTAAAAACATCCATGCCGTTATATGCAGTTTTAATGTTTTTAAGCAACATTTTTGTCTGTATTTAAGCATCTTTGTTTGCACAGTTTTATTTTTCACAAATTGTAACTAGTCTGTTGGTTTTAATGTACAAGTACACATACATAAACATGTATGTTTTCTACATTTTTAAAAATTATCCCACCATGATGCACATACGTTTGGTTTGGAGTGTGCTGTTTTTGATAGCTGCACAGTATTTTAGGTTGTAATTTTGCTGTTACTGTACACTATATTATTTTTAATTTTGTTTTTAAATATTCTTATACTTTTTTATCCTTGTGTGAATCTACAAGCCTGAAACTCTTTGTGGGACAATAACAGATATTTCTATCACATTTTTCTAATATTTCTGTATTATTTGAGTTCTTATCTTTGTACTTTAAGCACCAGTGTTTTATATATGTACATAGTGAAGTTACGTTCACTATTAATTCAGTTTTTTTATTCTGTTAACAGTAACATGGCTCATGAAAGGGAAGACTCAGCATTTGAATCCATGTGGCGTCATTTCTCCACCTGGTTTGACGTTGAGACTGCTGCAGTGAGACAAGGACACAATCAGTTCTGCTTTGCATAAATTTAAAAACAAACAACTCCCTGTTAAATGTCTCTTTATGATGTTAAAAAAAACCCCACCATATTAGCCATTTTGTGACCTTTTGTTACGCCTTTAATGTGACATATTCTGTACAATTATTATTGTAGTTAATTTACATAAAGTTAAGCTTGCTTGCTTAAAATTTGCTCATTTGCACACTGTAGCTTCAGCCATGTTTTGTAGGGAGGTCATAAAGTGACCTCTCTGTACAAAGGCATCAGTCAGGAAAAGAATACAAAAGTGTTTTTGCATTAAAATGACAGTAAAAGCAATCTTGGATAATTAGAAAATATATGAGAGAACACTGACATTACTAAACAAAATGTTTTTGTATAAATCAGAAAAAGAACAAAAACTGTTTAAGGAAACTCCTCACAGTTAGACAGTAACACTGTAGGGGCTTGAAGAGTTTCTAATAAATACTAGCTGAGTTTTAAATGTGAAGAATAAGGTAGTTATCACACCTGACAGTAGACTCGGTTTGATTGATAACTAAGATTGCGATATTTGTTCTCTTTTACGCTCCAAATCAACCTAACCATTTGAAAAACCTGTTCCCCTCCTCGCCTGAAGGGGCGCTGCTCCTAGAACTATGGAAGGAAACAAACAACTCAGTAACTTCTTAAGTATCTTCTGAAGAATATACTTAAGTTGTACAATTGTATAATTAATTTTTTGTTTCTGGTAAAAGACTACGAGAAAATTCTTTCTCTACCATCAAACTCAAACGTTTGTTTTTGGTTGTATTTACCCAGAATGCCCTGTGCTTTAGCCCACTTCCTGCTTTTGGAGTGGTCCATGATCCGTTATGCATTCGAATTGCACCAGAGTTCATGTTCACACTTCTACAAACGAATTGGACTTTCCAGACAAACGAACTGGACAATCAAGAACTACTTCAGCTCGGTATTAGTTTAAGGATATGCACACTTGTTCAATAAGGAAGTTTCACATTTTGTTTTCCCACCAAAAACAGATTTTTGTTGAATTGTGCAAGATACAGGTCACGTTAAAAGCTTTTCTTACCTCAGATACCTGGCAGTTTAGTTTTTATTTCCACTGAAAGTGTTATAAAATGAGTTTGTCAGTGAGTTGTGTATGTCTACAGGTGGTGACCATCCTACTTGGGGCTTTCCAGCTGATGCTATGTGTCTCACTCATCCAGAGTGATCAAATGTTGCCTAAGTGCTTCTTCATAGTGCCTTTGGTGTTGGGAGTAGTTGTAAGTACATCAATGGGGAAATTCTTGGCCTGCCTTGTATCAAGGTTTAGCAAACTCATTTTAAATCCTGGAGGCCATTTAATGTTGCTTTAAATCATTAGCAATTACTAATTGCTGACTTTATAAAATATTACCACACATAATATTAATTTATCAATTTAACAATTTTGATTTCTTTAAAAGTAAGCATTGTGTTTTTGTTTGAATTACAGATTATAACCGGGGGATCCCTTGCAATGGCCAGCCAGAGGAACCCAAACAAACTACTGGTGATTAGAAAAATGTTATTTTGAAACAAAGTTATTATATGTATGTACTTTTTCACAGAAAAACTCTAAATGTCATGCATGTATAAAAACAATTAACTAAACCACATCATAAAATCAAATTTTAGAATTTTAGAATATTATCTGTACCAGAGTAACCATACATTTTACTTACGTAGGAGTACCTTAACTTTATCATATTTTACTCAAGTAAAAATAAAGAGTAGCCATCCAAGAATTTATATAAGTAAGAGTAAAAAAGTTTTTGGGAAAAAGTCCACTCAAACACTGAATAACAAATTATCAGTCATTTAATATTTAGAAATTACATCATTAGATGCACCAAAGTACAAAGTTAAGTAGAACTTTTGCTATTTTAAGGACAAAAATCAAAAGTTTATATAGGCAACAAATAAAATAACAAAGTCAGACAAAAGGATAATTTTCCAAATCATTTTTTCAAATAAAAACTTTTTGGTTAAAACATGTTTGTTTTCATTCACAGGGTGAAGAATTCAGAAATTTCACTCAAGTAAGAGTAGAAATATTTAAACAGATTTTTATTCAAGTAAAATTAAAAAGTAGCCACCTAGGAGTAGCAGTGCTCCATAATAAAATTACTCAAGTAACAGTGTAGAGTAGCAAAAATACTCCTAAAAGGGTTTTTTTTTTTTTCAAAAAAAGTTACTCAAGTAAATGTAATTGAATAAATGCACCTAGTTGCCCAACTCATTCTGTTTTGTTTTCTCCTCAGCTCCGTGGCTGTGCTTGCAGTAATTTACTTGGTCTGCTGGGGTCGCTGTTGGGCTTCGGCATTTATATCTACGTCGTCAGCACGGAAAAAGACAGGGAGCCATGTTCCTCAATGCACTTCAGATGTTATCAGGAGGAACTAGAGGTCAGTTTCTCCTGATCATTTCCCCCCTTTTCCTTTTACTATTTTCTTTTTGTTTTATCTTTTGCCATTCATAAACCACGTCTGAATTCATATAAAATGCTACTCCTGTACAGTTTATTATTGCTCTGTTGCAGAATTGGATTGTACCTAGTTACATTTACTCAATTACATTTACCTGAGTAAATTAAAAAAAAACTTTTTTTAGAAGTATTCTTCACTATGCTATACTTTTCACTTTTACTTGAGTAATTTTATTATGAAGTATTTCTACTCTTACTAGAAGTCAAATTTCTACCCACTGAATGAAAAACAAACATGTTTTAACCAAAATTTCCAGACATGGATGCACACCTTCAGTTTTTGTTAAAGTTCCACATGTTTTTTTTCATTGAAAGAAACTGATTTGGAAAAAAAAATATTTTGCATAATTTGGTATTTTTTGTTACTTCTATAAATTATTGTTATTTTGGTCCTAAAATTTAAAAAAATTCCACTTAACTTTATATTTTGTTTGTCTAATTATTTAATTTTTAAATATTAAATGATTGATAATTTGATCAGTTATGCAGTACTTGATACTTTTTTTTAACCAAATACTTTTTACTCTTACTTGAGTTATTTTTGGGCAGCTACTTTTTACTTTTAGTTGAATAAAAATATGTTGAAATAGTTCTATTTTTATGTGAGTACAATTTTTGGATACTCTGCCCTCCTCTGTTATCAGTGCAGTGTTTATTTTACATATAATGTTTTCAATTTTTGTTTTGCAGGGCTACACCTCGAGCCTAACTATTCAACTGCTGATCTATGACACTGTGACTGTAGTTTTGCACTTCCTCTTGTCTATCCGTGCCTTCAAAAGTCTCAAAAATGACTAACTCACATGCCTAACATACTATGTTATCAATGTAATGGAACTGAGAATTAATTCTGGAGGGTATTGGTTTGGCAGGTATTATTTCTGCAGTTTGCCTTGCTTTTATGCAAAATGTGTCCTGATTTTACATACAACAAATAAAGATTTTTTTTTTTACATGCTTTGTATCTTTGAATAAAAAGCATAAAAGAAGTATTATTTTGTCTAACTTTGTGTAAATATGATTGTGTATACACCAATAAAACTGTTAGTGTGAGCTCTCTGTAAGTTTAGTTTGTCTCTTTGTTCTTTTTCTATGTTTTGTCATTTAGCTCTGTTTATCTTTCTGTTTTGGTCAGCTTTTTTCTAATTTTACCCTAATTCTTGCGCCCTTACGACATAATTACAATCAGATATTGTGCCAGTAATCACCCTCTTTTATTTATACTAGTTTGTTCTCAGTCATTGTCAGATCCACCCCTTTCTGTTCTCATTTATTACTTGTTTGCTCCTAGGTAGGTTCCTTCAAGGATCCAATTTTGTGTGTATATATTTTTTTCTTTTTCTGTTCTTTTTTTATTATTATTTTTGCTTATTCCTTTGATATTGAAAATTTTCTATTTCTTATATGTTAAAACAATTTATTGTTGCTTTTATATACAGCTGTGATTTTCCTAAAACAAAGATCAATGACTTACAAACATTGATGGAAGTTGCTTTGCCATTGTTTTGAATTTACATTGAGAAGCAGTTGCGCATGCGCGAGTCGCCTTGGCCAGCGACCGTTTCCGCTTGTCTCTCGGCGCGTACCATCTCCAGAAACAGCTTTTTGTTTTCGGGTTCTCCAGAGGTCAGTGATCTGCTTAAAACATTACACTCAAATTAAAAGGCAAAAAAGAGTTATTTAGAACTTGAGCAAACATAAAACCATTGTCAGTTCAGCCATACACGACTGAATAAAAATAGTTTCTCCTGAACTACACCCCCGCCAGCTGTGGAGGATTCCAAAAATGGCAGCAGTTCCTGTCCGAGCAGAGTGGAACTTTCCTATTTTTCTTCCAATTTTGTCAACTCTCGGATACATTTTCCCCACTACGTTGACATTTTGATTCAACTAAACATTAGGAGGACTAAAGAGTTTGGCCAGCCATCAGTTGCTGGGTGACTTGGTCCCGGGGCTTCGTGTTTGGTCGGCAGATCACCGGGTTTCCCTCGAAGTTGACGCCGCTCTTCTTTTCACAGGCTCCCCCTGACAACAGCTCACTGAACGCGGAACTTTTAGCTGAGCCTGGACATCGGCGGTAGCTAGCTAGTTATCTTGCCGGCCGAAGGGCGCCGAAAACAAACCAGCGTCGTCTCGGTTTTTTTCCTCTTCGTTCAGCTGATACCCGCTCGGAGATCCAGGAGACGTGTCGCGTCACTTGTCAGTGGAAATAAATATCTGGTGTTAGATGTCAGCACCAGTCAGAGACGCACTGACTTTCTTCTGCTGTTATCATGTAAGTGTCTGTTTATTTACACCCTTTCCTTTATTGACTGTTCTTCTGAAAATCTATTTTTATTTACTGTGGCCTTCGACCACTTGTGTACTGTACATACTGTTCTAAGTTATATTTTTCAGCCGCCAGTTGGCCAGCTATTTATAGAACATCGCTATTTAGGTGTTCCCCGTTTACTCTTATTTACTAAATAAGTGCCCTTATCATTTTAAAATGCGTGTTTATTACTAAATAGCTAGTGTGTTTTATTTTTGTCAATATAACCGTAAAAAAATTCGCAGTTATAATTGATTATATTAATTGACATTAATTTCAGATGGGAGGCCTCAAAGTGTTCACTTTCTGTTTCCAAGCACTGGTTTAACCTCGTTTTACTTCCTGTATGCTCTCTGACGGACAGCTATCCTAGCCAATCACATGGAGAAGCTCCAGGATTTGGGCCAATCAGAGCTGCAGGAGCTCCTGGACAATCCAGAGAGGGTGGAGTCGATGGCTCAGGAGTCTGACGAGGTAAGAAAAAAAGGAGCGGTACTTTATCTTTAGCTCATGTTTTGAAATAGCTCAGGGGCGAGTTACAGGTTTATTATAATTCAGGAACATTAAACTGAGTTGTGTTGATTTGTTGACTTTTATGGATAAATATAATCAGAGGTGGGTAGAGAATCCAAAATTGTATTCTAATAAAAGAAGCACTACCTCAGCATATTTTTACCCAAATAAAATATTTTTACCATTCCATCCAAGGAATTACTCAAGGAAGAGTAAAAAAGTATTTGGTAAAAGGTCTACTCAAGACCTGAGTAGTTGATGAAATTATCAATCAGTTAATATTTAAAAATTACATCATCAGATGGACTGAAATATAAAATTAAGTGGACATTTTAGTATTTCAAGGACTAATATAACAAAAATCAATATAAGTATCAAAAAAATTACAAAATGAGACTAAATGGTTTTTTTCCAAATCAGTTTCTTTCAATATGAAACTTAAACAAAACTCTGTGTGTGGTGAACCTTTGGTTAAAACATTTGTTTTTTGTTTTTCACTCAGTCGGTAGAGAATCCAGAAATTTTACTCAAGTACAAGTAGAGATACTTGTGGGTGCTGTGGTGGCGCAGGGGCAAAGCACAACCCACATATGGCGGTCTTAGTCCTGGACACAGCTGTCCCAGGTTCGATTCCCGACCTTTGCTCCCTGTCTCTTATTACCCTCTTTTTTTTCAATTCACTATCAAATAAAGCCAAATAAACTAGAGCCAATAAAACCTTTTTTAAAAAAGTAGAGATACTTCATAATAAAATTACTCTGGTAAATTTATTATTTAGAATAAATTACAGTGTAAAAAAAATCCTAAAAGTGCATTCTTCAAAAAAGTTACTGAAGTTAAATGTAATTGAGTGAATGTAAATAGATATTACCCACCTCTGTATATAATAGAAGAATAGGGGAAATTCACATGTAAGTGACAGGCATGTAAATTCACACAATGACAAACTTCTACCTCCTAAGCTACTGCCAACCTGCAAAATGTTATCATTTATGACTAAAAAGACACAAAATGTCTAGAAAACCAGATTGGCTTCATCATATCATAGCCATAGGGTTTTCTTTGTCTCCAATGATCATCACAGTTATTGGTTTAGCTGTGATGTTGAATCAAAGTACACTGCCTCTTACTAATGTAAGAGTTTTAGTTATTGCATTTGCCAAAGAAAACTGTATACACACATTCTACACTCAGACAAGCTGACCAAACGGTTTTGAGTTGTCGTTTGTTTTATTTTTCCTCATCTACACAAGATTTTACTGTCATTAACCACTAATGTCATAATATGCATGCTTTGTGAGTTTGTATTCAAATTGTTGGTATCTTAGGGAGGAATTGAAAACGTCAATCACAAAATTAATCTAACTGCACTCTGATTCTGAACCCAAATAAAGTTTCATCAAATGTAATATTCTTGTAGATTTTCATAGAAAGCTTTCTTGGACATTTTAACATTTTAGGTTTACAGAACTCACTGTGTGTCAGACATGCAAACATTTATTTTTGTTGAATGTTTAAAAATCTTCAGTCACACAGAAATGTGCCAGAAAAAAATCAGTCAACATACTGTTTCTTATTTCTTTGCATTTTTGAGAGTTTGATTTTAGCTTTAAGTCCCATTTTTAATCTAAATTTCCTAGATTGTTCTGGAGAGGGTGTTTTATTATTATTACTTTTCCAGCCACTTACCGTTCAGTAAATTTTCCTAAAGACAGGCAGCAGCTCAGTTGGCTAAGAGAGGAAAAAAACATCTCATGTTTTTTTTTATGACGTTGGAATAACAACGCCCCTATTTTCTGTGACCGGGTGGAAATATTGACAGTGGCTGGTCTTTTAGACTTTAGCAAATCATTGGCAACTTTTATGTTTGAGTCATAAACCGGCCATGTGTATGGAAACACTGTTAGGGAGACTTGTAGTGCTTTACATAACATTTAGTCACATTGCAGTAACAAACATTAGTATATTTTATTAGAATTTTATGTGATAGACCACTGCGAAGTATTACATAATGTAAAGTTTAAGGACGATTTTGTTTTGGAGAATTCTACACAAAAAATGAACAGATCTGCAGAATATGAAGCAAATTTGTTATCATCACAATACACATTAATAACTGTAATAATTGTTAGCTAATTAGTTAAGTACCATGGATACCATAAAATAAATTTGGTGGTTGATGCAGCATAAACAAGTTTTAGAAGGTAAGGATGAGGTTCCTTAATCCTTTTTCCAAAACAATTAAGTCAAGTTTTCAAAAACTAAATGCATTTTGCCTTTAAGATTAAAAAAAAGCTTTTATATGTAAATATGTTCTACTGAATGCTCAACAAGCGGCATAGTTTTTTTTTTTTAATGTCATATTAAGCACATTTTGCTATCCAATTATTGGTTGGTTAATCCAACAGATTAGCCCTCCACTGTCTTATTAAATTGAGCAGAAAGAGCTGAACTTGTCACATGCTGATGTTAAAAGTATTTGTATTTTAGCTACAAATGATCAAACATTCGCTAAAGGAATTCTGTTATGGCATTCTAGGCAATAAAATGTATATATTCTTATTTTAATTAGGAATTGATTTATTTGCATTTTTAATATATTTCTAATATTGTGCAAGAAAAACTTAAGTGGTTAAATGAAAAAGGCGCAAAATGTGGCAACTTCTTCATCCGATTAATCGTCAAAGTAATTGTTTCAGACCTGTCTGTATTTAGCGATTTTTTTCCTTCTCCAGATTCAGAATATCCAGCTGGAGAGAGAGATGGCGCTGGCGGCCAATCGCAGCCTGGCAGAGCAAAACCTGGACATGAAACCTCGTTTGGAGTCCCTGAAGGAGGCGCTGGTGGCGAGATACTCTCAGCTGGAGGCTGTCAGAGAAACCTACAGGCAGCACTGCTCCCAGAGAGGTAGGGCGGCAGAAAACACTGACGTGGAAAATTAGAGTTGAGCCACAATGACACTTTAAATAAATGCTGTCAGGAAGTGCGTCTGTTCACCATTGTCTTCTAATTCTTTGTATTGTGCTATTTTTAGACATGTGGATGAACTATTTTTAGGTTTTATAGTCAAAGTCTGTATTGCCTCAGGTAAAGGTGCCTTATGTAACTTTTATAAAAAAATGTTCTTACATATTTGTTAAAAGTGTTACCATCTCATGACAGTATAATATCAGACAGATAATCTGTAAAGATCAATTGATTTAATTTCCTCCTTTGCCGATTGTTATCCAGATGGACACAACCAGTTTTTCACGTTCTCTGCTGTTCTGTAAACGCCCTTGGTACATTTTTTTTTGTCTTAAGGTATTTTTTTCTTATCTGTCCACACAGATGGGATGGTGGGTCAGGTCTCTCCAGAGGCCTTCTTCTCAAGACTACAAACAGAAAGTGAAAAAACAGAGTCTGAGTCAGAGGTCAGTGTTCAGCTGCCCAAAACACCAATCAATCAACCAATTAATCAAGTTTATCTGTATAGAACGTTCAGTAACAAGGCAGTTCAAAGTGCTTTACATTGTAAAAACACAAAAAATACAAAGTTGTTGATTAATGTTTCATTTGTAATGTTTCAAAAGCTACTCTAAATAGGTGAGTTTTTACTCACATGTCAAATTAAAATGTAAAATAGATTGTAGATGTATTTATACAATATTTTTCCCATTTAGCTACAAATAGAAATCTAATTTTATGGAGTAGACTATAATCTGGTCAATATGACTTAAAATATAAACAGATTTTTTTCATGCCAGATCCATCTTTATTCAAACTGTTTTCAAATTTTATTCCGCTAATACTATGATTACATTCTTGTAATTAAAACAAAAGTTGGTGGCTTCAGCTAACTAACTCACTCGCTCACTCACTCTCCGGTTACCTAGCAACTCACTCATTCTTTGGTTACCTAGCAACAACCTGTGGAGTAACTGACACAGCAGCAGTTTTAAGGTTTTCTCACAGAGCCGCTGAACTGCTTAAAAAGAGAAAAACAAAGTTGTGGAGTGAGGGTTGAAAATGATAACAAAAGCTCAAAGTTCACATCACCAGTTTGGTTAAATATCTGAAATAGTTATATAATAAATAATAATAAATAATTATCAATATTAACAGATGTAAAATGCTTATTTGCATTTTACAGGTCCTATTTGGCCCAGATGCTGCGTCTTACAACTCATAGAAATTGAATTAATTAGAACAACAGATTGAATTAAAAGCCTCTTTTTGAAAACATTTCCTGTCATTTATAATGTATTTTTTTAGACATAAAAGCAAGGGAGCTGGCGGGAGGAATTTAAAGACTGGAATTTTTCTTTTTTTTTTTTATTGACTTTGGGATTTTTAGAGCTGATTTGCTATTGTAATGTGGTTTTGGAAAAGAAAAATACACAATTCAGAGCAAACTGAAATCTGGTATGAAAATAATTTTAGATTTTATTTGTAAGCCACGCCGCCCAGCCCTGTGTGATTGTCCCGTTGGCAGTAGATGATGCGTGTTTCACTGTGTGTGTCCAGGCTCTGGCCGATGACTTCCTGGAAGGCTCTCTGTCCTTGGACTCCTTTTTCGAGCGTTTCCTCCTCCTGCGCTCGCTTGCTCACAAAAGACGCGTGCAGATGGAGAAACTCCAAGAAATCCTGCGACAGAGGGACAAGAGCAACCCGACCGCCATGACATCATCAGCTGGAGTTGCCCCGAACCCCGTCGCCACGGCAGCCTCATGGAACCTACCAACGACAACCGTGACGACGACAAATCTGCCGCAGCCGAACTCCAACCCGCCGTCCTCCAGCTACCAAAACTCCTCTCAGTCGGCCGCGTCTTCTGCAGTTGGAGCCTCTGGGCTTCCGTACAGCCCATACCCCGCTTCCCCTCCCAACCCGCCCGCTGTCGTGGCAGCAGCGGGGCCGATCCCAAACAATCCGCCGCCACAGTTCACTCCGTACCCGAGCTCTGGCTCGTCTTTCACCCCGGCCGCTGGCTACTCCGGGCCCAGACCGGCATTCGGGCCGCCTTCCTCCGTCACCTGCCCGTACCCAACCCAACACCCGTTTCCTGTTCCGCACCCCGGCTCTGCGTTCGGTCAGTACACCCCCAGCCACCCCCCCGCCGGCGGCCCGGCGCCGTACCCGGCCTCCTACAGCTACGGCGGCTACAGCTACCCGGCCGCGCCGGCGTATTCCAGTTCTCAGTCTCCAACAGGGAAGCCCATGTACAGAACCGGGTACGGCGTTCCCCAGCCGTACTCCTGAAAGTGCTGCTGCTGATCGGCCTCGCGCCGCAGAAACACTGAACCTCTCCAAGTATTTCTGATGTAGTTTCTTCTGCAAATATCTTAGTATGCTTAAAATATGACAAAACTAACTTACAAATAACTTCCCAGTGAAATATAGCATGTGGCTTTAAGTATCCTTTATTGATGCAAAAAGTCCTCGTTCAACTGGCAGATTATTTCACTTATAAGTAGAGGTGCACTGACTGCAGTTTTCTGGCTGATCATCAGTCTTTAAAAAGCCTGACCTGCCAACTCAGAATTTGGCTAATGCCAATAATTTTTTTGTCTGAAATGTTGCTAAATGTAGCAAGAAAGTCGCTGAGTTTTCAACAGTATGGTGATTATTGTTAGCTGCAAATGTGCAAACCCCACCTGGTGGGTCAATCAGTCAAACCTCTCCAAAGGCAGCACAGCAGAGCAGAGGATGGAGGCTGATTTTTAGACCTTTACTGAGGTAGATAAGATCGACTTCACATGTATGGATCAACTGATCACTGATATCCCAGAATTAAGGAAATCTGGGTCAATTTACTGCACCTTTACTTGTTTTAAGTGAATAATTTCTGAATAAGACTGTTCCACTTATAACAACACTGCAAAAACACAAAATCTTACCAAATATTTTTGGTATATTAGTGCAAATATCTTATTACACTTGAAATAGGACAGAACTAACTTACAAGTAACGTTTCAGCAACATATAGAAGCTTGGTTTAAGATAATTCTTTAATATTGACGAAAATGCTCTTAATTCCATCAGCAGATTATTTTACTGATAAAACGTTTCCCCCATGTTATATGTGAAATAATCTGCCGGTGAAACTAGTAGGTTTTTTTTATGGATATTAAGGAATTTTGCTGAAAAGTTACTGTAAGTTAATTTTGTCTATTTTTTTGTTCAAATGAACTAAGACATTTGAACTAGATTAAAAATACTTGGTAAGATTTTGTTTTTGCAGTGAAGACATTTTTCTCCTAAGTGAAATAATCAGCCAGTTCAACTAATACTTACTAATCAAGATAAAGGGATGATTGACATATAGCTACAGTATGCAACTTTCATAAAAAAAAATGTTTTTCACATATTTGTTGAAGTTGTCACCATGTTGTGACAGTTTATCTGTGAAAAGATCAATCTCCTCCATCTTCTACCTGAGCTGCTGTTGCAGAAATGCAGCACTCCTTATCAAAAACAACCAATCAGAGCCAGGAGCCGGGTCTTAGCGTTGTCAATCTTGCTTGCTGTTACAGGGAAACCATTTATCCTCTGTTTTCAGTGGCTACGCTAATTAGTCTTAGCATTCACAACAGGCTATGCTAGCTGCAGCATAGCAGAGAGAAGAGGAGAGTGATTGACAGCACTAAAACCCTCCTTCTCATTCTGATTGGTTGTTTCTAGATATCATTTTTTTTGCAGTTTATCTCTTCTATACTGTCACTATATACTGACAGTTTCAACAAATACACAAAATAGTTTTTATAAGAGTCGCATACCGCAGCTTTAAAACAAGCTGCCATATCTTGATAAAAAAAAAAGTTACTTGTAAGTTAGTCTTGTCTTTTTTTCTCAATATACTTGCACTAGACACTAAACCAAAAACACTTGGTTAGATTTTTTCTGTGTGTTTTTGCAGTGCAATTCCCAACACTTTCTTCCTTTCTCTCCCTCTTCTCTCTTGCTTTTTTCCCTGCTTCTTCCTCCTTTCACACACAGTCTCACCCTCCAGAGGTCTCTTGCTTTACTTAACTTTGTTGCACTATTTCATTAAACCAGTCTGAAGTATCTTCCCCTCCGCCTCCCCCTTCCTCCCTCCGCCACACTAGTCTCAGGTTGTTGCATTGCTTTGAGGTGTTCAAGCACTCGTTTGTGTCGTCTCTCTCCCTGTTGAAGTGATGTTCTGTCCCCCCCGCCTCTCCGTCACGTTCACAATATGTCGTCGTAACACTACAAACAATGTAAACCAGCTGTCTGTCTGCTTCACATCCATATTTATTAGTAAATTGCTTGTGATCAGAGCATCTTAGGAGGCTGGATACGGACAGAGTTGTGGCTAAAGCGAAGCATGGTTTCTTTATTAAGTCGTTTGGGTTTTGATGCAGCTTCGGCTCATTCTGACGTTTGATTGGCTCTCCCGGTGGCGATGAACGCCTTCATGCAAATGGCTTTTGTTCTGAGGAGCTTTCAGGAATCAGTCCCACTTTCTGTTCTTAGAAACCAAAGAAGCTTCATTTTGTTTGACCTGCAGGTTGACGATGTTCTTCATCTGCGTGTTTAAAACTCCCCACGCCATTAATTTTGAGTTTTCAGCTGTTACTGTTTTTATGGGGGGAAAAGTCTAAATATATTCATGAAGGATGATGACAGTAAAATTTCCTGAACAACTCTTTTCTTGTTTAGCTAGATGAGCACCGATTTTAGCTTTCTAGCCGATCACGGATCTTTAAGGGTATTAGCCTGATAGTCTCGGCTCGATTGGGGATAAAATCAGTTTCACATGTAAGTATCGACTGATTCCCGATTTCCAAAATCACGGAAATTTGCGTCGATTTAACCTCTTTGAAAGAAAGGATTATTTTGTTTATGTCCCACCAAGATTTGTCAACAGTTGGCAGACAATTGCTGTGTTTATTGCAGTGTACTTTGGCCTATAGCGCCCCCTACTGGCCACACAATTCAGATTGTGAGGACTCTTAGATAAACTTGAAAGAGTAATTTTCTCAATTGGGAAAATTTTCACAGGTGAGTTAATTGGTTTGTTACTGGATTTAAAATAAGCCAAGGTTTTAAAAAATACCTCATAAGTATAATCTGTATTTTTGCTTAAATCAAATATTGTTTTCAGTAATTGCAGCTCTGTCATACTGGACATTTTTAGATGTAATTCTTGTACAAATTCAATGATAGCGAGCCTTGGAAATCTTCTACCAGCTCATGACAATTAGACTGAATAAAATTTAGAAGGAATATTTTTATAAAACCCGCCAACACAAGACGCGAAATCCAACCACAGGGCAGAGTTTCGTGAAGCCTGGTCGTGCATCGATTGCAAATTTTTACATCAATAAGTCTCTCTGGCTTTTCATGAAAATTCACGTAAACATAACAGATCCCCGCATTTTGAGTCATCAAAAAATGGTCTGAATCATTTGGGTTTAAGTGACCAACTCCCACCTGCAGGTGGCAGCATTTCTTTTATGACACTGCCGCCTCAGACTCACTTGACGTCAAGTTATAGTCTGTGATCAATAAGGCGAGAAACAAAAGTCGCATGTGTAAATGCAAACACTGTAAAGATCTTTTTCAGATATTTCTGAATTAGCAAGACACAATCAGAAATTTTGATTGTAAAATAATCAAAAATCAATCATAAAATACTGGAGGGACTGATCAGTAGCTGCGTTTCCGCTGACCATTTAATTCAGCAATTTGACATTTCAAAAATAAATGTGCTTAATGGAAGCACAATTTTGAAAAAACTCCAAGGAGAGTTTTGCGCGGGGATGACGTGGTTTTCGTCCATTTTGAAATTGGTTTATCAAAACTTCAATGGAAAACATTTTTTGCATCACACAAGTCACATGATCAGCAACACCAGGTGCAAGCCACGAAGAAGAAAACAATAGCAAACAGTTGGAGGATATTAGCATGGCATTTTTTTTATTATTATTATTGACTTATTGTGTCAACAAACATATTCACGTGATTTTAATTGAGTTTTTTATTTAATGGAAACACTGCAATTGCAAAATTATGTTTCTTCAACATTAGTGGGAAATGGAAAAATCTTTGCAGACATTTGTAATGGAAACGCAGCTAATGTGAAAAGACGATAAATATTTAATTTTAAGAGGAACATTCATGATCTTGACATTGCCGAAAATGAGTTTGACACTCCGGCCTTAGACCATCAAAAGCACAAAATGGCAGTGCTGAGAAATTCCAAGTTATTGATGAGTAATTTTATAAGGTAGTCTTTGTAACGCTTCATTAAATGCAAAATGGAAGCACTGTGCATCAAAGAGTGATCTGTTATACACAATGGCATACTTGAGCTGCTACAGATGGGTGGGAGAGTAAAATTTCACCAAAAAACTCTGAAATTTTCAGATTAATCTAAAATAATTTATGGAACAAAAAAGTGAAAATTTGAGTTTGAAAAATTTGAAAATTTCCTAATATAAAAAAGCTCCTGGGATTAATCAGATAAATTTCAAAAAAGAAAAAAAAAATCTGAGATTAATCTGAGAATTTCAGAATTTTTTTTCTGGAAAACATTTCAGTGTTTTTTCTCAAAATGTGCTTTTTTTCTAGAAAAGTTTGGACTTTTCAAACTTAATGTTTCAGAAAACCATTTAAATTTTGCAATTAATCTAAAAATGTTACGACTTTTCAAAGTCAGAAATTTTCATGTTTTTTTTATTTTTTTTTTTATAGAAAATTTGTTAGATTAATCTCAAAATTTCAGGGATCTTTCTTTCTAGAAAACATTTGACGTTTCAAGTTCAGAAATATTCTTGTTTTTTCTGGAAATGTTCTGATATTTTCCTCCTTGGTATTTTCCCATCCGCAGTGGCCCTCAGAAACCGTGGTAATGATGTGACCAGAGTTAATTTTCCAGTCATAATATTTCACGGAAATGGGGACGTCTCCAACGTCAACATACGGTCGTCCACTGATGTGACGCAAGCAGGAAAAATCTCACGTCTTAAAACGCGTCTTATCTGGCAACCATGAGGTGGTGAACGCGCCCACCGCACGGTGGCGCCACTGCGCCGGCGCCGCAGTGTTTCCATTTGGATCACGTGCTTTGAGTCTTTCTTGATGAGTGAACTCATCAATGTTTCTTCTTAGCCTGAAGGGTGAAAAACCCCAGAATGGTTTCGTATCCTCCTGATGATGAAGAGCGATCATAGTGAGGACTTACCGGCCCGCGGGCTCTGATGGTAAAAGTGATTACAGTGTTTTAGAAGAAGCACAAGAAAAAAATACTAGCTTGGTTGAGGATTTATATTATTCTGAGGATAATGACATTGAGATGGACTGAAATCATCTTCTGATAATAATAAAAAAATATGTAGATTGTTTAAAATCTTATCTCTTTTTGTTGTGAACAATTAAACATTCATTTGAACTAATCTAAGCGTGTTGTCTTTTTATTCCGCATTTATTTCATTAAAGTTAAAAAAAAGAAGAAGCGAAACATGTTTTATGGCTTCAGCTGGGGATTATTCTAGTAATTGATTATGTTGATGATAATTACCAATTACGTTGATAATTACTCAAGTAATTGGATATCGGTAATCAAACATTCTGCCCATTTACTTTTTTCAGTTTCGGCATTTCAAATTCAAAAATGTAATTTTTTTTCTGAAAAGTTTCTGTGATTTGAACATTTCTGATTTTATTTTTTCTAGAAAATATTTTATGTTTTCTTTTGTTTTTCTGTGAAATTTTTCAGAATAATTTCTTAAAATTTTATTCAACTTTTCAAAACCAAAAATAAATAAAAAATTTCCCAGAAAATGTCTGAGATCAATCCAAAAAAATTCAGTTTTTTTCAATCAATTTTTTTACTTTTTAATCTCAGAAATTTTCTTGTTTTTTCTAGAAAATTTCTGAGATCAATCTTAACCTTGCTTTATACAATAGTAGAGTTTTTATTGCAGACTCGAATACCAAATCACATAAAATAACCAATAAGAATAACAAAAATAAAAATACATGAAAAAAGAACCATTAAAAAACATTTCAATGTTTTTAAAAATGCTTCAAATCCTTTTTCTAAATAAGAAAATTAGCATTTTAGTGCATAAAATACAACATAAAGCATTAATTTAGTGTATGCAGAGGACGGATTTACAGCTGAATTAATACTTTCTGCTCCACGTAACATCAATACAGCACAGGGCTGATGGCAAAAGGGGAAATTTTACACAATTTGAAGCAGATGAAGCTGAAACTACGACACCTGAGGAGTTCTGCATAAAACATATTCACAGGTTTTGTACGAACAAGAAGCCTCTGTTTGAAATAAACTAGGGATTTTTTGTTTAAAACATGTTTGTCTTTCATTCAGAGTAACTAGTTTTACTCAAGTCACAATAGCGATACTTCACAACAATGTTCACCAAGTAAAAAGTACTCCTAAAAGTACTTCTTTTTCCCCTAAAAGTTTCTTTAGTAAATGTAACTTAGTACATGTAGCACTTATCCTGGACAAAACCAAAGTTCTTCACATTCGCGTTAATGCACACAACAGATTTAGGATTGTATTTAGGCTTTAGGATATTGATTGATTATCAGACGGACGAATGGACGGATGGATTGGTTTCTTAAATAACCAGTCAATCAATCAATCAATCAAGTTTATTACATTTTGTACCCTGCCATTGTTAAAAACATCAATGCAAGTCAAATATATTGATCAATGTTTCATTGATTATGGTTCAGAAGCAACTCCAAACAGGTGAGTTTTTAGTCTAGATCTAAAGGCAGTCAGTATTACGGCTGTTTTGCAGTTTTCTGGAAGTTTGTTTCAGATTTGTGGTGCATAGAAGCTGAATGCTGCTTCTCCATCTTTGGTTCTGGCTCTGGATGCAGAACCAGGAGATCTGAAAGGTCTGGAAGGTTGCTATGACAACAGCAGATCTTTAATGTAATGTGTATTTTGGTGCTAAGCTGTTCAGTGATTTATAAACTAACAGCAGTGTTTTAAAGTCTACAAATACTCCTGAAAGTAATTTTTTTCTAAAATGTTACTCCAGTAACTAACACAGTACATGTAACTAGTTACTATCATTCTCTGTGTTTGACACAATGTATGATACATTAGTCCTTTAATCCTGGAAACGTCCGTCTGGTGGTAGGAGGCCGACTTTGTAACCGTGTTTATGTGGCTCTGAAGGTTCGGGTCCATCACTGCATCCAGATTTCAGGCCTGATCACGAGTTTCTACTCTGCAAAAAAGGATAATGAAACCTCAACTTTTAAAAAATTAGTAAATGTGCTACATGTAACCAAATTAAGTTTGTCAAACTTACTTTATTACAGCTAAAACATGTGCATGTGGGTGTGTATGTTCGTAAAAGTTCGCTTTTACATAAAGACATAAAATTACTGAGCTTTAGCATCGTTCAATACTGCTGTGATATTTTTAGTAAATCTGTGTTTCTCTACACCTTCTGACACACCAACATGCTGAAAGTACTTAGATTAAAGTCATGTTTGTCTTCTCTGCTTTCTCCTATCTCTTCCTGCTTCCTACTCGTTCTTCGTCGTTTCTTACTTTCCCCACCCCTTTTTCACCCAATTTGCTTTGAAGAGAGGAAATCTGCTTTTCTGCAAAAGCTGCAGCCGCCATCTGTGGATGAAGTTCTTCACTGTATGGAGAAGGCGGCGGTGGGGGAGAGGAGGGTTTTTTGTTTTTTGCAGCTCTGCATCATTTCCTTTCTCCTCACTTCTGCTGTTGTGTCAACCTGAATTGAGCTGTTTGTTCTCCTACATTCATCTTATTCATCTACTTAATCCCTTCTATGATGGATCTGAGCGCCGTTGTGATCATCGTGGCCTTTTCTCTTGTGTCTGCAACAGGTGAGTTCATCAAAGTTGGTTTGTACAAAATGTTTTTTAAAGAAAAGAAATAAGATGATTAGAACAATAAGCTTCAGCTTTATGCTTGACTGAAATGTTTCTTTAAGACGATGGCGAAGGTACGTGGCAGAAATCTTCTTGTTTTTGTGGATGTTGGCTCAACATATTTACACATACGTTCATTTATACAATCATACATGTGTTCTGTGTTAAAGAAAACAGGACTTTTAACGAGGGTTTTTCAATTTAAGTTTAACTTTATAGACGACCTCAGTTTAGCTTTCAAATTTGAGGTTTTTGCCCCTAACATTTTGAGTTCACAGCAGCAGGATTAGAGGAAATTGTGACGCGGTAGCTCAGTCAGGAAGGAATAGACTTAAAACTACTAGATATTTTAGATCTAATTATGTAATTACCAATAACCACTTTGTGTTGGTCTTGTTACAGTGCCAAATTTACTACAGGAAGTTTGCACCTG
Organism: Poeciliopsis retropinna; assembly: GCA_010277075.1. Taxonomy (NCBI): domain Eukaryota; kingdom Metazoa; phylum Chordata; class Actinopteri; order Cyprinodontiformes; family Poeciliidae; genus Poeciliopsis; species Poeciliopsis retropinna. Next base: position 19,430,287 of record VMRM01000013.1, on the reverse strand, counting down.
TTAAAACCTTCGTACTAATGTCTCGTTTGCACCTCAAAGTATTTTGACTGCAACCTGCAAAACTTGATAGCATCAAACTGAGAGAGAAACAGAAACGACGGGAAAAACAGATTTTAACTGCGAAAGGGATTTAAAAAGTAATCTGATTGAAATTGGATGTGGATTAATTTTTTTTAGTTTTATGGACTCATCTACTGAAAAACAGCCAATCCTGCAAAGTATAAAAAGACAAAAATGAAGAGGAAACTATCAGAATAAGAGTCCAAACCCATCATCTAATGCACATTTAAAATCCAGTTTCAATGTTTAGTCTTCTTTCTCTCACATCTAACACATCTAACATCAGTTTACAGAGAATGTATCTAACTTAAACCACAACCATCCCAACCAGGTTTTACTCACTTTTTACTCAACAGATAAATCAAAATGACCTTATTTTATGAAGGTATCAGTCAGGAGAAGAGCTGAAAATCCACAAGATTATATATACCAGATTGACATTAGTTATGTGAAGAGAATTTGGGGCAATAGTGACATTAGAAAAGCTTTATGTTTCTCCAAAATTAGTCAAAAGATGACAGAAAGTGGGTAGGGAGACTCCCAAAATGAAAACAGTGGCCAGCACAAAATTCTGGTTCTGTTTTATCTGCATATCTGAAGTACGAACTGGGTTAAAAATAGAAAGCTTTCTCTTTCAAAGCAGAAAGTTCATGCAGGGCTAAAATATTCTACAAGCTTGTTCAAGCACATTGTTTGACACAAAAATAACATCATACTTATAGGTTAAGTGTGGTAGTGGCAGGGTCATGCTCTGGGGCTGCTTCTGGGATTTTTTGTTCAAGGTGAAAGCAGAATTGTGAGTAAGTTTGACAAATCAGACAGATGCTGCATCCTTCGTGCACAAAGCAGCATTATTATATATTCTTCCTCCGTAACGGTTTTCCTCCCAGCTGCTGTTTTCATCATCATAACATCCCTGTTGTTATTATGTTTTTATGTTTTATATTTGCCTGTACAGATGGATATTATTTACCTTAGTTTGAATATGCATGCTAAACTTTGACTTGCTGTTGTTACACCTGAATTTCCCCACTGTGAGTAATAATTAAGGATATTTTTATTCTAGACTCAGCACTGCTTTACTGTGAACCAGAGTTTGTGGAACATTTTCAACATTGATCTAAACAACAAGGAGCAATTTGTTGTCCTTTACGTTTGAGTTTTACTGACGGTTGTATGAGAACCTGCAAAGCTTCTCTAACTTAATATTTTAAACTTTTGTGTGTTTTTCATAGAGCTTGAAGACCCACAAATGCCCTTCAATACAACCACGATGAATACTTCCACTTCTACAGTCTGTTCCTGTCCAACTCCAGCTCCCCCTACATCCAATCCCAGTAACCTTCCTATCAAACTGGGCTTCCTCAAAGTCAATTGGACAAAAACATGCGGAGGGACTGTCGAGCTGGTTCCGTATTTTAGCTTCAACAACTCTTCCCTGCCTGTCTGTTACAACTCAGAGAAACAAGTCTCCAAGATTCTTCAAAATGTTTGTAAGGACAGAAAGGGCTGTGAAGATGAGTCAAACTGGCTCCGTTCGGGTACCAAAGAGGAGGAATGCTACACGTTTCATGCTAACGGAGTTAGCATGACGTCCCTTTACAAGAGAATCACAGTCCAGTGCAAAGGTTGGTTCCGACAACATGCCGCACATTAAAACCCGAGTTAGGCAGTAACTAGTTACATTTGCTCAGTTACATTTAGTAACTTTTATTTTAGGAGGAGTTTTTTTTTTACTACGCTGTAGCTTTTTGCTGTTTCTCTTACATGAGTAGAACTTCCGGTTTATTTTAGCCACCGAGTGAAAAACAAACAAAATCTCACCAGACACAGACATGCAGTTTTTAAGCTTTTGTTTTGTTTTTTGTTTAAAGAAACGTATTTGGAAAAATGTTTCTTTTCCCTAATTTTGTTATTCTGTAAATATTTAAAAATATTTTAATTTTGGTCCTTCAAGTACCAAAATATAAACATAGATCTATATCTTGGTCCATTTGATAATGTATTTTTAAATATTAAATGACTGATAATTTGATCAGTTACAGATTTCTATAATATTTTTTTACTCTAGTAATTTCTGGGATGGCTATTTCTACTTTGCTTGACTAAAATTATGTTGAAATAGTGTTACTCTTACTTGAGTACAATTTTTGGGTACTCTACCTGCCTCTAATTATATCTGTGTTTAAGAAAGTTAATTTAGTGCACTATAAAACTTCAGGACACACACTTAGCTCCTTAGCTCCCATTTTGCCTGACTTATGTAAGGAATCTTGGTGTTATTTTTCAAAGCTGTTTAAAATTAGTTAAGTTGTTAAATTGAGTTTTTGCCACCTGTTAAATTTTATTTTTGTTTAAAAGTTGCATTATATAAGTTTTATAAAAAGTGGTTCTTTTTACATGTTTATTAAAATCATTATTATGTTGCGCCAATATAATATAAGGCAGATAATCTGTAAAAACCTCCCAGTACCATTTGGAAAAATACACTACGCAGTCAGAAACAACCAATCAGGGTGAGGAGGGTCTTAGTGCTGTCAATCACTCTTACCCGCCGGTTCACGATAACAAAGCCTGCCACAATTGCTAAGGCTAGTTAGCGTAGCCACCAATGACAGCGGAAAAACTGTTTTTCTCTAACAGTAAGTTGTTGCTCCACAGCTTACATTTAGCAGTGGGTACACAAGAATGATTGACAGCACTAAGTCCCTCCCCCTGGCTTTAATTAGTTGTTTTTGGTCAGGAGCAGTGCATTTCTTCACTCCAATCTTTTCACAGATTATCTGTCTAATATTATACTGTCACAACATGATAAAAGTTTTAACAAAAGTGGGAAAAATATATTTTTTAAATATGTTTACATGCTACATCTTTAAGGAAATATTCATACCTTTATTAAATTGCTATTGGCTTTTTGTACATCATTGTATAAAGGCATAGTTAAATTCCTAATACAGCGTATTGGCTTGTTTCGTACTAGCTGCCTGTTTTGTTTTGGATAGATTCCTTTAATGACTTATGAAGCTCTGAGTGGATTGGTCCCTTCTCATCTTCAGGATCTTTTGCAACTACACTTTCATGCAGATTCAACCTGTTTTAAAAGTGCTATAAAAACAAGTAGAGTACCCAAGAATTGTACTCAGATAAGAGTAGAACTACTTCATCATATTTTTACTCAAGTAAAAGTAAAAAGTAGCCATCTAAGAAATTCCTCAAGTAAGAGTAAAAAAGTAAAAAGTCTACTCAAGTACAGAGTAACTGATCAAAATATAAATTATTTAATAATTTAAAATTACATAGTCAGTTGGACCAAATAGGCTTGTCACAATAAGTAAAAAAAATCAATTAAATGCATGATAAAATAAAACAAACTCAGTAATTTCCATTTGCATGATTTATCGCTTTTCTTCTTTTCTCTCTTTCTACTTAAACTGGATGATAAAATTCTTCATTCTGGTGTTTTGGCCTCAACAGGTCATTTTTTTTAAGGATAATTTTGTTTACTGACACTTCATAATTAATTTTATTTGTTGTTTGTGTTATTTTGTTAAGTAATTTTGCGTATTTAAAATGTCTTCCAGTTCAAATGTAAAATATTTTTTAGAATTTAAAGTTTATTCATTTTTATGGATGTGGTCTTGTATTATTATACCATTAAGATTATATTACTGGAAAATTATGTATAAACTACAATATTATCGTTTATCACAAAACTGTGATTAACTGTGTTATTGTGACAGGCCTCCCTCAGACAAAAGTATACAGTGCATTTTAAAAATATATATAATTCACAAAAAAATAACCAAATCAGGAAAAAGAACATTTTTCCACGTCAGTTTCTTTCAATAAAAACCTATAAAACTGTAACAGAAACTGCTGCGCGTGTGTCTGCGTCTGGTGAATTTTTGCTTAAATCATTTTTGTTTTTAATTCAGTGTGAAGAAAATCCAGAAATTTTACTCAACTGCAATTACTCAACTAAAAATAAAAAGTACAATGTGGTAAAAATATTCCTTAAAGTAAATTTTTTTCAAAAAAGTTACTCTAGTAAATGTAATGGAGTAAATATAATTAGTTGCTACCCAACTCTGCATAGAAATAAACTTGACATTAACACACAGGTGAATTTTTGCAAAATTGCATAGAAGTCTGTCCAAAAGACTTTATTTAAACCCCACAGTATTAGATACTGTTCATGATTGGTAGATAATTTACCTGATGTTAGCATTAAGACTTTACAGAATAATTGAACTGATTGTCTCCAGTTAAGAAGCTCCCAGATTTTGAGGGGCAGCTGACGGCCTGTAAGGTGGTGATAGCTTTGCTCAGCATCGTCCTCCTGGTCCTTTTCCTAATGCGCTTCACCAAACCCACCGTCATGGCCCTGCAGAAGAGATGTGAGTACACGCACACACATTACTCATACTTCTAATCCTATTTAGCTAACCTTGTATTCAAAAAAAGAGGAGTTGTGAAACATGCCGGTACGCCAGCGAAAACTGTGGGTTTAACGGCGCAAAATTACTGTTTTCAGTATCAGACAGGAGGCAACATCGCTGGGTCGGGCCCACACAAAGTCATAGTGGTGAGTCACACACTTTTATTTTTTCTGTTAACTGTTTGCTTAAAATGATTCTATAAAGCATTTTTATCACGTGTGTACTATGTGTTATACCGCTGTATCTTCATAACGACTTTGCATTCACATTTACCAAGTATTTTTAGTGCAAATATCTTCAATACATTTGAAATGAGACCAAACTAACTTACAAGTAACTTTTCAGTACTATATATAGGACGTTGTTTTAAGTCAATAATGCCTTAAAATTGGTGAAAAGTGCAAATAATCCGATAGTGGAACAAGACATTTTAACCTATTTATGTTAAAAGATTAAATAATCTACCCATGGAACAAGCTATTTTCTCCATATTATAACAATAACTATATATTTTTACAACAGGACATAAAATCACAATCTTTGTAACATTTAAGGATTACCACACAATTGATAACTGGAACATTACTTTGCATCAAAAATTAAAATATGCCTAACAACAGAGAAAATCAAGTTGGTTGTTAACATCAGTCCAGCAGCTACAACCCCTGTATATTAAATAAAATACATTAAATATCCCTAAATAAACTACAGAGCAATGGCTGCCAATGAGCAGCTGACAACAGTTAATAATTGTAAAATTAAACGCAGCTAAAACATAGATTAATTATAATAACAATTACAAAAATAAACAAAACATGGCAAAATTGCACTTGAAACCACATATATAATTAAAATAGTCAAAAATATATGTTAAAATATAATACTTGTAAAGAAAACATAGAGTTTATCCTAATACTTACCGTATTACCGTAGTTACGGACGGCTCGGAGCTGTCTGTTACTGGTTGCTACGGTAACCACCAACTGCCAAGAGCGGCGTAAGTTATACAGCAAAAAAATGTCTGGAGAAAATATATTTATGACTATATAAAATAAATTTGAAGAGTAAATGAACAAATTTTGAAAAACTTCACATGTACAGGGTGGGCCATAAGTTTCCATACATAGAAAAAATAAACATTGTATATTGGACAACTGTTTTTATTTTTGTGGGACTCGGTGTAGTCGCTGCACGTCTTGGACCACTTCCTGGTTGATCTGCAGCATTTCCAGTTTTCTGAAACTTGCAAATAAGTTTTGCCGCAGTGTCGTATGTGATGCTGGTTCCATGTTTCCTGTTGAAGTTTCGTGCAACCATGCGACTGCTTCCCGATCCAGCCGTCGGTACAATTTCGATTCTTTGCTCTTTTGTCAAACGCATCTTTTTGGGTATCTGAAATATAAAAGAAATAAACATTTTACATTCTCCGATGTATGGAAACCCTGTATAACATTAGTAAAAGAAAGCCCTGTTACATTGTTCTTCTATGACAACTAGAAAAACAAAAAATCAGTGTACTTCTCATAATCACATAAACAGTTGGTGGTCTGCTTTTGTTTTAAAGTCTCTGAAATGAAGGCGGAGGGTTAGCGATTACTCTTCATTGCCTCTGCGTTATTTGACCTAAAACCGACCTCCTTAAGCAGAAGATAAATTCTCCTATTTATTTAAAAATCAAGTTTATATAACATAAGTATCATAAAGTGACAGTGTCTGAAATTCTGTTTTAGTGTAATGTACATTTTAATCATTTTTGCAAAACAGATTCACTTAAAAATACGTACATTTAGTTGACTATATATTTATTTTTAAATAAATAGAGGGTAAAAATTATATGTAATTGTAAGGGGTTGCCAGGTTGCCTATTTAAAAATGTACATTACATTTTTGATTCAGTTTTGCCTTCTTCTGTTCCCTAACAGTTTCCTACCATCGAGGGAAGAGTGTTGCTAAAAACGAAGATGAAGAGAAAAGATTTTCAGGTAACCTGATATTATGTCAGAAGATGCCAACAGAAAGTTTTCTGACTGAACGTCATATTTTAGATTTTGTTCCCTCAAGCAGGACTTTTGTCATTTTACTTTTTAATCACGGTGGAAATATTTCTGCACATACAGAAAATATATTGCTTATTTAATAGCTACAAATGGAGAACTTTGATTTTACAAGATCTCTTTGATTTGCAGGTGTTTCAAATTATGTCCTGATCAAACTGTTTGCTTTACTGGTTTTATATTTACTCCAGTAAAAGTAGTGACACTTCATAACATCCCTCAAGTAAAAGTAAAACATATGTTTTAGTAAAACTCCTCCAAAATGTTCCTCAAGAAAATGTAACTGAATAAATGTAATTAGTCACTGAGGATAATAAGTGAATTCCTTATAATTAAAACATCAAGAATTTAGCTAATTTATGCTTAGTTTGTTCTTTAACCATTTTTATGCCTATAATAAACTTTCTGTTGGCGCTTTGCTGTAAGTACAATCTTAGCTCATGTGAAATTTGTTTAATCCGCCTCCTCTTTGTGCATGAACAGCTCTGGAGCGTCTGACAGTCGGCGGCGGCAGCAGCCCGTCGTGCAACAGAAACCTCTATAACTACTAGCCTGCAGGATCCTCCCGTCTTCATATCCATTGAGTGTCTTTCTCTCCATGTTGAAGATCTGTGTTTAAATGTGAACACAGATTATTTATTGTACCTGTGTGTAGAAAAACTGCCTACGCTTGTCAAATGAATGACTATGATTTGCATCACACAAACATCATTGTAACATTATAGTATGATTTTATTCTGTCTGTGAATTAGACCTGTTTGTCTTGTAAAGTACCTTGAGATGACATTTGTTGTGGTGTGACACTGTATAAATAAACTAATATGAATTTAATTTGCTTAGTTGGGCAGTTCCTAATTCTTAAAAGTTGTAATTTTTATCTAATTTTTATCAAAATTTTGTATTTTTATCGTTTCCATTTCCATATATAACATTTTGTTATATATGGAAATGGAAACGTTAACTAAGTGTAATAATTTTTGAAGGATCCAAACTGCAGTAATTCAACTAATGACGCAACATTTACGGTAAATATAAAAAGTTGAAATGTCAGGTTTTCAGGTGTTAAGAAGGAGACTGATAAACGCATTCCACAATTAATGAGTCATTTGTCCTGTACAAGACAACTCAAAAACAGAAATCTTTGAAAATTATTGAACTTATCTGCTGTGACTCCTTTAAAAACATAACATATAATAATTCAAGAGTACAATTTCTTTGTCTTTTTAAGGCCAATTTCAGTCCATTATTCTTTAATTATATATTTTTAAAATATCTTTATTACTTGGTTCTAACAACTTATGTCAGTTTCACATTATTTCAGCAACCAAAACGGATTTTTGTTTTTTTTAATGTAATGGCAAGGTAGCAACATGTAGCCCTGAAAAGCTGCCACCATTAGTGTGATTTACGTTGATGCTCTTATTTTGAAATGTAACCGGACAAGCGGAAGGAGAAATTATGGTGACGCTACTAATGTCGGACTGGCTAACACGCTCACAACCTGCCTGGCGTTGTTATATCGAAGTGCTCAAAGTGTAACTGAGCCACCAAGTCTTCCGATGACAACAGCAAGCTCGTGAAACTAAACAAATAAACTAAAGTCCGATGCCAGAGAGGTAAGCCAGCAATACTTTTAAAAAACAGACGTTCATTTGGTCCGTTGCTCTTGAGAGACGTGTGCTACCTGCTTAAAGCCGCAGCTACAACGGCCATTGTGGATAGAAAAAAAATGGAGTAAATTCCCGCCATAAAGCTCCGATTTAGAAGATTAAGATAAATATACATTTATTAATTTTTTTAAGAAAAAATGAAAATTTGTTACTCTAAAAATTTTGACTTTTAAAACTTTTTTGGCAAAAATTTACTCTTTTTAATTATTTGTATGTACAATGACCCAACACCGCCATAATAGCGGGATGGTGGCATGTTGTGGCCATAACATAAATAAATTTCAGAAATTTCTTTGAAAAACAACTTTAACATTTCTGATTTTGAAAAGAACATTAAGATAAATATCAGTTTTTTGTTTTGTTTTTTTTAGTAAAAATTTTAATTTCTTACTCTAAAAATTTTGACTTTTGCAACTTTTTTGGCAAAAATTTACTCCTTTTTTAATTATTTTGTATGAATAATGACCCAACACTGTCGAAATAGTGTGATGGTGGCATGTTGTGGCCATAAAAAAAACTGCTAAATGTGTTGGGACTGGATTGGCCTTGTTGGCCATGAAAGCAATGGTCGCTTTGTCTGTCTTTACTTTTACATTCAGGTTTATGCCTCTTCCATCCAAAGAGCGCTTCATGCTGAATCCCATCCACACATCTTAAATCTTTCTGTTATTTGATGTTAGGTTGAAACACCAGTCACTGAAAAATTAGACAATAAAAGGGTTTCAGAGTTTCAGAGAAAGTTTTTCCATATTCAGTCAACTTTAAAGCTTGCTTACAGCTAAAGTGAAACTGACAAAACAGCTGGATGTGGTTTTTGTGTTTTTTGTCACTGCCGTGGTTTTGGTGAATACATTTAGTTTTCCATTCGCTGCTTTTGTTTATTTCCTCATATTTTCTCAAATGCAGAATTTTATGCTCAAGTAAATGTAACTGAGTACACTGCAAAAACACAAAATCTTCAGTACACTGCTCAAAAAAATAAAGGGAACACTCAAAAAACACATCCTAGATGGACAGTTTGATTTCACAGAAGTTTGATTTACTTGGAGTTATATTGTGTTGTTTAAGTGTTCCCTTTATTTTTTTGAGCAGTATATTTTTGTCTACTTTCTAGTCCAAATATCTTTCTAGGAAGATATAGGAGCTTGTTTTACGTCAATAATTTCTTTATATTAGTGAAGAAGTACCAATTCTGCTGGCAGCTTATTTTACTAATGGAAAAAATATCTTGTTATAAGTGTAGGAATCTGCTGCCAATATATTAGCATATAATATTAAGGAATTATTTACTTAAACCAAGCTCCTATGTCTTGCTGAAAAGTTACTTGTAAATTAGTTTTATCTTATTTCTAGTGTACAAAACTATTTACACTAGAAACGAGTAGAAAAATATTTTGCTCTGTAACTAACTAGTTACCACCCAACTCTGGTCATGAGAAGGTAGATACTCGAGTACTGCGAGCAAATAAAGAAATAAAGTGTGTCGAAAAAACATGAAGAGATCCTAAGAAGAACTGAGCTAAAGTAAATCACGCGGATCAAAAAATAAAGAAGTAAAAGCAGTACTTTTCTGGAACTTTCCTGGAGTTTTAATTTCAGTTTTTGTTATTTTATTAGTATTAGTTAACTGAAGTATTTTTGCTTCTGGTTAAAGCAAAAATACAACTTAGTTCAGAATCAGTTGTGTGAAACAACATAATATTAAAACAGTAACACGCCCACACAGAGCTTTAGCGGCTTGACCAAACTTGAGAAGCAGTTCATAGTTTTTCTGAAAGTCCACATTATGCAACTGCAAAGCCAACTGACTCAGCATTGATGATGCTGCTGCAAATTGAACTGTTGCAGAGGCATTTTATGCATGCTGCTGCTGCAAAGTAATGTGTGCTCGCCACGATAGGACGTGAAAATAACATAATTTGATAACCTATATTTCCTCACGAAGTAGACCATGGCATGTTGTTCGTCGTAAACAGCTTCGTGGGCCAACTCGTTTCAGAGTGTGTTTTCAAGTTTTTATTAGTTATTATTGGTTAAATATTATTCTTAGTTTAAATTTTATTAGTCATAGTAACAGTTTTAGTTTTTTCATATTTTGGTTAATTTTAGGTGCACAATTCAAGAAGGTCAAAGTATTGTGATTAGGTAATGAATACTCAAAAGAAGATACCATTTTCAAAAAATGTATTTAACTATTGTTGAACAACAACTGACTGCTGTTTTCTCCCTATTGAAAGACTAATAAATAAACATACTTTGGATCTATTCAAGGTTTGAACCTGTTTTCCTATGAAAACAAAGGACATTAGATCTATAAGTTAAGTTTCAATTTTAAAAATGCATGCTATAGTTCCAGTTTGTTATAGTTTTTTTAATTACTGTTTTTATTTATTTCAGTTAACAAAAAAGTTTTAATTTCAGTTTTTGTTATTTTATTAGTATTAGTTAACTGAAATAGCCCTGATTCCAGCTCTGTTAACTTAACAGCTCTGTTAACTTTATTTTGCTCATATTTTGGATGAGGCTTGATAGTTAATTTGGAATTATGGAAGTTTTACCTTTCACATTTTTTAAATCTAAAAAACAGATCGTTTCCCAGTGCCTCCACGTGTTGTCCCGCATATTTCCCAGACTTTACAGAAATGACTGTACGTACACCTAGTGACAGAAAATGAGACTTTTACAAATCAACATTCTCACATTCACCGATATGAAAGGAGCAGGGTAGATGCAAATCACAAATTACCGACAACTATATTCCCCCCACCGTTGAAAATATGCAAAACTGGCACAACTTCCAATATTGCAAAGGATACAAGAAGTACCCCCTGTGTGTTTTCCCGTTTAATGGATAATCTTAACAAAATGTCACCCATAAACTCTGGCGAGATATTTTATATTCATCTTGAACCACAAGATCCAGAAAATAAAAATAAAGACAATGATTCAGGGAACATTTACAGTTCTGTCTTCTATTTAGAAATGTGTTAAAGCTTTGTTGGCGTTTTCTGCTCAGTAACCAAACCACTGTTAGCAATACAAGCTAGAAACTTTGAACTACTTTGAATTTTGTGGATTAATCCGTTTGAAAATTTACTGTGTGGCTATTTGTCCATGAAAACCAACAAACCTAAAAGTGATCAAACTAAAGGCGACTATTAATGGTCATGGTTGGTTTTTGCAGAACAAAACAGGCAGAAGTTGACGCTGCCCCATCATGTAGCCCAGCTGAAGAAACGTTATTAGGTCAAACTTCAGGATTTTTTAGAGTATTTACTTTTCAAATCAATTTAAGTAGCTTGTCGAGTGTTTATATTTCAAAACAGAATCCCATGCCGGACTCTATTTGGACCATTTCTCTTTCACGCTCTGCTATATCTCCACCATCTTGATTCCTCTACCAAAAGCGCCGCTGATGGATAACGACCGGCGGCGCCCCCTGCTGGGTGGAGACCAAGCTACAACACCTAAAGACTATTTAAGAGGAGGTTATCAGTTCATCGTTTGAAACTAATTTTAATCTAATAAACCATTAATTGACACTTAATTGTAAGAAGATTAATTATGTACATCCCTCACATTGATTTAGTGATATACAAACTGCCAGAAGTACAACTGACTTTATCAATTTCAAACATGTCAGTTGAATAAAATAATAAAATGACGTTAAAGGGAGGATATTAAACACGTACACTTTCACAAGAGGTGTGTTAAGTTTATTCCTCTTTTTTCAGCCGATCAACATCCGTGTTACTCTAGAGACGCTGTGGTTGACGCTGTGGGCGGTTTCAGACCACCTCTTCAGCTCGTCAAAAGACGGCATCATCATCATCATCATCATCACCCATGATCAGGTCAGGAGGATCAGTTGAAAAACTGGATTGATGCACCCGCCAGAGTCCACCAGCATGTTGAACAATCCACCTTAGAAAGTCTTTTTTTTTTAGATTTATAGAGGTTAATATCAACAAATATTAACATTTTATTACATAGATAAAAACATTTCCAGTTTGAATCATTTTAAATTACTAACCAGCTTTGGATAACTTGGAATCTTCCACCTTTCAAAAGAGGCGTTTCTCCGTTTAGTTCAGCTAAAACAATCATCATTTGGAGCCGCTAACATTCCAACACAACTTATAATTTTTAATAAAAATTTACTCCATTAAATCTGTTATTTTTTAAAGAACCCCAATTATAATTCTGTGTTTAGGTTTTGTAATAAAATCTTTGCTAAAAAGAAGTACCAATAAATTTTCTTTTATGGATGTTAATATTTGTCGAGACTGATGTAATAACTCAAAGAAAAATAGATCTGAACAATATTACTGGAACTTTGTGTCATTCTGTTATGGAAACTCAATGCAATCATTCCATGAAAAAAATGCTAAATACTGCAAGCCATCATGATATCTACTTTAAAAATACTTATTGGTTTTTTATTATTTTTAGCCAAAGGTATGAAGAGCCATGGGGCCATTGTGGAAGATGACCCCTAGAATAGGTTTACCTGACAGCAAAGTGATTTCTTCACCGCAATCTGACTTTTTTCCATCACAGGAAGAGGAAACGATAATAATAACCTCACAGAACTTCACTTCAAACAAATCAGACTGCTTCCTCTCCTTTTAATAACCTCAAATAAAAGCTATTTTTGACAAAGAAATTGATGAAAAACTATGACGTGCAAATTCTCCTTTACTCACACTGACTTTAAATGGGCCAAGCTGAAATAGTATGCAGAAAAAAAGCATGATTAAATTATAATAAACATGTTGCAATGTGAATAGCCATAAATTATGACATCATCCTAAATGTCTTGAGATGAAAATGAAAAAAATGTTTCATTTTCCAAGACAAATCATCTGAACGCAGGTCAATATTTCAAAGCATATTTATAGTCTGTCTTCATTTAAGCATAAATAATATCAGATTTTAAAAGTATATTTAAATAACAGCTATTCTACTGACACTTTCTGGTTTTAATTTAAATTTAAATTTCTTGATGCTCATCGGTGCTATTTTCAAAACACTTGAACAAAAAGAAAAGATTACTTTTCAAGAATATTTAATTCACATTTATGGGGGAGAAAGTGAGACAGGAAGGTTGCTAGCAAGTGCAGATTATGGTTTCCTTTGCCGTTGACGTCAGCTTCCTGTTTGCGTTAAATCGGGCTCAACCGAGGCGTCGTGTCCCTGTCTTCCATTCTCATTCGGAGCTGTCCTCATTTGCTCCGTTTTCCTTCTTTTATGTTCATTCATAGAAAACAGTCGATACTATGAGCTTAAATCCAACAATGACACGAGGAAGTTTAAAATTGTAAAATATTGATGAATTATTTGGCAGAATTGTTGCAGTTCTCCTTTAATAGACATTTTCTCCACTTCTCGGGTATTTTAAGCCAAATATCAAAGAACATTAAGAGATGCCAATGTTACTCCAATACGACACAGAGAAAACAATACAGAATTTAATTGTGGTTGAATCTCAACATTTTTAGCTTGGACTCTTGTTTATTCAAGTCCAGCACTTATACAATCATATTACATAACTCATCAAATAAAATATGTAAAAAATAATGTTTGATCAGTTAGAATATCTGTTCCAATGAGGTTTGTTGGAAAATAACCTTTAAGCAGTTATTAAACACACTTTTCACTAAAACTGCAGTATGTAACGTTTACAGGAAAGTTTTTACTTATTTAATGCTGTCACTGTGTTGTGAGACTATAATAATAGATAATCTGTGATTATCTGTCTGTTATATCAGATAATCACAGATTATCTAATATAATAGATATCAGATAATCACAATGAAATGCACTTAATTTCTCTGAAGAAATGCACTGCGCTGACCGAAAACAACCAATCAGAGCCAGAAGGCGGGTCTTAGCGCTGTCAATCAGTCTTGGGAACGTTCTGGTAAAAGTGCTGATGATGGAGAAACAATTTACCGTGACAGGAAAATAGTTTATCCACCATCATCAGTGTCCATGCTAACTAGCATTAGCATTCTGCTATGGGGAAGAGCAAGAAGGAGCATGAGCTTGATTGACAGCACTAGGACTCTCCTCCTGGCTCTTGATTAGTTGTTTCCGGCTGAACATTAAAAAGACAGAGGATTTCCTCTGCTTTATGTTATACTGTCACAACAGTGACAGGTTTAACAAATATATTTTGTTTTTATTGCTCTGGTGTAAAATTCTGATTTTAATTTCTTCATTAGCTGTAAGCAGAAAATCATCATAATTATCAGAAATAGACATCAGTGTGTGTGTAATTAAGCTATATAATGTACTTGGCAGGCTGTTCTCTTGACAAATTGTTGATGCGAAAACAACAAACATACTTACATTTTAAAAGAAAATAACAGTGGTTTTGTGAAGGAAATGGAAAAACAACACAACAAAAAATATGTTGTGGCTTTTGCCTTTTGTTTATCCTTCTAGGCCGCCATAATAATCTACTATACACTATTTTTAACTGGTATATTATGAAGATTACATTCAAAAAATACAAACACAACGCTGATACTTAGGGTTTTATTTTGACACATTTTCACAATATTTTATTTTGCTGCATTTCATTGTAACTAACTGATATTAAGAAGACTCACACTACACGTTAAGCTCATTTTATTGAAAACATAAAGTAAATTTAACTAATTAACAAAAAGATCATGAGATGTAAGCCTTTTCTCAGTAAAGTGTCCAAATTAAAAAGATTTATCACAGTAAAGGTCACTTATCTATAGGAGATGCTGTAGTGAATATAGGACTAAATACATTTAAGAAAATCTGGGGTTCTAATGACAAATTATTTCTATTTTTATTCCATATTTTGAGTGTTCATTTATTTAATCTGTATAACACTTTGCCACAGCTGTCGTTTTAAAGCGTTTCATATTAAAGCAGTTTTAACTCAAACATGTCAGTTAGCCAATCAGAAGTTTCTAAAGCCGTGACATCATCACTGGGCGTCCCCTCTTTACTTAAAGAGACAGTAAACATTCTGTATGAAACTTTATCATTTTAAAGACATAATAAATAATTCTGATATTTTTTTCTCTTTATTTTTGTGGAATTTATCAAATAATTTTGGTGATTCTGACTGACCTAAAAGGACTTTAGACTGATTTCACTGTCAGACAAAAAATGTGTCTTTTGTTTCATTGCTGTCTCAGTTGATAAAGTTCAGAAAAGGCTATAAACTCAGAGCTTTGCTTTGAAAGTGGGTTAAATAATATTAAAAAGATCATGCTGGTTTTGGTGAATTACTTACATAAATCCCTGTAATTATGAGAATTATTTTTGTATTTATGTAATTATGATTATCACGTAGGATAAATCAATGTCTTGATTCTTATTGGAGCAATAAAGAAAACACTGCAACTTCTTTCAACAACATTTGGAGAACTTCACATGTTTTATTGTGGTTGCCATTTATATAGTTTGTGATCATTTACCCAGTTAGGTATGGGGAGCAGTTTGTAAAGTTACAGTCAAACATTAGCAGCAATAATTTAGGTTATTTAACCTGTCATGAGAGGGAAAAATGGGGGTTCATTCTTTTAAAGTCATATTTTCACAATGTTAATTTGTTTTTAAGTATCAAAATTTCAACCTAAATCTTTAGTCAGCAGATATTTAGCTTAATAACTAAATATTCAGCTTGACACAAAAAATATAGTTAGTGAGCTAACTATTTAGTTTAAAGCTAAGTAGCTGGCTTTAAACACTAAGCTAAATATTTAGTTTAAAGTTAAACATTTACCGTTTACTTCAGAGATGAATATAAAGCTAATATTCACATGCCAATAGCAAAGATTGGCATGTGAATTTCCAGTATAGAGCAAATTCACATGCCAGTTAGCAAGCATAGTAATTAGTTTGCTAACTAAATGTTTAGCTTTAACCTAAATATTTAGGTCATAGGTAAGTATTAAAAGAATTGAGTTTCATACTATGTTTAACTTTAGGGTAAATGCTTGGCTGTCAGCTAATTATTTTGCTAACAAAACATTTAGAGGTAGAGATTTGGTTTGTAAACTACATATTTGGTTTAGCTAAATATTTAGTTTGGAGCTAAATATTTAGCTTACTAACTAAATCCTTAGTTTCGAACTAAATAGTTTAGTTTGAAGCTAAACTTAGTTAGAAATAAACTAAATAACTGGGTTATTTATTTAGTTTGAAGCTAAACATTTAGATTGCTAATTAGATGTTTGGTTTGAAGCTAAGTGTTTTGCTAACAAAATATTTAGTCCGATATAAAATATTTAGCTTGCTAATTAAATATTTAGTTTCAAATTCTGACATAAGTGAACAAACAAGCTGGTGAAAATGTGACTTTGAAAAATGTTTTTCAAAGTCACATTTTCACCAGCTTGTTCGTGTCTGACGGTGACGGTGTCTGAACTCCCAATTTGACAGGCTAATTAACTGAAATTATTGCTCTTAATTTTTGACTGTGTAACTTTACAAACGGCGCCTCGCAGTTTGGAACCTACTTGGGTAACAAAAAAAGGTAATCTTTTCACTTTGTCCATTTAAAAGTATGAGCAGGAAAATGTTTTGGAAACTCGAATAATTTGCGTTAAGACAGCTTTGACAACAACATTGAAAACAACAAATTCACCAGTCATGAAATAGCAGACAGCATTAAGTCTAATGTCCTTTGTTCAAGCAGAAGATCGATTAACACACACACAGATACACAGAAGACTGAATATTTAGCCTGGCTTAAGAGAGGATTAAACACCATCTACATGCCACACTGGGACTGCTGCCGGTGTCTTCGAACACTACACATCTGGCTAAAGGACTGTCCACAGCGGGAGCAGCTGTAGGGTTTCTCCTGCGTGTGAACTGTTCGGTGCCTCTTCAGGTGACTTGAAGAGATGAAGCTTTTCCCACACAGTGTACAGCGGTAGCGTCTCTCACCGGTGTGGACAAGAAGGTGGACCCTCAGGTTGTTGGGCTGGGCGAACCCTTTCCCACAGTGGGGGCAGGTGTACGGTCTCTGCCCCGTGTGAATCTGCTGGTGCTGCTCCAGGGCAGCAGCATTTGGGAAGACGAGCCGGCACACCGCGCACACCAGCAGCTCCTTATTAATTGCAGCGCTGTTCCTGGGTGGCCGCCGCTGGCTAGGTGTCCTAGCTGCAGAAACTGTACAGTGGGAAGGCGGAGGAGGATGTGGTGCGGCGATGACGGCAGCCATGTCAAAAGATGGTGTAAAAGCAGCCACTTCATGAGTAACAGCCATTGGACCGTCTATAGCATCTGCCTCTCCCTGCAAAGGAAAGGAGGACGAAGCATGTCCAGAGTTTGTGTTCCCCAAACCCAGCTGTGCAACTGCGTAAGCTGCACCAAGATGGCTGACCCGCTCCTGCATCCAGGCCAGATCCAGGTCCAGGTTAAGGTCAGTGCCGGGTTCTTCTGATTTCACAGCAGCTGCCAGATTAGAAGGATGAAGGCTGTCATCTGTAGTTTCCTCTGGCTTAATTTCGCTGCCAGGAAGGCACTCGGGAAACTCCCTGCTAACGGGGCTTTGAACAGCAACGCTGCCGGTGGGAAAACTGCTGCTCAAAGGTTTCATGGCCTTCCGTTTTGCACGAGGCCTGAAGGTCAGATCTATTGTGGTGTCAGTGGGAGACGGAGAAGACTGCGAGGAGGACAGTAAGGTGCTGGTACTGGTGTCGATGACAATATCAGCAGGAGGAGGTTCTTCACTCTGATCCCGGGCTAAAAAAAGACAGAAAGAGAAAGAAGTTCTGTAAGTATAATGGATCCGCAATTCACATTCACCTCTGAAGTTTCAAGTTTACATTTTCTGAATAAAATAATTAATAGGAAATAATTAAAATTCTCAAAAGAAATTGCATACTTATGTTAAGAGTATAGACTCTTAACATAAATTTGCTATAATTGGCTGTAATATCTTGCTTTCTTTGATGTACCATAAAAATCAAATCTAAAAACGTTTTTTTAAAAAAACTGCAGCCTCAACATTATTGTCAGGATCAAAGAAATCACTAAAAACCAACCAGAAGCAGCTAAAACTCCGATGGGAGGTCAACTCACCAGAAGAAAGGTCTCCACAGTCGGTGCTGATGTTGACCTCCACCTTCACATCCAGGCTGCAGCTTTCTCGCTCCTTTTTCACTTGTTTCTGCAAGACTAGCTTAGTTTCTTCTTGCTGGAATACAGTAAATAAACTTATTTGTTTTTAGTGCTTCGAATATGATTGGATATGTTGTATAAATGGATTAAATAGAAGATGTTAGTTTTCATCTTACAGGAGACAGTATTGTGTCGATATTGTCGACTGCTAAATATAACTGAAGGTAAATGTTTAACTAAGATAATAGTAACATAAAGGACAAATTATGTTTTCTAGACTGAAATGTACAAAGTGTATACTGGAGGAGTTAGTTTTTATGTTTGATTAGTGTATATATTTTTATTTTGTTACTAATATTATTGACATGTTTACACTGTAAAACATTTGAAGGTGGTTTAACGTGAAAATGAAAGTCCACCAGCTGCCTTGAAAATGCAACTTAACTCGACAAGAAAATTGTTTTGGTTTTAATCAATCATGAAGTTGATTTAACTACAAGAGACAAGTTATCTAAACATTGTTTTTAAGTTTGTTAATCTTGAATTGTGAGTTTTAACTTAATGCTGCAATTTAAATCAAATAATTATTTCAAAATATGGAAGAAAAAAAATCTGCCCTCACCTTGTTAAAGAGCCACATTTCTCTATTATTTTACTCACACAATCAAGATAAAATAACTACTGATTTTGCTTTAAGTATTCTTGTTTCAAATGCATTAACAAAATTTCTGATCTGATAATGAACTTTTATCAGGTTCAAAATCTAAAACTTGTTAAGTATATTTGACTTAAAGAGGAGAAGATAGTTGACACAAATGTGACTCAAATGTTTTACAGTGTATGTACTGAAAATAAAAACTTGAAGAAAACCTTTAAAACTCGACAGTTTCTCTTGTTTACTTCTAAAACAATATTTTTATTGTTACAATTTCTATTGGTCAAATGCAGCACTTCAAAAAAATCTAGTAGAGACTAGTAGAAATAAAACAAACCATCATGCTTCCACCACCGTGCTTTACAGTAAATAAAATGTCTCCCTGTTAACTGCTTTCTTATAAACTCTTTGGTTCTCATTTGTTTGTTTTATTTAGTTGTGTCATAAATGCTTGAACTGTTTCTTGTATAATATGTGGCAATAATTTGTGAATCAAGTGATATTTTGGGCTATGAGTGTATATATTGTCAATTTAAGAATATTTCTTAATTCTTTGTGTTTTTCCATTTAACGTTGTTTTTTCTCTCAAGAATAGTTGAAAATCCTTATTTTAAATTCCCATTATGCCGGTTAATATTTACCTGTGAAACATGATGAAATGTTACTTCGTCAGATGCTGCAGGAAGAGGCGCCAACAGAGGCTGATGGTTGCCAGAAACTGAAAAATATAACATAAAACTATATTATGCATTATTCTTTACAAAAAAACAAAAAACCCAACTCCTTTTAATGCATGACTTAGTTCAGCCAGGTTTGCCTACAGTTGTTCTGGATCATCGTTTTTAGATTTTGAGGTCGTTACAGAAAAGGTTTACAGGTTCAGTTTTGTAAAAAAAAAAAAAAAATATATATATATATATATATATATCAAATACGTGGACCAACTCTGGATTTCCTACAGAAACAAAAAAAAATCTATATATATATGTTTGGGTCAATTTGACATTTGATTGAAAGATTACAATAAGGTCACATATGCTAGTGCTAGTCATGTTATATGAAATGCTTGTGAACTCTCACCAAAAGAACTATTTGGGTTACATGTATGAGGTTGGAAGTTTGTTTTCCACAGTTGCCATCCCTCATCCTTGCATAAAACTCATGTGTTGCCTCTGCCTGGCAGAGCTTTGCATCCAGACTGCCTTGATTATTGATTGTCTTATGAGCTCTCTTGAGTTGTGCACAATTCATGAATAAGCCCGATTGAATGATTTTACCTGAATAGTGCTTGGAAATAGTTTTTTTTTTCTTACGACAGTAATCCACCGCTTTGTCTCTTTAAAAACTCCTTCTCTTTCGAAAACAACGCCTTCAGGAAACATTTACATTTGCAGGAGTTTTTTTTATTTTTTTTTTATCATCGCTCGTTTTTAGTGCTTTTAAATGGAGAGGAATTAAAATTCTTCTTCTCGTTTGTTGGTCCAACAGTGACACCTTGTGGTCATTTTGTATAAAAGTATATTTCTTCGTGGGTTTATTGGAATGCTGAAATGAAGGAATTACAGGGAAATTCTTAAAATAACGTCTTTGGAAAGCAGAATGAGGTAAATATGCACAATTGTGTTTTGTGATAAGAAATGTTTATTTAATAAGTGGTATAATGTCTCTGGTTTATTTATTTAAAAAGGAAAACTGCATGCCGAAAAATTAAGGACAGTAAATATTGCTTTTTGTGAACATTAATATGCTTTACTGTTTATAAGGGAAACATAATGTTTTGTGTTCTATTTGTTTTAAAAGACTCAAGGACTATTTCATTTATATTACATCATGATTAAGCCTTGGAAATTATTTTATTGGGTTAAACATCTCCAACAATTCTGTATCTTTTCCTTTTATGCTACAGTTTTCACAGTATCTATTCAGTTTCAGATATCCTGGTTACATGTAGACGAGGACTGAGAGCAGGAATGTCTAAAATGCCATTTGTGACCCTTGGAACGATATTTGGGGGCCCTTGATCTCAATTCAAGAATATCTTCATTTTGGTTTGCCAAGCATATGGAAAAATATAAAGTGTAACACAAAGTATTCATCCAGGTTACTGTTTAGAATGTAATTTATTTTAAAAAGAGACTAAAATACCACCACCAATAGTTAGTTCACTATCAAATAAAGGCCACTAGAGCAGGGGTGGGCAATCCTGGTCCTCGAGGGCCAGTGTCCTGCAACTCTCCCTGGTCCAACACAGCTGAATCCAATAGCTGAATCACCTCCTAAATGCAGTAAAGTTCTCCAGAGTCCTGCTAATGACCCCATTATTTGACTCAGGTGTGTTGAACTAGAAACGCATCTAAAAGTTGCAGGAGACCGGTCCTCGAGGCCTGGAATTACCCACCCTTGCACTAGAGCAACGTTTCTCAATTCCAGTCCTCAGGCCCCCCTGCTCTGCATGTTTTAGATGTACCTCTATTCTAGAACAGCTGATTCAAATGATTGCATGATCATAAGGTGCTACAGAAGCCTGTTAATCACCCATATATTCAATCCAGGTGTGTGGCATAAGGGAAACGCTAAAACAGGTAGGGCAGGGGGGAGTGAGGACCGGAATTGAGAAACGCTGCACTAGAGCAAATAAAACCTTCAAACAACAACAAAAAAAAGCAGCCTTCAGTACTATCATTTAATAAACTTTACAAAAAAAATAGAGTGAGCCATGTCTGGTTCTTGTTGATAAAAAAGACACACACACACAAAAAAAAATCAATAAAAAGATGATGGTTTGGCGTTTTTTTGTTTAATCTGGAAAACCTGCTTTATGTTTGAAATCTACAATTGAATAAAATATTGTTTATATTTTGTACCCACATTTATTTATTTTTCCCTAATTTGACATTCTTGGCCCCGTTGTCAAAAAGTTTGGACAAATATAAATATATTCATCCAGGTAAACTGGGAATGACGAAGCATCTAGAGTTGATGTATTGGTATGGGGGCCTCTAAATTAAAATCTGCTCTGGGCCCCAAAAAGGCTTCGGTCGGCCCTGGTGGAGGGAGATTCTGGAAGCCACGCCCACAAAGCGTCAGCCTCAGACAGCTGCTGTCACCAGTTGATCTCTCACACCAACAAGCTCGTCTGGGATTCACAATCATCCCCATCCTGACATAACCCCGAACCTCCCCTCTAGTGCTGCTCCAATACTGGACCAACGGTCCCATCGGCGCCATCTCCGTCCGTTTACCTTCGCCAGGCTTCAAATGGACGGCGTACATTTCCTCCCGCTGGTAGCTCCTCCTGAGCCTCTTCTCGCAGCTCCTCATCTTCACGTCCATCTCCTGCAGCCTCTGCCGCAGGGCATCGTTCTCCTTCTGGCTCTTGTCGAGCTCCAGGTCCATCTGGGAGCGCAGAGCCGCATAGCCAGCGTCCACCAGTTTGCAGATTTCCACCACCGCCGAATTGGCCAGAATCTCTATTACCGAGGCGATTTGCGCCTGGAAGCCCAGACAGTCCTCCATCATCCCCAGCGGTCTTCCTGGTGCCGTCTGGACCGACTCATACAGAGAAAACAGCCTCCTTCTTCCAGCTCAAGTGTTTGCTGTTTTTAAACTGTCATGTTCCGAGTCCCGGCAAGGAGCGCATGCGCAGACATGAGACGTTAAAAAAAAAGGAATGCGTCACAAATGAATAACTGACAACTTTGAATTATTTTTACTCGACGAAGATGTACAATATGACTGTGTATTAGAGACATTGTAGATTTTAAAAAAGAGTAATTTTTGACAAAAATTTCCAAGAAATTTTAAATTGATCTAAGAAATTTTATAAACAAAAATTATAAAAGGACATTTCTGAGTTTGCAAAAGTCAAAACTGTTTCAGAAAAAAATATATATATTAATCTGAGGAATTTTCTAGAATTTTTTTTTTTTTCTCAGATAAAGTCAGAATTTTGAGGAAAATTTCAGAATTCTGAGAAAAAAGTTAAAATTCAGAGAAAAGTCTGAATTCTCAGGTTAAAATCTGAATTTAACAAAGAATGAGTTCTGAGATTTAAGTAAAAATTTAGAAAAAAAGATCTGAATTTTGCAGGGGGGAAAAATTGCAAGAAAAATACTCAAATTTTGAGATTAATCTGAAAAATTTTCTCAAGATTTTCACAGGGCAAAAGATGAAAATTAGGAGAAAAGTCAGGATTCTGAGGAAAAAGTTACAATTCTCAGATTAAAATAAAAATGTCAAGAATCAAGGAATTTGGAGAAAAAACATGAAATCTGAGAAAAAGAAATTCTAAGTAAAAAAGTCACAATTCTGAGATTAAACTCAGAATTTTATTTATTTGTATTTTGGGGGGTCCTAATCCACTTAGGGCCATCAGAGTCAGACCGAGAGCTAAATTGTCTGGTAAGAGTATTTTAATAATAATCTAAATTTTGTCTTTTCCCAGTTTGATTAAACAGATTTCACTTATGATGTAACTGCAAAACAAAACAAATGCAGACATATATAAAACATTTAGATCTTTTTATTAACATTTTATTTGCATTTAGTTGTTGAGTGAAGAAAAGGCAGCAAAATTTAAAGCTTAAACAACTGAATATTTTGGTGCAGGAAGCATTTCACAATACTCATTAAATCAGTGGCTTGTAAACTGGACAGATAAAAGGTTTTAAAGTACGAAACGTAACATGGAGGCTTTCATCACTGCTCTTCTCCTCCTGCAGTTTGCATCCACCTCTTTCTCAGACATTCATCGACAACAAAAGGAACTGCAAATGGAGGAAAAAATGCAGGTAAGTCAACTTGATTTGTCGCCAAATTAAATTTAAATTTGATTTCAGGTGGAGTTATGTGAGGGTTTTTACCTGCATCATGTTCATTCTTACTCTTCCCCTGTTGTGTTCATCCAGGGCCTGGAAAACTCCTAAATAAGAAACAAAATTCAGTCTGAATTAACGCTATTATAGTTAATTACAAAAACAAAATAACAAAAACTGAGAAAACATTTTCACTAACTGAAATAAACAAAAAATGGTGATTAATGAGAAAATTAACCACCATCTTGATATAATTAGCTGGAATTATATTGTGTATTTATAAAACTAAAATACACTGAAATTATAAATTATAACATGAATATATTTCTTATCTTTAGAAAACTGATTTTTTTTTTTCCCCACGCAAGCAGTTTTCTCCTGGTGTCACTTACACCAGCAAACAAAATGGCGACAGAAAAAGTTGGGCGAAAACACCAGTCATCAATAATTCAATTAATTATTTGAACACTTTATCTTCTGTTAAGTGTTCATTACCCAATTAATGTATTCATAATCACAATGCGATACTTTGATTTTAATTCTTCACCTAAAAAATTACTAAATGAAATAGATAAAACTGCTACTGTAACTAATAAAACCTAAACTAAAACTAAGTGATAATAACTAAGAAAAAACTAGAATACACATTCGAAAAACTGAATTAGACAAAAAGTAAAAAGAAAGAAAAAATTAGTGTAACTGGTTTGAATGGTGCCAAATCTAAAACATTCAGCAGGGATAAATATTGTCCAATCATAAATGTTGATTTTTACTGCTGTCTCTAATGAATAAGTTAATTTTTGTGTGTTTTAACGCACTGAACATGTTCTCCAGACGGACGATGCAGGTGAGGTAATCGTCAAAGTCGATGTCATAGTTATCGTCTGCGAACCTCAAGCCGATCAGCTGCAGAAGCTGGTTGTTCAGGTGCATACCTGCATGAAACCAAGCAGAGGTTAGACATAACCCATCACTTCATATTGGTTACATGTAACGAGATCCACGTCAATAACAAATAACACATTTTCATAACTTAGATTTTAGCTGGAAGGGTCATAGTAAAGCATCTCAGAAAACTTCATTAAAGTCAAAATAAAAATATTGTTCCTAAAGATGCATCCTGAACAGATTAGAACTAAGAACCTACCAGAATCCATCTAACCAGTAATATCATATCATTGTTTTCTAAACCTCTCAGTCCCTTTTTGACAAAAAGATAACTTTGTAAAAATCAGGCCCTTGTTTTATGCCTCACTTTGTTCTCCTCCCCATCTTCCTGCCAGAGGCAAAACTGATTAGCTTTGGCTTTAGCTGTCAAGTTGTCAGCATAACGCGCTAAATCTTAAATGTACGTATGATATATAAAAGGAAAACAGACACAGTGCTTTGCTATTTGTCAGCACTACAACAATTAGACAACTAGGAAAAAGTTTCAATTAACAAAACAAAAATAGTGACGGAGACTTAGTTAGTCAAGTTAGTTATGCTAGCTTGACTTTGACAACTTAACATGTAGATATGCTGTGGAATCCGGTCTGTTTTGGTTCAGTGACAAAATAAAAAGGTTCCCTACACACCAACTCTGATAGATCAACAGGAAGAGCATCTGCAACAACAACCTGGTCTTAAATAACTTAGCTAGGCTACCACAGCAATCACTTATTAATAATGGTAAAATAAACATCAAGCCTAAAACACGACACTGTAATGGACTGAATGTTCTGTTCTTTGTGTTGTTGGAGACTTTCCTGTCTCCAGTTGAGGTTCGCTGATGCAGGAGATTCCAGTGAGTTAAAATCAACCAGTTTATTAAAAATACAAGATGTCTCTTGGAGATCCACTCAAGCATCAAACATGGATACAGAGTTACCCAAAGGTAATCCCAGGAGTTTCGGCAAATGATTGTCTTACTGTGCTCTGCGGCCCAACCTCCACCGACCCGAGAGCAGGATCAGCCTTTTGTTTTAAGGCCAGAAGTCATTAAATGTTTTACTGAAGCTACAGAGGAAAGATGGCCGCTTTGAAGCAAACAGCTTCGGTCTGTAACCTCAGTTCCTGTCCCGGGACAAAGTTATAAAACTGACAACTATTTGGTTCAGCTCCTCTTGAATCCACATTTTGGTTCCTTCTGTGACAAGATATAATAAACTCTTATATTGCAGGATGTCGTTGTCACTTCCTGATGCAAATCCATCTTACAAGCCATCAAAGGCCAGACTCAAACCGGGGGAGGGAAAGCAGAACACAGCCAAGCTCCACTTGTAGTTTCCTTACAACTCATCAAGGTAAATTCATGCTTATACAGCAATGTAACATTCAACAAAAATCACTTTATAATATTTCCACAATGTTTGACTGTTTTTTGGTATTGAATCCTGACGCATATCATGGCGCTGTTGTCAGTCAGTTGCTACGGCAACGTGTCTATGAGTAGCGTAACCGACACAGAGCAAGAAAAAAAGAATATGAGTGGTTTAAAGTTGTTCCTTGTCTGTTTTTATCTGTTATTTTCCCCTTTGCTGCGGCGCACGAAGGGTAGTTAACTTTGTAGTTGACGGAGTCGTTCTACCGCCGCAGCGCCGCCATTAACGGCATGCGAAAGAATAATCTTTCTGCTCTCAAGCACAAAATGTACAGATGTAAACAATAACATGCAACGTTTCTATACTCTCTACACTTGGGTATACTTCCCCCACAACACCCACTCCATCAATGAAACCTCTAAAGTATAATGTCAAAATAAACTTATATTTAAAATAAGGAAAACGTAATAAAATTCTATAGTTTGCCGAATGAATGAATGAAAAGTCTCTCACACTCACCAGTCCAGTATCTTCAGAAAGTCCTTCTTTTTAAAGTTAAAATACATTTTTGTAACGTATATAAAGCTGGTCAGTTTACTCACCGGCGGACTTAAGAGCCGTGCGAAGCTCATAGGAAGACATTTTTCCCGACCGGTCGGTGTCAAAGGACAGGAAGAGCATCTGCAACAACAGCCTGGACTTAAATAACTTCACAACAGCAGCAGCAGCTGAATTTACTCAACCCTTCATAGAGCTGAAATCAGTACATACAATCCATTTCTTCATCTTGTCCCAAAACACCTTAAACTCCTGGAACTCCATCTTTCCTGTGTTGTCCACCTGTTTCGCTATGTTAGGAAAAATTTTTACCAACATCTTGATAATCATGTTATCCAGCATCACCAACCTATTTCTCATAATCTGTTAAATTATGAGAAATCTTATGGGAACGCCAGACATTATTTCTATTTGGTCTCCATAAACAACAGGGACATTTCAAGCTTTTTTGAACTGAAATCCAGATCAGTTCTTCTCAGGATGAGCAGAATTAAGCCATCTCAAACAAAAATTTCCTTTTTAAATCCACTAGGGCCTAATTAATATTCTCCAATAAAGTAGTCCACACAATCCAACAGAACCAGCTGCTGAAAACCTTCAAAACTTCCTTCAGATGTGTCTATTTATCACAAAGTTTTATCATAACTTCCATTAGCAGGATATTTTTTAAGCATTTTGGGTCAAAAAGGTAATAAATTTAACGCCTAAAGCTGAAAGCTAATGCTAAAGCTTAGCTAATGCTAAGCTTTAGCTGTAATAGCTTTCTGTTGCCATCTGGGGGCGGTATTCCTGCTTCTGTTGATTCATTTACTACATCGGTGAAAAGTTAGAAGTTATTGTCGTTCACTACACTATGAGATGCCCTGTTTTGTCATGTTTTGGTTAGGATCAAACATCCTGGCAGACACATTTTAAAACATTTCCTCCTTTAAGAAGAGCAGGAGCCGTTTTAAAACTGCAGGTAAACGTAAACAGTCGGGATGTGGAAGGATACGTCCATCAGGTTGATGATGCTGTGGCAGGTGCTGAGACTCAGGCCATCAAACTTAATCTCTCTTCCTGGAGACAAAAATCATAATTAATTATACAAAAAATGTCTGCTTCAGGTTCAAGCAACAGATTCCTGAGAAAAATAGTTTAAATCAACTCCACACTTTTAAAAATACAGAATAAATTGGGACTTTTTTTGTTTCCCTGTTTTTATTTTATTATTTTTATTATTTATTAGCACCAAGAAGAGACTAATTTATCCATTTGTTGTTTTTCCTCACGAAGACAGAAAGTTATTTCATGTCTGAAATGTTTTCTGTGAAATTTGGTGAAATAACTGCCTTTGTAACAGAAATATCAGCTTATTTTCTGACCAAACCTCTGGTATGTTCTAAAGAAAATGAGCAACATGAATTAAAACTGAACTTATTATGGACTTAAATGCATCAACCTAATTAAGTCCTCTGGATTTTAATTGTTTCCATTTTAATATTCTCTTAAAGTTTTGACTTCACTTTCTCACCATCCCAGATACACTGTAAAAACTACAACATGCAAGTATTTTTGTCTAGTTTTAGTTTAGTTCACTTGATATTAGACCAAACTAAATCACAAGTAACTTTCCAGCAACATATAGGAGCCTGTTTTAAGTAAATAATTCCTTATTATTGATGAAAACTTCGAGTTATATGTGAAATAATCTGCCAGTAAAATTTGTACATTTTCAAAAATATGAAGGAATTATTTACTTTTAAAAAAAGCTCCTATTTCTCGCTGAAAAAAAAAAGACAAACGTAAGATATTTGCACTAGAAAATTCATAAAAATAGTACAAATTTGTAATTGTTTTTTTACAGTGCAAAAACACAACAATTATTTTCTGTCTAGTTTTTAATGCAAATACATTAGTACCCTTGAAAAAAGAGAAAACTGACTTACAAATAACTTTTCAACAAGATATAGGAGCTTGTTTTAAGTAAATAATTTCTTACTTTTAAAAAAAAAAAAAACTACTACACTGCAAAAAAAAAAAACTCGAGTATTTTTTATCTAATTTTTATTGCAAATATCTCAGTACACTTGAAATAAAAACAATGCAAGTAACTTTTCAGCAAGATGTAGGAGCTTGTTTAAGAAAATGATTTTACAATTATTTCCTAATATTGATGAAAACGTTCTAGCTCTCCCTGGTAATTATTTCACTTTTAACAAAATGTTTTTCCCATGTAAAAAAGTGAAATAATCTGCCAGTTGAATTAGTCTTTTTTAACAATATTAAGCAATAATTTACTTAAAACAAGCTCCTATATCCTGTTGAAAACTTACATGTAAGTTAGTTTTGTCTTATTTCAAGTTCACTGAGATATTCGAACAGTAATACTTTTGTGTTTTTGTGGTGTTCAGTTCTTTTGCTCTACGTTTTCTTATCTTTTACACCCATTCTGATAAAAAAAAAGCCAAGATTTAAACATTAGTTGCTTTTCTACTCACGTCTGCTGAGAACGCCGTTCAGCATCTCGTGAAGCTCTCTCACACAGATCGCTTTATCCTGTTGTCACGTCGAGGAAAAGTAAAAGTTACTCGTTTGCTGTTAGTTTAAACTCTGGGAGTCTTGAAGAGCGTTTCTTACCGAACCGGCCAGCTGCTCAAACAGCCTCCTCAGGCCTTTCTCTTCCTCCGTCTCCTCCTCTGGAGCGCTGGGCATCGGCGGCTGCAGGACGACATAAAACCTCAGGACCAGCAGAGTCAATTTCTTAACTCAAAATATGGTTTATTATGAGCAGAGGTGGGTAGAGTAGTAAGAGCAGAACGACTTCTACGTATTTCTGCTCAAGTAAAGAAGCCGTTCAACAAGAAAAGAAAGAGTCTTTGGTAAAAAAAGATGCTAAATAACTGATCAAAACATCATTTAATATTTAAAAATTTAATTTTTATGAGGAAATGTTGGTACTTTAAAGATCAAAATGAAAATTATTGATATAAATAAGATATTTGTAAAATAAACAAATCATTTTCTTTCCATTTAAAACTTTAATAGAAACTGTATGATTTAAATCAAGTGACTTTTGGGTTAAAACATGTTTGTTCTTCATTCGGTGAAGTTTCTCACAACGGAGCTTTAAAATTAAACGGGCATCTTTACTTCCAGATTTTAAGTATTTAACAAATGTGTTTTAAAAACATATTTTTTAAAATCATTTGGCTCAGCGTGAGTCGATATGCTCTTCTTATTGTCTTTGTTTTTATTTTATTTCTTGATTTCTCTTGTTTTTGTGCCTCACTTTAGACAAGTCACTTGAAATTTGAATTTCTACAATAATTTGCTCCAAAAAAAAAAGAGAGCATCTAGAAATTTTACTCAAGAGTAACGATGCTGCAAGTAAAAGTATAAATACAGAACCAAAGTTCCTGGCAGCTCTGATGATCAGTGGCTTATTTACCTCTGGTAAATCTGCGTCCACATTGGTCCCCATCTCTCTGTTGAACAAGCAGCATTTTGTTACAGTTGTAAACCGTAAAACATTTAGTTTTCTTATGATTTGACCCTTGGATCGACGCCGCGCTCACATGGCTTCGGCCTTTTTCTCCGAGAAGATGCGGATGAGGAAGTCGGCCTCGTGGTGCGGCTGGAAGGTGGTCGGGACCAGCAGGTATTTCCCCGGCGGCAGAGTGAAGCGCTCCGACACTTCCCGCATGTTGATGTACGTCCTGCTGCGCACCTTGGAGGGGTGGTAGCGGAAGAAGTCCTTCCCCACCTGGTCCTCTTCGTCCGGCGCCTGGGAAGGACAGAGGAGGACATGAGGTTTGAGGGAACTCTCTTTACGGACAGTTTATTCTCTTCTGAAGGAAGGAGAACCGCTAACCAGAGGTCAGAGGTTAACGGAATATTTTCTATATTTGACCGGTTATTTTATTTATTTTTTGACAGGTTATAATTAACACCTTTAACTGGAGCTCATGGGCAGAGAGGCAAATAAAATCAATCAATAAAAACATCCTTTCTGAATGTCATCTCATGGACCCTGAACTAAATGCGTCGTTCTGACCGGGAGCTGACAGTTATGGACCGGACGGTTTGGAGCGTCTGGTTAGGAAGCGCGTTGCAAACCTTTGGTAGAAATGACGCCTTTAATTTCAGTCTCTTATTACATCCAGAACAGAGAAAACTGAAGACAAGGCAACGTTGATCCATCTGTAGTCTAACCAGAGGAGCCGGCAGTTTATCCAGAGGAAATAAATAAAGGTGCAGAAGTTAATTAGACCGTAACACAGACAGGGTGCAGAATTAAACTGAACTCGTCCAGCGGTTTTAACAATTGGAGCTGCAAGACGTTCTACAAATCCTGTATGAAATCGGAGAATGAGCTTCTTTAAGGCATCCTGTCACTTTAAATCCAAATAACCTGCTGCCGGCCTAAACCCACATTTCTGTTTTTAAATATACATTTTTATTGGTCTAATCCAATATTGTAATTTTTGCAAAATGTTCACTTTCTGACCTCATACACTGCGAAGCCGATGGTTTCCAGGTCCAGGCCTTCCTTCCTGAGCTTCCGCCGGTTCTTCTGCATGAGAGCAATCACCACGCTGCAGACGTCATCGTCATCGTCGGCGTCCTCCAGCTGCAGCTTGAACTGAGGGTTGGTCCAAAACGTGTCTGCACAGCACAGGAGTTCAGGTCAACGGCTCGCGATGGAAACCAATTAAAGGAGACAGTTCTGGAGAAAAACCTCAGAATATAATATTGATGAAAATATTCCAGCTCCACTGGCAGATTGTTTCACTTATATCAAGACATTTTTCCATATTATAAATGAAATAATCTGCCAGCCCTTTTTCATCAATATTAAGGAATTATTGACTCTAAACAAGCTCCTACATCTGGCTGAAAAGTTGCTTAGAAATTAGTTTTGTCTTATTTCAAGTGTGTTAAGATATTTGCAATAGAAACTAGAAAAAAAATACTTTTTAGATTTTCTGTTTTTTGCAGTGCAGGGTTCTGCTGTCTGCAGATCTTACTAAAAACACTGGACAATGTTTTTAACTCTCAATACAATTACAAATGCATATTTTAGTAGTTTTCGTTTTTTTATAGTAAGATTTGCATTTAATTTTCAACACAAAATGTTGCAAAAAGTACCAGTTTTATGTTCTAGTTGTACTTTTCTTGTCACGGCTTGGAAACTATGAACTTTATCTTTTTAAAAGAAAATGCATTTGTAGTTTTTCTGTAAATTAATTATGATTTTGTTCATTTTGATACCTAAAAAAAACTAAATGAAATGGTGGTTGGTTAAAAATGACAAATTTCTCACAGTAGCTGTGCAGCAAAAATTACAAGTTGCCTTTCCTCAAACCTTCATGTGAAATTAGTGGCTCTAAATGAGTTAATTTAGCTGAACTGAGGGTAAAAAAGTCTCACCGATGTAGTTCCTGCAGCCTCCGGCGGTGGAACCGCGGATCCAGTTGCCCTCGAACACGTTGACCTCCCAGTGGCGCTTGGTGTCGTCATCCAGGGCGTCGGGGCTCATGTTGCAGATCTCCACCTTGTCGTAGTTCCTCTTGAAGTCCTCGAACTCCATCCTGGGGTTAAAACCACACAATTAAAACCATTTGGCTTCTGCATGTGGAGGAGTTTATGAAACAAACCGCAGCTTCTCAGACAGGCTTTTGTTATTTTAATTTTAATTAATTAAGATTGTATTATTTTGGTTGATGCTTGACATGAATACATGGGCACAATTTAGGGGGAGACATTAAAGAATAACAGTTAAAGAAACGTAAACTTCTTTCTCCTTTTCAAACAAGGACAGCAGCTTGTTTGAAAAGATGCTTTTCTTGTACATATGATTAAAATATATTCCTGTTTTGTTTGTTTTTTTATTATAGATTCTTTAATTTTCATCAGATAAAAGCGGCGGGCTCACCAAAATTCACCGTCATCGGTTGAATTCTGCAGGATTCGCATCTTTTCTGCTTTGTCGACATAATCCCACTCTCTGGAGCTGAAACAGACAAGAACCAGAACATTCAAGCAGGAACCGGAACCGGAACATTCAGACAGGAACTGGAACATTCAGACAGGAACCGGAACCGGAACATTCAGCAGGAACCGGAACCGGAACATTCAGACAGGAACCGGAACATTCAGACAGGAACCGGAACATTCGGACAGGAACCAGAACTTGTCACTTGTCTTACTTGTCGCTCCAGCGGCCGTTCCACTCGACTTGACCCCAGGGGTTTCTGATTCGAATCAACTTCACTTTCTGGCCTCGGAAATTCACCTGAAAAGCAAAATAAGATTTTAGTTATGATTCCCCAGCTTAGCTTTACACAGTTTAACCAATAATCCATCCATCCATCCATCCTGCCGCTTATCCGGGGTCGGGTCGCGGGGGTAGCAGCGGGGGTACCCAGACCTCCCTCTCCCCAGCCACTTCTTCCAGCTCCTCCGGGGAAACCCCAAGGCGTTCCCAGGCCAGCCGAGAGACATTGTCCCTCCAGGGTGTCCTGGGTCTTCCCCTCCTCCCGGTGGGACGTGCCCGAAACACCTCACCAGGGAGGCGTCCATCCTGATCAGATACCCGAGCCTCAGCAGGCTCCTCTCGATGTGGAGGAGCAGCAGCTCTAGTCTGAGTCCTCCCGGATGACCGAGCTTCTCTCTCTAAGGGAGAGCCCAGCCACCCTACGGAGGAAACCCATTATGGCGGCTTGTAACCGGGATCTCGTTCTTTCGGTCATGACCCAAAGCTCATGACCATAGATGAGGGTAGGAACGTAGATCGACCGGTAAATCGAGAGCTTCGCTGTTTGGCTCAGCTCCCTCTTCACCACGACGGACCGGTACAGCGCCCGCTCCACGGCAGACGCTGCGCCAATCCGCCTGTCGATCTCCTGCTCCTTTCTTCCCTCATTCGTGAACAAGATCCCGAGATACTTGAACTCCTCCACTTGAGGCAGGAGCCCGTTCCCGACCTGGAGAAGGCACTCTACCCTTTCCCGGCTATTATTAACCAATAATATGATCGTTTAAAGGTAGATTTCTCTTTCAAGCCTAAAATAGTATCTCAAAGCTGAACATGCAGCAGCAGGACAGACGTCCCATACGCTAATGTCAGTCAACAATCATTTCTAAAAAAGTTTTTTTTTTTATAAGAAGTTACATGAATGATCAGAGGTTCTTGAAATAATGGAAAACTGAAGCAGCGATTTGCTTCAATCTGATGGCTGAATAATACATTAAAAACAATAATTATCTTTTGTCTTCTTGCTCAGATGTGTATTTATTCAATAATTTAGCAGAAGATAGACTTCAATATGTCCAGCAACACATAAATAGAAAAACATAATATGACACAAGAAGAAGAATCATTCAGTTTAGTTGCTATTCTTGTAAATGCCTTCTGATGTATCTAATATATATATTTTGGTAAGCATTAAGGTCGACATCGTCAAAGAATTTGTATCAACCTTTGGAAGTATGAATATCTTCGATTGGATGTCGAGTTTGATAACCATGTAGATTAGAACAACAAAAACATCTAGAATATAATCTGGTGAGTAGTCTGACCTCTTCCAGGCCGGTAATGGAGTACGCGTGACCTTTCACCAGGCCGGTGCTGGTCCTGGCTTCAGACTCTGCTGAGCTGGTGATCTGGACAAAAAAACAAAAATCCAGACAGGTTTGAACCAGAAAGCCCAGTCGTCATAAAAGACATTCATTAAACACATAATGGCGTATTCTTACATCAATGGAGCAGCCCATCATGGATCCTCGGTCCAAGGCCTTCTTCATGATCGCGAACAGATCATCTGGGGCGCTCTTGGTTTCATACATCTCTCCAACTCCGCCAGTGAAGTCCTCCATGGCCTCCATGGTGCTGCCGCCTTTCAGGGACTCGTAGCTGCCGTGAACTCTTGACCGAAACCGAACACAGAACTGGGTTCAGTGACGAAACTCACGCCAGCTTTACTCCAGTCAGTAGCTGCGTTTTCATTACAAATCTTTGCCGCCGTTCTGCTAATGTCGAAGAGAAACACGCAGTTTCGCAGTTGCGGTGTTTCGGATAAATACGAAATTTAATTAAAATCATCATGTAAAGAAGCTTATTCACGCAATAAGTTATTAAAAGTCATGACGGTGATTGATGCAAACATTTACATGAGATTTATTCATTTGGCTTTGACACATGGGTAGGATAATCTATCAGCCAATCAGAGGAGACGTTGGCGTCAACGTATGAGGCTTTTAGGGGGGATTGTAGACGGTAAATTGGATTAAACATAACTTTTAATTAACTGTGCAATGCTGTGAGAGCTCTGGTAGAGCCAGCTGCACATTGTCAAAAAAAAAACCATAAATCTCCCACTACTTCCTGTTGTCTTCTCTGTGGGTTTCCACCAGTAGTTGATCATGTGACTCGGGGGGGAAAAAAGTGTTTCTGTACGCCTGAAAAACAGCTTCATCCTAACAAAAAATAAAACATCACTTTCATTTTCTGAACTAGAGAGTTTCCATCAAGCGAATTTATTTTTGTTCTTTAAATTTGCGCGATCCTGTGATCAGTGGAAACGCAGCTAGTGACATCTGCCGTCGGCGCCGTTTACTTGGCGTAGGCCTTCTCCAGCAAGGCGCTCCAGAACTCGTCGTTGGAGGCAGAGTGAAGCATGATGAGCCGGTTTCTCACCGTCGGCAGCCGGTCGTCCACCACCACGTCCAGCCATTTGTTATGCTGCCA
Organism: Poeciliopsis retropinna; assembly: GCA_010277075.1. Lineage (NCBI taxonomy): Eukaryota > Metazoa > Chordata > Actinopteri > Cyprinodontiformes > Poeciliidae > Poeciliopsis > Poeciliopsis retropinna. The sequence continues at coordinate 19,394,881 of VMRM01000013.1, read as the reverse complement.
GAACTTTAAAACGGATCACATCGCAAAATAATTAAATCTGTTGATTGTAAAAACACTGTAAATATACATATTTATAAATAATTATTGCCCCTTTGGGCTCTGAAACACTGAACAAATAAATATGTAGGGGTGCCATAGCTTTGCTGCTTCAGTTATTACAGTTAGAACAGGGGTGTCAAAAGTGAGGCCCGGGGGCCACTTGTGGTCCTTGGAGTGATTTTGTGCGGTCCCCAACTACAATTCAAAGATGATACAAATTTGGCCCGAATCTTCAGATGGAATCTTTCAATTTGTAATCAGGGTCAAAACTGTTACCAACATAATTTTCTGATACAAAAAATGTAACGTTCAACATAAAATGTGTGTTTTTATAACCAAGTTTTAACAAAATGTAAAACCAAGAGATTTTCACTGAAAAGCCAACTTTGCTGCACCCAAATCAGCTTTTATTCTTTCTTAAATTTGGCTAAATGTAGCAAGGGTTTTGAAACAAAGTGACTCCAAATTCTGTTCTTATTATTGAAAATAAAGGTATTCGTCCTAGCCCAAAAGAAATGTCTATTTTAATACAGCAAACATGCAAAATCTACTATGGAGTACTAGTAAATGTAATCTTTTTTTTTCTACCTATAGTGGCTCTAATACACTGCCGATAAAATTCCTTTCAAGTTTTGAAACTAAAGAAAATATCGGGCCACTTTATTTGATTGAGAAACTCGTGATGGACTCTGAGCTGAACATAAAGACAGTTTCAAAGTCAGCCTTTTATCACATGGAGAATATTGAGTTTCTTGAAATCCAGACTAAAACTCCACCTGTTCAGAGTTGCTTTTAACTACTAGTAAGTGGAACATTTATCGACATATTTCTGTATTGGCTAAATGGATAAGAGGAGAATAAATTCAAAGCTAATGCATAAATTAAAGTGTGTTCTCACTGATCTTTTCCCCTGAAGCTTGTTTAGTTTGACATTTGAATTTTGTAAAAGTATTTAAAACAGATAAAAATCGGCCTCCCCTCTCAGGAGTCAAACTGTTGTGCACCTGGAAATGAAAGATGCCGGCGTATCCACGGTCGAAGTCTTGATCGTGGGGAACAACCCGAGCCAGAGCTTCTTTCTTCAGAGTTAACGAGGCGATGGCTGCGAGGAGCCAGCAGTCCCCTAAGGCAACAAAACGGTACCCCAAGGATGAGTGGATGAAAAATATGGCTGTGAAACGACGTTCAGACAGCAGGTCTACGATCAGCTCTATGATGGTGTATTTAACAGGGGAAAACAGAGGAAAAAAACTCACGGATTTGGAAATTAATCTCAGAGATTTGAGAAAAGTTAGGAAATACCGAGTTTGAAGTTGAAAATTTGCCAGAAAAAAAACTTTCAAATTTCTGAGTTTCAATAGTCAAACATTTTTGACATTTACAAATGTTCAAGTTTCAAAAGCTGTAAATTTTCTTCTTTCCAAGTTTCTTTTTCGAAGATTTATTAGATTAATAATATCAAAATGTTTTCATTTTTTCTAGTAAGTTTTTGACTTTTGGAGTTCAGAAATATTTTTGTTTTTTCTAGAAAATTTCTGTGTTTTTGGCAAAAAAATAAAAAAAATACTCCTCCTGTTTGATCTCCAATGGCTCTAAGAATCGTACAATCCCAGTTTTTGGATGAAATCCGATGTTTTTGTGCGGACGTTCATACCAGTAATTAAACTCGACCAATGAGACGTCTGTGTGAACCAACCGCATGTTGACGTCACTCACCAATGAACAGGAAAGGGGATAATAGAAAAGAACCACAATTACTAGTGATGGTCTTTTGTGGCGCACTTGAAAACAAATCACGTTTATCCTGCTGTGTGAACGGAGCCAGAGACAGAAAACAGAACCACCCACCAAGCTGTCCTTGGCAAATATCCGTCCTGTCCGCATCGCCGACGATGAACTTTGGGTTTTCACAAATCTCCTGCAGAAGTGACAGGGAAAGAAGCAAGAAAGGAAACAGGTTGGTTGATTTTTAAAGGCCACACCAGGTGCATTCCTGATAGGCGTGTTCACATTCCAAACATATCAATCAGTCTGAAGTCCCAGTCACTAACAGAAAATACACACACACACACACACACACACGCACACACACACACACCATGATGGCAGCTGAAGCATTTACTCCGAAAAAACGCCCTGAGGAACAATGTACCGCGATTGTAACAAAGCAGAGGGGAGAGGTTTTTGTTTCACTGGACGAGATATAAAGGTGGAGCGAAAATGGGTTAATGGGTAAACGAAGCGATAAAGACAAACCTGCAAACCAGCTGCTGACGTGTTTACTACAGATCCGTTAAACGTGGATGTTATCCACTCCGTTTACAAAAAGTTTCAGTCAGATCAGGTTTGTTAACTGAGAGAGCAACTAATTTAGTTATGGGTTAATCGTTAACTGCAGCATAGACTCAAAAAAGGCCATTTTGTGAAGAAAAAACATTCAGCTATGAATGTATATACCTATATATATATATATATATATATATATATATATAGTATATATATATATTATATATAATATATATATATATATATATATATATATATATATATATATATATATATGTTCATAGCTGAATAGTTCTATATATATATATATAGGTAGATATATATATATATGCATTTTAAATGAAAGCATAATACTAATATGGTATTGAAAATTCAGGCAATAAAATGTTTGCTTTATTTTTAGAAATTATTTGAATTATTTATTTTCATGTTTGGTTTGCTAATATTGCATAAGAAGGTTTATGTGGTTAAATGAAAAAAATCAATAGAATGTGCCGATTTATTTTACCTGATAAATTGATTAATTGATAGGTAAATCTAAAACAATCGTTGCCTCGTACAAACACACGTAAAAAGTTCACACTAAACTTTCCCTTCATTTCCTTCGTCCACTTTGCTTACACTGCAAAAACACAAAATCATACCAAGTATTTTTATGTAGTTCGTACTGAAAATGTGCAAGAACTCTTTAAATATAACAAAAACTAACTTGCAAGTAACTTTTTAATAATTCCCTGATGTTGGTTGATTAAGAAAGTACAAGTTCCACTGGCAGATTATTTCACTTATAATTAGTTTTTCACCAATGTTAAGGAATTTGCTCCTACATCTTTTCTCTCATTTCAACTGTACTAATATATTTGTGCTAGAAACTAGACCAATATTACAGTTTTTGCACCGTAGCTTTCATTTACTAATATAATAAGTAAATATATTCCCAGCATCACTTTTTCTGTGTCCCAAGCATCGGCCAGCTCTGAAGTGTCGACGCCTACATACCCGCGGCCTCTTCCATTGGATCTGGACAGGAACGCTCTGGCTGTAGAAGAGCGAGGCGTCAGCTGCGGGGAAGTCCGGGTCCTCAAACAGAACCCCCTTCTGGAGACACTCCTGCCTGAGCTGCTCAAACGACTTCCCGTCCCACTGGGTGTTCACCGCCTGCTTGGAGCCCGAGTTCCTGCCGGACAGAGTGGACTGCACAGGCATTCTCTTCTTTCGGCGCGCGGAGGAGGGAGAGGAGGAGGAGGTGTGAGGTGAGCTGCACCTGGCAGAGTGGTGGATGCAGGGAAGAGTGTTGGCTGGGTAGAGCTGGCTGGTGGACACACCTCAGGCAGACAGAAACTGGTTTGTCCTCCAGGTAGAGAACCACTCCCTTTCTGTCGTTCTCACTGGGCTTGGCCTGCAGGAGGAAACACGCGTGTTGACAAGACAACAGCAACATTCACTAAAAAATAGTTAAAATAGTTGCAAAGAAATCAACTAGGAAGAGTTTTCACTGTCTGTGAACTACACTTTCCATGAAATCTATGCATGATGTACAAATTTAGATCCCCATGAAGTTCTATTGGAAAGTAATAACATTACCAAGTTGTTTGTCTTGTTTCTAGAGCAAATATTTTAGTACATTTGAAATAAGACAAAACTGATTACAAGTAACTTTTCAGCAAGATATAATGGCATGTTTAAAGTAAATAATTCTCTATTATTGATGAAAAAAAGTACTACTTCCATGTCTACAGTTTTACACTTACAACATAAAAAATCTTTTGTTTGTTTAAATAATTTGCCAACTTTTTTTTATCAATGTTTAAAAAATATTGACTTAAAACAAGTCCATATATATCGCAGAAAAGTTATTTATAAGTTAATTTTGTCTTATTTTAACTGTAGTAAGATATTTGTTCTAAAGAAATACACCAAAAATACTTGGTAAGACTATTTTTTTGCATTGTTGTTAATCAACATTAAGGAATTATTTGCTTAAAACAATTTCATATATTTTGCTGAAAAGTTACTTGTCAGTTAGTTTGTTGTATTTTGATATTTTCAGTAGAAACTACACCAAAAAATCTTGGTAAGATTTTGTGTTTTTTGCAGTGTAAGCAATATAAATGAAAGAAATGAAGGGAAAATGTAGTTTTATATGTTGTATGTTTGTACTAGGGCAGAAACAAACAATTCTAGCCAATGTTGTGCTTTTGCAGTAAACTAGTTTTAAATTAATCTGCAGTATGACAGGAAATTCCCGGTTTGGTGAAACACATTGAGATTACAAACCTTTAGACAAACTCAAGCTAAAGCAAGACAAGTTGACACAACTTCTACGTTGCCCTTAAGACCTGAAAGATCCATATATCTGGGCAGATTACAGATTATCTTGTATGAATTATGTATTTTACTGTATGCAGGGTTTGTGAAAGAAACCTTAGAATCAGATCTACAAGCCAAAGAGCGACTGTAACACTTGTTAAGCAACTTCAAAGATCCGGACAAGCTGGATAGTTGACTGTATGTGCACATGCTTACGCACATTGTTCTGTCCGGCTCTGCAAGGCGTGAGCCAGAATCGAGCTTCGACAAACAAGGGGAAGTGAACGTTCACCTTGAGAACAGAAAACAATCACAAAACATGTGGATTTATTTATTTTTATTATTATTTTTACTGCAGACTTACTGTAGCCTGAAGATATTCTGTCCAAAGTAATGAGTTACGTTTTCTTGAGTCATTTCTAGAAAAAAAAAAGCACCTTTTATTTTTACTTGAGTGATATTCTTATTAGGTATCACCACTCTTGAGTAAACTTCCTGGACACTCTACCCACTGTGAGTAACTTCATTGAATGAAGAGCAAGTTGGTTTTAATCAGAAAAGCGCCAGACAAACGCCTACAATTTAAGACAAAGTGAGACCTCTTGTTTCTACACAATCTTTGTTACTCTATTGTTATTTTCTATCAGCTGAGCTTCAAGAGCCACTTGGAGATCAAAAACATGCAGTAAACACCACACAATGTTACCTGAAGAATATATACATGTATATTTCCCAAACATTGTACTGTAGTAACAGTAGCAGTACTTCAACATGCTTTTAGTTAAGTAAAAAGTAGCTGTTCAATAAATTCCTCAGGTGAGAGTAAAAAAGGATGAGTAACTGATCAGATTATCAATCATTTAATATTTTAAAATTGCATCATCAGCTGGACCAAAATATAAAGTTAAGTGGAAATTTTGCTTTGATATTTTAAGGACTAAAATGACAGTAATTCATACAACAAAAAATAACAAAATCAGGTGAAAAATATTTTCCGATTTTTATTTCTTTCAATGTTAAACTTATGAAACTTTAACAAAAACTGCAGGTGTGTCTCTGTCTGGTGACGTTTTGGTTAAAACACGTTTGTCTTTCTTTCAGTGGGTAGAAAATCTAAATTTTACTCAAGTAAGAGTAGAAATATTTCAAAATAAAATTACTCAAGTGAAAGTAACTAGTTACTACACAACTGAGCCTGTAAGGATGTAGGAACAGAAAATGTACGATGATCAGCTGCTGAAACTTACAAGTTTATTCCAACTGCATCAATAAGCAAGTTATCAATAACGTTGTTTTTGACCATAGAAAAAAAAAACATTTTTCGCCTTTTAATGACGCCACGCATCCAGTTTCCTATGAACAGAGTGAAAAATGCCCAGAAACTGCCAGGTTTCATCTACAGTACGATAAAGAATAAATCAACAATCAGGTTTTTTTGTTGCGGATTGTTTTTCTGCTTTCTTATGATACCGTGAGAAGCTACGAGTGTTAGGGTCACGTCCAGAAAGAAGAATTAAATTATGAGAATACAGTTTAAATAAAACTCTAAAGCCAAAATTAGACTAGAAGTTGTAGCATTACAAGAATAAAGTTGAAATATTACCACAATAACATCATAGTACTGACTTTATTCTCAAAATCAGTTTTTATTTTCACATTTTTACGACCTTGTCCTCAAAGTATGACTGTTTATATTGTGTTACGACTCGTAATGTTACAACTTTTTTGTAGGATTCTTATTGTATAACTTTCTTCTCGTAGTTTATTTTCGTGATATGACTTTGTTCTTATTATTACAACTTTATTCTCAAACTGTAACTGTATTCTCATTAGTTCCACTTCATTCTGGTAATTGTATTTTATTTATTATTAATAATGGCCCTCATTATCTATTGTAAAAACCGTGACGTCTGCAGAAACACGCCAACATTTTAATAAACATGCTTCCACGATGTTCCAACGGCACATCAACATGGATGAAACTTTGTGGAAGTGAAATCGGAGCCGAGTCGTTTGTTGCTACGGCTCGGTTTTCTCCAGCGCCGTCCCTGTGACCAGCAGCAGGTTGCAGGCCATGAACTGGACGTTCAGGACGTTGCTGGTGTTTCCCGCGTACTGACCCACCAGCTCGCCGGATGAGCCGTCGGCGGCTGGCGCCCCGCCGTGTGCGCTGCGGATGTCCCAGACGCGGACGGAGTTGTCTATGGAGGAGGACGCCACCAGGCTGCTGTCCGGGCTGAAGGACAGGCTGGTGATGCTGTCCGCGTGGCCGCGCAGCTCTTTGAACAGCGTCCCCGCCGCCAGGTCCCACAGCTTCACCCGCTGGTCCTCGCCGGCCGACGCCAGATACTTCCCATTTGGCGAGAAGGCGAGCGCCAGCACGGCGCCGCGGTGGCCTGTGAAGAGCCGCACCGACTGGCCCTGCTGGGTGCTCCACAGCCGCACCGTTTTGTCCGTGGAGCCGGTGGCCAGGTAGTTGGAGTTGGGGTGGAACTTGACGCAGTCGACGTCGGACAGGTGGCCGACGTAGAGCCGCAGCGGGTAGGAGCGCGAGAAGGTCCAGAGGCGGGCGGTGCGGTCGTGGGAGCCGCTGGCGAAGTAGAGGCTGCAGGGGCTGACGTCCAGGTCCCACACCGGGTAGCCGTGGCCCTGGTACAGTACCGTGTTGGTGAAGCTGCCCAGGTCCCAGTAACGGATGGTCGAGTCCTCAGAGCAGGACAGCAGGCCGGAGCTGTCGGTCAGGAAGGCGGTGCGATAGACGGGACCGCTGTGGCCGCGCAGCATCTTCACCTCGCTGCCGCAGCCGTCCTCATCCACCTGGAGGACGACAAAACAGATCAGGCTACGTCTGAAAATACACACAAATATAAAGACGTAATAGAGTTACTAATATATACGTATATTTATAGTGATATAATAAAGGAGTAAATGTCTGCCAAAAAAAAGTCTGAAATTTTTTGGATTAATCTCAGAAATTTTGAAGAAAAATCTTGGAAATTTCTGAGTTTAAAAGTTGACAATTTTTAAGAAAAAAACATCCAAATTTTGAGGATAATCTCAAACCTTTGAATTTCAAAGTTAAAAATTTCCCATAAAAAAACTAAAGCAAAACAAAAAACGAGGAAATTTGTTTAGTTTCAAAAGTTTAACATTTGCAAGTAAAATTTTGAGTTTGATCTTAGAAATGTTCATGAAAAAACAAGAAAACTTCTGAACTCCAAAAATCCAAAATATGAGAGAAAGATTTTTCTAGAAAAATCTCGGAAAAGTCTGAATTTCAAGTGTGGAAAATTTGTGTCTTAATTTGTGTCTTTCTTGAGGTCCATCTCAAAATTTCCTGGGAAAAAAGGTTCTGAGTTCTGTTTTTATTCATGTCAGTTAATGAAAATGTTCCCTCTCTTTCAATTTTAGTTAACTATTGTAACGCTGATCTGAACTCTAAAAGTAAAGACGACTGGTTTTGTCGGCTCACCTCCTCTTCTTGCATGTCGCACGCCAGGTGGATGTATGACACATCGGCCTGGTGCGGTTTGGCCTTCAGCTTCCTGGCCCGGAGGCTCCACAGCTTCACGGCGGAGCTGTCGAACCCGGCCGCCAGCAGCCGGCTGTCCGGCGAAACCTCCGCCGTGTTCAGCATCTGCTCCGTGTGGTGGAAGGCGTAGAAGCAGATGGTGGTGAGTGACGGCGGGCCTTCGCGGACTTTCTTGATGCAGTCCTGCAGCGCCAGGAGCGCCACCTCGTTCTGTGGGATCCCGGCGGGAACCTCCAAAGCCTCGGCGCCGCTCTCGGCTCCGCCCACGCCCGCCCAGGAGCCAGCGTTGGCGCCCGCCATGGAGCCAGCGGCGGCTCCGTACAGCTGGTACTCGGTTCGCCTGGAAGCGGTGACCTCCACCTGCAGGTGTGTGCTGAGTGCCCTGCAGATGGCGCTATTGTCGTCGCTCTGCAGGTAGCGCAGCAGGTAGCTGTGAGCCGGCTCCGTCAGGTGAACCACATACTTATGCTCCAGGAAAGACCTCAGCTTGGGATTGGCGGCGACGTCCTGCGCCGTGACGACATGGCGGAGCTGCTCCACCACCGGCCGCTGCTCCCCGTCGTGAAGAAAGGCGTCGTGAAAACGGACATAGAAGCTGTCGACTGCCCCCTTCAGGCCGCAGTGCACCATGTCAAGGTGGAGATAAACGAAGAGTGGGTAGAGGAGGCAGCTGACCTCCTGGGCATAAGAGATTTCTGTTTCTGGTAGTGGAAAAAAAGGAAATATTCTCAACATCCAGGATCAAAAAAGGCCTTAAAAAGAGTTGCAACTAACTATTATTTTAGTATTCAATTATTCTTTTCAGGGTTATTTACTTGACACCAAATTTGTTTCATTTTTTTTTTTAAGTCAGCAGGTGGGGTGAGGTTGCTTTACTAACCTCTTTAAACTGTCACAAATGTCTAAATCTAAACTCTATGGAGGTAGATATGTGCCAATATCCTCCTTCACCAGCTCTGTTTACGCCAGAGCTGCTTCTTGTAGCTCTGGCGTAAACAGAGCTGGTGTCGAAAGGCTTGTTTTGCAGTCAGGCAAGAATAAAGACTACTTGAGAAGTACTGATGTAAAGGGTGTTACAAGCAGTCAAAGTGTGATACCTGAGAGAAAGCAGCGGAGCCTGGAGAACTGGACCTCATACTGCTGCGGGTCGGGCTGGCAGGGAGCAGCGGAGACGATGTTGGCACAACCCGACTCCGTCTGGACTGCTCACAGCGAGGAGGAGAAGAAAAGCAGTAGGAGAAAATCACTTTGGTTACATCATGATGATTGTATTTTAAATAACGGGCAAAGAAAGAATGAGCTCACCAGTCAGACCAGCAGCCAGCTCTTCTGTGGACTGGAAGAGTTTGGCTCCTTTCAGGGAGCTGTCAGTATCCACATACTGTCTCCTCTTCAGGTACTGAGCCACAGCGTACTGGATCTGCTCGGCCCGGACCCGTTTCATGACCTGACAGGAACAAAAACATCAACACTCAGGCCTATAAATCTAAGCAGAGAAGCCATCATTTTTTGTTACTAATTTATAAGGAGTGTGATCTCAACGCAGCTGGAATGACTGAGAGTATGGCAGGGCAGTATGGAGTAAAAATAAACTATTTTTCAAACCAGATCCCATTTTAAATCTTTTTTTTTTTTCTAAAAAAAGAAACTACAAATGACAGAAAATACTTTCAAAAAGTGGATTTTATTTCAATCATCCCTTCTGTGAGTCGTACGATGAAGGACGATGGTCGGGATAGGAGAATTTTTGTTCAATTACAAGAATATTGTCATAATATTACCAGTATAAAGATGCTATTTTACCAGAATAACATCTTAAAATTATGAGGAAAAAAGTTGTTTTATAGAAAAAAAAGCTTTGACAATTATTTTTATTTGTTATGTTGGAGTTCTCCTAAAATTACAACTTTATTCTTCTAATATTAAGACATTATTCTCATTATTTCAAATTTATTGTCATGTGACATTATTCTCATCTTACAAAGTCTGTATTCTTTTAACTTTATGACTTAATTTTTTATGAAAAAACAACGATCCTGGCCCTGGGTGTGCTGATATCACTCTGAACTATGGAAACCTCAGATGTGAATTGGGAAAAAAGTTAAATTAATTTTAAAGAAACCAGGTTTTCCAAAAATTAAATCTTCAAAAAACAAAAAATTTGAATAATCGATACAACTGAGAGCAAGATTTGAAAAGCACTGTATCTCATGGGATAAAAACATTTAAAAATAGCCCAAAAAGATCAAATAAAACTGTGTTTCATGATTGGAAAGCGTAAATGTCTGCTGGGCTCCGTGCTGATTTGATGTTCTGAAATACGGAAGTGTAAGAAACAGATCGTGGAAAAAAATTGGGGCAAACATTTTTCACACGAGTAAAAACTTAAGGTGGTATTATCTTACCACTTTGAGATAAAACATCTTTACAATCTAACCGAATCATAACAAAACTGGCTGTTTAAATCAATTGTTTTTGCATTTTTATTAGAAAAATTTGACAAGATAAATAGGTCTTAAACACTAATACTAAAAAATTGCTTCCACTTAAAAGTACAAACCTGATTAAATTTAAGTCACATTTTTAGTTTTCCTAAAACATCATCCAATCTAGAAACTAGAATACATAAACTATTCAAACCTGGACTAAAATATTCTACATTAATGGCAAAAAAAATAAAAAATTAAAACCCAGTTTGTGATGTGCAAAACCGTTACTTTGCCTTTTATTTTACTTAGAAAAATGAAAAAGTCTTGATGCTGCTGCGACGCAACGCTGTCAGATCGTTTCATGGAGCTAACCGGCTAATTTAGCTCCGTTAGCATCGGGGCTAACGGTAAAGGCTTTTCATGGGTATATGTTTCATTCTGAGTCACTGCAGGCTGCAAAACATTTACTCACTGCATCTTGTCGTGTTATCCTCAGCCGTCAGATCATATAAATAAGGCGCTAAAGTTTAATCCGAATTCCAACTGAACGAATATTTCTACCTTTCATTGCCGCGCCATCATGGATGATCTTCTTTTAAACTTGCTGACAGTTAGCGAACTGGCGTAATTGCGCATTACTGCCACCTACAGTCTAGACTGTTAAACAGCGTACTTTCTCCAAAATGTTTATAAATGGGACAATATTTTACTTATTAGCACTTTTCAGTCGCTGCACATTTTTATTGGATGAATTATTGTAAATTAGCTTTTTAAAAAAACTTTTAAATAGAATAAACATTGGAGACACTGTGTTTGAATTCCAGCTGTACTGGAAAAATGTACTTTTAAATTGAATTACTAAGTCAAGTTAATTTTTCGTTTATATCTGAAACATGTAATAACGCAAATAGCACGAGTTGGGTTTTTTTTTGTTTGTTTTTTTAACACGCATTGCAATAAAATTTTAATTTGTTGAGACGACCACATTCTCTGTTGCGGGAAATCACCTCCTTCCACGGCCACTAGAGGGCTCTCCGCGATGATTTGTGTTCTATTCTGGTCACCTGGTTGATGACGTTCAATCATCGCGACTGAACCGCGCGTTGTTTGGACAGTGTTGTGTTGAAGAGCGGTTAAATTGATCCTTTTCACCGTTTGGTGTGGATTTATCCGGCCTGCTGTTTTGTGTATTGATAATCAGAGCTCTTTATAGGCTATTGAACAGTTCGGCGTCCAGGCGCAGGCATGTTTAGCCCCCGCACCGCCCCGGGCTCCGGCCGCAGGCAGCAGGGCAGAGCTACCGGCAGGAAGAGCGTCTCTGGGTCGGCTGGTGGGCTGATGTTTTCCCCGCGCAGGACACCAATGACGGCGAGGTGAGTGGACTCACACTGAACACATAGTTTGTTGTAGTTTTATATTTCCACTTTAAAGTAAAATAACTCATTTGTATGTCCTTGTTTCCTAGAAAACTCTAGTAAACAAAAAGCACAAGCAGTCATATATATTTGCCTGCTTTTAAAACACAATAAAAGACAATTTTAGCTGGAATTTTGGCATTTATGCATAATAAAGTTTACCGTATAAAATCATTGGCTTTTGCAACCATTCTAGAATATTAATGCAGAGGACTAACAATTAGGCCGTTCACGATAACAATTTTTTCTGGACGATAAAGTTTTCCAGAAGTTATTGCGATAAATGATAATATTGTTGTTTTGAGACCATTTTCAAATAATATGATAGCAGGGGCGATTCTAAGATTTAACCAGTAGGGGTGTTTAGCCCCCAGCAGGATTAATTTTATTTTTGAGTCATTTTAATTTTGAGGTTTTTATTTTATTGTCCATTGTTGTTTTATTTTGAAGTGTTGATTGTGTGAAACACTTTAGATTTCAGTTTGTTAGAATGAGGGTTGAACCCTGGAGTTATTAGCACCATGCTCTGACCAGCTGAGCAAAACTAAGCTGGTCAGAGCATGAAGAGTTTTTATGCATTAAAAAATATTTTAAAAAATTTTCAAAAGCAAATGTTGATTCTTTTTTATTTTGAAGTCTTTATTTTATAAATAAAATTTTAGTTTTAAGACATTTTTAATTTTGAAGTGTTGATTGTATTTCAGAGCCATTTTTTATGATTATTTTGCTTTTGAGACATTTTTATTTTGAGGTTTTTATTTTATTTTCCATTTTTGTTTTATTTGTGTTGATTGTGTGAAACACTTTAGATTTCAGTTATTTGAACCTTGAGTCATTAGAACCATGCTTTAGACTTCCGATGTCCAGATGGGGATCGATCCGACGTCCTCAGGATTTGTAGTAGCTCTTACCGGCTGAGCTATCCTACCGTACAGAATGATGCGGATCCACTGTGTCTATGACACAGCAGCAAACTGCGCCATGCGGACACATTGTTTTTGTCGATCGATGTACACCGTATTGTTAAGAAATTGGGTAGAGGAAGATTTAAAAAGTCGCGGGTTGATAGCAGCTCACCGCGGCTGCGTACTTTCCGTCTCTAGGCAACCGTGGCGTTCAGGGGTCCTTCAGCTCCCGCCATGACAGTGTAGCTGACCTTAATATTGCCTGTGTTTTATTTTGGTCATTATTGTTAAACTTAGTGTTGGTGTGTTTATTATAGGCGTGTCTATCGGACAGTTATGCATCGGTTCAATACGGGACGCACATTTAACGGCCAAATATGGGACGACCCCGTATTTTACGGGATGAGTGGCAATCCCAGTCAGGGTTGCTGAGATGGCTAGAAACGCCACTGTATGATATTAATAATGTAATAATGCAAGAACACATTCCCAAAGGTCAATAAAATTTAAATCCTAATGAACATTTAACTCTGGAACTGGAAGGCAAGTTAAATTGTCCTTTAAAAATGAGCCAGTTGAGATCAAAACACCAGACTGAAGACTTTTGTCACCCAGTTTTTGGTAGAAAGAGAGAAAAGAGAAAAACAACAAATCATGTAAATGGAAATTATTGAGTTAGTTTTGATTTGTTGTACGATAAATTGAGTTATTCCTTATTGCTGCAGGCCTGCTAATAATAAACCTCTAAAAATGTTCTGATGGATCTTGTTTATAAAATTGGTTAAATTGGTGCAGCTACATTGAAATGTGTTTTCCTTTGGAAAGTGTGGTGGGAAAATTATTATAAGTTAACATCTGCTGATAATTAAATTAAATACTTGAAAACTCTCACCAAAAGAACCTGTTTGTGGACAATGTACAAATAAACCTGATTGAGTGATTTCATCTAACAGTGTTTGGAAATAATTTTTTTCCATAACCAGAGCAAAGAAATATGCAAGAGATCTCAAACTTTGGTGCTGCATTTTTAGTTAAAAATGGCAGTCCAGGTCAATCAACACTTTTCCACATTTTATCAGAAACTAACACTTTGTGTTATTATGCTGCTGATTATGCTAAAAATACAGTCCTGATGTGTGTAATCTCTCCTCGTCAGGTCGACGCCCACTCGAGTGCAGAACCACACTGTCACTGAGACGGTTTACTACGATGTTCAGACGTTTGGTTCGTCGCTGCCTGTCAAAGTGATGGAGGCTCTCACCATGGCTGAAGGTGACAAAAGCCTCATTCCTGATTGGAGGGAAAGAAACAGGAATGCGCTACAGTTAAATTAAATACTTGATTTAATTGAATTAAATCAATTCAATTTAATTGTTTGTACCTTGTTTGTACACACCTTGTTTGTAAATGTACAAACAAGGTAATAAACAGGGGGAATATTAAAGTTTTATTTTTTCCACTATTGTTTTTTAAGTTGTTTCTGGTTCTTCTAGCTGACGACCCGATCTCAGTGAAGGTGAACGAGAGCGGCTGGGCCTGGATGGTTTGTGGAGAGAGACTAATAATCTGGAAGATCTGCCAGACCGCTGTAGCTAAGGTACGATAAACCAAATCAGCAGGGCAGGGCGATAAAGCAATTTTATTGATAATTAAATAATAAAAAATTAATTAATTTTTGGTTCTTAAAGATTTAATTTTTGGAAAATTTAGATTTTTTTTTCCTGTCTTACAGTTTGTATTTATTTGAACTTTGAATTCAGGGCAGCTCTGTGAATATTAGATCCAAGTTAACGTATTTTGTCTTATTTATGAGAATATTAGAAGAATAATGTAGTAATTTAATGATAACTCCTGTATAAAATATACCTAAAAAATAAAATGATGACTGTTGAGCATCTTGTGAAGTTAGACTTTATATTAATACTTAATAGAAATAATTAATCTTTTGGCACTTTAGCATCAAATTATTATTAGTAGCAGAACTTTGAGAGATCTACACAAACTGAGCTGCTAATCCCAATAAAGCTTTTTCTCAACAAAACAACTTTTTTCTCGTGATTTTGAGACGTTTTTACTGGTAAAATTTCGTCCTTATGTTGCTGATATTTTGACTATAAGCTTGAAGCCTGTCTCTAATACTCTGCTGTACAACTCATAAATGTTATGGTTGAAATAAACTCCACTTTTTAAAAATATTTTCTTTTTTAGGAAAAATCTAGGGAAAAAAATTATAAAATTCGATCTTGTATTGAAATTGTTTTTTTTTTGTTTTTTTTTTTTGGTAATTTTTTTATTTAGAAACAAAAGCTAACAAAAATCGGATCTTGGACGAAAAAATCAGAGCTTTTATTTTGAAGCCATTTCATCCAGCCCTACAAATCAGCATAAAATATGATCTGTTAAAAATGATAGTTTATTAATAGTTTCTGATGTAGAATAAATTAAGTCTTTTTCAGTTTGAATGCAAATGAAACGTGCGTTTTGCTGCAGCTGTCTGTTTGCAAAGAGCTGCAGCTGCCCAGCAGTGAGTTCACCTACACGGCCGACCTGGTGGCTCTGACGTCGGCCGCTCCTCTCAGGGTGGCCACCGTTCAGTCCGTCTCTGTCCTCGCCGTGGCTGCAGAAGGAACCTCTCGCTTCTGGCCGAGTCTGGCACACGAGGGGACCTACACGGAGTCGGACATGAACCTGGGAGATCTCTGCAACTTTGTTGTTGCACTCAGAGTTAGTAAAAATCAGAAAGAATTTGACATTTTTTTGTATTTATCTTGACAAAAATCTTGTTTTTAACCCTTGTGATGGTTTTTGTCCTGTTCAACTTTTTTCCTCTTTTCTTTCTCGAAGGGTGGAAGCTTTGTTGTATCGTCTGTGAAGAATCAGCTGCTCAGAGCGAGCGCGGACTCTTCAGGGAAGCTGCAGTACCGAGCCCTGCAGCAGGGTCAGGGGGTTCTGTCCGGGATCGGGCGCCGTGTGTCCAGTCTGTTCGGCATCCTCTCCCCTCCAGCGAGCGACGAGGTGAGTTATATTCTTCTAACAGTTTGCAATTCCAGCTAGATGGAGAACAGCAGGATATTTTACACCCCAAAAAAAACATTAGTTGAACTGGATTGTTTGGGTTTTAGACATTTTATTCTAAACTTTTTTATTACTGTTTTTGCTGTATTTTTTTATTTAAATAATGTGTTCAACATATAAAAGAAAAGGCGCAAGATAAATTAGTAGGATGAACGACTACGTAGGCCTGTCACAATAAGTAATAAATCAATTAAATTAAAACAAACTCACTCATTTATATTTGCATGATTTATTTCATTCAATAAAATTCATTTTATTTGTTGTTTCTATTGTTTTGTTTATTTATTTTGGATGTTTAAAATAGAGCCAGTATTAAATATTAATTCGAATTTAAAGTATATTAATCCTTGTGAATGTTTTGTTGCATTATTATGCCATTAATATTATATTACTGAAAAATGGTCTCAAAATAACAATATTATTGTTTATCACAATAACTTCTGAGAAAATTTATTGTCCAGCAGCATTAGTTATAGTGACAGGCCTTCACACACGCACACAAAAACAGATTTCAGCAAAAAATCAGAATTGAGCATCAATACCTGCTGTGTTAGTGAAGCCTAAAGTAAAGTTTCAAAATGTTGTTGCAAACACAAACCAACACTCTGGATATGGAAGAATCTTAAACTCCCAAAAACCTGCCCAGCATCAGCAGTTGAACCGCATATAAATCATCCTGTAAACGTCTCTGCAGCTCCACAGCGTCCTGTGGGTGGAGGGAACCAGCTGCTTGTACTCGCTGACCAGTTCCACTGTGAGCAAATGGGAAGTGGACGACAGCACAGAGCACCAGGTCTTCAGCTGGGACACCAGGAAAGCTCTGATTGAGAGCATCGTGGATTCAATCTGGGTCAGTAAGAACGCAATATGTGTCGCAGTGAAATGGCTGAAAGCAGATTCGCACTACTGCTGGAGTCAGGAATCCAACTGGGACTGCATTTACAGAAACTACAGATGTTTTTTGTGTTCTTTTCTAAAAAGAAAATATATTTTAAAAGGTGGCTTTTATTTCAGTCAAACCTGTGAGTTGTAGGACGGAGTTCTACCACGCAAAATTGAGAAAACCGGAAACAAACATTAAATTTTGATGAATTTCAAATATGTTTTTCAATGATTCATTTATTATGGTTCAGAGTGAACAGGTGGGTTTTTAGTCTTGATTTAAAGGAACTCAGCGTTTCAGCCGTTTTTTCAGTTTTCAGTTCCAAATTTGTGGTCCATAGAAGCTGAATATAAGCATAATATTAGCAAAATAAAGATGCTGTTTTACCAGAAGAACGTCTTAAAATTAAGAGAAAAGTTGTTTTAAAGAAAAGAAATTGTAGATTTATCAAGATCTGACATGACCAGATCAATTTGTTTGTTTTTTCCAAAATAGACCCAGTAGTTGCTCAATAATTGCAAAGACCTGCTACCAGTAATAATGTGATGCAGTTTTGTCAAACGATTAAGTATTTCTTTATCTTAGTTTAACTTCAGAAGACTCTCAACATTATAAATTTTGGTTTCTCTCGTTGGTTGGAGTTCTAGTAATATTTCTTCTTCATTCTTGTATGAATTTATTCTCATCATTTAAAAATCCTAGCCTAGCCCGAATATTCAAAGTCTAAATAAATAGAAACCGTAAAACAAGATGGCGGCTGACGTCACTCTGAAATATGGAAACTCAAAGACTGAACTGGTGAAAAATAATCTCAATTTTCTAAAAATTAAATCTGCAACAGCCAAAAATTTGATTAATTATTGATTATCACCCAGCCTTACTCAAAACTAAGGCCTTAATAAAATTGCTAAATACTATTGTTATACTATAAGAAGCTGCATGATTAAAGCAAACATTGATTTTCCGGAAAATGTGACTGAACTTTTTCCTCCAGGGGTCAGAGAGCAACTATGAGGAGCTGAAGGAGGGAGCGAACGTCACATACCTGGATATGAAGTCGAGCCAGTGAGGGGTTTCATCTTTCTGTCTGAATGAAAAACCTCAGACTGATGATGAGAAATCATTTCAGTCCAATTTTATTGTGATCTATGTTGATTAAAGAACAAAACCAGAGCAGTACACATTGACACGATCAGGTCGTTGCACCTTAATTATTATCTAGATGATAAGAGAGGAAATATGAAGGGAAGGTATAAATAAGTCTTAACCTGGTTATTATAAAGACAAGAAAGCATTTTGTGTGAAATTCAACATTAACAGGTTTGATCTATTTTCTTAGAGCATTAATGTCTATGTTTCTTATTCTGTGAATACTGAATTTAATCCATTTTAAAAGCAGATTTTAGCAGATATTTTTGTAAATATACTTTCCAAGCTTCTGGGACTTCCCCCACTCAGTTCCTTCAGACTAGCCAGCAGAAATTAGCAAACACCTGGTGGAACTGAGCATCAGCTCTTTGTACGAGCTGCTTCTCATTGAAACAGATAAAAATGTTGTTAAAGGTTTAATAGAGGAGCCATGTTGTGATGACTTCCTGCAGTTTCAGAAAGAGCAGGAGTTTCTTAAAGAGACAGAAGCCCAATTTCAAGGCGTTAAATTACAAAGGCAAATTTCTTTTAAGTCATATTTGATATATACGTTATTATAGCAACTATTTGCCTGATTGTGCTATCGAACGGCACTATGTGCCTGGAAAACATTTAATCCTGCCTCTGTAATGTAGCATCGTGTGTTTACGGTGACCTTTTCTTAACGTTTTGGCCGACTGTTGATGCTCTTAAGCACGAGACTCCCCAATGCACCTTGTAAATCAAATAACTGACACCCTGATAATTTGATCTCCGTGCCCACCGTAGGATGTCTAAATCCCAGTCTCTGTTGTGCATGCCTCCAGTCTCGGCCTGGTGGTTTTGGCTGCAGCCTGGCATCCATCAGATTCGCCCTGCCTGGTTTATTTCTGCCTGGTCACCCTGCAGGAGACCGGAGACACAATCTCTGACCAGTTCACCGTGGAGGTGACCAAGTACAGCTGTCCATTCCAGGTCAGTGTCCATCCTGCTCCGGCACGCTTCAAGAACTTAGTTGTTACTTTCTGAAAAATTAGTATAGAATGATAATCTTCCACTTTTATGTTAATATTCTGGGACCTTTATAGTAATAAAACAGAGAAAACATTACAAGCAGAAACAAATTCATCATAGAATATCTAAAAGTACAAATTTCTCAACCTTATTCACTGCAAAAACACCAAATCTAATTTCTTGTGCTAATATGTTATTACATTTGAAATAAGGCAAAACTAACTTACAAGTATCTTTGCATCAAGTTATAAGAGCTTGTTTTACGTAAAAAAAAAAAAAAATCCTTAATATTTGTGAAAAAGTACTAGTTCAACTAGCAAATAAATGTACTTATAACGAGACAATTTCCCCTCGTTATAAGTGAAATAATCTGCCAATAGAACTGGTCATTTTTTATCAATATCAAGGAATTAGTTACTTCAAACAAGCTTCTATATCTTGCTGATAAGTTTTAATTTACGTATTTGAACGTGTTTTTGTCACTTTTTGTTAAAATAGTATTTATGTAGACTAAAAGGTACACATTATTTTATTTTAACCATTTATGTGTAAATTTATTTAACTTTTGCTTGTTACTTTATTTATTTATTCTACTTTGTAGATTGCAAGACCTTGACAACAATACATTGTCTGGTTATTTTTTATTTTTACTGTATCATTGTGATATTTATCGTTGTGTTAAAAGATCCCCAATGTGATGTTATTTGTTTGAAATAAAGTCAGTTTTTGGAGTCAGCTAACTCACTCTTCAGTTACCTAGCAACGAGTGACTTGCTCACTCTTTGGTTACCTAGCAACGAGTAACTGGCCAGCAGAAGTTTCAGGTTTGTGACTCCTAACTGCCTAAAAATAAAAGGAAAAAAACAACGGTGTGGAGTGAAAACTGCGGATAAAACAGGAAAGATTACGCCACCAGTTTAGTAATAATCAGGTATTTAAAACAAAATACTAATTAATAATTAAGCCAACCTGGATTTGTACTCTGTATAACGGGGTTAAACACATTTTGAAATAATAGTTTACGTTTAAAGGCCTTAGGTTTATTCTTGACTCTGTGCGGTTCCATCAGAGCGAGGAAGAGCTGCAGGCCACACGCTTTGTGCTGCCCGACCCACCTGGTACCACCGCCGTCCTGTACAACAAGGAGATGGTGTCGGCCTGCTCAACCGGCACCAGCAGGGCGGCGCTACCCGATGAGAAAATTAGCTTCAACTCACCAGGTAAGACTCATTTCTTTCCCTTCTTATTTAAACTCCTAAAAAATAATAATTTAACTGAAAAATTTTAAATTCTACAAGGAAGGAATATTGTTGACATCTTTGCTTTGTTTTGGGTTTCATGGCATTATTAGAAGAGAGACTAATGAGAGCTTATTCAAATATTAAATTATCTTCTCTTGCCTATTCTGCAGGGTATTGTATAAAATATTTATTTTTAACATTTGTTTGTCTTTATCACTTCTATTAGCATACAGACAGAAGAACATGTATAAATGTGAAAATAAAGAGAAGTGGTTAAAAACATAGTCGTTTTGATCAGGATTTGACTTTGTGTTGTTTCTCACCACCAACAAGGTAACATAAAAGGGACTTAAAGGGGAACTGTTACGGAAAATTTACATTTAGCATGTTTTTGTGTTTCTATTTAGGTTTTTTTTAAATGCCCAACTGCTTGAAAAAACGCAAGCAATTGCGTTTTTTTTCTGGAAATATGTTTATGTTTTTTGTGGAAAATGAGCCATTTCAAAAACCTACTGATTATTAAGTCACATTCAACATGCTCTGTTCCGTTACCTAGCAACCCCAGCCAAACCCAGCCCGTTGCCTAGCAACCTAAGCTGAGCTCCAGCTCATTTGGTCAGCTGGTTCTAATGCTGTATGAGCTGTACAATGGCTACTGAAAAAGAAAAGTGATGTGTGTAGGGAAAGGCATCAATGTGGGGTTTAAGTGTAAGCAAACAAATGTGTCTGTCTGTTCAGGGGATGGCATTCGTGGAGGAGGCTGCTGCTCCAACCTGCCGGTGTTTTTCTCCCAGAACAGTGGACTGGTAGCTGTGGTGGCCAGAGAGAGCGCCTCCATCCTGCCAGAGACCATGGAGGACTCGCTGTGCTCCTCGCTGGCTGCAGCGCCTGAGGTAAAACGACCAAAACGCAATCCGATGATTGATATCTCTGAAGGTTTACACCAAGGAAGGATGGGTCTAATTGCAGCATGCTACTGAATTATAACTTTATTCTTCTGGACGTTTTGTACTTGATTTAAAGCCGTAGTATGTCACTATGTAACTTTTATAAAAATATTTTTTGGTAGGAAAGAGAAAAACAATAAATTATGTAAATAGAAATAATTGAGTTAGTTTTAATTTATCATTCAATTAATTGATTTTTTGTTATTATGGCAAGACTGAACATAAAACAGATAATCTGTGAAAAGATTTATCTCCACCTCTTCCCTGTCTTGTTTTAGGTCAGCTGGAATTACCAAAATTATTTCTACTTGCTAAAATTCACAATAACGAGAGAAATAACAAGTCTGATTTATTTAAGCACTAATGTCTTCTGGTTCTGTGAGCCTCCAAACAAACCCTCTAACGCACCGTTCGAGATGTGAAACTGATTAGAAGCAGGAAAACCTCAAGTAAAGAATTTAATAATTTTCTTTCCAGATTTCTGCCATGGAAACACCAACCAGATCAGAGCCCATTGCTCAAGAGGACAAAACCAAACTGCTGAAGGCGGCTTTCCTCCAGTTCTGCCGGTAACAAAACAACTATTTTTTACCGTTTCATGCATCTAGTACAGACTGTTATGTCCAAAAAGGGCACAGCATATCTGAGGACACTTAGGCAAAAATTAGGGTTCAAAAAACTTATTTTATTTTAAAACTCTCTTGAACTTTTCTTTTGGTTCAGCTGCTTTGGTTTTCTGTGGAGGAAAAAAAAAAAGAGAGAGGGAGTTAAATACCCTCAGTTCCCCGTGGCACACACAAAAAAACAAATCCCCAAAAGTATTAACAGCTGATTAGGATCTCCACCATGTCGAAACCCCAGCCTATTTATAGGCTGACCAAATTAACGAAATCAAATTAATTACGAAAAAGAAATTATCCAAACTCCAGAATATATTACACAAAAAGTCATTCAACTAAAGTCAATACACAAAACAATATAGAAAAATAAATAGAAAGAATTGTAATGTGCCCGAAGCACATAACAATACTGACCAAATGAAATTAGTTTTCGCATTATTGTGACGTTTAGCAAATGAGAATAATTTTGATCATTTTAACTGATTTAAGGTCAGACAGTGAGATAAAAGGTAAACTTTTCTTTCTTTTGTGTATTTAAACATCTGGTTGTAACAGTTGAGTAACTGGAATTTTTTTAATTAAATTAGCTGAATAAAATAAGGTACATTCTGCATATTTTTCATTTAAACCCTTAACTTTATTTTATACACATATTTTAAATTGATCCAGCCCTAGTTAGTATTCTCCAACTAATTTCTTTAAATTTTGGTATTCACTGCAGTAATCAACATTACTGCAATGGGCCTGCTTTAAAATAAAAACAACTGCAATCATATTAGAATATTAGTGTGATTCCTGTGTTTTCCTTCTTGCTCAGCAACGACCTGGTTGGCGCTCAGACGGTCACAGACGACCTGTTTCCTGCCGACGCTGATGGAGAGGAAGGAGCTGAGCTGGACGGCGTTGTGGTTCAGATCAACCTGGAACTGGTGGACGATTACCCGGCGTCGGACCCTCGCTGGGCCGAGTCTGTCCTCGGCGGTGAGGCGTGCTTTCCTTCTTAAAAACTTCATATGGTCCCAATTATTAAACAAGCGCTACACTTTACATTTAGTAAAATACTGTCACCAAATTCGTTCAGCAACTAGCTCTAATAACTGAACTGAAGATGAATTTTCTTTAGGTCCAAA
Organism: Poeciliopsis retropinna; assembly: GCA_010277075.1. NCBI lineage: Eukaryota > Metazoa > Chordata > Actinopteri > Cyprinodontiformes > Poeciliidae > Poeciliopsis > Poeciliopsis retropinna. The sequence goes on along the minus strand of VMRM01000013.1, from coordinate 19,371,927 downwards.
GATAATAACTTGAACTTCATCTTTTTCTTTGGTTATTTCAGAGAGTGCTGGTTTTCCTCTCACGTCCCTCATCATCCTCCACCAGCTGGAGGACAAGATGAAGGCTCACTGTTGCTTCATGGACTTCCTGCTCCAGGTATCCTAACTCCATTCCTCCTCTTCCATGTTGGGTTTCTTCACGTCTCACGTTTGACCTGCGGTTCAGGTGGGCCTGCTGGACCGACTCAGCCAGGTGACGGTGAGGTCGTCTCCCATGGCAACCCGCCTGCTGCTGTGCGAGCACGCTGAGAAGCTGCAGGCGGCCATGGTGCTGAAGAACCACCACAACAAACACGCCGAGCTGGTGAACCGGGCCATCAACGTCGCTCTGCAGCGGAGCAGCACCGCGGTGCCGCCCAGCCTCACGGCAGCCGACGTCTTCTTCAGGGAGGTGTGTGTCTGAGGAACTGCTGTTTGGCAGCTGGATGAAGTTTAAACGATGTAGCGCAGGGGTGCCCAAAGTGAGGCTGGGGGGCCATTTGTGGCCCTTGGACTGATTTTGTGCGGCCCCCGATTGCAATTCAAAAATGATTCAAATTTGTCCTGTAGATGCAGATGAAGAGTTTTAATTTGTTACCAGCGGAAAAATTGTTACATCTAGAAACATGTAAAGTACAAAACAAAATATTTGTGTTTTTATAACCAAGTCTTAACAAAAGGTAAAACCAAGAGACTTTTACTGAAAAAACAACTTTGCTGCATCTAAAATGATCTTTTCATTCTTTCCTAAATTTGGCGAAGTAGAGCAAGCGTTTTGAAACAAAGTCACCCAAATCCTGTTCTTATTACTGAAAATGTATTCAGTCGAGCCCAAAAGAAACTGAAAACTAAACGTCTTTCTGTTAGAGCAGCAAATGGCATACTAGCATCTTTGTTGGAAGAAAAAAATCTTTCAAGAAACTCAGAACTTTTGAGAGTAATCTCAGAAAGGAAATTTGCTAGAAATAAGTTCTCGTTTTCAGATTAATCTAAAACATTTCCACCAAAAAAAATCCTTTGGAAATTTTCTAAAACAATTTCCAAGTTTTTCAGAAAATTTCTGACATTAGTCACAAAATTTCAGAGTTTTTGGGAAAAGTTTCTCCTTTTTCCATCTGATGCACAGTTGAATTTGGACATGGAGTAAATATTGGGCCACTTTATTTGGTTGGTTTTAGGTTGTTTTTATTTTTTGGGCCACCGTTACTTTTGAGCCTGCAGTTTTGGCCCACGGCTAAAAGTTTGGACACCCCTGATGTAGCGTTGTTCCCCAGGTGTCTCAGATCTCCTTGTTGTTCGACTGTCTGGTGGAGGAGGAGGAGCGGATCCTGAAGGAGAACCCGGTCGACTCAGAGCAGTGGGCTGACGTTGTGCTCACAGTTAACAACATACTCAAGGTAAACGTGCCACTCGTTCACAGTGAGCAATAAATCCATTAGTCACATGATAAATAAAAATTAAATCAATAATTTTCATTTGTTTTTCTCTTTTCTCTCTTTCTGGATGACAAAACTTCAGTTTGGTGCTTTGGTCTCAAAATTGTCCTTTTTTGAAGATCTGTTTTGTTTACACATAACTCGTTTTATTTGTTGTTTCTCTTGTTTTGTTTATTTTTGAATACTTAAATGTCTTAAAGTTCCAGTGTTAAATATTCATTAGAATTTAGGGGTGAAATTTCAACCTCTTATCTCAAACGCCATTACCTTAAGGTCAAAGGTTAAAACCTGCTCTGAGTTCCCAGAGCCGTATAGCCTTTACCGCTAAACGCCGCTTCCTCTGTAACTTTTTTAATACTTTTAAAAGCAGAGAAATATATGTAAAGTGAACAAATTCTAAGTGGCAAATATTTTTGGAGTTTTTTGCATAGCAACACTCCTTAAATAGTTATTTTGTGCTCTTTGATCCTGAAAATATGCAGCTTGTAGCTAATATTTATGCCCGACATCATTGCACCATGTTGGCACCTTTGTTCTTTATGCAAAAATATAAATCAGAAAACTTGTGGTCTGTGTGCAGGACATGCTTCAGGCTGCAGGTCAGTACAGAGAGACAAAAGCCTCCATGTACAGAGCGTCAGAAAATGCAGCTGCAGAGCCAGAATATATTCCATGGACGGGTAATATACCAGAGCGACGTATTGATTTAACATTAAATAATAATTAAATATTGAACAGTTTCCTCCTCCCCGTTCCCTCCAGCTTCAGGTGGTGTAGGAGGCGTTCGCACCGTCCTTTCTCACCAGCACGAAATCATCCTGCACTCCGTCTACCCTCACGCCGACTCAGAGTTGCGCAGTGCCCTCTGTGAGCAGCTGGTGGCGCTGTTGGACATCTACCTGGGTGGCTATGTGGCCCAGCTGTCCTCCCTGCAGAAGCAGGGGCCCCTGGGGGCCCAACAGGAGCGCTACGACGGCCTGGAGATGGAATACAGCCAGCTGCGCTCAGAGCTGCTCATCCCTCTGTGTGAGTGGAAGACGCTAAGCTTTGACAATCTCTTACACGCTACTAAATGTATTTTTTAGTAGCTTTTTTTAAAAAAAGAAAAGTCTGTATCTGCCCAATTATGTTGGAAAAGATTAAAGGCTAAAGAAACCATGAAATCATTACATATTTAGCTATCTGCATTGATTATTATAAGCTTTTATTTTAAGCATTTAATAAAACATTTATTTTATCGTACATCTAATGTTTTGAGTTGGTCTTTAATTTTGTCCCTTTTGGGCCTCCATATGGATGGTGTGTGTTGCAGTGGAGCTCGGTCAGTACCAGTGGGTCGCGGCGCTGGCAGAGAAGTACTGTGACTTCGACATCCTGGTCCAGATGTGTGAGCAAACCGACAACCAGAACCGGCTGCAGCATTACATGGCCAAGTTTGCCGACCAGGTACAGAACCGGTACAGAACCAGCAGATACCAAAGCAGGGAGACCTCTATTATTATTTAATATGGAAAGGTTTGTAGTTATGTTGAATATTAAAACACTCAGAAGTGTCTTAATACAGTCATTTTACCGGATCCGTGTTCAGGTTCCCAGACAGTCAGAAAAATGATAAATATTAATCTTGTTGTTTTCCTGATCTGGAAAAATACGGAATAAATTTGGAAATGGAGCATAAAAAAATATTTTCTAACGCGACTCCCTGTTCCAATGTCTAAATGTTGTGTCCTTCTTTCCTCCTTTCCTTCCTTCCTCATGTAGTTCCTTTACTTTTGAGCAACTTTCCTTCCTCCTTTTCTCTAACAGGCCCTTCCTTGTGTCCTTCCTTCTTTCCTTTCTGTTTTCCTTCCTAGTGTCCTTCTCTTGTCACTAAAGAACTTTTCTTTTTTCCTACACTTTTCTTTCCTTCGCACTCATTAATCCTCCTTCCTTCCATTTGTTCTTCTCCTGCCTTATCCCGTCCTTCTTTTCCTCCTTTAATTTCACCGTCTTTATTTTCCTTCTTTTTTCTGTTTGTCTTTCCATCCTTTGTTTCTTCCTACCTTCTATACTTCCTTCCCTCCTTTTTTCCATCTATCCTTTTTTCATTCCTCCTTTCCTTTGATCCTTCATTCTATTTGTCCTTCCTTGCTTATTTCCTTCCAGCCTTCCCTATTTTTACTAAGAATTTCTTTTTGTCATCTCTCCCTTCTTTCTTTCTCCTTTCCTTTTCCTTCTTCCTTCCCTTCTATCGTGTTCCTGCTCGAACCAAATGCCAACTCTCCTTGTGCTCTCCTCAATCTGTCATAAAAACTCAGTTAATTTTTCTCTCTTTTGCAAATGAAAACCTAGAAATTAACGGCTAACCCTCATTTCTGAAACAAACAAACATTAAAAACCAAATCCTGCTCACGTAAACAAACTCTTCCTTTGTTTCGCTCTGTTTTCCTAGAACTTCTCCGACTTCCTGTTTCGTTGGTACATGGAGAAAGGGAAGCGGGGAAAGCTGCTGGCCCAACCCGCCGCGCAGCACCAGCAGCTGGCCAGCTTCCTGCAGTCTCACCAACACCTGAGCTGGTTGCACCACATCTGCATCAACGACTTCCAGAATGTATGCACACAACACAAACCTCTGTTTAATAAACCAACTGTTTGATTTTAGCTCAGAATGGGGCGAGTCTGGCTTTAATGGCATATGTAAAAAAAACTTTGTTGCATTCCTTAAATTAATAACCACATTACGGTTTTTTGGGGGTTTTTTTGTTTTTTTTTTACTGTTTTCAGTTTTAAGATTCACAATATTTTGTCTAATTGGTCAGTTCCTTGTTGGAGAACAACAAGTTGTGCAAAAAGTACTGAAACATTATCAAGTTGATCATGTGCATTCAAGTATTTAGAGAAGGTCACGTTAAGTTCAGCTGTACAAAAACCAAATATTCCAGATATTATCAGTCCAGTCCGATTTATAAAGCACATTTAAAAAATAAAATGTTTACCTAACATACTGTGCAGTGTGGACAGAGAAATCAAGACAATAATAACAATAAAATAAAAATATTAAAAGCAAATAAGGCATGTAAATGTATTTTGTGTAAGCTTATGGTTATACTTATTTATTTTATTAATGTTTATAACCATAAACTTCAATGCATTAAAAAATGGATGCCATGTTTTTTAATTTCTATGTTTTATTTGTATGATTTTGCACGTTTTCAATATTATGTTTTATTGTTTTACATTATCAGTATTTCACTTCCTAATACTTTTCGGCTATATTGTTTATAAAAGCCCATCTAGAGATAAGCGCTTATGCTATAAGCACCTAAAAAGTCTACAGATATTATAAAAAACAAAATGGTAAATCAACGCACATTGTGTAAAAAGCCACTGAAAATTAATTTATTTTTAAGAGACCTGAAGCATCAATATGATATGCTTCCCCAGTTTTAATGTTATTGTGAGTAGCCTATATTTTATGTTATCTGTTGTTATAACTTTGCTCCCTGCAGGCCCACAGGACTCTCTACAGTCAAGCCAACAAAGAAACGCGATACTTTGTGAAGAAGAAGACTCTGCTGGCTCTCAGTAAGCTGACGGCGCTGGCCTCAGATCTGCCACAGGATGAGATCAGCAAACAAGTCGACGGTAAAAACAATATCCACCCTCATCAGACGGTCGTAACTCTGACATCTCTGCTGCTCTGTGTTGTAATAAAATACATGGGAGATTGATGTTATGTTACTTTAAGGTAACTTCTAAACTAATGTGAGCGTAAACATTACAGATTCGATGGATGCTTAGCTGCAGAGTTTCGGCTCAGATTCTGTGTTTATGTTTCAGTTTCTGGTAACAAGATGGATATTCAGTGTTGAATTGTTCATCTAAAATACATTTCTGACTCTATAAAGCATATTTAAACAATTATAAGTTTGACTTTTCTGTTTAAAACTTGTTTCTTTTACCTTGGGCTGAAACTTGTGGTTATTTTTCTAATAAGTAATTTTACTGTTTTTCTGATGATTAATCAGAAAAGAAAAATTTTAGACTTTTCATTTAACCACTTGAGCTTATTTCACAGAGTATTAAGAGTACATTTAAAAGAGATATATGATCAAATAATTTTCTTATTTTAATTTAAAGTTTTATTGTCTAAAATGCAAAAGATGCTTCTGCAGCTAAAAAACTTCTAACATCAGCGTATGAAAAGGTTCTGCTCTTTCTGCTTATCAATACAGTGTGTTTTTTTATTATTATTACTGTTTTTTTTTTTATTAGCTGATTAGTAATTGGATAATTGCTTAGAATTTTTTATCTTCAGAATTGGAATCAGACCAGAAATCCAAAATGTATTTATTTTTTATTTTTTGTACAATTTTGACTTAATTACTACTCTGACTATGTTGGGTTTTCCTTTTTTACCTTTTTTTGAGTCGGTATTCTCCACTTAAAATTAACCAATTACGAAACAAGTTGACGAATATTTCAATAATTAACAATTAACTGTTTCATCCCTACTTTTACCGTTTATTTTTCTGCATTTCTAGAGAGACAAGCTGTAATAATAAAACATTGCAACCTTTTAAGCTGTGGCTGACAGCGCCATGTCTCTGCCTGACTCAGATATTGTGGAGCAGGAGCGCTTCCTGCTGCATCAGGAGACCCTGCCCAAGCGCCTCCTGGAGGAGAAAGAGCAGAACCCCGACACCATGCCTCTGCTCAGCGCTCACAACCTCATACAGGTAAAAATAAAACACCGATCACACAACTGTCATCCAGGGTCAGGTACCTACCAGCTTTAAATGGAATAATCTGACCATTTTTTATCAATTTGTTACACATATTGAATGTATGCTTGATTTTGCTTCCATTTTTTTATTATTCACAAACAATTAATTGATTTACGACTAATGGTTTATTAGATTAAAATTAGTTCCAATCGATTAGCTGATAGCGTCCGCTTGTCCTTATTTCAGTGTTGTAGTTTGACCGCCATCCAGCAGGGGGCGCCGCTGGTCATCCATAAACGGAGACGTCGGTACAGGAATCAAAATGGCGGCGGGGGCACATTAGAACGGGAAAGAGAAACGGTCCAAGCTAAGTCCGTTGTGGGATGAAAAATGCACTTTATGCTGTTCTGTTTTGAAATGTAAGCCTTCGACAACCTCCTTAAGTTTCGCCTTAATAGCTGATACGAAGTCAAGTGTGTGATGAAAAGTGGTGGAGATGAAACAGAATGAAAAATTCACCTCGCACGCTTGTTTTGAAATAATAATTTAAAAAATTGGTATTATTTGACAAAATTATCCCTTGATATGTGGAAAGACAGTCGGTCCCTTTGATAAAAGAGAACTTAGATTTTTAGATTTTTCAGAAAATGGGTGCTTATCAACTAATCGTTAGTCAATTGTTAAGATCAGTTAACTTTAGATCAACTATCAATCATCCCTATTCAAGACTTTATGTTGGTGTGTTACATATACGTTAAAGAAAATACACAACATTTTGTTTGTTTTTTATTGTGAGAAACGTTCAAGAGCCTTAAATTACTGTTAACAGTGAAACAAAAGATCTCAAGTCAGAATGAAGCTCATATAACAGACTGGATCCAAAAATTGGCTATAAAATGTAAAACCATCTGTGACTCACAGGGATGTTGAGATAGATGCACTTTATAGATGTATTTAGTTGGCTCACAGAACTGTAGGAATCCGATGGTGTAGTTCTGCTAAGCGTAATCCATTTGGGGAAACCTCAGATTATGAGAGATAATTTTCACAGATTAGCATTTCCTTCCCTCCAGCTGTACATCTGCGATGACAACAGGCAAGCCAACGAGTACGACTTCAAAAAAGCTCTGGACCTGCTGGAATACATCGATGAGGTAACGTCCTGTTTCTGCTGCACCTCTGGCAGCCATTTTGAATCAGTAGTCATGTAAATGATTTTCTTTGATTTTGTTTCAGGAGGATTCTGTGGACATCGATTCTCTAAAATGTGAAATCTTAAGCAAAGCACTCAGGAGAGACGAGTAAGATCTTCATTTAGTTTAAATTATAGAGAGGTTAAATCAGAGGTTGTGGTTGGTGTTTGGTTTACTGTGACCAAACACTGTGGCAGAATCCTTACCACATAATGTAAAATAAGATTTATGCTCTTACTTTTTTTCACTTTTGTCCATTTGTTATGATGAGTAAGCAACAACCAGCAGCATCTGATTAACCTTGCAAAAAAGGATGCTTCATGAATGCAGAGCAGAGAGAAAAATGCCAATTACTCTGTTAATTATTCAGTTAATCAATTAAACTGACAAAAAATTGGCCTATTGTGTATATTTCTTTTTAAAATTTAACCCTTTATTAATAATAGAAATGCATTAAAAATATATATACTTTTTCTTTTAATAAGAAGAACATTTAATTGTTTGAAATGCAATAACAGAAAATATATTACAGCGCAGATTATTTTTAGATTAACCAATTAATAAATAAATGACATGAAAAGGAACTCTTGCATTATGCTCACAACTGTCTTCTACTGCCCTCTAGTGGTCATAGAGTTCTGCAGGTTTACGCTGTTCTGTAAAATATTTCACAGAATGTGACTTTAGTGCGGGTTTCTTTCAGCTGGTCCTCTGCTGATGGGAGCGACGATCCTCTGGAAGCAGCTAAAGACAGCATCTTTGTGAAAATCCTCCTTAAACTCATTCAAGAAGGTGAAACACATCAAGTTAGATTATTATTGTAGTAAAATGGCAGAATCCTTACTTTGGATATTAGGAACAAATCAAAACTCCTCACTGTTTTCTTTCTTTTTCTCTTTCTCTTACTTTTTCTTTTTCTCTTTCTCTCTCTTCTTTCTGTCCCTCTTGTTTTTTCTCTTGTCTTTTTTTCTGTTTTCTTTCCCTTTTCTCTCTGTTTCTATCTTTTTCTTTTTTTTTCCTTCTTATCTCTTTTCTTTCTTTCAATTAAAAATTCAACAGAACAAATATATGGGAAAGAAGCACAAATAGACATGCAATATTTTAACCAAAATGTAAAATAAACTAAAAGGTGTTTAAAATGTATTAATTCTCCAGTGAATAAGTTTACATACGAACTCTTGCTCAAAATAGTAAATAGTTCATACACACAGATTAGTATATATAAAATTTTGAAATAATTTTCAACTGTTAACCATTTACTCCTTAATTGTTCTTGAATTGTGAAATATTTTTACTTTGCTTAATTCCATCTAAGCCAAGTAGCTAAGTAAAAACTTACAGTTTTGTGTTAAACTTTCTGATTTAATCATGTTAAACTTACAGATCAGCAGCTTTGGGTTGAATGTGTAGTTTTGATGCAAATATTTATGGATTAGAACAATCTAATGACTATATAAATTTGCAGTGAATCCGATCTCTTCCTGCTGTAAACACATTTCTTTTAGAGAAACCTTAAACTATGTCTCCTTTCCTTCCAGGTGTTCCTCTGCAGACTTACCTGCCTGATGTGAAAGAGCTGCTGGAACAGGACGAGTTGAACACTTTGAAGTCAAAGCCTTACTTTGAATTTGTCCTTCGAGCCAACTATGAACATTACTTTCAGGCTCAGATGTGATTGCTGCTTTTTATTGCAGTTAAGCTTTCTGTACTTCTGTTTGGCTTTACACTCTAATAATGTTCAAGATTTGTATGAAGTTTGCTCTTTTTCTAAATAAATATGTTGGTAATTCTTGAGTTCTTGACTTTCTTTTGCAAAAACACAAGGAGGGAATGATTTGTAACATTTTATTTATTTATTAAATGATTATTTCCTGAGAAGAGCATTGAAACTTTGATTTTTCTTAACTTTACTGGCTTTTTTTCTTGTAGAATCAGAAGTAACTAGTAATGCAATTCAGTACAAAAATTTGTTTACTCAGTTTAACAAAGGTTATAAGTTCAACATGTGCAAAATGAGCTCTAAATGAACCGACATGATCTACTTTCATTGCTTCGAAAATAGATTCCCTCTGGCTTCCAACTGTGAAAAAGTTTGAAAAACTGGTCTAGCTGAGGCACAGCAGATGTACAGTCTGATTTTAGGTGTCTGATTCTACAAAAAGGCCTCATATATGCATCTTCATACAATAAACTGCCACTTAATACAAACTTTAAGCAGTTTGTATATAGTTTAAACTTCAAAGGTGAGACAACACAGCCTTGAGGTACTCCAGTTCTGATTGTTTTTGAGTTCATAGATTTGTTAAATAGTAAATGACCTTATTTTGTGCGATATAAGTATTTCCTTCTGTTATTCTGTGTCCAGAAGACACTAACCAGTCTTTGTGATTTTCCCTACAAATACTTTTAGTACAAATGCAGATATGATCCAGAGAGGAAAATCTAAACTTTTCTGACTCAAGTCTGCTTTTTTTTTAGGAATATGTGGAACAAACAAATTTAATGCTACACAGATTTTTCAAGGCTTTATGTAAAAAAAAAAAAATTTTATGGGGAATCTAGTTTATCTAAATAATAGATATTCCCAACAAATTAAGATCCTGATGAGTCAATTGTCAGACTAAAAGTATCTTTTTAAAACAGCCTTTAAGTAGGTATTAGATATTTTTGATTAAGCCACATTTGTTTATAAAAATATTTTGTATTGGTCTGATGAAAGTGGAAAATTAATGGTAAAGTTCCTAAAATAAATGGACTCTTCAATAATATAATTTATTGAATTATAACATTAATATTCAATAACTAGAAGTTTAATTGCCCTGTTAATATGTCAGACGTGAGAAGCCTCCATCAGCTGATCAGTTTTTTTATGGCGTATTTAAAACCTACACCAAGGCCACGCATGCGCGGTCTTGGTGGGCTCTAGCTTTTCCATAGAGAACATCTTTTTTTATCCCTTATCAAAACATCTTTACGTTGTATTCGTGAATTTACAGAACACACAAGAAAAATAACGGAAGTTGTTGTTTATTCTTTCAAAATACGCCTTTTAGTATTGTAGCTTTGGATAAATTGAGCTGTAAGATTTCTGTATTCTATCAATTTGTCTATTAAATCCTTTATTATGTAATCACTGCGTTTCAATTTTGCTAAAATCTTGTCTTAAACCAACTTTCTAGTCTTGTTCGCTCGATGTGGCCATCGCAGCTTCATTTGAACTTTTATTGTGAAACCGGAAATTAAAGTCAGATTATTGTTGCTAGCTTGACCAGTTCAGCACCTGTTCTGTAGCTGCCAGTCAGGGGGGCGATGCTGGCCGTCTGAAAGCCGAACTGAACGCACACAGACGGGATCTCAGTGGTGAGTAAACACGGCAGAATCATCCGTCCTGTCTGGAGCCGTCAGATTTAATAATAAGCAGAGACTGACCGAGCTGCGGACAGAAAGGCTGTCAACGTCGCTAACGTTTATTTCACCTGGTTATTCGGTGCAAAACTGTAATTCACGCTCTTCGGTGCGCTTTTTTATGTTTTCTACATTCACCGTTTTAAAACGGTAACGAACGTTGACCCGGTTTTAGCTTTGGATCAACGGCAGACTCTACAATTAATTATTCATATTCTCACCATATATATATATTCCAGGTAATTTTAAGAGTCTGTTTAATAAAGTCGGCGCAGGCGGGATGTGTGTGTTACTGGTTGTGGTGGATGAGTGGCCCAGTAAAGGTGTAGTAAACCTCAATCCCTCTCCGTTTAGTAGCTAATCTGTTTGGGAAGGAGAGGTGGGCGGGGCTTGCAGGTAGCGCGCGCGCCCCTCTGTGGAAACGTCATCAGATTCTGACCGTTGATCCAGAACCAGAGCGCCATTTTCCAGCGTTTATCAACTTCATTTAAGTTCAAATGTTGCATTTATTTTTCCCGTCAGCTCAAATGTAGACGTCAATGGACTGTAGAGGTGTGGTGGACCGCAATAAGACTAACTGTTCCTATTTTATTTAACCAAAAAGGTTCTGCTAGCATGGTTTACACCAGAATTTGTGACGAAGATACAGTACAATTTAAATGTACCCAAATGTGGGTCGAGTACCCCCCGCAATCCCAAACAAAATTGTACATAAGTAAGAGTAGCACTGCTTTAACTTTATATTGTTACTCAAGTAAAAGTAAAAATTGTTCCAAGAAATTACTCAAAAGTAAAAAAAAAACGTTAAAATGCTACTCACGTACTAAGTAACTGCGTTAGGGCTTTCTAGGTAAAAGAAAAAAAAAGGCATAATTTGAATTTACTGTCTCTCAAAAAAGTAATGTTTCCACAAAAAAAGCTCGGAAAGTTTGTAGAAAATATTTACTAGAAAAAAAATGGTGAGATTAATCTCAGAAAAGTTCAGATGTTTGAAACGGTCAAATTGTTTAAGGTTATTCATATCAAATATTTTGACTTCAAACTGGAAAGTTTTTAATAAAATTTTGGGGATCAATCTCGACATTTCTGAGTTTTCTTTTCTTGCAATTGTTCAACTTTTGAAACAAAGAAGTTACTCTTTTTGTTTCTATCTACCATACCCCGCTGTAGAGTAATGTCTGAATATTTACAGACAAAAGAAAGAAAGAAAGAAGGGCATTTGGTGCAAAGCAAAGCTCCAAATCAGCTTTACAACCTTTGCAAAAAATAAAAAAAGATTGGTCACATGATAGGAAGCCCTGGTTTGTGTGGCAAATTAAATTTTATCCACGCATACAAACACAGAAGAAGAAAAACATTTGGTTATATGTACAGTCGGTTGACTACACTCACTGGGAAAAACAGTTGAGATTCAAGTCTGAATATTTAATCAAACCAAATAGACCAATATCTGTTTGTATTTTAAGGCCGCAACTAAAACACGTTTTGTTTTTTATTTGACACAATGAAAATTTAAAATAAATCAGCAAAAATATCAGGAGGAAATGTCTGGTTCATCTTTAGGAACAGTTTCCAGATGCATGAAGGTTCATTGTTCATCTGTTCAATCAGTTATACTCATGATGGGAATCTCCAACCATCTACCATTTCAGGAAGGAAACAGGTTCTGTGTCCTAGAGATAAACATGTTTTGGTCCAAATGTGCAAATGGACTCAGACCTCCATTTTTGGTAACATGTTTCATAGTTTGATGATAACAGTAGAACTGTTTGGCCATAATGACCTTTGTACAAATTTGGAGGGATAAAGGGGATATTTGGTAGCACCATCCCAACTGTGAGGTTGAATATCTCTGAGCTCTGAGGTTTTTCCTTTTGTCTAAATTTCCAGGATTATTGCTTCCAAAAAGACTGGATACCAAGAACCATGGTGACCAAGAAGGTCAGGACAGAATATATGAAGAAGTTCAGGGATCCCAAATGGGAGACGTTCTCTAAATGCTATGAGGATTCTCTGAAATACCGCCTGACCCGGCGAGTGATGGAGCATTCCCACAAGCCCTGGTTCTGGGAGGGCTGGGAGACCGCTTCCGACTCCAGCGGCTGGTCCACTCCGAGACTGACCAGAAACAAGGTCGCTCCTCTGTCGCTGCCACCGCCACCGCCACCGCCACTGCCGCCCGCGTGCTCAGAGGTCAAACAAAAGCTGATGGAGGTGAAGACCAGTCTTGATTTGAAGCCAGAGGTCAAACAGACTGAAGAGGAAACGGGAGAGACTCCTGTTGTCGACGTTGCACCAACAGCAGGTTAGGAAACTGCAGGTTATCTCTGTTCGCCTTTGGCCTTCGGTAGTTTTGTCTGTGTTAATCAAAGTAGGAAGAACCCATAAGATATAACTTTGGATTTTCAGGCAGACGCACACCTATTATTCATTATGTTAGCTGTCGTAGTCTTTTGTGCGTCCAGTTATGGAAATGAAGAAGAATACCTGCTGTAGTTTTAAAAAGGTTTTAAATGTTAAGTGATCTTAGCCACTTACTGGTTCAATGTTCTTTAGTTCAAATGGAACCACTTTGTTTTAAGCCCTAAACCAAACAGTGGTCCCAGCAATGTCTCTCCAAAGACCTGCATTCAGTCTCCATGCTGCTGCTCAGTGGAGCCACGCCTATTTTGGAAATTTCCTACTTATCTATCTCCCATTCATCACCAAGGTCCTCCTTTATTTTTGAGTTTTACTTTAATGCAAAGGTTTTTTCTCATGTTTATCTGAATCAGATGTTTTAGAAAATGGCATAAACGGGTCTGGGCCAGTTTCAGCGTCCATACCTCCAGACACCAGCGGCCCCTCAGACGACACGGCGACAGACAACAGGCCTGACAGTTCAGATTCGTCTGACGAGAAGCCGGTGAACCCAGCGCCGCGACGACGCCACCGCTGTCGCACCCCTCGCTCTGTGCCGGCGCAGCGGGACAGTTCCCCCGAAGATAAACCAGCTGTGGTCCAAAAGCCACCGAGAGCCAAGAGCCAACCAGCAATAAGCAGCAAGGCGAACCGCAGACCGTCCAGCAGGATGGGCTGGACTGAGAGACAACCAGAGGTAAACATACAGACAGCACTTTTAAATAACCATACGTTAAGTTCTTTGTTTGTATGTGTTTATCTGAAAATGTGGTCTGTCACAATAACAAATTTTTATTGAGGATAAATTTTTCCTGAAGTTATTGCGATAAGCAATAATGTTGTTGTTTTAAGACAATTTTCAAGTAATATCATGGATGGCATAATAATGCAAGAACATATTCTCACAGATTAATTAACGTTAAATGCTAATGGACATTTTACATTGGAACTTGAATACATCTTAAATATCCAAAATAAATTTAAAAAATAATAGAAAAACAATGAAAAAAATAATTATGAAGTCTTTATAAACAAATTGTCCTCGGAAAAAAATGGACTAGTTGAGACCAAAACACTAAACTGAAGACTTTTGTTGTCTAGTTTTTGGTAGAAAGAAAAAAAAGAGGAAAACAATAAATCATGAAAATGGAAATTATTGATATCATTTTACTTTGTCATGCGGTTAATTGACAAACCGACTGAAAATATAAATTTCCTTCCACTTTCCAAACATGTGCCACTTTGTGTTTCACATAAAATCCCAGTAAATTTGTTGAGGGTTTGATGTTGTAACGTGACACAATATGAAAAGGCTTTATTTATTCATTTCTTTGCCTTTGGATCCTAAAGTTTGATATTTTGCACACTTTTTTTGAAACTTTAGTTATTTTGTCTTTAAATTGTGTGTTTACAGACTGAGTGTATCTCGAGTGTTTCCCATCACACACAGTTAATGGTTAAGATGTGCAGTTCTGTGCTTCAGAACCTCACATCTGTGGCTATGAATGAACTCCACAGTATCACTCAGATTTGATAATAATGGTGCTACAAAGTGTTGCTTCCTCTCAGCGATACTTTAGTAGAATGAGTTTAAAGTCATAGGACACCTGAGATCCGGAGCGTTGTCACCAAACTCCCTGCACACATTAATAATAAAACACACACTGCGAACTTTCCATCAACAAAACCCTCTGGCTTTTTCCTCTCAGAGCAACATGTCCGCCGCCGGCGTCCAGACGCAGCCCGACAGGCGGAGCTCCAATCTGGACCGTCGACGGGCCCGGTCGGCCGACCTGGAGAAGACGCGGCGGTCACAGCTAACGATGGCCGCAGCTGACGACCGCTGGATGACAGAATACATGCGGTGCTTTTCTGCCCGGCTCAGGTAGAGGCCGGATCCATAAAGAACCCGCGTTTACCCAGCAGGGACCAAAACGAGGAGCTGCAGACTGTTCAGCTGATTGAGCAACAGGCTGGGCAGCAGGTTGACTCAAAGTGGTGAAGAAGTTGGCAGGAGAAACTAAAATTATTCAAACTGCTGGCAAAATACCTAAAAGATATCTAAAGTTTCTTCTAACTGGAAGCAACGTTAGCAGAGTGTCCCCTCACTCTTAAAGTCATTAATTGCGGGTCTTAAATTTTGTTATGGCAGGCTTACTCAATCTCAATATATGTAGTTTATTTTTCTTTGGTCAAATAAATGTTTGAGTTCTGCAGACATTTTTATTCTATTCTGACAGTAGGCATTGAGACTACCGCTAACTAGCTGCTAATAACCCTCACTAGCTTATTGTGCATCTGTAATGGAAAAGCGTATGTTCGCTTACGACCCATACGATGCCATGTAAAGTTTGTGCATAAAAAGAACACGGCACTACTACATTAAATATGCAACTTTCTTTTGTACATTTCTGTTCATAATGGTTATTAAAATGTCTTAAAAATCCTTAAATTTGAGTTGTTGAAATCTGCAGAATCCCAGATTAAGGTTTTTTTTTACTTGAATCTGATAGAAAATCTCTGAATGGAGCTAAAAAATTATGGTGAAGCTCATCACAACAGGAGAATCATCAAAACACCAGGGAAAGACGGGCAGAAAGCTGCTCAGCCACCAGAATAAGGGCTTGACTGTAAATCAAGTCTTTTCTGTTTATGATTATGAGTAATTTTGAAACGCAATTTTTAGCAAAACAAAATAAAAGCAGATCAATATCTCTGAACTGAAATCTCCTGTCATCAGTTTATCAAAACATTATCAATAATAGTTAAAAAGACAATGTTTGCCCACAATTACTCATCATAACCCTGCTTGCTTCTTCACTTCAGAGGCAGCTGAGATGTAATGTTGCATCAGTGAATCTCTGCTGCTGAGGACAAAACACCAGAGATGTTTTCACCTGCAGAAAACAGAAATACTCCAGTGGTGTAGAAAAATAAGAAATGAAAAGACTTCAGTGTTTGAATCTCGTTTTTGAAGCTAAACAGGAACAGAAGTCAGTAATCTGCAGACGCTTTCATATCCTGTGTGTTTTTGCCTCGATGGCAGGGATTCAGTGAGCGCTACGCTGCCCGGTCTGCACTGCGTCTGTGTGAGCCGTGAACAAGGATCTGGGATTACAGAGAAGCTTTTTTTAACCAGTACAGACTTTAAGAAAGTGCTAACACGCTACTGTCTGAATGTCCAGGATCTCATTTCTCCAACCTCTGTACTTTAAATGAGCTTATAAAAAGTCGTTCTTGTTTTCTTTTACTGCAACTTTTCTCTCACTCAAAGGCAGCTGAGCTTTTCCAACTCTGAGGAAGCAGAGAGGACCAAATTAGAATATTTTTGATATCCGGTTTGTATTTTGGGAATAAGGACTTTTAGTTTAGAGGTTAATAAAGAATAGATAAATATAACTTATCAACTAAAATCAGTATTCTAACAGAAGATATATTTATGGTATGCTGGCCTTATTATAGTTGCTAAATGAACCTCACTTTATTTAAAACTGGAAATAAGCTGTGGAGGTGGGCGGGTTTTATTTAGTAAAGATGCATCAAAAGGGGATGTAATGTAACATTTATCAAATAATGCTTTATTTATCTGAAAGGGTAATTTAAATGATGTCGTAACAAAATATCGTCCGAGTTTCTACAAAGAGTCATTGTAGAATGATGCTGTGATGGTGGTGATGCTGTGAGCAGGAAGGATCTCACATGGGTTAAAAGGGATTAAAAATTTTAACATTTTCCTAAATTTGACAGGAGTAAATCTCAAAAAGAAAAACTATCATCTGGAAACCTGTGAAATTTTTTGTCATATCTTTAAGATAATTTATTCTTCTTCAGTTCAAACGGGGAAAAGATGGACCACTGCTACCTTTCTTTCTTGATATTTACATTCATGTTATTTTTATTTCTTGTGTTAAGCTACCAGGATGTGCATTCGGTGTTGTAGTGAAGGAATAATTTGGGTAACATCTCCATGTTGTTGGGATTTAGTTGCTTTCTATCTGTGGATTGTCAACACGCGTTGATGTAATTGTTGCATCTCCCCACTTTGAGGGCTAATGGTCATTATGCACCATTTCATTCAGCAAATATCCTAAAAATATGAATGCTTTTCAATTTAATATGAATGTTTATTGATTTCACACTTGCTATTTTTTCTATATTTACGTGAATGTTTTTATAACACTGGAGAACCTCTGCTTCATGCTGAACTTTAGTATTTCATATGATTGTCTTTTTTCTAAGAAACTAATATTATTGATCATGCTGTGCTAATTTGTCATGTCTGTCTTAGCAAAAGTGAAAGACAATTACCACACATTTATGAATTAAAAATTATGTTTAGTATTTTTGATGTTAGATTATTAAAATTAATGTGACCAATAAAATAACAGGTTCAGAGGTAGTCATGCATCCCACCATCGGCATGCATGGTGTGTACGGTGCCTTGCTTAAGTATTCACGCCCTTTAAACTTTGTCAGTTTGTTACAGCCAGCAACTTGGTGTATTTTATTTTTGCTATCACACATGCTTTGATCTAAATCATTTCATTGTAGTTGCTACATGTTTACAATATAATATCCTATTAAAATACATTGAAATGTAACAACAAAAGAAAAACTCAAGAGGTATGAATACTTTTGCATCGGACTGTTTACACAGACTGACAATCAGTTTGTGGGTAAAACATGTTAACCATTACCAGTGGTGGGCACCGCTAACTAAAAAACTAGTAGCACTAATAATTAATATTAGCTTTGCTAACGCACTACACCACCATGATAGCAATGCTAAAGTGCTAACTACAATTCATATTGATCTGACTTTGAAAGACTACAATCCTCAAGCCCAATTCTGTTACGCATTTAGACGCTGTATTTGTTTACATCATGTACTGTCCGCGTTTTATTGTGGGGACGGGAAGCGGAAGGACGGGAAGCGGAAATGCTGCGTAAACTGTCTTCACTCACTTCAAAATAAGAGCATGGGTATAACCGTTTACCTACTTCTTAACCAAAACTTCGACACAGATAAAATGTTTTCAAGTGAAAGTTTATAAAACAACCAAGTAAACTAACTTGGTTGGAATTTATCTAGAAAAATTAATATAAGGGAATCTAACTGCTCTAAATATTTTCAAAGTTATCAAAAGCGATTAAGTATAGCTAAGGATTAGCTCTGCTGTTAGCAGGCTAGCAAAACGTCCCCACCACAAATAGCTCCTGCCAAGAAATCTAAATTTGTTCCTTAGGTGACTCTAAGTCCTGGTAAAATCACTGTGGTCTTTGTGTCTGTATGTATTTGATTTGTTTAGTGTTTGTATGTTTAGACAAACACAAGATGGTCTCTGAGACGTTACTAAGTGGGACAATTTTTTAAAAATGAATTAAAGAGTGTTTATGTGTTGGGATGGCTAATGTGGATTTTGACAGTGCTTTGTGGGATTTTTGTGTTAAATGATTTAAAAAATTGTCCCCATAAACTTTAAGATGCCGGTTGAAGAAAATTTAGTTTTATCACTGAATTGCACACAATAGCTGATTATAGTTTTGAATTAGATATTTATCAATGTTCTCATGAAAAATAAAAAATGGACAAAATGGTTAAATTAACAATCCTGACAATACTGAGTTTTTTTTTGTAAGATTACTAGAATTTATCATCCTAAGAAATATTTCTTCATAGCGACATAAAATATATTCACCCCATTCATTTGACTCAAATTTCAGTGGTTTTGTTGGAAAATGTGATTCGGTTCAGGATTATTGATGGTAGATATTTTGAATGTTATGCATCCAAATATTGGATCATTTTACCTCCACTGATGTTTGACTTGATGCTCCATGTATTTGTATTAAAACATGCACATATTTCCATTCACTCAAAGATATTGCTGTGAATAAATTATTTGAATAAAATCAGATGTGTTTTATATGCGTAATTTAAGGTCATTTCTATATCAGATTTCTATTTTGATTATTTCCACATTTACTAATTTCTGCAAAAATTTGACTAACTTTGTTTATTTTTAATCTGAGACAACGCTATACATAAATTGTGGATGTTACAGCTAGGAATTAGTGATCAGGCCCAAAATATGGGTGCAATAATGAACTTAGCTCTGAACATTTAGAGCCACATAAAGACAATTACAAAGTCAGCCTTCTATCACCTGAAGAACATTTCTACAACTAGAAAATTCCTGACGAAATTTAACCGGGGCCTGCCAAAGTGTGCCATTGGTTTGGAGCCAGTGTTATGATGCTAAAAATTAGCCAAAATGCCACTGTTAGCGTGAATATTGTCAGTAGCATGTGGGGCATCACTAGCATGTTGTCTGTAATTGACTTACTCCATTCAGTATACTAAACATGGCTAATAAGTAAAAGAAATAGCTAATACCTTATTTAAGATAAAAGGCTAATGCTAATGCCATAACCCGAGAGAAAAAAATAAGGCAGGCTAATCTTATTGCACCGCCTATGGCAGTGCACTAGTCGGGGGCAGTGAAATGCCAATGTTTGTGCTGTTAATGCACTGTCTTTGCGAAAAACAAAAACAAAACATTACATTTTGATGAGTGCCATCATCCAAATTGTTGATATACATGAACTATAAAAGATTCCTTTTATTTTGGACACTGCTGAAGACAAATACTTCTCTGATGCGCGATCAAATACAACACAGGTGTCAAACTCAAGGCCCGAGGCCCAAATCTGGCCCACTGTAGCTTTTTATGTGGCCCCTAAGACTCCAAATTACATCAATAAGTCCTTCCAGTTTTTCACAAATTTGCAAAATTCACACAAAATCAAAAAAACTCCATGTTTTTTTCTAATTTTCCTGCAGATTTTCTCAAAATTGGTCAAAAACATTGAGTTCAAGTGACTGCTGCCTTAGCAGTACAATGAGTAATAAAAAGCCACATTTAACATCATGCATAAGTGAGAATATCGAAAAAAAATCCTTACAAATATTTCTAGATTGGTGCCACAAAATCTATAATTTTTATGGCAACAAAAACAAACAATCACAAAAGCCTGGATATTTATATTTATTGATATTTTAACAACTTAATTGGTTTTCTCAGTATATTCAGGCACAACCAGCCCTTTAAGAACATTCAGATTTTTGATCTGGCCCTAAATGAAAATGGGTTTGACGCCCCTGAAATACAATAAGCCAATGCCATGTAGCAGTACGGCTCATCACGCTTTTATTTTGAAAACCAACACGCAAAATGAAGCTGTCACGTGACCCATCGTTTGTTGCCAGTCATTTCGTGGTTTTCGAAAGCATAGAAGCCGGGCTTCATCTGACACGGCCAAAGTAAAGAAGAGCATTACGACAAACAGATTAGGGCTCTTGATTTTGAATTGGATGAAGCAAGATCTACTATTCAGACGTTGAAAAGTGATTATGATGCCATGTCAAGGTTAAATGTGCTCCTGGAACATCTCAATAAGAAAAAATGCTGAGGATTCACTGAGAGAAAAGTCCAGAGAGCGGGACACCATCTCCTACACATGGACAGCTTCCACCCCAAACACACATTCCAAGGGATTCTTAAATCCCAACTTATCAGATTCAAAAGAATCTGCTCTAACATTACCGACTGGGAGGAAGCTACACACACACACACACACACACACACACACTCTTGTGCTCAAGATTCGAAAATACCTGAGATTCTTACTACACAAATATAGGAAAGAACTTTTCCACTCAAACAATACCAACACAAACAAGAACAGACACAGAAACACATAGAATCCCACTCACAGGTCCAAACTCTCATTTCACACTTAAACCACAAAGCAATCAGGGATAATTTTAAACTCCCAACAAGAACTACCACTCAGCCAAAACTGGAGAATCCTCTCAGCTTACCAGAAAAACCCAAACCTTCAGGACCTCCTGGTCCGCTCCAAATTCAGCCGTCAACACAAACCCATCCAAACACCACAAACCATATATCCGGAGCACGGCCACCCACAGACGCTGGCCCATCCATCCAGGGATCACTAACAAACATCAAAATCTAGTTTATATTATCTGGTGCAAAAAATACATTGTGGCAATAGGTAACTCACATAACACACGCCTCCAAGCACACAGATCTAACATTAGAAACAGAAAGACGGAAACCATTTTGGTTCAACGCTTCCAAACACATGGACTGGACCGAATTACAGCCGTTATTGAAAGAAGTACCATGAAATTTAGCCATAAAATCTGAGGTCTGTTTCCCATTATGCAGTTTTAAAAACACTGAGATCAAGTTGCATAGTTTTCCAGGTTGCATAGGTACAACCTTCATATTCAGTCACATGATGTTTGTTTTTTACCAAGTTTGTTTCTAAACTTTTGCCAGGACAAAGCCAGTTTTGCTGCTT
Source organism: Poeciliopsis retropinna (assembly GCA_010277075.1). Taxonomy (NCBI): domain Eukaryota; kingdom Metazoa; phylum Chordata; class Actinopteri; order Cyprinodontiformes; family Poeciliidae; genus Poeciliopsis; species Poeciliopsis retropinna. The sequence goes on along the minus strand of VMRM01000013.1, from coordinate 19,350,378 downwards.
TGGCTCTCGTCTGTGTGAACACTTTGGTTTCTGCAGGCCGCTCTCGGCCTCCTTTAATCCAATCAGGTTAGAGGCTGAGCTAATTCAGCGGATAGAAATAGATCCGAGCTCTGAAGGAGAACCCAGAAAAATGAACACTTCATGTCTGTAAATCCATTTATTTACAGCACCAAAAAAAAAACAAAAAACAAATACAGAACATAAAAAAAAAAAAAAAAAAACAATGAATCCAACTCAAAATAAGTGAGCAGTCATCTAAAAAAGTACAAGTGTTTCCTTTTTAAAGAAAACATCTTTAAAATCATTTTAAAGAAGTAAAACATAATTAAAAATAACTTTATAATTGGTGAGGGATCACGAGGGAAGCCCTGCAGCCAGGATGCTGCCCAGAAGTGTTCGGTCCTTCAGAGCGTTTTCTACGTCTTTTTCGTCAATTTTCAGGAACACCTAAAAATAAAAATAAAATAAAAAACAAAGAATTCATTGATAAGAACAATCATAAAAACAAGCCAGCTCACCAAATGTGATCTGACAGTTCATAGCACAAACTCAGACATGAAAACACTAAAATCATATTCTAAGGCTCCTTTAAATAAGATTTGAACGTTGTCGTTATTCAGGGAGTTTTGTACCTTAGTGAGACGACCCTCTTTGGCCTTCTTCAAAGCGAAGATTCCCCGACTCTCCAGCAGGCCGCACAGCGCCAAACACTCGCCCTGCCCGACTCCAGACACCTGCCTCTGGGCGCACAGGCGGCTGTAAACCTCATGGAGCTGAAACGCAAAGCAGGGTCGTTTAAAACGCATCACAATTAGACTGCAGAAGCTCACCGGAAATGTTAGGAGGAGAACAAAGTAAAGCTGGAAGCAGTGGGTGGTGCTTTTAGTAGAACCTTTTAATTACGTCGCACTGAATTAAAGCTGCAGTGTGTAACTTTTATAATGTTTATATTTTTGTTAAAACTGTCAACATGTCATTACAGTTTGAGCTTCTATTGCCATCTGAAGAAATGCATGGCTCCTGAAAAAAAAAACCAACCAATCAGAGCCTGGAGGAGGGACTTAGCGCTGTCAATCAAGCACATGTACCCACTGCTGAATGTGCTAGTGGTGAAGAAACAACTTCCATTGTAGGGAAACCATTTTTCTAAGACAAAACTAACTTAGAAGTAACTTTTCAGTGAGATATAGAAGACTGAAACACTTTGCATTTCAATTAGCCTTAGCATCTTTTATCCTGATGACCTTGAATCATGCTCGTAGGTTCTCCGTCTTACCTTCCCCAGGTTCGTCTCTTTGCTCTTCCCTTTGCGGATGAGCAGCAGCAGGCAGCAAACCAGCAGCTTCTGCTGCAGAGGGAAACTCTCTCCCTCTGAACCGCCGCTCTGCGCCGCCATGCGGTCGCCGTAAACCTCTGACAACACCTTCGCCACCTGAGGGAGGCCGACCAAAGACGCTGCAGACAGACAGCCGGACTCGGTTTCAGTCACAATCATTTTAATAATTGATTACTCTCACGATTAATCAGATAAAAATAATTGCCACTTGCATCTTTTTTGTACAATATTTATGACAAAAACATTAGAAGATGCAAAAAGGAATTAAATTCCATTTTAAATAAGAGAAATGTTTTAATGCCTAAAATGCAGCAACATGTGGAGTTCTGGGAAGAAAATATTCAGCGACAGAAAGGTTTTTTTTAAAATCTTAAATGATTAATCCGTATTTTTAGTACAGTGTTGGTTTAGTTACAGCTCTGAGTGTGTCGTTCTGCATACTCCAGTTAAAGATCAATCAGTTACTAAATAAGTCGATGAATATTTGATCAATTAATCATAAATAATCTGATAATTTCAGCTGTAGCTGTTTGCAAAGTTTACTCTTTGCAAGAGTACGTTTACTCTAAGGTGACCTTACCTGTAGCAGAGGCCTTCTGTCTTTCATCAGCTTCTGCGATCTCGACCGCTCTCCTGGAAAGACACGGCGTTACGTCAGCCATTTTCTCTGGCGTTCCAGACTCGGGTCATTATTACCGATTTTTACCTGCAGATGTCTAGAGCCTTTCTGGCGTCTCCGGACACAGCCGATACCTTCCTGGCACAGAACTGAACAGCCGAGGCGTCCAGCAGACCCTCAGCCGAAACCTTCAGAACCAAAGCAGAACTCTAGTTAGACGAGCCGAGACACGGAGAGACGCCGGTGATACCAACAGAACCGGACCAACCTTCGACAGCCGGTCCTGTATGATGGCGCTCAGCTCCTGTCGGCTGTAGGGAGGGAAGTGCAGCAGCAGGGGGCGACAGTGAGTCTGAGCCTGCAGTCTGGGCAGGATGCGATCCGTCAGGTCCAAAGCGTTGGCAATGCCTGCAGGAAGACATGAAGTCAGTGTGAAGATCACATGGTGGCGGGTGAGGCATGCTGTGGGCCAAACGCGTACCGATGAGACAGAGACGGGACCGCGGCAAATACGGCCATTCAAAGATGGTGTAGAGGACGTCCTGAGCTTTGCTGTCCAGCTGGTCCATTTCATCCAGAACCAGGAGCCTGAGGGGACAAAGATTAATGATCAAACTCAAAATTTTTACCCAACTGACACAAAGAAAGTCATTGTAAGATACTAGTTTAGTCGAGACGAAATGTTAGAGCCAGGCTAAGAAAAATAATGTACTTATGAGAATTAAATCATATTATATTAATGTGACTTTATTCCCTCAATAGTAAAACTTTTTCCACTTATCACGACCTTTTGTTCTCGTGGCCATTCCTCAGGCATCATGGCAAAAATTCCTCACATTATTGCAATTATGTTTTCATGAATTGTCACGACTATTTTCACTTTATTGCAACTTTTTTTCAAACATTATCAAGACTTTTCTCGTAATTAATTCTTTTTAGTTTCTTTGTTCAGTCTGGTACTAATTCTCTGTCGTACAAAAGCAACTAAAGCTTCAAAAAGCAGGAACTTACACTGTGGGCCCCGGAGCCGTCAGGAACCTCTGGAGGCCGCTCTGTCCACCGGCTGCCTTCAGCTTGTAGGCCAGCAGCGGGAAAATGGCGTGGGAACTCCGCAGACTCATGCAGTTCACCACCACCGTCTTTACCGATGCGAGCTCAGACTGGGAGGACGGAAAATACCCGAACGTGTTACAGAGAACAAAACGAGGACAAGTAGCAGATTAAAACTACATAAACACTGAGAAACTGAAAGTTTTAACTGACTGCAAAATAAACATCTAGTTTTTCCCTCCAAACTGATACCAAAAGTTCTGATAAACTACAAACGACAAACTCAAGTCTGAAAACTAACTCAAGATACTAAAGACAGTTTCAACAGAATCCCCTCTGATCATTGTCTTAACAGACTGAAATCCTATTCATCTGCAGACCTTTATAACAGATTCTCACACAGTGTGACATCACCCTGCTATCAGATGTATTACAAATAGGCAGCTGGGTTTAATAGATGAACACTTTACCAATCTAAGATAAATTATAGAATTTAAATTGTTTAATCGTCTCATAAACAGCAGGAATTTACTTTAAAATTTTCACTTATATTAACAATAGATGTGTTGTAGAGAAAAAGGAATCAATTTTAATTTTTAACTTCTCCAAAAAACAGACAGTATATATATATATATATATATATATATATATATATATATATATATATATATATATATATATATATTTATAGCAATTAAAGATAAATCTGTTCGATAAGACCATCCCCATTGCTATTCAATCTAAATACCGGCAGTGGCGCTGGGTCTCCACTAGGTGTCACCTGCGTAGAATAATCTGCCCTAACTCACCTTCATGTCCTGGAGGATGCAGTTCAGGCAGGCGGTCTTGCCGGTCCCTGGGGGCCCTGAGATGTAGAGGCTGCTGGGGTTGCGCTGCAGCACCTTGTCCTCCAGGAAGGAGCGGACGGACGCCCGCTCAGCGTCTCTGGACAGGAGACACTCAGGGATGGCGGTGTGCAGCGCCTGCTTCACGCTTTGAAACATCGACTCTGCAGAGAGACAGGGGAGGTCACAGTTTAGAAATAAATCAATACTACTCTGTGTTTTTAAACTGACCAGGCTGTGTTTTTTTTTTTTTTCACTTTTTTAAAGGGGACTCATTCTGCAAAGATTCACATTTTGTGTGTTTTTGTGCTTCCGTTTGGATTTCTAATGCTTCTAAAAGAAGCCAAAGCGCTTAGAAAACAGACAAAAAAAGCCATTTTTTTGGCAATAAGTTCATTTTTGGTGCCTGGAAAATGAAACATTTCAAAAACCCCTCTAATGTAACATCGCAAATCAGCAGGCACTGCCCCTCACCTAGTAACCCCAGCTGAGACAGCCCGTTGCCAAGCAACCCCAGCAGAATTCCACCCGTCACCTAGCAACCCAAGCTCAGTTCCAGAACATTGTCAGTTGATTTCAGAACAGAATATAATTTATTGAAGTCCAAGAAGGAAATTACTTATTTTTTGTTAAATATTTGAACATATAAATGTAACCATTAGTGATATAACATTTATAACATATGTGGAATTACCACTAATGTAAATATGATCAAAATACAAACTAAATTAAAAAGGCAAAATAAGAAAAACGCTTATGTACATAAAAATATGTGGATATAAATACATACATGAATTCAAAATTTTGAATGAGTTTTAAAGGCTGTTGGAAAAGACAAGTTTTTTGTTGTTGACTTTCTATCCAGAAACTACATGCTGTATTCTTTTTTAGCTCCATTTCTGTTTCTCAAAGATGTGTGGTTGTATAATTGGGCGTCTGTTTGCAGCCATTTTAATACGCAAGTGTAAATGTTGAGCTGGGGGTCGTAACCAATGGCAAGATGCCCGAAAGCAGCTCATTCTGAGAGGCAAAACTAAGAATGATTTTGTGCAAGAAATATAATAACCGTTTTGTACAGCCCAGGGACTTTTCCTTACATGTTCAATGAAGCATAATCAGTCGGCTTTAGAGATAATTTTTCACTCAGAAAAGTTCTTACTGTCAGCAAACAGGCGGGCAACATGCGGCTTCTTCTCTTGGCTGTGCAGGACGGGACTCCCAGGAGGCGTTTCCTGTCTGTTCGGAGACAACCTGCTGGTTGGAGAGCGCCGCTGCTGCTTGGGCGTCCGACCATCAGATGTTGGCAAATTTTCATCGAAGCCGAGTTTGCGCGGCGTTGCCGAATTGAGTCTGTTCTGCTTCGCAGGGGAACACGGCACGTTGCAGCCATTGTCGTCACCTTCAGAAAGAAAACAGAATAATAAACTGAAAGAATAAAACTGAAAATTAACTAGCATTACAAAATATCTACTGAGTTTGAACTAGGAATCCAAATGATCGTTTAATGAGGTAACCTAAAGTTGATCAAGCTCATCCATTACCTAACAATTAATTGATAAGCAGACATTTTATGTCTTTCCATTATGTAAAGAGATACATTTTTAATAGTATGCCAAATAAAAAAAAAAAAAAAAACATTACATTTTGGCAGTTGCAGAACATCACATTTTGTAGTTTTGTTTTATTCAGAAAATCACTATTTTCTGAAAAGTGGTTTTCAGAAAATAGACAGAAAATACTGGTTTTCTTAAATTACTAATCTTGGACACATTTATAAAATAACAAAACAGTTACCCTTTAGGTTACTGAGTAGAAAAATAAATGAAAAGAATAAAATATGTGAAACATTTAATTCCCCATGAACAAAGAGATATTCATACAGAAGCACCGTCTGTTTTTGCTCTTGAAGGAACGTTAAAATTTTTCTCCTTTAAGCTTTTTAAATCACAAGAGCTCTCAAAATTACCCCTGTTTGTTATTTCTGTTATCCCTATATCGATTTGATACAGTTGGGGCTTCCACGCTTCCCATATCTGTGTCCTCTGTCACTTTTTTCAGCAATTAATTGCTAACACGTTGCAACTGTGTTGATTGAATGAATTATGCTTATGTCCACTAGGTGGTGATCGTGAGTTTATGTGAATGCATAAATGTAAAGACTAGGTCAGAAGTAGAGTCTTCTGTGACATACCTGTGAGAGCAGACCCATGAGAAGAGACTTTAATAAAAGTGTCTGAGCAATACAAGACCCCTGGTTATTATCAAACACGAATATAACAGTAACCTGCTTTTCCCAGCCGCCTTTAAACACAACATGAGCGCTATGTCGCTCATGCGGGGTTTACTCCTGCGCGGCAGTGAAGGAGACCTGCTGCTGTTGTGCAGAACTGCACAGGTGTGTTAGAATCATGGAAACACAAAGAACTTGGCATCGTTTCCCCCAAACTAACAAAGTGAGTTGAATAAAGCTGCTGGATGCAGGTAATATTAGCTAAAAGATGATTAGTTGGAGCTGTATTGGTGTTAACTAGTCCCCCATTTTGTAACTCCCGTTTGGACCGTTTCTCTCCCCGTCCTGCGCCATCTCTAATTTCTATATCAACAACTCTACTTAATGATGACCAGCGCCGTCTCCTGGGCGGCGGCCAAACTACAACACTGAAAGGTTTAAGTGCACTGTATTAATCACCTGGAACTAATTTTAGCCTAACAAACCATTAATCGCCCATCACTAGTGAGATCACCCTGAGATTAACTGTTTGCATCCCGAGTTCAGGTAGATCCGTGTCTCACCTGTGCGTTTCCGAGGACTCAGAGGGAGTCGGTTCTGCAGGGTGGGGGAAGAAGGCGGTGTTGGCGCCTTCGCTGCAGATCTGCAGAGCTGATCCACTTTCTGCTTTGGAGAGGTTAGAGGGCTCTGGGCAGCAGAATGTCTGGGTGACAGAAGCGTCGGTCTGTCTGACGACCGCCTTGGAGAAATCGGACCGATCCGACTCGGGGAAGGAAGCCGGAGCTCTGGCTTGTTTGGGGAGGCCAACGCGACCTTGGAGGGCTGAGCTGCTCGGCAAGATTTGCGACACGGGAACTGCAGCGTGTGCTGAGCTTGCCCCTGAGAGCGAGTCCTGGGCATGACTAGTTGTCTGATGGGAACAAAAAGAACAGAATGAGTTAACAGGATGTGGAAAAGAACGATAACAGGAAGCTAAATGTGCGAGTGATTAATACACAATGCTAAATGACATTTAAGAAAAAAATGTGCAGTTGCAATGTTGAATCTTGCTCCATTCCTCATACATGTTCTCTTTCCATCATTAAAAATCAGAGATGTCCAAACTTAACATGGGATGGAAACCAATTGCTTCAGGTTGGTTAAGCCAAATTAGTCAGTTAATGACATCAAATTAAAATGTGTTCTGTAGTTTCCATTCTGATGTTTAAGTGTTTTTTTTAAGGAAAACTTTGTTTGCAGAGACTTCAATATCCATTTTATTTATGGTTTCAGTTCTGTGTGCTTTTTATTTTCTTTTTACTGTCATTTTTGGTTGTGCATTTTATTTTGTAAAATATTTTCCACTTTTAATGTGAATTATTTCTAAAGTTAAAGTTCATTAGTCTTTGAGAGGGCAAACTTTATCAATACGTGTGTTGAAAGTTGTCTCAGAACAATAATTATTTATCACAATAATTTCTAGAAGAATTTATTAAGCAGTGAAATTTATCATCATATTGCAGGCCAAGGAAAAATAAAAATGTAAAACCTAAAATCACAGCCAGTTTTATTAAGATTCTTTTCTGCTCAACAATAAATAGTAAAACTTTCTCCACTTATCACGACCTTTTGACCTTTTGTTCACGCAGTGTGATGGCTATTTCTCAGGCATCATGGCAAAAATTCCTCACATTATTGTAATTATGCTTTCATAAATTGTCATGTTTATTTTCATGACATTAGTCATGAAAATATCGTAAAAATTATCGTAAAAATTATAAAAATTATTTACGATTTTTCTCGTAAATAATTCTTTAGTTTCTTTGTTCAGTTTGGTACTAATTCACTGTTGTAAAAAAGCAACTAAAGCTTTAAAAAGCAGGAACTCACAGATTTTATGTTTAATTCAAACAGTCTGATTTTTTTGTAGGACATGAATGTGTAAATCATTGTACATCAAAATTATTTTGCATACTTTCATTGTTGAAAGACAACCAACCTCTCACCAATTTATTTTGGGTTTTATTTAAGAAAATGGAAGAATATTTAACATAAAAAACAAAAAAACCCCCATGATATACATCACTATTTGCACGGTACATTAAAAGATGAATACTTTGTGTTTTAACTAACGATTTTGTGAACAGGTGTTAATCTGTGGCTCATAGTTTTTGTCTCAATTGTTTTCCGGAAGAGTTACAAAAACTAAGTCGAATTTAAAAAAATAAAGGTGTAAAACTTTTCCCTTTCAGTTTTAATTTAGACACGACTATTATTTAAAGATGAAAACATTCAGGTGTGGGGGACAAAAAGAAGCAGTTTTAATTCACTGTGAAAGTTACAATTTGGGTTAAAATGGTGCAAGTAGGTCAAAGTTTACAAAAATCAGAGATAAACTAGAATCTATCTCAATGGATTCTTACTCGAGAAAAGGCAAAATGGGTCCGTTCAAGAGTGAAAAAGTATTTTGTAAAACTAACTGCGTAACTGTCTGATTTAATATTTAAAATTCTTGTCCTCAGATAGACAAGAAAATTAAAGTTTATGGTATTTTAGACTGAAATACTCCTACAGTACTGACGTAAACTGGCTAATGGCGCCAAAACAATGACATCGCCTCCAACACCCATCAACTTTCGACTGTTTTTTTTAACTAAAATGTCGATTTTAAGCACCCACGTTTCAAAATGACCGATTTTAGCTGATGTCCGGTCACGAAAGCGCAACTTTATAACAAAACTACCGCAAACAAATCAGACAATAAACTTGGAATGGGTTCTTTATTTCTGCCTCTTTTAAACAACAAAATATGTGAGATTCTGTTACTTACGGGAAACTCGTCGATGATGAACGGAGGTCTATAAATGGATAAATAAAGTCCTCTTGCTTCAGAGTTTCGGGTTTATTCGACGTAAAGCTGTTTTGTGTCCGCCTTCCGCTGCACCGGAGTCCGAACTGACCGAATCTCGCTCCAACTCAGCTGTAACTCCCGCCAGCGCTCTCTGATTGGTTCACCGCTTCAGCTTCCGCGATGCTCATTGGCTCAACGTCACATGAGGATGTTACGTGACTGTTGCTGAGATGACGTACAGTTTGGTGGCGGGAGTTTGGATTAAACCTCCGATTTTGGCGGATTGCGTCAGTTTACGTGTCAGAAGAGCTGTACTCCTAAAATGTGTTTTTAAATAAATATTTAAAAACACATTTTTAAATGTGATAAAGTTATTGAAATAAATTGGCTATGCAATAGTACTAATTTATTGAATGAGTCTTGATTAAGAAGGGAAACAAACTCTTTCAGATCGCCAAACATGTTGATCCTGCTCCGGACAGGATCTATGTATGGTAGAGGATGATGATCCTGAGGGCTGCCTTGAATACAGTAATGCATTCATGTACAGCAAACCTTTCCTTGACAGAGGGATGATTGAATTGTTGGTCTTAAATCACACGATGGACAATGTGGTCCAAGTACGTAAAGTAATGTTGGCAGAGAAGTTTTCTGATGTTGATGTTAATCCCATTGTTGAACCATATAACACAAAGCTGTTACTAAATCATCTAACACAATACAGGATGGGGTTATCGAATTGGGTCCACCTTCTACCTTACATTACTCAAAATATCTGCAGCTCAAACAAACATTGCTGTCACTGCATATGACAACACTAACACAGCTACAGTTAATTCAACAGCACCCACACTAATTTATGATCTGCAAAGAAATCTGTTCAGTTACACAGATCTGAGCAAAAAACCGATGCAGTGTGTTGGCCCTTTGACTACAAGTCCAGCTTCACCTCAGCTTGCAGCTACCAGAAATGGGGCATCCCAACTTTAAAGGGGAACTTGGGCCAAATGGTAACCACCACCACCATCACCAACAACAATATGAACGTCAGAGAACTTTCATTTCTCCCCCGAAGAGAATTTAAGAGTCAACATGGCCCGATTGGTGATCATTCATCTGCCATATCCTGCAGTAATGTGTGTAGACACATTGACGAGGGGATTCAAGATAACTGTGCTAACTCTGACATCGTCTGGACTCAAGATAACTAAACCAGGCAGCTTCAAAGACGTGTTGATTAACAAAAATATGAAAGTTACAGAGCTGCATGGATTTCTATAATCTCATCAGAGAAGAATAGCACTGAACTGTTTCAAGAGTTAATTTGCACCAGACAGCAGTTTCTTCACAGAGTAATGGGATTAAAACGGTGAACAATGTTAACTTCTAACCTCCCTGATCACACTGGCCCAGTATTACATACTGACCCAGTACGTAATACTGGCCCAGTGTGAAGTACAGCAAGGCAAGGGAGCAACTTCGTGTTGTAGGTTGGTGGGGCGCAGATGCACCCAATTACTGGAAGGCCTTTTGTTTTTAGTGCTAAAAATAAAGCTAGAACTTAAATGTGAATGCCATACAGCCGTATTCAATAAATTAGGATATATTTTCTGCTCATGTCAGATTAATAGTACATTTCCATAATAACCTTTTAGCAGGTATTAAACTTACTATGAAATATAAACATGTTAAAATGGAAATAATCTAATCTATATAATGTATTTCACTTGGTGATGGAATTGCTGAAAAATAAACTTTTCAGTCATATTGTAATTTATGAACTCAGCCTTTATGTTTCATAATTCAGTAATATGTTTTTGTGAAAAATTATCACATAATTGTCTTTTATGGTCTGATTTTACCAAGTGCTAAAAACATAAACATGAAATATAACAATTAAAATGTTATTAAACATCTCAAAAGCAGAATAAGTAACTTCTGTGTCAACCAAATGAATCCTCATTAGTGCAAACTTTGTATTTTTCAATTATGTGATTCTGACTCCTCAGCTTTTGGCAAAACATTTTGTCCTGTTGACTCACACAGAGCACAGGAGATATAATGTGTCTTTAATATAAAATCAGTAAGACGCAAAACCTTTGTGGGTCTGTTTGGGGCAGCTGGTGAGTAGAGAGACCATAGATGTTACTGAATTTTATGAAATGTGGCTTAAAGCCGAGAACCAGATGTTTGGATATGTAAATATATATACATATATAACTACTCCTGGGTAACTCAAATCTGAACCTTCAGAGTCACATAAAGATAATTACAAAGTCAGCCTTTTATCACCCGAAGAACATTTCCTGGATTAATTACTAATGTCCCAGAAAGATCAGATATTTAGTTAAATTGATTACTACAAGCATCTTCATAGGTTTCCCTAACAGTCGTATGCTGAAATATTATGTCAGTTAAATCAGTTTTTATTCGTTCAGTGGCAAATAACATAAATATGAAAATATGTTAAATATTTACTTTTAAGTATTCATGAAATGCAGAGAAATTGTTATTTTGTTAATAGGTAGTAAGTTGGCGGTTTGACGACATTCGTGAATCAATCTGCAGTAATTTCCATTTAGTCGCCAGTTTTCATAAGAAAGTGAAAATTTCCAAATATTTTTTCCTAGTATGTTACAGAAACATTAAAATCAAGCAAAAACAACACGAGACATTGAATCCGATACCCTTTATCCCCCAACAGGAATGCATTTTATTGAATTTATTTCAGATGAAAAAAAAAAAAAAAAAAAAAAAAAAAGATTAAAAACGAATATCCACCACATGGTTCCCGTCTTTCAGAGTGAGCAACGTGAAAACATCGTGACCGATCACTCATGTCAGAGGTGAGTTTACATCTAGTAAAGAAAGTGCTGGTTCAATAACGTCACCGCCGCCGATCACTCGTCTATTTATTACCTGATGGATCTTAAGGAATCATACAAAAATCTAAAAATAAAACAACCGGCTGGTGAAAAACTGACAAGCATCAACGCATCGTTCAACCCAGCGACTGAACACTCAGAGGCTCCAGGTAGACAGGCTGGAGCTCACTCACCGCTGGAGAACCTTTCCTATATCACAAAAACATCATACATCACAAAAATAGATCAATAATTAGGATTATCTGTCTTTAGTGTAAATATACAATATTTATTGCATTTTCAAATACACTTGTTTCCTATTTTGTTTCTGGCCGTCACCTGAAAAGACAAAATAAACTGTGAAAGCCACAAAGTACCAAAGAGAAGTGAAGTCAGCCTGGCGTAAGGCAAAGAGCAGCAAGAAACGCTGCTTATGTGAGAAATCACCAACTAACCTCCTCCTCCATTTTATCGGTTAATCTATGACAGCGATTAGTGTTTTAAAGTGAAGTTTAGCAGATCGTAAAAAAGTAAAATATAGCACTGATTTAAACAGTTTTCTGGCACTTAGTGTTCAACTTCTTATTAGCTGCTACCATTTACAACTACAAACTGTTCCTTGCATAGAAAATAAAATCATAATGTCTCTGTGGAAAAAGAAAAGAATGAATAGCTTTTAGGTTTACCTCCTGAAAGATCTCTGATACATACATATGACCATTTCCTGTAAACTCCAACAAACTAGGAAAATCTGCAGCTAAGGGGATTTTCCACCAAACCGGTTTCAGTTCTTAATCTAGATCTAAAAGTAAATCTTTTAAAACTACAACTTAATAAAAAAAAACAATGCTTCACTGCCCATAAGGAGGTAAATTAGCACGAGTTTACTTGATTCCTCAGGTTCGTCAGATTTACCGTCTGCAGTCAGGGAACGTCTAAATGCTCTGCAAAAAACTACATTTTACAGAGTATTTCTGGTCAAGTTTCTAGTGCAAATATTTTATGCTTCAATGAGGACAAAACTAACTTAAAACTTATTTTTCAGCAAAATATATGAGCTTGTTTTAAGTAAATGATTCCTTAATATTGGATAAAGTTCTAGTTCCACTGGCAAATTGTTTCACATATACGTAAAATTTGGAACTAGAACTTTTTAAAATCTATATAAAACAATCTCATATGTCTTTATGAAAAATTAGTTATTTCTAGAGCAAATATCTTATTACACTTGAAATAAGACAAAACTGAACTTACAAGTGACTTTTCAGCAAGAAAGGTTTTGTCTTATTTCAAGTGTAATAAGATATTTGCTCTAGAAATAAAGAAAATATTTGGTAAGATTTAGTTTTTTGCAATACTCTTGGTGTTTATAAATCTATTTAATCATGATGTAAATCCTGTGGGCAGCTCAGACAGAAAAAAAAAGAAAATCTCTGGGATCGGTGCCAATAAAGTGCCTCAGATATTGTACAGTTGGAGCCGGTTCTCTGTGGAAAAACAAACTGGATTGCAACAGAACCAGTAAAGAACTGGAACTGCTTTGGTGGAAAATCCCAATAAATCCTCTAACCTGATTCGGCTTCATGCTCCACTAAACAGTGACGATCCGGTCACTATCACATCACTGAACAAGCTTATGATGTTACTGAATAAGAAATATTTTATCCCTAAAGTGCATAAATCAGCATCATGCACAGTGTTGGTTGTAGCGGTAAAGGTGAAGTGCAAAAATCGCCTGAAGATAGAAATATGAACATTCAGAAAGAAGGAAAAGTGGAAAAAAGGAATGCATTCCCTCTCCAAATGTAAAATGTTGACAGCATCAAGATGTAAAAATCTATTCTACATACGGAGCAAAAATAATGCGACTCAAAAAGCTTTTGGCACGCAGAAAAAAATAAAATAAAATAAAATGAAAATTGTCTGCAAAGGAACACCGTTACCTGGCAACGGGAACGGCGATTAACCAAAAAAACTAACTCCACATTTCTGGCGCAAAGAGCTTCTCAGAAACATTTAACAACATAGTTTCCATTTATAAAGTTGATTTTTTCCCCAAAAAAGACATAATAATGACACCCCCCAAAAAAAGAAAAGAAGCCAAGTTAAGAATTGAGGAAAAAATCATAATCGGCATCATATTAAAAGAATAATTCAGAGTTTTGGTCCCGATATGTCGTGTCGTGTCCATCGTTGGAGGAGGTGGAGCTGAGCAGTCGGCGGTTTTGCTCTCTCGTGCGGTGTCAAAACTTTACGTTGTTTGTGCCGCGGTGCGTCTGGCTGGTTTGCCGTTTCGTGTGTAGTGTGTCTAAGATTCGTGTGTCTCTCCACCGCCCCCTGCTGGCTCATTATGTCCTCTGACACAGTTCAAGTCCTGAGTGGAAACTGGTTCACCTCCCCACAGGTGGTGCTGGAGGAGCTCCTCTCATCACTGCTGGGCACAGAAAAACAAACAACCGTTACCCATTCATCCATCCATTGATGTGCTAGTTACCTTAGCAACGCAGATGATACACAGCTCTACAATACGAAAGCTGCGTTTTCATTGCAAATGTGAGAGAATTTTTGTTTATATTCTGCTAATGTATAAAAAAAAATGTTCTTGCAATTGCAGTGTTTTTATTGAGTAAGAAATTAAATAAAAATCATACGTGAATAAGCTTGTTCATGCTATAAGTAATTAAAAACAATGGCAGTGCTTGATGTAAACAGTTACAGGAGATAAAATCATAATTCAGCTGCTGCGCTAGCATCAGCCAATCAGAAGACACGTTGGCGTTTTGTTCAGGCGCTGTAGCGGCTACGTATGCAGCATCTTGGGGAAATTGTAGTCGGCCATTTTACAAAAGAGCGACAAATTCAACAGCTTTTAATGGACTGTGCGAAGCTGTGAGAGCTCTGGAGGAGCTGGCTGCGCACTGTCTGAAAAAACAAAAATCATCCTCCTACTACTTCCTGTTGTCTTCTTTGTTGTTTCAGCCAGTAGTAATATCCGGCTGTCGATAATGTGACTCGTGTGATGCGAACATTTTTTTTTGAATACAGCTAAAAAATATTTAAAAAAAAAAAAAATCACCTCATCCTAGCGTAAACTTGGTGAGTTTCCAAAACGCAAATTTGTTTTCATATTTTCAATTTGTCCAATTTTATAGCTAATGCAAATGCAGCTAATGTCACTCTGAACCATTCAAGCAATGAACAAACGCTTGAAACAAATTTATGTGTAGGGGTGCCAAAACTTTCTCTAGCTGAACAGAAACAAAACTGAAGTTATTATCTTTGGACCAAAAGAGGAACCAGAGTCAATACCAAGCTTTAAGTTATTACAGGTAGAAACCAGCAATCAGGCCCGAAATCTGGTGACGGACTCAAACCTGAATCTTCAGAGCCACTTAAAGACGGTTACAAAGTCAGACTTCTATCACCCAAAGAACAATTCCAGGATTATACATACATAAATACAACAGGAAGCGAAAGAACACAACATATCAATAATTGAATAGTTCAATCCAAAGGAATGTTTAACCGAGTAGGATAATAAAATATATAATATTAGATTTAATAAAAGGACTGATAATTACTTTATTATTATTTATTTCAGGATTAGGTCTGGCAGCACTATCCTCGTGTATCAGATCTTAGTCGGGATTTGTTTTGGTGCTGAAATCTAAAATGTCTTTATGTCTTCTCTCCACCAGCAGGGGGCACCATCTCCATTTTAGATCAAAAGCTCTTGACCTCTGCTTAATGCAGTTCCCCTTTTTTGTGTGTCGATTATTTATTCACCAGCTCTTCCTGCTGCTGCTGCACTATAAATGTTAAACTGTAATAAGTGGGTGCAGACGTACCCCTGTCAGATTTGCTGGGGTAAATCCGGTTGGCGGGCCTGAACTCCTCAGGAGGTGGAAGATCTTCAATGGGGTGGAAGTTGAACTTTGACTCAAAATCGTCTGAGGAAGAAAAAAAAAATACGATAAAGGAAAATTAGATCATCAGGCTGATTAGATTGTTGCAACAGAAAACAAATGAATGACTGTTTAGTTCACTTTACAGGAACTCTACTTTGTTTACTTATTAACTCTGGTTCGTTTGAAGAGGCGTGAACGCAGAATCGAACTTTGCAAAGCGAATTCTGGTCTGCCTAAAACGCTAGGTCTGGGTTCAGTTGAAGTGAACTCTGGTGTGGTTTGAATTCATATATGAACGCCAAGCGAACCGGAGACCGCTTCTAAACCAGGAAGTGGACTACAGAGCAGGGCATTGTGGGTAAATATAACCAAAATAAATGAGAGTTTAACACCAAGGGGAACATCGGCTCTTTGTCTTTTACCAAAGATCTAAAGAGAAATCCTACAACCATTAAAATCTGACGCTGCTCCATTTTTGTTTATGTTGTAGAAGAAAGTTGTGCTCAGTGTCTTCTTCAGAGGTTTCTGTGTCGTTTCCTTGGTGCAGCGCCCCCACATGAGAGAAGGGGTAAGGAGGTTTTTCAAAGGGTTTGCACTGTTTGACAGAGTGCAAGTGTGAAAGCAAACCACAGCAGCTGAGAATGTAACAAATGCTGTAACTTTAGTGCCACATTGACCCGAATCTACCAGACTATCAGGTGTGAAAACACCACAAGATCAGTAAGTATGTAGTGTTTTTTGTCCTTTAAGTGAGCTGGTCTCTGCTGCATGCTGCTCTTAAAGGGAAGTGTTTAATTCAGATTAACTCCTTATAAGCGTGTGAACACATGCTAGTACTCTAAGAACTGTTGCTGTACTCCTGATTTGTGCAGAACAGCAGGAAACAAAAGCCTCGTTTGCATAGCTGAAGGAGGACATTTGACTATCCATGACTGTTCACCGCTGACGGCTTCAACACATCGAGATCACAAACAAAACAGTTCACCAGCGGAACAACTGGTTCCATTTAGAAGACTCACATGGACCAGTAACAGTGAGTAATGAGATGATAAATAAAGCTCTGAATCTGGAACAGGAACCAACTGTTTTCTGATTCAGAGCATTTTATATTTTTAAGGTTTTGCTGGCTCTAGTGGCCTTTATTTGAAAGTAGTTTGACAGGAAAGAGGGTAATTAGAAAGGGGGAAGACATGCGGCAAATGTCGCCAGGCCGGGAATCAAACCCACGACCAAATCAAATTTTATTTGTATAGCACATTTCAGCAGCAAGGCATTTCAAAGTGCTTTACATCATAAACACAAAAACACAAAGTCATGCAACATAGAATAAACAATCAAAACATGACATTAAGTCATTACATTTTTATTGATTACGTTTCAAATCCAGCTCTAAACAGGTGGGTTTTCAGTCGAGATTTAAAGGAACTCAGTGTTTCAGCTGTTTTACAGTTTTCTAGAAGTTTGTTCCAAATTTTTGGTGCATAGATGCTGAACGCTGCTTCTCCTCGTTTGGTTCTGGTTCTGGGGATGCAGAGCAGAACCAGAACCGGAAGACCTGAGAGGCATGGAAGGTTGCTATGACAACAGCAGATCTTTTATATATTGTGGTGCTGAACCGTTCAGTGATTTGTAAACTAACAACAGTATTTTAAAGTCTATTCTTTGAGCTACAGGGAGCCGGTGGAGGGACTTTCCTGGTTTTAGCGAGACCACCGTCACGAGGACCAAGACCTCAATACGTGGGTCGCGCTTTCCCCCCGACGCCACCACATACCAACATACATGCTTACGTTACTCATAACATTATATAATGCTTACTTAATGACCAGTGGAAGTAGATTAAATGAAGGTACTAATTTGTGCCACTAGGTGGCGTTTGTACTCACCCATGATGGATTTGGAGGAGGGACCCGTGGAGTGGCCATTCCTGAAAGGAGGAGGAGGAGGAGGCGGTCCAGCCGGGGTCCGGGAGGCCGAGGAAGACGAGACGGGTGAGGGAGAGGGAGGCGGCGGGGGTTTCGCCCGGCCGTGCTGTTCTGAAACTCCAACGCTGTGCATGCGGTACGGTGGCGGCGGCGGAGCGTCTCGACCACCATTACGAGAACTGGAAGGAGGCAACTGAGGGGCTGAAAACACAAATTTAACCATTAAGAAAGGAGCCGATGGAAGTTCATAGTCTAGCTTAAAAACATGTTACTATATAATACAATACAATAAATCACAAACATTTTGTTAAAAGACAAAACAAATCAGAAGATTGGTTGCTTAGCAACATGTGAGGTTTGGAGACCACACGTTTAACTTTAAAAATCAAAGCCGTTAACAATACTGGATTAATTTGAGGTCAAAATATAATTGGGCTTGTACAGTTTCTAAGTAATTTTAGGGTAGTTTTCCTTTTCAAAACGTCCCAGTTCTTTTTGCCCACTTCCACAGATATTAGAGAAAGTACATCTGATCTTTCACCCCCAATCTTATCTACCTCAACAAAAGTTTAAACATCCGTCTCTGTCCTCTTCTGCTCTCCTGTCAGAGAGATTTGACCAATTAACTTAAATGATTGACTTAACTGCACATTTGCATGTTTAAGTTTCTTCTTACAGCAGTAACAGTGAAAGTAGGACTAAAGAGACTATTTGGTAAAACGGATGGAAGCGCAGTTGGTCAGTATTTAAAAAAAAAAAAAAAAAAAAAAGACTCCAGGTTTATTTACTGTAACAACTGCCTGTTTTTCATGCCAACAAAACAGGTCACAGGATAAAAACATTCATAACACTTAAATTAGGATGAAACACCTAAAGTGTTTGTTTTTTCAAAGACTCTATAGTTGTGTAGGTTTTGTTAATCTCTTCCAACAACACATAACTACAGAATCTGACCTTCCTGTCAACTTTAAACATTTCTTTGAGGTTTTGTTGGTTCAAGACGCCTTTAATTCAGTTGTCAGACAGGAAGGCGGGTACAGAGAGAGAGGTAAGAAAAGCAGCAAAGGTCATCAGGACTCCGATGTATGGAGTCCTGCGACGGGAACGTCGAGGACTCCATACATCGGCCGCGGTTTTCCCCTGCGCCACCGCCACGCCTCAACTTTAAACACTTTTTAACTCAAAACACGACGGGCCGGTGGATGACTGCACCGGCGCCTGTTAGCTAGTTTTCTGGGAACCCGTAGTAAATATACTTGACTTGCTGAGAAGTTGGTACCTGTTTTGCGTCCAGGTGGTTCGCCGGCCAAGTTGGTACCTGTTTTGCGTCCAGGTGGTTCGCCGGCCAAGTTGGTACCTGTTTTGCGTCCAGGTGGTTCTCTGGCCGGCGGCGGCGGTCTGCTGACCTGCTGGGAGGAAGAAGGCGGCACCGGAGGCGGTGGCGGGGCGTGGTTACGACCTTGGCCGCCGCCGCCTCCTGAGGTATGTTTTTTGCGTAGCGAGTTTTTTCTCTGAGGAAGCTCCGGAGCCCCACCGCCGTCTACCTGCGACGGCCCGTTGGCGGTGCCGCTCGGCCTGTAGGGCGGAGGAGGCGGTGGCATCGACGAGCCGCCGCTTGGCGGTTTGCTGGAGGAATGATTCGACTTGACGTTGCTGCTTGAGGAAGAGGAGGAGGAGGAGGAAGAGCCTCTGCTGGGTGTTGGAGGAAGAACTTTGTCTCTATTGTAGGACGGACCTTTCTGGTTCGGGGTGGGAGGAGCGTT
Source organism: Poeciliopsis retropinna (assembly GCA_010277075.1). Classification (NCBI taxonomy): domain Eukaryota; kingdom Metazoa; phylum Chordata; class Actinopteri; order Cyprinodontiformes; family Poeciliidae; genus Poeciliopsis; species Poeciliopsis retropinna. Next base: position 19,331,008 of record VMRM01000013.1, on the reverse strand, counting down.
GCCACGGCTACCTTTGCTGAAGGGGGGAGGAGGAGGAGGAGCAGAGGTGCTGTGCTTCATCCCGCCGCTGGAAGAATTGTTGCTGGGGGGGCGGCTGATGTCCGGCAGCGAGGGGCGGTGGGACCGTTGGTGGTCCGATGAAGACGGCTTGTTGGCCGAGGTGGGCGAGGTGGCGCGACCGCTGGGGGGCCGAGGAGCTGCGGGTCGTGACCCCGGGGGTCGAAGGGCAGATCTGCCGACTGAACCAACAGCCAAACCATCTGGAGGACAGAGAGAAATGGAGGGATCACTTTTCCACTTCTGATACCGATACACAGATTAACACCAAATCTTACCAAGTCATTTATTTTACTAATAAATTAATATATTATTATTAGTAAAATAATTTACCTATTTATTTTAGTAAATTATCACCAAGTATCTTTAGTCCAGTTTATACTGTTGATATTTTAGTGCACTTGAAATAAGACAAAACTAACTTAAAGGTACTTTTCAGTAAAACATAGGAGCTTTTTTAACTCAGTGATTTATATTGATGAATAATTCTATTGGGATTAATCTGCCTGTGCAACTATTTACTGAAAAGCTACTTGTCAGTCTGTGCAGAGCTGTATCAAACTCTATAATCCATCAGAATATTGGTAAATTACAGATTCTCGTACATAAATCAGCTCTGAATAGGGTTAAATGTTAGTAACAGTGTTTTTTTCGCTTAAAGTTGTAACAGAGCATGAAGACTTTCAATGTGATCATCTGCATAGAAAACATCAGAAATTACTTTTACCTCCAACTGGACGTAATTTTGGAAGGCCTCCTTGGAAAAGCGCTCCCATTCCAACTGGGCCTCCACCTCCTCCTCCTCCTCCTCCTCCTCCACCTCCTCCTCCTCCAGGTTCTGGTAAGAAGATGCAGTAAAACCCATTAAAGCTGACCAGTATTCACTGAAAGTACTCAAACTCTATGATGAACACTTGCAGGTGAAAAACAAAAACAAAAAAACATTTAGCCAGTGTTTCCATGCATTTTGGATGATGAGATCACGAGTGAACGGCTTCGGATCAGGAATGTAAGGATGCATTCAGATCCAAATTAGCCAGCCACATTTGTTTATTAGTATTCTGTTTGCATATCCAGGAAGCTTTATTGCCAGGAAGACTGTGCAGTGGAGTGCTTGTTTGGCCAAATGTGGAGCAAAGGGACCTTTAAAATGCAAGTTTCTCCTCATGTATCAAACATAAAAGTGCTCCACTCTTAGGCTGCTTTGGTTCTGGATTGAACCTTCAGGAATCTTCGCAGGTTTCTGGTGGAACCGTTTTGTAAAAGAGAAGTTTGACACCTTCCACCCTAATCAGATAATTATCTTTAAATCCTGTGAGACCTGCCGTCCTGCAAATTTTATTTGATTCAGGTTTGCAGGATCAAGAATCCATGTTAGGCTACGTTCACGTACAAATGAAAACCCAAATCCGGCTTTTTCAAAGAATGTCGCTGAACAGAAAGAAAAACCAATGCACTTGGCTACATTTACTTTTTCAGGGGTGACATCTTATTTAGTAGAGATTGTTAAAGTAGTTCAGGTAGTTAATTAGTCTTTTTTTAAAAAAGGTAGAAGATGACAGAATGGCACAAGCTAAATGCTAATTTCCACACAGAACAGATCACAACTGATCAGTCAGCAAGCACGTGGAGACATTTTAACATCTTTACTAAATAGGTAAATGGAGTTTAAAGGCTTTTAGCAGTCAGAGAAAAACGATGCAGTCTCAGTGCTACTCACTGTCCAGTACTGGAGCGCTGCGGTCATTGACCTCAGTGACCTTCTTTAGCTTGGCTCCTTTGCAGATGTCTGACAGCAGGGCTCCGCGGCCTTTCGTCTCAGACGAACTCAGCTTCGGAGGCGTGTTGTTGGCCTGGGGAACATGTTAAAGGGGGACTTGTTACACAAAACTCACATTTTACGCGATTTCAGACTTTCATTTGTGTCTCTGCTGCTTCTAAAAACAACCCAGCTGGTCTCTGGCAATAAGTTCATATCTTTTGGTGTCCGGAAAACTCGTCAAAATCTTGTTTTTGTTTCTTCAGACTCCAAAAACATATGTTTCCCTTTTCTCTTCCTGATAAGAGACTATTTCTGAAAACCATTCCTTTAATGATTGACTGGAAGTGCAGCCATAAATTCACTTTGATTCCAAGCTAGCAGTAAAACAAATATATGTTAGCTCCAGTCACTCACCTGATTAAAGGTTGGGGGAGGTGGGGGTCCAGGTGGAGGGGGAGGAGGAATCGGCATCCTGTCCCTCTACTGGCAACTCTCTCTGGGGGTCAAAGGCCAATGGAGTTACTGTCTTCTGAATGATGGCATACACCGACTCTCTGGGAAACAAAGAATAAATGTTTAAACTTACAAAGTTAAAGTTTAGACAATTATTCAACCCTGAAGCTGAGTTTTGCATTTCAGCAAAATGCAAATCACAGGCATTTGAAAACTTTAACGCTCAGGATTTCAAATCAGCCAATCGCATTGCAGTAACTCAATGGGTTTAGCCGTCCACCTTGAAGTTTAAAGTAGGAAAAAACAGGAATTTAAACCTGCAGCATGCAACTTTTATAAATAATGTTTGTTTTTTTTACCCATTTGTTAAAAAAATCTCACCATGTCATAACAGAATAAGATGAGAGATAATATTTAAAACGATCAATTTCCTCCACCTCCTCCCTGACCTACTACAGCCATCTGACGAAATGTACCGCTCCCGACCAAACCCAGAGACAGGAGCCGGCTCTTAGTGCTGTCAATCACCCTCATGTACTGGTTGATAAATCTGCTAATGGTGGAAAAACAATGGCCCGTTTATTTGTCATCATCAGTAGTCATGATAACTAGCCTTAGCATTCATAACATGCTAGCAGCAGCGTAGCAGAAACAATATGGAGGGAGGAGAGGAGAAGAACCGCCTCCTGGCTCTGACTGGTTGTTTCTCGGTGGCACTGGGAGATGACAGAGGAGCTCAGTTCCTCAGTTTTGTCAGATTATCTGTTTTGTATCGTCACGACGTGGTGACAGTTTCAACAGATATGTAAAGAAATGTTTATAAAAGTTACTTTAAATAACTGAGCGTAGCATTTTAGAAACCAATGATGTTATGGGGTTTACATGCGGTCATCTACAAGTGGTCATAAAAATAAAATCAAACAGAGCATAAGTAGAGGAGACAAAAAAATCTTTTCGATGTCAAAAGTCAGACGTGAATGAACAGATACTCAAGAGTAGCCTAAATAAGTTATGCTGTAAACAATTACAAACGTCCAAACTATCAATCAGAAGAGAGAAAAAATGGATTTAAAGGGGCGGCATCACATATTTTCCAGGCAAGCCTTCCTTGCCGTGGCATAAAACTGCGTCCATTTGTTTACATTTGATTGTAAACAAACTGCGTGGATAAAACAGTAACAACTGCACCACTGTTTACTTTCCTGTTAATGTCTCTCAGCACCCTGCATTCCCATATTTTATTCCATCTAATTCAAAGTTCTTTCCAACATGGTTTGTTTGCACCCGCAAGTTTGCTGGCAACATATTTACCTGTGTGCAGGTCTTGCAATACGTCACTGAACTAACACTGTAACCGGAGAGCAGCTTAGATGGCAGAAATGTGACAAATATATCAGTTCTCTGGAAGAAACATGCTCAGCCTCCTCAAAACTATCAAAATAATGTTGAATAGTTAAAACACACAAATGGATAAAGTTCTCTGTAAAACATCTTATGCTCAGCATAAATATCCAGCTCAAATTGCGACCAATTAAAACAGATATCTTAGTCAAAATTTACCAATTTCTTCCTGTTAGTTTATATTTGTGCTGCAGTGAAAATATTATCTGTTGTCACATCACACATATTATTATGACGGCATATAATAGCCAGTGGAAATAGGGGAAAAAGTTAATTTCTGCCAAAATACATTCTCAGAACAATCAGAAAACACTAGAAAATTTGTTAGTTTCAAAAGTTTAAAATTGTCATTTTTTTAACCTCAGAAATGTTTTTAGAAAAAAAGTCTTGAGTCCCAGAAAATGTTTGACTTTTCAAACTGAGGAAGGTTTCTTTTCTAGAATATTCCTGAGATTTATCTAAAAATTTATAAAATTCTTCAAGAAATTTTTCACTTTTCAAACTCAGGAATTTCCAAGATTTTCTAGAAGATTTCTATAATTTTTTGGCAGAAATTTCCTCTTTTTTTATTTTCTATCTGCAGAATAGTATTAATGCTAAACTAAGCCTATTTTACATGTATTCTTTCATTATCTTCTGGAAACTGAATGTGTTTGTGACGAGTCGAATCACTTCCTGGTGCTCTTCATTCACATTTTCCAGTGATGATCTACCATCACTCCAACCACCAGGATAATAAAACGTCTGTGATGGGACTGCCAAGCATTTTCGCTCCTGCTTTTCATACCACAAAAATAATGTCATGATCCTCGTCCCACCAGCTTTACTTTCCACACAAAACACCAGAGACAGACATGAAGTGTTGCCAGGGAAAAGGAAATTTATAAAAAAACCACAAAATTTGATTGTGGGTCATCACATAAACAAAGATGAGGAAAAAAATGTTGCATTCAAATTTCTCAACGATTACCAAATGAAGACACTGTAAATGATCAGCCTTGTTGTATTATCTGGAAGATTAAGGCCAAACATACACATATATATATATATGTATATATATATATATACACACAAATATATTATTCTAAATCCATATTATTTGGCTTGTTTTAGTCTCAGCATTACGGAAGAGGATTAGGGCCACTGGGGGAAAAAATCTGACTTTAATCTAGAAATTCTGATTAAAAAAAGTAATAATTCAGACAGAGATTAACACCAGAGTTCACAGACTGAAGTCAGAATCTAGGAACGCTGAAGTAAAATATATATATATATAATTCTGAGGAAAAGAGTCAGAATTGAGAGATTAATCCAGGGTTATTACCTTAATGTCAGAATTTTGATTAAAAAAAAGTCAGAATTTTAAGTCAGAAATTGGAGACTAAAGTCGAAAGTCATTACTTTAATCTCAGAACTATTAGGGAAAACGTAATTCTGAGAAACAGAATTCAGAGATTAAAGTAAGAAAATTAATAAAAACGAACCAAATTCATGAAAATAAAAATAAAACTAAAATAAAAATCCCAAAGCTATTCTAAACCTGTCGTGGGGATTTAGATGCCACTTTAAATATAAACATTCAGACTTGCTGAAAGTATCTAGCAGAGTGATGGTGCAACATGTCTGAGGTCACTCGATCTTCCCAAACCAGTTTAGGCCTTAAACTGGTTTATGCCTGCAGCGCTGGCCCCTCCCTCAGCCTGGTGGAGCGTGGCTGTGGGGTTTCTCCAAGGAGCGCTGCAGGAATCTCGCCAGTCAAGTTACATCGCTTCGCCAGTCGGTGACGCGATGTAAACGAAAAAGCAGCAGAAACGCTGGGGTCAGGGATGGGGGCATCGTACAAACCAACTCACTCAGAGGTGTGAAAGCACTGGATTAAGAGGATTAAGATTAATCCCCTTGATCATTTCATACTTTACAAAAGCATCTGCGGTTTGAGTCTGGCTTCAGACTTTTGAGGCACAGCATACGTTAAGTTAAATTTAATGTGCAGAATATCTTTCACGTCTCAGTAAAAACTTGATTAGAGCTGAAAACAATCGGATTAATCGTTAACGACTATTTATTAAAATCATTGTAAACTAATTTAGTAATCGGTTAATTGTTAATTGGAATGTAATACTTTGCATTTGCTGGAAAAACAAAATATTCAAAGCAGTAAAACTACAAAAATCTAAAATATTTTTAAAATTCCTCACGTGGCATAAAATGTTCATTATTTAAAAAAGGAACTTGATTAATTTTAGTGATGGACAATTTATTGACATTGGCCGATATTAGTCATTTTAACATATTGGTGTCGATCTGGTAAATAATACCAGGCCAATATTAACAACAAATATTTGTTTTCATCTTGTTGCCATTCGTTTCCTTTCTCAATTTGTCTAAACGGTACAGAAATATAAATATAATATTGGTAAATATAACAGCATTATCAATTTTCATATCAGTGAATCCCCAGTTTATTTGCATCTTTATTACACAATATTATCATCTTTTGAAAATTTTGAATAAAAAAAAGGTAAAGTGGTTAAGTGAAAAATGTGCTTATTTCTTTAATTGAAATAATTGATTAATCGTCAGAAAAAAATCGTTTATTGTTGTAACAATAGCTACTCATCTTCTTTATGATGAGTCCACATCATAAAACAGCATTTATTACAAAAACAGCTAAAAACACTTAACATAATTTTAGAAAATGGCATAGTACTAAATTAGTAGTTACTTGCAACCCCAGACTTGAAACATGTTGTTTCTGAAGATTTTTTAATGGTGTAGGTAAAAAAGAAAATCCTGGATTTAGTTTATTTTTTTTCTAGACGTTTGAATTTGAAATAGTTCAGATTGTGGCATTGAACGCAGCTCTGTCACTACAGCTATATTCTCACATCGCCAACGTAAAATCATAGAGATGAGGAGAGAAGTCACCAACTAGGAAACAGATTATTTCAATATTCTTTGATCGGCGCCTTGATGCGATGCTTAACACCCAGTCAGGACATCCTCAGTTTAGACCACAATGCAGGTCAGGATTGTCTGAATTTATCTAGTTCAGGTGTCTCTTTAAAACCTCCACTTTAGTTTGAAATCAAACTGGACAAATATGCTAAAGAATGGAGCAATGTTTTAAACTTAATGGTAACTTCTTTTTTTAGGTTTTAGCTGTTTTTTCCATGCAAAATATTTCAACTAAGAATGTAAGAAAATGTATCTCATGAAGTAATATTTTTTTTTGCCAATGAGTTGCATATTATGTGCATTTTTAGATTATTTTCTATGACCTTTAAATGTCTCATTTCACTGAAGAAAATGCATAAAACCAAAAACATAATTGTTCTAAAAGATAATCTAAACATATTTCCTTAGTTTTGATTCAAAGAGCCATGTTGTTTTATTTGAAACAACATGTTTTATAAATAAAACTTGTTTTATTTGGACCAACGGCTACAAAAAAAAAAGAGAGAAGAAAATCAAAAACTGTTTATTATAAATGGCCGCCATTTTACATACATGGCAACATAATCAGATCCCTTTCATGCCAAACATCATAAGCAGAGGTTTTGCTCCTTTAGTGACTGTATTTAATACTCTTTGAGAAATAGCAGCATCAATAATCAACACACTTGGACTGAAGCAACAGTGTTGGATTCCTTAAGTGCCTAATGAATCTAATTAGCATCATACCTAAATTTACACTAATGAAGCGTTTAAACTTATAATGTCCAAATTATTTACATATTTGACTGTAAAATCATCAGCAAAATATTTTTTTTGTACAACTGGATATAAATTCAGGCTTTACGTGGTTGAAAAGAAGTGAGTATATGTTTTTTTAAACTTTAGAGCAGCACTACTTTCACATATTTTTATTTAAGTCGTTGCACACAATATTACTCAAATAATAGAAAAAAATATTCTGTTACAAGGCTACTGAAGTACTAAGTAGCTGATCAAAACATCTCATTTAATATTCTAAAATGCCAGACACAAAAATAGCAATCTGCAAATAATTACAAAATAACCATTTTTAAGCAGAATGAACACTTCTGCAAGTATTTTTTTTCCAAGATAAAGTTTATAAAATTAATACGTACAGTAGGTACTCATATACACATATGAACAGGGTAGAAGTACATTGAGTAATAAAATGTCTAACTTAATTATTTAGGGGTCATAGGGCAGAAAATAAAACCAAAACAATAAAGAGATCTCACATTGTCATAAACTGTAGGTCTGTGTCTGGTGAATGTTTTAATTGAAACAAGTTTGTTCTTCATCTAGTGAAGTTAGTAGAGTACTCAGAAATTTCACTCAAATATGAGTGACAATACTTCAGAAAAGTTTGATCCACTGCATTTACTCAGTAAATGTAACTGATTACATGCAACTAGTTACTACCAAACTCTGAAATCCAGCTATAGAGGAGGAAGTAGGATGCTTCTGTGGTCAAGGAAATAAACTGAGCTACAGTGTTAAAGAACTGTGTACTTGGGCCAAAACTAGATCGATTCCCCATGTTCAATATTAACATAATATAATAAAGGGCTCACAGAAACAATTTTACTAATTTAGGGCTTAACAATCACAGAGGTAAAAACTAAAAGTGACAAAAAGTAATTTCATAAATTTAGACTGCTTCTAAATAAAAATATGTCAGATAAACTGATTTAACATTTATAATCAACACAGGACATAATTTTAGAGTTGGGCTATTTATACCCAACACGTCACCCGATGCAAAAGTAAAACACATACATGACCCTGGGGTCAACACCACAGGTAAGATATTTCAATGTTGTTGTTAATCACTTCTTAAAAATTATTTCCACTATTGGTTTTTACTCATAAATGGCCAGTTAATCTTCCAGGACCGGGAATCGAACCAGGGACAGCTCGCCTTGAGGACTGGACACGTTCTACCACTAATCCACCTGATTCCCCACAACGACCTCTTTTATGCGAGAACCTTTTACAGTATGTAACCTTTCCATAAATAAAAAAACACCGAGTTCCGGGCAAGCAGAAACGTGTAATCCGTGACAGAAACTTCAGTCAGGCCGAGACAGGTTGCATAGCCGCTCCCAGACAAGGCAACAACATACCTGGCCGAAACTCAGGAGGACTGAAGCCAAACATTTACTCACCGGAGCTTCGGTACTCTCGTTTGCCCAAACAACATGAATGGAAAGTGCTGGCGTGGCAGTCTCTCGTTGAAGCAGTATGGTAAAAGTAAAAGAAACAACAAAAAAAAGAAACGGCTCGAGGAAGGCGGCTGGCAGATCGCAGTAGTGGCTAAACGCCGCCGAAGAAATTTACAGGTTAGCCGGGGCTAATGCTAGCGACTAGCTGTTAGCACAGAGCTGTTTACTCCAAAGCTGACAGTGTCAACCCGGTTCGGCTACCTACAGTCACTGCCCGTGCTGGACACCTCTGCGTGTTGCCATGTAAAACAAACTACTGGGCCACTTTTCAATGTTTCTGGTTGTCACGGCAGACTTTACCCGCACTACTGACCTACAAGCAGAGCCATACTGTCCGCTGCTGTCGGTCCCTTCCTTCCCAGAAACCAGGAAGTGGGATGAACTGCGCAAAATGGAGGCCTTTCAGCGCAACCAGTGCCTTTAAAAAGCGTTACGACACTCTTTGAACTGGCTTCACAGGGTCACGTGGTTCGCCTTTTCTACAACACTGAGCCAAGTATGAAATTTAAAATATTATTATTAAACATAACATATAACTTCCCTTTGAGATGAATAAGGTATTTTTGAATTGTTTCCCTTTCAAATGAATTTTTGTTTTCTATTTTCGTTATAAAACCCCAGCTGTTGAATGTTTTCTTCATAATAAATTTGCTAACTCTTCTGCCCAACTGTTAGATTCATACTTGCAGATGAATCACGAAGTTGGGCAGTAATTTATGATGAGGTATTGCTACTCTTACTTGAGTAAAATTTCTGGATTCTCTACCCAATCTGAGTAACTTCACCGAATGAAGAATGGACATGTTTTAACCAAAAATTCACCAGACAGACAAACATCTGCAGTTTTTTGTTAAAGTTTCATACGTTTTTTTTTTTTGTTTGTTTTTTTTTTTTTAAAGAAACTTATCTGGAAAAAAAAATTTTGCCAGATTTTTTGTTACTTTTATTAATGATCGTCAATTTGGTTCTTAAAATATCAAAATTTGTCATTTGTAAATGTGAAATACTTGATAATTTGATTAGTTACTCAGTACTTGAGTAGATTTTTTTACCAAATACTTTCTTGAATGGCTACTTTTTACTTTTACTTGAGTAAAAATATGTTGAAATAGTGCTACACTTTCTTCAGTATAAATTTAATTCCCTCTGATTATTAAGTCCCACATTCCAGTCCGGTAGGTGGCGGTAGTGCACCTTAAGTCATTTGCCTTCTTCCATGATATAAAGGAAGAAGAAGAAGCTAAGAAGAAGAAGAAGATAATGGCGGCGGTTAGCCGAGGGTTTGCTGCCCTGTGGAGGACAAACAGTGTGCGAGTACCGTTACACCCTCTCCTATCCCTCTGTGCCACCCGAACACAAAGCTCTGTAAGCGGCGACCTGCTGCCCCGGAGCTCCCTGTCCAGGCCTCCGTGGTCGGAGCAAACTAGCTTCGTGTCAGCGGAGGAGGAGCGGAGTCGACACGCAGCCGTGGTGAGCACCGTGAACGACCGGATCGAGAGGCAGGACTTCGGCCGACTGTTCGCCGTGGTACACTTCGCAGCTCGCCAGTGGAAAATCACTAACGAGGACTTGATTCTGGTGGAGAACCACATCGAGGCGGAGTGCGGAGACCGGATCTACTTGGAGAAAGTGCTGCTGGTAGGCGCGGAGGACTTTACTCTGGTCGGTAGGCCTCTGCTCGGGAAGGAGCTGGTCAGGGTCAAAGCCACCGTGATTGAAAAGACCGAATCCTGTCCCAAAATGCACATGGTGTTCTGGAAAAGACACCGGTTCCAGAAGAAGAGGACCATCGTGCAGCCGCAGACTGTCCTGAGGATCAACAGTATCGAGCTGCACCCGCGGCTGTCTTGATTCACACTGTTGACTTGTGAGGGAATCTGTTTCCGGACGTGCTGTACCTCTGAAACAGTTCAGTTCAAATGTCAGCAATGCAGAAAATGTATAAAATATTAAAGAGCTGTACTTTCAGAAAACTGTATAGTGTCTGGATCTGTATTCCTGCTGTAAGTAAAGTTGAAAACGTCTTTTTATTGGAGTCGGGATATAGACTTGTCATTGCATTCCTACACTGCAGCGACAGCTAAGAATGCACCGTCATTCCTACACCGTCATATAGGATTTGAGTAGAGCGGATTTGTGCTCTACTCAAATCCGGCTTACAGCACCGTTTGGGTTTTCTGCCATGATATATTTTTTCCCTAAGAATTTCAACCTGGCCAATGTCACATTGTCACAGCGCTTCCCCTGCCCTGCATGCTTTCGGTGTTTCCCTGCTGCCACACACCTGGATTTAATCTATGGGCCGAGTTTAAAATTATTCACTGACAAACGTTAGCAAAATGTAAAAATTCAACTTAGTAACCACCATTCTGTTTGTGCTTTTTTTTTAATCTCTAGAATACGATGTTTTTCATATTTATCCATTAATTGATTGTTTTTATCAGTATGTTAAGGCTGTATGCGCAAGAAAAGCAAATGTTGAGATGAAATTGGGAAAAACATGAAATTACAGTCCCCAAAAGCAGCGAAGTTAGACGGAGCCCAGAGGGCTGTCTGAAAAGGAAACAGTGACACCAAGTGGCCAGGCGCATTATTACAGGTGAGCCTTTAGCTACATGCAAACTGATTTAACCACGATTAGATTTTCTGTATTCTAAACCATTTTTAGGGTAAAACAAAAATAAAAATCAGAATAAAAATGATCACATAATCAAATTTATTCTGTTTTTTTTCTATAGTTTTAAAATGACAAATTGCGCCGTTTGTGCTTTCTTAGTCTGAACATCCGGGCAATAGTGACGTCACTGTGATGAGTTTCATCACCAAGATCAAACTTGTAAAAAAAACAAAACAAAGGCCACATCTTTTTGTACGAAGCAAAACATAGTACAAATGTTTGTGATAAAATGGTCAGAAGACAAAATATGTGAAACATAGTTTTATTTTTGAAAGCTAGCTTAATCTTCTAGAAAACGGCGAACAGCATTGAGGACTGAGTTTTTAAGGCACTGTTGAACTTTTTCTGCTCAGTGGTAACAGGTTTTCTAACTGAACTCAAGCACTGGAGAATTTAAAAAAAAAACAGCTTGTCCAACAGGCAAAAATTATGTAAATAAATAAAAAGAAATACAGTGATGCTAGTATGTTAGCAAAATGTCCTCTGGAGTCTAAATGCTAACACGTAGCAAAGAAGATCCCCCTGAACAAAGTGATTCTGCTTTAAAAAATAAATCTGGGTAACCGAACTTCACAGATCCTGTTGGTTTGAGTCATTCATTCATATCAGAAATTACAGCTACGTCACTCAGTTACAGCATTTCACATTAATTCAAACATGTTGGATGTTAATACTGCGTAAGTACCACCTCCTCTGCTCATAAAACCATCTTCTGTAAAGTTACAGGAGATAACTTTACAAAGTTATACATCTTCTTTTGCAACTTTCAGTTTAGGGAGTAGGCTTTGTAATTGTGGCATTATGATGTTTAAGGTTATTTTCATCACAAATAAGAGAAAAGACTGGAATGATTGTTTTTTTTTTCAGCTGAATGAAGCATAAAGCAGGGGTGTCCAAACTTTTTGTCACACTGGCCAGAATCATAAAATAAATAAATCAAGCAAATAAAGTAGTCTGATTTATTTATTTTTTGTAGGAAAGGGTGTTATTTGTCATAGATCGAAAACATAAGGAGGATTTTGCATTTTTACTGTAACTGAAAAGTATCCAGTTTTCTAGATGAAAATTTATTCTGTTACAAAAACAAGATTTGGGTCATTTCCTTTCTAAACTCTTGCTATATTTATCCAAGTTTAATAAATTAAAAATTAAAAAGTTGATTTGACTGACAGTAAAGTCAGATTTTAGTACAAGTCTCTGGGAAAACATTCATAATTTTACCCTGATTAAAAATAAATAGTTTAATAAATGTGTATCATCACAGTTGGTGTCCAGAAAAAAAATCATCTCAAGAGCCACAAATGGCCCCTGAGCCACACTTTGGACACCCCTGGCTTACACAGTTCTGCCCGACTTTCACCTGCTGTTGCAAACTCCAACAGTTTCCCATCCTTATTTTAAAAAAGAGAAATTTGCCTGAATTTAAATATTTCTGCTTTTTGAGCAAAAACTAAAGGTATCATCCAAGAAATGCAGATTTGACTCCTGCTACTTAGCACATTTACTTGAAAATATTACAGAATTTATGTCGCTCAAAATATATTTGCTTTGATTTTAAATCAAATATATTTAGAAGCAGTAGAAAGAAGCTTTAGTGTTGTAAAATTAGTTCATACTCCATGTTTTTGTTTTAAATCTTAAATCCCAGCCCATGTGGACTGCAGTCAGATTTCCTGGAGGTAACGAATGAAAACATTTCACTCTCCCCAGAGGACAAAGTGCGACAGAGTACCAGGGACAGACTAAGATTATTTTTGTAAATATCAGCAAAATAAAGATGTAAAATTACAAGAAAAAAGTTTTCATGAGAAAAAAGCAAACCTTTGTGCTTTTTTTCTTTGATAGACAATTGTTTTAAAGTCCTGCTACTGATAATAAATTGATACTTGCTTATTTTTAAAACTTCACAAAATGCTCAACATTCCTCCTCCATTAACACAGTGGTATTTTTTTTCTTGCAGGATTTCTCATAAAACTATTACTTTATTCTTACATTATTACTGCGTTATTCTTATATCCCTTTATTCTCATAATTTTAGAAAACCAAATTCTCACAGTTTGGCCCTAACGCTCCGTCCGTAAAGCAAAGTGTGAAGCGACAGCGATCGATCAGACATGGACGTCTGTCAGACAGTCAGACATCACGAGGTGTGCACCGATAAATCAACCAGCCAGTAAATCGTCATAGATTTCCTTAATTTTGCGAGATTGGTGATCGGCCGATCTTATCCACCAAAGATCAACGACTGTCCTCGTTTTGGATAGAGGTTTGATTATCAGGCCCACCCACTGCTCATATCTGCATGTTCACAGTTAGGAATAGTCACCCTAGTATCCTTCTTGCTATATTTAATTACATTTCAGGCAAAAAAATAAATCAGTACCAACCAAAATCGGAATTGGCAGATCAGCCAGATGCCTGCACTTGGTGCGCCCCAAGATGTTCCCAGTGAATTTATCCACTACCTGGTTATTTTCGTATTTTTGACTGCAATTTTAAAAAGCCATTAGCTCTGGAGGATATGATAGCAGACATACTTCTCATCTGTACAGAATCAAAAGGAAAAATAATCATTCATTTTCAGTGCGGACCAAGTCAAATGCCAATCTTTCTCCCATCATCGTAGCAGCAACAAGCTTTAAAACAAAATTTCAAGTATAATCTTTAAAAGTCCGATCAGTATAGTCCAAAAGATTGATTCCTCCTCTTGAAAGTTGTCTGCTCCATGGGGGGACTTCTTTTCGTTTTGTCCGTCCGAACCCTTTTCGAACGGGTCCTGCGGCACCGCCTGGTCGTAAAACACCCGAATCTCAAACTCGCTCTCCTGGTACGACGGGTGGCCGTAGACGCCAATCCCCACGGGCCTCTTGAAGTCGCTGGGGACGACCACCACGTCATGGCCGCAGGTCACCGACTGCAGCTTGTAGGTGTCGAAGTTTGGGTGGAGCGTTTTGTCAGACACATACAGGTCAGCATCACCTTTGAGGCTCTGCATGTGCAGAATGATGCGTCCGTCGTGGTTGAGGCGCAGGTAGCTGTAGTTCCCGGCTCCGATGTGACCCTGGACCACGTGGAGCAGAACCCATTCCTCAGGGATGCCATCATCCTCAGCAGGGCTCAGGAAGCTTCCGGCCTGCGGCAGGAAGAGGGCGACGAGCAGCGTGGCGTGGCCCAGCATCATGGTGAAGGCATCTGTCAGTCCACCAGACAGCCTGCAAAACATTCAACGTTTAACTAGAGCGGGGCAGTACAACCACTGTTCGGCCTGTTACAATAAATTAATTGCAGATAAACAATAATACTGTAGTTTTGTGTTAGTTTCATTAATTTTGTAACTAAAAGTTTGATTTGGAAAAGTGTTACTTATTTTGCAACTATGTATTTCCCCCATTGTACTCATTAAATATCCGAAAACTGTTTGTCTGACATTATTTGTACAAAAAAATAAATAAATAAAAGCAGTATTTTGAGATTCCCTTTTACTCTTGAGTCCAATTACTCTATCCATCCTAGTGGGTCGGGAGGTGCCGGTGCCTCTCCAGCTACGTTCCGGGCGAGAGGCGGGTACACCCTGGACAGGTCGCCAGTCTGTCGCAGGGCAACACAGAAACAAACAGGACAAACAACCATGCACACACTCACACCTAGGGAGAATTTAGAGAGACCAATTAACCTGATAGCCATGTGGAAGAAAGCTGGAGTACCCGGAGAGAACCCACACATGCACAGGGAGAACATGCAAACTCCATGCAGAAAAACCGGAAATCGAACCCAGGACCTTCTTGCTGCAAGGCAACAGTGCTACAAACTGCAGTCCAGTGCACAGTACTTTATTACTTATTACATACTTTATTACTACCAACGGAAATTTATATTTTGTTGTAATTCATGCATTTCTTCTGAGAAATGTTTAGTCCTCCTCCACTTCTTCTTTCATGATTGAAACACTTCTCAAACTAAACTTATTTCTCCTGAAATCAACAATAATCTCCCTTGTTTTATTCATATTCTAGATAATTTTGTTCACATCACGCCATAAAGCGGCCCATCTGTTGAATGTGAAAACATCCAACAGTAGTCTCAAACTTACGTTAAAATGGATTAAATTTATATGGGATTTTTTTCTGAAAAAGCTAAGTCCTAAGATTAATCGAATAGTGCTCCCTGTTTACTCTTAATCTTCTAGTCAACGCAAAGTTAAAAATAAACAGCTTGGTTTCATCTTCACCGACTGTTCTGACCTTTGATCTATGGATGAAACCTACTTAAAATGTTATCAAAAATATTTTAAAACTCACTTCAAAATATAGTTTGGCACTATGGCTTTCAAATCAACCTACTAGTTTGATGAACTATTCACGTCAAACTCGGAGAACAAAACCAGAGCGATTCCTGTTCCTTAGCTTCATGCTAATCTGTTACCAGCTAACAGCTTCGGGCCGGTGCAGTTTTAAGATACATAATATCCGTAACAATTCAATTTAAAAACAACTCTACAATGCTTTAAGACACAGGGGTTACAATTTAGAATCAACATACTGTGAACAGGAATTTAACACGTTAATGTTACTCACACAGCTGTCGTTTCCAAGCCAACATCTTCCAGTTAGCACAGCTAACAGCAAGTTCGCTTCTTCACTTCCTCTATGTCGACCAGTGGCTCTGTACCGCCACCTGGCGCTCAGGAAGGGAGACTCACCTGCAGTGTGATATGCACTCAGAGATGGGATTTAAGGCGTTATGTTGAGGGTTTTCTAAAAACTAAAAATATATTTCTTTATATAAATAAAATAGCATCAGAACAACAGAGCTTGTGAATAAAGAAGAGGTCTCACTTCGACATAAACAGTGGGTTTGTCTGTGTCTGGTGCATTTTTAGTTAAAATAATATTGTTCTTTATTCAGTGAAGTTAGTCACAATGGGTAGAGGGTCCAGAAATTTTACTCAAGCAAGACTAGCAATGCTTCATAGTTATATTTCCCAAGTAAATTTTCAAAATATGGTGCAATAAAACTCTTCCTACAAGTAATTTGTTTCCAAAAAGTCTCTTAAGTAACTACTAACATTTCCTTACGATACATAAAAATGTTAGTTTAATAAATTTTGTAATTAAAAATTGATTTGGAAAAGTGTCACTTATTTTGTACCTATGCATTTCCCCCCATTATACTCATTAAATATCCAAAAACAAAAATTGTCTGAAATTATTTTTTATAAATAAATAAATAAAAGCAGTATTTTGAGATTCCCTTTTACTCTTGAGTCCAATCGTACAAAAAATGTAGTTACTGGTGTTTTTGCTGTCAGAGACGTTAAATTATTTAGAGATTATCAGAACAAACTGGAACATTATGCATTTAGGTATGATGCTAATTTCATTAGGCACTTAGGGTACTTTTTTTTTTTATCAAACCCAGTATGTTGATTATTTTAATAACTGCTATTTTTCAAACCAAATTAAAATGTTTTCAGATCATTGCTTTTTCATTGTTAGTGATTTAAAAACACATAAGAAATGTGAATTTTCTGTGCTGCCCAGTACCATAAACTCCTAGCTCCTTTTTCACAATATGAAAAGCAGTGTTATAAATCCAAATCATAACTTCCTAACCTCCACAAGGAAAGTAATTGCCAAGTCTGTATCCAAGAAAGTTACACAAGTAATGGAAAGTTCAGTGGAAGGAAAAGTGTGATAGAAAACATTTGTCAAGCAATTCATAGCGACAACTAAAAACACTGGACGTACCCTACCAGGGTTAAACAGGACAGGATTGTTGCTCAGAGGTCTAAAATACTCTAAAAATGAAAATGCATGTTTTAGATTTTAAGGTTCTGGAGAGTCTCAGAGAATCAAGTCAGTGTTGATTTGGCCTTCTTCCACTGGTCCACTTGGTTTCTATCAAGTTCAAAGTATCAGAGTCCTTCCAGATTCCCTCAATCAAATGAACAGAAATTAATCTATAAAACAATATCTTGAATCATTAAATCCTATTCTTTGAATTTTTATGACTATGGTTAACAGATAAAAACTTACACTCAGAGAAATAAAATATTAAATTAGATCGATAAAAATATTTCAAGAGAAACGTCAGCCTTTCTATCCACTCTGTTTGGTTGTGGCTCCTTTTACATCAAATACTGCAGAAGGTGATGCCTGGAAGTGATGCTCCTGTGGTTCTGCTCCTGGCAGCGTGGATCCTTTACCTCTGCACGCTTCCTCCAGACTCTGGGCCTTGATTTTCAAACGAAATCCAAACTTTACTTCCGTTTGAAACAAATATTTTAGTCCACTAAGCATCAGTCCAGTCCTGTTTCTCCAAGCAGTTCTTGATGCGCCGACTCAAGTCTCAGTCAACTCCTAGTGAAGCTCACACAAACTCTTGCTGGTCAATTTTTTCCTTGCACTCAACCTTCTGTAAAAACACTCAAATATGAGTTTCACTTTCTCAAATGGACAAAAATATTACTCCTATATTCACCTGTTTTATATGCCTGCAGTAAATGGAGAGGTTAGTTCAACTCTTTAGATTGAACTTTTAAAATTAACTAAACCGTTCTATGATTTTTGTAATTGCAGTTGGTCAGATCAGACCAGTTCTCCCACTCAGGTTGCCCAACTTCCAAAGCAAGTTGCTACAGGATGTAATAAGCTTCTTGACAGTTGCTTGGATTATTTTCTATAATTTTTGGTTATACAACGACCAGCTCATTCATCAATGGACCAAAATGGTTGAGACTCTAATTCTAAACGCATCTCTGGGGTTGTGGATGAATTTATCATCTATTATGGCCCCCGACTGTTGCTTTAACAAATAAAACTTATTTTAGGATGGAAAGAGTCTTAGTAGCTGCATTTCCATTAGCTTTATAATTGTGCAAATTGCATATTAGGAAAACATATTTGCTTAATGGACAAGACAATTTCAAGCAAAAACTAATGTTTTCGATGAGGTGGATTTTCAGCCGTATCGAAATTAGTTTACTTCTCAAAACTGCAGTGGAAAAAGTTTTTAGCAAGTCACATGATCAACAACCGGCGTCATTATTGGCAGAAATGACTAAGAAAACAACAGGAAGTGGTCAGAGGAGGACGGCGCAGCATGTTTTTTAACGACTTATTGCGTGACCAAACTTGTCCAGGTGTGATTTTAATTGCATTTCTTATTTAATGGAAACTTTTTTTTTTTTTTTGCATCACACGAGTCATGTGATCAACATTTAGACGTTACTACTGGCGGAAACGACAAAGAAGACGACAGGAAGTGGTCAGAGGAGGACGGCGCAGCATGTTTTTTAACGACTGCGTGACCAAACTTGTCCAGGTGTGATTTTAATTGTGTTTCTCATTTAATGGAAACAACGCGATTGTGTTTTTTTTACATTAGCATAAATTAACAAAACAAAGTTTTGCACACATTTGTAATGGAAATGCAGCTAAGCAGAAGCTGAATGACCAAAAAAAACAAAAAAACAAAACAAAAAAAAAAAACACATCAAAGTTGTAAATTTTATATAGATATATATTTTTTAACAAGTCTGCAGATCCTGCCATGTTGGATACAGTTTATGTTGATTGGAAGTCACCTATTATCTCCACATTAGAGTTTAATATTTACTGCAAACCAATCGGCTGCTTTAAGGCTGCCCAGTTTGACAGTTAAACTGGAAATCAATCCGTCCCATCAAGTCAAGTCAGAGTTTCCTGGTGTCCCTTCAGAATAAAAGACAACATAAATGTTGCTATTCTTTTTTTTTTTTTTTTTTTTCCTGGAATAAAGACAATCTAAACACTTAAATAAATCACTGCATCTGTTGTCTTATAAAAAAAAAACTCCTGAATTGTCATTTAATGGCTGGAAGCGGATAGAGAAACACAATTAATTTTTTTTTTTCCTTCGACTCCAACTATACAAACCAATTTAGGTGCATGAAGGGAGGGTGGAGACATGATTTATGAATAGTTTCATTATTTCTTTTAAAAGAATATAAGAAAAAAATGCTTGCATTAAACAGTTTACAATATAGTACCATGCTAGCGCTGCTTGCTCCCGTCCTAACAATTTATTAGCAGTGAAGAATCAGTGCTGTTGGAAACTACAACACACACTAGTGTTAAGAAGCTCCCTCTGTCCAGACGCGCTCGGCTTTCACCCAATCACAGTGCCCGAAAGAGGAGGAAGAGGAGACAGAATGAGGAATTAAAAATAAAAAGAGAAACTGAACTCATCAATTTCCATAAAGAAGAAAAAAATGGGAAATAGAAGTAATCAAAGCTGAAAAATGACACTTCATGCAGAAGTAGTTGGGTTCACAGTTTTCTCAGCTATGACGGAGGGATGGATGAAGGTGTGCATATTGGGGCACGTGAAGCGGGTTCTGGACCAACCGGGTTCTGCTGCATCTGCACAGCTTTAGTAGCGTTGCACACCGACGGATGACGATGGATATGTCCTCTGGTCACAGACAGAGTGGGAGCAAACCTACATTCCTGGTCTGATTAAATTGACTTTTCTCATTAAATTCAACTCCTCTCGTCCTCCAAAAACAAACAAAAAAGAAAAAAAGAAGCTCCGTTCAATCCTTGGCTTTGTCGTCTTCTTCTTTTGTACAGTTCAGAGTAAGGAAGCTAGGAGTTACTCGTGTCTCCCCGTCTGATATAAAGTCCCGGGACGTGGGCGAGACGGCTATGATGATGGGAGGAGGAGAAGCGGGGATGGAGGGAGGGATGGGGAGCGCATGCAGCCGGCAGGCGGCTCAGACGGGGGGCGCCTTGCGCTGCAGTAGATACTGGTGGATGTCGTCTGCGTCGCGCTTCAGCCAGGCGGCGTTCAGGAGGATGTTCTCGCAGCATTGCTGCACGGTGCGCTCAGCAGCCGGCGCAGGGTGACTCTCAAAGAAACTCTGCAAAGGAAACGCACAAAGGCCTTTAATGAACGGTGGTCTGAGAGGAGACCACAGGCTAGGATAGTTACAAAACATGTTTGATTTTTTTTACAGAAACTCAAGGTCACTTCTGAATATCTTGAGCTCCTTTTAGAATGAGCTCTTTTACGGTCTCTGTCACTTTAAATCCAAACAAAACTCAATTTTTACTCAATTTTCATGTGAAATGAAAATGCCTCCGAACAGATGCAAAATTATCCGACCGGACATATTTGAAAAGCAGAAGTGGAGGCTCTAGAACAATTAGGATGCTGCTAGGTGATTTCTGGATTTTACGTCAACAATAAAACACTTGTCTTTTCCAGCAGCCATTGTACAGTGCATACAGCGGTAAAACTCTCATTTATAGATTTAGATTCACATATTGTCACCTCCCTAAAATTATGGCTTGAGTCATTTTTTGCAAAAAGTAAAAAAAAAAAAGAAAGAAAACGCTAACTTTTGGCAAAAAAAATTACACAGGCCATTATATTAGAAAGGCGACAATATTTTCACTTGCATACTTGTTTCTTATTAATTTAACTAGGTTATATCTAAATTAGTTGTAATGTCACATGTTATGTCACTAATATTAGACAACAAGTAAGCAATTTCCCCTTGGTGATCAGTAAAGTATATTCTATCCTAAAACCAACTGACCAAATGCTCTAGAGCTCAGCTTGGGTTGCTAGGTAACAGGCAGAGTTCCGCTGGGGTTGCTAGGTAACGGTACGAGCTGGGTTACTAGGTGAGGGGTAATGCCATTTCAAATACCTCCAGAAACCAAAAAGTGTTAAAAGCTGGGATTTTTAAAGTGCTTGGTTTTAGAAGCAGTAAAAACCCAAATGCAAAAACAAAAACATGCAGAATGTGAATTATGCTTCACAGGTTCCCTTTTATGGTGGAAAGTTGGGCGGGTGTTTTCAAGGTGGAATGTGTTTTGTTTAGCTGAAATATTTGAGTCGACAATCTGCAATTTTGTCCGGACTAAAGTTCATAAAGAACATAAAAAGTAAATAGTTTAAGCCTCACCTTGACTTCAGCGGCCATTTTATCAATTGCAAAACCGTCGACTGTGAGCTGCAAAGAGAAAAAACTTAAATGTTCAGGAAAGCAGAATGACAAAAGACTTTGCTACAATAAAAACAAAACAAAAGGAAGACATTTTATCTCAAATAACTGATGCTATTCCATACATATAATCACTACCTACATCCAACTGGGTGCTTCCAGAGAATGAAAATCAGTTTTCCACTTACCTTGATGAGGCGTGATATAAGGAAGCCTCCTTGGTAGCGGTTGTAAAGCTCCTCCCAGTTGTCCCTGACAAATTTCCAGGCAGCTTTCCGGCCTTGCTTACTGCTTCCTGCCACCCCTCCGATTACAGACACTGTGTCCTGGGGACGAACCTCTTCCTGCCCGGGGCAACATCCACAACGAAAAGTTAAGTTGGAATAAAAACGAATACCACCGAGTTATCCAGTTTACATTTTTTTACACAACACCAGAGGAGGTTTGTGTCATACGCAACAGGTGAAGTTAAAGTGTCTGTCGAGACTCTCAGTGACTGAGGTCTGTCCACTCAGTCCTCAAATAAATGCTAGGCTAATGCTAGCACGTTTGCTCCATTTTAATGTGACTCAATACTTCAGTTTGCAACATATTTCAGTGCTGTTCAGGTCAAACTTACACAGATAACAACAAACAGAAAAGGTAGATTTCCTGCTTCACAAACTTAATGCTTTGACCATAATAAAGTTTACTGGTCGGTGTTTCAGCTGCTCTCCATAAGATTTTAAGATTATTTTGTTTTAATGGGAAAAAAGGAATAAAGATCCGACGTAACCAGCTCATCAAGTCGCTCTTCTTTCTTCCAAACAGTCGTTTCAATCGTTTCAAAGTCCTGCTACAGGTAATAGTTTGATGCTGATGTGTTAAAAAATTAAGAGTTTCATCTTTTTAAGACTGACGCCAAAGTATAACTTCACAAGATGCTCAAAATGTCTCTAATTTTTTTGTTATTTTTTTATGTAGCAGATGTTAAAAGTTTACGACTTTGTTCCGGCATTTTTACGACTTTTTTCCGTCATTTTTACGACTTCGTTCCGGCATTTTTATGACTTCGTTCCGGCATTTTTACGACTGTACTTTTACGACTTTATTCTGGGACTTTCCAGATTCATATACATTTTGATGCCAAAGGGAAATAAAGTGTTGCTGTCACTCTTTAATTCAGGATTTTGAGTCAAACATTTACGACAATTCTTGCATTTTTACAACTTTACAACATAATTTCAGCTATTGTTGTGAAACTAACTTTATTCTCGTAATATTACCGCCATAATACTCCGCTGTAGCTCTCTGTACAGTTCTTCCTCAGATTGTTTTCTGAGGAAACGGTCACATGATGAAAAGTTATTACATTCACTTTTACTGTGAATTTCACAGTAAAGGCTGAGAAAAAAAAGGTTATTGAAACAACAAATCAATGTGTGCTTGATGGGGGCAGAGAGTTCAGTTTTTTATTCAGGGAATCCTTTCACAGATTCTATTAAAAATGCGTCAAGCTGATTCGCGGGATTGGATTAGGACGTTAACAGTCCATCAGTTAATGTAGATGGAGATGAGGGACAGGGATTAAATACTGAACAAAACAAAGGATTTTTCATTAAATTTCTTTCACCTCTGTACAAACTGAAACTAAAACACTTGAAAGTATGTAGCTAAACAAACAAAAACAGTTTGTGTACCGAGAGAGCGAAGTTGAGGACTTTCTGGATTAGATCGGGAGCCGAGATGGCGCCGAGAACTCTTTCGATGCGATTTTTCTCCTCCTGCATGTCGGCTTGTTTATGGAGCTGCAGGAGCGAACAGAGAAAACACAGAGAACGGTGAAGAGAAGGTAAAACTTTTCATAATCCACAGCTTTCTGAGAGTTGTGTCTTCTCCGCATCACAGTTCACCGTTTCTCAACTGACCGGCAACATTTGTCAGACTTGCTAGCTTAGCAAGCTAGAAATGGCAACAGTTTTGACAAGAAAAACACCAAGAAGACCCCACTGTCTTTTACTGCAAAAAGCCAGAGGAACTGTGGGAATAAAATAAAATTTGATGCGATTAATATGAAATATTACTTATTTTCTCATAATTAAAAGAGTGGGTTTTGATGAAAACCATTTCATCTGTTAAACTTTTCCACCACAGAACTTGTAGTCAACTAAAATCAGAAGATAAAAAGGCAGCATTTATACTTAAATGATGGAACAGTGAATAAAAATCACTCTAAAAGTTAATTTTCTTTACATAATTTGACGCTTTATCTACAGATTTGGGATTGGGTCCCGAATCAAAAGCTAATGCCGTTTGGTGTGGGAACTCCTAGATTAATCAATAAGAAATAATCGTTCATTGTAATCCCAGAAGCATCCACTCTAGAGAACTAAGTCTGAAATAGAGATGTTTTTTTAACCGGCGTACCTTCAGCATCATGTCCAATGTGGCGGCGTCTCCGTGCTTCAGCACTGTTAGATACACCTGGTGAGGAAAGAGGAAATAAAGACTCAGCATTAAATATTGACGACTTTGGGGCACAAAAGATTTCCTTTTTAAACATTTGTTTGTCAAATTGCACATTTTTAACTGCTTAATTTTCTTCCTATAATATGTGCATTGAATTGCCACAAAGAATGACACTGAAACTACTACTAATATGGTTTTAAATCCATTTTCTCCGTCATTACATTAGAATCTGATTTTCTTTTTAACTCTTAAATTCTTTAAGTTCTCCAAAGTTTTCCAGAAGAGTTGGGTGAATGCCACTTTTCAACCCGTCCTGAACCTGAGCGTGACTCGGAGGTGTCTCGCTCCGGGAAAGGTGTATTTAGAGGCGTCATCGATTCCGTGCTGTGGGTCAGTGTTAAATCACAAACGCTGCCTCACCGACAACAACGTCCTGGTGTTTTTTTCTGCCACAGTCGGCCCGGTGTAATTCTTCAAAACACAGAGTCATTCCCAACCCAAGCATTGATGTGCCAGGAGAATGTGGAACAGGAAGGCACCACCTGTTCTCCAGCATCTGCTGTGGTTCCGACCCAGGACAGTTTTACACCTACTTGATGCACGGACAGCAGATACTGAAGGGGCTTCATGTATGTCTAAGAAAAGCAAACAGATGAAGCGCAACGCCAGGAAATACCACCGAATGCGACGCTAAAGATGCTTTCGGAGAGGAGCTACAAATATCTGATTTGGTTGACGGAAACATGGAAGATGAGAAAATAAGCGAGCATTTTGAGGCTGGAAAACAGTAAATGTCTGGGACAGAATATTTGTGTCCTGATGGGTTCAATTCCTTAAACATTCATGACCAGAGACACGAACATTTATGGGACAAAAGGGTAAAAAGATTTTACAGGCTTCCCTCCTGCTTCCTGCCACTGTCTAAAATCATGACTGTTTGGTTAATTGGTCTCTAAATTCTCCTTAGGTGCGAGTAAAACATTAATTTTGTGAATAAAACGGTTGCACAGTGGTTCAGTTGGGAGCACAGTTGCCTTGCAACAAGAAAAGTCCTGAGTTTGAATCCCTGCTCTCATAACCACCTTTACTAGAGCCTTTATTTCAGAATAAAGGCTCAGAAATAATTAATATATTTCTGACATTTAATTACAAAATGTCAGAAATACATTTTGTAGTTAAATTTCATAGATGAAATATCAAAAAGAAATTTGCAGGTTTCTCTTCGGGTTCCTGCCACAGTTTAAAATTGTGACTGTTTACAAATTATATATATATTCATAGGAAGCTTATTTAAGAAGATATTATTAAGTGGGGAGTGATATTTGGATTAAGACATTTCATATTTTCCATAAATGCCACCCAAATAACAAATATCTAACTTTTTGTGAATAGTGCATCTAATATAAGAAAAACAAAACAATTGGTAAGGGAAATTAGTAAATCTTTCAGCATGCCCCTTTATTTTATTCATCCTAAACAGATTTAAAACTCTCCCATGTGCTGTAAAAACTTTGAGCTCCACCTACCGGGCTCCTCAGGTCTGCAGGCAGAACCTGCTTCGCCTCCACATGCTCCTTGAATCTCCGTCTGGCCTCCTCCAGTGTGGGTTTGTGTCCCGCCTTGCCCAGTTTCCCCAAAACCAGGCCTCTCAGCAGGGCGTCCAGATGGCCTGAAGTCCAAAATAAAAGCAAGGGAAGAAATTAGGAAATCATTTCAGCAGCTGCAGAAATTATTCTTCGGGACTTGGAAGGATTTGAACAATAACAAAAAGGATAAAATCAACTAAACGTTTTGTTGGAGGAAGCTAAAAAAAAGTAATAACCTGAAAATGGATGAAGAACGAAACGAGTGGATTGAGTTCATGTCTGGAATTTTTGTACTGGAAAAAATCATTTTAAACTGAAATAATTGAAAACTGGTCACAATGGTTAAGTTATGTCCAAAATGTCAGACCTTATTTTTGCATAATTATCCGACTCATTTTTAGATTTCTCTCTTTTTCTCCCACTAATGTTGAAGTTTGTTTATCAGTTTATATAAGATGTACAAAAACTAAACATCAATAAAATATAGATACAATATTATAACGGTGTTTTAGGGCCACACTAAGAAAATACGTAAAAAAATAATAAAATTACAAGAAGTTATGAAATTACAAGAATAAAGTTGTTTTATTAAGACTTTACTTTCGCATTATTTTGAATTCATTTTCCTAATTTTATGACCTTATTCTAATTATTTTATGTTATTTTTTATTATGGCCCTAAAACTCAGATGTACAAAGTATAAATGACAAAGAAAAAAAAAGTCAGATTTATTTTTATCCCTAATAAAAAAGTGTGTTCTTAACGCTGCTTCTGAAAATGCCAAATATTTGATTGATTAAATAAAATAGAAGCCAAGAGAAAATATCATTTTTAATCATGTTTTTTAATTAGATGGCATTAAGAAGGAAAGAAATATGCATTTGGTTTAAATGAGTAATCTTATGAGGCCGCTCCTCCTCACCTTCGCCTGGCTTGCTGTCCCAGCCCAGCTTGACGCCGATCGGGGCGAAGAGGTCCCTGATGAACTCCAGGATGTCGTCGTGAAACTCCGTGTGAGACAGCAGCGATGACAGCACTCCCAGGTTGCAGCTCAGGTCGCTCCAAACGGTGTAGTTCGGCTCGTTGACGAACGCCTCCATCAGCTTCAGCACCTCCACTGTGCTGATCATTCCTGCACGAGACTGAAGCCACAGAACAGGAAGAGAGCAGAAACGCCCAATGATGAAATATAAGGAGTCCAGGACCAGCTGCATCCTTTATTAATTGAGAAGAAAGTGAAATCACAGACTACTAAGGAAAAAGTATTTGAGCTTTTTCACATTACCTCAAATTTCAATTGTTTTATTTCAGAAACCAACATAAACGCATGATTGTGACGTTAAAAAAAAGGACATATTTAAAGATATTTTAAAGAGATCTGCACGTTTCAGCTAAAATATTTTATATAAATTGTATCTACAACTTTGTCTCAATATTGTTTTATAGAGCAGCTATGACGTTTGTCATTTCCTGTAAAAGTGTGGCGCTTCATCTTCCTATTTTCTCTTCTCTCCCTGCCAGGTTGTCAATAAAAATGTGTTCTTAATAACTCACAGGGTTAAATAAATAAAAGTATGAAGAATATGACTTTGGGGAACCAAGCCTTTATCACGTCTGATGAGAGACGGAGAAAAGCTCCGAGTTGAAATTCATAATCAAATCAGTTCAGAACCCGTCCGCGGATCTGAACTGTTTTAAATTTGTGTCGTTTCATCATTAGTGACCAGAAGCCTGATGTTTCTGTTCTCTTGGTTTGTTGTACTTCATGTCAGATGGGTTTCAGAATGACAGTCGCTCTCTGTGCTGTTGAAACTTGTAAGCTGTTGCAGGCATGTCTATGTTGTAAAGTTAAATTATCTTGAGCTTTATTTGGGTATAAAGGGCCCGGTCATTAGCCCCACCCCCTGGCCTGACGCTGACTTGTTCCGCTAGTGATATTGATCATGTATCTATCGCGATATAGATAGATACATCTGCACCTATCTTGCATTGGTGCAGAAAAGAACGTTTTCTACACAAACAGAGGAGTTCAATAAATCTCAACATGGATCTGAAATGTGTTTCAGTCGAAACTGCGCTTAGAGCGGATGTGTGCGTCAGTGAGACCTACGAGGGAGAAGAGGTCGTTCTGCAGGCCGAGTCGGTCCACAGGCTGCAGGCTGAGGTCTCTGATTCCAGGCAGCAGGCTCTCCAACATGGACGAGCTGTACTGGATCCGGTAAAAACCAACCGTTCCAGGGTTGATCTGCAAACAGAACGAGTGTGTTACAGCTGGAGCACGTCCTCAGATTGTGTTTTCAGGGTTAAAAGTGTGACAAGAGCTCACCTTGATCCACTGATCTGGACCGACGCCATTAAGAGTCACAGTCGTCTCAGATTTTTCCAGCAAAATCCTGAGTTTGGAGCATTTGGGGTCCTCACTAGTACAAATACTAATAGGCACCATCCAGCTGGGGCAATTCTCACCTGTCCAACAAAACGGGTGGAGAATTTATCCTTCGCTCAAAGGATCAATAATCTTTGAGTGAAGTCCAAGAATAAAAAAAAAAAAGGTAGACGGACAGAAAAATCATCTGGTAACTGAAATCACCCAACTTTAACTCCTGAAACTTGAAAATCAGATTTTTTTTCCCCTATCAGTAAACGCATCATACTTAACTAATCCAAAGAATTGGTTAATTAGCAAATCACAACACTCTTCAGAGTAGAAGCTGTAACTTTGTGAACTGATTTTCAGTATCAGGGTGGCGCTTAAAAATAAAAGCACTTCCATATTTAAGAAAACATTTTAAAAAGAAGCTATTTTCTACAAAGGGATACTGTAAACAGTATAATGGATGAGATTGTTGTGATAAAGTTCTGAAGGTGGCGCGTCGCAAAGAGTCAGAGCTTCTTAAAGAGACAGAGGCCCAATTTCAAAGCGTTCAACTATAAATTCAAATTTCTTAGTTATAAAGTTATATTTATATGTAAAGCATTTTTATAACAACATAATGCAACAGTTACTTGATTGTGCTAAAAAAAAAAAAACGGCACAATTTACCTGGAAAATATATAACACTGCCCCCCTTTAACATTTAGTAATGCTAACAGCTAGGCCTGTTACGATTATACATTTTGCTGGATGATAAATTGTCCTGGAAATTATTAAAATAAAGAACAATGTTGTAATATTGTTATTTTACAAGTAGATTAATTATAATAATAATACATCCTCTCAAAGGCCAATAAATTTTGATTTATAAAGAACAATTTACACTGGGAACTGGAAGACATTTGAAATATCCAAATAAAAACGACTGAAACAATAAATATAAGAGATTATTAATCATAAATAATCAGAGCTCACCATTATGTGGCCCACTGGCACAGAACTTCTTCTGCGATAGTTTAAGGATTCGGTCGTCACCCTGCTGCAAATGACATCATCAGACAGCGACTTTAACGCAGTGGAAAATTACGCCAGTAACAAGACAGAACGTAAGGAAATTTTCATTTCAATCAGGCTTAAAATATATTATGACTGCTACCAATTGAAACCAATTACAAAATAATCTCAAAACAATGAACACGCAAAGCTTTCTAATTTTGGTAAAAATCTAACTGACTTAAAACCGGAACAGTTTGGTCAGATTTAACTTCAGACAGTGAGGGGAAAAAAAGGCACATCTTTTTATTTAGTGTATTTCCCGATGGTAAATAAATCAACTAAATTAAATAAAACGACTCACCTGTTCCTGGTCAACTACTATGATTGGGAAGCCCATTTGCTTGGTCCATGAACTCATCACTGCACCAATGGGTTTCCCACTCGCCTGTTCCAGACAATCCCAGAGGTCCTCTGTTGAAAACGGCCCAAAATCAGATCAACAAGTAGAGGCCATTTTAAAATAACTACAGCTGGACACAACGCTAACCGACTGGTCTTACCTGTTGATGCATTTTTATGTTGGAACTTTAAAAGATAGGAATTCATTCCTTTCCTAAAGTCCTGTGAAGACACATTAAGAGATCGACTGAAATAGATCGGTGCAGCGACGGCGCCGGGCCACGAGTTGGAGACCACCAACCTCGTCTCCAATGTAGTTGTGCAACATGCGGATCACAGACGCTCCTTTGCTGTAGGAGATGGCATCAAATATTTCATCCACCTCTGATGGATGGCCCACGTTCACCTGAAGCACACAGCCAGAAAACATCACAGTCATTTCACCCTTGATGATGTAAACAAAGCAATGTCTTCTACGGCCGCAACTAGAGGTTATTTTAGTAATCGATTGATTATGTTGGCAATTAATCGCATTAATAGATTTCTTTTAAGTCTTCTTAGATCATATTAAAAATACATTAAAAGAAGCAAATAAATAATATGAAACGCTGAATCCTTTCCGCTTGATTTATCTGGTTAATTGGAGCTGTTGGTATTTTACAGACCATTTTTTTCTTTATATACATCTTAAATGCAAAATGTTCATTTTTTTTTGTTGTTCAGTTTTGGCTTAGTTGCTGCTCTGAATACATTTTATTTTTCAGCAAGTGGATTATTATGATTTCTTTCAGTCTGCATACTCCAGTTAATGATTTTTCAATTTCTAAATGAGTTGATTATTTCAGTAATTGATTAATTTGATTAATTATTTCAGACCAAATGTCTTATGATTCATCATCACCTTTCAGACAAACCATTTACTGACGGTGGGGCTGAAACAATCAATCTGATTATTGAATCGATTATTAAAACGATCGTAAACTACTTTAGCAATTGATTAATCACTAACTTAAGTATACAGACTCAAAAAAGGACATTTGTCAAAAAAAAAAAAAAACTCAACATATTCAGAGCAGCAATGAAGCCAAAACTGTATCAAATGTAAACATTTTGCATTTAAGTTAAAAACACATTTTTCTGTAAATATGTTTGAACCAAAACTCCTCCATTTCATAGCTTTAGCTTCATCCAGTTCATATTCTCTAAAGAAATGCTGCGCTAGTGCATTTTAGGCAATAAAACATTTATTTTCTCATTTTAAAAAAGCAATGATTCGTTTCATTACATCTTTTAATGCATTTCTAATATTGTATTAAAAAAGCTGAAAAGGTTAAATATAATTTGTACAAAGTGCCAGTTTTTTTTTATCCAATCGATTAATCGTCAGAATAACTGATTAATCAAATAATCATCAGCTGCAGTCCTGATCGACGGTCTCCCCAGGAGAATAAAACCCGTCCGGTTTCTGTTTGTCCTCCTACCTCGATGGGGTGGCTGCTGTCCAGCGCGTCCAAGTCCAGAGCTCGGGTGTAATCTGCTGAGACAAACTGGGTCCAGATGTCATACTCTGGGAAGCAGTGATCCACACACAGGTACTCAATCCAGGAGGCAAACCCCTCATTGAGCCAGAGGTGAGTCCACCATTCCTGCACACAGACACACATTCAGTCAGGGGAACGTCATCCATGAACAGCTGCTGGATCTCAACACAAGCGAACGCACTAATTGGGTCAAGTTTCACTTTAAGAGCTTCTATAAACAGACTGGTGAGATATGCATCATAGGACGATCAATGAACCTGCAATTCCTTCATACCAGATCCTTTTTTAATATTTTTTCCCCTTGCTTTTTTTCTAAAAAAGAAATTACAAGTCACAGAAAATATTTTCAAAAGGTGGCTTTTATTTCAGTCATCCCTTCATTGAGTTGTATGGGAAAATAAAAGGGAAAATATTTGTTTAAAGATAAGATAGTCAAAATATAAACTGGGAAAAAAATTATAATTTTCACCAGAAAAAAAAAACGTTTTAAAATTCAGAAAAAACTTGATTATCGAGATCAGTCAGTGATTCTTTATTAAAAATAGACATAGTTGTTTGCACCATCGTATCAAAACAAGGCTACTGATAATCTCTTAACACATTACATCAAATTATTAAGTTTTCTATTAAAAATTATTGATAAAACCCATACCAAAATGCTCAACATTCATCTTTTTCTTTTAAAATTACATTATTATTATGACTTCATTACTGTAATTTAAAAAAGTAAAATATTACACTGGCCCTTATATTTTGTTGACTTGAATTCAAAGTCAAAATAAATAGAAGCTACAAAACGTTATTTTCAAACAAGATGGCGGCTCTGGGCGCGCTGACGTCACTCTGAACTGTGGAAACTACTTGTGTCGGAAAATATATATCAATTTCACATCAGCTAAATAGATTCATAAACATAAAAACGAAGCATATTATCTCTATAACTGTAATATTTTTTAGTTAGTTTCATAAATGTACAATATAGCTCCGGTTACCTATAAGTTTCCTCCCACTTTAACTGCCATTTTTATTTATTTCAGTTTGCAACAAAAGTTTTCTCAGTTTCAGTTTTTGTCAGTTGCAAGATGATGTTTCCTTTTAAACGTTACTAGTGAGTGTTCTGGACCGTTACCATGGTAACCAGGTTTCCAAACCACTGGTGGGCGAGTTCGTGGCCGACCACTAGCGCCACCCACTGCCTGGATGACGAGCACGAGTTCTTCGGATCGATTAGCAGTGCAGTCTCCCTGGAAACGAGTATCAGCTGTGAGATTTATTTGACCTTCTGTAAAATTTACAGCCTTACTGTTTTAAATCCGTTCAGTATTGTACGTTTCGTCTAAATTAACGTGGTATTATTTTTCCTTTTTGCCAGATCACACAGTCAGTAGAATTTATAACTACATTAAAAAAATTAACAGCCAGTCCATGTGATCTGTACCGGTGATCAACACTCATGAACGATTGGTATAATCTGAAAAGTTATAGTTTTAATTCAGTCATATTAACAGTATCAAAGTTCAAAACCCCCAACAAACCATTTTAAAATTGCTACTGCATTAGTAGTTTCAGCCTCAGGCTTTAAAACACAGCCAACGTTAATGCCATTAATGTTTTACTACAATCCAAACATAAATGAAGCTCACCTGTATGTAACAAGGCCCCAGTTTTCCATGGCACCTAAGAGGCAGAAAGAAAACCGAGTTTTACTCTAAATGTTTTAAATTCCTCAGAGAAGCGTAGGTTTGGTAGCTACTCACCAGCAGCAAAATCAGCAATAGCTATGAGATCAATTTTAGGTAATGGATAAGGAACACTGAAGTAGTCTTTGTAGAACGGTAAAGTCTTAGAAGCAACCTGTAAAACATTTTTTTAAAAACCCTGTTATTGTGACTTTTATCCACTGCCAGCACCTGAAAATGAGGAAAACTAACAAGCACACACAAAACATGGCAGGACAAAAGCACCGTCATGCAAGTTTTGGTTACATTTAATTTATTTGCTGCTTCAGTCATGATATTTGGTGAAAACAAAAGAGAACGTAAAGCGAATGGACCCGTTCGGTTGGTTTAATTCCCAACATAATATTCTCACCTCCAATGCAAATTTCCCTTGTTCTGCCTTCCCGACGGGCGTGTAGACGCGTACCTTTATGCCATCTGACGACTGGCTCTCCACAAAGTCATATTCACCGATCACAAAAGCTACGAGGTACGTGGACATGATGGGCGTGGTGCCGAACTTTACCTCCACGAGGTTTTCATCAGCTGGGTATGGCTTTTGATGAACGACGTCCTGGAGAGAGGAAACCATAACGTAAATACATTGTCCTTTGAAAACGGCACAAAGAAGAAACACGGCAAAGACAAAAATTAAAGGCAGAATTTTAAATCTAATTAAGCACAAGTAGAAAGACACCAACTGTGTTTCTACAGGCCATGTAATTGCCCAGTCTGACATAATGGAAACACAATATGTACCAAAAAAACAACTTGTTTTTCCTAAAAACATTTTGGGGCAAAAATGCAGTGATTTTTTTTTTTTTTTTTACCGAATAAATTTTGGCTACCAACATTTATTTGGTAGCCAAATGAATTTGGCTAGCAAATTTGGAAATTTGGAATGGAAACATTTATTTATTTTCAAATCAAACGAGTTACGAATCAACATTGTTACCACTGGTGCAAATCACAAAGAAGACAACAGGAAGTAGTTGGAGGATGATGGAGAAGCATGTTTTTTTAATGACAAACGTATTAATGTGTGATTTTAATTGTGTTTCTTATTAATGTAACCACCTCAAATGCGAAATTGTTTGTTTTTCCCAACATTAGCAGAATATTAACAGAGTTTTGCGCACATTTGTAATAGAAAGACAGCTTGTGTCGGCCTTATACCATGTTAAAAGCAAAGGAGTAAAACTGTGATTTTAAAAGATTTAAAGACATCAACCAAGCCACCAGACCAAATGCCTGATTCCCCCTCAAACAATTAAAATATTTGGGGTTTAATTTCTTCTTGAAAAAAGATGAAGGCCGGGGAAAATGCAACATGACCATTCAGACTCCGAATGCTTTGAAAGCAATCGGATACGTATTCAAATTAGCACCACATAGAAAACATCGGATTAGACCATTCGGACTGCAGTGAAAAAGTCTGATTTGGGTCACAATTTTGGGGAAAACCCCCCCGCATTTTTCTGCTGTGTGAATGTAGCCTAAGATAATGTGTGACTTTTTTTTCTATGCGAAGGACCGATCATTTTCTACTCTGGAACAGTTTATAAAATGTTTTATTTTGCAGCATTTTGGCAAGAAATTAACTCCATACATACCTAACAAAAGGGTGTAAATGAAATAAGACTTCCTGTGACTAACAAACTCCTAGTTTTAACTAATTTCTCAGAAAGAGCCAGATTTATTTACCCAGCACACATCAGGTGAAATGTTAGGGTGTGGTGGAATATATAACCTCCAACAGATAGCGGCTGCTGATTAAACGTAGATACAAATGCTTTCACTTCAGATTGACACCCAATGACTAAGCTTATTGCTCACGTAAATATAACATTGGCCTGCAGCAGAAAATGCCGTCCATCTGCCTAATGTTATGCAAACTGAGAGGACGACAAACACAGATGTCAGAAAGCTGGCACCGGAGCAACTTGGGGAGGCGTGGAGTTTCTGATAATGAGGTGTGAACAGATGACGTACCATATTGGACAAGGCGACTCTGTCCTTGGGAACTATCAGAGTGATGTCAAAGGTGGCTTTAATGGCAGGCTCGTCCCAACAGGGAAAAGCTCTGCGGGCATCTGTGGCCTGAGAGAGAGGAGAGGGAGGAAGAAAAATTAAGAAAACTTGAGTTTTATTAAGACGTTGCTCAGTTCGGAAAGAGTTGGACACTGGATGGGTGA
Source organism: Poeciliopsis retropinna (assembly GCA_010277075.1). Taxonomy (NCBI): domain Eukaryota; kingdom Metazoa; phylum Chordata; class Actinopteri; order Cyprinodontiformes; family Poeciliidae; genus Poeciliopsis; species Poeciliopsis retropinna. Next base: position 19,296,205 of record VMRM01000013.1, on the reverse strand, counting down.
TAAAAGAAAAACAGAACATAAGGAAATACCTGATAAGTAGAGGGGGTATTTATTGTGTCGTTTATCATAAATCCAACAATATATCCCGATAAACATGATAAATATCAATAGATAATAAGTCTGACAGAATTTGAAAGAATTTTCACGGTCAGCTAAGCAAATTTGGCGGAATCAACTGACTTGCTCACTCTTTGGTTACCTAGCAACGCGCGCACTCTTTGGTTACCTAGCAACACCCTGTTGAGTAACTGGCACAGAATAAGTTTAACTTTTGCCACTGTGATTCATAACTGCTTAAAAATAAAAAAATGAAGTGAAATCTCTGGATTAAACAGAAAAGGTCATAGCACCAGTTTGGCCGTATTTCATTTATTTAAAACAGAAAAACTAATCAAAAACTATCCATAGATTCATATGAAACACTTATCATAATTCAGTCATGTCGTCCTGCTCTGTATTATTATGATGACTTTCTTATTGTAAGTATTTTTGATTTATTGTTTTCACAATAATGATGCTTAAACTCCCAATTATGCTTATTGTATAAAATACAATCAATCTAATCTTACAATCAATAAATTATTGAGACATTAAGAATAATAAATGTTCACTTTTTTTTTTTGGCATTCAGCAAATTTTGATAATTCTAACTAAAAGCAATTAAAATGTCTGATTTAATTTCAGACAGTGAGAAAAAATGTGTGTCTTTATAGTAGGTGCGTGAAAACATCTGGTTTCAACTGTAAGGTTTTCCAAATTTAGACTTTTAACCAAGCATTTGATTAAACTTTATTATTAAACTGTGCAGTTTGAAAATCTATCACTTTCAAGACTTTACCCAGAAATCAAGCACATTCAAAACCTTGAAAAGACTGAAATTCAAGCATTTTCAAGGACGAACCCTACTAACTTCACCAGGTGTCGTTTGCCCTAGAAGTTGTGTTTATTGTTGTGTTTACTGATCAAAGATCAGCTGATTGAGATTGTGAAAGATTTAACGAGTTGCTTCTCAGGCTCCAGAAAACCAAACCAGTTATTTTATAGAACCAGTGAAGAACCGGCGCCAGCACATTCCTGTCCATTGAGCTGCTTTTGCGTAAATATGGAAGACAGAGAAAGACATGCCCTGAGGGCGAATGCCATCACTTTCATTTTTTAAGTTATTACACCTTGTTTATTTCAGTTGGCACGCCGTGAGATCTTTGGATCTTCAGCGCAGTAACTGTACTGCTTAATGTGACCACTGGAGGCGCTGTTGGGGGAGGATATGTTTGTTGCCTCCCAGTGCAATAAAATCTCTGAAAATTAGGAAAATATTCAACGTCTATACCATGTAAAATCCTGCTGTTATTGAATGTTTTTACATTTCGCTAATCCTCTCTTTAAGAAGAGGATCATCTAAATTTAGTGGCTCTGTGGGAAGAGTAGTCGTCTGGTGATCGGAAGGATGTAGGTTCGATTCCAGCTTCCTCCTGCCACATTGATGTGCCTTTGGACAAGGCACTTAACCCCAACTTGCCGACCGATCTGCGTTTGTGAGTGCGAACGGGTGAATGTGACTCTAGTGTAAAGCGCTTTGAGTGATCAAAATGACAGAATGGACAGAACATTAAACCCAAAAAGTTTAAACGTTCTGTCTGAAATGGTTATAATTATGTTTTTTGGCAATAAATTTTGTAATTTATTCAGGTAATTCGGGGCTGTCACTGTATTATTCACAAAGTTTAGGGCAGTTTTGTTTTGACTAGACCAGTGGCATCCAAACATTTTGCCTTGCCTCTTTGTATTAAGTTTATTTCTTCAATAGCAACTGAATTGAGAGTATAACAATAAATCATCCACTCACCTCAAACTGTGTGACGGCTGCATACCGGGTCTCTCCAGCAGCCGTTGTATATTTACTTCTATAGAATCCTTTCATTTTGTCGTTCAGTTCCCCCACAAATTCAATCTTCAACGTGCCAGAGCCTGTGGAGGCATTCACAGAAAGAGCACCGCTATTTGTTCTCGTTTTTTTAAATACATTTTCTGAACAACCTTTTGACAGGCAAAATCCCTCCATACCTTTCTGTAGGGAACTTGGAAACGACAGGGTGACTTTTTCATCCTCATTTTGATAGTTGAAGCCTGTGGCATTGATTTCTGAACCAAGGAAAACAGAGAAACACAGACAGAGAGAGAGAGAGGAAGGCTGATGACTTGGAAAAAATTACCCTGGTGTGACTTTTCAGTCAGCTTACAAAGAGGTGAAAGAGGTCAACACAATATAGTGTGAGGACAGTGACATGACAAAAGGAAGGAGGAAAAGCCAAACTGAAAGTGTGACCCTCACCATCTGCTCCTTTTGGTACGAAGGAAGCTGTGATAATGTCAATGTCAGCGCAGTTCATCACGATCTGATTTGTAGCCTGTATGACCTGTAAATGTTGACAGAAAACAGTTTAATCTACAGAGTCACAATGTCAAAGACAGACACGATTTATGGTTGCCGTTTGTGTCTACGCGCAATGAGACATGTGAGAAATGCAGCCTGTCTTTGAGTATGGAAAGCCCTCAGGACCAAAAATAGTGTAAATTAACACGTTCTAAACTGTAGAAAGCTGGATGAGCTGTTTTTATTTACTTATTTTTTCCACAAGCAGATGTGTTGTGAATCTCAATGCACAACAAACATTTGACAAAATAAAAAAACAAAACAACCAAAATAGAAATAAAATAGATACCGAAGTTCTGAACCAAATTTTTTTGTTACACTTTGTTTTCATTGTGTGTCTCTGAGTCTTTCAATCATGGTAAAAAGAAATTGAGCAATTTATTGATTTACTGCTTATTGCGATAGGCTTAATATGGACGCTCTAATAAAACTCCCTCAATAAAAGTCTCTATTTAGCTCAACTCTTTTCAGACATCCAGCTTGCAAGGAAACCCAAAGTGTAAATGAAACTTTGTCTAAATCTTGCACTTTGCACTGAAATAGGATCAGAGCCTGGAACACATCCAACTTGTCTAAATGTTTGAAAGCTAGAAACGAAACTATTCCCCAACCCATCCAGCACAGAGCAGGGCAACAGAAAGACACAATTGGTCCATGGTTCTCTCAAACTGTGGAACCAGGACCTCCGGTGGTACTCAGGCTCACTTTAGTGGGATTCTGAAGAAATGTAATTTATTTATGATGTAGTGAAAGCAAACAAATGCCGGAAGACGTGAACTGAAACTTGAATCCAGTAATAAATTAATCAGAATCACATTTAAATGCGTTGGAGTTCTAAGTTGGGAACCCAGATAGATTTGCTCAAAGCTTCATTCAGTGATAATGTCAACAATATTAGCAAAACAATTATTAAATCTGCAAGATAACATAACTTCAGCCGTTGCTACGTTGTTTGATGAAGGGTTGCCAGATTGGATTTTGGTGTTGTGTGACCACATATGGACCTTGACGCAGCTCTCCCAGGTTCAATTCCCGACCCCCAGACACCATTTACTACCTTCCCTTTCTTCTTCTGCCTTTCTACCCAAATACTAAAGCAAAGAAAACAATATTCTTCCAACTTTATTTCTCAGAAACCCAACATCTAAGGACTATTACTTAAATTTTCAATCTTAAAGTTGGAAAAGTTAAACTTTTATGTTAAACAAGTTAAATAATAAAACAGAATCATTTAATAATTTATGACAACAAGCTGAAAAGCGGGAGTCTTTGTTGCAGCACTGCTTTGTAAAGTCTTAAATCGAAAAACTGAGGACTACTACAGAAGATCGTTCTGAATTGTGATGCAACAAAATGTGTAAAAACGACTGTGAATTTATGGTTAGGGCGAACAGACGCTGGCGCACTGTAACAGTGACAGTTTGTAGCACAGGAGTTTTGACACGACTGTCAGCTGCGAGACTGACGAGGCTGAAAACTGGCCGCAATTATGAAACATGACAGAAGGTAGAAAGACAGACTGCTGAGCCTTTGGAGCACATTACGTTAACCCGCTGAGACCTTATGCAACGCAAACTTCTCACTTCAAGACATAGACTGAACTAGGGTTGAAACTTTATTTTAAAATAAATGCCAAGACATTTTCAAATGAGGTAGAGATTAAGTGAAATGTTTGGGTTTTTTTTTTCATTAATGTTTGTAAAAACTGAGGAATGATGCTCCTGAAATCAACTTTCAGGACAGTTTGCAAGTGAAGGCAAATGCTTAAACCCGAAAAGACATTTAAAATGCATTTCAAACTTTGCCAACAATTGGATGTACATAAGTGATCGTGTGTAGTATCTTGAGAGGGAAGCACTTCCCTCTCTAAGCTGCTTCTTCTCTATATATCCACAGTTTGTGAAAGCAAAACAAGTGACCATCTGATTTCAGTCCAGCTTCTTAAAAAGCTGCTTTTAGAATTACAAAATCTGACTGTTGCAGAATTTGGTGCAACTGCGGATTGTGCAATCAAACAGGAGGCGTGGAGGGGACTCAAATTGGAACATTACAAATAAAATAAGCGTCAGAAATCAGCAACATGTGATACTTCATCAACTATGACTGCTACTGAATAACATTAAGCCCAGCAGGACCCTCCCTATGTGTGCTAATGGTGAAAAACATCAAATTTACACAGTAAACAGATGCTCGTTGTGTGCCTTCTCTTTCAAGTACCAGTTCTAACTGGCTGCACAAACCGTCTGTCATCATTACCCAAAACACCTGCGACACAACATCTGTTCACCTTTACTTAAGCTGATATGTTGCTGTAACTACTTTGCTTTGAGAATTTGTAGCCAGACCAGAGTTTGCTTTTTTGGTCTGCATCAGAGTTTGACTGCCCTTTGACATCTCCCCAAATAAAATGGACTTTCTAGGCAAATGAACTAGAGTTTGATTAAAGCAGATTAAATGTGGCTGGTGTGAATAAACCATTGAAAGCTGAACAAGATGATGAAGTTGACTACGTGCTGGGTCCTCCTGTGGAACCGTACAAACAAGGCAACATGACACACAACACCAAGTCATTACCACGTAAAACCACCTGCAGGTCTTTTAGGGTATAACTCTACTGGCTTTGCTTGTCTAGAGATTGCCTGTTCTACTTTACAAAATGGTTTGTGTTTAATCATGTTAGCTGGACGGTGTCCTCGAACAAAAATAATCAAGTCTTGGGAATGATTTCCAGCTTGGATCTGAACTTTGGGGTATTTTAACACAACAATACTCTCTTGATTGTTTAAAGTCTAGTCTTTTGTGGCCTTCAGGATCTTTGCTTTGTTTTCTCCAGCATTGACCTGTATTAGCTCTAGCCGTCTTCCCATCAGCACTGAATCTCTGCAGCTCCTCCATAGTCACCAATAATTTATTTGTTGCTTCTGAATTATGCTCTTGTTGCAAAGCCTGTCAGTTTAGGTGGGTACCATAGATTGCTATGTTCACAATTATGCAATGATTTATTTTTGGATGGTCAAATAAAATCAGCAGAAATCTTCCAAACTTGGAATATTGTTTTATAATCTGACATTGCTTTAAACATCTCCACAATTGTGGAGACGTCCTTGAAGGTCCAGGAACCCACAGTAACAAACTTCTGATTTTAATTTCACAGAGGTGGAATATATTTAATAATTACGTAACTTGGAAGGCAATTGGTTTTGCTGAAAATTAATACGAAATAAATCTCGTACTGAATACAAACAGCAGAATATGTTGCGAAATATATAACATATCCTCTCAGTGTGTGCAGTATTCATTTGCAAAGTTCTGTTTGGAGGGCAATACTTGTTGGCTAATATTTTCCAAGTGATGGAAGCACTAGTGAGAAACAGAGGAAAGAAGATTTTGTACCTGTCATCTCAATATTTATCGATAGCTAGATTTTCTAACATTGTGCAACACAGTTACAAAACTACAAAAATCTTTAGACTTGAAATTGTAAAAATTCAAATCTAAGTGGAAGGAAAATGATGCATTTTCCTTCCACTTAATCATGCACTACTTTACTGCTTTACTTTGTGTTGGTTTATCACACAGGATACAATAAAACACACTCATGTTTGTGGTGTTAACTGGACAAAATGTGTAGAAGTTCAACACGTATATTTACATTTCCAAGGCACAGCTAGTTATACGTAGTACTATTTGCAAATCCACATGTTTATACAAGAATATAATAAGCTGGGTCTTGAATTATGTTTTGTTAATGTGCAGTGAGGGAGAGTTTACAAGCAGGGACATGTTTGCACAGGTGGCTGATATGTTGGTGGCCACACAATGGGCGGAAGTGCACACTGTACAGAGCTACTGATTTTTTTTTTTTTTTTTTTTTTTATTGTTGCCGATTTTAGATTAAGATTGGTTTTCTTAAATATACATCGGATTCTACAGAATTATGATAGACACAGTGTTGAGTAGAGTAGCCAAAAATTGTAGTCGAGTTAAAGTACCATCACGTCAACAACATATTTTTACTCCAGTCTGAGTGAAAATTGCCATCCAAGAAATGACTTAAGAGTGAAAAAATATTTGATACAAAAAGCTACTTAAGTAATGAGTACCTGATAACAGTTACTCGTGGGTATTTTGACAGACATAAAAATATAAAGTTATGTGCAAATAATGATTCTTCAGAGATTGGACATGAACAAATACTTTAACATTAATTTAAACAGTCAATCTTGTAGCACCCTCAATATAGTTTTTTTTTTATAGTTACTGGTGGTATTTATGTGTATTTTTTAGGAATGTACATACATATTATTCTCCTAACCAGCCTAATTATATGTGGGAAGTGAAGCAAAACATTGTACTGAAGAAAGAGTATCACAACGTCAACATATTTTTACTCCAATAAAAAGTAGCCGTCCAACAGGTTACTCAAGAGTACAAAACATATTTCACAAAAAGGCTACAGAAGTACAGGAGTAACTGATCATAACCTAAATTAATATTTAAAAATATTATTTTTTTAAAATTATTTTAAAAATATTAATTTAAAATAATATTTTAAATTATTAAAACAGTTTTTTTTTTAATATTTTAGTAATATTAAAAAATAATAAATTATTTTAGTAATTTAATTAAATTATTATTTGCAAATAGTACTATGTAATAGATAAATAAAAATATAAAGTTACATCAAAATTTTAATATTTTAAAGACTAAAATAAAAACAAGATTTCAAAATAAATCAAATTGTTTACTGTTACACTTACAAAACTGATACTTAAAGAAGATAGTGTTTGTATGTTAAATCAAGGAAAAGTGATTCCAGTGACAATAAATAAGTACTAATTTTTTTAAATCTCCAAGTGGCACAAAAGGTTCAGCAGTCAGAAATTAACATAAGAACAACAGAGAATGCTTATGTTAAAGTTGCACAGCCCGATCTGTCATGAGGGAATGCAGTCAGGATAGACGGTTCTCCCTGGTTCTGGTCCGTTCATGCCTTATTCTAAGGGGGACAACATCACTATGTCCTTCAATGACTCTCCAATTTGCAATATTTTCTGTTATTTCAACTGTTAACGTTATGCTTTCTATATTCAGAAATGTTGCATCTAGTCTGAGAGAATTCTCAGACTCCTACATCAGTCATTCTGCTTCTTTTTTGTGCATCTGCGCTGTCTTCTCAACCTCCAGTTGGTCGTGGCAGATGACCTCTCACACTGAGCCGGTTCTGCAAGAGTTTTTCCTCCAACCATCACTATGTGCTGCAAAATCAATGACACAATGTAATCTTCTAGGTTTCCTCAGATAGAAAAATAGAAAATAATTAACTGAACTCCACGCACTGTTTGACAAGTAGGATCAACTGCAATGCATGTATGATTGAAGTGCGTTGAGACGTTTTGTGAATTGGCGCTATATAAACAAAACTAAATTAATTGAGTATTTGTAACTAGATACTGCCCATCTTTGTACAACTAAACTGTTGTTACAACGGTGAACCGTCACAGACTGGGAGAGCGAGTGGGAGGGAGCGACACGATGTTGCCATGATTTAGCAAACACTTGACAGCATTAGCTAGCTGTACCTAAGGCAGTAATAATTATTACTAATTTAAGATTTAGCTGTTAGGTGATCTAAACTGGTCTCACGTTAGACTTGCAGGCAGACGATGTTAGCATGAAGGCTAACTTAGAAAATATTTAAACGGTAGGCTATGCTAACATGAGAGTGCAGGTCTGCTGCTACCTCCTGCTCAGCTGTGTTAGCTTTAGTGACTAGCCCATTAATAACATACAGAAGTATCTTGCTGCTTTTCAGGCCAATGCGAAACGCTTACAGATTTACATTAGCGACCTTCAGTTAACACACCCACAACAGCAGCTAGCGGGCTAGTTGTGAACAGCTACTCGTGATCAGTGAACCACGATAAATTGGCTAGCGAGTGGCAACGTTAGCTGGTCAGATTACGTAACAAAATCCCTGCCTGGCAGGCTCAGACAACATCATCCATGTCTGAAGCAACTTACCTCCACTTCTGCCTCAAGCTTGCCGTCAAAGGTGAAGTCGATCAGATCTGGCTTCAGACACAACCCGTAGTTGACGGGGCAAACGTCAGTAGGTAACCGCACGAAGGGCCTTCTTTCGGGCATGGTTCCTGTGTGTTGGCCGCTTGCGCTGCTGAACGAGGAACTGTGTGTAGTAGCGCCGTTTATCTTTGCGATTTTTATGAACACGGATTTGATGAAGTTGGGCTTCGGCAGTGCGGATGGACAGTAGCTGGTGACTGTATGCGTGAAAAGCAGCGGAACCGTGCGTCCGAAGAGCAGCAACATGAACTGAAGCCCTTTCAGCGCTACTCTCCGCTCTTGTACAGCCCAAACAACTTCTCTTAATCAGCGTCGAGTTCAAGAGGAGTGACGTCATCGCGTCTCGGCCTACGTTCAGAACGTGCGTGAGGCAGCGCAGACAACAGACTTTTTCTTTTTTATTAATCAATCTTTACTGAAGATTCAAAAACGGAGGTGACAAAATAACTCATGTTATTCACTAAAATATGAGTACAAATACTTCTGTAAAAAAAAAGTCCAGTAAAAAAATGTGTACAGGTTCCACAAATTAAGTAAAAAAAAAAACAAAAAAAAAACAAATTTAACCTCAATATTCCAAGAAAACTCTTGATAAACGTTCTAGGCATCCAAAATCAGACAAAACCCCTTTCTTCTCACAACTTCCATTAAAAATACTGGTGTTTTTGCAAAATATATTATTTTGACGGAAATTACAAATGGGGTTGTCCTAAAACAGAGAATTTTATTTTATTTATTGATTATGAACGTTGTGACAGCTGAGCAATAAATAATAACAATAAACATACGAGAAGTATGATGGATAAATAAGTGCTACAAGAATATATAGATGATTATTTGACAAAAGATAGAATAAAATGTAACTGAAGAGTTTCCAACTGTACGTTTTAGTGATGACAACAGATCTATATGAAAACAATCAAATAGAAATCTGTTTTTGTGTATTTAAAAATTCTAAGATGACTGTTGGGTTGATTTTCAGATCCTGAACGTGGAGATCGTTTGAATTATTATTATTTTTTTTTTACGAAAGCAGTAGCAGAGAAATGTATAGACATTTGATGCATGTACAAAAACATTTGTAATTTTTTAGAATGAATGAAAAACTGCTACTATAATGTGCGCAAATAATAAAATTAAATTCACAAGTTGAACTAACAATTATGAGAATTTAATTTTTTATGAGGAAAAATACACCAGAGCCATGGGGGGAAAAAACTGTCAACGTGGTGCTTTTAACCTGAAAGGGTTTTCCCGGAAGTGGCTTTTCACTTTCCGAATAATTGGAGCAAGATGGCGACATCCATAACGAGGACGTTTGGGTCTCTTCGTATCGTTGCAGGCAGAGGCTTGAAGGTATTATGATGTTTGATGAGATTTTCATAAAGTCAGCAGGCTAATAAAGTGTAATATTTTCTGTTTGTTTTGAACATTTTATAATGTTTAGAGGCCTTAGCTTCAAGCTACGAAGCGCAAGTTTTCGGCAGAAAATTTGTAATGCATATATATTCATTTTCCTGTTTAATAAATAAAGCTAAGACAAAAATATGACAATAGTTTAATACTAAAACAGCTTGCGGGCAGGGGCGGTCCATAGTTTTATAGGGCCTTAAGCGGAATTTGATCAGAGGCCCCTTTTCCTGTTAAGGACTTCATGAATACTAACAGCATTTCAATACAGATTTGGTTTAATGTAGAAGAGGGAGAGAATGGAGCTTAAAATCAATCACAAGTAACAGATATTGTTTGCTGGGATGTAATTGTGAACAAACTGAGCTCTTAAGATTTAAGGTTGTAGTATCAGATTGCAACAATAGAAACATTACAATAATTCTCTGCACTTTTACAGTGTAAATTTACCAATTCCTTTAAGACTTAAATGTGAAAATGAAACAAAATACACCATGTTGAAACTGTCAAATCAATTTTAATACTGTTTTCATTCTCAATAAACAGAGATGCAAAATTTAGATACATAGTCTGGATTAAAAGTATAGCATGTATTGGAGGCCCTCTGATGGTTTGAGGCCTGACAGCAGCTTAATCAACTTATTCTTGGCCCGTCTCTTTTTATATATAATATTGTTAAATATCACAAAGTAGTTTTTTAACCAGTTAATCTCCATTAAGGCCATGTTTATTGTCATTTAGCTTAGCATTATGAATCATGTATCAGTCACTTTGGTGATTAATCACTTCTTTAAATTTCCACTCTCAGAATGCTGAGTTAGCTCTGGATGTAGGGCATCCTGGCCCACTTTTCTTGCCGGTTCGGACCAAGAAGAGGTATTTTATTCCTCCAGCGGTGGGCTTGAAGGGGAAGAAGGACGAAAACCCAGAGGCTAAGGCTCGAGCAGCTGGCATCGCCTTCCGACAGCAGTACTTAGAGAGACCCATTAATGTTGCCTGCTCAGGTAAAGTTAGTTGCATGAGTGACTTAAACTCTTTTCTGGTTGAAAAAAAAATTCTTGTTCAAAATTTCTTCTGGATTTACACCGCACATTAAATAATCAGTTTTGTCCTGTTTTCATCAGCGGGAGTGTTTGACCCGTACATCCCTCCAGAAGGAGACGCACGCCATTCCACTCTGTCTAAGGAAGGCCTGAGGCAGCGAACAGAACAGATACGACAGAGCGCCGCATCGCAACTCGGGTAAGTCCGGTTTTCTCTTCATGTTCTGTTGTTAATAATCAATGAAAAGATCAATCTCTTCTATCTCCTCCCTGTGGTGCTATCTGAAGAAATGCACAGCTCAGGATCAAAAATTAACCAATCAGAGCCAGGAAGAGGGTCTTGTCACTGTCAACAAACCTCATGCTGATACACAGTCATTGGCAGCTATGCTAACTAGTCTTAGCATTCATGACAGGCTGTGCTAGCTATTGCGTAGCAGAGATCAAGTGGGAAGGAGGAGTGTGGATGAGCAGCGCCACATGAGATTCTGATTGACAGCAGTAAGATCCTCCTCCTGGCACTGACTGGTTGTTTCTAGTTAGCACTGGTAAAAGGCAGAAGAGCTCAAGATATTTTCTTTTTTTTTCCACAGGTAGTTTGTCTCATACTTTATAGTCACTGCATAGTGACATTTAACTGAGTTTGGTAGGTTAAATATCACATTTAACCGAGTTTTTTGAAGGGCCCAGTAGGTCAATGTCCATTGGCTGAGTTTTGTAGGTTAAATGTTAAAAATGTTTTATTTCCATTGTTATGGCACTTGACTTAATGTAGTTTTTGATTGTTGATTCTATGTTGCATGACTTTGTGTTTTTGTGTTTATTATGTAAAATACTAAACTCTGGATTTGCCTTGCTGCTGAAATGTGCTATACAAATAAAATTTGATTGATTGATTGATAGTGTTTCAACATATATGCAAAACAAATATTTTTTATAAAATGTATACTGCAGCTTTGAAATAAAGATTTTTAAAATCTTCTTTCAGGATTCGTAAAATCAAAGAGTACGATTCACAGTTCAGCACAAAGACGTTTGCAGAGCAAGCTCAAGAGATCTTCATAGAGGCTCACAACGCCCTGACACAGTAAGATGATGAACTCTTGCCTCGTTCCCCTCCCCCTGCAGACGGCTGATACAGGCAGCCAACAAAATATGTTTATTACTGTGAGGATTGTGTTTGAAGCTCTAGATATCCTCACGCTGTACTCAGATCTGCTGATGAAACATTAACTGTCATAATAAACAATGATAAACTGATGAGGAATTTATAAGGATCATTCTGGGTCAATTATCTTGTTAGTGCTCAGTTAGTTTTCCTGTACATTTCCATTAGTTATCATGTGGCACATGTTATCCAGTAGGAGCTGCAGACCATGCAGAGATCTTCATAGAGCACATTACTGCTTTTTTTCATTCTTTTGACCCAGAATACCATAGCAAATAAGTATCTGTGACAATTTTTGTAGTTATTTTTGATTTGTTGCAGAGTAATTACAGTACCACAAGCTGATTTTAACTGGTTTGTTAGTCAGGCTGACTGCAGTAATCTGCTGCTCAACAGACACACTGCTGGCAGCGTGTTAACTATAAAACAGTAGTATAAAAGGGTCTTTTATTGTCAGCTCCATGTTTGTTCTGTTTTTCACGTCTGGAAATATTTTCTACGCTGCAAAAACACAAAATCTTACCAAGTCTTTTTGTCTAGTTTCTCGTGCAAATATCTTAGTACACTTAGACTAAACTGAATTACAAGTAAGCTATAGGTACTTATTTTAAGACAATAGTTACTTTAGTATTGATTTTAAAAAGTACTACTTCCACTAGGAGATTATTTAACTTATAATAAGACTGTTAAAAAGTTATTTGAAAGTCAGTTTTGTCATATTTAAAATATACTAAGATATTTGTGCTTGAAACTAGACCAAAACTATTGGTAACATTTTGAAATTTAGTTTTTTTTTAGTGCAGTGTTAGCTTTAACACTACTGGTGAGTCTGAATTTCAACAGTATTCTGATCACTATTTGATAAATAATTTCAGAAGAAAAGAAGGAACTTAGTTAAAAGTGGTTGTGATATTGTGGTATTGTCACATTTTTGATTTCTCAGCCAGTCCCTCAAGTTTTTAGCAGTTCTGTGATTTCTGAAAATCAAGCACAATCAATAGAATCACCAAATTTTTTCGTGCAAATGTATAATTCTGAGCAAATTCTCTGGTTGAATTGACCAACTCCTACCTGCAGGTGGCAGTATTTCTTACTTCTACTTCTACTTCGTTTATAGTCCGTAATCAATAAAAATTGAGCTATTTAAGTTCTTTAATTGATAAAAATGTGTGTAAGGAAGAAATATTCCAAACTTTTTGCAACTATTTCTAAAGTAGAACCATAAAATCAGTATTTTCATCACAAAAACAATCATGAAATCCTGGAGGATCTGCCCGCCTGGCAAATACAATCATTTACACATCAGTCACTAGTCTGCATGTGGACATGTTGCTTTGGCTCCAAACTAACTAGATGTTTCTGTTTTGCAGCTTCAATAAAGAGAAGCTTCATTCTCTGGTTACAGAAAGATGTTATCCTGTAAGTTTTTCCTCTTCCTGAAGTGTCCACCTGTCCCCGTTTCTTTGTCCTAACTACTGTCAGCGTTGTCCTACGGTGTTTGCAGGAGATGACGAGAGGCAACCGTTACAAGACGATACGGTGGAGGTTTGTCGAGTCACTGGAACCGCCCAGAGTGGTGCATGCCCGCTGCCCTGACATGGTTTCTAAAGGCAACCTGTATGGGCAGGTTACAGTTCGTATGCACTCCAAGCAGGTATCACTTTATTTACTATGAGTTTAAGTGTAGATGTTATTTACTAATTAGGTGAGTCCTCAAAATAGTTGGTTGCATTTGATTTGATTTTGGGGCGTTAGAGTATAGGAGGCTAAATACAAATTTCAGATTTTATGTTTTTAATATTTGAAAATTTTTCTTCTACTACACAAGATCATTGATTTATTACATAAAATCCAAATAATATACATTGAAGATTCTGTAGGTGACATGGATGCAAATAATTAATCAGTTAACGATTAATTGTTGATTAATAATTTATTAGATTACAATTAGTTCCAATTGATTAGTTAACAACGTTCAGTTTTTTAGTGTTGCAATTTGGCCGCCATCCATCAGAGGGCGCCACTGGTCATCCTCGAGCGGAGCGGTGTTTGAGAATCAAGATGGCGGCGGGAAAAAAGAAATGTGGTCCGTTGTGTGATGCAAAATCCACTTTATGCTGTTTGTTTTGAAATATAAACACTCAACGAACTGCTTATGTTATGGAAATACAGTCATTCCTCTTGACAAGAGAACATTTTTAGGAAAACTGACGCTTTTCTATTAATCGCTAGTCAATGATAAGATCGATCAGCTTTATATCAACTCATTACTCGTCAAATAGCAACCATAGCAAGTGCTGTTCCGGGTTTTTGGGGGGTTTATATCAGAATTTCTCATTAGTGGACTTTTTTAAAATGGCGGTTTTATTTACAGATGTTAGCGATCTATGATCGCTTCGGGCGGCTGATGCTGGGCAGCGAGGAGCAGCCAAAGGACGTCCTGGAGTACCTGGTCATTGAAAGGCATCTGGTCAACCCCTACAGTAGATGGAGGCTACACGGGAAGATTGTGCCCTCATGGGCTCCTCCCAAAGACCCAATTATTAAGGTAGCTGTCCACTTTGGACCACTGATAATATTTTTATTTAGACTTTTAGACGGATAATTTTATGAGGACAAAACATAGTTGGAGAAAAAGTTCAAAATGGCTTAGATTTAATCAAACAAAAACATGTAGAGGTACTATGACTGGCAACAAATTGCATTTCCTGTTGACATTTTGAGATTTTACAGGAAGATCAACAAGCACAAGCAGCTTGGACAAACTAGGCTACAGAGTTGCAATAATGTAGAGCTAAAGAAGGAGAGACATTATTTTATAGCTGAAGGTCATGGAGACCAGCGATCAAGATGTTCTGGCTGACTTTACCTTTTAATGTCACTGGTCAGGTTGAAACAATGAATCATTTTTAGAAATAACTGTCAACAAATTGAGTAATTAAACAATTACTCAATTAATTAATGAATTAACTGAGTCTGAATTGGGATATTCAGACTCAAAAAGGCCATTTGCTGAAACAACAATATACTCATAGCAGTAATTCAGCCAAAACTACAAGAAAATATTTATATTTTGCATCTGTAAATATATTCTGCCTAGGACCACTCAAATGTCAGTTTTTTAGCTTCAGCTGGTTTAAATTCTGTTAAAAACCTATGAAATACATTTTTCTACCCAATTATTGATCAGTCTCCCATAAGGCCAATCAACATTGTATTAAATTAAGTATTTTTTAGCTGAGGATGCTACAAATAATCAAGGTTACACTAAAGGAATATACTATTGCAGTAACATGTTTATTTTTATTAAAAATGGAAATTAACTTTCTGTTTACTTGCATCTTTTAATGTATTTCCAACATTGTCTAAGAAGGCTTAAGTGGTTTATAATCGATTACTACAATAATAAGTTGACGCCCTGGTCACTATTTTTTTTTTTTTAATTATTAAAAGTAATTAGCTGTTTGTTTTAATTATGACCTGTCACTCAGTATAGGTTAACGAATGTGTTGCATAGATCTGATTTGATCATCTTTTCACTGACTCTAGACACTGTCCATCCGTTTGTATCCCAGCCTTTTAGCGTTTGGTTGCTAAGTAGTGAGGCTACTGTCAGACTACAGTACATGACATTTATTGAATAATTTGTACATGGTCTATATATATTTAATATTTTTCTGTTGAGCGACTTGTCAATAAACACTCCTCTGCTCCGGTGTCTTTTCCAGACGGTTGCCATACCTGGTCCAGACCTGAAGCCATGGGAAGAATTTGAGGCCCTGAACTATGAAGTTACCAAATCAGCAGCAGTGCAGTGGAATAAGTAGGTCAGCAGGGGGCGCTGGTCATTACATGAAACTGAGGACATTAAGGAAATACTCATGACATTGAATTTTTGGATGGAGTTACTCTTGCTTGAGGAGGAAACCATGCTTTGTTTTTTTTCTGCTTCCTTCTGTTAAGAAAAATCTTTTAGATTTTGAAGGATGTGAAGAAAAGTCTGAGTTTTAGTTCAAACAACCAGCTGTGCTCTGAAGTCACAACTTCAACATAATTTTTGGTTATGCTTGTGAGAATAATTTTATTTGTACTTGCAAGAAATAAAAAATGCACAAAGTTCTAGAAACGGAGTGGTTTATTTCTGCACCAAATGTACAAGATGCTGATTTCTGCAATGGAAAATAAATATTGCTAATGATTATGGTTCTACCTGCTTATCTTCACAAGGCAAATCATGGACTGTGTTGCAGTAATTCATACATATGTTTTAAAGACGTGATATGAATATGATACAGAGCTTACAAAATAACTTGACAAACACAAATAGTTCTCGGTTTGATGGTGAATTCTCTGAATAAGCCATTTTCTTGCGTTCTGAGATGTACACGCAAGCATCATTTCTCTTATGTTGTAGGAACGTTCTTATGCCACAAACATGAATTAAATGAAATGTAAAACTTATTAGCATGTCATCCTTGGTAGAGATTTAATTTTGATCAAAAATGTGCATTAATGTTTGACATGGTCAAGTTTTACTTCTAAGAAAGGGTTTCTGTTATTCTGGAAAAAAGCAGATTTTTAAAAAAATTTCTGTTCTTCATTTTGATGGGTTTTATAGCTATTTTTAAATCTATAACAAACACAGAAAAAGGATTCAAGAGTAATTCTTTTAGCTTCTTGTCATTTGATTGGAAACTGTACTTTTAGTAGTTTTTAAATCTAAAATCACGGATCTCTAAAAATATCATTTTCTGCAGTCGATATTTATGAAAAATTATAAGCTGTATTTGTCAATCTGCAGCTCCAACTGAGGTCAAAAAATGTCTGGATCGTAAAGGGTGCAGACCAACAGCCTAGAGTTTTAACTAAATTTAAGTTGCCTAGACATCTATAAATAACATTTTATTGTAAAGCATTAAGCATTCATTGAAAAGTAGAGTTCCCATACTGCATTTAAATCTGTCAGACTTAAACAAGCACACATTAGACCCATAATAAAAAAACATAAAGACAAAAATATACTGCTCAAAAAAATAAAGGGAACACTTAAACAACACAATATAACTCCAAGTAAATCAAACTTCTGTGAAATCAAACTGTCCATCTAGGATGTGTTATTTGAGTGTTCCCTTTATTTTTTTGAGCAGTGTACATTTTCATTTCAAATGGAGAGTGAAAGCAGGAGCTGTATTTGCCATTCAATGTGCGTGCAATTACCCGCAGAAGCAACAGAGGACGTAATAAATACGCAAAAGTAGAAAATAAAACTTGTTTGCAAAATGTATCATAAGTAATTGAGTCTCTATGACAGATCTCACAATGCAACTCACATTATTGCATTTGTAAGACTTTGTAAAAACAAAGTCTTACAAAGTATTTTTTGTCTAGTTTTTAGTGGAAATATTTTAATACACTTCAAATAAGACTAAACTAACTTATACGTAACTTTTCAGCAAGATAAAGGATCTAGTTTAAAGTAAATAATTCTTTAATATTGATAAAGTTATAGTTCCACTGCCAAATTAATTATGGGAAAAAACTTGTTAAAAATTAAATAATCTTTCAGTGGAACTAGTACTTTCCATCAAATTTAAGGAATTATTGACTTGAGCTCCTATATCTTCCTGATAAGTTACTTGTAAGTTAGGTTTGCCTTATTTCAAGTATACAAAGATATTAGAAACTAGAACCGAAATACTTGGTAAAATATTGTGTTATGCAGTGTATAGTTCAATGTTAGGGTTGACCCTAACTCCTGCTAACTCAAATAGCAGAAAGCGTTTATTGTTTTGTCCTTTTGATTTCATAAATCAGGTGGGAAAACGAGGGCCTCAGCGGCACACTCTGCATCATCTTCCTCATCTTCCTCCGGGATGTTCTCAGGCTCCCATGTAAAGACGTCCGTAGTATTGTCTGTAAATGAGCCCGATGTGCTCCTGATGATGTCCCACGGACACAAAGCGTCACGCCGACCCAAAGCCAGGTTGGCTTTAGACTCATCCGTCTGCTCTGTGTCCATGTCGGCTGGAGGCTCATCTTCTAGAGTCCTCTGGTTGTCTGTGACATCTGCGTCACTGTTAGTAGACAAAACGTTTTCTGCAACTGTTGTAGGAACTTTTACATCATCTCCCTGTTCTTTGATACTGGATTGACAAACATCTTTGTCTTTAGTTTCTTCTGTCTCCCATGGGCAAACATCTGTCCGTGTGCTGTCTTGCTTTTTCAGCACTTTTGGTTCTTCGTTTTCCCACGGACACACATTTTCTCTAATGCTGTCCTGCTTTTTTAAGACATTAGATTCTTCTGTGTCCCACGGACAAACATTTTCTCTTATGCTATCTTTTGTAACTTTAGTCTCTTCTGTGTCCCACGGACAAACATTTTCTCTTATGCTATCTTTTGTAACTTTAGTCTCTTCTGTGTCCCACGGACAAACATTTTCTCTTATGCTATCTTTTGTAACTTTAGTCTCTTCTGTGTCCCACGGACAAACATTTTCTCTTATGCTATCTTGCCCTTTTGTAACTTTAGTCTCTTCTGTGTCCCACGGACAAACATCTGCCAAAGCATTGTCTTTGTTTTTGAGAATGTTTGGTTCATCTGTCTCCCATGGACAGACGTCTGCCCTACCACTGTCTTGCTTTCTTAACACTTTTGATGGGCTTTGCAGCGCTTGAGACTCCATTTTGGACACTTCCTTTTTTTCACAAGACGTGATCTCCCATGGACAAACATTCACCCTGTTGTTATCTGTCTCTTCAGTTTTTTCAGATACATCAGGTTTGTCTTGATGGCCAGTTTCCCAGGGACACACATCTTTGTTCACAGTCATTTGCGAAGCAGAGTCTTTGTGTGAAGGTTCTTTGTCTTCCGCTTCCCATGGACAAATATCTTCCATGGGTTTAGGTGGATCGGGGAAATCCCATGGACAGCTTTCAGCTGCTTTGGACAGTTGTGGACTTGAATTCGGGGCAGGGGATGTTGTGTTGTGTGCTTTGGTAACTTTTATAACTTCTGTGGATGAACTGGGATAGATGGCAGATTTCATGACTTCTTGTTGAAAAGGCACCATCAGCGTACCTTTGTTTCTTGCAGGATTTAGGTTTTCATATGTACTGTCATCCTTGTCCTGAACCTCCCAGGGACAAACATTTGCATATTCACTGTCTTGTCTTATTGAAATTTGGGGCATTTCTACATTCTCCCAGGGACAAATGTCTACTTTAAAAGATTGAGTTTGTGGATCTTTGGATGTCGCAGATTGCGGTGTGACTGGAATATCATGTGATTCCCAAGGACATGCTTCAACCCTAGTCTTCTCTTGTCCTCTCAAAGTCCCTTGGTCTTGTGATTCCCATGGACAAACATTTGAGCGCTCCATCACCTGGGATTCCTGCGAACAGATGTTTACTTTGATGCTCTGCTGCTTCTTTGGTCCTTCTCCTGGTTGTGCAGAACTTGCTCCATCCCAAGGACAAACATCTGTGTAAGACGCATTGACAGTTGGCCTGTTGCGATTGCTGCCTCTTCGACGAGTTGAAGGGGTTCTTGAGCTGCTTATGGTCTCCCAGGAACTGATGCTACTACGTTTGCTGCTCTGCCTTGATATAAACACATGTTCGTGGCTGCTCTCTTTTTGAGAATCATCAGCATCAGCAGGGGAAATGGTTGATCTTACAATCACAATCCTTCGTGGGCTTCTATCAGAGGAATCTGTAGAAGACAGTCTGACGGCATTCTGCTTCACAAGGCTGGGCTTCCCATCTGTTGTTGACATACTAAATTTCTGCAGTGACTTCTTGTCCATGCTTGGACGCCTACTGGATGATCCAGACACTGGTGTTATGGAGGCACTCTCCTGGCTTTTTTGGGAATCCTCCCTGTTTAAATCTATCTCCTTACTGAACTTGCTACTGTCAACAGATGACATAAAAGATTTCACAGAGAGCCACTTATTTGTGGTGGTGCGGAAGGATAAGACTCGTTGATCCTTCGTCACCTTGGGTCTTGGTGTACCTGGTGCACTTGCAGACACAGTTACTGGGGTTTTAGGTGACACGCTGTCAGCTTGGGAGTTTCTGTCCACTGAAGGAGTCTTCTCAACATGCGGCAGATGGTCCCAGGGACAAACAAGTGCTTGTGGGGAGGGTAACTCCTTTTCCTCGCTGTCCTTTGGGCTTGCATATGTAACATGCTTTGTGTTCTTGTCCCCTGATTGTTCTGGTTCCACCTCCCAGGGACAGACCTCAGCCTTGTCAAATGATTCAGACTGGAGGGCACTCCGCGTCTGATCGCTAATGGAAAGGCTCTGCTTTGACTGCATTGCACTTCCACCAGATATCTTTGGGATGTTCTCTATGGAATGGGTGGTAGAGGAGCTTAGACTCCAGGATTTATGAAGCCTTGTGTGATCAGGATGCAGCAGATTGGTATCGATTGTCAAGTTCAGAGCACTGGCGGACTTGCACACCCCAGGTGGAATATCCAGGGAGTCAGTCTCAGATCGCTGGGAGGATCTCTTCACAGAATTGGCCCTTAACGTAGAGTCACGGAATGAGGAGCCTCTCTCTCTCACATAATGATGATCATTTTGGGACTTGCATATAAACGATGAATGGGATTTTATTGAACTTCTGTAGCTGATACTTACAGAATCAGGCGCCATCCTAAACGAATCAGAGTGACTGCCACGTCTAACGCGGAAGGATCCATCCCTCTCTTCACGGCTGCACTGCCGACTTACGGTTTCTGGGAACTCAGCAATTTTTTTGATAAGCGATCTTCCCAGTGTACATCGAGAACTGCGCTTCTTTGAGAGATGAGGGTTGTTTGCTGTCATCTTCTTCACCTTGTGGACCTCTAACTGGGCATACAACTTCTTAAGCTCATCCTGATTTATGTGAAGAAAGCAGGAAATTGGTGTTGGGATTGAGCAGAAAGTTGAAATGACCAAGAGGAAAGACAATGAAAGAAACAAGTCAGAGGAAAGTCTGTCATTTTTATGTCAGGAGAAAACATTGGGGGCGTAATGAAGGAAAGGTGAATAAAGGTCATAAATTTGACTCAACATGACTTCTAGAAAATTATGTAAACAGTATCACATTTAGAGATCTTGGGATTTCCTCTGCATTTGGTAAATTACAGTTAAACCAAATATTTACATGCACGGTATAAGAAAAACTAAAATTTTTTGTCCTTTTAAACTGTCTGACTAACATCTACCATTTTCCTGACAAGAACCAGTGTTGCTGATTCAGATTTTGCAGTCAGAATGATCACGATGCATTTTTTCCAACTTTTATGTCAGTGGTGCGAGACATGCATCATGGGGGTAAACAATGGCTGCAGCTAGCAGTGCTTTCTTTTTTCTTTGTCTTGTTATGATCTTGTGGCAACACTGTCGAATCGCACTACTCGACAATTTCTACGTTCTTCATATGCTGTCCACACATAAGTCTGAGTGTGGTAACATTTAATTAGTACCATGAACTATGATGCAAAAGGAAAAAAAATGATGTAAGGAGAATCAAAATTAAGTTCACAGAGGTGTGAATGTTTCGTTTCATCAAGATTATAATAATTGTTTCCAACTCATTTGCAAACTGTTTTCTGTTTTCTTCCTGGCTGAGCGGCCTTTCAGCCCATTTGTTATGGCTGTACTTTCCCAGGCCGTTTATATTTGCATACAGCTGTTTGAACAGATGGCACCTTCAGGCATTTGGAAATAATTCTTCCTGATATCTTGCCTGATTTCCTTTGGCTGTATCAGGTGTTTGAGGTGTTGGCTCAAACACCTGCAAACAGCTGCATAGGGATTCTTCTAACGAATCTTATTTGAATCAAAAGGAGGTACCGGTAAACATCTCATTTTAACTGCATGTTAAAAGTTTTAAAGCCTCCCACAGGTGTGAGGGGACGTGAGATTTTACCTGAAAATCATCTGGGTCCATACTGCGCTCGCTCCAAGCAGAACAGAAGCTGTTGTTCAGGTACGAGGCAGAACGCCGCAAATCCATTTCATCTTCATACACTTCTGCTGCTATCTCCTCTCTTCTGGCCTTAGACTCGTAAAAAAACTACAGAAGATACACAAGTACATGGAAGCGTAACAAATAAGAAAAACTAGTACTGTATAGAGATTAACATTCAATAAGTTGAATGTTAGGTTTGTGTATATTAAAGAAGCAGTGGAAACCCAAATAGAATAACAAAATCTTCTCAAATGTGAGTTTTGTATAATACATCCCCAACTGTATGTGGGTAAGTCTGAACAGAACTGATTTTATTTGGCGACAAAACTACCACCAACTTCAAATTTCTGACTATTATATTCAGCGACTGTCAAAAAATGTAGGGGTCATATTCAAAAAGGATTTAAAATGTAACATATCACCAAAGTATTTCAGTCTGGGTTTTATCATCTGCACCAACTATGGTCACAATTTCAACTCACATTTCCAGACGGGGAAACAATCGGCTTCATATCGATTTTATAATAGGTTGATGCACCACCAAATGACCTACAACAGCACGGCTTATCGTGCTTTTATTTTGCAAACCAACACGCAAAATGAAGCAGCCGTGTGTTGCTTCGCCTCGCAGGTGATGCGAGGCGTCGTTTGTTGAAAGTCACAGGCTTCATCTGACACACCCTCTTTCTACTCGGCCTCGAAGCCTGACTTCAGATGACCCATCTAAAAAATTTCATGCAAAAGTTAAATACCTTTGGAACGAGCAGCAGCGTAAGTGTAACTGTGATGGTGACATGGGTGTGCATGAAGGACAGCAGCAACATCCAGTCAGGATGCAGAGACTGAAAGGTGAACCTAATGGAAGATGGAAGCACGTTGTTGACGCTCGCTGAGCACAGTTTGTACTTCAGAGACACATGAAATGCTGATAGGGTTGCATTACCGAAACAGGTGGAACATGGAGGAGAGCAGGAGCTCGTTGTGGATGGCGATGCCCATGTAGCGAGGCTCATGAAAGGCTGAGGGAACCGGCCTGACGGCGGTCCACAGGGAGCTGCCCCAGCACAGGAACAGGAGCTCAGCTGAAGTAAAAAATGGGCCGAATGAGTGTCCGATTAGTAGATGCTAAATATTTATTTGCTATCATTTAACAAACGCACACCTTCTGAGGGGGAAGGAAACATTTTCTTCCAATGCAAACAATTAGAAAAAGACAAAATTTGTATAAAGTATTTTTATTTAGTTGCTAGTGCAAATATCTTAGATCACTTTAAATAAGAAAAAACTAACTTATAGATAACTTTTCAGCAAGACACAAGAGCTTGTTTTAAGTCAATAATTCCTTAATATTGATGAGAAAGTTTTAGTTATAAGATAAATAATCTGCCATCGGAACAGTGTTTGAGTGTTTTCAGCATCTTTGCAGTTTTCTGGAAGTTTGTTCTGGATTTGTGGTACATAGAAGCTGAATGCTGCAGAATCCACACAGCAGCTTTAAAGTTTCATGTACCTTAATTTTTTTTAATTTTTTTAATTTGTTGAATTGTCATCATGTCTTGACAGTTTAGTATGAGACAGATAGTCTGTCTTCTCCCAAACTAGAAACAACCAATCAGCCTCATGAGCAGCGCCACATAATCTCGTGTGCCGCTGCTCATCCCTCTCTACTTTCACCTGCTAAGCTGCAGCTAACAGAGAATGAGTTAGCATAGCCACTGATGATGGTGAATAAACTGTTTTCCTGGAATGTTATGTCACTTCTTTGCCATTAGCACATTTAGCAGCACATACATGGGGTTGATTGACAGAGCTAAGACCCGCCTCCTGGTTCTGATTGGTTGTTTTTGGTTGGGAGAGGTGCATTTTTTTCAGATGGCAATAGCTCAAGGTGGATAAGATTGATTTTTTTCACATACGACCAGTTTTATAACAAACTCATGACATGGCGACAGTTTTGACAAATATTTGAAAATGTTTTTCTTTATCAAAGTCACATACTGCACCTTTAAGTCTATTCTCTGAGATACAGAGAGCCAGTGTAAGCACTGTAGATCTGGGTGATGTGCTCCATCTTCCTGGTTTTAGTCAGAAGCGAGCAGCAGCGATTTCTATCAGCTGCAGCCGTTTAATTAATTTGTGAAGACACTGTTGCAGTAACCAACATGACGAAAGATAAATGCATAAGTGAGTTTCTCTAGATCTTCCTGAGACTCTAAACCTGGAACTGTTCTTCAGGTGATAGAAGGCCGACTGTCTCTGAATGTTCAGGTCTGGTCCATTGCTGCACCCAGGTTTTCAGCCATGATCGCTATTTTCTAGATCTGCAGCAAACTGTTTTCTGCTCTTGCTGTTATTTGATCTCAATGGGACGTGGTGGAACAACGTCTTGTGAAAGCAAAAGGTGTTCCAACCGGATAACAACCAGGTGTATCTCATAAAAGATCCAATTTTTAGTTGGCTGCTTAGTTTGTATTCTTTGCAGTTGAAATAAATAACTGATAAATAGTCGAACAGTATTTATCAGTATCAATAATCACGCCTTCTGCCCACACTCACCCACAGCCATCATGTAGTCCCAGCGGTCCAGGTAGCACAGGGTGAATCCCTGGCCGTCTGACGTCGTAGCCGTAACAAAAACGGGGATGTTCCTGTCTCGGTTCTGGAGCACACCCACGGTCCACGCACACAGGAACCAGCTGACCGTCATCAGCATCACTCCCAGAATCCTCAGCAGGTGGAGGCTGGATATGTAGGGCATTCTCTGGGCCGTCCGTGAGAGGAACACCTTCAGCACCCTGGTCAGGGAGAGACGCAGTCAGAGCTGCACTGCTCAGCTTTCTCTGCCAGGTAATGCTAGCTGGACGCTAAATGTTAAAATAGGTGAGAAAAATCAGGTTTTCTAGCTGAAGAACAACTTAAATCCCCCTAAAGTTGTGGAGAAAGTATCTGAAGGAAGGCATTATATTTTTTTTAAGTTGAAATAAAGTCCAACCCGTCTATTATTATTATTATTTATTTATTTTTTTTTACGGAAGGGGAAAATAATGTTCCCTTCATCAACAGGCATTTTGATAAAAGGAGCAGTATTTTGTGCTATTAGTTTTATAGCACAATCGAGTTGCTATATTAGCCTCAGTAGTTATAAAAATGCTAAAAATAACTAAAAAGACTATTTCCTTTTTTTTTCTAACAGATTGAAATTGGGGCTCTGTCTCTTTAAAAACTTGTGCTCTTTGTGTAACTCCCTTCAGGAAGTCGTCACCACATGGCTCCTCCATTAACACTTAAACATAATTTTAACC
Organism: Poeciliopsis retropinna; assembly: GCA_010277075.1. Taxonomy (NCBI): domain Eukaryota; kingdom Metazoa; phylum Chordata; class Actinopteri; order Cyprinodontiformes; family Poeciliidae; genus Poeciliopsis; species Poeciliopsis retropinna. The sequence continues at coordinate 19,270,793 of VMRM01000013.1, read as the reverse complement.
AATATTTCACTGACAAGTTGGTCATAAATTGATGTAAAGCTCAAAAAAGTTAACTTTTTATATAACACTGCTCCTTTAAATATGAGGATGATACAGTGAGAAGCTGCGTTTTCATGAACCAAAAAAATTGCTCAAATTGACATTAAGAAAATAAATTTGCCAAGTTCGACAAAACTAAAACATTTTCGAAAAAAATAAGTTTTTGCGCTAGACTCCAGCGTATCCAAACACTTCTTTCACATCACACCTGAGTCAAGCGGTCAACAGCCGGATGTTACTACTGGCAAAAACGACGAGGAAGAAGACAGGAAGTGGATGGAGGATGATGGTTTGTTTCTGTTTTTTAGCACTATGTGCAGCTAGCTCACAGTATCACACAGTTCATAAAAAGTTCTGTCATTCGAAGGTGTTGAACCCAAAGCTCTTCTGTAAAATGGCCGACTGCAGTAGCCGTACCCAAATATAAGAGGTTTGTGGCTGAGACGATAAGGACTAGCGCCATGACTGCATTATGAATATATGTCATGTAAATGTTTACATCCTACTAATGATCGCGTGAATAAGCTTATTTCTGTGTGATTTTAATTTAATTTCTTACTTCATGGAAACCCCGAGGTTGTGATTCTTCTGTGACATTAGCAGAAGGAATTGCGCTATCAGTGGAAAAGGTGCCTGTGGTTTATTGCAGAAGATTAGCCGGCTGCTGGCTAAATGATGATATAATGTTTTGTTTTTTTGTTTTTTTGACGTTATATCAATTCCTTACCTGTACATTTTTAGTGTGATCGTGCCATAAACAACGGAGAAGCCAAGCATTCGGACCCAGCGCAGAAGAATACATCTGAACGTACTCGGCTTGAAGTACAGGATGAAGACCTGCAGGGGGAGACAAACTCAACTCTGACACCAGTACTAATGTAAAGGTGTCGATCAAAGATTAGCAAAGTACCTCAGGGTACTTGAAATGGCTATTTACAATTTAACTTACTTACAGATGCCTGTATTTTAGAAAACTAAGTCAAACGTTTCCATCAATGTAAATATTTTTTATTTAGTTAGTTAATTAGTCATTATCTCAGGTGAGTAGTGCAGCCAAAAATCGTACTCAAGTAAAAGCTGCACTATTTCAACATATTTCTACTCAAGTAAAGCGAGTACAGCAATCATTTAATATTTAAACCCACACCATCAGACGGACCAAAATATAAAAATATATGTAAACTTTAACAAGATAAAAATGAAAATAATACATATAAATAGTACAGTTATGTGTCAATAGGCATTATTGTTTGTCTTGTAATTTTTTCCAGTTTTTACTTTCTATTGTCTGTGTGAATTAAATACATAAATAATTACAGAACAGCAAAATCACGAAAAAGAAATATTTTTCCAAATCAATTTCTTTCAATTAATTTAGTCACAAGTGTGTTTCTGTGTGAATGTTTGATAAAAACATGTTTGTTCTTCATTCAGTGAAGTTACTAACAGTGGAAAATTTTACTCATGTAAAAGTAGCAAGACTTCATTATAAAGTTACTCAAGTAAAAGAAAAAGTACATAAGTATTCCTAAAAGTACTTTTATTTTCAAAACTGTTACTCTAGGAAATGTAACTGAATAAAAGTAACCAGTTATTGTCTAACTCTGTTTATTATACAGTCCAAGATACATAGCAACATAGTGAAAAGGGAAAAAAATACTGTGTGTTAATGAATGAACATGACTGTGTTAATACTGACATTATCATCAGAATGTTAAGAAATTAAAATAACAATCAACTAATTATAGTGACAATAATAAATAAACTAATTATCTGTAAGAGGCAAGAAAATGTAGACATGCAATGAAGGAAATTAAAAATGTCGTTCTAATGGAAAATATTTTATAATTTAACAGTAGATTATTAGAAGTAGTTAAGGTATAATAACCACAAATAAACACAAACAGAGTACTCTTCTACCCCATAAAAGCACTTTAATTGTAGTTTGTATAATAAATAAGTTTAGTATTCCTCTTCTGTTTGTACCTCAAATGCTGCTTAGCTGTTAAATGCTGATCACTTGTTATTTTTAGAAATGACTAAGTAGTTCAGAAGGGCAGAGCGGCCAGCCCATTAACAAGTTGACACGTTAAATCACTTCCCGTTAATGTGCCGCTCTGCACACACTGTCTCAGTCTGCAGGAACAATCCCTCATCAGCAGAAGCAGATAAACGAAAAGAGCATGGCAGATGTTACGAAATGAACACAAACGCTGAGAAATAAGCTACGACTGGAGCCGAGAGACGCACACGGTGTGTTTTGCGTCGTATTTACCGGGAAGTAAAGGAGCAGAGAGCCGAACAGGATGGTTTCCAGCAGCAGGAGACTGGAGGCGCGGATCCGCTGCAGGCAAAGAGGCGGAGGAAGAGACAGAAAACAAAATGAAAAGATGAGTACACTGCAAAAACACAAAATCCTACTGAGTATTTTGGTTTAGTTTTTAGTGCAAATATTTTAGTACACCTGAAATAAGACAAAAATAACTTGCAAGTAAGTTTTCAGCAAAATTAGGAGCTTGTTTCATGTAAATAATTCTTTATTATTAGTTTTAAAAAGTAAAAAGGATATTTTCCCATGTTGTAAGTGAAAAAATCTAGTACTTTTTCCTCAATATTGAGAAACTATTGACTTAAAACAAGCTCCTCTATCTTACTGAAAAGTTACTTAAAGGTTAGTTTTGTCTTATTTTCGTGGACAAAGATATTTACTCAGGAAACTAGACAAAAATACTTGGTGAGGTTTTGTATTTTGGGGGTGCACTTTAGTTTTAATCTTACAACATACTTCACAATCTGCTACATATCCTCAAAATGTTTTATTTTACTGTAATTTGCTAATCTTGCTATTCATGCTATTCTGATATGCAGAGTAAATGTCAAGTAATCTGTAACACTTTGTTAAAATATAAACTTTGACAGATTAAACAAAGATATGACGGCATTATTCACTGCAAAAATACAAAATCTCTCCAAGTATTTCTGTCTATATTCTATGATAAATATCTCAGTCAGTTGAAATAAGACAAAATTAACTTACAAATCATTTTCCTCAAGAATAAGGAGCTCATTTTACGTAAATAATTCCTTGATATTGATGAAAAAGTATTAATTATGATCTGCCAGATGAACAAATTCATATAATTTGCCCTTATTCACCAAGACATGTGACTCACCCGGTTTTGACGGTGCTGATAGGACACCAGCATGCTGACAAAGACGAGGAACATGAAGACTCCCTGCAGGGCAAGGACCCCGGCCCTGAGGAGCTTGTCCTCCTGCACCCAGCAGGGGGTGCTGTCCTGACAGCTCTTACAGCCGGGCCAGCATGGGAGACAGATGGGCATGTTCGGGTAACACGTAACACTGCTTTCGTTGCCATTTATAGGGTCTCTATCTGCAAAACAAATGTATGCATCTGCACCACCTACGCGAAGCCATGTGCAACCTGGAGCTCTCACATGCACCGGTGAAAGAAACCATATCTGTAAAGCTTTTTCTCTACCTGTCCTGAAAATGATCAAAAGTGTCAAAGAGACAGACAGATGCACGCACACGTTATTTCCATCACGTTGCTTAAAACCTAATTTATATTTTCTTTCTTTACATTTTTCAAATGTAAATAAATATAGTTTTTCTTGTCTTCTCTTTAAAGCTGCAGTATGTAACTTCTATTTTAAAAAATGTTTTTAGATATTGGTTAAAAATGTCACCATGTTGTGACAGTTTAATATGAGACAGATCATCTGTGAAAATATCGACCTCCACAGCCACCTCCCTGAGGTACTATTGCTGTCTGAATAAATGCACTGCTACTGACAGAAAACAACCAATCAAAGGTAGGGGGCGGGTCTTAGTGCTGCCAATCAATGCTGTTCCACATGCTAATAGTGGAGAAGCAACTTATTGTTACAGAAAAACCATTTATTTGCTGTCATAGGTGGTCATGCTAACTAGTCTAGCATTCACGACAGACTCAACTATCAAGAAGAAGCTGCACTCCATGGTGATGAACAGCGCTAAGGCCCGCCTCCTGGCTCTGTTTGATTGTTTCCAGTTAGCACTGGCAGCACTGGGAAAAGGCAGAGGAGCTCAATTTTTTTCATAGTAAACTGTCACAACATGGTGACAGTAGTAACAACGCACAGAGTCGTTCCCATAGCAACTGACTGACAACAGCTCCACTAGTGTATCAGGATTCAACACCAAGAAGCAGCAAACATTTCCCACAGAAAGAACAGAACATTCAGTCCATTACTCTATTATGTTTTCAGGGTTGATATTTATTTTGCAAATATGTACACAGCAGTGGTAGATTAGCTAATTTAAACACCTTTTAACGTAAACTGACCCAGAACTCACCAAATCCCACAGCGCATCTACAAGCTAAGGCTGACATAGTCAAGCTACCATAGGTGACCTCCGACCCTCTCTCTTACTATTTTTATGAAATCTTTTTAACTAGTTGTTGTAATCTTGACAATTAGCAGCAAAGTACTCCATCCATTTTTCGTTTACATATCAGGCGCATAATTTAGGTTTAGAGCGTTATTTTGACAACGTGACAGCTAAAACCAATGACATCACGCTGCAATGTGTCCAGAGGCCAGTGGCTGTAATAATGTGATGTGTATTATGTAATTATACCAAGGGAAAACAGAATGTTATGTAACTAACTTGAAGTTCCTTGAAACTTTCTTTAATGACCCTGATGATTGCTGACTGGGCCAGAGTGAACGCCACCTAATCACGAACAAAAATCTTTGTCCATTTTTAATAATCATAATTTTTTCCACACAAAAATAACACAATAACATTAGTGTGTGCAGTGCTAAAGGCTGTAGCTTCTCTGATATTCATCTTGGAATTGGTTGATGTTTTCCTGGTTGACTTACCTGAATCCTCAGGAGGGATTTCTGGGTTGTAGTATCCTTCCTTGCACCGGCAGCAGTACTGACCGAATCGAAAGCCCCGGCCTGGAACCGGCACACACTGAAAGAGAGACACTGCTTTCACTCTTTGAGTTCATTTACTTGCTGGTTGTCTGATTTTGCTCGTCTGTGTGAGTTTGTGGTAATCTTAAGAAAATATAGGAAAGATTGTTGTGTTTTGTTCGTGAGATCGAGTCCAGCTGATCCAGTGGACCTGACTATGTCACCGATCTATTTATTGATCCACATACAAAGGTCCTGCGTTGATATATTTTTCTTCTTGTCTGCTTTCAACCTGTTTTTGCTTCCAATACAATAAGAAAATATGACGCTATTTGTAATTGTGTCATTTTACAAATGATCTGTCTCATATTAACTGTCACAAAATGACAGAAAAAATTATATTTGTAAAAGTTACATACTGCAGCGCTAAATCTGTAGTTTAGTTTGGATTTCTCTTCAATATGATGTTAACTTGTCATAATTTGATGGATTTTGGAAGCCAGAGTTTCAGAATATGCATCATCTATGAAGTCAGATTATGGGGGAGTGAGATTAATGACACAGGAGCTTGAATTGATCATTGTTTACTGAACTCCAACTGAAAACAGCAGTAGCACCAAAACCATGTATTTTTAAAATCAAAACATCCAGTAGCTAAGTTGTGAGTGGAGCCCCCTGGTGGTCCGCCACAAGATTATTCATAATAAATAAAAAATTTAATCTAAATTAAAAGTGCCCAGCTAATTTTCATTATGAAAAGATAATAATGAAATGTCCTTAAATATGAACAAATAACAATCTCTGTATTCAGTAAGTACTTCTTAAATTTAAATGATGTAAATTGGCAGAATACAGATAAAAACAGCTTTGATTTGATTGCTAAAATAATATTTAAAACACACAAATGCTTTCTCAAAGGTTCTCTAGATTCTTGAGGACCACTTAAAAAGCTATCACGGGCAGGATTTGGCCCTCGGACCTTCAGTTTGACACACATGAGCTACACAAAAGCAGAGACAACGGAGTACCTCAGGTTAAAAATAAAGAGGATGTGAGACATCAGAGAAGCTAACAGAAACTGACTGAATGAAGGTTAAACTCAGGGTCACGTTACTCAGTCTCATTTTACTTCTCTCTTATGCTAGCGTCAATTTAGCCAGTCAGGACACAGACACTAATACACACTCACACACACATTTGCTTAGATGCTGTGTGTGTTAATCTAAGCTAAAAGCTAAATGGACACATAATGCCTCAACTGAGAGTATTATCTTTTTTTTAGAGAAATCCTGTTCTGCAGCCTGGACAAACACACACAAACACACACTGACTGCAGGGATATTCAAACTCACAGCCTCTTTATTGAATGCTCAAAGACCTAATGGCACTAGTTGACCATTAATGTAGCATGGATTATACGCAGCAGTCATCTTGATTCTCTCCACATCCACATCTACATTCAGATCTATTCCTCTGGCATGTTTAAGTAAAAATAACCAAAGCTTTACAACTTCTATCTGCTCAAAAGCCATTTTATTGTTTACTACAGTGTTTGTAGTTGTAACATTAGTGCTGACCTCCAAAGCGTTTGGTTGATTATGTTGTATATACAGTTGGACCCAGATGTATTACATACACTGCATGAATATTCAGTTTTTCTTCCTCTCTGTCTTACATTAAAGCAGACCAAACTTCTCTTGTTATGGGTCAGTTAATATCATCAAAACCGTTTATATTAGCTAAATATCACAGTAAGAGAGACATAAACTTTTAGTGGGTTTTTTTATAACATTATTGCAGATGTGAAGTTCACCAGAACTGGTTTATTTATCATTCAAATTAGTTTTGTTTCAAATGATCTTCTCCTGACATTAAATTGCTGCTCTTGAGGTTACCATAGAAACCAGTAACGACTGGCTCCTCCCCCTTTTTCTGTTGCCTTGTGAAACTCTGTTGTCTTCACCAGTGCTGTATTTTAACATATATTTTAGACAAATTTAGTTATATACAGGGTTTCATGTGTGACTTTGCCATGTTTTGTATATGTTTTTAGCCATTATCCATTTCAGTTGTGTCTGGTTTTACAACTGTCAACTATTCACTGGGAATCACTGCTCTGTAGCTTGTTTATGGTTATTTTACTTTATGTATAGGAGCAGAAGATGCTGGCCTGATGTTAACCACCATCCTGATTTTCTCAATCCTTAAATTTGAATAAATAGAACGCCTGAGTCTGTCTTTTGTGAAGTCATCCTACTGGACCTGAGAAAAACAGAGATTATTACACACACATTAATAAAATGACTATGCCTTTAGTTATTTTTTGTGTCTTAAATGCAAAATCTATGTATATATTGTTCCGTTTTTGCTTCATTGCTGTTCTAAATATGTTGTTTTTTCAGTAAATTGTATTTTTGAGTATATTTACTCTAGTTACTGATTGATTGATTACTAAATTAGTTGATTATTATTTCAATAATTGATTCATCATGAGTCATTTGATCAATCATTTCATCCCTTGTTTCCAGATGCCTGATGGTGCCACATTAATTTGTTTATATAGTTATAGGCAAATATAAGCAGCATGGCAATGTCCAGCTCTGTGTTTCAGAGATGAATGTGTCGGAAAACGCCTTTAGGCAGTGAAACCAGTCCTGTACCAACATGGGCTGAAAGGCCGCTCAGCAAAGAAGAAACAAATACTCCAGCGGAAATGTAAAAAGCCAGATTAGATATATTAATCTGGCCTTGGTTGTCCTGTGGTCTGATGAAACTACAGCCGAAGTGTGAGGCCACAATCAACGTCTCAAGACCTGCCAGAAAGTTTAAACTTGGGCACAAATGGACCTTATAAGTGGAAAATGACCCTCATTGTGTCACCAACTTATTAGAAAGTGGCTTAAAACCCTCAAAAGTCCCAGCAAAATAATAAAGTGTGTGATAGCAAAAAGGCCTTCAAACCTAACTCAGTTACAGCAGTTCAGTGAGAAGGAATGGGCCAAAATTACAGCAAACTCTTCTGAGAAGCTTTTTGAAAAGTATGCAAACATTTGACCCAAATCATACAATTTAAAGATGACCTCCTTGAAGAGGTCAGGATAGGTCTATGGGTTAGACAAAACATGTTTCTTAGATTTTTTTAATACAAAATCGTTCTTAGATAATGAGATTTTAGTTTGCTCAGTTCTGCCTATTTTGAGCTGTTTCCACACTGCTGGCCACGCCCCCCAACTAAACTTTACCTTCTCAATTATACAATTATGCAACCCTACAGCTTTGAAAAGCAGAAGTGGAGCCTCCTGCACAACCACCAAGAATGCATCAAGTGGTTTAAGGTTAAGGGCTAGATAATTCAAACACTGATGGATTGTGTCAAGTATCAACATGATACTGCTTTAGGAATAAAAAAGGTTTTTCTGGGTTTTCAGAAAAGTATGAATAAGATGTTTCTTCATATTTTATGTAATTCCTCTACAAATATCAAGTTTTCACCTAAACCTTCAAAATCAGGTGATGTTCTCAAATTATAAGCCACATTTTGGCTCGTAATTAAGCACTGAGATGAAGACCAGGACAGTCCATATTCTGCCCAGTCAGTAACATAGAAGTCTCAAAGACTGAGTCAGGATGGGAAACTGGTGCCATGAAGTGTCAGAGGGTTTTTCAAATGCTGTTCCCTTGGGCTTAGACCTCTATGAAAGAGGAAGTATGTCAGTGTGCTAGATTATGGCTATAATCCATCAGATCATCCTGCTGCCCGCCACCAACCCCATCCACTTTTAAATAGATGTCAACCTATCAGAGAGAAGGAAGCCGATGCAGGCCTGGTTGGGCCAACAGCCAGCAGATGAGTTAATAAAGTATGAGCAGAAGATAGATGATAAAACTTAAGCTGTGACTTTAAAAAAACAGTGTTAAGCATTCATAATTGGAAGGAAATTAATCATAAAAGTAACCGACAGAATCAGAGTTGGGAGTTTTTCTGTTTGCAGAGGAAACTGTTTATTTTCTTGTCACCCCAGAAGGTATTTTAAAATGATTGTTAAGAGTCTTTGAGATAAACAGAGAGCCTCCTTCCTTTCACTTAATTTATTTACTGCTCCAGGCTAAAGCAATTCAAGAATAAATAAAAACAAAGTGGGAATTATAATACTATTTCTAAGGCTTTAGGAATCCAGCTGGATGAGCTAATTCTTAATCAACTAAGGAAATAAAGTACTGAATAATTGTCTGTCTTGCTGAGATAATTTCTCCGTTATTTACCTCCATGCTGGTGCGATTGCACTGGTGAGTATCAGCAAACCAGCTGTCACCTGTTGCACACTGATCCAAGTCGATGTCCTGAATGTTCACATCCACACGTACAACACCTCTGAAACACAAAACATGGCAAACGATACTATCAAAGATAACAATGCAGCTTCAATCATCAATTCTTAACTGCTTTTTTGATTCAACCATGCCAATTAATCCTTTCTCCAGAAAGTAAAGTCTCATTCTCCAAGAAAATACATATAGGCATATAGAATATAAACAAAGATTTGCTCGCATTCGTAGTGGAAACACCTCTCCAGCTGCTACAGATTTGTCAGCTGCACATCCATGATGGGAATCTTCACCACATCTCAGTGATCAGCAACAACACTTACATAAGGTGTGGTGTTTACATTGGTACTGAGCGACTGCAAGGGTGCCAAGAAGATGAACCCCTGCATCATTACGTCACCACAACCGGTCTGGACTGTTGATCCAAACAGGATGGATCCATGATTTCATGTTGTTTACACCAAACTCTGAATAAGGAAACATTTCTCCACAATGTCATCATTCCATCTTGGTTAACCTGTGTGGATGCACTCTCATAGTTCCCTGTTTTTATCTGATAGCATTGCAACCAGGTGTGGTCTTCTTCTTTTGTTCTTCTTCAATGTTTCATGTGTACAATCTGAGAAGGTATTTTGGATGCCTTAGTTGTAATGAGTGGCTCTTTGACATGTTATCTTAAGTCAGTCTGTTTTCCTTTTGCCTTTTACACCAACAAATTCACACAACTGCTGGTCACTTCATATTTTCTCAATTTAAAACCAGTCAAAGTCACTTACATCCCCTTTCTTTTTTAAACTGTCTTTACCAAAAGTGTCTTAATCAGAGGTGGACAGAGTACCCAAAACTTGTACTAAAGTAAGAGTATCAAAAAAAGTATTTGGTAAAAGTATAGAGTAACTGATCAAATCATCAATCATTTAATATTTAAAAATTACATAATCAGACGGACCAAAAATAGAAAGTTAAGTGGAAATTTTGGTATTTTAAGAACCAAAGTGATAACAATTCATATAAATGACAAAAATTAACAAAACAAGGCCAAATCCAACTCACTTTCTGTCAATACAAAACTTAAGAAACTTTATCAAAACTTTGTGTCTGGTGAGTTTCTGGTTGAAACATGTTTGTTTTTCATTCAGTGAGGAGAGAATCCAGAAATTTTATTCAAGTAAGAGTAGAAATACATCATAATAAAATTACTCAATAAAAAGTAAAATGTACACTCTGGTAGAAATACTCCTATTAGCACATTTTTCTAAAAAGTTACTCAAGTAAATGTAATTGAGTAAATGTAACTCCCCAACTCTGGCCTCTATCCATTGAGTTGCTACCTTATGATTGGATGAGTTGCTAATTAACAAGCAATTGATCAGATGTATCTTATAAAATGGTCACATCAAAACTTTTTGAAGCATTTTATCATAGTCTCGTTTTTAAATCACAAAAACCAGGCCTTTCACAAGGGATGTATCGGCTTTGGAGGTTAGCCCTCATAATGTTGAGAGAGAGGAGATACTGACCTGAACTCTGGTGTCAGGTCTGGCTTCAGGCCGTAGAAGCAGGCAGACAGGGTGAGAATCCACCCAGGCTCAAAATACCCGTCCTTACAGTCCAGAAACGGGGCACTGGCATACTGTACCCCGGTTCGGTTGGTCACGTAGCTGTCACCCTGTCCCCACTTTGGCGTATCTAATGTGGTGAGGTCGTTGAGGAGAACCCGCTTGGACAGGGAAGCTGTTGGTTGGCCGGACTCAGGGAACTTCAGTTTTCTAAACCAACTGTCATCGGGGGCAGGAGATGGAGGGTGGAGACTCTCCCAGGCCTTGGATACGTCCTGAAGGAGGATGGCCTGCTGTTTGCCAGTCGGGCTGCGAGTCGCGCGAAGAACCAGCTGTGGCACCGGGGCAGAGGGGTCAGCGTCAAAGGTGAGCAAAGCCCGCTGAATAAGCAAGTCTGCCTCCAAAAGTGAGCGGACCAGGGCGTGGTACAACTCCATATCCTCTTCCACTGTACTCTCCCGAAGGTCGCTGGCCTGGAACACCATGTTGAGAAAGTTGGCGGCGTTAGCCAGCGCATCCTGAGCTGGTTGGAGTGGGGCGTTGAAGTTACTCGGCAGAGATCCAGTCTGCGCTTTGGTGCTGTACGCCCGCGAACAACGAGCCATATTCAAAGTGGAGGGGTCTCCGGTATACAAAAAGGTCTCTGCTGGTGACCAGTCGTCCTCCACCTCGGTGGGAGCCTCTGATGGTGTCTCACCAAACTCAGGAAGCTCTGTGGGGGATTCCTCAGAACTTCTTGTGGTGTTTGTGAAGAAATCAGAGCTGTTGGCCATCTCCCCAGACAGAACTGCTGCTAATTTCGGAGTCACTTGCGATCTTAGGACGGGTGCAAGCAAAAGAAGAAGCCAGATATTCATACTGACTCAGTCTATAAGGGTGAAAAGGAACAAAGATGGCGTCAACAACTGGAAATCTGTGATCTTTTTGAAAGATCTTTTAGAAAAAATGCCTCATTTCACAGGTGTCTTGGAGGCTTTTGCTGCACAGTTTGTAACACTCTTGCCAACATTTAGTGTAAACAACTCCGTGTGTGTGAAGTAAAGTCCCACAAGGTTTCACTCATCCCTTCTTTAAAGGACTTTTAAGCAAGCAGTGTTCTGTAGTTGGTGACAGATGAAGAGAAGAACCGCCATATTAGTCCACCAGGTTTCTCCAACTTTTCTTGTTCCATAGTTGTTGACAAGAAACAAACGCAGTCTGCTCTTAAATATAACAATAAAAATTAAAATGGCTCCCAAAAATCAAAGCGACATGTCGATCCAAAGAGATGAAACGTAAGCAGATTTCTGTTATTTTCCTCGACTCCTCTCGCTCCAGAGCTTCCAGCTCAACTGACAAAACTTGAAAAGCTCGTTCACCCCCTCCCCGACTCGCTCCTCTCGCTCTCGCTCACCCCTCCTCCATATTGATGGGGCTGCTTACCAGTGCTGAAAGGTGATGAGAGTGGTCCATCTGTTGAGTGTGTGTGGCTTCGGAGAGAGGAGAGGATGATTCGGTCGTCAGAGATGAGTGTAGGGCTAAGCTGTGCTGCATTTGGGCATCCATCAAAAATCACCCTGCAGGATGGATGGATGGATTAACCCCTCCTACAGGAGAGTGGATGGGCTTTTTACTGCTTTCTGTCTCTCTTCTAAAGCAGATCAAATGTGGAGTGTTTAGAAATTTTATGAATGTAATTGTAGAAACAAAACAGGAGCTTTGCAATCAGGGAATCCCCTGCCTGTATGCTGGCTGCACGTCTGTGTGCGTGTAAAGACGTTCATAACGAAGCACATTTTTAAAATTGTTCTGCAAAAAACACAAAATCTTACCAAGAATTGTATTTACTTTCTAGTACAAATATCTTTGTGCACTTGAAATATGACAAAACCAACTTAAGGTGACTTAATAGCAAGATGCAAGAGCTTGTTTTAAGGCAACGTTAAGGAATTATTAGCATAAGAAGATCCAATATCTTGCTGAAAAAGTTACTTGTGAATTGTTTTGTATTTCTGTGTGTACAAAGACATTTGTACTAAAAATTTGATAAAAACATCTAAGCAAAATTTAGTGTTTTTGGAGTGTAAAACTGGCCTCAACACACAGCCAGGTGATATTCAAAGCCTTTCGGTTATAACAAATATAGGGAAAGTCATGGTTTCTCCGATACGTTAGTTTTCTTTGTTTACTTTACGCTTTGTATTCATACTTATTTTCCTTACAGCTTGTCATTGCTATGGCGATCACTTCCATCAGTGAATGTGACACTGCGGTCTCTTAGGCAAGACTTTCAGTCTCTTGTACCGTGAGTCTTGCCAAAGTTGATATTTATTTTTTACTACAGTTTGAACATTAATGTTTCTGTTTACCTTTGACTTGCTGCTTGCACACCTGGATTCCCCCACTGTGGGCCAATAGAGAATATTTATATTCTATTATATTCTATTTTACAGAAATTCTAAAAGAATTAATGGATTACTGATACATATTTCTCATGTGACGTCACACTTCTGGGGACTCTGTAGCTGACAGCCATTTGGTAGGTAACTGCAACTAACTGTCATGACAGTTGCCATGGAGTTACTATTACAACAATAAACAATAAGAAATTCACCAATGAGAAAAACAACCAAAGAGCAAAGAGGAGGGTCTTTGTGCTGCCAATCCAGTTCATGTGCTTGATGCTAAATGTGCTAACGGCAGAAAAACAACAATGTAAATGAATTTTGTTAGTAAAATAAAACTGCAATTAGTTATTGGTCCCTTATTGGTCTGTCTCAGCACATATCACCATAAGAAACTGTTGTAGTGTTATCTCCTCAGGGACACCGGCCCCGGTTGGCCACCATCTTGAGTCACCCATGGCTGCCCACATTCATTATAACTTTCATTATGTGATTTTGTGAAGATTCCTGAAATTCTACCTTCACAATTTTTGAATTTGAGACATCTGAGCTGCCAGAACCTGAAATATTATCTGGACTAGAGCTGCTGCACTAAATTAACTTTTTGTTTAAGATGTGGCTGCATAAAGATTGCTTTATTTCAGTGAAAGTTCCTCATTTAGTCTATAGTTTTGAGAGTCTGTTCAAGTTGAGAAAAGGCTCAGCAAAACAATGAAAAATGAATGTGATTAATTTGTAATATTAATACTGCTGAACTTTGACCTCTGTGTTACATCACATCAGTGCTGAGCTTTGCCTGGTAGGTTGTTAGTTTGATTACTGCACATAAACCTCAGATATGAGCAAACACTGCCAGGTCTGGCTTAAAGTAAACCCAAACACACACACTGCGTGGATTAATGGCCCCCCGTTTACTTTCCCATCATGCACTCTGTCTCCAATCGGTACTAAATGGTCTATATCGCCATCTGCCTGCCAGTTGGCGTTAATGCGGTTCTCCAGCTCTGTTGTATGTAAACATAAGAAATATATTTTACATATTTGTCACCATGTTGTGACAGTTTAATATAGGATAGATAATATGTGAAAAGATCAGTCTCCTCCACTTCCTGCTTGAGTTACTATTGCTGTCTGAAGAAATGCATCTCTCGCAACCAAAAACAACCAATCAGAGCCAGGGGGAGGGTCTTAGCGCTGTCAATCACAGTCACATACTACCTGGTAATTGTGCTCAACAATCTATTGTTACAGGAAAACTGTTTATCTTCAGTCATCTGTGGCTACAGTCTAAGAGGCAGAGTGATTGGCAGCGCTAAGACCCGCCTCCTGGCTCTGATTGGTTATTTCTAGTTAGCACTGGAAGAAAGCAAAGGAGATAGATTTTTGAGATTATTTATCTCCTACCATTTTGTCACGACCCAGTGGCAGTTTTAACAAATGTTTAAATATATATATATATGTATTTACAAAATTTTATATTTCGATTGCTAATTGAGTTAGTTAAGTCTGAGCTAAATGTTTGGTTTGAAAATTAAATGTTTAGACTGAGAAAACAAAGATTTAGTTTGGAACTTAATACTTTATTTTCAACTAAGTATTTAGGTACAATATAAATGTTTATATAGAAACTAAATATTTAGACTCCTAATTAAATATTTAATTTCATAGCCACATATGTATTTTGCAAACTAAATGTTTCTAACAAAATAAATATATATTTTGGGAGTTAAATACTTAGGAACTAAATGTTTAGCTTCCAAACTAAATATTTATCAGGTGAATTAAATATTTAGTTTGGAGCTCTGAAATTAATAATTGTATAAATAACATAGTAAAAATACGACTTTAAAAAATTAACACCCACATTTTTTTCCTTTATGACAGGCGAAATAAATCACCTATTTTTTTTAGCTCACCCCACACTGATGCAATAACATTTAACAGTAATAAAATCATCTGTGATGCAGAACCAGAGAATCAGCCTGTGGTTCCCATCATTGTTGCTGAGGTGGAGGCTGAGCCGAGCGGGTGGGGCCTGGCTCGGTTCAGAGACAGATTTTGCTCACTGGCCGGAGACTCCTCCAGCTTTTTATTTCTCCAGCCCAAAATCAAACTGCATGTGTGACCCAAGGTCGGCCTGCTGCTGCTGGACGGAAGCTGCAGTCATTTTCCCGATCAGCCACCGATGGATGCTGCTCTGTCCTAAAGGAGGAGGAAGATAAAAAAAAAAAAAAACAACAACACACATTTGTTTGCATTTTCGCAGGGAAGGCATGACTCTTTCTTTATTATAAGGACGACATATCCGCTGTTAGCAATGCGAAGCGCCTTGTGATTTTCATTTCGCGATCCTGTCAAATAATTATGAACAACGCGCAAGATATGTCGCCCGATTTCGTGTTGATGCGCCTTGTGTCCGCAGCCGAGGAGGACCGCTTGGAGGCAGAAAACGGGAATTTGCCCACGGGAGGAGTGGTGGTCGGGCTGGGGAAGGATGTCCTGGCTCACAGCGGCGTTAAATCGGCTTTGGATATCAGCCGAGATCCGACGGAGACGGCGGGGTTGGAGCATCCCAGCAGCCTCCTGAACAAAGGCCAGCCGAGCAGTGACACCACGGCGGCCCCTGACAGCGGGGGGACGGAGGGCCGGGCCCCGCCGAGCTCCATGGACCCCCAAGGGTTCGACTTTGTCTCCAGCCCCGGCCTGAGACCGCAGCTGCTTGTCTTCTCCAATATAATGCGCAACGGAGACGGGATTTTGGATTTAGACAGTCGGGATGCGCTGGAATTGGGCCCAGCTGTTAACAACAACAACAACACCCAGAGTCCTGGAGACGTGGAGCGGCACCACGACCTGCTGGATCAGAAACCATCAGCCTTGCTGTCTTCCGCCGATTCATCTGCGGAGAGTCCGGGATCTGCCGAGTTGTGCCACCGGCATCGATTCATCACCAACCCCCACAACTGGCCCCTATTATCGGACAGATCCGGACCCCTTCCCGGAGGCGACTCTCGGGGCCAAGAGAACGCCGTGTTTGAGTTGGCAAGGCGGTTCGGTGAGCTGGGGGTCGGAACGGTACCCAGGATGCTGTTTAAAGGAGCTGAGCTGCCGCAGTGCTCCTGCCAGGGCGCACAGGGTTCGGCAGATGGACAAGCAGAACCAAGAGACGACCCAACGGAGACCAGCGATGCCCTTTTGGTCCTGGAGGGACTGGGGAGTAGGGGCATTAATGGGTTGGGTATGGAGGAGTGTCCGGAGGTTGGGTTGGACGATGAAAACGGGCACGGTGAGTTTTTACTCAAAAGGAAACGGGAAATAATCCATAAGATGTCCGGGACTTTCTCCATCAGCAGCTTCCAAGTGGAACTGAGGACACAGATCGAAAAGATGGGCCTGCCGACGACCCAGGCAGCTTCTGAAGGTTCTGCTCAGGTTTTGGCACAGTCATCGACACCTGCCCAGAACTCACCTTGGACCACCATGCCAAACCCCAGCCAAGCTTCTACGCCCAGAAGAGCGAAGCGGTGCGCCAGTGCGCCCCGGACTCCCACGTACCGGGGCGCAGGTGGAGAGAAGATGTTCAAAGTTCCGGGGAAGTCCAAAAAGAACTCGTTAAAGACCCGACTGAGTAAACTGTTCCGGACTAAAAGCTGCAGTGGGTCGAATCACATACTGGACAAGAGACCTTCGGTGTCTTATTCAGTGTCCTCAGCCATGAGTCTGGTGGACATGGAAGGTGGATCTGAAGCCGAGCAGGATCCCGACAGGTGGGAAACCTTAGACATACTTTATTATTAAATCAGATTACTGGGATCTTTTTATCACTGGTAAAAACAGAAACAATACATATCCAAATGTCCAGAGTAGTAGGGGTGGACTATCTTCCTGAAAAACATCACAGTATAAGCTAATCCATATCATAATTATTGATTTTTTTTTTTGTTCTAAAAATCTGAAACTAAGGACTAACAAGCCACATGAGCTTTCCTGTTTTATCCATAGTTTTCACTCTACGCAGTTGTTTATTTTTAAGCAGTTGGTGGGGAAACCTGAAACTGCTGCTGCAATTGGTTGTTGCTAGGCAACCAAAGAGTGAGTTGCTAGGTAACCAAAGAGTTAGTTCATTCTGAGCCAGCCAGGAGAATTTGAGCAGCTCTTTTATTTGGTAACATCTCCCAGAATGCTGTGTGGTTCTGAATCAGAATTCAGTGAAATTATTGGTTATCGATCACTGATTGATTGTCCAGGTGAAACTGAAGACTACTCTATACAGAGTATGCCACATGAGCTTTCCTGTTTTATCAGTCTACACAGACTGATTTCCTAGTCTGTATAGACTAGTCTATACAGACTACTCTATAGTAGTCAGAGATGTCTTCAGTTTAGAAAATGAGACTTTATCCTTAAAAAAACCTAAATTATACATTAAACACAACAGGTTTTACAAAATTGGAGCCTGAAACATAGGGACAGACAAAAAGATTTAAGGTTTGTAGTGATTAGATGTAACACAACGTCTGGAGTCATCATATTTCAGTTATTTACACTTTTACTTAAAATAACAAGTATTACACAGGAAATAAAGCTAGAAGAAGACGGTGACACTTACGATGTTCTATATACTCAAAGATGAACATTTGAACATTTACTAGCCAATGTGGCTTTCTGATATAAATGTAGAGTAGTATACAAAGCAAAACATGATTAAATTAATCTAAGTGTGATGAATCAATAATTTAAATAATTGTCAACTAATTTACCAATGGAAATTGGAATATACTCAATGAAGGCCATTTGCTGAAAAAAAAACACACAACAAATTCGCCATAACTACATAGTAATTAAGTCAAAGCTGTGCAAAATATATGTATATGTTGCATTTAATTAAGACGAAACCTTCCTTGTCTGTTCTACCCAAAACTCCTCAAGTTCACATTCACTAAAGAAATGCTATGCTATTACATTTTAAGCATTAAGATGTTTATTTTCTTATTTTAAAAAATTTAACTGAATCATTTGTTTATTTGAATGTTTAATGTGTTTCTAGTGTTGTACAAAAAGGCTTACATGGTTAGATTAAAAGAATCTGTAAAACCTGCCGGGTTTTTTTGTCCAGTTAGCTGATTAATTTTAATCAATAGATTAATTTAGTACTAAAACTATTATTTGTTGCAGCCATATGTATAAATGATGAATTTTTATTTTATTTTCCAGACTGATTTACTTTTTGATTTGGTTGTTAATCTGACTGAAAATGCAGTTCATGTTGCACAGTGGAGGAACTTGAAATATTGGCGGTGTATCCTGTTTTCCCCACTGTCAAAACAAACAAAAACAAACAAATTTCCTCAGTGCATGCAGACCTTTTCAACATTTTATTGTCATGTTTCTCCCATGTCGATGGCTGACCTGCAGCCACAGTGAACCCAGACTGACCAGGGCCCACAGTGCCTTCTCCCCTGCCTCCCTCTCGACTTTCACTGGTAAGAACTACTTCATAAATTTCAATATTTAACTTAAAGAAACGTTATTATAAAAATAATGCAGTAATGCCTCTGAATGAGTTTATAATTTGGTTTTACCCTTCTGCAGGCATCCACAAATAACAGAGAGATCGATCTGTGTTTGCTGTCAATCCAGGTTCACATATAGAGGGGCTATTTGACATTTTGAAAATAATTTTGCTTAATGGAAACACAGCGCTTTCAAAAAGTCTCTCGTTTTTCGTGCTAGCTTGGCCGTAGCGAAGTTGGTTTATTTGAGTCACAGGAGTCACATCATCAACAACCGGATATTTCCACTGGGATAAACCACAGAAGCAAAGAAAACAACAGGAAGTAATTAGAGGACAATCGCAAATCGGGGGAACAAACTTATTTGCCTGTGACTTTAATTACGTTTTGATTTAATGGAAACACTGCAATTGCAAAATTTGACATCAGTAGAAAATAGACACTTTTTTGCGCACATTTGTAAAAGAAACACACTTACTGAGAGAATTGCAAGTTACCTTTTGTCTGAACACTAATGCTACATACTAAAACATGAAAGTTTCAGGATTTATATGTTCACATGCTGGTCCGCAGATGCAGAGAAAATGAATAGAAGAACTGCCACAGAATGTAAAAGCACATTTTTTGGAAAATATTTTATTTCATATTTAAGTTCATTTCTCTTCATTTTCTACTTTCTTTATTAAAAAAAAAAAAAAAAAAACCAACATTGATTAAAATTGGATTTTTTAAGTGCGATCACCCAGCCCTGCTTGAGTATCAGTTTAAAGTTCCTCTTAGAAACTCGTTTTCAGGACTCAGTTTGGGTCGTTTCTTTTAGTGTGCTGACGGCAGCATTACTAAAATAATGCTGTGAGAGGAGGAATCAAACATACAACAAATAAAAATATAATATTTAAGACCAGTCCACTTGGGAATCAGAAGTCGAATCTACAATAAATCCAACAATGTATAATCTAGGACATAATATAGGTACAAATCATCGCAGGCTTTAGCTGACCCGATGATTTCCTCAGTGCAGCTGGTGCATGAGGATTTAGGACAGATGTAAAAGTGATGAGGAAGCTTGTAGCTCAGCATAAAAAGCTATTTGCTCTCTGCTTGCTTCAGCATCAAAGCGCTGCCTCACGTTACTTCACATTCATGTTTCAGCTGAGTGTTTCTGTGTATTAATCAAAACTTCATTCATCATTAATGTATTCTTCATTCAAACTTTTATTCATGCTCATTTACAGCACAGAGTTTCACATTCCTCAGTTGTCTTGGAATCTGTAGAGCAATGGTGTTCAAAGTGAGGTCCGGTGGCCATTTGTGGCCCTCGGAATGATTCCGGGCGGCCCTTTATCAGAGTTTAAGAACAGAAATAAATTTGTTTTAAAATCTTGAAATGGAAAATGTGAGGTTTAACGCAAAATATTCACGCAAGTTTTTGCTTTGAATTTAATTTATTAGCAATAGGGACCAAAACCATCCTGTGGTTTTTAACCAAAACTTAAATTTAGCTGCATCCATTAAGTACACTTGGCAAAGAAAAAGCAAAACTGAGCCACATTGTGTTCTTGTTGCTAAAAGACACAGAAGAAATCCAGAAAAACATGAATATAGTTTACTGTTTCCCTTGTCTAAAGAAATATGACTGACACGCAATATTTTTATGAAATAAAGTATTTCATAATATTTCATTATGCCATAAAATATGGAATATTTTATCCACATATATTTTATTGACATAAAATATAGAATAGTTCATGCTATGATGTTTTTTATTAAATAAAAGTATTGTGTGTATAGTTTGTTGATTAAACAGGTAAAAATAATAATAAAGTTTTTACAATTCTAAAAAAAATACTAAAAATATTATGGCACCCAGAATACTTTCAGCTTGACATTTTTAGCAACTCATACAAAGCTTGGGCGCTAGTAGCGCTCGATGGTGTCCTGGAAGCAATGCATTCTGGGAATCCAGCTGGAGTTCAGGGTCAATGATTGATCTTATAACAATGTTTTCCAACCTGTGGCATTATTTCTAGACTCTAGTGAAACGAGATAAATGTAAGGCTATGGAGCTATATTGGTCCATAAAGTTTGTTCAAAAATAAACCGAAAAAAAGTTTTGAAACTGAAATTATTTTGAAACTGGAAAAAAAAATTGAAGACAAAGACCATGAATTATGAAATTGCAAGTCTTATGAGCTAATGCTAACCTGAGCTAGCCTGTAGAGAATAATAATGGATGAGATTACATTTGATTGGTTTTACTGCTCCTATCAGTTGATCTGAGTTTTTCTGGCTATAAAGCCGTCTCCAACAAGCAAAATTTCACTGAGGTAAACTCAGCCTGAATCATTTCCATTAGTCTGTTCTTTATTGGAGTGGTTTGAGCTAATTCACTCAGTAAACGTGTATGTTTCCGTTTCCAGTAAACGTCCTGCCTGGTTCTGCTTTAAGGGGCATAATGGACAAACACTAACATTAATTTTCTTTTCTGTTTTTCCTGTTTCCTGTCCCTGTTTGTTTCTAAGCTTTTCCTCCCTTTTGCCACTTTGTGTCCCCAGGCGAAACAGTTTCTCTGGTGGATGTGGATATTTCTCTACGAGGGTCGAACATGCCGCATCCTCCAACTCCTCCACGCCGAAGCCTCAGTCTGTTGGGTAAACATTTTTTTTCTTATCCATGTAGTGGTCACGGTAAATCAAATAATAAAAAGGCTTTATTGAAGGATCTGACAGGTGTGAATGAAGTGCCTTTTATTGAGTTACACAGTAAAACATTGACAGGAATAATTTGGTTTATTTAGTCCTAAAGACAAAATGTAAAGTCATATTTTCACCATGTATTTCATAAATGTCTGAATTCAAAATAGATATTTAACTTGAAATTAAATATTTAGTCAGGAAACAAAAATATTTAGTTTGCAAAATAAATATTTAGTACCCAAAGAAATACTTAACACGGAGCTAAATATCTAAGTTTCAAAGTAAATATTTAATTTGAAAACTAAATGTTTAGTTTGCAAACTAAACATTTAGTTTACAAATTAACAGTTAGTTTAGTTTGTAAACTAACAAGTAATTATCAATTACTTTACAAACTAACAATTTAGTTTACAAAGTAGTCGATTTAAAACTGTAATATTTAGCTGGTGAGTTAGATATTTAGTTTGGAAATTTGGCATTTAGAAATGTAGGAATAAGATGCTGAAAATATGACTTTGAGAAATGAACACCTACATTTTATTTTAATGACTAAATAAATCAAATTATTGCTGTTCATTTTTTGACATGTAATGGTACAAATGGCACCCCATAGTTTTAAATTTAATCTTTCTATCTCTACCAAAGTCAAATTCAAAAATACTTTATTGATCCCAAAGTGAAATTGAACATTAGCATGGGTCGATAGCGTAACATTAATCATTTATCCCGTCACTTGATTTATATACAGGGCGGCCTTACCGGTTGGTGGCGGTAATGTTTCCTTTATTTTTTGCCAACTAACGAAGACGGGACTTAGGTCACTGCGCATGCGCGAACAATGGCGCTAAGTGTAGCAAATCTAGCTAGTGTCCGAGTGTCCTCCGATTATTAGCCCTCGGTTTTTGTTTTAAACTTAAAAGTAAGTGAATATATAAAGAAATCTCAATATATGTATAAATAAATATGTTTTTGTATTTTTGTAGTAGGTAGATCATTTTGACTAGGTTATTTTTTATAAGTCGTTCGCATCGTATCAAGTCGTATGCGGACTGCGTTGTTGTCTTTGAGAGCTTGGAAACATCTCAGTCTGTTCAGTCCGTTATGAGAGAATGGCCAGACTGTGGCACAACCTGGATCATCCATCTAAACCGACAGGCTAGGCATTAGCAGTAGCTGAGCTGCTGGTAATATAAAGAAGGCACCTCCTTTCTTTTCTTTTCCTAATGTCGACTGCTGTTGTTTTTCTTCATTTTTCCCACTTTTTTTGTCTTTTTATCCCCTTCCCTGATCTTTCCCTGCTGTCATTCCTCCAGATGACATAGCGGGGCCTCAACCGGGGCCTTTCCTAGTTAGTATTGTGGGCGCCTCCCTGCAGTCTCTCCCTCTTCCTCACCCTCCTCTTCCTCCTCCCTCCCACGCCACCATCCAGCACAGTCTCAGCCTCAATGGTAAGACAGCTATGATGGGAAAAATCCTCGAATTTCACGTCTAAATAACGTAATATGCAGAAAATGTACAGTTGAAACAAAAAACTGACTGTCTGAAGAAGGGCTGAAATGACTAATCGATTATTCAAATAACCATCAACCGATGGAGTAATCGATTAATTGTCAATTGGAGTGTACACGCTCAAAAAATGTCAGAAAAAAAAATAAAAGAGCAGTAATTAAAACAAAATTGTTCAAAAACTTTATAGATTTTATTTTACATTATAGATAAAAAGGTGTCATTGTTTTAGCTTCACCTGATACAAATTATGTAAAACCTAAGCACCTTTTACTATCAAATTATCAATCTGTTCATCAACAAATAATCAGCAGATTATCTTTACATTGTATTTACTTGAAATCAAGCAGAAAGTGCAGATGCATCCTTTGCTACAAATGATTAATCACTCACTAAAGAATATTATGTCACTGAATATTTATTTAATCATTTAAAATTTTATTATTTATCTCTTTCCATCTTTTAATGTTTTTCTAATATTGTATTAAAAAGGCTAAAATGTTTAAAATCTGCAGAATGTGCCAATTTTTCAATCAGTTAATCGTCAGAAATATCGATTAGTAAAATAATCGTTAATTGAAGGCCTGGTCTGATGTTAAATCTTCGCTAAATTCCACAATAACGATAGAATATGTTAAAGATTTATTTATTAATGTGTTCTAAATCTGCAGAATGTGTTAACTTTTAAATCGATTAATCGATTACTAAAATAATTGTTAGTTGCGAGCCTACTATGAAGTTAAACTTCTTTTGTTTCAGGTCAGTTAGAGTCACAACAGTTTCTTTTTGCTAAATGCTATACTAACAATAGATAGAATATGTTCCAAATGTATTAATTTATCCAAAAATCAGACATTTAGTTTGACATTGTGTCTTTGTATTCAGTGCATGCAAACCTTAAAATGCCTCATTTTCTACGTTCTCCTGACTCAGATGCCTTTTTCCGGGCCCTTCCTCATTCGAATCCTTTGCCGTCGGACGCCGCTCCACCAATGAGACGGGCTGCTCCTCCGGTGCTGTGTGCGCTGCGGCGATCCGAAGCCAGCAACTTCACAGCCAGTCTGAGAGAGCTGGAGAAGGTCAGGCTTTTTGTCATTCTGCAGCACAAAAACTAGAACTGGACTTCTTCTGCGTCGGTGCAGCTGTTCTGGGAAGGCCTCAGGTTTGTTAAAGAACATTAGAGAACAAACAGCAACAGGAATCCCAAAAAGACAAGCAGGTCAAGGTGGAAGCTGAGGATAGGTTTAAGCTTTGAACATATTTTTTCAATCATTTTCCCCAGAAATATCTGAGCTTAATCTCAACATTTTCAGTTTCTTTGTAGCAAATTTTTCAACTTTTAAAACTCAGAAATTTCCTTGGTTTTTTTTTTCTGAATTTTTTGGCAGAATTGTACTCCTCTTACTTTTTAATATCCACAATGGCCCTATTATGCTGTTGTACATTTATACCTAAAACTTGTTTTATTTTTCTTCCAAGAGACAGCTGTACAATTAACAGTTTATTTTGTTTATGTTGACATTTTGATGTCTATTTACATGCCTGGCGTATTTTCCACCCATGTACCATGACTACCACTCCTTTGCCTCTCATGTAAAGGTTTCTGCCAGTCAGTTTCCACTAACCGGTTCTTTCTGCACAATGATAGACAGAAGCAGAGAGGGACTGGTTCTTACCGTTCTGCTGGGTGCATTGCTGTTGTCTCTGCTTGCAGTGCGGCTGGTACTGGGGTCCTATGAACTGGGAAGACGCTGAGGTGAAGCTGAAGGGTAAACTCGACGGATCGTTTTTGGTCCGAGACAGTTCTGACCCCAGATACATCCTGAGCCTGAGCTTCAGGTCGCAGGGAGTCACACACCACACGCGCATGGAGCACTATCGAGGCAAGAAACACTCACAGTCATGCAGCGTTTCAATAAATCTGCTCCATAAACCTTAATCTTCATGATTGGGACTTGATTAAAATTTTTAATTGAGTTAATTGAATGATTGTGCGATTTTGCTGGTCAATAAATCGTCCCAGTAGTGTTTGCGATAAACAATAATATTGTTGTTGTCAGACCGTTTTCAAGTAATATTTTGATAATAATGCAACTTTACCCAGTTAGAGACCAATAAAATTTAATTTTGTAAAGAACGCTTAACAACTTTAACAAGTTGAATCCTTTTATTCACCATTCCTCCATTGTTTAATGTAATAATTTCTAATTTAAGCCCCCTCTCAAAGTTAAGAGTTCGACAAGCCAACAGAAACATGAAACACTCACGTCTTCCACATTCAGTTAAAGTTTTTACATTTTCCATACATTTGTCACCTCAGTCTAAAACTGTTCCTTAAAAGTTTCTTTCTGCATCCAGGGACATTCAGCCTGTGGTGTCACCCGAAGTTCGAGGACCGCTGCCATTCTGTGGTGGAATTCATTGAGCGTGCCATCATGCACTCCAAGAACGGCAAATTCCTCTACTTCCTCCGCTCCAGAGTCCCAGGTAAAGAAACGAAGCAACAAATCTTTCTCTCTGTCTAGAAATGAGCACTGGGCCAGTTGAGCGCCGTAACCAGAAACTGCAGATAATGACCTCTACTGGTCAATCCAGTGGGCGATTGGAATTTGAATTGAATTTGACTTTGTTAGCAGAATCAGGTTGACCTGTTTGTGTTTTTTCAGGGCTTCCACCAACTCCAGTTCAGCTCCTGTATCCTGTATCCCGCTTCAGCAACGTGAAGTCACTGCAACACCTCTGTCGCTTCTGCATTCGGCAAATAGTCCGAATCGACCACATCCAAGAGCTTCCACTGCCCAGGTAAAGTTAATCTATGGCTCAATATTTTGGCTTCATTTAAATTTTAAAAACTGACTTGTGACCATAAACTTGACCTGCACCTTCAGCTTTAAATGTGTTTATGGTTTGTGATCACAGGATGCCAAACGTTACCAGTTTACAGCAACAACACGCTGTCAGTTCCCGGTCAGAAAGACCAATTCCCATGTACACCAATCAAGGGTGTTAATTATAACCTGTCAAATGACCTACGGGTTTAAATTTTCCCGTCGTTTTAAAAAAGAACCGGTCAAATATGGAAAATATTCCGTTAACACGACCTCTGCTCCACACGTAGCCGAATATCCGGGAGAGCAAATACAATTTTATGCATTTTGTCCTTTCATCCACACAAAAACGCCACTTAACATCACTACAAATTATTATTTACAAAAACTCCAATCAAAGTGGAGATCTGAGAAAACTCTGTATTTGTGTTTGTGTGTTTACATCGGAAATCTGTGATTTAGAGTCAACATGCGGCAATTTACCCACATACTTGCCTTGACAAAATTCCCAGTCGACGTCGTTTTGTGTTTAATTAACTTTATATTTCAATACGCTAATCAGAAGTAGATAAAGATATACTTTTGCCTTCACAAATAAACTTCCTGCCGCCATTTTTAATTCCTTACAGGCAGTCGTGGTTGTTTTGAAGCAATCTGATTGGCTGACATAAGTTTTACCTTTGCACTACACTGCCCCTATTGGTTTGGCATGTGTACTACAACGCTCTGTGGCATATTTGTGTGGCTTCATGTGCATGAAATCGTATTTGAATCCGATCCTGAGTGTGCAATATTTTTTAAACGACGTGGCGAAGATATTAGTTTTTATAAAGACGCGTTTATATTTCAAATAAATAAATCATTAGATTCTGTGTTTGAGTCACTTTTCCTACTTCCTAATTTTACTTTTAAATGTGCTAGGTGAAGCTGTTTTTGCCAGTAAAACGTGTGATGAAATTTTTTTTTTCTTTTTAAGATCACTAATCTCCTACCTTAGTAAGTTTTATTACTACGACCCTGAGGAGGAGACGTATCTATCAATCAATAGCATTCGGAGGGTCGTAGCAGCAGAGCAGGAGGCCAACCCGCAGACGTAGCAGCAGACGTATCCTAACCCAAAGTGAGTACACTTCTAAAAAAGTTATTTTTTTATTTTTTTTAATGAGTTTTTTGAGTGTAACAAAATAGTTTAGGGAATTTTTTTTGTTATCACATTAGCATTCAGGCATCATTCTCAGAGTGGAGGTTGCAATCTGTTATATTTAATACAAAATTAAATATATAAAATAGAGTAATTAAATTGATCAAAGTTGACTCTTTTAAGTTAAAATTAAACTGACTAATTTTATTTATCAATAACTTATGATAAATGTAAACAAATAAATGGAACCACAGAGCTGACCGTGAAGTGTCAATCAAAACATTTCTGCTCTCTTTGTTCCAGTGTTAATATAAACAGCTTAATTTTTTCTAACACATCAGCATCAAATTATTATCCGTAGCAGGAATTTGAAATCACAGATTTAAGGTTGTAAGCTTTGTTCTCATTAAAATGACTTTTTTCTCATAGTTTTACGATTTTCTTCTGGTCCTTTTGCATATTTAATCTACTAATATTGTGACATTACTGTCATAATATTTTGATTTTATTCTCATAATTAAAAAAAATCTTAGTCTGTCCATAATACTCCGTCATATTCAAAAGATGATGCAGTTCTTTAGTCGTTAAAACGATACCAAAGTTCACAAGATGTTCAACTTTCCTGGTTGAATCCTGGTTTTGTAGTTGCTGATTTTGTTGATATGTAGTTTGATTAAATGCATTTAATTCCTTACAAACTCTTTAAAAATGTTAATCAAGATCCTTCACTAATACTGAAATATTTTTGTCTCCACTTACTGCCTGCAGGTCTCTAATGGAGGACTTATCTGCGCTGGTCTGCAGGTCTTCCTGCATCGGTCTCTGGAAGAGTATACAGCCAAACTGGAACAGACTCTCTGCACGCAGCTCATCGCTTTCCGGAGAAAAATGATGGAAACAAAAACCCCTGCTGTTTCTAAATCAGAAGAACTAAGAGAAAAGTTACTGACAGAAACTAAAAGAGCCTCGGTCAGCTCTGCTTTCCTGTTTCCTGAACCAGCTTAACTTTTAAAACATGATGCACTGGTCAATTTGTATAACTGTTGTTCCAAGGTAAAGGCCTTGTTTTGCTTTCTATTTTGTAAAAACTTGGAATTTTGGATTTAAAACGCACCTCGAGGCAAGGCAAGCCACCAGCACTGACAAGAAAACCTCAGACCTCTCCGGAAGACGGGTTCCTGCTTTTTGTGGATGCAGTGATCGTTCCTTATGTTGCTGTCAGTCAAACATGGAAAAAAGATGTTATATTTAGGAATAAAGACACCCCTTCAGCCTCCTGCTCTATCTGCTGTGGTGTTTACCAGTCAAATAGTCATAAACCTATGGAAGCTCAGAGCCGATGTTTTCCACTTGGATTTTTTCAGATGACGAGTTAATTTAGTTAATATGATGTTAAGAAAAGCTTGTTTTCTTAACATCATGAGGTGATTGGTGTGTTAAATATGAATCCATCCTTCAAATGAATGTCGTTGAGCATGGATGCACTTCTGGAGAAAACCATCGGGACATTATCTCGTTATCTCGATGGAAAATTAAATAAGATAATTACAAAATTGGTAAAAAATACAGAAAACTAAGAATATGAATAAAAACCAAAACAATTTATGTCAAAAACCATCGGGGAAAACACGGAAAACGTCCACACTTGGCTTCTGTATGAACCTATAATGTTGCAACACATCTATTTTCTCCAATTATTGAGAATCTTTAGATCAGGATTGTTTTTGTTTTTGTTTTGTTTTTGTATCAGCTGATCTCCTTCACTCAAACTGAGATAAATTGAAAATACAAATCATGTAAAAATATGGTCAAAATATGTTATAATCAGAAAAAGGCTGAATTGTTTATTGGTGCAGCATCAGGTTATCAACCAGATGTCCCAAAATACAAAAGTTTTGTGTTGTGGGTTTAAGATTTTTTTAAATTCTTCTCACGTGTCTATGACATAATGAACAATCAAAAATATTTCACAGGTTTTAAAGGCTTTTGTTGGTTTACGGCGAATCTAAGGATGTTTGTTTATTTAGATTTTGATACAAAATCAAAATTCTGATTTTTTCCTCATTGGCCCAAAACATCTTCTGTAGTTTCGTTTGTATAAAATCAAATTATATCAGCATGAAAAGATGCTGAAAATTATTAAATAATAAGAAGTATAAATTGAACGCAGAGAGATTTTAATAGTTTGTTAATGAGAATAAATAATGCCACAAACGGCCTTTGAGATTAATGATCTTGATGTGACTCCGTATATGAAATCAAACAAATGCTACTCAAACATTCTCTCATTGGCCCAAAAAGAAAAATATCCATTTATTTGTTTATTTTATTCATTCACAGTTTAAATGCCATATATTGACATAAAACTAAACTTTTGAATGAAAAGAAGTAGTTTGAAGAAAAACAAATCTCATTATTACAAATATATTGTCATACTACTCTATGCAGAAACTCTATCTGCACTAATGAAGATTCAATCATTACCAGCTGCAGTAAAACACCAGAAACACCAGTACACATGCACTACTGAGGATGTAATAAAACTTTTTAACACATGACCAAACTTTCTCCATAAAATGTGCATCTTTTATTCTCACTAATAACCGGGTAAAACTACTTTTTGACACCAACATGCCAGGCAGGAATGGAACCAGCAGCTTGACCGTTTCTAACACACATCTGTTCCCCTGCAGGTTCTGGGCTGAAGTTCCTACAACGTGAACTTTCATCACTAAAATTGAGATCGCAATGTGTTTAAAACAAACGGTTGCAGCCCAAACTTTAACCCACGACGCTCCACATTCACAGGTTTTCATTTTTCCTTTTCTTTTTGCTGGACGTTTCCCAGAATGCCTCTGTGCAACAGCCTGACAGATGTGATGTTGATACCGTCGCAGAAGACAAAACAAAGACAAATCTCCCATCTCATTTGGTTTTATGTTTTGAGACATGAAGTTCTGATCTGTTTACCTTCACTTCTCTGCTGTTTACATGTTCTTCACCAAAAAATGTCAAAATCAGGAAACCAGATGTTTACCACTGTTTCACCATTTACAGTGGATTCCTCTCTTTAGATTTAATTCTTCTTGCTGGTTTAAAGTAATAAACACCAAATAAATGTAAAGAAACTTCCCATAATTTGGTTTTAGGGTGCTGGGAGTTTTACAGGATAAGCTAATATTTTATTTTCTTCTTTAAACCACGCCCTGCCTCTTGGTGTATGTCTTCCATTCCTGTTCCCTGCCTGTTGGGTTTATTTGCTGAAATGCCCAAATGTTTTTCTCTGTATCCTGAAGCTGAGCAACGGCTCAGGACTTTGAGTAAAATATAAAAAACAATACACTGACACGTTTCTGAATCTAAGTGTTTTATTGTAATGTAGTTCTGGGATGTTTGGTTGACACTTTGTCAACATTTTGTTGACAAAGACAACAAAATGTTGATATTGTTGTTATTGGGGAAAATAAGAAAAACTAAAAAACACATTTTAAAAAATCGGTAACACTTTATTTGATGGGTTGTGAATAACACTGTCATGACACTGTTATAAATATGACATAACACATGTCATAAACATGAGTAAGTCTTCATGAATATTTATGACTGTTGTCATAAAGTATCATTTGGTAAATTATGCCACTTTTAACACAAAGTTGACATTATTCTAAATGTCTTCGTTATGACAACTTGACATTAACCAGGAAATCATGATCTGACATAAATTTGTTATAAAAGTATTACTGATAAAATTTTAGCTTTAATAACATAAAGATACATAATTTTTAAAGTTTAACCAGTAATACTTTTATAATAATTTAAGTCAGATCATGATTTCGTGGTCAATGACAAGTTGTCACAACAGAGACATTTTGAATAATGTCATGTTCATGACAGGTGTTATGTCATGTTTATGTCATAATTGTCTTATTCAGAACCCGTCAAATCAAATGTTACCAAAAAAATCTATAATAAACATACAAATAATAACATAGTTAAATTTGAAAGTAAGAAGCACCAATAAAAATAATATTGAAGCATTTTCAGACAGTCTGAGTGGTGGGATTATTGGTGCTGAGGGATTTGGTAACTTTTCTTGTCTTCAGGCTGAATTTGGTCAGAAAACAAAGATTTAAATTATTTTTTGTTCCACTTACACTAAAAACATATGTTCTGTTTTGAGTTTTTAGTGGGAAAGATAAACTCTGACATCAAAATATCAACAGAATTTGGAAGTTTGAGGTTTATCACCAATATGGCTGCAAATCATTGAAACACAGTGAGAATTTTAGTATATTGCCAATTTGAGATCATTTTAGCCACATAAAAGTTTGATTTTTGGGTGTAAATTAAAAGCAAGACTAATTTATTCCAATTGTTGTTGATCTGTTTAATTTAATATTTTTTTCTATTTTTAACAAGTTAAAATTTTAATTATTTGTCCTTTGACTAAATGAAGATATAGTAGCCTACAAAAATCTCTGTTAACTTCTCACTGCAGTTGCCATGGAGATAATTTTAGTTATGTATACTTCAAATGAAAGACACTTAACTATCTCCATGGCAACTAAGCTCTGGACCTTGATGGGAAGCTTTGCTTTGTCTTCATGTTTTTTTTTTTTGTGCTGCTGATTAAAGAAATACATTTAGGTGAAATAATTTGACTAACAAATGAAGAAGGAACTTTTCCAAATATGGGGATTTGGTCACTTTAAATTGTCTTTTTTTTCTTTTACAATATCTTCTTTTAAAAATCTTGTTAGGTTAGATTGAAATAATAAATAACAACTGAAGGTTGGTGATTTTTAATACATTTTTGCACTAGTGAATGCAGCACTGTTAAGCCTCACGGTCGACTTTTAATTCTTTTAATTCCACATATTTTCTTTAAAGGTTTGAGACTCAAATCTTCCTGTGGGAAATTCACAAAACAAAGTAATCATTAATCTCAGACATTTTCTAGACTTTTTCTACATTTCTAAGCTTGAAAAGTAGAAAAATTTAATTGATAAATCTTCCGAGGAATCGATAGCATAATTGAAATAATCGTTATTAGTTAGTGATCGGAGTGGTCAGAGATAACCACTCTGATCACCACAATAAAAAGCTAAAATCAATTTATTAATAGTTCTAAAAATAACTGTAGTAAAGATGGGTTCTGAGCTCTAATGCAGATGCAAAACGGCAAAAACAAAACCTGCTAGGAGATTAAACGATGAACAAAAGCAAAAGGCAGGTGAAGAACATCATTCCTCCCTGGGATGAACCCAGGATATCAGTCTTTGTGAAGCTGATTTTAAAATTAGGCTTCTTCTTCTTCCTGGATGATTCTGGTTGGTGTCTTACTCTATCATCCCCTCATTTTCTCTGCCTCCTTTTGTGCTGACTTAGCAAAGAGATCACACAGAAATCGCTCCATCGTGATGTCATCAAGAGATTAAATGCTGTGTGTTCATGGCATGTGACCAATCCCAACATGGCAAAGGGTTTTATTTCTTCAAATCTTTTAATCTACATTTCAGGCGGACTGAGTTTCAAAAACAACACTTGGATATCAATGGGAGGAAGGGATACTATTTCAGGCACTGAAATACTGAAGTCAAGGACAGCTCACAGAGTTTGACTTGTGGAGTAAGATAACTCATGTTAAAAAGCATATCTAACTTTCATAGATATGCACTGAAAAAACACAAAATCTTACTAAGCATTTTTATCAAGTCCCTTTACACACTAATCTGTGTTGGCCTATCATCTGAAATCCCCTTAGAGAAGAACTAAGCCTTTATAATATAACCTTTAATATATTATATTTAGTTCATACAAACTATACAGTCATCTTTTTCAATCAATACAAGGCAAAGCTAATTTATTTGTATATAAAGCAACAAACAAGCAATAAATATTACATTTTAATTGCAAAATAAAGAAAGGCTGAAATGCAAAGTACAATCAATGATAATTAAAATTTGGATGGTCTGAAATGTTGATATAACAATAGATCTATTTACACACCCAATAATTTAGAATATCATTGAAAAGCCCATTTATTTGACGAACTATTATACATTATATAAATTTATTAAGCTCAGAAAGATGTTTGAAAGCCTCTATTTCTGTTAATTATAGCTGTTTTCTTTTTGCAGCGAATGAAAGCATCAAATTTAAAATAGGATATGACACCAGACCAAAATTACCTGTGGGTTTAATAAAAAAGTATGTTCAATATCTCTTTAATGTTTTTTTTTTTTAAGTACTTTCAATCTGACAAACAGGACTCATAAATTTATCAGTCTATATTGTTTTATTGACTGATTGTTCCACCCTAAAATTCATCTGGTCGCCCCTATTAAAATTTTCTTGGAGCGCCACTGCTAACGTTATGGCATATGAACACCTTTTACCTACATTTATGTCAAATTTACATAAAAGCACATTCTATGTTGTCAAGTGCTCTTTCGGATTGCGCCTGAGTTAATTTAAACAGCACAGGCAGGGGCAACTTAACGTTAATTGCTCCACACGGTTGTCATTCTTGCTTCGGCTGAACTGCCCCTCCAACATCACATTGGTCGCCAGCCATGTCAGTGAACGTGTAATCTCGCTGTAATAGGGTACTAGATTATCCTCCAGGAAACGCCCCCGTGAGCGCAAAGGCGACATCCGATTGGTTGAACCGTCGGACGTACAGAAATAGCCTTTCAGGAGTGGTTCAGTGCTTTTCAATCACCAAATCCCACAAAGCTGATTGGTCTGTTTGGCTGTCCATCAATCCTGTGCTGGCCGTTGATTGGTGCAGCCGCGCGGGCGGATTCCTTCATGTCTTGGTCTTCAAGGCTGTGGAGAGCGAATGTCGTCATGAGCGGTGGGTAGGAATGAAAACATTGGTGTTTATATTACATTCTACCTCATAAACAGTGTATTGTTATTGTGGAGTAAAGCGCCGAGTGTTATGTGCACATATAGCCGTGTTTTAACAGAACTGGGTCGATTCGATGCACTAGAATGAGCCACGAACTTCCGGAAAAGGGCTGCATTTTTTTCTATAACGTTATCAAAGAGTTTCACTGGCTAGCTGCGAATGCTAAACATTGCTGTGGAGCTGGTGGTTCACTTGTCCCCAATTCCTTCGCGTTCAGTTGCTCCTCACCCTAATAAATCATTTAGATATTTTTGATTGTGCTAGTTCAGCTTAAATTATAATACGTGTTACAAGGGGGGTGGGGAGGGGGAATTGCACAGATGCTAAACCCGCCTGCTAGCTCGGCGCTTTCTTGCTAACGCTAGCAGCTTGTACAGAGGAAACCAAAACCCAGCTGCTTGGCGAAAGGGCTGCTTTTGAATCCACAGTGTTTTATTATAAATATTTTTGGTTTTGCATAGTTTTGAGAAGTATCTAAGTGGCGTTATCATCAGATGAAGAATGCTGAAATCAGGTGTCATTTGCTGTAAAACAAAACTAGGAGGTTTCTGTTTAGTCTTTGACAGAAATTGTTCACAAGATTAGCACTACTTCAATTTATTTTTACCATAAGTGGGTAGTAGCTACTTATATATATGTATAAGTAATGTTTTGTGTAAAACAATACTTTTAGGAGTAGTTTTACTGCACCATAATGTTAACTTTGTGTAGAGAGATAATAAGAATAGAGGTGCACCAATTACAGTTTTCTGGCCAGTCACTGATCTTTAAAAAGCCTGATCTGCTAATTCTGATTTTAGCCAAAATTATTTTTCTTTTGTTTAAGGTGTCGCCAAATATAGCAATAAAGTTGCTGAGTTGGCAACGATGGGTGACAATTGTTAACTGCAAACATGCAGACATGACCAGGTGGGCCGGTTTATCAGTGAGACCTCTCACAACACAGGAAAAGAGGACAGATGTTGAGTTTTTGACCTTTCCTGAAGTAGATAAGATTGGTGGATAAGATTGGTTTCACATGTAAGTATCAGCTGATCACCGATCTCACAAAATTAAGCAAATCGGGCCATTTACCAGTGCAACCCTAATTAAGAAGCACTGCTGCTCTACTCACTGTAAAGCAGTGTTTCTCAATTCCAGTCCTCACGCCCCCCTGCCCTACATGTTTTAAGTGTTTCCCTGATGCCACACACCTGGATTGAATATGTGGGTGATTAACAGGCTTCTGTAGCTCTTGACGGTCATGCAATCATTTGAATCAGCTGTTCTGGAATAGAGGTACATCTAAAACATGCAGAGCAGGGGGGCCTGAGGACTGGAATTGAGAAGCGCTGCTGTAAAGTAACTTCGCTGAATAAGGAGCAAACACATTTTAACCAAAAATGAACTAGACAGAGCAACAAACCTACTGTTTGTTGACTGGAGACTTGTTATTCTGTATTTATATAAAAGCACAGTGGAAAACATTGAAGCACTACTGCTGATTCTTGGTTTGCAAGCTGCTTTTGTTATGAATATTTTAGTATGTAGTATCAATTTTAATATTGCTGTGATTTACTATGTCATTGGTGAAGGTTTAATAAATAATTCAATCATCCAAGTTTATTTGTACAACAAGGCATTTCAAAGTGCTTTACATGATGAAAACATCATAAACACATCATACAGTCACTGATTGTAAAAACCAGTAACAAACATTTTGTCAAGTTCCATTGTTAAAATCTTCAATATACATTAAAATGTTGGTTAATTTTCTGTTTATAATGTTATAAAAGTAACTCCAAATAGGAGGGTTTTTAGTCTGGATTTAAAGGAACTCTGTGTTTCGGCTGTTTTACAGTTTTTTGGAAGTTTGTTCCAGATTTGTGGTGCATAGAAGCCGAAAGCTGCTTCTCCGTGTTTGGTTCTGGTTCTGGAAATGCAAACAGAACCAGAAGGCCTGAGTGGTCTGGAGGGTTGCTATGACAACAGCAGATGCTTAATGTATTGTGGTGCTGAGCTGTTCAGTGATTTATAAACTAACAACAGTATTTTAAAGTCTATTCTCCGAGATACAGAGAGCCAGTGAAGGACTTTAGAACTGGTGTTATGTGCTCTATCTTTCTGGTTTTAGTCAGAACATCAGCAGCAACTTTTTGGATCAGCTGCAGCTGGAGGATTGTGTTTTTGTTTTAGTCAGACCTGTGAAGATGCTGATGCAGTAATTAATGCAAATAAAGATAAACATCCTGGATGAGTTTCTCTAGAGCTTGCAGAAACATTAGTCCTCTAATCCTGGAAATATTCTTCGGGTGATAGAAAGCCGACTTTAATGAAACTGCTCACATCTGTAGGCATTGGTTTCATAGCACATAAACCCCAGATAGAGTCTGTAAAATGAAAGGAAAATCGAAAATTCTGTCCAGCTCCATAAGGCTTTATTAAAATAGTTGCTTCTGGCTGATATTGGCTGTTTTGGTAATGAAACAACTTAGTTTTTTAATGACTGCACCAACATTTTACTTTATAAATGTTCATGTGCTTAATCAAATAAGCATCACCAAATATATTCGAGGCACGAAGGGCCTGAGTGCTTTGTACATTTTACTGTGTAGTTCTATTAAGTGATTCTGAATATATTATGCAGCCATTTTATCACCATTACAAGTTTCTGCCTTCTTTGTTTAGATATATGGTGATAAAATGTAACAGAAAAAACTGTAAATATTAATTTATTCCCGTTAGTGTCGGCCTCATTAATAATTTGAGATAAGCCCAAACAAACTGTGGTGGTATATGATTGTACTGTGTTTTGTATGGATGTTGTGGTCTACTATTATTGTACTTTCTTAATGTATTTATCTACAGTTGTTCTTGCTGTCTGCAAAGCAAATTGCCACTTGGGGACAATGAAGTAGACGTAATCTATTAGTTATTATCAATATAAGCTTATAATGTGGAATTGCATGGTTCTGTGGTTCTTACTGCAGCCCGGACAGCTGCATGTGTGTTTTTTTTTTAGATTGAGACCTGGCACAGTGTCTATCAGGCAGGAATTCAGAAAAAAAGTGACATATTTCAAATGGTTTTTCTTTCTAAAAACCTACAAAATGAACCGTAAATGTAGTGTACCTCTAGTACTTTTGCAGCTGTTGATTTATTTGAAGTGCACTGGGATGTTTTCAGGTAAATTTCTGATCTATTTTATCAGAAACTAGTAAAGGAGAATCAGCACACAAAACCAGAGTTGGACAGTTACTAGTTATATGTACTCAGTTACATTTACTTGAGTAATTTTCTGGGAAAAAAAAAGACTTTTAGGAGTATTTTTACTACGCAGTACATTTTTCTTTTACTTGAGTAATTTCATCATCAAGTATCGCTACTTACTTGAATAAAATTTGTGGATTTTCTACTCACTAAACAAAAAAAAAAAAAGTTTTTGTGTTAAAGTTTCATAAGTTTTATTTTCAAATGAATTGATATGGAAAACCAGTTCTATAGCCTGATTTTGTTATATTATAATTATAAGTGTGAGTAATTTTCAGTTTGATCTTTAAAATACCAACTTATTTTGGTCCGTTTGATGACGTAACTTTTAAAAATAATGTTTATGTTAGTCACTCAGTACTTGAGTGGCCTTTTTAACAAGTACTTTTTTTACTTGAGTAGTTTATTGAATGGATACTTTTTAGTTTTACTTCAGTAAAAATATGTTGAAGTAGAGCTACTCATACTTGAGTACTCTATCCATCTTTGTGCAAAAACGCCTAGTGTTCTTTAATGTCTGCATTTATTATAGTCTAGATGCAAACATAATTAAGTTAATGTTAAATCAGACAGGCACACGGTGAGTATGTGGTATTATTTTCATCTATTAACATGATAACGTGGGTTTTTATTCCCTTCTGAGTGCATTAGATGTCCATGTGTTTGGCTCATCAACCATACCTGCTGCAGGCAGCCAGTTCCTGACTCTGCTTTGTGTTTTCCAGAACAACAGGACAGTATGGCCACTGTTGCTGTTAGTCCAAGTGAATACCTTCAGCCCTCCACTGCTTCTACACAAGTAAGTAGCTGCATACGCTGCCGGCCCATGCATTCTGATTATACTTACTATGTTAGGGCTGCGCAATAGATCAATAATAATGAATATTGCGATAGACTCGTGATCAGTATCAGCAGACATTATGTTCTATAGAGCATTCAGGTTTTCACTGAACTCTGATCCAGAACTGCACTGCATTCTGGGAGATGTAGGCAGAGGTAAGGCTTTAACTGCTAAACTTCACACAGTTAAGCTAGGTTGGCATGTTTGTCAGTGTGAGGATGAAAGTATCGAACATTTATTTGTGGAGTCTTCTCATCCTGCGATATTTTGGTTGGATTTGCAGAAACTATTTACAGAAAAAATTGGAAAGAACATTGTTTTATAAAATTTGCTAATGTTTCTCATCTCTAACAACTCAGCCTTTTCTTCAGATGAAATGTTCACAGGATGTAAGGGAGTGAAGTAAATCCCCTCATTTAATAATTTTATAAATGTATGCTTCCTTTGTTGAAAAATAATCAGAAACTTATAAAAACAAAAACTCCTCTTCAGAAAAATAACTGCGTCTCATAAGCAGATCCCTCTGTTATATTCTTTATATTTATATATATATATTTTTTTTACTGTAACAAACCCTTTATTATATGCATTTGAATAGTATTTGGAGACATTTTATGTTAAGAAAATAGTATTTGTGCAGACTGAAAGGTAGACATGGTTTTATTTTACCCATTTATGTATACATTACTTTCTATTTTGCAGATTGCAACACACTAAAACCAATATTATCAATGCCTGTGGTTCTTTCTTCTCTTTACTATAGTATTGTGATATTTGTCATTGTGTTAAAGATCCTCTATCTAATGTTATTTGTTTGAAACAAAGTAAAAAAAAAAAAAGTTGGTGAAATCAGCTAACTTGCTCTTCGGTTACCTAGCAACTCATTCATTCTTTGGTTACCTAGCAACAATCTAGTGAGTAACTGGAGCAGCAGCAGTTTAAAGTTTTCTCCTCTGTGCCTCATTACTGCTTAAGAGCAGAAAAACAATGTTGCAAACTAAAAGTTGTGGATAAAACAGGAAAAGTTGCATAATTACTTTGATAAAAAGTCAGACATTCTGTTCTATTCTATTTTAAATACAGATCGCTACCAGGGAGTTTTCCTTTTAACAACCATCATTCTATAATTCTTTGAAGAATTTAAATTAAGTCACATTTAATTTCTCTTTGGGATCAATAAAGTATTTTAAAATTTGAAATGAATTGAATTTGAGTATTTAAAACTAAAAAATTAATCAATAACAATGGATATTGACTGATATGAAACCCTTATATTGTAATACATTTCCCAGCCATATTGCCCAACCCTTGTTCTTAATGAAACGTTTTAAATCAAATCAGATTGATTTGATTCCTTGTTTTCTCACAGCAGGACACACAGCCGTCTCCTCTGGCCCTTCTGGCTGCTACTTGCAGTAAAATCGGACCCCCCGCCGCTCAGGCCCCCGTCACCTCTCCTCCAGCGCAGCCGCAGCCTCGCAGGCTTCAGCCCATAAAGCCCGCCCCCATCGCACCGGCTCCGCCCAAAAACCTGGGTTTCCTCTCAGCCAAGGGCAATGTGATCCAGCTGCCGCCCGGGTTGGGCCCCTCCGCTCCCGGCAGTCCCATCGTGCTTACGATCCAGCAGAGCCCTGCGCGTACCAACGCCGCCGGGCCCGCCAACATCCAGTACCAGGTGATGCCGCAGATCCAGGTGATGCCGCAGGGCGGTCAGATCCAGCTCATCCCAGGCACCAACCAGGCCATCATCACCACTCCCATGACCGTGCCGGCGGCCGCTGCGGCGACGCCGGTCACCCCTCAGAAGACCGTGGCCATCAAACCGTCGCCGAAGGTACGGAAGCCAAACAGCGGCGCTGCAAACGTGATGCAGCTGCCCGCCGGGCTCACTCTACCCCTCAATGTTGCAACCGGAGAAGTGGGCGGGTCTCCGGTCGTCACGGAGACAGCCGCCTCGCCTCCCACGCCTGCAAAGGGGCGACGAGGGAGGAAGAAGAAAGTGGTTCTGCCAGCCGAACCGCCTCCGGCTCAGGCCGCCTCGCCGCCACCGGAGCAGATGGAGACCATTTTGATTGAAGCCGGAGATAACATAATACAGGTTAGGATATGTTTATGGCCTATACAAAGCATTTTCATTACAGTTTTGAACAAAATTCTTCTTAGATAATGAAATCTTAGCCCGATCAGTTCAGATCGAGCCGTTTTAAAGCCTCTTGTTACGTTAAATCAAAATAAGCTTCTGCTTTCCACGCCTCCCAGTGTTTACTCTCACGTGTAAAAATGGCTGCAAACAGATGTGCAATAATTAAACCGTATATCTTTGAAAAGCATAAGTGGAGCCTCCCGCACAAGCAAAAAGAATGCAGTAAGTGGTTTCTGGGTAGTAAGTCAACAACGAAATATTTGCATTTCCAGCAGCCATTGTACTGTGCCACTCAAGCTTTAACAGCAATGCAAAAAACAAACAAGAAACAAGCCCATTTTCAAGTAATATAAAAATGCAAAAACATTCTTAAAGATCAATAAACTTTAAATTATAATGAACATTTATCGCTGCAACTGGGATACATTTTAAATATTTAAAGTAAATAAAATAACAGAAACAACATATAAAATGAATTATGATCCTTCCAATTTTATTTTGAAGGATAAATAAAATTATCCTTCAAAAAAAGGGCTAGTTGAGACCAAAGCACCAGATTGAAGACTTTTGTCATCCAAATTTTGGTAAAAAGAGAGAAAAGAGAAAAACGATACATCAAACAAATGGAAATTATTGATATTGCTTTAATTGATCATGCAATTAATTTATTTATTGATTTATTGTGCAGGCCTTTATTCATTAATTAAGTCTAACCTGTTCAAGGAAGAGTAATTTAAAGTTGTTGACATCCAGCTGTAAGCTTTCCTGTCTTTTTGTGAAGGCGGGGAACAATTTGCTGATCGTCCAGAGTCCTGGGCAGCCACCTATGGTGCAGCAGGTCCAGGTGGTTCAGCCCAAGACAGAGTCTCAGTTGATCCAAATTCCCCAGCAGGCTTTGAAAGTGGTGAAAGCTGCTTCTGCCACACTGCCTCCAGTCCCACAGAAACAGCCTGTCACTCCGAGTCTGCAGGTGACTCCACCGGAACCATCATCAACCCAGGTATTGTCTCAGTCCTTCTGTCAGTCCGGATCGCTGCAGACTGACAGGAAGACAGCTGCAGCACCCATATTTAAATCAGAAGTGTTTACGCTCTGTCAGCTTTGCTTGAAGTGTCTGTGTTTTCCACTGGTGGCGACATTTCTGCTAATCCTCTAATATCAGAGCTAATTTTTGTTTGGCCTCTTGGCGCTTTTGCTAATTCTAAAATATTTATATGTTAAATAATTTGATTGTTTTTGTTGTGACACCATCTGGTTATGTTCTGTATTTTTGTCCTAAATGTATACATTTTAATGTGCACCTATTTGTTTTTGTTGGCTGTTATTTTGTAGATCAAAATCTCTGTTTGTTAAATCTGTAATGTTTTTTATATAAACTAATTGGTGAACATTAAGAAAATATATTTTAGCTCATTTAGCTTCCCCTAAATTAATTTTTCCAGATAAAAAGTACTCATGAAACTTCATTCAGCTTTCAGCTGAATAATGTTTGACATCTATGCTGAAGTTTTGGACATCGACTGTGAAGAATACTTAAAATAGACGTTTGTACCGTGCTCTTATTTTGAAGGGGATGAAGATGAAGACATAGGACTTCAGTTTCCTGTTCTTGTGTTATATTAGACGTTAGATATAAACATACAACGGTATCTAAGGGCATTACAGAATATTTATGTCAATATATAATTTGAAGGTTTTGCTTTTGCATTAGCTTCTGCTAAATGCTGTGTTGGTGTCGTGCTTTAGCGTTAGCAGGACTATTATTTATAATTAGTGCTTTGGGATTAGCATAACTAACTTTTTGATTTTATGGAAGACAATGTTCAACATGTCAGTTATTAATACTATAAATTATTTTGAAACAGTATGATTGATAGATAAATTAAACTTCATAATTGAGAAACGCTGTGATAACTTATGGTAAAGAGTAGGAGCTTCTTAAAGAGACGGAGGGCATTTTCAATGTTTGAGACATACAGCATTTCTATAGAAACTGAAGGGAACATAAACACCTGATTGTGCTGTAAAAATCCACTGGAAATTACATAATGTTGCCCCTTTAAGAAAAAAACTCTGTAAATCACCTCACTGCATTTCTCATTTTAATATTTTTTAACTTTTTCTTTTCTTAGATCCTCTTCAAAACAGCTTCAGGCGAGTGGCAGTCAGTTCAGCTACAAGACCCAGGCTCAAAGACGACGAGCCCCACCACCTCTGTTGCGCCCACGCTTCCCACATCGCCCCCTGCTGGCAGCAAAAGGACGCAGGCCGGGGCGCGAAAGGAGCGCACTCTCGCAAAGATCGCCCCGGCAGGAGGGATGATCGCATTCAGTCCGTCGCAACTGTCCTCTGCAGCGCAAGCAATGCAGACGATCAGCATCAACGGGGTTCAGGTCCAGGGGGTTCCGGTCACCATCACCAACGCAGGAGGTGAGACGATGAGGCGTTACTGAGAAGTTAGTTTACAGCACAGATAAAGTAAGGTATTACTTTACACTTTTGAACTGCCTTGTTGCTGAAATGTGCTGTACAGATAAACTTCATTATTGCAATAATCGCCAACTAATTTGGTAATTAATTGTTAACCGGAGTATAAAGACTCAAATAAAAGCTAATTGCTGAAAGAACAAGATATTCAGAGCAGTACTGAAACCAAAATTATACAAAAATATATACATTGTGCATTGAAAAAAAGAAATCTTCATCAACCCAAAACTCCTGAGGAATCGTTTTATTTCACTTGCTTCACATTATGCAAACAAAATATCTTATTAAGCACATTTTGTTATCCATTTTTTAATATTGGTTAATAAAAAATGCTGCAAATGTTTAAGAGTTCACTAAAGGAATGTATTCATACAGGACTTTTAAAAACAGGTTAAAGCTGCACCAAAATGTTGCATAAAGACAAAAATACGACGTTACATTATTATATTTTACGCAATATAAATGTGAGTTTTTATTTCAAAAAGGAATTATTTTAATGCATTTGTAATATTGTATAAAAATACTTAAATTAAAAGTCTGCAGAATGTGCCATTTTTGTTATTTAATAAATCATCAGAATAATTGATAATTAAACTAAAATAGTTGTTAGTTACATTCAACTTAAAGAAAGAAAATATTCATGTTGGCGATTTATCTACCGTATTGTTTGGACTATAAGCCGCCACTTTTTTCCCACGCTTTGAATCATGCGGC
This sequence comes from Poeciliopsis retropinna, assembly GCA_010277075.1. NCBI lineage: Eukaryota > Metazoa > Chordata > Actinopteri > Cyprinodontiformes > Poeciliidae > Poeciliopsis > Poeciliopsis retropinna. The sequence goes on along the minus strand of VMRM01000013.1, from coordinate 19,227,520 downwards.
TTGTGCAGCTTTCCTGTGGATTTTTCTTCAACCACCAGGGGGCTCTGTAGCAGGAAGTGAGTCATTGTAAGTCCAAACTGGAAATCAAAGAAGAAAGTACTGATTTTCCTTTAGAACAAGCACGTGCTAGTAGCTGGTTTTCAAGTTTTTTTAAAACATTGTAGATGCGGCTTGCAGTGAGGTGCGCTCTATAGTCCAGAAAATACGGTAATCCTATCATTCATTGATGTGCTTTAATTAGGCCAACAGCACCTGACGGTGCAGACGGTGCATGGCGGAGGCCTGCAGCTGGCAACAGCGCAGGGCCAGCCGGCCATCCAGGTAGACCAGACGCTGACGCTGGAGCTGCCGGGTCAGCCAGGGGAGAAGAAACGTCGCATGGCCTGCACATGCCCCAACTGCAAAGATGCAGACAAGAGGTAAGCGCGGTAACGAACAAATACCTGCTGATGTAGTGGATAACTTTAGAGAGACAAATTCAGTTTGTCACAAATATGTTTGGGGAAAAAGGTTTTACATCCTGTTGATTCTTGGTATGTTTCTTTAAGTGGACCTACTATGATAAATTCACATTTGACAAGTTTTTATTCTTCCATTTGAGTCTCAACTGCTTCTAAAAACAGCACAAGTGCTTAGCCATAGGCCTGTCAGAATAATCAATCAATCAATTAATAATCAATCAGTCAATAATTTCCATTTACATGATCTTTTGTCTCTTTCTACCAATATCTGGATGACAAAAGTCTTCAGTCTGGTTTATTGGTCTCAAATAGCCTCAGTTTTAATTACAGTCTTCATAATTCACTTTATTTGTTGTTTTACGTATTTATTTAGGATATTTAAAACGTCTTCCATTTCCAGTGATAAATGTTCATTAGAGTTTAAATTTTATTTATCTTTGAGAATGTGTTCCTGCATTATTCCACCATTACCATTACATTACATGAAAATTGTCTCAAAACAACAATATTATCGTTTATCACGATAATTTCTGTGGCAATTTATTGTCCTGTCAGGCCTACCCAGCCTGACAGCGTGCAGGCACTGCGCCGTTACCTAGCAACCCCAGCCTAGCCCAGCCTCGTTACCTAGCAACCCAAGTAAAGTTCCAGCAGGTTTGGTCAGTTGGCTTCACTGCCGTCTGTGCAATAGAGAAATGTTTTGCTGTTGACTCACAAGTTCACCATCTGCCTTCTTCAAGTTGGGCTGCAATCAGACATGATCAAAGGGAACAAATTATGCCAAAATTTACATTTTACACATTTTTGTGCATTGATTTGGGTTTCTGCTGCTTCCAAAAATAACAAAATAAGTTAATGTTTGGAGAATGAGCCGTTTCAAAAACCTTCAGCAGGAATTGCCCCTCAACGAGTGACCCCGTGACCCCACAGCCTCTTGACTTTTTCTGTGTTGTATTTGTTGCTGCCTCTTGGGCAGGACCGTCTTAAAAAAGTGGTTTTCAATCTCAGTGAGTTTTTTTTTTTATCCCATTAGCCAACATTTGATTTCTAGTGATGACACTTGTGTACCGGTTTTCTCGATTGTTGACTGTGTTGTGTCCTCCAGGGCTTTGTATTTTTTTTTTTTTTTTATGATGTAAAGCACTTTGAACCACCTCCTGAAATGTGCTGTACAAATAAACTAGATTGATTGGATTATCCTGGTAAAATGAAACAAAACTAGCAACCCAATCAGATCAGCAGGTTTTACTGCTGCACGCACTGCACAATGGCTGCTGGAAAAGACCTGTGGGTTTTTTGTTTTTTGTTGACTGACCGTACAGAAACAGTTTGCTGCATTTTTGTTGGTTGTTCAGGAGGCTCCACTTCTGCTTTTCAAAGAAGTACGGTTGTATAATTGTGCATCTGTTTTCACATATGAGTGTAAACATCGAGTTGGGGGGTGTGGCCAGCAGCAAGAGGCAGAACTTAGGCTTTACCTAAGAGTAATTTTTTGCTAAAAAATGTGATGAACATGTTTTGTAGCTATCCTAACCTGTTGAAGGAAGGAAGCGTGATGAGTCACCTTTAATGTTTGCTGTGCAGGCCCGGGGAAGTGGGGAAGAGGAAACACATCTGCCACGTCGCTGGTTGTGAGAAGACGTTCAGGAAAACGTCGCTCCTCAGAGCCCACGTCCGGCTGCACACGGGGGAGAGGCCCTTCGTCTGCAACTGGGTTTTCTGCGGGAAACGTTTCACACGCAGCGACGAGCTGCAGAGGCACGCGAGGACACACACAGGTAAGCGCTTCGTGAAAGAAGGCATCCCTCAGGGATCTGTGCTGGTTCTGCACAGAACGGTTCCAGATGAACTAGTGGGTTAAATGTTGGGCTGAAACTAACAGTTGTTTTAGTAATTGATGACTCGCCGGGTTGAAAAAATTCAGCAGATTCTGCATTTAATTTAACCCTTGTTTATACAATATTAGAAATGTATTTAAAAATGCAATCAAATAAATAATTAAATTCCTTTTTTAAATAAGGAAAAAACATTTCTAGTCTAAAATGCAACAACGTAGCATTTCTCTAGTGAATGTTTGATCATTTGTAACAAAGGATGTCTGCAGCTAAAAAATACTTGAAAAGCTCAACCTTTCTCTCGACTTAATATCAGTACAGTGTGGAGCTAATCTATTGATTATTGTTTGAATTAATAAACAATAACAGTAACAGAACATAAGACGATGCTTGATACATTTTTGTTAACTATGGTTGAGCTTTAAGTGGAACATATTTAGATAGTTGTATTTATTATTTCTCATCTTAAATGCCAAATGTGTATATTTTTGTCAAAGAGATATTATTTATAAACTATCAATCAATCAAATTTTATTTGTAAAGCACATTTCAGCAGCAAGGCATTTCAAAGTGTTTTACTTCATAACAAACATAAAAACACAAAGTCATGCAACATAGAATAAACAATCAAAACATTAATTTAAACGGCTGTCAAATTTATAACTTGTTATCCATTTATCTAAATGTTTTACTTGGTGCAGATCCTGATCTTTGACATACTTCCAGTCGTTTGATTTTAGACTGTCTATTGGCTAATTTCTACTGATGCCTTTCCCTATCACGTCACGGAATTTAAGCGCCTGTTTTCGCCGGACTCCGCCGTCCGTTTCACCACGGGTATTAGCCGGGCCCCGCAGCAGGACAGCACCAGGCTCCGTACACCTTTACACGAAATTTTGCGCTAGGACTTCGCCGTCCTACACGAATTTTGTGCATTATTTTTACCTCAAACTAAACTAATAAGATTATTTTGCCCTTAAATACATTTTTTAATCTTTTATGCACCGCTCTGAGTGTGTTGTTCTTTCAGCAGTGTGTCCACTCCGCTGGACGATTAATCGATTACTAAATTAGTTGACAATTATTTAAATAATCGATGTATTACAATTAATCAGTCTGTGAACTCTTCTCTCAGTCAGACTAAGATATTAGTTTCACTTAGACTTTATAATGACCAAAATACTGAATGTAAAAAGTGCAAAACACTGGTGAGGACAGAAGGGAAAAAAAGACAACGAATATGTGAATTAACCTAAAAATATCCCAACAATCATTCTGCATGGTCTTGCATTCTCACAACAGGCAACCACAGACTCCTCCACGCTGATAAACATGTCAGTAACTAAAATAGTCTGAACTTCTGATTCTGCAGACATTAAAAAAATAAATCTGACACATTCTCATAATTCAGCAAATAGAAATAATTGTAATAACTCTAACTGACCTAAATTAAGAAAAGTTTGGTTTGATTTAGCTTCAGACAGTCAAACAAAAAGGTTTTATCTTTTTTATTAAATTGTGCTAAAATGCATTCCTCATCCTTTCTTTGTTGTTTTTTTTTTCACAGGAGACAAACGCTTCGAGTGCAGTCAGTGTAAGAAACGCTTCATGAGGAGCGACCACCTGACAAAGCATTACAAAACTCACATAAACACCAAGAACTTATGAGTTTTTTTTACCAAAACACTCAGAACTTTACCACAGGAAGGAGTCAGGAAGTCTGTACGACTCACAGAAGGAAAAAGCCCAGATGAAGCCCCAAAAAAATCTCCTCTCACTGACTTGATGTACAAAGAAATCCTTCCCTGAGGCTGATCCTACAAAGCTATTAATTACAGTTTATATCCTTTTTTAAAAGATTTTCCTGCTGGTGTGAAAAGCGTCCGAATGAAACTCGGCTTTAATTCTGCGTCTTGCAGGTGTTTAACTGCGTGTCGCCAACCCGCTGATTCAGACGTCAACATGCTAACGGGGAATCTGTGATGGTTTCTGTCTCTGTTGTCTCTCAAAAATCAAGAAATGTTTTTTTTAAATTGCCCAAAATAAATGTTGCCCCAGTGGAATATTAATTTAATCTTTGGTCACTTTTCAACATATAATTTTTGTCGTTTCATGAAAATCTTGTGAAAATCAAGGCGTTTAATTGACATTCACTGATTTATATACATGAGGGTAACGGCCTGTTGGCTACCCTAATTACTACTACTAGTAAATAATAATAATAAGCATTTTAATTCAATCTTACACACTGATTAACTTGACTAGATCTTTACTAAATCATTGGTGTCCGAACATTTTGTGCTAAAACTGGCAAATATAAGTGAAATTTACATTTTTAAACTAAAAATGCAAAAATTAGTTTATTTTCATTTTTCTCTTTACCAGCCGGATAATAAACACAATTTTTATGAGATCTATCAATCTTTAGACATCCAGAACATAAAAACGCTTCAGATTGTTTCCTTATTAAAAGAAAAACAGACAATTTAGTTGTTTTTTGTTGGCCACATTTTTACCATTCTTAATCAATCAAAATCATTTCAACGGCCACAAATGGCCTGCGGACCACATTTTGGACACCCCTGGGCTTAATGGAAGATTTTTTTTAACTATATAACTTGCAATCAGAATGGAGAATTACAGTTTCTCATTTTGATAGTTTTTGTTTAATTTAAAATTTATATGAATCTGCTAACGGAAAAAGGCCAGTAGATCCGCTGTGAGTGAAACAGTTCAGTTATTATTACTACCTACTGCTTCAGAGTGACCTGAACGCAGCAACAGCAACATTTTATTTCAGTCTAAGATCCAAAATTGGTTGAATTTGGGATCAAATATAACTGATATGGAAATGCAAAAGTTATCAGGATCCCAGTTTGAACTGATTTAGAAGTTTATTAAAGTGATTTGTTGTGATCCACAAAAAAAATGTTTAACTGCCAGAGTGAAGGAAAAAACAAAACAGGAGCAGCATTTTGTTAAAATGAGTGACTTTTTCATATTAAACTAGTTTTATATGTTGGTATAACAAGATTTCTATAATTAAGATCAAAATATGTTAATTATTATTATCTAAATTATCTATGGTCAATTAAGTATTTTTTAATTGTGAATTAAATGAGAAAGACCGTAACAGCGAGAACACGGAGAGTCACAAGGAGTTAATTTATTCCATTTTAAGAAAAAAAAATTATGTAAATTTGTCTATAAATTGAAATACTGCGCCTAACTGTATTCCCCGTCTCTGGCGGTAAAATGTTTCCGTATTGATCGCCTGTCAAACCATCAAAACAAACGGAAACTGTTTTAATCCCAACATGTGAAGCAACAGGAGCGAAACTATGAAATGACACGAAATTCATAAAAACTTTTGCAGCTTTGAATAAAATAACTCGTCTGTCCAAACGCATTTAGCAAATTGTCAGACATGTTGAAAATACAGAAACTTTTATCAATTTGAGTTTAATTAAGGAATTTAAAACAAGCCATTAATTGAAAATCGTCTTCTGAAATGTTGCGTTTCCTTAAAGGTTTGAAAAGATTAAATTTATGTGAAATATTAACGATTAAATGATGAGTAAATGACTCAAACTTTAATTTTGTTTCCACTGTTGGATCCAGGTACGGTTACATCTGAGGAATCAGATCTCGATACGTTCGGTACTGTAAAATCACTTTTTCTCTTGTTAATCCCGTGACTTTTAGACTTTATTCCACACAGGTTGTGATTTCTACTTTACTTTCTACTTTAAGATTCTGTTATAAACTAAAGAAGCAGATTTTTAGCCACACTAGGAGAATAAATAATCATCAAACTGATCTGTAAGCAGCTGTGAATGACTGATTCGTCCTCCCAGTACGCCGACATTTTATCCCAGTTGCACCTGTAAACAAACTACAGCATGTTTTTATCTCTAATTGTTTTTCATGATGAAATCTGAAATTTTATCATGATTTCAAACATGGATCAAGTTAATCCATGTTTGATTTAACTTAATTTGAGGTTTTGGTCTGAATGCGCTTGCATTTATTTAGGTTCTGATCTTATTTTTGCCTGTTGGTTCTCATGAAATATGACAGATTGCAACTCCTGATGAAACAAAAATCACATTCAGCTGTCAAAGTGGGTACAAGTCGACGCATGACTGGTACAAAAAGTTACAAAATTGTACGAAATGAAGGGGCTGAAAGCCCAGCGCATATGGTAGCCAGTTTATTTATTGTTTGATAAAGCTGTTAAAAACATGTGTAAATTTGATTTTATGATTGGATCTTTTATTATGCGACAATCAGTCACAATATGCAAAAATGTTTGTTTTTTTCCTTTTTATTTTGTAATTCTCCACCATAAATCAAATGAGATTCTGCTCTGATTACATGCAGTTTGTTTTGATAAACAGGATGTGCCGACTTCCTTCCAGAAGCCTAAAATTGATTATCAGTTCCTAATATTTATTGATTGGTTCAGTTTACAAACCTTTGGTTTCATGTATGCCATTAAAGTTCAGTTATTTCACACGGGGTGACAGATTTCTTTAGTTTCGGGTGGCCAATATTTGGTGTAATATATTTTAAAAGTTGTCTGGAGACTTGTGGGTGGAAAAAAATATTTATGTTTTTCATAAATGTGTAAATAGTGTTTTTTGGAACCAGTAAATGTAGGCTATAAGAAAAGTTACATAGGTATTCGGTTGGTTTTGGCCAGCCTGGAAGGAAAGAACCTTGTACAGTTTGTAAGTTAAAGTATATAAATATATATAAATCTATATATATATATATATAAAATTGTGACATTGTATAGATTCATTCCTGCTTTGTATTATTTGTTTAGATTTTTTTAACTGAATGAGAGATGCCTTAGACAGCTGCGCCCAGTATTTAACTTTTTTTTTTCTGTTTAATCCTGGTTAACCTTTGTAAAACTTGCTTTGTGTTTCTACCTTATGTTACAAAATGTCACGAGCACTGATCATAAACCCCTAGGTTCCAAATTTTGTACAAAATTATTGCTGATTGTAATTAAATAAAATGCTTTTTTTTTTCTAAATTATGGCAGTTCTGGTGCTCAATTTCTGTAAATGAAGCAATTCTTCTTCAAACCTGACATAATGTTCTTCAGCCGCTTTGTGTGTTTTGCCAGAAGAACACAAAAAACCAGCAAGTAATCATCAATATTAAAGGTGCTAACACACATTTGCTCCTTTTCTACATTCACCTCAATAAAAAGTGCTCAAACCAGTCTAAACGCTTCAGTTCATTTATTTTGGGGAAATCAACAGAAGTGATCCAGGCTAATTAATGATACTATTTAATTAATTTAGCAATTTAAATAATTGCTAAATTAGTTTTTTTTTTTTTTTTGTTTTAAATACGTTTAAATATGGTGATACATGCAAACAGGTTGCCTGTTTGCATGTATGTAAGTTTTAAGTTGGTTAACAAATAGTGTAGAAAAGAGGTGAAAAAACATCTGTATTTTTAGGAAACGTTTCAATTTGGGAGCAGTGTGAGATTGTAGCTGGTCTTTTAAATGTATTCTTTATTTTCTCCTTTCAGTTTTCTGTTTGAACCTGTGAATAAAGAAAATTCCTATTTCTCCACATTCAAATAACATGTAAAGAAATGACTGCAGAATAAATTTTAGAATATGCAGAAGATGGAATTATAAAAAATAATTAACAAAATATATTTTTATTTAAAATACGTTTTTAAATATATTTAATACTTTTTAAAATTATTAGAGATAGTAATTATTTTTTATTTAAAAATTTAAATATTTTAAAAAAAGTTTTCCTGTACTTGGAATGTTTTTTTAATAATACTGAGTCATTTTAATTCCAAATATGCAAAACAAGTAAAAAGTAACCAGATAAAAAGACTAAAGCTGATTAGTTCGTAATAGATCTGAAGATTATGGTGCAGAGAAAAAATCTTAATAAAATCAAAAAAATTATTCTTAACCTTCATAAGATTGTCATTAAACAAACGTTTCCCACCCCCATCCATTGGCATCTGCATCAACTCTTTGAACATTTTTAATTAATACGAGTTAAAAATCATGTAATTTCCCTTTTGGGATTGATCAAATATTTTTTAACTAAACTTGAACCGACAAATATAAATATAGACGCTGCTTTGTTACATAAACAAAACAGGCAATCATGAGGGCAGCTAAATGTCTCTTTCTGCTAGCCTGCATCTGTCCTGGTTTTTCATTGACAGTTACCGTGGTTGCCATGTCCGTTTTGTCTTGATATACGGTGGTTGCCATGGACGTAGAGGACATCTAATGTCCACCAGCAAAAAGTCCTCCAACTCAAAGGATTTAAAGGAAATCTGCGGAAACCCAGGTTGCCGATGCGACCCGGATGAAGTCGCCATTCACCACCACTACAGGTAGAACCATAACACCGGTTGTGTGAGAAGACTTCTGAGCTGATTTCATGTCACTGGTGTTAGATTTATTTATCTCTCGTTCAGCGGTTATTTGATTTTCATCCAGCTAACTTGAGAAGTAAGTGAAAAGGTTTGATAATTATTAGCATAGCTGAGCCATCCAGGAAGCTCCCTTTGTTGACATAATTGTTACACGTCTGTTTAAAACCTTAACAGTCAGTGTGCTAAATTAACTCGTTTTTGCCTTTTGGCTACTTAATATTATTACAGTATTATAAGTTTTATTACGATAGTGATAAAGTAATGATTAAAAAAGTCCTTAAAAACTTGCGGTAGTCTTCTCTGGTTGTTTGGCTGGGATTGGTCTCCACTGCAATATTTTGAATTTAATTAAATTGAATCAAAGCAAACAGAAATACTGCTCTTATTAAAAAAGAAAACAATAAAAAAAAAAGAAAAAGTTGCATATAAATGAATAGACTGTTTCAGCACACCACACAGACTAAGTTTTGGCCTGAAAATAGTTGAAGATATTGATATTTATTGCTGCTCTCAACCTGGAAATTTTGTCGTTTGGGTTTAACAAATATTGCAATTATTGTTGTCATGATGATTTTACTTATGGAGATAAAACAGAAATCTCTAATGCAACAATTGCCCATTTGTTTTGCCAGGCAACCAGGCTAATTTACTGCTGGATAAGAAAATAGTTTTCCCATTTTCTCCCAAACTCTGTAAAGTCCATTTCAATTCACATTCCTCTCAAGGTTGTGGTTATTTCTTTTTTATCCTTCCACACTTAAGTTCATTTTCTTTTCTATTTCATTCACACAATAATATATTTGAACAGTTCGTGTAACAACTAAAAAAATCATGAATGAAAAGAAGCAGAAAGAAATATAAAACTGTAATGCCTGCCACAGTTCACATAAAAATAAAATTAGGTATTCAACTCAGAAGACACTTTTTCCTTCCACCTAATTTTCCACGTATGATGTTGTTCGACAGCTATCAAGTTCGCCGTGTTTCCTGTGATTATATGGGTCATGCTTTTTCTATTTTAAAGATACTTTTTCTTTGCTCTTGTGTGAACTTTTAACCTTCCAAGAAGCTGACTTTTATTTCTTAAATCATGATAAGTAAACTGGAAATATACGGAGTACTTAAAAATTGTTCTCAAGTAAGGGTAACAGCATATTTTACTCAAGTAAAAGTAAGCAGTAGATGTCCAAGAAATTACTCAAGAGTTAAAAAGTATTTGGTAAAAAGTCAACTGAGGTACTGAGTAAGTGATCAAATTATCAATCATTTAATATTTAAAAATTACATCAGGTGGGCCAAAATGTAAAGTTAAGTGGAAATTTTGGTATTTTAAGGACAAAAACAACAAGAATTCATAACAACAACAAAAAAATTCAGGTAAAAAATTTTTTTTCCAAATCAGTTTCATTCAACAAGAAACTTATGAAACTTTAACAGAAACTGTAGGTCTGTGTCTGTGTGAATTTTTGGTTAAAACATTTTTGTTTATCATTCAGTGGGTAGAAAATCCAGAAATTTTACTCAAGTAAGAATAGAAATACTTCAAAATAAAATTACTCAAGTAAAAGTAAAAAATACAAAGTAGTATAAATATTCCTAAAAGTCCTCCTTCTCCCTCCCCCAACAAATAAATGTAATTAAATAAATGCAGCTCCAACTCTAGAAACGTATATATTGCTCCTATGTGTGATGAATTTATAAAGTTTAGGTTTTGCATACTGAATTTAACTTTGAATGATATTGTAATTTTTCCACCTGTATGAACCCATAAAGAAAAACAGTTCGGTTCTGGCACACTTTCTCTTTCCACAGATGTGTTTTGAAATGGCGTCGGTCTGATAGGAGGACAGGATGAGGGACTCCTGGCTCTCTGGGCTGGTCTCAGGCCTGTGTCACACGCCGCAGGACGACCCTTTTCCTCTCTGGCAGGACGGGAACCTCAGTCCCTGCTTCAACCAGCTCGTCCTTGGAGCCTTGCCTCACGCCGGGATGGCGGTTTTCAGCGCCTGCTACCTTAGCATGGCTAGGTAGGTCTGATCTGCCTTACATACACATCCCCGATTATTTAAAATGTATTTTTGTTTTAATGCATGGTTTGAGGGAATGAAACCATGGCTAGCGTAAAGTCATTTTATGATAAAGTTAAATAAAAATGCAAGTTTAACAATTAAGACAAAAATCTAATACAAAAATATGTTAATTAAGTAACTACTCCTGAGGCCCAAATAAATGTCTAATTTAGTGCATTTATGTCTGTGTTTTAAAAAAAGAAATATTTTAAGTCAATTCGGCACTTTTTTTTTTTTATTTTTATGTAAATGATTTTTATGTAAACTATGATAACTCTAATTATTTCCTCAGCTAGATGCCAGAATAAGAATTAGATTTATTTTGTATCGATATCTGCTAAACCTCAGATATCGGTATCGGTATTAGAAGTGAAACAAGTGGATCGGTGCATCTGCACCGCTTCTTTATTCGTCTCCGGTCCAGTAGGTTGACTTCACAACAGTTTTACTCTATTTATTCTAGCAGAGGAAATCAAATTGTCCAGCAGCTTCTGCCCCTGTACATTAAATAAAATACATCAAATAGCCCTAAACAAACTACAGAGTAATTGCTCCCAATGAGCAGTAAACAGCATTTAATAGTAAGCACGGCTAAAATGAGCAGCATTAACTGTAATAACAATTAAAAAACAAACATGTCAAAATTACATAGAAAACCCTGTTTATAAATAAATGTGTTTAAAATATGTGTTAAAATGTAATGCGTGTAAAAGAAACAGAGCTGATCCTGACACGTACCACAGTTAACAGACGGGAAAGGGGGAGGGGCTGTCAGATACCGGTTGCTATGGTAACCACAGAACTTCCATAGCAACGAAGGTCGAGAGAAAACACGTTTCCAGCCAAACAAAATAAATTTGACAAATAAATAAACAGTTTTTGACAAACTTCACGTCTATGATATCACTAAAATAAGATCAAGTTTACACATTCAGAATAATGGACTCTAAAAAATAATCAAAATTAATGAAATAAATAAAAATAAACCAAAAAATAAAAATTAATATTGCACTTTTATCTGTTTTTCAGAAGCAACCTCCTCCAGACGTCGGCTCCGTGCGGCTGGACGCTGCGACTGGTCTCGGCGCTGCTCGCCGCGCTACTCTTCACCGCAGACGCCATCTTGGTGGGCGTCCTCCAGCAGGCGGACATGTACCTGGAGGTCCTGGCTGACGGCTCGGCCCTCCTGGCCTGGCTGGTCCACTGCAGCGCCATCGCAGTGCTACTCAGGTCTAGTTTCAGGAGAACCAGAGGACCGCCGCTGCTTCTTGCCATCACTCTCCTCTTGGTGCCCAACATTGTCATCACCTTGATGATTTACTGCGATAGCCAGGAATATTTCACAGAACCAATTAAACTGACCAGGCTGGTCCTCACCTCAGTCAGGGCGTTTCTTTTACTCGTTTACCTTCTTGCCTTTGCTTTTCCTTGCATCGGTGAGGCTGATTACACCCTGAATATAAACGCAGTGGACGGCTCCCCACTCCTTCCAGAGCCAGACTCAGCTGAGATAGTCGCTGAGGACGGAAGCGACTGCCTGTCTCGGCTCTTCTACCTCTGGTTGGATCCGCTGCTTCGGCGAGGTCGGCAGGGAGAGTTGGGAAGGCCGCAGCATGTGTATCACCTTCCCTGGAAGCTGCGCACCAGAGTTGTTTGGCGATACTTCCACCAATGTTGGGAAAGGTGTCAAAAAGGGGCAAAAAGAAGCGACCAGCAGGACCAGTGGCCTCAACCGGTGAAAGGGTCGGACTCTAAGGAGGAGCTGTTGGAGCTCGAAGGGGATGTCGGGTTGCTGAGGGTGTTGCACAAGGCGTTTGGGTTGCGTTACTACCTCCTGGGTGTGCTGAAGGTGACGGTGAACGTATCGACGTTTGCAGGACCTCTCTTACTCAGCAGTCTGGTGAACTTCATTGAAGAAAAGGAGGCTCCTTTCAGTCAAGGCGTCGCTTGCGTGCTGGGCCTCTTTGCCGCAACCCTCGCAGGTTCTGTCCTCCGGAACATCTACACCTTTCAGGTCTCCAAAGTTTCTCTGTCGGCACGCGCCTCGCTCGTGTCGGCCGTCTACGGCAAAGCCCTGCAGGTGAGCGGCTGCAGCCTGGCCGGATTCACGCTGGGAGAAGTGGTCAACCTGATGAGCACCGACACCGACCGCGTCGTCAACTTCTTCAACAGCTTCCACGAGCTCTGGAGCCTGCCCTTCTGCTTCTCTGTCACCCTCTACCTGCTGTACCTCCAGGTTGGGGTAGCTTTCCTCGGGGGACTCGGTGTGGCGCTGGTGCTGGTGCCGTTCAACAAGTTCCTCGCCTCCCGTATCCTTAGCAACAACAAGCAGATGCTTAAATACAAAGACAACCGCGTCAAGGTGAGATGTTCATCTTTTTGTACTCTTAGAAATTACTGTGGGATTGTTATTCTTGTCACATCATATCGAGGGGTAGAGTATCCAAAACTTGTACTAAAGTAAGAGTAAGTACTACGTCAACATATTTTTACTCAGGTAAAAATAAAACGTAGCCGTCCAAGAAATTACTCTAGTTGTAAAAAAGTATAGTTTGAATAACTGATCAAATTATCAATCATTTAATATTTAATCATTACATCATCAGAAAGACTAAAATATGAAGTTAAGTGGAAATTTTAAATAAGTAACAAAAAAAAAATAAAATCAGGTAAAAATATTTTTCCTAATCAGTTTCTTTCAATGAAAAACTTTCACAAAAACCCAGAAATGTTATTCAAATAAGAGCAGAAATACTTCATAATAAAATTACTCAAGTAAAAGTAAAAAGTACAGCACAGTAAAAATAGTCCTAAAAGTATTTTTATTTTTAGTAAAAGGTTGCTCAGGTAAATGTACCAAACTCTCATCATGTCTAAGTTTGTCACGTTAACGATCTGTGTGATTGAAATGAAAGTCTTTGTTAAATTAGTGTTTTGTTTTCAGACCAGTCAGATGTAAAAGGTGTAAGAGAGACATTTTAAAACAAAAACAATTTTAGAAAACTGCAGAATGTTTTCTATAATTTTCTACCCTAGAATGTAGAAAACTACCACAAACAATAAGTAATATTATATAATTGTGAACTGATGCTTATTTTAAGTTCATTTGTATTGTTTTTATCTCCAAAGTGTGGTACTGGAAAAGTGTGAAAGCGTAATCATGAAAATGCATGAAAAGTTCTTGAATTTTACCGAGTGAATGTTTTGCTAACCCTTGCATTTCAGAACCTAAAAGGCTTTTTGTTTCTTCCAAAGTTGATGACGGAGATCCTCTTTGGCATCCGTGTCATTAAGTTCTACAACTGGGAGCCTCATTTCACCCAGAAGGTGGCCAAGTATCGGGAACAAGAGCTGGCACACCTGAAGAACCTCAAGTACCTGGATGCCCTGTGCGTGTACACCTGGGCCGCTCTGCCTGTCGTTATCTGTGTGCTCACCTTTGTCACATACGTGCTGCTTGGACACCAGCTAACAGCCGCCAAGGTAGGAACTCTTTTTACTCTACTGGCTGCCTCATATCATTATGCTTTTATGTGAAGTTGACGTTTATGATTATTTTCTGGGTTTTGTTCAACCAGGAATCTCACACTGAGATGCACTAGTAGTATCTTTCATGCATCAATTGAAAACGCAAATTTATGCATGACAAACCGTGTTCACTACGCAGAACAAATGGAAATAAATCTTTGTTCAAAGGGGACCTATTATACAATGTTTACATTTTTAATGTTTTTATTCTTCCATTTGGGTTTCTACTGCTTCCACAAACAGCCCAGGCGCTTAAAAACAACACCCAGACATTGTTAGGAAAATGAGACATTTCAAAAGCATCCTGATTGTTGAGTCACACTGCGCCGTTACTTAGCAACCCCGGCTGAGCTGCAGCACATTTGGTCAGCTGGTTTCACTGCTGTATGTACAATGGCTGCTGGAAAAGACAAGTGTTTTGTTGCTGACTTCCCATCCAGAAACCACTTGCTGTGTTCTTGTTGGCTGTGCACGAAGCTCCACTTCTGCTTTTCAAAGCTGTACAGTTGTACAATTGCGCATCTGTTTGCAGCCATTTTTTACGTGGGATTGTGTGGATTTAACACCACCCTGATTTGGATTTAAAGAGACAAGAGACCCTCAAACAGCCATTCAAAGTAGGCAGAACTGATCAAACTAGAATCTGAATGTCTAAATGTAACGGACATGTTTTGTGTATCCTAACATGTTCAAGGTCACCTTTAAAAAAAAAAAGCAGTTTTTTGGCAATAAGTTAATGTTTTTTGGTGTCAGAAAAGCGAATAGTTTGCAGCAAATCCGACACAGAGAGCGAGAAAAAAAAGTGGTTTTGAGTTGTTAATCTGTGTTTCTGCATTATTTTCCCCTCTGCTGTGGCGCTCTGCACTGAATGAGTAATTCCTACGTCTCCAGGTTTCATTTAGTTAACGGGATTGTTCTTCCACTTTAGCGCGGTTATGGATGGCTTGCAAAAGAATCGTCTTTCTGCCCTCCAGCGTTGTGAGGATGTAAACAACAACACGCTGGAGGCCATAAAGGATGAAAATGGAGCATTTAGAAGGTTTTGAGGTTTTCTGCCCCCTGCAGGTGTTCACCACGGTGGCGCTAGTGGGAATGCTGATCATGCCTCTCAATGCTTTCCCCTGGGTGCTGAACGGCATCCTGGAGGCCAAAGTGTCTCTGGAGCGAATCCAGCGTTTCTTCAAACTGACCAACCAGGATCTGGAGGCCTACTACACCCTGGGTGGGGTTCTGCTTTTTTATCTAATACACAAACCTGTCACAATCAATTAGCCACTGAAATGAGCATCATCGTTTTCATTTAGATGATTAAATCTGAATTATTATCACTAATCTGGGCCTGTACATTTTATTGTCCTGTTATGAGTCAGTTTGTAATCACTTTGTTTAATTTGTTGGTTTTTTTAGTGCAGTCAATTGAACAGGCAAATGAAAACCTTAACATGATTTTAAATAAAAATTTCTGGTCATTATTGAGTCGGTTATTGAGATACTTCATTATGTTGTGATAGGGGTAGGATTAAATAAGTTAATCACATAAAGAAGTGTGATTTATATCTTTAAACTGCATATTGCAACTGTATTTAATCATGTTTTTAATTTTATTAGTATTTATTGAACAAACAGTGAAAAAATGCAACATTTAAAATTGTTTTTTAGTTCTAGTGTGAAGTAGAAGTTGGTATTTATTGATAAATTTCTTATTGTAATAAGAATTTTGATTTATTGTTACAATAAAAATCAATTATTCATAATTTTCCTCTTTGGGTGAAGAGAGAAAAATGCTAAATGATTGAGCTCGTTTTAATTGATCGTATAATTATTAATTGATTTATTGCTCATTGTAACAGACCCGGTTCCTAATCAGTGTATTTCTTTGCTGAAACATGAGTTATTTGTCCACAGTGTCTTCTGAAGACGCCGACCAGACGTCCATCCTGCTGAGCCGGGCCTCGTTTTCCTGGCGACGACCCGATGGCGGTGAGGTGGGAGAAACAGGAAGTGAAGCTGGGACAGGAAGTCTACTGCTGCAAAACCTGAATCTACATGTAACTAAGGTAGAAATGTTGCTTCATGCCTTGATTGTCTTCATTCCTTCTTGGCTTTTTGCTCTTCAACATTCCCACAGAACTGGTTCATCGAACCAAAGACAAGCCGAGACGTCTCTCCAACGTTTTAGTTATTTACATTCTGACCACGTTTAGATTAAATTAAGCGTTTTTAAACAATTAAACAGCAATATGTTGTGTAGCATTGACTGGTTTCACATAAATCAGTGAGAATTGCATTACATTGTATGGTAATATGTATTTTTAGATTAATCGATGACTAATTGACTAATCGCAAAAAAATGTCCACATTCAGATTTTTTTATTTAACAACTTAAGCTTATCTCCTATAATACACTAAATAAATTATTTAACTCCTTTCTCTCATAAGAAAATAAACATTTTATTGCCTAAAATGCAATAATGTAAGATTCTTCAATGTATGTTTGATCATTTGTAGCAAAGGATGCAGCTAAATAAAAACTAACATCAAATTTAAATAATTTCTTTACAAAATTTCAAAATTATGCACCTCAAAGTGTTTTGGGTCGAACATATTTACAGAGAAGCATTTTTGCTTATAATTTAGTTTTGTCTTATTTCAACCGTTGTAAGATATTACAAACCAGACAAAAAATACTTGGTAAGATTTTGTGTTTTTGCAGTGTATATCGTCCTTAGTTTTTGAATGTGTCTGATTTTGTTTCTAAAGGCAAAATGTCCATTTTTAAGTCAGATCAAATTCATAATCATTAGCTTGAAACTAATACTGGTGCAATAAATTTAAATAAAATAGAATATTTAGATAACACTAATAGTTTGTCAAACACTGCCAAACAAACACGCAAAATCTTACCAAGTGTTTCTTTTCTCTACTTTCTATTGCACATATCTAAATAAACTTGAAACAAGATAAAACTAACATGTAAATAACTTTTAAGCAAGATAAATAAAATTGTTTAGAGTCAATAATTTCTTAATATTGATGAAAGAGTTTTAGTTCCACATAAAAAATGTTATAATAAGGAATTATTTACTTAAAACAAGCTGAAAAGTTACTTCTAAAATAAGTTTCTTTTATTTCAAGTGTAGTTAGATATTTTCACTAGAAACTGGACCAGAAATACTTTGTAAGGATTTGCGTTTGTGTCAAATCTGATCATTTCCTGGTGTCCATGTGAGCAGCGTCGTGTGTTTTCCTCAGGGGTCTCTGGTGGTCGTTGTGGGGAAAGTCGGCTGTGGGAAAAGTTCCTTACTGGCGGCCATAGCTGGAGAACTCAGCAGGTACCGAAACTGTTTTTATCTGCAGACTGGAGTTAAATTCACAGCTCTATTTAACTGTCCTCCGCTCTGCAGAGTGAGTGGCGTTCTCTATGTGGCAAACAGAGAGGCTGGTTTTGGGTTAGCCGCTCAGGAACCGTGGATCCAACACGCTTCAGTGCGAAGACAACATCCTGTTTGGAAGAGGCTACAGCGCTGCTCTTTACCAAGCTGTGATCGAGGCCTGCGCGCTCTCTGACGACCTCAGTGTACGATTTTCTCGTAACTATTTAAAAAATCTGAAATGTCACTCCATTTTCTTATTGATTCTTTTATTTGTTTCCAACTTCTGTTTGTCATTTTGCCACTTCTTTCATTTATTTGGCATTCAGAATGAAACTGAATGAATATATTTTGTACCATCTGTGCATTGATTCAAACATCCAATAGTTTACAGTACACTGTAAAAAATATCTTTAAGGTAAAATACCAATAGCTGTTGTTACCTGTATTTTACCACAAATTAGATATGTTTTCTGTTTTGGTTTTTTACAGTGTAGCCTCTTGTTGTTTGATGAGGGAATATAAAGTATTCAGGGACATAATTTTGAGTATTTTTTTTGTAATAATCTCTCTGTAATTAAATTTAAAAGCCCAAATATTCATCACCATTATTTACTGTATTTCAGACTAAATATATTATATAAAGATTAAAAAACCCTAAATCACAGCTTTCCTATAGATTCTCAAACCCACTGCATCCATGAAGTAGAAACATGCAAAGCAGAGCTCAGTCGTAGTGACAGTGTAATAAGGCAGATAAAGTGATGCATGATATGAATATAAAATGTGTTTTTTATGTGCAGGATTTGGAAATAGGAAGTACATTGCAAAAACACAAGATGTTACCAAGTATTTTTAGTCCAATTTGTAGTGAAAATATTTTAGCACACTTGAAATAAGATAAAACTAACATGCAAGTAACTTTTCAGCAAGACATCGGAGCTTGTTTAATAATGTAAAGTTAATAATTTATTTATTTATATTGATGAAAATGTACTGGTTCCACTGGTAGATAGTTTTACTTATAACATGGGAAAATGTTTAATAATAAATCAAGTAATCTGCCAGTGGAGATAGTATTTTTTCGTTAATATTAAAAAATTGTTTACGTAAAATAAAATCCTACATCTTGGTGAAGTTAGTTTTGTCTTATTTGAAGTGTAATAAGATATTTACTTTAGAAAATGGACCAAAAACACTGTGATGTAAAGGTGAAGCTCAGGAGGAAATATGTTTGTGTTTTGTGGTGAATTGACTGGGATTCGTTTGTGTTGTTGCAGGTTTTACCAAACGGCGATAAAACAGAAGTGGGAGAAAATGGAGTGACTCTGAGTGGAGGACAGAAAGCCAGGCTGGCCCTGGCCAGAGCGGCTTATATGGTCAGTCTATTCAATAATAATCATCATATTTTATTTAGAAACCACTTTATATTTAAGGTAAAGTTTCAGACTCAATGAAATAATCTTGTTTAGTGTTCTTACATCCACTAAATAGAGACACATCAAGTTTCACCTGCATGTCCAGGTGTTAGAAACAACCAGCAAAGACACTCAAAGGTCTCTGATAAAAGCTGAAGCTAGAATCTGCACAACTGCAGCTGAAAGCTAATATATATATAGACATCTATATATATATATATATATATATATATATATATATATATATAAGTCTGTAAGTTATATATATATAAATCTAAAATTACTGTCTTAGTAATTTGCCAGTTTCAAATTGGGCTTTTGTCTCTTTAAGAAGCTCCGACTCTCTCTGGCACATCATCACAGCAGCGTTGTAATCATGTGAGCCTCCATCTTTTTTTCTGGCCTCCTCATAAGGACAAAGAGATCTACCTGCTGGACGATCCGCTTGCAGCGGTCGACACAGATGTGGCCGAACACCTGATGAAGAAATGCATCCTGGAGCTCCTCAAAGGGAAGACCAGGATCCTCTGCACTCACCGCATCGAGTTTGTGGACAGAGCCGACATGGTCGTCCTCATGGACAACGGAACCATAATTAAAACAGGTAGAATCTGAACTCTGTTTACTGAAGACTACAGTTGTTTCTACGTTCCGAGGCACCACATCTTTGTTTCTTGCTAAAGTTTTTAAACTCTCACAGCAAGTCGGGAACTCGTTGTTTTGTGTCCCCAAACTGCAGTTCAAGTCAAATTATTACAGAAATAATTTTCTTACAATGAATAATATTGTATCCATTAAATTTGTCTTTTTACATATTTTTATCCACATGAAGCCACACAAATATACCTGTTAGTGTTGTTTTAAACATGCCAAACCCATAGGGGGCAGCGTAGTGCAAAACTAAAACTTATACTAGCCAATCAGATTTCTTCAAACAACCAATTCTTTACTCAAATTCTGACTTTGCTTCACTTAAATCAGCTTTTTAAAATTTTTTTATTGTTTTACTAAACTTTGCTAAATTTACAAAGAAACCCAAATCCTGTTTTTATAACTGAGAGTAAATTTATTCACGCGAACCTCAAAGGATGTGAAAACTAGATGCCTTACTTTTAATACAGAAAATGTGCAACATTTTTTACAGTTTTGGATCTACCATGAAAAATACGACGGAGTATTAGGGCCTGGCTCAGAAAACAAAATAAATTACGAGAATAAAGTGGCAGTACGACGGAAACTCCAACACAAAAAAACAATCTGTGGTAAAATGAGGAATGTTGAAAAAATGAAGTTATTCTCTTATTTTTATGAATAAGGAAATACTTAATCTGTCAACACATCAACATCAGATTATTATAATTTAATAAGATAATAATTTGATGCAGATGTAGTATTTACTTTAATTGTATTCTGGTAATATTCTGACTTTGCTCTCATATAATTATGACTTTGTTCTTGTATTACTCCTGTGACATTATTTGTAAAATGTGACTTTATTTTTGTAATATTATGACTTGTCTGAGGTTATTGTCATCATACTATTACTTTATTCTTATAATTTTATTACTTTGTTCTTGGAATATTATTTATTTTTTCTTATTGTGGCCCTAATACTTTGACGTAGAGTAAGATCTTTTTTTTTTAAATCATCACTGTGCTACCATATTAGTGCCGTAAACATATTTATTGTCTCAAATCTTTGTTACACAAAGAATTTATCTCAAACGATTCCTGAGTCACTACAGATTAATTTTAGTTTTTGTTTCAGTCACTGTCATCATATCACTGTAATCCTTCAGTCCAACCAGAGACATGGAGGAAGAATTTGTTGTTTTATTCTGCAGAGTTTTGTTTTACAGGAACGCCAGCGGAGATTCTCCCTCTCATTCAGTCTGAGCCAAAAATGGGGAAAAAGGATCACAAAGCAGATCAGAACGGTACGCTGAGGTCCTGATCGATGCCTGCAGAATAAATCTCCGATTAGGGATATCTCTGATACAAAATGGGATGCATATAAATACTTTAACTTTAGCTGAGACAGTAAAACTGTGTGCTGAATCAGCTGTAGCTACTTACTGAAAGCTACTTTAACCTGATGCTGCATTATAAGAATCTAATTCCTGTTTTATTTTCCTGATTGAAACCAGACGAACAGCAGAGTGAGGATGAGCTGGCTCCTCTCCCTGATCTCTGTGTGGATGACGATCCCCCTCTGCTGGGCGCGGAGCAGAAGCGAGTGGGTGGACTGGCGTGGGGAGTGTACAGGACCTACTGGTTTGCTGTGGGTGGAATCCTGGCCGCCGCCATCTTGATGTCTCTGCTCCTCATGCAAGGTCTGGAAGACCAGAAAAGACTCACTGCTCTGACTCTAAAGGTTTATTTACTAGAAAATAATCAGTAAAAAATACAGCAGACGAGTCTGAGTCTTATATAAGAAACAAAAAGTGGGTCTGGGACAATGAATTACAGCATCGATGAGCGACGAACTGGAGACCAAAATACAGTAGACAATTTTTAAGAATATTTAGAAATAAAGGTAAACGATCTTAAAGTGTCACTAATGTGTAAAAAATAAAGTTGTAAAACTGTAGCTGATATTTCTGAATAGAATATTTTCCGTTTAGAATCAAGTTATTTATTTACCAAAAATTACACATTTTTGTTTCTGCAAGCCTGTCAGAACATTACATTTTTGTCTTCTAAGACAAAAAACCTGCAACATTGCAGGTCATTCCAGATCCCACCAAACTTAAATACAAATAAATAAATTAATGCTCCAAGCGTAACAGAAAATACAGTCGACGCTATTGGGAAATTTTAAGATAATCTTAATGGGGGAGTGAAGCAGAAATATAATCTGTACAAATTATGATAATCTGTTATTAATTCTGTGCTCTGTACATGTATGTTTTAAGCCTCGAAGAACGTTTCTGATTGGTGGCTTTCCCACTGGATCTCCTCACTAAAAACCAACGGTTCCAGTTCTGCCAACGATTCATCTTCAGTCGGTCTTGTTCCTCCTCACATCCTTCTTTTCTCACCTGGAGGCTTGATGTAAGTTACTCAAACTGAAAAAATCCTTCAGATAAGATAAAGTGCTTGGTATAAACATTATTTAACTAAAAATTGTGAATTTAATTTAATTTCCCTCCCTCCATCCAGGAGCCCTTTGCCCTCTGTGGAGGTTCTTGTTTCCAGCAACGCCACCAGCGACGTTCGCTTCTACCTGACGATCTACGGCTCCATCGCCGCCTCCAACACCGTGTTCACAGCGGTTCGGGCATTCCTCTTCGCCTACGGAGTCGTCTGTGCTGCTTCTGCCATCCACAACCGGCTTCTGGACCGGGTCCTCCAGGTACGCTACAGCGTTTGGCAGCAGTGGTTTAAGGTTAACGGTTATTATGGGATGACTGGTAAATAGAAAACACTGGTTTATAGCAGTGCTTTGGTAGTATATCCATACTTCTTGACATTATGTCCTTTGTTGCAAATGTCAGGATTTTACATGAGAGCTCAAAACATTTGATTGTGTGTTCGTGTATAATTGTGAAGTGGTGAAGACACAAACGACAACAAATTTTGCTAGATGACAAATTATCCCAGAAATTATTGCGATAAAAACTATTGTTATTTTGAGATTTGTTTTCAACTAATATAATGACAATAGCATAATAAGTCAAGTATTAGATAACAAGCTTTAATTTCTAAAGACTTTTTAAAGGGGGCGTATTGTGAAAAATTCTAATTTTGTACATTTTCATATTTCCATTTGGGTCTTTGCTGCTTCTAAAAACAGCTCAAGTGCTTAAAAAAACATTCACCTATTTTTTGCCAATAAATTAATGTGTTTTGGTGTTTGAAAAATGTCTAAAAAATCCCGTTACCGAGCAACCCCAGCCTCGTCCGGCCTGTTGCCTAGCAACCCAAGCTGAGTTCTCGGACGTTTGGTCAGCTGTATTCACCGCTGTATGTAAGCGCTCTACAACGGCTGCTGGAAAAAACAAGTGTTTTGTTGTCCAGAAGCCACTTGCTGCATCCTTGTTGGGTGTGCATGAGGCTCGACTTCTGCTTTTCAAAGATATGTGATTGCATGATTTGTACTTTTTACCAAGATTTTGACATAAGTCTCTTAATTTACCAAATTTGGGGCAGGCTGTTATTCTGGATAAAGTGCAGGTTTACTAATCCTATAACAAGGAAGAAACAGTTATGTGATTATTTTCGTATAGTCGGAACATAATTGATGCATATCTAAGAATGTTTGGTTATTTATTTGAATTTTGGCATAAATTGACACAGCATTAGTATTCCAAGGAAAGAAAAGGTGGTTCTAATCTTTTTCTCAAATACAAGACAAGATTTGTTAAAACAAGTGAAATTAAAATATACATTCTTAGTTGAATGAGGACTATGAAATAGCGGTGCACTGATTTATTGACACCGATTTCCTTAATTTTTTTATATTTCTTTTGAAGCCGATTTTATCTACCTCAGCAAATGTCTAAAAATCCACTGCTGGCTTCTTCTGTTCTCCTGTTAGAGCGGTTTGATGGACCGACCGGCCCACCAGGTCATATCTGCATGTTCGCAGTTAACAATAGTCACAACATTAAAGCCAACTCAGCAACTTTCTTGTTATATTAAGCCACATTTCAGACAAAAAAAATGGGTATCGGCCAAAATCGGAATTGGCAGGTCAGATTTTTTACAATATCGGTAATCAGAGATTGGCCCAAAAACCTCAATCAGTGCATTCCTGCTATTAAACAGAGTAAAGAAAACCTCTGCTTTGTGTTCTTCTCCAGGCCACGGTGGCTTTCTTCGATGTCACCCCATTGGGTCGTATTCTCAACCGTTTTTCCTCAGACTTGTACAGCGTGGACGACAGCCTGCCGTTCATCCTGAACATCCTGCTGGCCAACGTCTTTGGCCTGCTGGGCATGCTGGTGGTGATCAGCTACGGCCTGCCGTGGGTGCTGGTGCCGCTGCTGCCCCTGGCTCTGCTCTACTACCGGACCCAGAACTTCTACAGACACACGTCCCGGGAGCTGAAGCGCCTCTGCAGCCTGACACTGTCGCCAATCTACTCGCATTTCTCTGAGACGATTACTGGGCTGGGAACCATCAGGGCGAGTTGCAGCGCTGCCAGGTAGGAGGCCGGGAATTAGAGTAACATTTCTCATGTTATAAGTGAAACAATCTGCCAGTGGAACCAGAACTTTTTCATCAGTATTAAGAAATTATTGACTGGTCAATGTTTCAGCAACAACATATGTAGCGATAGACACATGAACAATATCAAAAGATAATACATCTGATGGAATATTCAGTAATTTCACTCAACTCTGATCCAGAACTGCAAAGCATTCTGGGAGATATAGGGAGATGAAAAGTTTTAGCCGCTAAACATCTCACAGCTAGCTAATCAAGGCTGGTGGAATCAACTAACTCCACCGACCTTTGGTTACCGAGCAACAACCTGCTGAGTAATCTGTGGTTACCTAGCAACAACTTGTTGGGTAACAAGCACAGTAACAGTTTAAAGTTTTGTTTCTCTGCCTTTTAACTGCTTAAAAATAACAACAACAACAACAACAACAACAAAAAAACGCAGTGGAGTGAAAACTGAATAAAAGAGAAAATGTCACCAGTTTGGCAATATTTCAGATATTTAAAACAAACAAAAAATCCTAATCAATAATTATCAATATCGGCTTATGTGAAACGTTTTACATAATTTTTCAGCCGTAATCATATGTGTGACTCTGTTTTAAAGAAGGAAGAACAATCTGGAGTGATTTCCCCTGTGTCAGGTTCCGGGAGGAGAACGCCGACCGTCTGGAGCAGAACCAGCGCTGCCTGTTCGTCAGCAACGCCGCCATGCAGTGGCTGGACATCCGCTTGCAGCTGATCGGCGTTGCCGTGGTGACGGGCCTCGGAGCGATAGCGGTCATCCAGCACCAGTACGGCGTCGTCGACCCAGGTGGGACGGATCGGACACCGGTAGAGGAGACGGTTCTGCTGCTCAGACTGACTGGCTGCTGTTGCTCTGCTCAGGTCTGCTGGGTTTGTCCCTGTCTTACGCGCTGTCCATCACTCAGCTGCTGTCCGGCCTCATATTCAGCTTCACACAGACGGAAATGCAGCTGGTGAGTGTGGAGAGAACGGAGGAATACGCCACTGAGTTACCAACAGAACCACAGCAACTCAACGCCGAGGTAAGAGCTGCAAAACTAACCAAGTATTTTTATCTAGTTTCTGGTGCAAATATCTTAGTAGTTTGTAAACAAGACAAAACGTTCTTACAAACTGGGGTGGGCAGAAAAAGTAGCTTTACTTCAACATATTTTTACTCAAGTAAAAGTAAAAAGTAGCCATCCAAGAATAAGAGTAAAAAAGTGCTTTGTAAAAAGTTTACTCAAGTACTGAGAAACTGATCAAATTATCAATCATTTAATAATTATATAGTCAGCTGGATAAAGTTAAGAAGAGATTTTGGTATTTTAAAGATTGAAATTAAAATTATTTATTATTTATTACAAAATAAAATCAGGAAAAAGGAAATTTTTCCCAAATCAGTTTCTTTCTTTTCATTCAGTGGGTAGAAAATCCTGAAATTTTCTCAAGTAAGAGAAGAAGTACTTCATAAAATTACTCAAGTAATAAAAAGTACAAGCATAGTAAAAGTACTCCTAAAAGTACTTTTTGTTTTCCCCCAAAATGTTACTTGAGTAAATATAACTAGTTACTACACAACTCTGGTTATAAGCAACTTCTTAGCAAGATTTAGGAGCTTGTTCTAAGTAAATAATTTCTTAAAGAGGCAGTATTATTACATAAAGTTTAAGAAAAGCTTCTGTGACTCCCCACTCAGCTCCTTCAGACTAGCCAGCAGCAATTAGCAAACACCTGGTGGAACTGCAGATCTGCTGAGCTCATCATATGAGCTACTTCTGAGTGAAACGCTGGTAAAAACTGCGTTTCCTGCGTTTCCTGTTAAAGAACTAAGAGAGGAGCGATGTGGTGATAATTTCCTGAAGGCGAAGTTTCAGGAGTTTTGAAGACATCAAACCTTAAATTGTTTCATATCAGTTTTAAGTCAAGAATCTTAAGAGAAACTTTGACTTCAAAGTCAAAGTTTCTCTTATATATCATTTTCGTAACAACTGAAGGTAGCATAGTTATTTGATTGAGTTATTAAATGGCACCATGTGCCTGGAAAATACATATTAATATTGATCAGATTGATGAGATTATATCAGTGATAACCTGGGAAAATGTCTTGTTATAAGTGAAATTATCTGGTGTTTTTTTTTTTTATCAATATAAAACAAGCTCCTTTATCTCGCTAATCTACTTGAGGGTCAGTTTTGTCTAATTTCAAGTGTGCTGAGATATTTGCACTAAAAGCAAATAGACCAGAAATACTTTTCTGTTTTTGCACAAGCGAATAACTAAAGGAGTTTTAGTGCATTGCAGCCATATAAGCTAAAGAGGAAATCCTCTTCCAGCTGCCTGCCGCCTGGCCCCAACATGGCTGCCTGGAGTTCTGCGATGTGGTTCTGGCCTACAGAGAAGGTCTTCCTAACGCGCTGGACGGAGTCAGCCTGGCGGTGCGACCCGGGGAGAAGATCGGCATTGTGGGACGCACGGGTTCTGGAAAGTCCACCATGTTTCTGGCCCTGTTTCGCATGGTGGAGCTCAACCAGGGGAGGATTCTGCTGGACCAGCTGGACGTCAGCTCTGTGGGCGTCGCCCAGCTGAGGTAGGACTGGAGCCGCCGCGGATCTGGCGTCTAAAATCTGACAAAACCAGTCAGAACTTCAGGTCTGTGAAACGTTTTGTAGTGACGATCAAATGTTTATGGCTGTATTAACGAGACGAGGCCTTTTTTTGTGTAGCATATTTTATCAGTAAGGCAATAATTCAAAGCGCTTTACATAATTAAAACATAAAATAACAACAAAAAATGCAGCGGTGTAATATTAAAGTGATGGAAAGTTAGGATTTTAGTTTTTAATTTATTCATTTATAAAGTGAATTATTTTTTCTTTTTTTTTTTTACTCTTTAAAATAATTTATTTTTAACTTTGTTTTTTAATTATACTTTAAAAAATACTTAGTTTCAAAAGAAAATCAAAGCAAATGGGATTTTAGCCTGTTTGTGTTATTTTACTTTATTTTATTTTTTGTTCATTAAAACAAATGAGTTTTGAGCCTTTTTACTTTTTTAATTTTAATAAAAACATATTAAAATTATGTATGTATATATAAGTGTTCATAACCTTTTTTATTTATTTCATTTTTACCCTTTTTTAAAAATCATTTATATATATATGTATTCATTTAATTATATATTTAATTCTTTAAAGCAAATGGGTTTTTAGGGTTTTTATCCTTTTATTAAAATCATATTTATAATTTTCTTTCTTTTCTTTTTTTTTATCATATTGTTTGTTTTTTTTCAAGACAAATTAGTTTTTTAGCTTTCAAAGAGCTCAGCGTTTCAACATTTTTGCAGTTTTCTGACAGCTTGCTCCAGATCAGACAAAAACTGGTCAGCAGGTCCAGTCAGATGAATGTTTTCCCCTCAGTGTCTGTATAGATCTCTGTGTGATAGAGGCTCATCATTCTGCGTGGTTTTGTTCTGGTTTTGCAGATCTAGGTTGGCCATCATTCCCCAGGATCCCTTCCTGTTCGGCGGGACCGTCCGGGACAACCTGGACCCGTGTGAGAGACACGAGGACCAGCAGCTGCTGGACGTTTTGGATCAGTGCCACCTGAGCGCCGCCGTCAGCAGGATGGGTGAGCGTTACTGGCAGGAAGTTCATTCTGTCCCATGATGGACTGGCGGAGACGTAAACACCGGTTCGGGTCTGTGGGTATCAGGTGGCCTGGACGCCGAGGTCGGGGAGCGGGGAAAGTTCTTCTCTGCAGGACAGAGACAGCTGCTGTGTCTCGCCAGAGCTCTGCTAACTCAGGCCAAGGTGAGCCTCACATTTATTTATTTACTTCAAACAGACAAAAGTATGAAAATTAAAATTAAAACACATTAACATCATGCCAAGTGATTCAAAATTACGCAGGTAGAAGATACATGATCCTATAATGTCCTCATCAACTTATAATCAATTAAACATCCAAACAGAAAAACATAAATTACTTATCATACAACTGTAACCAAACACTTAATTACATTTTTAACACAAAGAGAAGAGAACACAAGGAAAAGCAAAGAATCCATCCATTTTCTGCTCACCTTTGTCCCATTTTAGGCCAATAATTCCTTAATTTTGAAAAAAACTTTTTAGTCCCATCGACAGATTATTTTACTTCTTGTTGTTATAAGTGAAATAATCTGCCAGTAGAACCAGTACTTTTTTTAAAAAAATATCAATATTAAGGGATTATTGACTGAAAACAAGCTGCTATTTCTTGCAGAAAAGTTACTTGTAAGTTAGTTTTGTTTTAAAATATTTGTGCTATAAAGTAGAACAAAAATATGTCGTAAGACTTGATAGGATTTTTTTGTTTTGTTTTGTTTTTGGGATTGAATTAAGCTTCATTTTGAACAGTTTTTTAAGCTGGTTTATATTTGTACTTTGTTTGAGATAATCATTTAATTTATTCCATAAATCTACACCCCACACTGATATACAAAACAGTTTTTGGTTGTTTTAATGAACTGTTTTTTTTTATTTTCTTTCCCTCTTAACCTAAAACATTGTTTATGATTTATGACTTTAAACATAAATTGTACAGTTTTGAATTTTACAAGGTCCCAGAATTTAAGTACATTGGATTTAAAAATAATAATAATGGATTGATGCATTATTCAATGTTAAATTCTGATTGATTTTTATGTCTGTAAATTTGTTTTGAGTTTTTTCTTCTGTTTTCACACAATCATAGCCAAGTTTCTAGTTTCTCCTGCTCCTCTGGAAACCCTTTTGATAAATAATCTGACCTTCAGATGTGAATATTTAAGGGTAAAATGCTGATTCTTTCCTTCACGAAGGTTCTTTGTATCGATGAAGCCACAGCCAGCGTGGACCAGAAGACAGACAAACTGCTGCAGCGGACGATTCGAGAGACGTTTCAGGACAAAACGGTGCTCACTATAGCCCACAGGTTAGATGTCATTTCCTTTCCTGTCCCCCAATTTGGTACCAGATTGAGACAATTTAATCCCTACAGAATGTGGTGTTAGAATTAAATTATAGATTAATTTCTGCTTCTCTGCAGAACCACATCTTACTGTTAGATCTGTCCACCAGAGGTCGCCATAACTACATCCTTAATTAAATAAAAAAAATATTATTTGTCTATTCAGACTGTTTAGTGCTTCATGTTTTCTGTTTATTCAATGTTTTAAAAACCAGGCAGGACTCTCTTTCAATTTCAATCAGTTTAAATGATTTGGGAAGCTTCCTGTCCAGAAAGCGTTGACCCTCAGGAAAAACTGAGCATTAAAAGTTTAAACAAACTGAAATCTTACTAAACGTAAAAAAAATCCGGGACTAAATTTTGATGGAAACAAGTGTTTGTTTTAAGATAACTCCTTCAGTTTATTTATGCTGAGCCATGCACACCAAATGTCAAATTTAGACATGTAAATACCAAGTTTATTATGGTTAAATAAAACTAACCAAATAGCAAAAACTGAACTTGAGAAAATATTTTTGTTTGCTGAAATAAAAACGGTAATTAATGGGGAAAACCATAACTAACTGCAACTATATTTATAAAAAACTGAAATTATAGACATATTATTCTTCATTTTTGTGTTTATGGATCTATTTGTTACCAGAGTCAGTTAGTTGAAAATGGCATCTTCTGTTGCGTATTCATTACCTTATGTTTACATAATGCGTATAAAAGTCAACAAAACTATGAAAACACTAAAACCACTATTATAACTCATAAAAACTAACTGAATTAGACAAACAAAAAGCCAAAATAAAACTAAACTATGACAAAAAACCCAAAACTATTATAACCCTGATAAATCCAATCAATTATATACATTCTGATTTATTCTAGTTATTAATTAGACAATGTATCAAGTTGAGTTCATTATTCAAATTTATAGAAAAAAATACTATGTAATGTAGGGGTGTCCAAAGTGTGGCCCGCGGGCCATTTGTGACCCTTGAAATTATTTTGTTTGGCCCCTGATCGCAAGTCAAGAATAGTAAAAACAACTGATGGCAAAAAAAAGAAAGAAAAATGTTTGTTTTTCTTCTAATAAAGCTTATTAAATTCTTATCCTTTAGTAAGGATAAGAATTGTTTCTGTCAAAATTTAGTCCCAGATTTCATTTTTTTTCCTTTTACGTCATTAAAGATTCACCTTTAATGATTAACCTTTATCATTAAAGATATAAAGATTTCACAGAAATTGTTTATTGTTGAGCAGGTAAAAGAAGCAAACAAACAAAAACCAATCAAATAAATTTAGCATCTTTAACAGAATGAATTTTGTGGCCCTCCTGTAGCTTAACTTTGCCACTTTTGGCCCCTGGGCCTTAAAGCGTGACCCCACTGACTGAAGGGAACCCAGCAGATATCACTGAGTCGCAGCATTTTGCACGTACCGACAGTGAACAATCGTTAACATGGTGTCGTCATGATCTGTTTGTTTCGTCAGGATCAACACCATCATGGACTGTGACCGTGTGCTGGTGATGCATGCTGGGAAGGTGGTAGAGTTTGACACGCCCGCTGCTCTCTGTCAGAACGAAACATCCATCTTCCACAGACTGGTTGGTGGGCGAGGAGATTAGTCCATCAAGTGAATCCAGCTTTTCTACTTTATCCTGGACGTTTTACTGAGAACACAGTAAAACAGATGTTTTTTTTTACTGCGTCTTTCTGTTTATATGTTACTTTTATATTAGAAACTTGACTACAGAAGGAAAAAAAGCACCTTTAATGCCTGTGGACATGGATGAGATACTCAGGAATACGTCGCTGCACTTTGTAAGATCTAGAGGATTGTTTATAACTCTGGGGATTTATCTCCAGTTTATATTATTGGTAAGGTGAGGAAGACGTCCCGGTTTGTGTCGAAACCGACTTTGAAATAAATATTCTAAAGTATTATCTCGTATGGTTTCCGTTTGCCTTCTTCAATCAGACGCAGTTGCTCTGACATTATTAAAAATGGACCTATTATGTTTTTATACTTTCATTTGGGTTTCTACTGCTTCGAAAAAAAACAACTCAAAACGCTTAAAAAAAAAAACCATCCAGCCGTTTGTTGGCAATGAGTTAATGATTTTTTGTGTCTGCTTCAAAAACATCAAGAACGTAACATCACAAATCAGCAGGCTCTGCCCGTTACCTAGCAACCCTAGCCAAGCCCAGGCCATTACCTAGCAACCCCAGCAGCGTTCCTCCTGTTACCTAGCAACCCACGCAGAGCTCCAGCACACATGGTCATTTGTTGTTAATGCAGTATTCAGTTTACTTAAATTAAAAAGTACTTTATTCATCTCAAAAGAAAATTAAATGTTGTTGTAACCTGTATTAATTAAGAATTTTTATTGTCGGTGCTAATGGCTGTGGGCAGAAAAGATCTCCTGTAGCTGTCTGTGATGCAGCTAACTTGAAGAAGCCTCTGAGTAAAGACACTGTGTTTTTCTAAGGCAGTCTCAGGAAGAGAATGTTCAGCATTTGTCTGTAATTTTCTTGATTTTTATGTAAAATCATCTCTGCACCTTCATTCCAGTCGTTCTGAAGTTGTTCCCGGAACAGAACCGGCCTTCTTCCTCTGGCTATTGGGTCTTTTTAGGTCCCTGCTCTGATGCTGCTGCCCAACAGATGACAGCAGAAGAGACGGCGCTCTCAACAACAGACTTATAAAAGATATCCGCTCTCCATTGGCTGCTGGAAAAGACAAGTGTTTTGTTGTCGACTCATCCAGAAACCACCTGCTGCATTCTTGCAGGTTGCGCAGGAGGCTCCACTTCTGCTTTTTCAGGGACGTATTGTTGAATAAATAGGCATCTGTTTGCAACCATTTTCACTGTAAACGTTGAGTTGGGGGTCGTGGTCGGCAGCAGCTTATTTGGATTTAAAGTGACATGAGGCCTTTTCATTCTGAAAGGCAGAACTGACCAGACTAGAATCTCATATCCAGAATGATTTTGTGCAAATATAATGATCCAGACCTATCTTAACTTGAAGAACAATAGGCCCTGTTAAAGTAAACATTGAACCGATGACTTTCAGATTTGTTTTCATTATTTATTATACCAAGAAACAGCTTCACAAGTGCTTTTTATTTGCATGTGATTACTAAGAACAACAGCCCCCCTGGGTGTAAACACAGCCATCCACCCGGTTTGTTCCAGTGGGGTGTGTCTGGTAATCATTATTCCTATTATATCATCAGAGGTGATGTTGCGCTGCAGCGATACCCGTAGGTTTGGGCCGGGACTCTTGTTTTTGTTCCCAGATTTGCTCAGACAGCAGTCTTTGTGCCCAGCCTGAGACTGTAAGGAGCGTGAGTCATCCGGTGAACGCCCGCTGCCGCTCCCTTGGCTCAGGCCAACATTCTTCTCACACCACTCACGTCGTCAGGAGGAACGTTTGGGTTTTGTTTTCCTTGCTGTCCGCCGTTATCATTCCCAAAAAAGTGTCCACCTGTAGCAAAAATAATAATAAAAAGATGAGATGCCGCTTGGTGAAAAGTGGGTCAAACTGAAACTTTATCCCGCGTCGCAGCATCATTTGTGTTTGCACGCATGTGAGACGCAGGTGTGTTGTAGTTAAGGTGTGTTTGCAGGAGGGAGGATGAAGTGACGGTTCTCCACATGGTGGCAAGACGTTCTAGGCCCAACCTGTTTGTCTGCTTCAGGAGGAGTATCCACCTGCCTGAGAGGTGCTCCTCTCAGTGACAGCCAGGCGAGCTGTCAGCACGGACTCAACTTCAACCTGGAAACGGCCGGATGGATCCCCAGGTCAGCTTAGCTTTTAATTTTACTAAGTTTCTTTTTTCTTTTTTTTTTTTTCCAAGGAATGTGCTGCATGGGCTTTGTTGATGTTTTGATGAATTTGGAGGTGAGACAGCTGCTTTCCAGGTGTGGGAGTTTCTGTCATGCAGGCAGTTTCTGTCAAACCAGCATGAGGTTTGGGCTGTTTCAGGCATGCTGCACTTCATCCAGCAGGTTCCAGCAGTTAGACACAGATAAACATCTTCATAACATTGTGTAATGTTCAGAAGAGCTTAGAGTTGCTGAAAATCCATCTCCATAAGAGTATCACTGCTTTCTACTCAAGTAAAAGTGAGAAAACACCAAGTCTTACCAAATATCTTTGGTTCACTTTCTAGGGAAAATATCTTGGTACACTTGAAATAAGACAAAACTAACTTATATGTAACTTTTCTGCAAGAAACAGCAGTAAATAATTACTTAATCTTGATGGAAAAGTCCTAGTTCCACTGACAGATTATTTCATTTGTCAAAGGGAAAATGTCTTGTTAAAAGTGAAATAATCTGTCAATGGAACCAGTACTTTTTTAAAATCAAAATTAAGGAATAATTTACGGCCGTTTCTCGCTCTAATGTTACTTGTAAGTTGGTTTCGTGTTATTTCAATGTGCTAATATTTTTGCACTAGGAACTAGACCAAGACAACTTGGCAAGATTTTGGGGTTTTGCAGTGTAAAACATTCTTCCAGTTTTTTGTAAAAAAAACCCCAAACTGATCAAGTATTGCATAATTGATCATAAAATCTGGCCTAATATTCAAAATTATTGCCATTATGTAGACAGCAATGTAACTTTATATGCAAATTCTTGTATTTTAAATAGTAGATTGGACTTTTAAAAAAATATGATAATTACAAAATAACAAGAAGAAAAATGTTTGAAAATCAGCTTTTTTCTATATAAAACAGTAGTTAATGTGCAGAATAAGGAGATTCCAGTGACGATGTGAATAGTTTTCTGTATATTCATGATCTCTAAATGTCTCAACAAATAGAAAATAAGAGAAAACAAAGCTGGTGTGAAAACAAGAGGTTTCACTTCAATACAAGCTGTAGATTTGTGTCTGTATCTGGTGCATTTTTGGTTAAAACATGTTTGCTCTTTATTTATTGACGTTACTCGCAGTGGGTTGAATATTCAGAGAGTTTACTCTAGTAAAAGTAGTGATTAATAATAATAATAATATTGTTCCAGTAATTCATGTTTTCGTTTTTCCATTGCTAACCTTTGGGTTTGAAGAAGATATAATTAATGTCCACACACCTACAGACTCTTCTCCACCTCTTTACTTTCTCTCTCTAGAAATTAGAAGTGCTAATTCTGGTTAAACTCACTAAAAACCAGATCATCTGTGTGTCATTTTATCAGTTTTGCATCTGTGTTTCGGTGATGGCTACGTTTCATTTATTTCTGTGATTTTAGGATTTTATATCTGATACTTAAAGCTGCAAACTGATTATTTTGCATTTTAACTGTCTTTTTTTTGCAATTTAACCAGTATTTATTTTGAAACTGATATAGAGAATGCTGATAAGTTAGATAACCATACAATTTACATAACAATGGTTTGTTGAATGTTCATGCATTAGCTCGGTATCAACGGCCAATGAACGGATGTGATTTTGAAAGTTCATTATGAATCTGCACTGATGCTCAGAGACGCATTATTTTACCTTTAATTTAAGGGGTTATGGCCTGCCAACTTTTTAACTTGAGCAATTTTAAATTGATATACCTTTTACCCAGGGAGTTGCATAATGTGCATTTTAAGTCAACAGTTGTTAAAATGCACAACCAAACTGTTAAAAACAAGCCAAATCTACAAATGAAACCCTGCACATAATTACATCTGTGTAGATTCTGCGTTAAAATATAATGGTTGTTGAGGAAAACACAGAGCTGATTGTAATTCATTCAACAGCGACAAAAAAAAGGGGGACAAACTGTCGGTTACTGGTTGCTATGGTAACCGCCGACTGTAACAAAACTTATGTAGCAATAAGGGTCAGGAGAAAATGACTTTTTGACCAGACTAAATTAATTTAAAGAATAAGTCAACCAATTTGGACAAATTTCACATCTATAATAATGTTAAAATAAAACATTTTTATACACAAATGTTCTGTAATTTCCCCCATAGCTTAAGATAAATGGGAGTTTATCTTAACTCCCATTTTAACGTAAACCAGTTTACGTTACGTACGTGTTGGTGTAAACTGTGCTCTTTAAAAGCGAGTGAACATCTTTCTGTCAGTGGAACGCGATCTGCAGCTTTTAAAGCAGTTTCATTTTTTTCCCCCCCCGAGATTCAAAGTCATTCCAAACACAACGCGATTGTGCGTTAAACTGTTTTATTTATTTGTACAGCAAGGTGATTTCCTGAGTACATTTTCGCTCTGTATGGATAGAAACAGCAAAAACAAAGGACAAAAAGATATTTTTAGTTTGAAAATCCCATTTAGAGGTAAAATTTCAAAAGTAATCACTTTTGAAATTTTCATTAGAAACTGGGAATGTCCAGCAAAATCAGACCTGAAACCATTTTAACTGAGGAATTTTGAGAAAATGGCAGTTAAAAAATTAGACTAATATTTAGCAGTAAGAGATTTTATGAATCTACTGTTTAGTTTAAGCTGAATGGTAACTGCACATAAAGGTGTCCAAAATCACTATGTATTAAAACATAATAATAACATAATGAATGAGCGGTGCAGGAACTTTTGAATGTCGTAAAGATGTCATGAATAGTTATGTCGACCCAAAAGCAGGAAGCAGCAGGCAGACAAAGTGAAAAAGTCTTTATACAAATAAACAAAAATCTTAGACGGCTAGGAAACTAGCAACAACAACACAAAAGTACCAGAAACGCAGAGACGAAAACAGTAGAAACCAAAGAACAAGTGACGCAGAGGGAAAAGGGAGGATCTGACAAAGAACTAACAGATAACTGAGGTTTACAGGCTAGGAGGGCGATTACTGGACCAAAAGACAAGTGAGTCAGATTAACTGACAAACATTGTGAAGTGAGTTACTGAGCAATAACAGCATAAAACAAGTGCATGCAAAAAAGCATCTGAGCAATCAGGAAACTTAAACAAACGGAAAAGTAACAAACTAAGCCTATAAACCACACAAGGTGAACGCTGATAGAAAGGACATCACCAAATAAAACGGATCCATAGAGACACAAAACTCGAAACTGGTTCTGACAAAGGGAGCGCCGACGACCAATTCTTAAAGTTTCTAAAAGAAATCACATGAATGTTTGTCATACTTTTAGGCTCTGCTAAGAAATCAATATGAGCATTGAAATATTTTTACTTACGTCAATTAAATCCACATTCAGTTTTTGACTTAAGTAGCCATTTTGTTTGTTTTTTTAATGCTTTCTTGCAAGACATAAAGAAAGGAAAGATGTTGCAGCTTTACTTTATGTGTTACATAACAAGGAAGAGGTTCATCTGAATGTTGTTTTTATAAGAAACTCGTCCAGCTCATTTTGTGTGATTATGAACAACAGGTCTGCTGTACTAGAAAGCAGTCTGATGGTTTCTCTGACTGTTTGCTTACAATAAAGAAACGCCTAAAAAAAGCAGTTGTACTCAGCAGAAACCGGTTTCTGGTTTCCTTTAATGACCCAGCGGCTAAAAGGCATAACTCACATACTTACAAAGTTTCCTGGGTGTTACTCATCTAAATGCACGTAGTAAAAAAGAAAAAAAAAAAAAGTGTTATTCCTCAACTCCTCCAGATTTTATAATCTGTTTTAGGTAGACTTGTATTTTTCTACTTCTCCAAAGTGAAAACCTCAGTTAAGCTTTTTTCCCCCTGAACTCTGAGTAAAAGAGCACAACCTGCTGCAAAGATTTAAGCTTTTATAGAGGCAGCACGCATTAAGTTTTGAGGACGCTAACTTTTTGTCATTTGTGGTGAGTTTGATCATATTTCTATAACATCCATTGACGACTTTTGTTCTTCTTTCTAGGTTTAGATCTACAAAAGACCATCAAAAATATGGTAAGAAAATGCAATTATGCAACGGTGCTTGAGTTTTTGTTTACTTTTTCACTTGTGTATAATCATGGACACTAATTAATTAAATAATATTTTGTGTGCAGGGAACACATCGAAGGGGGCGGAGCCTCTCTGAGGCCTTGACCCTGGAGGAGTTGGACAACGGGGCGCTGGTCATTTCCAGCGCTACCGATTCCTCCCACAACCTGAAGGAAGGTATGAGCTCTCACTGCTTCTTGTCCTCTTTTCAAAAGTCAGATTGTTGTCGTAAGATTGACAATTAAAAGCATCCTGAGTGTAATAGTTGACGAAATTATTTTCCCCTGTACTAAAACCCAACTTTTCTTTTTTGACTATTTCTGGAGTTATCCGACGAGTATTGCTTCAGTTTTGTGTGATTGTGACATTTAAAATATATTGATTTGGACCCAGCAGTTTCTAAAGAATCCATTCCACTTGATTGATAGAAAAATGCTCATACTGCTAGAACTCCATGTAAATGTAAAAATCACCTGAATAACTCTTTTCAGAAGCTTAGAAATAATAAGAAGGTATTGTCTTTACTTTTCCCCAACAAAATATTTGTATTCCCCTCCAAAAAAGAAAATGCTATTAAACCAGGGCACTTTAAATACAACAGTGCCACTCAGTGGATAGAAAAGTATATAAAACAAACATCTGTAATGCCCATTTCCACTTAACTCATACCTGCTGAAGATAATAAAAAGATAAATCAGCTGTCTTCTGGTCTTATATGCAGTTCTGGTTTCTACATGTGCAAAAAGGCATCTGGGAAACAAACTGGTGGGAAACTGATAAAACGCAATTACAACAACTCGCCACAAGAGGGCTTGAAATGGAAACCATTGGACACAAAAGGATACATTAGAAGTTATATTTACGGTCAAAATATCAACGAACTATCACAATTGAGAAAATATCCTGAACAATATCCCGTCATGTTTAAAATAAAAGAGGAAATATGTACAAAATATTTCGTCGTGTGTTTCGAAATATAACTTACCCTCACAATGCTTAATAGTGACGATGCGGGGAGGGGAAGCCACGCAGGCATAAGTTACAAGCGCACACAATATCGGACCTTGAAAATAAAAGCTAAACAAAATCACACATTTGAAACGATTGATTCAATAAATAGTAGCGTAAACTGTTTATTTAACAGAGCATTTTTAACTCTTACCTGTGCTCTGCCAAGAAGTAAATGTGACTTGTGTCATGAGGTGGTCCAATCTCCTGGTTTATCTGTGCCAGTGGTTTAGTTGAAGCAGCTTGAAAGCTAATGCTAATGCACCAAATATAACCATGTTGATACCCATTATGTTTCAGTGACACATCATGTGCTACAACATAGTATATCACCCTCAACAGGGTTAAATTTGTTATTCCACACCTAACTAGTGGATTCATTGTTGTTGTTGACTATTGCTAACTTGTCTGCTAATGTTGTTTTAAACTATTTATTTCAAGGCCCTAGGCAATGTGTCCACCCCTCCACAGTGAACAAATGAATCAATATTTACGCAAATATTTCTTTTCTTTCTTAGGGGATGAAATTTTGGGAGCCACGATAAATTTTAATCAGCTGTCAAAAGAGGAGGTGATAAATGTGCTGAAATTGATGGAGCCATTTGATGACAAGGTCAGAGTTCTTACCAGAAGCTGCATGAGCAAGAGTGTCGACAATTTGGACCAGTGTGTCAGAAATCCAGAGACAGTACGTTGAACTTGACAGCTTAAAATTGATGCCTTGGACATTACATTCTAACCAACTAGTTTTGCCTTCAATTTCTAGATGCTGATGGATTCCTACAATAAACTCTACAATGCCAAAATAAAGAGGTTTGTGAAAGATGACTCATCTGCTGCTGGCAAAGCCGCCTCATCTAAGGTCAACCTAAAGCATGACATAGGGCTGCCTCGCCTTGGAGTTGACTTTGGACTTTTAAAATCCACATCATTGAGTGCAAATGCTGATGCAGATTCTGAGTTTGAGGTCAGAGATCTGACAGATGGCACCAATCTGAATCTTCCACCACTTGGTGGCAGTTTGAATGGACCTACTGCTGGTAACACCGTAGTGCCAAGACAAAGACGTGATGCTAGAAATCCACAGTCTCATCTTGGAGACTACCATCTCTCTGGGACATTACCAGATGATTTAAATGGCATGACTGCAGCTGGTGGTCTGAAAATGCCAAATCTTGAAAACGTTCTGGATATAGGATTGGCCTCGAAAGGTTCAGATGTGTTCCTTCCAGATCATGATATAAAGATTATGGGACCAGATGGAATGTCAACCGTTCCTAAAGGTAAACTCAGTATGAAGCATGCCAAAGGACTGAAAACACCAGATCTAAATTTAGATGATCCATCTGGTCTTGTGGAATCACCAAAACTTAGGCTGTCTGGGAAACTACCTCAAATGGACCAAGGAAATGTCAATGTGGATGCTTCATGTGGGTCAGTCCAAATGCCTAATATGGAGTGCCCTAGTGCAAGTCTGGATGCTGCTAAAAGAATTAATTTTAGTGTTAAAACACCTAAGATAAAAAGTGGCATGTCTGCATCTGATGCTCATTTACCAAAAGTCGACTTGAAGGGAATAAATGTGGCTACTGACACTCCTTCTGTTAATGTCAAAAGTCCAACTGGAAAGTATAAGGCTCCTAAATTTACGATGCCCAAATTTGATTTGCCACATATTCAAGTCCCAGATTTAGATATGGATATTTCAGGTCCATCTGGGAAATTTAAAAAGCCCAACCTAAATATCCCGGACTTGAGCCTTTCAGGTCCAAACACAGGTGGTCCGAACTTGGACCTGGGATCACCTGATCTGGATGTCTATGCACCTAATCTCAGAGGTGACTTTAAAACCCCCAAACTAGACCTAAGTGGCCCAAAGACTGATGTAAACATGCCCTCAGGCATCATAAAAATGCCTGATATTGAAGGTCCTGATTGGGATCTTAAAGGTCCATCAGGAAAACTCAAGATGCCGAAAACGAACCTTTCAGGTACATCACCAAAAGGACCAAATTTAGACTTGAACGCAGATCTCAAGTCACCAGATTGGAATCTCAAAACACCAAAGATCAAAGGTGGGATAAATGCTCCCGATGTGGATCTGCCAGAGATGGACCTGAAAGCTCCCAAGTTAGATATCAACACACCAGATGCCAACATTGGATCACCCAAAGGAAAGCTTAAAATGCCTAAGATGAAAATGCCCAAACTTAACTTCCCAGGTATCAAAGGACCTGAACTTGATGGCAACCTAAATGGTCCAGATATAGATGTAAATGCACCTGATTTAAACCTTAAAGCACCTAAAGCTGATCTAGATTTGAACATGCCTGACCTGTCTGGGAAATTCAAAAAGCCCAACCTGACAATGCCTGATCTGGGTCTTTCAGGTCCAAAGATAGATGGGCCCAACTTAGACATGCCATCAGGAAAGCTTAAAATGCCTGATATTGAAGGTCCTGATTGGGATCTTAAAGGTCCTCAGGAAATCAAGATGCCGAAATGAACTTCAGGTACATCACAAAGGACCAAATTTAGACTTGAACGCAGATCTTAAGTCACCAGATTGAGTCTCAAACACCAAGATCAAAGGTGGGATAAATGCCCTGATGTGGATCTGCCAAGAGGACCTGAAAGCTCCCAAGTTAGATATTAATACACCAGATGCCACATGGATCACCAAGGAAAGCTTAAAATGCCTAAGATGAAAATGCCAAATTTAACTTCCCAGGTATCAAAGGACCTGAACTTGATGGCAACCTAAATGGTCCAGATATAGATGTAAATGCACCTGATTTAAACCTTAAAGCACCTAAAGCTGATCTAGATTTGAACATGCCTGACCTGTCTGGGAAATTCAAAAAGCCCAACCTGACAATGCCTGATCTAGGTCTTTCAGGTCCAAAGATAGATGGGCCCAACTTACACATGCCATCAGGAAAGCTAAAAATGCCTGATATTGAAGGTCCTGATTGGGATCTTAAAGGTCCATCAGGAAAACTCAAGATGCCGAAAATGAACCTTTCAGGTACATCACCAAAAGGACCAAATTTAGACTTGAACGCAGATCTTAAGTCACCAGATTGGAGTCTCAAAACACCAAAGATCAAAGGTGGGATAAATGCTCCTGATGTGGATCTGCCAGAGATGGACCTGAAAGCTCCCAAGTTAGATATTAATACACCAGATGCCAACATTGGATCACCCAAAGGAAAGCTTAAAATGCCTAAGATGAAAATGCCCAAATTTAGCTTCCCAGGATTCAAAGGACCTGAACTTGATGGCAACCTAAATGGTCCAGATATAGATGTAAATGCACCTGATTTAAACCTTAAAGCACCTAAAGCTGATCTAGATTTGAACATGCCTGACCTGTCTGGGAAATTCAAAAAGCCCAACCTGACAATGCCTGATCTGGGTCTTTCAGGTCCAAAGATAGATGGGCCCAACTTAGACATGCCATCAGGAAAGCTTAAAATGCCTGATATTGAAGGTCCTGATTGGGATCTTAAAGGTCCATCAGGAAAACTCAAGATGCCGAAAATGAACCTTTCAGGTACATCACCAAAAGGACCAAATTTAGACTTGAACGCAGATCTTAAGTCACCAGATTGGAGTCTCAAAACACCAAAGATCAAAGGTGGGATAAATGCTCCTGATGTGGATCTGCCAGAGATGGACCTGAAAGCTCCCAAGTTAGATATTAATACACCAGATGCCAACATTGGATCACCCAAAGGAAAGCTTAAAATGCCTAAGATGAAAATGCCCAAATTTAGCTTCCCAGGTATGAAAGGACCTGAACTTGATGGTAAACTAAATGGTCCAGATATAGATATAAATGCACCTGATGCTGATCTAGATTTAAACATGCCTGACCTGTCTGGGAAATTCAAAAAGCCCAACCTGACAATGCCTGATCTGGGTCTTTCAGGTCCAGAGATAGATGGGCCCAACTTAGACATGCCATCAGGAAAGCTTAAAATGCCTAAGATGAAAATGCCCAAACTTAACTTCCCAGGTATCAAAGGACCTGAACTTGATGGCAACCTAAATGGTCCAGATATAGATGTAAATGCACCTGATTTAAACTTTAAAGCACCTAAAGCTGATCTAGATTTGAACATAAAGCCTGACCTTCTGGGAAATTGAAACATGCCCAACCTGACAATGCCTGATCTGGGAAATTCAGGTCCAAAGATAGATGGGCCCAACTTAGCCATGCCATCAGGAAAGCTTAAAATGCCTGATCTTGAAGGTCCTGATTGGGATCTTAAAGGTCCATCAGGAAAACTCAAGATGGGCCCGAAAAGAACCTTTCAGGTACATCACCAAAAGGACCAAATTTAAGAACTTGAACGCTGATCTTGAAGGTCACCAGATTGGGAGTCTTAAAAGCCAAAGATCAAAGGTGGGATAAATGCTCCTGATGGGATCTGCCAGAGAATGGACCTTAAAGCTCCCAGTTAGATATTAATACACCAGATGCCAACATTGGATCACCAAATTTAGAGCTTGAACGCCTAAGATTAAAGTGCACCAAGATTGGAGCTCCTCAGGTATGAAGGACCTGAACTTGATGGTAAACTAAATGGTCAGATAGATATAATGCTCCTGATGTGGATCTAGATAACATGCTGA
Source organism: Poeciliopsis retropinna (assembly GCA_010277075.1). Taxonomy (NCBI): domain Eukaryota; kingdom Metazoa; phylum Chordata; class Actinopteri; order Cyprinodontiformes; family Poeciliidae; genus Poeciliopsis; species Poeciliopsis retropinna. Next base: position 19,184,699 of record VMRM01000013.1, on the reverse strand, counting down.
CTGTCTGATTCAAAAAGCTCAACCTGACAATGCCTAGATGGGTCTAATACAGGTCCAGAGATATGGGCCAACATTGGATCATGCCATCAGGAAAGCTTAAAATGCCTAAGATGAAAATGCCCAAATTTAGCTTCCCAGGTATCAAAGGACCTGAACTTGATGGCAACCTAAATGGTCCAGATATAGATGTAAATGCACCTGATTTAAACCTTAAAGCACCTAAAGCTGATCTAGATTTGAACATGCCTGACCTGTCTGGGAAATTCAAAAAGCCCAACCTGACAATGCCTGATCTGGGTCTTTCAGGTCCAGAGATAGATGGGCCCAACTTAGACATGCCATCAGGAAAGCTTAAAATGCCTAAGATGAAAATGCCCAAACTTAACTTCCCAGGTATCAAAGGACCTGAACTTGATGGTAAACTAAATGGTCCAGATATAGATATAAATGCACCTGATGCTGATCTAGATTTAAACATGCCTGACCTGTCTGGGAAATTCAAAAAGCCCAACCTGACAATGCCTGATCTGGGTCTTTCAGGTCCAGAGATAGATGGGCCCAACTTAGCCATGCCATCAGGAAAGCTTAAAATGCCTGATATTGAAGGTCCTGATTGGGATCTTAAAGGTCCATCAGGAAAACTCAAGATGCCGAAAATGAACCTTTCAGGTACATCACCAAAAGGACCAAATTTAGACTTGAACGCAGATCTTAAGTCACCAGATTGGAATCTCAAAACACCAAAGATCAAAGGTGGGATAAATGCTCCTGATGTGGATCTGCCAGAGATGGACCTGAAAGCTCCCAAGTTAGATATCAACACACCAGATGCCAACATTGGATCACCCAAAGGAAAGCTTAAAATGCCTAAGATGAAAATGCCCAAATTTAGCTTCCCAGGTATCAAAGGACCTGAACTTGATGGTAAACTAAATGGTCCAGATATAGATATAAATGCACCTGATGCTGATCTAGATTTGAACATGCCTGACCTTTCTGGGAGATTCAAAAAGCCCAACCTGACAATGCCTGATCTGGGTCTTTCAGGTCCAAAGATAGATGGGCCCAACTTAGACATGCCATCAGGAAAGCTTAAAATGCCTGATATTGAAGGTCCTGATTGGGATCTTAAAGGTCCATCAGGAAAACTCAAGATGCCGAAAATGAACCTTTCAGGTACATCACCAAAAGGACCAAATTTAGACTTGAATGCAGATCTCAAGTCACCAGATTTTAGTGTCAGAGCTCCGAAGGTCAAAGGTGGGATGAATGGCTTTGAAATGCCTGATGTAGGGTTTGGGAGCCCATCAGGGAATCACAAAAAGTATAATCTGAAAATGCCCAAAGTTGGATTTTCAGGTTCAAAGTTACATGGCTCTGATCTTGATATTCCAAAAATAAAAGGTGGACTTGATTCTCCTAACCTGAGTTTACCAAACAAAGACTTCAGAACCTCCATACCTGATTTTGATGTTCCAGATGTTGACTTTGGTACTTCACCATTTAAACTGCCAAACTTGAAAATTCCTGATGTGGGATTTTCTAGCCCAAAACTAGAGAACCCTAAACTTCATTTCCCATCACCAGATTTTAATGCTAAATTACCAAAGGGACAAAATTTTAAATTAAATCCGGACCTCAATTCTCCAGAACTGAATCTCAAAACGCCAAACACGAAAGGTGGAGTCAACTCCTTTAAGCTCGGTGCACCAAATGTCAACCTCCAAGCTCCCAAGTTGGATATTAACACTCCAGGTGGCAATGTTGGTTTACCTGGTGCAAATGTAAAAAAGTCCCAAATGAAGATGCCAAAAGGCATCAATGCTAACTTAACAAGTGACCTTAACATGCCGAATATATCTGGTAATAGTCCAAAAATATCAAGACCAAAGCAGAGAGATTTTGATTTTAGTTTGCCAGCTTTAGATCTAGCTGAATATGGAATAAATGGTCCAAAGCTGAGTGCAAATCAACGTAATTTGAGAGTAAATGGCAACATTGGACAATCAGAAATGAACTTATCTGACCCAAGGATGAAAGGAGATTTAATTGGTGCACGCATGGGTATGAATTCTTCTTTGATAGACATACGTAGTCCTCATCTGGGATCTCCAGATCTTAACATTGACAATGCTTCCAAAAATTTCAAGGGAGCCATGTATAAGAATCGCAGATCAGACATGGCAGGTATGAGTTTGAAAAGACCGGACTTAGACATAGATCAAGACATTCAACTTAATAAAAAGTTTACTAAAACCAATGTAAGGTCCAGCTACCCTGCAGTGGATCATGCTTTACCGCAATACATTGATTTTAACCGTTCAGATCTCAACATCGATGATTTCACAGAGAGAGACCATGTGCTTAGAGCTAGGGGTTCACAACCAGACCTCCGGGCACAATCTAAACATCAACAATGGATCCCGTCTTCTGAGGTTTATGTTGACCCCAGAAACAGCAGAAGATTACCAGATGGTAGCAGAGGTCACAGTACGCATGGTTTACCTCAAAATGACCCTGACGGTTCAGGAGGATACTTTGTCACTGTTTTCCCCAAAGAAGCTCTTCTGAAGAGTAAACGCAACACAACCAATAGGCTTGGGTTTCCAACAGCAAAAATGGACCTTGATGTTCCAGATGAAAACTACCTAAAGGGCTCAACGTACTTTTTCTCCAACCTTGTATAGTCATAGCACTCGCATATTTTGCTTGATTTATTTATTTATTGTGACCATTGTTCCTGTGTGTACTCTGTATATTTTTGTACATAAAACTGTTTGCAGTTTGGCCAAAGTGTATTGTAACGGATATTTTTTTCAGTTTTATAATATCCAAAAACAATTTTTTTTACATTTTGTTTTTTTGTGCAATACTTTCTCAAAAATATTTTATGGTATTTTAAACCTTTTTAAATACTATTTTATTCGTTATTTAGTTGTTTTGATGTTGAAACTCCTGGATAACATTGTGCAATAAATTGTTTTTATTCTGCTGTAAAAAGAATCATAAGTTTTAAATCGTTTGTTGCCTGTTGCTCTCTGAAATCAAAGGATCGTCAGGTGAAATAGTGAAGCATTTTCAGTTCTCTAACAAAGCTTTTTAACATAAAATGCATTAATGATGAAGTTATTAAATTGCTTCTTTTTCCCCATTAATAACAGAAAAGTAGTTTCTTTATTAGTACGGCATACAGTTCTGTCCAAAAGTGTTGGCAATGATGTAAATGTATTATGTAGCTTTTGTACCATTTTCATGTCTGGTTTATTTTACATGTGTTCACATATACTGCAGTATACAGAATAATTAAAAATCATAAATAAAATTCCTTAATTTCCATGACTTCTGCAATTTCTTCTGTCATGCTGGATAACAATTTTTGGTGATACACTGCCGATTTGTGGAGTTTTCCTACTTACAAAAACTGGAGAGATTTGCTATTTACACCGTAGGCACATTTTAACTGTGAAATGAACAATTAATTTAATTTCCCTTTGGGGCTATTTAATTTTCCTTTTGGATCAATAAAGTATTTTGAATTTGAAACACCAAATCTGAAATAAAAAAATCCAGAGAATTACCTTGTATGATTTTTAACTAATTAACATTTTATAGCACAAAATAAGTATTTAAATCACAGCGTTTCAATATATTTCACTTTAAAAGAATGCTCACGAAGTCCTACTTGTGCTATGAATAATTCTAAATAGTATAATTTGTGTTTTCCAGCAGCTTTTGTGGTCCAATAACACCCCCCCACACATGTAATTTCCATTTTTCTTTCTAAATTATTTATCAATAATTTTGTTTGTACATCTACCAATATTTTTATATAAATTTAAATCTTTATTTTGTCTTCTGTATATTCTGAGTTTTATATTCTCGAATGTAGCTTGTTATCGTATTATTTGTAAACAACGTTTATTCAAAAAAAAAAAAAAAGACTTTTCGTGAACTGCGCATGTCTGAACTTCCTTAACGTCATCAAAATGCGCCTCTACCGTAGCTTACGGAAAAGGCTGTCGCACGACCTTTTCTGCTGCCTCCCTTTATCATGTTTGTTGCTATAACTTTGAGTTTTTAAATGTAGCAGGGATAAAAGTTTCTATTCGTAGAATAAGAAGGAAAAAACATGCTTCGTTTCTCTTGTTTGGTTTTCAGCAGAGGAGCGGCTCGAAGGGTGAGTTATTTCCAGTTAGCGGTCTGTCTGTTATTACCGCCATATGTAGTAAAAATGAAAGAAAGAAAAAACAGTTAACCTGCTGCTAACCATGACATAAAAGGTTTAGTCCGATTTAATTTTACATGATGGGCAAAAATAATATTAGAGTCTTTTTAAGTGAACATCTGGTCTCAATAGCAGTGAGAAATCAGGGTCAGATAAAGTATCAGCTGATTCATACTAAGGTAAAAGAATATCAGGATAACAAACTTTAGAGTGTGAACAAACTTACAGCATAATAAAAATACTGTACAGTTACTAAAATGGCATGCATTTAACTCTACAGCTGGGTAGGTTAGTTTAAAGAAATATGCATAAGATGTGCATTGTTAAGCCTGTCGGAATAAATCAATTAATCGCATAATAAATTAACACTATCTCCATAATTTCCATTTCCACGTTGTATTTTTCTTTTTTTTCTCTTTCTACCAAAAACTGGATGATAAAACTCTTTAGTCTGGTCCTTTGGTCTCAAGTAGCTGCTTTTTATTTCAAAGACAGTTTTGTTTACAGAGACTTTATAATTCATTATATTAGTTGTTTCTGTTTTTTTGTTTATTTATTTTTGATATTTAAAATGTCTTCCAGTTTCCGTGTTAAATGTTCATTAGAATTTAAAGATTATTGATTGAGAGTTTTCTTCCATTATTTTGTAATTACTGTTATATTACTGAGAAAATTGTTCCAAAATAACAATGACATTTTGCTGTTGTCCAGCAAAATGTCATTTCATGAAAGATCTACTCATCTGCAGCTAAAAGTGTTTGACTACATTTTAAAACATATTTTTCTTTAAACAGTATTGCAGTATTTTTATTTATTTCTTCTCTCCTCAGTTTGCCTCATCTTTCTCCAGTGAGACCGCTCTACCTCCAAACTTACGCCTTCCCTCTAATCTTGTGGATCCTGACAGATTAAGTAAGTCTAACATGGAGGCTAATTAAATTACTTCGATCTTATCATCTGGTTAACAAATTAACATGTTACTTTTTCTCTCTTCACATGTTTCGTTTATTCCTGCAGAGCGTCCTCCACCTCCAGAGGACTCCTCTCTTCCTCTAATCAGGAAGTGCGATGCGGCAGTTCCTGCTCACCTGAGCCCCGTGCGGACGTGGGTGGACACTCTGGAGAGTAAGGACAGCGAACCGTTGGGTCTGACTGAACTCCACCCTGATGTCTTTGCAGTGACTCCGAGGTATGTAGAAACCTTTCATCACGCTGAATTAAGATTCTCAGGCCACTGCAGGTTTAAACTGATCTTTGTTCTTCTAATGCAGGCTTGATATTCTACATGCTGTTGAAACCTGGCAGAGAAATTACAAAAGAATTGTAAGTTAAATACGGTTGAAACCAGAAGTTTACCTACATCTTTTTTTCTCAGTTATAATTACCAAATTATAATTTGGCTATTATAACCAAATTATAATTTGGTTAGTTATAATTACCAAAATTATTTCTATGAGCTGAATGTTATAGTGTGTTATTAAACTGTATGATTAATTAGTTAATTTTTCTAATTGGTTTAAAAATTTTAACCAAAAATCGGGGTTTCCTTATCTCAGGAGTAGCTGTGATAATATTACAAATATACAGTTGTTCAACAATATAATTTAATTAATACAAGAATAAAGTTTTAACATTACCAGAATGAAGTCATAACATTAGGGCAACAAAGTACTAGCTTTGAGAACTTCTGCAAAAAAATACTAGAAAATTAAAATAGGGAATGTTGACAATCTTATGAAGTTATAGTATTGGTTTTATAGATAAAGAAGCGATAAATCTTTTAACACATCAGCATCAAATCATTGTCAATAGGAGGATTTTGAAACTTTTGATGACACCACTGATAATCTAATACTTTGTCGTACAACACACAGAAGGGATGATTGAAATAAAATCCACTTTTTGAAGTGGATTTTACAAAAAGTGGATTTTAAAAACTAATTTCTATTTTTTGTTTTTTCAGAAAATAATCTATTTAAAAAAGTTCTTTAGAGTTACTTTGTTTTTCTAAGTTTATTTTCTTGGCTGTGATAGAAACAACTAATAATCTAACTTTATTTTAACATTTCACAGAGTCATGCTAACACAAAGGTGAGGTCAGAGGTGCGAGGCGGAGGCAGGAAGCCATGGAATCAAAAAGGAAGCGGAAGAGCTCGCCATGGAAGCATCCGATCGCCGCTGTGGAAAGGAGGTAGCTTCATCTGCTCTTTAAATTAGTTTTAAATAGATTCCCTCCACTTAAACTAAACTGTTGCACTCGTAAAGATGGCTGACTTCTTTGCTGGGCCATAAATTCAGATGCAGCTTCCTTTACTGATGTGATCTAGAAGGATTCGCATTGTTTTTTTCCCCCTCAGGCGGAGTTTCTCATGGGCCAAGAGGACCTAAGAGTTACTACTACATGTTACCCATGAAAGTACGAGTGCAGGGGCTGAAAGTGGCGCTGAGCTCCAAGATGGCTCAGGTAAAAATGATATTCAGTTCGGTAACTTATGTTAAAAATATGGAGTTTATTAATGCTAACCAGATCATGAGTGCAATCAGAGGATGGTGGATTGTTCTTCAACAAGTAAAAAGGATTTTGTTGGCAATAAATGTAGAATGTATTCAATTTATTCTGCATTATTTAGTGGTGATTCCTATTAGATTGCAGAATAATAGCTGTTTTTAAAAATCATTTAATTTTTTTTTTTTTTTGTCGAGCTCGAGCAGTATGCAACACAAAAACAATCGCGGTGTCATTTGTTGTCTCCAGTGGTGATTACAAATTAGCTAATGTGCTAATAGCTTAGCAAAATTTGCGTTTAGCCCTTTTGCTAACTTTGAAAATAATAATAAAAATATTCTGGATAAAGTCTGAAGTGCTAATTGGCTTCCCTGTTTCTTAAACTTTATCTTGAGAAAAGTTCGACAAATTTTTTTGAAATTTTTATCGACCGTTAATTCTTGAAGTAGTCATGCTCTTATTTTGAAGAGGGTGAAAACAGTTTGCGCAGTAGTTCTGTTTCCTCTCCCAATAATTTAGTTTCACACAAAATAAAACAAGGAGAATAGTTATTCTCCTATTTCTTTATATTAAAGAACTTGTAAATTATGACAAAATGACATTGTTGCTGAAGAGTCATGGTTGTCCTGAATTGTAGAAACAATCTGAGTCTAGCAATGTAGCATTAGCTTCGGCTAATTTCAGTGTTTGTCACTCTTGGGTTAGTGCAGCTACATTTTCAGCTAGTCTTGCTCATCATTCGTCTCCATAATTATTTTTTGATAACTCCTGTTTTCTGTAGCAATACCTTTACGTGGTGGACTCCCTGAACATTCCCACGCCAGACTCCCAGTACCTGCTGGACCTGATCAGAAGCAGACACTGGGGAGAGTCAGTGCTGCTGGTTGACGTGTGGGTATCTTACCTTACTGGGGAACATCAGAGCAAATGAGCTGACATAAATGATCTATTCTAATTTATTTATGGCTGCTTTTAGGTCTCAAGAGTTCCCTGAAAATATCCTCCAGGCTACAGCAAACCTAAAGACAGTTAACCTTATTCCAGCCATCGGTGAGTAAAGTACAAATACCTGCCAAAAAAACTGAAATTCTGGAAATGTAAAACATTTTTGAGTTTGAAATGTTGAAAATGTTACTTTTCTAACTCCAATGTCCAAGTTTTTTTTAATTTTTAATATATATATATATATTATTTTCAAAACATGCTTGAAAGATCTTCAAATTTTGATCTCATAAAATTTCTAGAAAACTTGCTATTTCTGAAATTCAAGTTAAAATTTGTTAGAAAACACATTTTTTTAAAGAAAATTTGTAATTTTCTTGAAAAAATAATCTAAATTCAACACTAATTTCCAAATTTCTTGATTTTTTTCTAGCAAGTTTTCAGATTTTGAAACTCAATCTCAAATTTTTTATGTGCTTAAAGTTGAATATTTGACTTTTCACACTCCACATTTTTTTCTATAAAATTGGAGATTTAGTTTCAGAAGTTGAAAACTTACTAGAAAAAAAAAGCATTTTATTCTCAAATATTTTCTGGGAAAAGTTTTTGGCATTTGCTAGAAAACTCAATTTTAAAATCTCAAATTATCTAGAAAACGCTTTGGAATTTGAGATTAATTGCAAAATTTCTTGGTTATTTTTCTTGTAGGTTTTCAACTTTTTAGACTGAATCTCAGATTTTACAGAATAAGTTTGAAAATTTGAAATATTCTCGAAAAACCTTGGAAATCTCCAAAAAGAAAATTCAGAAGCTTGAATTTTTTTTTTTTTTTTCCCCTATTGTGCTTCAAGTTTATTCCTAGAAAAGTTGATTTAATTTCAAATCGTTAGTTTTTAATCCCAGATTTCCAACTCTTTTTCTGAATGCTTTTTTTTCTTTGGGTTGTTTTAATTGAACTGGATTAAATTTTCCCCGTCAGGTCTGAATGTGCACAGCATGCTGAAACATGAAGCCGTCATCCTGACTCTGGACACGGTCAGGTTTCTGGAGGAGAAGCTCCTCTGGCACGACGAGCGTTACACGTTTCTTTACCCGTTCAAACTGCCGTACTCCGACTTCCCCTAGAACTGATCTGTGTCAAATTCACTGACAACAACACTGTTTTATTTGTTTATTCTGTATGTCACAATAAATACTTGTAAAAAGTACAAAAAACAGTTTTGAAAATTGTGCAGCTTAAAACAGAGAATTAAACTTTTGTGGGAGGCGACGGTTTGCCAGATCATTCCTGATCGTCCAGCGGAGCTCGGAGCGTTTCTTCTGCGTCGGCACAGTGTAGGTGTTGGGAACGTAAACCCTTCGGGGCTTCTGCTCAAACACAATAAAGACAGGCGATTAGAGCGCCCTCCTCGCCACACCTGGGCAGGATGCTTTGATTGTTTCTTCCAGAACAAGACGTTCTATTAAGAGCAAGAAGTGGGAGGCGACACAATGTTCATTAGATCTCATGTAACTCTACACTTTCCCAGAGAGGTTACATCAGCTCTTAGAAATGTAGTTCAGATTGGGTTTTTTTTACCTTACTGTCTGAAATTAAATCGGATCAAACTTCTTTTTTCAGGTTGGTCAGAATTATCAGGATTATTTACATTTGATAAAAGCTACAATAACAAGAAAATATGTTAGATTTATTTGCTAATGTCTTTAAGTCAGAGGTTTCGCAATCTCTTTAAATAATGATGTCCAGACTTTGGAGACATGTTTGAGTTAATTAGAGGCACACCTGTGGATGTATTTTAAAGCCACACCTGACACAAACTGGTTTCTGGTTTGACACAATTAGAAAATCAAAACAAATGAGCCGAGACATCAAAAAGAGACTTTTAAAGTCTGGCTCACTCTGTGAAGGTGCTGCGTTCATCCGTTCAAGGAATTATGCACAACTATAGATGTGATGGGAATGTCCAATTATCAGGCCTTTTGGAAAGGAGACGGGTTCTGTGTCTGGAGATTAAAGTTTTTGGTCCAAAATCTGCAGATTAACCCCAAAACAAAAGCTAGCTACAACGTGAAGATTCTGCTGACGCTGGTCTTCATCGCATCAATATTCAGTGAAATGTGTCCTGTACCAACATGGGCTGAAATGCTGCTTTGGAAGAAAATTGAGGAAGCTTTTAACCATCCAAACTAAAGTACGGAGGTGGCACCATCATGTTGTGGGACTGTTCAGCTAATTTTTTTCTTACAAATTTCTGACTTTTCAATATCAGAGAATATAGCTTCATCATAAATTGATGCCTTTAATCACAGAAAATTGTTTTTTATTCTTGCAAATTTATGGCTTTTTGACTAATTTTATCCAAGTTTTCACGTAAGTGTAAAATTAAACTCTAAATTTATCTTGCCATGATCACATTATTCTTATTTTTTAATCCATAAAGCAGAGTTGTACGTGTGTCTTTGCATTTCTTGCCACTGAATGAGGAGGAATGTGACTGGGCTAAAAAGTTTTAACTCCTGGTATTTCTGCCCAGGAGCAAAACTGACTGGTTATTAAGCAGCCAGCAGAGGCTATGCTGCCCTCTTCTGGTCCAGATCTGACAGCGCATTCATAAATCTTAAATCCCTGTAAGCAGCTGCTACATCGACTGCTTCACATAAAAAAGCAAAAACAATAAAAATTCAAACAAAAATTTGATTAATATTCAATAAAAATACTTAAAACGTTTCAGTTTAAACACTTTATGCTCTCCTTAGACTACACTCCGAGTTGAATTTATGATCTATCCTTTCAATTATATTTATTTACTCCAAAGTAAATTAATTTGCAGATGTCCTGAAAAGCTCCATAATAAAAACAAAAACACAAATATTTTTTTTAACCAAGTGAAAATAGTTCTGTGTTAAAGTGTGCATTGCTTGGAAATCTGTCAAACATGTTTCCCATCGGTGTGATATTTTAGCTTAACCACTCAAACCACATAAATAATAATAAATTAAACTACAAAAGGATCCGTGTAACTGACCAAAACTGAGGAAAACTAATTTTTTATGCTACAGGTTTCAAGACAAATGGTGAATACTCACAGGCAGAGGCTGGTATGACAATTTTTCCTGAAAAACAAATAAAAATATTAAGTAATTTAAACTTATTACCACGTAGTTCTAAACTTAACACTAATACACCAATCCACTTTTTTTTTTTACTTCCAATAAAAACAAAAAAAACAGTTCTGCATTGAAATAAAATGTTTCTTTTTTTAAAACGAACTAAACTTAGTTGGTGCATTACTGCCACCTAGAGGTTGGTGAAAGAACCAACCAAAGAAACCTGGGATGCACTGATCTACTTCTTTCTCACCGATGTTGACCAATACCGATCCGACACAGAAAAACAGCACTGAATTGAATAAATTCAATGTACTAAATTATAAATTTATGTAATAACTCTGCACCAGTAAAACTTAAACACAGCAACAGCTTCACAAGCAAACATGTAAAAACAACTTTAACATTTTCACTCATCCAATGTAAAATAAATAATAAAGAAACTGAAAAAAACTGTAAGCTGACTTCATTGGTCAAGTATGTAAAAGTAAAACACAGCAAAACTAAATATTACCAAGTATTTCTGGTTTAGTTTCTAGTGGAAATGTCTTAGTACACCTAAGACTAGGACTAAGACTACTTATAAAACTAGATTATAAGTAACTTTTCAATTACATGGCAATTAACTGACAGATTATTTCATTTATGGGAAAAATGTCTTGTTAAAAGTGGAATAATCTGATAATAGAACAATTTCCTTTTCATCAACATTAAGGAATTATTGAACAAACTCTTATATCTCGCTGAAAAGTTACTAGTAAGTTTTGTCTTATGTCAAGTGTACTACGATACTTGCACTATAAAATAAATTCTACAAAAAGCATGACGTCTCTCAGAGGATAAATTAGACTGAATAGATCCGTTCAATTTAAAATGTGTTTTTCAAGATCTCAGTATCTGGACTGATACGGATGTTAATATCGAATCTCTGCTTAACACAAAGAAACATTAAATGTGTAATTTATGTAAATACTTCTACATCTTTGAAAAACTAAATTGTACAAATGTGATATTGGTTCCACTAAAGCAGGTAAACCGAACATTGCTCAATGAGGAGAGTTTGAAACACGGCCGTGTTTCCGTACCTTAATCTCCCAGCGGAGAGCTTTCCTGACGTTGTCTCCGGGCAGCTGGAGCGCGTCCCACATCTCCTTGTACTGGAAATACCTGCAGAGGCAAAAGTATCCACAGCAGGTGGCATCATACTGGAGCAGCAGACTCCAAAAGCAAACAGTCAAAGCGAAAACGGATTTTTGAAGACCTTTATACCAATGATGACGCCAATCAAAGACTGCAGTGTACAAGACACAGTTCAAGTCTGGTTTTATGTATTTATTATCATATTTTCACCTGTCACATCTTTATAATTTCTGGGAATAATTTCCAGAAGGTTTCGGAGTCCATTTATGGGAATTTTCCACCGTTCTCCCAGGAGAACATTTGTGAGGTCAGACACTGATGTTGGATGAGGAAAAGCATCTGTGTCCTAATCAATCCCAAAGCTGTTAAATCAGGTTGAGGTCAGAATCTGTCCAGTTGAAACTAAAGACGCTGAAACTAAAATCTTCCTACGAAGTTGGGAGTGTGAAATTGTCCAAAATGTGTTGATATGTTCAAGAATCTTAACTCTCATCTCCTTTCAGTGGAGTTAAATAGCCAAAACCCAGCTCTATTATCCTCCCCCACTGAACGGGAACCTTTTCTGCTGCACTTGGTGATTTAAAGGTGCAGTATCGTGTAAAATCAACTCTTTTGAGCTTTACAACATGCTATAATGTTATTCCCTCATCAAAAACACTCCTGGACTGTTGCCTTGATTCTTTCATGCGTGCTTGAATCTCCATGGCAACCATTAAGCTGTGAAAAACACCTGGGTGGACTTAGCCCTGCCTTCAAGGACACAGCTCCTCCTCTGAGTTGCAGTTTCTACCTCACAACTCCCCCACTCAGCTCCTTCAAACTAGCCATCGATGTTTCAGAAAGAGCTTTAGTTCTTAAAGAGACAGTGACGCAATTTGAAGGCAGTAAGATTTATTTTAAGTCATATTTGATATGTATAGCATTTGTATAACGACTGAAGGCACCATAGTTACTTCATTATGCTATAAAATGGAACTATGTGCCTGGAAAACATAATACTGCCCCTTTAAGGCTTTGTACTGGTGCTTGCCCAACAAACCCATTCCAGGAAAATCTATGTTTTGACATCAGAAGCCTGTAATTATTCACTCTGTAGATTCTTCAAACTACATGTAGTTTTAGGAAAAATTAAGAGGTAGTTTTGCTTAATTTTAAACATTTAGCTCTTCATTTGACACAAGAGAAAGATTATTTTATTGTTTTCTTAAATTTGATCCAGATGTGGATCAATGTTTGTGCTTTGCAGAAATATTTCTAACTTACCTGGAAACTGGATCATTCTTCTTAATGGCTCTTTGCCACATCACTGGGCGGATGACTGAAACACAAGACATAAAAAAGTTAAAGTATTTTACAACAATGTGTGGAGAGAAATAAAACAAAGCTTAGTTATGATCAGTTCCTTCACTGCTGGTTACATACAGGATTTTGGTTTGGGCCGTTCTTCCCGATCACTTTGAGTCTGAAGGTAAAAATATTAAAAATCAGACATTTTAACATTTAGAACTGCAGAACGTAACTTTTGTAAAAGTATGTTTTTTCCATATTTATTGAAACGTCACCATGTTGTGACAGTTTAGTATGAGACAGATAATTTGTGACATAAAAAAACAAAACAAACCTCAACCTCCTCCAAATCCTACTATTGATCTGCAGAAATGCTACTGGTAAAAAAAAACAAAAAAAAACAAAAAAAAACAATCAGAGCCAGGAGGCGGGTCTTTGTGCTGTCAATCACCCTCTTGTAGGCTGCTCAATGTAGTGGAAAAACAACTTATTACTGTTACATAAGAAACGTTTATCAGCCATCATCGGTGGCTGTGCTGACTAGCATTAGCATTCATGGGAACCAGCTGTAGAGAGTGATTGACAGCGCTAAGACCCTCCTCCTGGCTCTGATTGGTTCTTTCTGACTAAGCTGTGTATTTCTGTAGTTAGTACTGGGAGCACTGGGATAAGAAGAGGAGCTTGATTTGTTTTCACAGATCATCTGTCTTATATTACACTGTCACCACAGTGATAAATACGCAAAAAAACATTTTTTTAAAAATAAAAGATACATACTGCAGCTTTAATAAATGTAACTATGAAAACTGCTTCACCCACCACGACGTCAATATACGATTTTAAGGCAGTGAAGTCGACAGCGTCGCTCTCTGAATCCTGGGAGTCGTTCTCATCTGCGTCGTAATCTTTCCGTTCTGAGGTTAGATCAAGCTCAGCCATTCGCTCTTCTAAGCAGCTCGAAGCATCTGATAGACAATGAACAAAATTACGCTTTGCTCTCAAATAGTAAAGCTCTGGTTTTGAAAGCATGAGCAGGAGGATGTGTTTGTATAGAGAAGAAAAAACGAAAAAGGATGACTGCAGTTTATAAGATAATGTTTCGGTTTTTTAAACATACAGACGTCTTTTCATATGTCATATGACTACCAGGTCAACTCTAGCCTTCTTATGCAATCTTATTCGATTCTCATTTCCCTTCATTGCTGTGTCTGGGATTTCTCCCATTGACTTGGATTCTTCCAGCAGAATGTCAACCTGCCCAATCAACAAACAGAAAAATAAATTTTGAACGATGTCAATCTTCTGTGCCGTTTTTGAATTGTAGTTAGCTTGTAGTTTTAGCAATGGTGGTGCAGGAAGCGAACAAAGCCATTCAGTCTGTGTTAGCTATGCTTCTAAATACTGAATTAACATGAACAGCCATTTTGTTTGGCTCTGCATTTTCCTCTTTGCAGTGGAGGACGGTTGTTCAGCAACTTCCAGTTAGCTTCATAGCAGCAAACTGGCGCATTACAGTGTCACAGTCAACTTTAGCAATTGGGTAAATTTAAGAGTTTGTCAAAGTCCACACCTGCAGGAGGCAACCGTTTCTCAATAGTTGAGAACTCAAACCCTCAGTAAGAAGCAAAGCATAAAAAAAGGGGGTGTCCAAAGTGTGGCCCAAGGGTCGTTTGTGGCCCTCTGGGGGATTTTGGGCGGTCCCCTGACCTCTTAGCGTAATTGGTTAAGGCAGACAGACACCTTTTAAATAACTAACAGATTCTCATTTATTAAAGTATATGCATTCATTGTAATTTAGGAGCAACTGTAGTCACAATTATTGATTGCTTTTCCTCAAAAGCTAGTCTTGCAGAAAGAGAGAGAAAAAAAAAATCAACCCCAAAAATGTAGAAACTATTGGCCTCTTATACTAATGCAATCTTGCAAGATTGGCACTAGCAGCCCTCATGATCCTGATCGATAAGAGTGTAAAAAAATGAATGGATGGTTGGATGAGTTAAAATAAGCTTTTATATCTTGCTGAAAAGTAACTTATTAGTTTTATCCTATTTCAAATTAACAGGGATTTTTGCACTAGAAACTAAACCAAAAAGACTTTGTAAGATTTTGTGGTTTTGTAGAGTAAATGTTTGTAGCAAAAAGTTTGGACAACATTTGTGCAGGTTTTTACCAGGCAAGATAAAATCCTTTATGGAGTTGAAGAACCTGACACCTTTGTTTCTTGAAGATTCATCTTTAACATCAATCGCTGAAACGCTTTCTGCATTTTCCTCCAGATTGTGCAGCAGTTTCTCCCGTTTTTCTTCTTCGCCTCCATCTATCTCATCTTCTAAACCCTTCTTGTGAAACAAGAGTGTATCGTCTGCATCAATGTGAAGATGCTGTACCTCTGGTTCTACAGGTAGTTTCACGTCAACTACGCCATCGGACACAAACTCCACAAGCTCCCTTACATCCAGTCCATGCGTCGGATCATTATCAAACTCAGTGAAGCTACTGAGCAGCCGTGAGACTTCTTTATCGTCCCTGAACTCAGAAAGATCTTCTTGACTGTTTTGAGCAAAGCTGTTCATAGAATGATCGTCCCTCTGGTCTGCTTGGTTCTGCTCCTCTGCTCTGTATGTGCCATATCCAGAGGTCATTGGGCTTTCTGCTGCATCATCAGTAGTTTTCCCATCATCACTTTCCTCTTCCAGAGTCCCCTCATTAAACAACTGTGGGCTTTTTAACTGCGTGTGTTCCTCCCCTGAACTCTCTGGAGGCGAGTCCTCTGGATCGGTGACGGGTCTCCTAATTTCCACGTCCTCCTCCTTGTCTCCCGCCTCTCCATCCGACCAGAAAGAGGAGTAAAGGGAATCCTTCTCGTCATCGCTCTCTCTGTCCCACCGATCATTATACATTTTGTACATGGCGGCAGCACGCTTGGCTGAGGTGTGTGGGGTGAAGGATCAACAGGAGGTTGGAGGAAGGAGCTAAGAGGATTAGCTGAAATCCAGAGACCTTACACGCCTCTTCTCCCAGCTGAAACAGCCCCAGCTGCTGGAGACTATTGGGTAGTGTCTCTTGATTTGTTTATATTGATTAGTTAACAAATATTTACTCCATTACAGCTAGTTTTAAGGAGCTTGATTTACAGTTAAAGGGGACCTGTTGAGCAAAATTCACTTTTGGGTCAACTGCTTTTAAAAACAGCCAAAGCGCTTCCTGCCAATGAGGTAAAGTTTTTTGGTGCCTGGAAAATGATCCGTTTAAAAAACTCTTCTGAATGTAACGTCACAAATCAGCAAGCACTCCCCCTCACCTAGCAACCTCAGTGAAGTTTAGCCCGTTGCCTAGCAACCCAAGCTTGGCTCCAGCACTTTTGGTCAGCTTGTTTTACCGCAGTATGTGCTGTACAATGGTTTCTGGAAAAAAACAAGTGTTTTGTTGTTGACTTACAATCCACCAACCACTTGCTGCATCCTTGTTGGTTGTGCAGGAGGCTCTACTACTGCTTCTCAAAGATTCACAGTTGTATAATTGGGCATATGTTTGCATCCATTTTCACATGCGAGTGTGAATGTTGATATTGGGGGGCGTGACCAGCAGCAGATTATTTGTATTTAAAGGACAAGATGTCATAACGCAGCAATGAAAGTTGGATCTACAGCGTATCAAGACAAAGGAGCTCAATACAGAACTTTAAAAAAATAAAAACTGTTTATTTTCCTTCCACTTCTCATTTTGAAGTACTCTGTGACTGATAAAAGTAAATTCACGGAAAACACATCAAAGTTTGTGGTTGAAGGTTGATGAATACTATTATAGAGCACTGGGTATATAAATCGTTCTACATTACCTGAGTCATCTGTGTAAATCGATTCAGAACAGATGAAAGACTTTCCTTTTCGTTTTCTGCAAAACAAAAAGTTTAAAAAAACAATTACATCAGAAATCACATGGTCTGTAAAACCTCTGCAAACACCTAAGTGGTATAAATTATATTGATTATAATTTGCAGTTTACTAAAATTGTAAATTTCAGAGTTTCCCCCAGTGCATTATAAGCCTAGCGGGCCGCTCGGCTTTACTTGCGCCCCCACCAGGCTGATGTTTTCTGTTCTGTTAGAGAGCATTTTTCCTCAAAGCTCCAATATGTTGTGATTTCCACACCTAAAAAAAGCAAATAAGTTGAAAAGTTTGAACTTTTTTCAGCTTTAACCCACCTTAAAACCTTTCTCTTTACTAATCGCCTCTGCTGGTGGTCTGAACAGGAAGTGTAGCTGTCAGACAGCAGAGAGTCCAGGGTGTCTTCGGTATCTGGCTCCTCCTGCAGCCTGTTAGGAGCATCAGCTGAGAAATGCAGCCTCGGTCCCACAGACAGTGCAGCGTACGAGTCGCCACAGCTACGTAACCGTCCATTGTGTTCGCTCTTCTGTGTGTTAGACAGCTGTGCATTTACAAAATTGAACAAGTCAACCAAATAACGTTAACTAGAGGTTTTTCTTGGCAGGAAAAAGCATCTATACATTCAGAGTTTTTCTTGAGATCTTATTTGTAAAAATAATAATAACATGGATCAAAACATTCTTGAGAGAAACTGGAGGATTATTTTGGTTAGGGGCGCACTTATTGTTTTCTGGCTGATCGGCAATTGTCGATCTTAAAAAACTTGACCTGCCGATTCCGATTTTGACCGATACCAATTTTCCTTTTGCCTGAACTGCTACTCAATATTGCGAGAAAGTTGCTGAGTTGGTAGCAGTGGGATGACAATTGTTAACTGCAAACGTGCAGACAAGACCTGGTGGGCCAGTCAATCAGTCAAACATCTCTTACAGGAGAGCAGAAGAGAACAGAGGCTGATTTTTAGACCTTTACTGAGGTAGATAAGATCGGGGATAAGATTGGGTTCACATAAATGCATTGGCCGATTACCGATCTACCAAAATTAAGCCAATCGGGACCAATAAATTGGCTGATCGATAAATGGGTGCACCCCTAATTTGGTACTGGTGACTATTATTG
The DNA here is from genome assembly GCA_010277075.1 of Poeciliopsis retropinna. Lineage (NCBI taxonomy): Eukaryota > Metazoa > Chordata > Actinopteri > Cyprinodontiformes > Poeciliidae > Poeciliopsis > Poeciliopsis retropinna. The sequence goes on along the minus strand of VMRM01000013.1, from coordinate 19,166,485 downwards.
AACAATAAACAAGCCTCCAGTCACTAGGTGGCAGCAGGGCTAAAACTAATCGACAGGCTGCCTTTTTAACCCAGTAGAAGTAGCTAAGCCTATGTAGGCACACCAGTGCAGAGAGCTGATGGAGGAGGAGAGACAAATAAGTTTGTGATAGTGAAAAGAAAAAATGGCAGAAGTGACAGATGTCAGATGTAAGATGTAAGTGACAGATGTAAGTAAAGCATGTGATGGTAGCCAGCAACTACAAAGAACAGTGAAAAAATACAACTACATCTGGGTGTAGCTTCATAATATTTACCGTTGAGTCACGGCCCGTTTTTTCATGCAGAAAAAATCCATCCCCTGAATTGTTACTGTATGACAGGGTGACTGTGGGGAAGTGAGCAAAAATTCAGGAAAACTCCATTACCAGCATCATGATTAGCTGGGGTTAAATCACTGTGGCTCTCACCTTTTTCTTTAGTATAAGCAGGAAGACTTGACATGGATGCTGCTGTCTGAGTATGTGTGCTTACAGTTGTGGGGGAAGTCAGGTTTTTCCACTGCCCATGGCGTATCAGTTCATCAAGATCTGACAGGATGCATTCAAGAAAAATTACAGATTTGTTTTCTTGTTCAGCACATAAATATCGACAACTTCAAAGTCTGCTAAGAACAGACATATGGCTCATGAGGATGACCTTGCTTAAACTCCAGCAGCCTGTGTTTTGGTATGGTCTTATATCCAAGAATAGCCAGTTGCTGTTGAATTTCTTCTTCTGAGAAGTCCAGGTTGTCCATAATGTTGTCAATTTTATGTTCTTGGGAGAGAAGGTAAACACACAAAAGCCTAATAGTAAATTGTGTTAATTATTTGTACATGTGCACCAGAAATTGTCCATAACTTCATATTTTGTCTGTCTAATGGTATCATTTTAAAATATTAAATCAGATGTTTCGAATCACTTAATCAGTGCTTGAGCAGCCTTTTTACAAAATACTCTTTATTCTTGAGTAATTGCTTACATGGCTACAATATACTTGTGTAAAATGATGTTGAAGTAGTTTTACTCTTGAGAACAGTTTCCCTTGAAGCTCAAGCCATATTTATTGGGTTTATATAGCCCATTTCTTTTTAGCCATGTCAGAGTTAAACAAAGTGCTGAGAAACACACGCAGAAGTATGCTACCGTTAGCTTAGCACAAGTTAAGGTGATGTACAAGCAACCACGCCCTTATAATGGACACTTGTAAACACCTCATGCCTAAAAGTCATACACACTTTAGCGTTATTGCGTATTATCAATATTTTAAAGAATATATGTTTAAAAATATATAAAAAGTAGTACTAAATATATGGTTAAACTATAGATGTGTAGTTTACAATCAAGAAGTATTTCTGTAACAAATATTAAATGTCAGACTGAGTCAGAAGACTAGTAATTTATCTTTTATGACATTTTGGTTTTGATTCAGCATTTTAAGTTATTGGTAGGCGATACGTAGATTTACTATAACATAGTCTGCTGCCATTGTGTTATTGAAAATCAAAAATCTGACCTACCTCTGCGAAAATTAGTTTTAAAAAATTCGACACCAGGAAAAAGTAAGACAGCGGTTAACTGAAAAATAAAGCAACCTTCGGCATAATGGTCGCTTGTGTGTAAAAAATAAAGCTCTTTAACAAGGTTGCTGCCTGAAAACTCAGCAACATTAGCTAATAAAACAGTGCCGTTTAAAAGCGTACACACACACAAGCACCAAGACAACAGCCGTTAACAAGCTTTGAAAATGACGCCATCTTCTTCTTCCTTGTCCTCTCTCATGCTTTTCGGTAACTACCGCCACCCGCTGGTCAAGAGCCTGTAAGATCACGCCAGATTTTACTTGTTCGGGCATACTGTTGAGATATGTTGGGAGTATAAGTTTGGTTATATTAATTTTAGAAACAGTTAACCTTTATGCATATGAAATATTAGATGTAGCATGAGTATTTTAAGTTAGGTAGATTTGGATAAAGATTCAAACTAAAACAACTGCTGACTTTCTGAACTTACATAACTTACTAAAGAGGGCCTTCAGAAAGGGAGTGTGTTGTACCAGCGGATAGAAAGCAGAGGTTGAGGGGTCTGCCTGTTCACAACATAAGTCAAATTCTTTGGTGTTTGTTTAGGAGTTCAGTAAGACACTAAAACCTTTAGAAAACAATTCTTCTAGAAGTGTAATCAAATGTATCAAGATATTTCTTTTAAGTATTAACAGCATGCTCTGAACTAGCATACTAATTTGCATGCATCTTAGATTACTAAAATAGAAAAGAATTAGGAAATTAATGTTTTAGAAGTAAAATATTTCAGGCATTCTAAAATAGTTTTTTCTAAAAGAAGATAATCCTTTACTTTTCAGATCCAAACTCACAGTTAGCATCTGACACCAGATTTCGGTGTCAGAGTGTTTATAACAGGAATCAGTTTCTTGATGAATCGCTGAGGCAGAAAAACCACCAGGTCTAACTGAACCATACATTTTGGTCAGGAATGTTTAAAGCAGGGGACTGGTACGGGAAGACCCTGTTTGAGAATGACCTTTGTTCTCTCCATATATTTGCTTTTGGGTTTGAACAGTTCTCAAAGAAGGTAATAAAATTAACTTTAAACAGCCCTACAAGAGGAGGACACACCTTCAAATGCATATATTTAAATTAAGGGATACACCTCCTGATAAAAGTGTCTGTTTTACAGCAGAAAAACGAATTGCTTTGTTTGCAGCCGTGAGAGCAATTCCCAAGAATGCATTCTTGTGTTTCCCCTATTGTGTTTCCTTTTCCAACTCGTCGCAGGTAATTTGATGTCTTGTTATGTGTTTTGGACTTCTTGATAATCTGGGTGTAATGTTGATGTGTCATTCTATATGCATTGAATTCTCTGAATAAAACTCTAGATATTTCTGAAGTTTGATGTTGAATGGTTGCTCTCTGTGCTTTCCACTGTGCATGCGGAGTCCCTGGATCCGGGGGACTGGAGGAAAATCAACGAGCCAAGTAAATTTTATTCGTCAGGTTCAACAGATACTACAGCGCACTGATTGCCTTAAATTTTCTTGTGACAAATACTTTAATTTCCCAACTGATAAAAGCACGTTTGATGAGCTAATTGGGCGACTAGTTCTGTTTTTCTCCATTCGGGAAGCCTCGACAGACCTCGTTCTCTGCCGCTCCCTCCTCCAAAGCGCAAAGGTTCACTTAGGGACCGTCAACAAATTCCCGAACTAAACATACTAAGAAGCAAAAGTAAATAGATGTTCTGCCTTCTGACCATCTGACACAAATATGCTAATTCATTCTATTTAATGTAAAGTAATTTAAAATATTTAAAATAATTTTCATATAATTTTTTTTCCATTTTAGGTCTATTCTATATTTTATAGGTAATTTTATATTTTTAAAAATATGTTTTTTCTTCAATAGCACACAAGTCACGTGACCTATTGATTTAAAATCAATATGAAATTACTCTGTTATTTTTTTTATATTCCATTTTAGGTCTTTTTAAAAATATATTTTACAGGTAATTTTATATATAGAGAATAATATTTTTCTTCAGTAGCTTCCAGCTCATGTGACCTGCTGACTCTAAATCATTGTGAAAATATTCTATTAGACAAGGTAGATGAGAAACCTAGTCTAATAGTCTAGGTTTCTCATTAACTTTTATACCATTTTTGGAATTATATATATTTTATCTGTCTAAGGTTATGATTTTTCTTCAATAACTGGAGAGTCATTTGATCTATTTACTTAAAATCAGTGTTAATTTGTTCTACTAGACTGGAAAGACAAAAGAAAAAAACTAATCAATTATTACTGATATAGATTGATACAAAACACTTATTTTGTGATATGTAAGTCACAAAAATATTTGGTTTCTAACTGCTGGTTTAAAGTGAGCTATTTCTTCTCGTTGCCTTTCCATAAGATGAAGATCGACAAATTATTGACCAATTACATTTTCCTAAAGCTAACAGATTTATAATCTGTTGAATTGAACAAAATTGATCCATTTGCCTTGTAAGGAAGCTTTATAAAAATAAATAAATTCTGAATCACAACATGAAAAGTGAAATTAACTAAATTTATAGAAATTTAGAAAAATGAATAAGTGAAAAAAAATGTTCTCAAACTTGACTTGTTTTGACTTGCATTTCATTTCAAAACAGCCTCTTTGTGAGTCCAGAGGTTGATGGAATCAACTAACTCACTCACTATCTCGTTACCTAGCAACTCACTCACTATCTGGTTACCTAGCAACAACCTGCTGAGTAACTAGCACAGCAGCAGTTTCAAGTTTCTAACTGCTTAAAAATAGAAAAAACAACGCCGTGGAGTGAAAAATGTGGATAAAACAGAAAAGGACACCGCACCAGTTTGGCAGTATTCCAGATATTTAAAACAAAAAGCTATTTCTCCCTGTTATCGTTCCATAAGTTGAAGATCGAATTACGTATGGCAACTTAGTTTTACTGAAGCTAACAAATTAGCGTTTGTGATCTATTAATCTATTACAGTAATAAAATTGAGCTGTTTGCTTTGTAAGGAAGTTTGATATATTGTTTTTTTCGGAATCACAACATGGAAAGTGAAGAGAATTAAAATGCAAGAATTTTTCAAAGACGAATATATGAAGAAGAAGAATAAAGGTTGAATCAAACTAGACTCATTTTTCCTTCTTTATTTAGTTTCAAAATAGCACCCTTGTGAGTCCAGAGGTGTATACGCTCCTCCTCCAGCCTGCTGAGCCTCACCTTCTCAGGAACAGTCAGGACTTTCTCACTTCCTCCCTTCCAGCAGGCGGTGGGCTTTCAGTCGGGGGGGCCACCGGTAGATGGACTGACCGAAAGCCTCGTCTAATCTTGTAAAAAGGAGATTTTGTAGTATCTTCCTGGCTCTTTGGGAAGACCATGGCTGTCTTCAGGAGCCATCAGGAGCCTCTGCTGGTGGTTTTACTGCAGATTGTGTTGATTTGCTCGGCTCAGGTGAGAGGCGTTTTTCATCACTGCTGCATGAAAATGGATAATGAACTTTTTGTGATTTCTCTAAGCAGGACGTTACTTTTTTTAAAAAAATGTACCAAGTCACTATATTTTGGTATTTAACTCGCCTTTAGCTGCTTACTCAGTCTACTTGCTTGGATGCTTTTTGTAATGTGATCCCTTTAAAAATTAATTAATTAACTAATTTAAATACATTTGAGGCTTTAAGCCATGGACTTAAAGTTTTATCACAATATTTTGTGTTGATATTGTGATGATATTATGATGTTCTTTTAGATAACTTTTTGGTTCTGACTGCATGCCACAGCAATTATAAACCCCAAAACACAAACGCTGCTCTTGAAAAACATTCCCATTTGTAATACATTTCTTTAGGTCCCCAGTTACATAAACTAGTGTGATTTATGTTACTGAAATGCACACAAATTTTCAAATTTATTGATATTTATGGAGATTTTCATAGAAAAAACAGTGGAGAAAATAGTAAATATAATATTCTCATCAATGTGGACAGTTTTGAGAGGGTTTAAACATCATTTCTGGACTTTTTTGTGACAAAAATAAGTCAAAATTCTTTTTATGATAAGATATTTATCATGATAAAAGATAAATGATACGATAATAGGCAATACTTCAGAACAGTTTGTATTGAACATCATCACTTCAATGGAACAGAATCTCTAGTTAAAATAAATTAAACTTATTGAGGATGTTAACATTTCAGTACTGACATTTGTTATTTAAGCAGCTGAGATGTTTATTTAGCATTTTAAGATATTTAAATCAAAGAATGACCTAAAACACCTCTTTATCTCTACGCCTCTATTTAAACTTTGTTTTTGTAGTTGTTTGGTTTTTATCTTGTTCTGCTGCTGTCTAATCCAGGAAATGAGTTTGTTTTTTTAAAAATCTGAGTGAAATAAAGATTAAATGAAAACAAAGATAAAAACCATGCTGCTACTTAGGCATGGGACTAAAATGAAATCCGGGTCGGGTTTCATGACCTTTCCTCTCAGATCCGTGGCACAATAAGTCTTTGTATGATCGTCCTGCGCAGTACGGCAGCACTGCATGATGTCTAAGGGGGAAAAATGAAAATCTGTTTTCTGTGTTTGTTTAAAAGAGGAGCCTGGTTGGTCCCAGAGGGCCCCCCGGACCGCCAGGCATCGCTGGAGTACCTGGAGTCGACGGAATCGATGTGAGTTTATTTTATCCCTTAGTGAAGCCAAACAGCAGCTGCTTCAGTTTCACAGCTCTTCTTACATTAAAACAACTTTCACTCATATAAAAATGCTTCCTTCTTCTTCTTCTTCTTCTTCTTCTTCTTCTTCTAATATAAGGAGCTCAAAGAAGATACTCTAGTAAAATCAAATAATACACTGAAAAACAGAGGATGAAACTCCAACTTAAATTTGTTACACATAATTTAATTAAGTTAATTTATTACTTAATTTATTTATGTTTATTTAACATGACAGCTTTATAAACTTACTTGGATAAAACTTAATTTGACACAAATTAACTGAATTTTATGAAGTTGCACCATCTGTTTTGTTTTTCAGTGTATAGTTATAATGTTACCGAAGAAAAATGATAAAAGGAGGTGAGGCAAAAATATTCTAGTAAAATAAAATAATATGGCTATAATTTGACTGAAAAATAGATTATTCCATCATGTCATTTGGATTTTTGTGACAATTATTTCAGGTTTTGCCTATAATTAGGAGACAATGAAAAGAAGGAAACTAATATAAATAATTTGTTTGGAGCTTTGTTTCCTAATGAAGCTAATTTTCAGTTGTTTGACTTCAATTTTGCTGTGATTGAGAAGAAAATCTTTCGTTTTTTATGACTTTTATCTAAAATATGGTTTTAAAACAGCATCAATCAGCTGATGGTGATCAGGAAATCTTAATTTAATTATTCCAGATATACTTGATTTATTTAGTTTTGGGTTTTTCTGTACTATTAGAATAGTTTTTTTTCACCTAAACATAACAAATATCTCACAAATATCCATTTGAGATGTTAAGAGGACCGCATATAAAGCCATAAACAATATGTTGAGTGGCCAATTTATAAAACAAACAAACCTCTGCATGTATAATTATTGTTTTTTGTGTTAATTTTAACATTTATTTTGCATGTTCAGGGTGAGAGAGGGGAAGACTCCACTGTAACTGGCCAAGTAGTGAGTGATTTTCTAATTTCTGCATGTAGAGTTTCATAATGAAAACAACATTTTGGGATTTATTTATTAAAAATGCATCATAATGAGTTGAACGTTCCTGCTTCCAGGGTCTTCCTGGAGATAATGGCAAAGATGGGTCTTCTGGAGCTCCAGGGCTTCCAGGAGCAGATGTAAGTAAAAAACAAAAACACATAATTAGGAATGTGTGTATTTATTAAATTTGAACTAAAAGGATATATTTGACATCTTGAAATTTGAAATTGGAGAACTGGAGTTATGTGTCTGCTGGTATCTGAACAGTTTGGATTTTCCTCCTGTGGGCAGAAAAGTTGAGAGAGGAAAAATGCCCCCCTGAATAAATCAGTGGGGCTATTTAGGGTTGGGTCTCACGTGGCTTCCTGACAGAAACAGGGGTCTTTTTGTCTGCACCTGAAAGGAGTTTTGGGGGGAAAGGCTGCTCAGAAATGGCTGACAGGAAAGACATGTGGAGTGGTAACAGGGGGTTTTCTGTCTGGTATTACACCATGAAGGTTAACTAGAGATCTAGGAGTATACAGTTTATTTTTGCCAACTCTTAGGATGGAGAAAAGCGATTTGGTCGCCTTTAGACGGGTAATTGTTATTTTATCACTCATGCATGGATAACAGACGTTCAGTGGAAGGCAAACACTGCAAAAACACAAAATTTTGCATTTAGTATTTTTGTCTAGATTCTAGTGAAAATATGTTAGTCCACTTGAAATAAAACCAAATTAACTTACAACTAACTTTTCAGCAAGACATATGAAAAGTTGTTTTAAGTAAATAATTCCTTAACATTTGTGAAAACTTATAAGTTCCACTGGCAGATTGTTTCACTAGACACGGGGAAAAGTCTTGTTATAAGCGAAAGAACTTTTTAAAAATCAATATTCAATAACTATTTACTTAAAACAAGCTCCTACATTCTGCTGAAAAGTTTCTTAGTTTTGTCTTATTTCAAGTGTACTAAGATATTTGCACTAGAAACTAAACCAAAAATACTTTATAAGATTTTGTGTTTTTGCAGTGAAGGGTAAAAAAAGACACCAGATTTCCCCCAAAACATAATTCAAAGGAAGAATGAAAACAATGTTTCACTGAAGAATGATGTAATCTGATATATATATTTTACCTAATGTTTTAGTAGTTTCGTAGATTTATTTTAGTTAAATTTAGTATATGCTGTTTGGTAAACTGTATGAGTTGGGTCAGACATTTTGCTGAACTGTTGGCCCACTCTGCCTGACAGAACTGTTATAATCAGCTTTAATCAGTATTTCCACATAATCCACTTTTGTCCCCACAGCATGATGCTGCCACCCATTCTCATACTTCTCAGTTGTGATGGTTGTGATTCAAATATAACGACGTGTATCACAGCCATACAATTTATTTTTATCTTCATCGGAACACATAACACATTTCAATGTCTCTGACCCTGAGTGCATTTGTAATGTGGTCTGGCTAATCATGGTGCATTTGGAGTAATTGTTTGTCTTTCACCAGCTCCAGAAAGCATCTTCATTTATTCACAGGTTTATTTAAACCCTGATATAACAATATGAGTGGATGTGTCACTGTCAAGCATCTGGAAATATGCATTAGACCTTCTGTTGGAGCTAGTTAGAGCTAGCTGGCTGGGCAGACAGGATTTTAATGAAATGTGTGTCGTCCGCAGGGACCGGTGGGACCCCCGGGAGATCCAGGCCCTTTGGGCCCAAAAGGCTCAAAAGTAAGTTTGACATATTTACAGCATCAATAAGAACTTTTCAGAGGATTTTCACGCAGAGTGATACATGTGTCTTGTGTCTGTAAAACTGGGACGTTTCCACACTGATTTCTAGTAACGGTTCTGAAAATGACAAAGACAAAGTTTCTGTTCCTTTTTGATTTTAGGGGGAACCTGGAGCTCGGGGACCTGCTGGAGAACCTGTAAGTAAACATTTTCAGCATTTCTGTTTTATATCCACACTCTCTATCACAAAGAGATAATCTCATGGATTATGATAACATATTAGAATATTATCTCCTAATTGTTCCCCCTATCCTTGCAGTAAACTGTAGCGTTGCTGCAGAGATTATTACTGCACCAGTTTGCCTTTGGCTGATTGTATCTGCTGGGTTATTCCAGATTAAATAATCCTAATCTCTGATTTGTCATCCACAGGGAGTAGGACTTGATGGGACTGATGTGAGTAAAGAAGTTACAGACACGTTTCATGGTTATGCTTTGTTATTGTCAAACAAAGCTCTTTGTTCGATGAAAATAGAAAAAAGAAAAAATAATTAAATTCATAGCTGAAAAGAAAACCTATTTTATTTTGTCTATCAAACAAAACTTTATTCTGTGAACAATACAAAAATATCAACAACAAAGTAAAACCAGATTGAACTTTTTCAGTTTTTGTCTGACTTTGGAAATTGCAATTTATTATTGTTTTTATGAAGCAAACATCAAGAATCTGATGTTTGGTGCCAGTTTTGCAGCACACATTTCAGTTTCCGCTGGTTCTGCTGGTTCTTTTACAGGGTATTCCTGGCACGGATGGGCTACCAGGTGAACTGGGAAAAGTAGGACCACCTGTGAGTAAACAACACCTAGTAGATACTTAAAGTAGTCAACTGAAATGTTTTTTTAAAAAAATGAAAATATACTTATTTTTTTTAAGGAAATAAGAAGATGACTGATGAAAACTTCTTTTTGTGTTTCAGGGAGTGAAAGGGAGGAGAGGTGCCGTCGGTCTGCCTGGTCCTGTTGGTCCTCGGGTAAACATCCGTCTGGTTCACTTTAGAGACACGTTGCTTGCTATTGTTTACATCTGGAAACAAAATTAAACCAGGACACGTATGTATGATTAGTTCAGTGCAGTGCACAACAGAAAAGGGGAAAAAATAACGCTCAAAAACAGTTGAAGAATAACTGAAAACCACTCATATTCTTCTGTTTTCCCACGCTCGGCTACGCTATGCACAGACTGGTTACCATAGCAACCAACAGACAACAACTCCACTAGTGTTTCAGGATTCAACACCAAAAAACACGCAAACATTCCCCACACAAAGAAAGGAACTTTCAGTCCGTTACAGTTTTATATTTAACTTTTTTTCAGACTTACTGTTTATTTTGAGATTGTCAGTAAGTGATAATTGCTAAGTGTTAATCCCGCTGCTAATCAACACTGCAGTGGTTGATTAGCTAATTTAAACACCCAATCTACTGTGTGGGTTGCTTTTCTTTCTTTTTTTTTAAACTAAACCAAAACACACTGAATTCTGTAAAACAGCTAGTCTCAAAGTCAAGCAAGCTTAACTGATTAACTTACCTATTTTCCTTTTCCTCACTATTTATTTTTATTAAAACCTTTTTCTTGACCTGTGAAATGTGACTCCATGTGTAAATGGAACGTGTAGAGCACTTGAAGGCCTCATTTCAAAAAAAGAAAGAAAAGAAAACAAAGTATTTATTCCTTTGGACATTTGTTGTTTTTTTTGTTTTTTTTAATCTCTTTAACAATATGCTATTTGACGATATTTCAAAGCTAATTTTTGTAGAAAATAAGTCTGTAAATCATTGTTAATCCAAAATGTTAGCACTATCCTCCACAGTTTCTTTATTAAATGAAAGGTAAGTATTTTCTAAAACGTTTTCACGGTTTATTGTCCTTGTTATGTCTTTATGTTTTATAACAAAAGTCCAAATTCATTTTAAAAATACTTTACTAATTGTAGCAAAATGTAATCAACCATTGATTAAAGAAAAAAAAAAACTTTGTCTTATACCTGAGTTAATAAATGTTTAAGACGATTTTATTGTTCGTAAAAAATATAATTTAATTGCAAATTTTCTCAATTTTTAAATTCTGGACTGAGGGGCCAAACAAAACCATCCAAAGGGCCGCTAATGGCCCTCAGACCACATTTTGGACATCCCTGACCAACCTAATTGTCCTCCTGGCTTACAAACCAGAAGTAACCTATACATTTAAAAATGTTTGAGTAACATCTTTTTTATAGAAATGAAGTTAAATGTTGGACTTTCCAAAACGGAATAAATAAAGAACGCTGCACATCCCTACCAGATGTTTGAAGCAGAATATTCTCCCACAACCATAATCTAATTTCATTTGTTGGATTTTTCAGGGACCTCCAGCTGTTTATGAGGGTAAGGACCTGGTAAGTGGATTTGTTTTATGTCCATTTAGAAGTAAAATAACATCGTAACGTGATTAATCTAACAAAGGAGCAGGAGGATATGAGACCTTTATCATCGACTTATGCAGGAAAACTGTGGATCTTTCAAAGTGATTGGTAAAAAAATAATTCTGATAATTTACTGTTAAAATAACTCACACCCTGCTGAGGATCGAAGTGAAGATCGGGGTCATGACCTTAACACAAACATTTTTACAGATTCAGTTAAAAAAGCGGCGCAGTTCCAACACAACCAGCAAAAACAGCCAATATTTTGCATTTATATCCGTTTTTTAAAAAATCTATTGAATTTCTGAAATGCCAGCTGTTTCTTTGTCATATTTTGGTATTTAGGTTCATTTTGAATTCTAATTCTGTAACAGTTTATTTGAAGGGATGTGCATACACTGCAAAAACACAAAATCTTACCAAGTAATTTTGTCTATTTTCCAGTGCAATTACCTTAGTACGCTTAAAATAAGACAAAACTAACTTACAAGTAACTTTTCAGTAAGTTATAAGAGCTTGTTTTATGTCAATAATTCCTTAATATTGATGAAAAAGTTCCACCTGCAGATTATTTCACTTATAACAAGACATTTTTTCCATGTCATAGGAGAAATAATCTGCCAGTGGAACTACTAATTTTTCATCAGAATTGAGGAATTATTTACTTAAAACTAGCTCCTATATCTTTCGGAAAAGTTACCCGTAAATTAATTTTGTCTTATTTGAAGTGTACTGAAGTATTTGCATTAGAGACTGGACCAGAAATACTTGGTAAGATTTTGAGTTTTTGCCCTGTTTAAAGCAAAGTTGCATTAAAAGTCCATTAACTTTGTATTAAAAGTGTTACTATTTACAGAATGACACTTTATAAATGCCATAAACATTGATGGAGACTCATTCATGTTCATGACTTATTATTGCAGTTTTATGCAAACCCCTTCAAGTAAAGTGTTACTCAAATTCTGTATTAGTTGTTTTTTTCTCTCTTGCATTTCTTTTTTGTTTATTAGTTTTTTCTTCAGTGTTTTCTGTTTCACCTGTGTATGGAAAGGTTCAAAATGACCAAAATAAATAATTAAATGTTGTATTTTTCAGTGTCCCAGTGCCTGCCCAGCAGGACTGAATGGATATTCTGGCCTCCCGGGGATGAAAGTGAGTTTGCTTTTAAAGATCGGCTACAAATCAGGTTCAGTTTTCATTTTTGAGTTGATTTTAAGTTGAAGTTTTACTCCTCAGGGCCATAAAGGGGCGAAGGGCGAATCAGGTGAGCCCGGAAGACAAGGACACAAGGTGACGTCATACCAAAGATTATAACAGATTAAAAAAACAAATTAAAAAATAACTATAAAATTAAAACGTTTCTATAACTGCAATAATTAACAGGGAGAGGAGGGCGATCAAGGACCGCCTGGTGAAGTTGGAGCTCAAGGACTGCCAGTAAAATATTTCATTTTTGTCTCCAAAATGGCCGCTCATATCTAAACCGATAATGTTTATTCTCAGAGAAATGATTTTAACCCAGCATACTAACTCCTCTCTATCTGCTGAGTAATTTTAGGGCCCGGGTGGAGCAAGAGGCCTTCCAGGAATAACAGGCCCCAAAGGAGACCGGGTAAGAAAAAATATGGTTTGAATCAGTAGAAAACGGTGATCTACACTTCTCTCACCATGGCTAAAAACCTTAATTTAAAGTTTTTAAATTACTGTCAATTTGTTGTTTCAATCCAGTCAATAATAAAGTGTTTACAAAAAAATTTACAAATCTCTGTTAAAATATTGTTTTTTGTTATGTAAAAAGAAATAATGGTATTTTTTTGCAGCCACATCATGACTTTTATTTTCAGTCAAATCTATGTGAAAAAAATAAATAAAAGCTGCAGTAATGTGGCGACACAAGTCTGCACATCTTTAAACTAAAATGTTGTTGAACAACCTTTGATTGAGCTTTAGTTTTTGGCTTTAGTTGGTTGGAGTCTATCAGTCTGCTTCTCACATTGACCCGGCTAAATTTATTTTCTGTTAGAAAAAGAAATCATTAAATTTTTGCCTATTACAAAAGTTTAGTTGTTCTTTTATAAATTTGGATGCTTACTTGATGCTGAAAAATTAAATAACTTTTCATTTTGTGATCTGGAACTGTTTGATTTTTTCAGCCAACTTGACCAAAAAGTCCCAGTTCCAACTTAAGGAAACTAACCCCAAAGTATGACACTGCCACTACCGTATTTCTCTGTGGATAGGCTGTCCTCCTGGTCATGTACAGAGACATTTTTGAAATTGATTGGTAGTTTGGTTTTAGACCAGAACACAATCTCCTCTAGGATTTACTATTTTCTTTTTGAAAATTAACTTTCATCTTGGAGCCATTTTCTTATTTTTTGTCGTTGTTGTCTTTCAACAGAATTGCCCAAGATATGTTATACTATTATGAAAAGTTTGAAAACATTTGTTATGGTTTGTCTTTTTTACATTTCCTAATTCTTGCTGCTTAATTAGGGTAGAAACATATTATAGTTATATTATTTCTCCAACACTAATCAAGATGCCAAAAAAATGAACTCTTATTGTGTGTGGGGAAGTAAAATCATGTTAGATTAGGGCTGAAAAACATACCGCAGTATAAACGTTTCATATCGCTGATATTGATAATTACTTATTAGGTTTTTTTTTTGTTTGTTTTAAATATCTGAAATACTGCCAAACTGGGGACTTAACCTTTGCTGTTTTATCCACAGTTTCCTCTTGAGGTGCTGGACTCATTTTCTCCTTTCACTCAACGTTGCTGTTTGTTTTTTTATTTTTAAGCAGTTGTGAGGCATGGCAGCGAAACCTTAAACTGCTGCTCTGCCAGTTAGCCAGCAGGATGTCGCTAGGCAACCAAAGAACAAGTGAGTTGCTAGGTAACCAAAGAGCGAGCGAGTCAGGTGATTCCACCAACTTTGCTTAGCTGGCTGTGAGAGGCTGAGCAGCTAACGTCTGACTACATCCCCCAGAATGCTGTGCAGTTCTGGCTTGGGATTCAGTTAAATTATTGAACATTTTACATCCTACGGGTTTTCTATTGATATCAATCATAATAGATATTGTTATTGATTTGTCGTCCTGCCCCATGTTAGATCTCTGATCGGGAGATCCAATTTTTTTCCAGTATAAAACAAGTTTTTTTATGTATTTTAAGTAGATATACTCCAACAACATATGAAATAAGTACTAACACATAGAGGGGATTAACCATGTTGACTCAGTTAATTAACCTTTAACTGTTTCTACTCTTCATCTGAGCAGGGACCTCGTGGAAAACCCGGTGATGTTGGTCCAAGGGGAATTCAGGGAGCACCAGTGAGTGGAAATCCAGTTGACTGCAGAGATCAATCAATCAATCAATCAATCAATCAATCAATCAATCAATCAATCAATCAATCAATCAATCAATCAATCAATGTTACTGACGAATGTTTTCACTTTTCAGGGGGATCCAGGTCAACGAGGAGCAGGAGGGGAGAGTGGACAAATAGGAGCGCAGGTAAGACAATTAAAAGAGTACAGAGAATATTAAAAAGCAGGAACTTTCTATGGCTTATCTCATCTGAGATAAGTACTTTCACACTTTCTTCATTTTCTGTTTCCACCATAAACACCCTGATCCCCTCTCTGCTTGTATTGTAAATGAGGTGAAATTGAGATTATTTTCATTATTTTCTCACAGATAATGACTGAAATTGCGCTTTTAAAACAAAAACCAAACATCTGCACCAGGATTTTTTTTATCAATGCTTCTTATTTGTGTTTTTAAGGGGGATCAGGGCCCACAAGGAATCAGGGGGGTACCAGGGCCAAAAGGAGAACCTGTAAGTTACACTTCATTGTATTTAAGCCAGAAATAGCTTAAATACGATGGTTTATGCAGTTTACTCTTGTGCAGTCAAGGTGCACGTCCTCAGCTCTTTCCAATCCAACAATTATTGGTTATTATAGCTAATAATTATTATAGCTTTGCTATAATAACCAGTCTATTATAGCCAGGTGTTTTTGTGCTTCACCACAAAAACACTAAAGGATTTAAGTTTGATAGAATATCAAACTTAAATAATAAAAAGAATAATTTTGTCATACATTTTAAAAGACAATTATCCCTGATAGAGACCAAATGTATGTAAACATTTGAGAAATTTTAGGAAAGTACAAAATGTTCTCGCCAAGTTCTTTTAGCAAATATAAATTATTTTATTTTATTTTATTCTAATTCTAACAAAGCTAAAACAAGAAAGGTTTGGGCTGATTTAACTGCAGATAGTGAGAAAATATGTTTGTAAATATCTGGTTTCAGCTGTAAGTTCTACTGTTGGGCCGTCAAAATTAATTTAATTTCAAGCCACATCAGGATCATGACTGTTGTGGCAAAATATATAGAAAAACCTTATTAAACTATTAAAATATGAATAAATCAGTGTCTCTGCATTCGATTAGTACTTCTTAAAGTTAAATAAGAACTTATTTAACTTTAAATTAAATACGATGGTTTATACAGTTTACTCTTGTGCAGAGTAAACTACTCTTAAAGATGTATTTATTGACATCTTTAAAATATTATTTTAAAGATAAATACATTGACATCTTTAATGTCAATGTATTTATTGACATTAAAGATGTCAATAAATACATCTTTAATGTATTTATTGACACATAAATACATTAAAGATGTATTTGACATTTTAAAGATGTCAAAGTTATTGACATCTTTAAAATAACATTTTAAAGATGTCAATAAATAATATTGACATCTTTAATTTGGCAGCACAGAGATAAACATGCTACAATTTGATTAATAAAATAATATTGTTTCCCAAAGGCTGTATTTATGTGGCCCTCTAGAGTCCTGAGGGCCACATAAAAACTTATGGCGGGGCGGATTTGGCCTCCGGGCCTTGAGTTTGACAAATCAAAACAATGCAATTGCAGAGGAATTCCCAGTAAGCGCGGGTCACAAACACGTATTGATTAAGTCCTGGCCTTTGTACACATCGCCCGTCGCTACTATTGGTCAGATGGTTTAGTGGTAAAGATATCACAGAAAATAAACTGAACCAAAAACCAATCCTGTTCATGGTAGTTTATTTTACTGTGTGAATGATACATAATACATAGTCATATATATAATATAATTATGTGTAAGGATTTCTCATTGCTTCCTCTTTTGCTGACAGGGCCTTCCTGGTCCAGATGGCCGTGAGGGAATACCTGGACTGCCTGGCTCAAGGGTAATGTTGTTATTCATGCTGTACATGTGAAATTGTGCAAAACCACAGTTAAAAATAGAATACCATTCACTAGTTTAGGTTTTCGTAAGCACAGTTGGGTGTTTATCAGTAGCTGTGTTTCCATTAAAAATGTACATAAAACTTTGTCCACATTCCCCCAATACCGAAAAAACATAATTTCACAATTTCAGTGTTTCCATTAAATAAAAATTGCAATTAAAATCACGCACACTTCAGAAACACGAAATCTTGGTAAGTAATTTTTGGTCTAGTTTCTAATGCTAATATTAGTAGAAGGAAGACAAAACTAACTAACAAGTAACTTTCTAGCAAGATATAGCAGTTTGAGTTAAGTCAATAATTTCTTGATATTAATGAAAAAGCACTAATTCCTTTGGCAGATTATTTTACTTATAACAAGACATTTTTCCCATGTTATAAGTGAAATAATCTGCCAGTAGAACTAGAACCTTTTCATTAATATTAAGGAATTATTGACTGAAAACACGCTCCTATATCTTGCTGATAAGTTCATTTTGTCTTACTTCAAGTGTACTAACATTAGCATTAGAAACTAGACCAAAAATACTTTGTAGTATTTTGTGTTGTTAAAGTGCATGAATAAATTTGTTTGCTGATAAGTCATTAATACGCTCTGCCTTTCCGTTGTTTTATTTTCAGGGTCTTCCAGGAAAAAGCGGCGCTCCGGGTGACGCAGGCACACAGGGACTTCCTGTGAGTGATTTTATATTTCTATTAATGTTTTTGCCTTTTTTTTTTCTCAAGCTTTAATGTTGTTGAACATCATTTTGTTCATTTAGGGTTTACCGGGTTCATACGGCCAGAAAGGACACAGCGGCACAAAGGTATGATCAAAACTTGCGCAGCAGTTATTATGGTAGAAAAACTTTATAAACTCGCTAAATGTAGACAGGTTGAAATTATTAAAATTATTCCTTTTTTCAACAAGGGTAACTCGGGAGATCCAGGAGTTGTGGGACTGATGGGATATCCGGGGAAGCAAGTAAGTTTAAGCAAAATCAAACCTTTTTGATTTTGTGTATATACACTAAATTTGTGTATATACATTGCAAAAACACAAATCTTACCAAATAATTTTGGTGTAGTTACTAGTGTGAATATCTTAATACACTTGAAATCAGACAAAACTAACTTACAAATAACTTTTCAGCAGGAAACAGGAGCTTGTTTTAAGTAAATAATTCCTTAATATTGATGAAAAAGTGCTTGTTCCACTAGACATTTTTCCTGTTATAAATAAAATAATCTGCCAGTCAAACCAGATTTTATCAATATTAAGAAATTATTCATTCAAAACAAGCTTCTGTATATTGCTGAAAACTTACTTACAAGTTTTAAAGATATAAGTAACTGAAAAGTTAAACCAAAAATACTACTAAGATTTTGTGTTTTTGCAGTGCAAGTCATTTTGACTTTGTTTTGCATAATCTTTGTTTATTTTCATCAAGACAAACTACTTATTGTCCAGGGACAACAAATAAAAAGTAGCTTTTTGGCTAGTTCCGGTGCCTTTACGTAAATGTTAATTAATGTGTATTGTTTCTCTTAAATAAATAAATTAAATTAAATTAAAGTAAAAAATTTTACAGCAACCATTCTGAGACGTAGAGGTAAATATTCTCTTAAGTCATCAAAAGATAGTGTTTTTAAACTATTTAACTGAAACAAATGTCACCTGAAGTTTAAATGATTTTCTCATTAGTGGCCGTATTTACTTCCAGGGGGAGCGGGGAGACCAGGGGGAAGTGGGACGCGTGGGACCCAGAGGAGGACCTGTGAGTTTTACATGTGTGGCTTCATATTTAAAGTTTATAGCGAAACCTCTTCTTCCTAAAACATGAAATTTATTTTCTTCACTCTTGATTCCAGTTTGTTCTGATAACTCAGTGCCAAATGGGAAATCTGGTTAATCAACAGAAAACATTCAGAGTGCTTAGCAGATGTACTGCAACAACCTCTTCATTCTTACTGCTGATTATTTTTTACTAGAATACACTGTTAGACAAATCACATACAGTTTAATATTCTGTCCTGTTTTAGGGTGAACGTGGGGAGAGAGGACCTGATGGGCCGCTAGGATTACCCGGAGGCAGGGTAAGACCTGACAGATGGCTTATTTCAAGGGAAAAATATGAAGTGAAATTTCATCAAGTGCATTTCAAGTGGAGTGGTTGTGAAATATTGGCAATAATTTATTTCTAAGACCTGTATAAAGAAGGTTTGTGACGGCCCCATCGAGAAGAAACAGGAAGAAATGTTGATTCCTCGCTTTTGTCTGGTCTAAATAAATTAGATCTCATTACTGTGTAAAACTAAAGAGTTGCTTATGAGTAAACTATGATATTTGTGAAGTTATTTTTAGAAGTTTGGAGACAGAAAAAATGGGAGATGTGGCCAGAGAAGCTCTACCTCTCTCAAAAAGGAAATTGTTCCTCAGGGAACAATTTGGAGTTCCCTGAGGAACTCCAAATTCCTCAGGGAACTGGAGGAAATTGGAGTGAAATGACAGTCCGTGTCATTTCACGGACTGTCATCTGTGAAATGACAGTCATTTCACGGATGATAATATTAATAATTTTGGCTTTTTTCTTTTTAACAGTAACATACTGGAAACATATTTCAACGGAATCAGTTCTAAATATTTATGTTTGTTCTGAAACAGATGAGAATAAACAAAAGTGATGCAACGAAAAAACTAATGTAGAAAAGTATTTCATTGATAACATAAAATCCAACATTGAATTCTCCAGCCATGTTAATATTGCAAAGCCTTATTGAACTCCTGATGGCAGAAACATAGGTATTAAGGTTAAACCACGGCCTTCCCAAATGTCATGTTTGGTTTAAGGTAGGACTCACATTCAGAGTGTAATAGAAAAATTAAATAAACAAAGAACTTAAACATTGTGCAAAGAGCTGAATTAAGGAACAGGCAGAGAAACACTGAAAAAGATGGAGGAACCAGTGGAGAACAATGTAGTGGAGAATGACAGGAGGAGCAGAAGATGACAGGTGAGTAGAAGCAGCTGGAGAAGGGAGCAGGTAGAGGCAGACAAAGAAGTGAGAAACAGCTGGGAAGAGGAGCAAAGGACATTTTGTCACATGGACCAAAATCGTCAGCAAAACATTTCTTGCGGGTCAAAAAAAAATTTTTTTCGAACAATAAAGTTACCAAAATGCTGTAATTTTTTTAAACCTACTCAATAATAAACTAACCATGAGCTATTTTAATTAAACAAAGAGATAGTAGATCCAAAATTTAACAAATTAAAATTAAAAATTGTTAAATGAAAGTCATCCAGTTTGCTTATTATTTGGGGCTTGATTGAAGAAAACAGAAAAAATAGTTTGTCTGTTCTCATAAATAAAAACAAGATCTAGGCTAGTCTTCATTTGAAATGACTCTGTGTTTGCCAAGTTTTAAAACTAAAATTAAATAAAGCAGATTTGAGCGCAGTCTGTTGTAATTTAGAGAGAAGTCATTAAGTAGATGTGGTTCTATTTATCATAAAAACAGAAGAAATCCAGAAAGCTTGGAAAAGATTATCACTTTGTGTCACATCTAACATTTTGTAAGTAGAATTTAATTTACAAGCCATAATTTTGTTCTGATTTATTTAAATTATACTTGAATTGTAGTCGAGGGCCACACAAAATTATCCCAGGGACCACAAATGGCCCTCAAGCCCCACTTTGAACAGCCATAAGCAAGAATAAATGAACCAACACATTAAAATCTACAAAAAACATCTAAGGAAAGAGAGATACAAAAACCAACAAGACAAAAACAGAAAATATAAACTAAGAATGAACATAAATAACAAAATGTTGATCAAAGAAAAAACAACAAAACCAAACAACCTGGAATCCTGACAGCAAAAGAGCTGATTCTGAAAGAAAAGCAACAAGATCCCAATGAGGCTTGTTGAAAATATGCAGATAAAATCAACTGAAACTAGGTTTTAAAAATGCCAAAAGTCATAAAAACTGTTGGAACCTCATCAAAGCTCCATACCTCCTGATCAGAGCTCTTAAGCCTTCAGTCAGGGGAAACATGCATGGTCTCTTGTTCTGGGTGTATTATCCAGCATAAGAATACCTTGCAAAGTTAAGCTCTGGGTCTTGCTCAGACAGCCTTTGTGTGTGTTTTGTGCTTGCAGTTAAGTCTGTAATCCATCCGTAGGTCGGCATGAAAGGCCGTTTGTTGCAGGTGTTTTTTTTCTTCTGCAGCTCAGAGGGGATTCGGGACAGAAAAAGAAACTGAGAGGCCCTCAATGAAATCTCTGTTCTCCAGGAATGCCCCCATACCCAAACCCAGCCTTACCCACCCGGAGCAAAGCCTGCTAGCTGGGTGGCTGGTGGAGCGGCCGTCTGTGCACATGACCTGAAGCATGAATGTTTTTTGGGTTTTTTTCTTGTGTGTTTACGCTGAGGCTTTAAACACATTCGGTTCTGTATGGGTTCTGAATGTGCGCCAGTGTTTTCTGCCTCAGTTTATGCATATGTGCCTCACAGGGAAGCAAAGGGGATCCAGGCTTTCCAGGACTTCCTGGTCCTGCCGGTTACCGAGGCCAAAAGGGAGACAGGGTAAGAATTTCACAAGGATCTTTCATCACATGAGAAAGCTCATAAAGGGGACCTAATTATATGAAATTCCCATTTTGCGTAATTTTATACTTTCATTTGGGTCTCTACTGGTTCTAAAAACAGTACAAGTGCTTTAAAAAAAATCACCTAGCTGGTTTGTGGCAATAAGTTAACATTTTTTGGTATCTGGAAACTGAGTCGTTTCAAAAACCTTCCAAATGGAGCGTCACTGATCAGCATGAACCGCCCGTTACCTAGCAACCCCAGAGAAGCCCAGCCCGTACCTAGCAATCCCAGAGAAGCCCAGCCTGTTACCTAGCAATCCCAGAGAAGCCCAGCCTGTTACCTAGCAACCCCAGAGAAGCCCAGCCCGTACCTAGCAACCCCAGAGAAGCCCTGCCCGTTACCTAGCAACCCCAGAGAAGCCCAGCCCATACCTAGCAATCCCAGAGAAGCCCAGCCTGTTACCTAGCAACCCCAGAGAAGCCCTACCCGTTACCTAGCAACCCCAGAGAAGCCCAGCCCGTTACCTAGCAACCCAAACCGAGTTCCAGGACATTTTGACAGTTGGTTGTATTTGCTGTACAAAAGCTGCTGGAAAAAGACAAGACTTGATATTAACAAGAAAATACTAGTTCCAGATTATTTCACGGATAACTGGGCATCTTTCCCATGTTACAAGTGAAATAATCTACCAGTTTAACATTAAGCTTACTTGGCTGAATATAAACTCCTATGTCTTGCTGAAAAGTTACTTGTAAGTTAGTTTTGTCTCATTTCAAGCTTACTAAAATATTTGTACTCAAAACTAGACCAAAAATACATGGTAAGATTTTGCATTTTTTACACTTGCTATTATATCAATATAGCCATATAGGTCATATAAATGCATGGACAGAATTGTAAATACACTTACAGAATCGCAGCTGTGGGCCAAGTTGCTAAGTGAACACATCTATAATTAATATTGCCAACGGAACAAATTAAGATATTTTTGGTCTCTTGTCCTTTTAAGTGGTATTGCTGATAGTATAAAGAGATTCAAAACTGATCTTAGTGTGTCCTCTATATAATCTTAATTCTTACCATTCTGTCCATCAGGGTCCTGTTGGTCTCAACGGCCCCAAAGGAGACCAGGTATTTTTAATAATAACTTGTATTATCACTGCTGTTATCCAGACTATGTCATACAGATGATAGATGGTTCAGCTGGATTTAATAACCAGCCTTTTGTCTTTACTCCAGGGACCTTCAGGTGCTGAAGGAATATCAGGAGAGAGAGGTGAAGTGGTGAGTGACACACAGACATAAGCTAACAAAATCTGCCGTGATAAACAGTAAAGGTCTGTTAAGATTATATATAAATGAAAGTCTGGTAGAAAAACTTTCCTCCATATTTACTGGAGACATAAAATATTAATGGATGTTCTTCGTTTTCATTTCAGGGTGACCAAGGAGAACTAGGAGAGAAAGGATCGGTATGTAGGCCTGAGCTACAGATCTGTATCTTCCTGAACTGTGTGTGTATTTACAGGTGTTATATTATGTAACATGAGTCAGCAAATTGTAAAGAGCACCTGCAGTGAAGATACCTAACATATCAGAAAAGGCTTTTACAAAAATTTTCTTAAGCTTTTCTTACAGTGTAATTATCTGTCTGAGTATTTTCTATGGTTTATGTCGTTTTTATTCACATAGTTTTCAACATTTTAATATTGCCATGGTTTGACATGCTTAAAGTCAATCAGATTTTCAGACTCACGTTTACAAATTTCAGAGTTTTGTTGTACCTAATTGCACTTAATCAGTTACATTCACTTGAGTAAAGTTTTGGAAATATATTTTACTACGCTGCACTTTTTACTTCTACTTGATAATTTTTATTATGAAGTATGAGTAAAATTTCTAAAACACTCTTCCCACTGTGAGTAACTTCACAGAACGAAAAACAAACATGTTTAACCAAAAAGTGGAGGGTGACCCACTTTTGCACGCCCCGGGAATGCAAAACAAAACATTACAATTAGAAAAATTAAACGTCATCTAGGCCTTTACTTCATCAAAGCACTCAAATATTGACTGCATAGAGTATCTTTCCTCTTGTTTCAGTGTAAAATAAACCTGGCAGTCATCAGTGTAAAGATAAAAAGAACATTTGTGTTTTCTGAAGATGGAAGTACATCAAAAAAGGAGAGGCCCAAGAACTGAGCCTTGTGGAACTCCATAAGAAACTGAAACAGAGGAAGATTTTAAATATTGCAGGCTACCACAAGATGTCCTTTTTGCATATATCTTTAGAAATTATTGTGATAGGTAGTTTCAGGAGTACAGTTCATGTCTCTTAATTCTTCTATTGTGTCAAATGCAGCTCGGTCCACCAGGAGAAACAGGAAACAAAGGACCTGAAGGCGGCCGCGGGCTGCCAGGCAAGGAGGGCAAACCAGGTCAGCCAGGACCACGAGGCATGCAGGGAGACACCGGGGTGCCAGGACTACCTGGACAGCAGGGACCGGCGGTAAGAAAATACCACCGAAATAAACCATATAAAACCAACGGAAAATATATGGTTGTAATTGCAGAGAAAGTAGATCCTCCTTCTCAAACGCCTACTAAAACGCCTTTCCTGATAATCTAATGGTTGTTATTTAAACAGTATTGAGTATTGTTTTGTTTCTGTCACCCTTAAAGGTCATCAAAGTAATTTTAATATCAGTCTAATAGCCTTAGTCAAAAGAAAAGGCAGTTTTTAAAGCATTATTTCATCTACACTACAAAACAAAATCTTTTTAAGTATTTTTAGTCTAGTTTCTACTGCAAATGTCTGGGTATGCTTGAAATAAGATGAAACAAACAAGTAACTTTTCAGGAATATATAAGAGCACGTTACCATGTATAACGTCAAACGTCAAAATATATATATCAGAAACAAAAAATAAGAACGGGAGACTATACAGCAAGAACAAATTTACAACACAGGAGAAATAATACTATACAATTACTTTAAAAAAAGCATAATTAGGTTAAAATAAATGTGTAAGTAAGTTGGGTAATAAAATATGTATCTGTACAGCAGGGCAATCAATAAATAACAACCTATATCACGAGAGACACATTACCAATGTCAATAGATAACACTGCTGACAGAATAGTCACTGAACTCCAATCCAGAACTGCACAGCATTCTGGGAGATGTAGGCAGAGGAAAAACTTTAGCCGCACAACCTCTTTCTGCCAGTTAAAAAAGATTGGTGGGATCAACTCACTCACTCACTCTATGGTTACCTAGCAACTCACACATTCTATTGTTACCTAGCAACACTAACTTGCGCAGCAGCAGCTTAAGGTTTCCACACCATGCCTTATAGCTGCTTAAAAATAAAAAACAACAGACTGGAGTGAAAACTGCATAAAACACAAAAGGTCACCCCACCAGTTTGGCAGTATTTGAGATATTTAAAACAAAAAAAGGAATCAATAATTATTTACGTTGATTGAAAAAAATCGATTGATGTAAAATGGTTATATCGTGATACGATTGTCAGCCTTATTGTCATACTTGCAGGGCAAAGCACCAACAGACAGGCACATCAAACAGGTCTGCATGAGAGTAATGCAAGGTAAGTGTTTGTCATCTTCATACTAACCGGCTTTAGCATTCAGTTGCTTTAGCATCATCAAGTCACCTCATATAACTCACATGTGTATGTCACAGAGCAGCTGGCCCAGTTAGCCGCCAGCCTGAGCAGGCCTGAATCAGGCATTAACGGACTTCCTGGCCCCCCTGGTCCGCCTGGCCCACCGGGTCCACCTGGAGAGAACGGTTTCCCGGGCCACTCTGGGTCGAGAGGTCTCCCCGGTTTGAAGGGTCCACCTGGGCTAATCGGCCGCAAAGGACCAAAAGGTGAAATCCAAGCTAGAATCTCTTATCTGTAATTTTCCCTGTTTACTTTAAGAATGTCCGTAGTTATGAAGATAGTTAATAACGACCAAGTTACATTTACTTAGTTTGCTTGAGTAACTTTCTGGAAAAAAAAATTACTCTTAGGCATATTTTTACTTTTTACTTGAGTAATTTTATTATGAAGTATTGCTGCTTTATCGACTGTGAGTAACTCTGCCGAAGAATAACCAAAAATGTACCAGACAAAGACACTGCAAAAACACAAAATCTTACCAAGCACGAAATGACATCATTAGAGGGACCAAAATATAAAGTTGTGTGGAACGTTTGGTATTTTAAAGATCTAAATGAAAGTAATTGATATAAATAACATACCAGTAATTATAAAATAAAGTCAAGAAAAAGAAACATTTTACTAACTTTTTAATGAAATTTTAACTTCATAAAAAAAAAAAAACTTTTGTTAAAGTTTCATCAGATTTATGAAACTTTGACAAAACCTGCAGGTGCACTGCAAAACTACAAAATCTTACCAAGGAGTTTTGTTTTATTTTATGTCTTATTTCAAGTAAACTAACTTACAAGTAACTTTCCAGGGAGATAAATCAGCTTGTTTTAAGTCAATAATTCCTTACTATTAATTAAAAATAAAAAAAATAAAACTACTAGTTCCACTGGCAGATTATTTCATTTATGACAAGACATTTTTCCCATAATCTGCCAGTGGAACTTCTTCATCAATGTTAACGATTTAATGACTTAAAACAAACTCCTACATATTGCTGAAAAGTTTCTTGTCACTTAGTTTTGTCTTATGCCAAGTATACTAAGATATTAGACCAACAATACTTTATAAGATTTTGTGTTTTTGCAGAGTATGTTACAACAACAGCATCCTTGTGGTGCAGGGATGCAGTGATTTCTTAGTTGGTGCATTACTGCCACCTAGAGGTTGGTGAAAGAACCAACCAAAGAAACCTGCGATGAACCGATCCACTTCTCTCACACCGATGTTGTCGACCAATACCGATCCGATACTGAAAAACAGCGCTGAATTGAATACATTTTTTTAAACACAAACATAAATGTACTGAATTACAAATTTATTTGATAAATTTGCACCAGTAGAGTACATTGAAATAGACCAATAGCTTTTAAAGCTTGGTCAAACATGTAAAAACAACTTTAATTTTTTTCAGTGGAATTAGGAATATAACAGCCAATCTAAAATAAATAATAAAAAAACTGAAACTGACATAAACAATAGGTTGACTACCAAGGAAAGTGCAACAATTCTTCATTCAAATGGTTCGGAAAGGGCAATTAGGAATTTTAAATATAATGCAAAATAAGTTCTAAGTGATAGGTAAACATGATGTTACTCAGAGCACAAAGCACAGAATTAGACTGAATAGACTGGCCCTCATGGATCAGGAACATTGTCAATCCAATCCAGAATTTATCTTTTTAAATCATAAATTCTAAAATCAGGATCATCTCTAAGAGAAACTGAAAACTCAATCACAAGAAAAAAAATTATCAGTTTTAAAATGAGATAAGAAATGCTTTAAGCAACAAACAACTGAAAATCTACAAAATGTCTCTGTTTTCTGGCAATAAGAGTCTGTTTTGTCATTGTAATCAGTCATTTTACTGCTAGTGTTTAAGTCTAGGTTGCTATGGTAACATTATTGATGTTTGCTCATGGTGATAACTTAAACACTGTCGTTTACTTCAGGTGACCATGGGGACAGAGGGGACAGAGGGCCCACACTGAGGGGACACAAAGGGGAACCAGGAGTCCCTGGACTACCAGGTAAAGCATAACTCTCTGACATGACTGTCTTTAATTAAAAAATTATTTAATAAGCACTGTTTCTTTAAATAATTTGATAGTTTTGATGAGGATTTCTGGAATGCTTTAGTTATTATGCTATAAACCACAGGAAAAATAGCTTATTCTGAAAGGAGCTGGACATAGGAAGGACTGAACAGACTAAAATGTCATTATCTAAGAATAATTTTGTGCAAAAATTGTCGGCTGTTTTGTCGGCCCCAAAACTGTCCCAGGAGGCAGTTTTGGGGCCTCCTGACTTTAAATCCAAATAAGCTGCTCCTGGCCACACCCCTCCTCCCAACTCATTGTTTACATTATTCACATGTGAAAATGACTGCAATTATAGTACACTTGAAGTAACATAAAACTAATTTAAAAGTAACTTTTCAGCAAGATATAGGAGCTTATTTTAGGTGAAAAACCCTTAATACTGATCAAAAAGTACTTATTCCACTGGCAGATTATTTCACTTATAACATGGAAAAAAATATTATTATATGTAATATAATCTCCCAATGGGACCAGCACATTTCACAAATATTAAGTATATTTAATATTAGTAAAGAAATATTACTTTTCTTTCACAGCAAGCACAGAGGTAAAACCAACTGACAAAAATATCCTGGAATTCTGTTTGGGTTGCTAGGTAACAGGTTGGGTTTTGCTGGGGTTGCTAGGTAACGGGCAGTTCCTGCTGGTTTGTGACTTTACATTCTGAAGGATTTTGAAACCGTTAATTTTCCAGACAACATATAAAACATGAACTTATTGCCTAAAAAACACCTGTGTGTTTTCTTTTAAGCACTTGGGCGTTTTTTTAAGAAGCAGTAGAAACCCAAAGACCCTTTGACAACATTTGTGATCTTGATACAAAATGTAGTAAAATGCTAAATCAGTTTTCAAACAGCGTTATGGTCATAAATAAATAAATAAAAAACAACAACTGGACTTCTTATCTTTGTTCACTCATCTTCCAGGTGAACCCGGCCGACCGGCTTACGGCACGAATGGCCGTGACGGAGAGCGGGGGCCACGTGGCGTTCCAGGAATCAACGGCGTTCCAGGCCCTCCAGGTTCCGCTGGCAGGAATGGCTACTGTGAGCCGTCTCAGTGCGTCCCTCCCAGGGTGCCATCAGAGATTGCTGGAAAAACCTCCGAGACAAAGGGCCCCAGCGACGACTGAGAGGGAACAGAACTAAAGAAACTAATCAGCAGAACAAGATTATGTTTTTTAAACCACAATTGGAGGTTACACTGACATTAATGCTCTAAAAACCAACCAACCAGCTTTTCCAAGTTCTTGTTTTTACCTCAGTTTCTCCATGTCTGTACTGTAAAATATAAGGAACCAAAATGAAATAACTGTACAGTCTCACCTGCTCAGTTTCTACCCTGTTTCTCTGTATGTTTATGTAAATGTGTCAATATATATAACTGGATAACAGTAGTTTGATAGTATTTAAGTGGTTTAAGTTGCCATCATTTCTGGACAGAAGGGGAAGTGATGTATGAAAGATCCTGACACAGTTTTGTATGATTTCTTATTTATTATATCAAGGTTCAATGTCATGTCTGCAAGTTGTACAAAGGAGGAAATATACACATTTTGGTTACGTTTTCTGTGAAAATATTCTTTCACAAACAGAATACAGCAGAGCCGGCCCAAGGCAATGCAATCCCAAACCATCAGGTTCGAATTTTAAAACATTTTTAGTCTATTAAGAATGATAATGTCATTAAATTTGCATAGATCCAGTTAACAATTTTAATTTACAATATACTGGATGCTTAGTGTTGTTGTTGTCCTTCAGCCCGGAATCAAATCTTTTGGACTTTAACCAGCTTCCGACCATCATACTTATCTCCTGCCAAAAAAAAAAGAAAACCCACAGAATGATGCCGCTTCACCACAGGTTGATGTGCAAGGTTAAAATTGAAAGTTGAAACGCACTCAATAAAAAGACATATACATCTTTTTTTCTCACCGTCTGAAGTTAAATCAGACCAAATGTTTCTTGTTTTAGGTTTGTCAGAATTTCTAAAATTATTTCTATTTGCCAAATGCCACATTTATAAAAAAAAAAGAATATGTTAGAGCAGCGTTTTTCTAAAGTGGAGTTCACCATGGAGCACTATAAGGGCCTCTGAAATATTGGAGAAAACAAATGTAATGTTTTTTTAAATTTTGAAATCATAAATTTAAAAAATATATAATCCGTTTTTCAGTAAGTATCATAAAAAGTAAGTTTAAAAAACTAATTGAAGTTGGAGTTAGACGATTGAAATAGCTTTTATTGCACCACAGAGGGGAAAGTCAGTGAAACATTAATTTGACTTTCTCATCTTTCTGATTTAAGCAAACGAGAAATAAACAAGTTTCATAACAGTCTAGGTTTTCTCCCATTGACTTGGATTCACTCCTGTTAAAATTTCTATCGGGCCAATCAGCGAACAGAAGGACAATTGTGAACGACGACGTCAATTTTCTACGCTGTTTTAGAGTTGTAGTCTTCCTGTAGCTTTAGCAATAGCAGCAGAGGAAGTGAAGGAAGCTGTTCAGTCCTTGTTGGTTCCAAATATTGAATTGACGTCAACAACCACCGTCTTGTTCAGCTCAGCTCTTCCCTCTTGGCAGTGGAGGATGGATGTTTGCAGTTCAGACAACTTCTGGTAGCTTCTTAGCTTCGAACTCACTGCTCAACTTATGTCACAGGCAAACACTGGTGAATTGTTCTGTTGCTGCTGGAGATCTTCTACCGCTCTGGTTGTATTAGAATATTTCTGCAGCATCATCATCATAACAGCAAACTAGTAAAACTGGTGCATGAAGTCCAAAATTCCTGTTGAAGTGATAAAAATAATAATTACAAAAAAAAAAAAACGTTCTGAATTCAAAGAACATGAAATGTCCAAATTAAAACAGTACAAGAATCTTTTTATTTACTTATACATTTTCTTTTTAATCCAGTGTTGTAAAATTATGCAGAGATATTTATTTTTCACCCAAATTAAAGATTAACCCTGTATTGGTCAGTCTTGGAAATATGACAGATCGGAATTGTGCATAAACCCTCAGGGTCACAGCGATATTTATTCATGTACCAGATTATTCAAGAGAAGTTAAAAGTAAAATGTCTTAAGTGAGTATTACAGTGTCCAGGATGTGTGTACATATGTAATTTTTGGACTTGAAAACTGAAAAGTAATGGTAGATTAGTATTACATTTTCAAAAACCGTACAAAGAAACCTTGAGGTGAGATGTTGCTAGAGCGCCCCCTGTAGTTAGTATAGAGCAAGGTTTTAAAATATATGCTTGTTCTAAAAGAACAGCTCATTTTATTGGTTACTGATTACAACTAATATAACCTCCAAAAATGTGTTTCTAACAAAAGTACATCTGACTTTTTATTTAAAATATTATGGCAAACACAATATGAATGAACACCATAATTAGTTGTTTCAGTCCAAATCACAAACTAATTTAGTAAATGATTAACTGGAGAATAAAGACTCAAAAAAGGACATTTGCTAAAAGAAAACAAATATTCAGAGCATTAATAAGCCAAAACTGTACAAAAATACACACATTTTGCATTAAAGATGAAAAAATTTAACTGTTCTACCCAGAACTTCTCACACGGCAGTTCTAGCTCAGATTTTGGAAAATAAATCTCCAATATGGTACATTTTGGCTATTAATTTGTTAATCCAAACCTGACCTACACTGTATAGATGTTAAGTCAAGCAGAAAAAGCTTAGCTTTTTAGGAGTATTTTTTTTTTAGCTGCAGATGAATCATTTGCTACAAATAAGTGTACAATAAAGAATGCTGCGCTTTTGCACTTTAGGCAACAAGTCCTACATATAATATTCCACCTTCTTTCCAACAAATAACTCAGAAAATGAGACATCCATTTGTTTTGTTTTTTTCAGTGTCATTTAATGTAATCTCACAAGTTGGTGAACAGGTACAACTTTGTCGCTCACTGTACTAAATCACACATCCGTTGATAGTATAAATAGCCAACCTAATAATAGTACACATTTTCAAATACATAAAATCATCAAGTATGCAAGTTTTAAGTTATGGACATCAACAGAAAAAAAAAAAGGCATACACATTATCGCAGATAGAGGAAGTCCAGTTTGAAGCTGAAACAGCTTGAACTAAGATTAAAAAAAAAAAAGAAAAGATATAACCAAATGTTGGACATGGCAGTGAAATATTAAACAGATGGTTTGATAAATAAAATAAATTCAGACGTTCAACTGATAAATATGACGGCAAGGTAATTTAAATTAAAAATTAAATGGAAGGGAAAAAGTGTAACTTTCTGCACAAGACAAAGGCAACAGGTTTTTTTTTTATTATTCCAAGTAGAAAAATGAAACACCTTTCTTTCCCAGACGCCAGTGGCACGACTGCCTTGGTTTCACTTCGTAAGGC
Source organism: Poeciliopsis retropinna (assembly GCA_010277075.1). Taxonomy (NCBI): domain Eukaryota; kingdom Metazoa; phylum Chordata; class Actinopteri; order Cyprinodontiformes; family Poeciliidae; genus Poeciliopsis; species Poeciliopsis retropinna. The sequence continues at coordinate 19,134,975 of VMRM01000013.1, read as the reverse complement.
ATTTATGAATGATCCATGTGATCTGAAGGAAGGCATATCTCTTTCTACTCTTTTGAAACTGATTTAAAAAACAAAAAACAGGAAGAAGGGAGAGTGGACTTTAACTCGTCACATGACTTTTTTCTGCAGTACTTTAACATAGCGGCCAATTAAAATCTTTGGGACACTTGCAACAACTATAAATCCAACATTTCACAAAGATACAACGCAGCACTGCCCTTCATTTTTTAACAGTTTTAATGTTTTATTGGGCAATGTGGTTCACACAACTTATTATCCCTCAGACACTTGTGATTTATTTAAGCCTTGAGAGGGGAAGTTGAATTACAGCACATGGTTTTTCAAAGTAAAATACTTCAACACAATGACAAAAGACAAAGGAGGAAAAAAACCAAAACCAACCTGCCAAGAAAGCAAGCTGGCAAGGATGAAATGAGTTTTTCAGTAATGAGTTTTGGGGAGGTTTTGGGCTGGCATGGCAGGAGGGAATGGGGTTTGACTCTACTGGATGCAGCAGTTATTGCGATGGCGCAGGCGCATCTTTGGACGATATTTCTCCAGGTAGAACAGCTGCTTGCTGTTGAACGCTCCTCGACGCTTCCTGGAAGAAAAGACGGCAGCAAGCCGACTCAGTTCAGTGTTCAAAAATAGGTTTTTACAGCCATTTTATGACACTAAATCCCAATTTTAACTGTTGCACAAACTTACTGTCGAATGAACTGGACAGCATCTTCATATTTCATCCCACATTCAATCAGTGCGAGCGCCACCAGCACAGGAGCTCTGCAGGAAGACAAAATCTATTAAACACTTGAAACTTAATTGATTATCCTACAAAAATGTTTTGTAGGATCATCAATACATTTTCTTTCACTATGATGGGAGAAAAATTTGATTGTATTATTATGCCCATCAGTGAAGAACTGAAAGTATATTAAAGTTAATTTTATCACATCTCTGCTTAAAAGAGTAACCAAACCCCAAGTCAACTCTCTAATTTTTGCCTTTAAGCTGCTTTTATTAATATATATGTTTTTTACAGATTTGTAAAAACCTTATATATAATCTGTCATCCTAATTAGTAGGACAACAGATTTGTCATCATACTAATTACTGCGATAAACGATAACATTGTTGTACCATTTTGACAGTGGAATAATGACACCAGTTTGTCCTCTCAAAAACAAAAACTTTTAGTTTTGTAAAGAACAGGCAAGACAGGAATTGGAAGATATTCTACATATCCAAAAATAAAACACAACAAAAAAACAAACAAAACAAATTGTGATCTTTGTAAATAAAATTTCCCTCAAAAATATCAGAATGTAAATTGAGCTAATTTGGACCTCAATTAACGTAATGTGAGCTAACCTGACATTAAATTAGTTAGTTAGCGCTAACTTTTTTCACTAATACTCAACAGTTTTGCCATTTCTCAGGCCAATAACTGATAACATACCTGGAGACATTAAAAATTAGGGAGCAAAATGTAAAACTTTGACATCAATTCTCTCATCAAGACCAGAAACAGTTTGACTCTTCAAAAAAAGAAAAAGAAAATTTTGAGATTTTTTAAAATTATTATTATTTTTTGCTAATTTAAAGTTTATAAGTTTATATTTATATAAAAAACCCAAAACAATATCTTTATATTGTGGCACTAGTATCTTTTGTTGATAGTCTGACTGAAATAATAAGGAAGAGAACACAAAAGAAACAGCCTGTGTTAAAATGGCCAACAATACACTTCATTCATTTGGGATAATTAGTGTATTTGGTTGTTGCATGTTATTATAAGACAGCGCTTCTCAATTCCAGTCCTCAGGCCCCCCTGCTCTGCATGTTTTAGATGTACCTCTATTCCAGAACAGTTGATTCAAATGATTGCATGACCATCAAGTGCTACAGAAGCCTGTTAATCACCCACATATTTAATCCAAGTGTGTGGCATAAGGGAAACACCTAAAACATGTAGGGCTGGGGGGCGTGAGGACCGGAATTGAGAAACTCTGTTATAAGAGGATATTTTGATTCATTTAATTGTTGCAAAAAGAGTCCTGCATTATTAATAAAGCTGGATTTCTACCTCCCAAGCCCTGCCACACAGTGGACAGCAATGCAGCAGCCAGGCTCCTCTCTGAACTTCAGCTTCAGCAGGTTCAGCCAATCATCCACGATCTGGTTGGAGGGAGGAGCGCCATCATCAAACGGCCAATCCTGCAGGAGATGAGGGGAACAAGAGGAAATGATGTCATGGTTCCCTGTTCTTGGAAACAAGGAGTGGTTGAACTGGTTACAATGGAAAGAGAAACATTGGAGGGGGAACCTGTTGAGCGTCCATGTCTAACTATATACCAAATACTGACATAAGATTAGAAAAATATGCTGATGTGACATTTTAACAAGATATTTTACAGATTTAAATAAAAACTGGATTTTTGTGATTATTTTACATTTTTAATAATGCAGCAGCAAAGATTAAAACCCTCAGAAAACACAAATCTTCATCAAAGTAACTATGACAACTGAAAATATTATTTCTGCTGCTGCTTTGGCCTGTCACTTTAACAAATTGTCCCAGGAATTAATGCATTATTTTGAGTCCATTTTCAAATACAATTATAGCATAATGTTGCAAGTTCCTCCTCTAAAAGACTAAAACTTCAGTAACGGAAAGAACACTTGACACTGGAACTGAAAGACTTTGAAATATTCAAAACAAATAAAATGAGGGAAAAAACCCATTTACAATCAAAACCATTAATAAAATGGATTATGAAGTCTCTGAAAAAAAAAAAAACTTATCAAAGTGGAAATTATCAATCTACCCTGAGATTAATTTCGATAGGTTTACTGCTGCTGAGCTGATCAGTCATGTAATAGGACTGGACTTACCAGAACCTGAATCCCCTCTTTAACCACCAGGGTGGAATCATAAGTGGCCTCGCAAACTCTCACCACAGTGGTGACACCATACTTCTTCAGTTCCTGCGGGAAAATATTGACGACTGATTAGGAAACCTGACGGCAATACTGCTTTTCCATATTTATCCAAATTATATGCTTCTTTACATTTTATGACTAACTGGTAACAAGCATGCAAAACTGTTTTAAAAGCTCTTGAATCAAAATAAAGATTCATAGCAAGAAATCTAGATAATATCAAATATTTTCCAAATATGACTTTTTTTATATATAGATATATAAAAAGACTTTGATGCAAACATTTTATTTTATTACGTTCTTAATAACACTGCTGCTCCACCTTTAAGAAAATTTGTCTGAGATCAGATGATATGGTTGGAGTCACAAGGGCGCCCTCTGGAGGCGAGTGAAGCATCCAAATATGTAGGACTGATTTTATAATAAAACTCTTTTCCTGTTTTTAGGGATCACGGGAATAGTTTGCCACATTCAAAATGTTGTAGCTATAAAATGTTTGCCCATTTGACAAAAATACATCTGTCAAAGCTGCAGCATTAACTTATAAAAATATTTTATATTCATTTGTTAAAACTGTGACTGTATGAGATGATCTCTGAAAATATCGAATTCCTCCAACTCTTCCCTCAGCTACTATTGCCATCTGAAATAATGCACCATTCTCAACCAAAAACAATCAATCAGAGCCAGGAGGAGGGTCTTTATGCTGTCAATCAACCTCATGTATTTGTTGCTCAATGTGGCAAGGGTGGAGAAACAACTTGGTGACAGGAAAACTTTTCATCTGCCTTCATTGCTGACTATGCCAACAAGCCTTCAACATTCAGGCTGTGCAAGCTGCAAAGGAGGTGATTGACAGCACTAAGACCCGCCTCCTGGTTCTGATTGGTTGTTTCTAGTCAACACTGGGAGAAGGCTGAGGAGATGCATTTTTTTAATCAGACTATCTGTCTTATACAAAGCGTTTACCACTTGGTGAGAATTTCAAAAAAATACGCAAAAATATATTCTATAAGAGTTACAAATTGCCGCTTTAAATAAGCAGATTTGCACCCATTAATAATGAGTGCATACCTTTAAACTTACATATTTGCCAGCTCAAATCAAAACCTTATGAATACCTCATGAGCAGCAGAAAGAAGTTAACTGTATTGTCACGTTTATTTGCCAAATAAAACACAAGGTGCACCAAATGCCAGTGTTTGCCTGATTCGATTCAAATGATCAAACTCATTAATAATGAGTGCAGATTTGATTTGCAGATAAATTTTTTATAACTATAAAATGTATGTTTTATAGTTATATAACTATTCATAAAACAACTTGTTTTATGAATAGTTTGTTGGTTTATAATTTTAGTTTGGTTGGTTTTGGTGAAATCTGAAGAATTAATTCTTAGAAATTTATGCAATTAATTATACTGGTTTTCGCCAATTCGAGATTTGTTAAATCTTACATTACATCAACATGTCCCAAGGGGGTTGCAAGTGGAAATTAGCATTTTTTGCTACAACCTGCTACTGTTTTATGTTGTTGTATTTTAAGTTTAGAAGACAACTTTATTCAACAAAAACCTAAAAGTTTAAATCCTATTTCACTGATTCATATTAATTTTGCAAAAACTCAGAATGAAAATCATATCTCACCTCAATGAACTTGTTCAGGGTGGCATTGGTGGGATTGTGGGTAATGAGGAACCTCATGTTTTTGTAGGTTATCTCAACAGGGGCTGGTCTGTTCATGCGAGCCATTGTAACAATGTAAAAATGGTTAACAAAAGGTAAACTTATTCCAAAAAACAAGACAACACAAGTGTAAACAGTTAGAGGGAACGTAAAACAAAGGTCCAATGAGCTCAAGGAGGCCCAGAAACAAAAGATCCCCCGGTCTTCGTAAAAGGTTGGCAAGGCTTAATCATCAAAAATGGCGAGCAACTTGAAGGAGATGCCAGTTGACGAAGTGGCAGGCAATTAGAAAAGCAACTTAAAATCCTCTCCTTTGGGATGAAATCAAAAGAAAGCAAAACAACAAAAAAAACAAAAAAAGGCTGGTTCCACCTTGAGTCTGGCCGGGTGGAAGCCAACGAGGGCAGTGTGCAGCGGGTGGAGTTACCCCATCCAGGCTGAAGTATCGCTGGTTCTGGGAGGTTTCCCGGTCCTGTAAACTTTCCAGGGTCCCTCCGGTGGCTCAAGTATGTAAAATGGATGGCAAGTTTTGCTGTTCACTCGTCTGCATAGGCGGCGTGCTGAGCCTGGCAGTAGTCTCCACTGCCCTTCAGAAACTCCATAAATGTGCGACCCAGAACACCACAGAACTGCTGTGAAATGAGACAATAAAAAAAACAAACAGGAGAAAGTCCTTAATAATCTATTACAACACAGAAATTTGGTTCATGACGCATAGGTCCGTCGTAATAAATCACATGATAGATTAAACTCCTCTGGACTCATTTATATTTATTTACAAATGAACATATTTGCTAAGCTAAGATTAGCTAATGCTAAGCTAAGATTGCTTAGCTGTCTCACGGATAGCTGAGCAAGGTTGATGGCATCAACTAACACTTATTCTGTGGTTACCTAGCAACTCACTCACTATGTGGTTACCTAGCAACGCCAGCTGAGTAACTTCTGCAATAGCAGTTTTTTTTAAAAAGCTGCTTAAAAATAAACAAAGGAGTAGAATGAAAGGAGAAAATTGCAACACCAACCCAAAAGAAAATAGATTATGTCAACTGTTTGGCTGTAAGTCAGATATTTAAAACTAAAAAAAACCTAATCAATAATTATTGATTGACTGATATACAACACTTATATTGTGATACATTTTTCAGCCATATTTCCCAGCCCTGGTTTCTGATCTGTTTTTAATTCATATGAAAGCTCTTTGTATTATAAGCTGTGGGTATAGGACTCTGTGTAAGAGTGTCAATAATCTGCTTATAATCACATTATAGCCTTTTAAATCTTAATAAATTATGATTTCCACCTCTGGCGCTGAAAGGCGGAGTAGAGCAAAATTGCTCGGATTTGGCCTCTGAGGCGTTTTACCTTTGCCTGTGATGAAAAATGCCAGATTTAGAAATACTGGCAGCCTTCTAGAAATGAAACAGCAAAAGCAGTAATCCAAATTTTCTATGCTGTCGTTTGTAATGCTAACCACACTGATCACTAATATAAAGTGATAAAGCCAGTTTAATATGAACTCTTCATTATTATTTTGCTTTAAAACAGCAAAATTGTGTTCTGCAGTGTCTGACTACAGTGACCTCATTCACACAAGGTGATGTCACCTCTGCTCAAAAGATGATTAATAACCTTTACCAGCTGGATGGCCTTGAGATAAAATATACTGCCAACATCTTCTGCTAATGTAGTTTTCTTGAATAAAAATCTTAAAATCTGATAAAAATGGAATTGGTAGTACCAGAAAATTAGAAGAAAAAAAAAATCAGAAATCTGAGAACATTCTGTATGGCTCATGTAGATCAATGTTTCATAAACTCTGGTCTCCATGTTTTAGGTGTTTCTGTGCTTCAGCACACCTGACTTCAAATGATATCTGATTAACAGGCTGTGATTACATCACCTGCTTAATCAGGTGTGTTTAAGCAGGTAAGCATCTAAAACATGCATGGCAGTCTGCACTGACATCAGTCAACTCTACATACCTCTAGATTGTTATGCATGATAGACTTAGAAATATTTAAGATATGAGAGAAATGAAAATATACCATTTAGAGCAAAATCCTGATCCAATAGTTAAACAAATGTGTCAATGTACACAAATTAAATCAATGCATAACTGTGATTTAAAATCAAACTCCGAGTAAAAATATGCATGAACAACAGGTGGTAAATTAATCAGTCTTAATGGGGTTGCCCACTAAAACTAAACAATAATTCGCAGCAGAGCAGATGATATGGAATAAAGTAAAATAAATCACCTATAATAATGCTGTGTAGCGTCTTGTGAAATGGCCACCAGTGTGATACAAAGGATGTGTCGTTTCTGACATCTATGCCAGATTTTTGTTTTTTCATGGGGCCTCCATTACAGATTTCATCATATTTCTTGTTTTAATTTACCATCAAGCTTATTAAATTGTTTTTACTGTGTTTTAAGGTCCTAATCTTTCAGACCATTACACTAACAAGAAATCGGAAGCCCAGTTTTTCCACCAATGGCGCTTTTCCTCATTTATGGCAAATCTAAAACCTAAGCTCTTCAATTATGCTGCGATAATCCGCTATTTTCTGGCTGAACGGCAGCATTTGGTGGACATTTTGTGGCTCGAACAAAGAAGCTACTAAAAAGGGAGGCGATATATAAAGATAAAACTTAGAAAAATATATCCATCCTTTATTAACCAATATAATTTCGCCATTTCGTTAAAAACTTTAAACGTGTCCTTCCAGCTCGGATGGGGCGCCGTCACATAACACAGGCCTGAAAACACAGCCTTCTTTTTACGGTAAAAAACCAACACATTTTGACAACTTCGCCAATAAAGCAGCGTATAAACCCCAAAAGGAAAGTATTGGCTGTGTCTATGATTGATTTAATCAAAAGATACGTTAAGTTCAACCAGGAGAAACTTCGAGTGACCGGCTAAGACCGGTTCAGCTGCGCACCGACCGCTGCTTCCAAAGCATGGCGACCAGCACAAAAACCTCCACTACCGTTAAAAACACGGACAGAAGTAGGGTTACTTTGACCTTCTGCGGCAAAATCCAACAAATGAAGGACTTTAACGTGAGAATAAGGAGAAATTCGATTAAATTTGTGCCGCGTAGGCCGCGGTTTTGTCGAAGAAACGTGAAGGCCAGCTGGTGAGAGCTTCCGTCCTGATTTTAGAACAAAACCCGAAGAGGTGAGCCTGGGGAAAAAAACACACAAAAAAATGCAAAATGGCAGCCAGAAAACCCGCTACTTACTGGGATATGCTTACTCATTGAAGATTGTAGCTTAATCATACAGCCGGTCCCAAGAAAAACGGTCAGAATATGAAACGGTTCTCCACCATACAGTCCGGTATTGTTTCTCCGAGCTGAGCCGAAGTCTGCTGATCTGCCGGGGAAGACGCTGACACGAACCGGAAATGAGGCAACGCCGAGTGACGTTTCCAGTCAGGACTGTCATAATAAAAGACCAGCATTTCAAACTGCCCGAATAAAAAAAAAGACAAGCATCAACATGCAATGTTTAAAATATTCACAAATGATTCATATCAAGACTAACTACCTTTTTATTGTGAATGAAATTACGCTGTTTTGCTATATAAGCTTAATGGTTTATCACAATATTCTGTGGTACTATTGTGATCATTATAAAAGTGGCGATAAGAACACTTACTATTTTTAGGTAACTATTTTTTAGTTTAAAAAAAAATCAACACTGTGTCAACAATAAATCAAAATCTTGTTACAAAAAGAAATTTTCATAATAAATGATAATACGATAAATACTCCTATTTTGAATCGTCTTACAGGTACTTGGAAATCTATTTATCACTATGAAGAGAACAAATCCCATAATCCCCAGTGAATTACGTTGTGCTGCAAATATAAGTTGTCCTTTTTAGTCATTACATGCTTGCTCAGGATTAAATGTTTCATGCAGTTACATAGACTTCCTTAAGTATATAATGTTTAACTAACTTACCTTTTGTGATCAGATGACATGTTCAATTACAACTTGGATTAAATTGCATTGTATAAAAATAGGAATGTGAGCCTATGATTGTTTTGTATTACTATGAACTGAAACAGTTTTTTGTAACTCCATATGAACTGGACCATTAAGAAAAGTTCCTTGAAATGAAAGCAGCTGTAATTTGATACTCTAGTAAACTTCATTTACTAGAATTTTTATATTATGCAGGATGATACAAATTTCATGTCATGTGCAATATTTCTATAATTCACATCTTTTTTATTTAAGCTTGTAGCACAATCTAAACATTTGCGTCCGTTATTTTTATACATCAAAAACTGTCTATTGCTAGTCGTTCACAAAAGAGAGAGTAAATTTTACAAATCAAACCAAATTGAGAACTAAAGCTGTTTTCTTGATACAGAGACTGCAGGGTGTGTATGGGCTCTTCAGATATGAAAACTCTACAAGAGCAACTGGTTATTCATTGTTTTTCTAGCAAATATTTGCTGCAAATGCTGCATCAATGTCCTTGTTTCCTAAGATAAAATCATTATCAAGAGATAGCAGGACCTGCTGATCATACCTGCTTTCCACAATGTCTATAAAATGTCCTCTATGAAGAGAACTTTCATGATACAGGCGCTTTTATTTTGAACATTCTGCTTCCGGTTTCGATTGTTTTTGCGTTTCACTGCCAGTGCCTTGATGCAATCCCTGGAAACCCCACCCTGAAACTGTGCGGTGTTATGCCCAGACTCATCCCGAGGAGGCGCAGGTCAGGTGGTTCCTGACGCCCGGGACTCTGGATCACCACACGACCCGAAACTGGACCCGCACACTTTACTGCGAAGCTATGGAACCAGTTTCACTCATTTCTCAACAACAAGTTAACAGGTTAGGAAGGAAATAAAATATGCTTATATATATAGATATACATATATATATATATGTATAGCTAGCTCTCTCTCTCTCTCTCTCTCTCTATATATATATATATATATATATATATATATATATATACATTCTGAGAAAAAATATATTTCAAGAAAATCATTGAATTACTGATTGTAGAAGAAAATAAATCAAGAATAACAATCAATAAACGTCACAATTAAACATATATTCTCTATATTTTATTTTATTGTTGTATAAAATGTGCATTGGGGTGGGCAATATGGACTTAAAAAATTTACCACAATATTTTGTGGTACTACAAAGAACAATTTATTACTTTATAGGTAATTATAGTCGTGACTGCGGGACACAGAAATTATAGCCCCATATAAACAAGTACTGTTGAAAAAGATTCCCATTTTTAATATACTTCTTTAGGGCACCCATTACATGGATAAGTGTGATTTGTAGCACTAATCTGCACACAGCAACTGAATTTAATCATATTTTAAAATGTATTGGTATTTATTGATACTTTGAACAAACAGTGGAGAATATAGTAAAATCCTAACAATACAATTATAAAAATAAAATAAAAATTAAGACACTAAATGTCTAGAGCAATCTTTGTTTGGCACTCATCAAACTTAATTAATACTATTGATTTGATATGTTGTTCGATTGTATGTTGAACAGAAACATTGGTGAACATCTCCATTGTGATTATTCAATTAAAATAAAAAATTCTTTATTGATCCCTTGGGAAACCTTTTTTTTTAAAGTAAAAAAAAATTAAATAAATAAAAAAATAAAGTAGCGAATAATGTAATTGAGTGTGTTCTTTCTCCACACACTTTTTAAGCAATAGTTAAATGTTGATTATACAATAATTTTTCATGTTATTGCCTCCTGGTGGAGACAAGTCTAGCTCTGAATATTGTATTACTTTTACAGGATTTGTAAATTATTAGATGAATTATAATTATAGTCATTGTGTTTCATTTTTGTTACTATTTCAGAATTAAATGGTGTAAGTTTTCAATTGTTGAACTGCTAAACTCTTACTTAACCACTTGTATAAAATTCCCACAGTTTTTCAGAGCACATTTTCCAATTGCAAAGTATAGGTGTGTTTTTGAGATTTCCAAGTTATTTGTCAAAACAGACACCCATCTGAAGTGTATTTTCAAATAACTCCAAGATCGTGTGTGTAGGTTAGGAAATTAGGCAACATCAGTGTTTCTGGGGTTATTTATCTCCTTCAGCTTGTAAAACGTTAAGAACCAAAGTCACATGAAAAGGTCAACAATAAACGATGGTGACTAACTGTCAGTTAATTGACTTCTACCAGACTCTGGATAATAGCTTTAGAAATCCTGATCTTTCTTTCTGGAAACTGCTTGGACCTGCAGTTTTCAATTATTCCCATTTTCCACCAATGGGACGAGAGCAACAATGCTTCAGTCCCCACCAGTGGCTGGCTGGTGCCAGTTTGCAGCTGGTCTCCAGTGGCTGTTGGGGTTGGAGAGAATGTTCTAATCCGTCACTATTGTACCAATTGTCTATAAAAATTAATGTGCCAGTGAAGCTCTGCCTTCAAATGGGGGCAAATCAAATTCCAATTTCCAATTAATCAGCACAGAGACATGAATGACTCTGAAGATTTCAAGGTAACAATTCAACATTATTATTATTTTTATTTAATTGAATTTACTGTAAAAGTGTGCAACGAATATAGATTGTATTTTAATCTAAAAATATAAATTAAGCATTTTTTTTATTTTCAATGATTCAAACATTTTTTAAAATTGTTTTTTGTCTTTTATTTTATTTATTCTATGGTTAAGTACAAATGTATCTTCATAACATTAATTAAATTTCTTGTTTTACTAGCCTGACCGTTTAGCTCGCCTCTAATCTTTCGCCCACTGACTTGGATCCCGTCCATTCAACTTTTTCTTTAAATATAGTGAATCTTATTATAATCCTAGGAAAATATTATATCCACAAGATGAAATGGCATGAAAAAAATCCCCTCTTTAAGAATTTTCAAGAAACTGACTTAGAAATATATATTGCCTCTGTTGAAAAACTTAACTTTAATAAGAAATTGGCAAAAACTTGAACACTTCTCCAAAAATTTAACCTCATCTCATAAGCAGATCCCTGTTTTTTTTTTTTTTTTGCTTTTCTTTTTTTGCCTTTATTGTTCTTTTTGCTATAATATACCCTTCTTCAAATGTATTTGAATATATTTTTGACACTTTATGAAAACCTAACTGAAAATTACACATCAGTTTATTTTACCAATGTATATATATTTATTTAACTTTTGTTTTTCTAGACTGCAACATCTACACCCTTAAGATCCGCAATTACTCTTTATTTGTTTTTATTATAATATTTTAATATTTGAATTTGAGTTAACATCTGTATGTATGTTCATGTTGTTTAAAAAAAAAAAAAAAACCAACTTGGATTTTGACCGTTAGAATTTCAACCAATCAGTGAACAGAAGTCGATTGTCGACGTCAATTTTCTGCGCTGTTTTAGAATTGTAGCTTAACCTCTAAGTTTTAGCGATAGTGGCAGATGAAGTGAACGAAGCTGTTCAATCTGTTTAAAACATCGAATTAGCATGAAGAGCCGTCATGTTCGGCTTAGCAAAGCTAAACGTTGTTTACATTACAGAACACCGTACTGTACGGTTTACTGTTGCTTACCGGCAACTTCCGATAAGCGTTATGAAGTCGAACTGGCGCATTACATACGTCACGGGCAAACTTCAGCGATTGGATAACATTTGAAATGTCAACAAACAATCGCTTCTCAACAACTAAGGGGATAAAGTACCCCAATGATAGTTCCACTTCAACATATTTTTAAAAAGTAGCTGTCCAAGAAATTACTCAATCAAGATTAAAAAAGTTTTTGACAAAAAGCCAAAGCCAAAGTACTGAGTAACTGATCAAATTATCGATAATTTAATATTTAACAATTACATACAAAATATAAAGCTAAGTGGAAATTTTGGTATTTTAAAGACTGAAATTAAAATTATTTATATTAAAAAATCAGGCAAAAGAAAATTTTTCCAATTCAGTTTCTGTCAAAATAAAACTGATGAAACTTGAAGAAAAATTGCAGATATGTGTTTGTGTCTGGTGAATTTTTGGTTAAAATTAGTTTGTTCTTCATTCAGTGGGTAGAAAATCCAGAATTTTACTCAAAAAAGGAGTAGCGATACCTAATAATGAAATTACTCAAGTAAAAGTAAAAAGTAGTGTAAAAATACTTCTAAAGGTATATATTCAAATGTTACCTAAGTAAATGTAACTAATTCCTACCCAACTCTGTCAATAGCTGAGGATAAAGCCAAGCGTAGAACAAGGACTTATTTTTATAAGGTTAATCATCTTAGTAATATTTATTACAAAGATGTTTGAACAAACAACAAAAATGTTGTCTTGTCATTTTTCAGTGCCAACACATTTTTAAAGTAGGAATCAAATGACAAATAAAATCCTTTAATTATTGATTTGTCAGTGTCTCAGCACCAGTTTTGGGACTTTTTTTGCAGGAGAGTCACAGCAGAAGCAAAGACCAAACAGATGGAACAAAAATGAGTCTAGGCAAAGAAGAGAAAGGAGTTAAAGTAACTAAGAAGTACGTACCTCTGATGGGTCAAAGCTGCAGAGGAGGAGATCCACTTCCTGACCAGTGTTTGGCCAGCTCTGAAATGCCGTCAGCGCCTCTTCCTAACCCTCAAGATGAAGATCTGCGACTGGAGGAACATCCACATAGGGAGGACTGGATGAAGGACGAATCATCCCAGACTAAGGTGTCGTTTGGTGGACTGGGTGTCCACCAGCAGACCATGGAGGAGCTGAAGACCATGCTGAGGCACAGTCATCTGGTCAGCGTCCAAGGGAGAGAGGAGGGCAAACCAGGAAGTCCGTTTACGTACCTCCACGGAGCAGCAGCGGAGGACGCGAGAGACGGGGGGACGATGACGATCCTCACAGGACATTCAGCACCTTCAAACCTCAGTCTGATGCTTCCAGAAGGGGGGGCAACTCCAGAGAAAGTCCGCCTATTCATCCACCCCCCGCTGTGGATGCATCCAGCTCAATCAGGTCTGCTGCCAAAACAAATAGGCAGCCTGGAGTCAGGATCTGCGCACATTCAAGCAGCAGAGCCTGGGGAGAGACGGGGGATTCAGGTCAGTGACGCTCAGTTGTAACTAGTTAGTTACTTAAGTAACTTTTTGGGAAAAAATTACTTTAGGAGTATTTTTACTGCAATGTACTTTTTATTTTTACTTCAGTGACTCTATCATAAAGTGTCATCAGAGTAATTTACATTTACTTGATTAACATTTTTTGGGAAAAAATACTTATAGGAGTATTCTCACTATGCTGAATGTTTTACTTTTACTTGAGTAATTTTATTATGAAGTATTTCTACTCTTACTTGAGTAAAATTTTCAACCCACTGAATGAAAAACACATTTTAACCAAAAATTCACCAAACACACACCTGCGGTTTTTGTTAAAGTTTCATAAGTTTTTTATTGAAAGAAATTGATTTGGAAAAAAGTTTCTTTTACCTGATTTTTAATTTTTTTTTCCACTTGTATAAATTATTCTCTCTTTTTTTTTACCTTAAAATACTAGAATTTCTATTTAACTTCATATTTTGGTCCATCAGCTTGTGCAATTTGTAAATATTAAATGATTGATAATTTGATTAGTACTTGAGTAGACTTTTTACAAATACTTTTTTATGGCTACTTTTACTTAGGTAAAAATATGTTGAAATAGTATTTTTATGTACTCTACCCTTCTCTGGTGATGTTTAGGGTGAAAGACAAGTTAGTAGAAATATTTATAAACAGATCAAGATTAAAAAAATAATTTAGCTTCACCTGTTTTTATGGTTGTAGACAATCACAAAACATAATGCCTAATAAGCTTCATATTTAATTTTATCGTATATTAAAAGCTTTGATCATTTATTTAGACAAGGTCCTTCTAGTGCATGGGTGTTCAAAGAGTGGCTCTCGGGCCATTTGTGGCCCCTGACCACAATTCAAGAATAATGTAAATTAATTAGGACAAAACTACAACTTTTAAATTAAAATCAACTTTCAAAAACTGATTATCTTTTCCAAGCTTTGTGTTTCTGCACATCATTGACTTCTACTTTAAAGTACACCTTGGGGGTTGTAGGTCATCAAGTCTCCATGACAACCACCTGGAAAATATCGACATGACAGGGGATTGTTTGAGAGCCTTGCCTAGAAAATGCCTTTTTTTTGTTCCACCATTACAAATATAAACATCTGGAAAACTGTTCTAGAACTTTCTTAAAAAATATTTATTTTTTAGAGTAGTTGCCTTATTGAATGGTAAATAGAAAATATGGTAGAGAGAAAAAGAGAGAAGGGGAAGACATGAAGCAAATGTCCCTGGGAATTGAACGCAGTTGTCCACCAATAATTGTGGCATTATTGATTTGTTCCCAACCGAATAAATTAACATAATTAATTTTATACACATCTTTACCTGGAGGCCAACAAACGTATCCGGTTTTAGACTTTATGTTTGTAAAGGTTCTTCAGAGAAAACCTGAACAGTAAGTTTTAGAAACACAGCATCTTTATTCAGGTCAAATGTTAAACTTGTTTCCCACAGATAACGACAACAAAGCCGTTGAATTTTCCAGCAACGTGAGGTTTTTCTCAGCCATGGAACAAATCAAGCAGCAGATCGCCAGAGAAAACATCAACTTCGTCCGTTTTGAGGCCACCGACCTCCACGGAGTGTCGCGGTCCAAGACGGTGCCTGTCCGCTTCTTCCATGTAACGAACTCAAATTATTCTTTACTGTATTTATCCGGGTGTATTTATGTATAATGACAGAGACAGAACTTGATCTAAGTGTCAGTTAGTTTCCGAGAGTAAGGAGAAGAAGAAAAGGTATTTTGTTTCTCTGATTTAGGTTCACACAGCAGGCAAACGTGACCCATATCTGACTTTTTCACCGCTGTCTGAATGATCCAATCCTGGTTTTTTTTCACATTCCCTCTGTACCGCGTCCCCCAAAAATCCAATCTGTGTTACTTCAATATTTGTTACTAAATCAAATATATACCCCATTGTTTTCTGCAGTCGCTTCAAAACTGAGCTTAAAGCAAGTTCACATGTCTTTATGTAAGTTAGTTTTGTCTTATTTTAAGTAAAATATTCACACTAAACTAGACAAAAATACTTTGTCAGATTTTGTTTTTGCAGAGTGAACAACCACACACACATATTAAAAAAAAATCTGAACTGCTGTGTGAACGTAGCCTAAACTAAACAATCACTGAAGACTCTACAGTCCTGTAAAGTTTCTCAAATGTTTGTTTGTATTTAATGAATGTACTGTCATCACAGGAGAAGGCAATATATGGGGTTCCCATGCCAAGAAGCTATTTGGAGCTGACCCTGAGCCCGCAGAGCAACGAAGTGGACCATGCCAACACTGCCAGCTTCAGCAGTGATGTTCTTCTGATCCCTGACCTTTCAACTTTCAGAGTCCTGCCCTGGGCTGAGCAGACAGCGCGGGTCATATGTGATCCATGCACCATCACAGGAAGCCCCCTCCGCACCTCGCCTCGCCTGATCGCCAAGCAGCTGCTCGGTCAGATCCAAAGCTTGGGATTCTCCCTGCACTCATCCTTCACCTACGAGTGCTGCGTTCTGGGAGCGCCGGACAGAATCGGACCAAAGACGCTCCTGTTCCCTGCCACCACGCTGCTGAGCAACCACGACCTGCCGTTCTTCCAGCAGCTGGTGGACAGCATGTACTGCATGGGCGCAGACATCGACAGCATCGCCTCTGCCAGTGGGCCCGGCCAGATGGAGATCAACTTGAGGCCGGAGTTTGGGGTCGCGGCTGCAGACAGCGCCTTTACCTTCCGAACTGGCATTAAGGAAATGGCTCGAAAGCACAGCTACATCGCCAGCTTTTTCACCGATGACGGTCTGTACAACGCCGGTGTGCTCTCCCATAGCCTATGGGACGCCAATGGGCGGCGCAGTCTGTTCCAGAGTGGCGAAAAGGAAGTAGATCTGTCTGAGATTGGTAGGAAGTGGCTGGCGGGGCTCCTCACCCACTCTGCAGCGCTCAGCTGCCTGATGTCACCCGGCCTGGGCTGCCGGAGCCACATCGCCAAAACCATAAAAGACCCCAAGCGGGTTCTGTACGCCACCTGTGGCTGCAATGACAACAGCAGCTCCTTTAATATCAAATGTCACGGCGGGAGGGAGACGCACATCGACAACAAGCTGGGCTCAGCCATGGCGAACCCTTACATCGTCCTGGCTGCCACGGCGGCCGCAGGCCTGGACGGCATCAGGAGAAACCTGAACATTGAGAACATCCTGAGCAAAACCCCCGGCCAGCAGAGGGAGTTCGCCATCCCTGTGAAGCTGGACAACGCGCTGGAGGCGCTGGCGGAGGATGACGTCATCTGCGGCGCCCTGGGAGAGCCGTTTGTCCAATACTTCATCGCCATGAAGAAGTTTGAGATCGAGACCCAAGAGCTGGACGATGAGAGGAACAAGTGCCTGGAGTATTTCATTTGAACTCATCTGTGGTGTTTTCGCTCATAATTTTGCAGATGAAACAGTTTCTCTCATCAAGCAAGACAAAGTTTCCCTCCTTTTGTTTTATTAAAGATGAATAAAAGTGAATTTTGACGTCATGAGATGCATGATTCATTATTGTTTCATCAACATCATAAAAACAATACAAATAAACATAACAGTTTATTTTGCACCACAGCAAAATGGAGAAGACACTGTTTTATTAGAAAGGCAGATAAAATCTGCTTTAATATTAGAATTAACAATAAAGCATTTTCTTCATCTTGTGTCGTTTGCTTACTGTTGTAATGACCATTTTGACCTCTGGGGGTCACTGTCTCCGCAGCAGAGTTGAAAACATGTTGCTGAATCATCATGATGCATATTAATTATTTAAGCAGTTTTGATTCCCTTAAAAAAATTCAATTGAGTCGGTGTGTGAAAGTTCTGTCGTCATGTTCAGCTTTTGACTCTTCCAGAGACCGTAAACTTAAATGCAAAGTGCCAAAAAGTTGTTGGTTAAAGCATTTTATCTTTATTTTATAACATCAGAATATCTTTTATTGCAAATCCATGTCTTCATGGTCTTCTCTGCACAACAAGGAGATAAATATGAAGCTTTGTTAAGAAATTTAAATAGATTCGACCCTGAATAGAGTTGCTGAAAACATAAATGTGTGTCGAGTCATTTCCTTCAAAGAAAAATTACAAAAATACAAACAATTTAAGCTTAAAACTGGCTGCTTTATTAATTCAGGTCTGACGTTAATTGTTTAATTCCAGAAAATAATTAGCACTAGTGTGAAAAAGGTAAATATTTAAAAAATAATAAATATCCACCTGAAGCCACATGTAACGTGTAATCTAAAAATATTGGAAAAATATTTGTTTAAAGTGACAACATGGCTGCAAGAGTTAATGAATAGAGACTTTTGTTAAAAAAACAGAATTATGTTTAAGTCATGACACTGTAGGGAGAAAATGCCAAATTATTTCAACAAGATTTGCTAAAATATTATAAAATGTACACTTAGCCATGGTAAAAACAACTTACTCTCTGTTTTAAAATAGAAAAGATTTTGTCTTTACAAAACACAGATTTCACCACATCATAATTTATTAAAACAAAGATGAAGCAAAATGGAAAAGTCCTTTCTTTTTACCAGAACTGTACAGTAATATTTAATATTTACATGGATTTATTTGGAACATGTTGAAGCTTATTGTTTCAATATTATTAGAAATTCCCTGCTTAAGTTACAGATTTCTTGTCCAGTAGAACTACTTGCAGCACATTTAATAAAAATAAAAACACTCTTCACAGAAAAAACTTGCAAAGTGCAGATATGTAAACATTAGTCGGGTACGGGATCCAAACGGCAACACGTTAGAGTGAGAAGCCTCAACTTCTCTTTGACCTTTCACCTCTCCGTATCCCTGTTGTCTATCTACGCGTAACAGCTTCCTCCCTTCCTACTCCTCTCTATTACTTATAAGCAAAGTTTTTCATTCGCTATTTTTAATGATATTTGGAGATACATGATCATGGAAGTGCTAAAATCCAGCCCTCTTGTCCATTGTCTGTAAATGCTAAAGCTTGCAGAGTCATGGGGGTCTGGAGGACTTTCTCCGGCGGTTATGGGATGAGCGACACCCTGGACAGAGACACAGTTGTGTTTTTGGACTGTGGGAAGAAGTGGGAGTACCTGGAGAGGACTCACCATGCTCTGGGACAGGGCTCCCCAAAGTGGGTCCTCGAGGGCCGGCATCCTGATGTTTTAGTTCTCTCCTTGGTGGTAGTGACAACCTTTCAGAATGTAAATGTTCCTCTTAGGCTTCTAACGAGCCATCGTTTGATCCAGGTGTGTTAAATCAGGGAGAGAACTAAAACATGCAGGATGCCGGCTCTCCAGAACCCACTTTGGGGCCCCCTGCTCTGGGAGAACATGCAGTCTGCAGGCAGAAAGGCCACATGTTGGGATACCAACCCAGGACCGTCTTGCTGCAAGGCAACAGTCCTAGCAACTACCGCACCATGCCAAAGTCAATGCTAAAATATCACAAGTAATTTAGTAAATTAGCTTATTTGCACATGCAGAGACTTTATTATGTTTTTGAACTGTGATGAGAGGTCTGCTTTAGTGGTACTTAGTGTCAGGAATATCTTGAAAAACGTAATTTTGATTCCTTTGTGTGTCTGCTACATGTGAAGATTGAAGAATCTAAGAATTTATTTTGGATTTTGTTTATTTTTCCATTTACCTCCTGTTAAACTTGACCCCTGCTGCTACTGTTGATTTATCCCGTTGAATTCACATTAAGCTATAAATAGAATATAGAAAATTACCTTCGATCATGAAGGTATGGATTGACACATCACCTGTACATATTGATCAAAACTGCAAAGGTTCATTTTAGAGAAGGGCCAAACTCACCAGCGCCCCCTACTGGATGTGCCTATTTATTTTTATTCATCAGATTTCCCATTCGCTGCATTAGTCGCCCCAGTTTGTTGTCAGCGCCCCCTTCTGTCTGATGCGTACGAAAGTCGTCACCCCGTCTAGGTAGGGACAAGCTTTTCACTTTGTCTGAGCTCTTCGTCGACCTTCCCGGCTTATCCAGCTGGATGTTATCGTTGCTAATTAGGAGCTCATAGCGACTGTAAGCCCGTTCTCTCTTGACCTGAGAGCCAGACGCTGCTTCTGTGTCCAGAACTCCTGTTGAGCCTTGGTCCTGATCTGCAGAAGGGGTTGTCTTTCTTTTGCTTGATCGCTGAGAGGACAGCTTTGAGAAAGGAGATTTCTGTTTTTCTGCCCGTTTTTCTGTCTCCGATAGCCCACTGAGAGAGTTTTGCTGCTGGGACGTTTCTGTTGACGGTTCTTTCTTATTCAGTCGCCCTAAAGAAGACGCTTTAGAAAGGCCTGTCTGGAGCGCTAGGTTTGAGTCCGAAGTGTTCTGGGATTTCAGTGCGGACCGTTTTTCTTTCCTGGAGATTTTCTTTTCCTTGTCTGTAAACTCCTTCTGCGTGTGCTCTTTCTTTGGAGTAACTCTTTGAGGCTCCACAGAAGAACCGGATTCTGCTGAGGGTACATGAAGGGACTTGTTTCCTTCTCTCGGAGGAGGTGAGTCTATTTTATGTTGGATCGAACCACAACTTTCACCAGCTTTATGATGATGATTTGATTCTACAGGTAAGCTCGGTTTCTTAAGGTGTTCTCCTTTGACGACATTCTCATCTTTAAACCTCATTTCATTTTCGTCTCTAAGTGCTGATTCAAAGCGATCACCACGAGCGTTTAATGCCTCTTTTTCTTCAGGCATCTCGGTCAAAGACTCCATCACCCTGGACTGCCTGAGACTGCCAGAAATTAAACTAGAGATCTTGAGAGTTGAGTCGCTGAGATCTGAATCTAATCCAGATTGTGTCCCTGCAGGAGCATAGTTGTGCGCAGGCATTGTCTTTCGATCGGCACCCATTTTCATATTGCTGTGAGAGGCCGAGTGTTTACTATCCATGAAACTTTGTTCTGTTCTGTCAGATTCCTTAAAGAGTTCATCGTCTGTCAGATTGAGAGTGTTGTCTGCATTTGGATTCGTTTCTACTCCCCTTGGTCTTCCACGATGAGTTCTCATATGTTGCGGTCTTTCTGCAGTCGAGTGCAAGGATCGCAACGATTCTTGACTTTGTCTGAGATGGGCATACTCCTGCAAGTTTAGCCTTTTTAGCCTCATTTCCTCCATTCTAGACTTAATGTTCATCGACCTGTTGTGAATCATCTGTGACTGATACTCATTTAAGCCCATCTGACTGCTATGTGGACTCACAGGGGGCTCAGCATCAGGAGGTATATCGCTGTGGATTAGGTATGTGTCCATCTTCCATTTGTTAAGAGATGTTTCAGAGTTGAATGGTATCAGATTGTGGTCTGTGCCATAGCGAGTCTGGTGCCTCAGGCGCTGCTGAGATGCTCTGTTTGGTTGCTGCAAGTCTCTGCTGTGCCTCGGGGGGCCAGAAAGAGGAACTCCAAGGTTCTTGGTTCCCATTCTCAGGCGACTCGTGGAATTCAACTTCTGCAAATCTCCACCATAACCGTGACCTCTCATTAAGTTCCCTGTGTTTGTAAAGTGAGACTGGTGTAGCATCTCCTGCACACTGAAACCCCTGCTTAAAGTGGCTGCACCATTAAACCTGTCGTTTATTGAACCTCTCATGTTAGGTCTGGATTTCATGTGAAGATTGAGAGAAAGGTGACTGGACGCTGGGTACGTAGATGTAAGACTCCCAGTGGACAGAGCTTCAGGAATTATGGATCGAGCGTATAATCTTCTGAACTCCTCATCGAAGGAAGAAACTAGTTGACCGGTAATTACTAGGACCATACTCAGGTTGATCTTCTCAAAGGACCAGGAGTAGCTTGAAAAACACAAAAGACAGTAAATGAGGGAGGATTACAGTATAGAAGATGTTGCTAATAGCTAACATGATAAACATCTACATGTTTTAGCAGTCAGCCATGAAATAGCAAGAGGGAAGACAAAGTAAGAGACAAGACAAAAGCAAGATAAGGCACATGTCAAGAGGCAAGGCAAGATAAGACCCAAAGTAAAATACGAGGCAAAGCATGAAGTAAGACAAGAGGGAAGGCAAGGTAAGATGCAGAGCAAGACAAGAAGCTCTGTATTTGAATAGGACATTTCAGCAACAAGGGCTCTCATGTCGGCCTATTCCACCAGAGGTTTGGGGTCAGTCCCAGTGCCCAAATTTGAGGGAAAGCAAGAGGCAAGACAGGCCATGGCAAAAGACAAAGCAAGATAAAAGACAAAGCAAGAGGCAAACAAGGCAGAGACTTTTGTATTTTTATAAAACATTTCAGCAATAAGGGCTCCCATGCAGGCCTCTTGCACCAATTACTGTTTTAAAATCAATTTTATGTTTTTACACAGGTTCAAATCGGGCGCCGCTGAATGGTTGGTTTTTCTGTGCAACAGTGACATGACAGATCATCTGAACAAAGAAACGACTAACAAAAACGGTAGAGAAGAATCTGCATTGGTCTGTTGAGGAAACCCAGCAACTGATTTCATTTTGGGCTCAAAAGCAAAGTCATGCTTTGCTTGACTTTGTCTCCGTTGTCACCTGGTAAATGCGTCACTGTACAAAGTTATCAATGTCTCTGTTGTTTTGTTGACATTAGCCTCACTGTTATACCTAGTCAGAGTGAACACTGTATTGGTGATCAGATGAAAGTTCAATGGATGTGGAAATTAAAGGAAGATATGTAAACAAAGTAATGCACACAGCTCAGTGGGTTCCGCCATCTTGCTAGTACTCCTACCACGTTGTGCAACACCCACTGTGGACAATGGATGATTGGTTCCCCAAACAAAGCACCAAAGATTGAAGGCAAACAAACTTAATCAGTTCAAGAACAAGAGTGCTTTCAGTGGAAACATGCTAATAATCTTATGAGAAGGGCTTTTATGGAACCAGCACATGGATTTTGACCCACCAACACTGACTCACCTATATGTTCCATATAAAACCGTCTGGCAGTCCACCAGAATAAACCTCTGTTCCAAGCCTCCATGAAACTTCGCTGCCGACCGACACTGATAATGTTCCCCCTGAACCGTCCGAACACGAAGGCTCTGAAAGAGATGAACAAAAAGTTCAGTTAGAGCCTAAGGATATCTATCGATCCATTATCTTTGCCCTATTTCTGCCTGCGGCTAGCAGCTGTTTTCCTAGACTGTAGCAGTAACCCTAAAGATATCTATTTCAGGTAATAGTGATGAATGTGGCATGTGTCATAAAATTTAATTTAATCATGTAAAGGAATCTCATGTGATCAGGCTGAGCTAATTTGGGACTGTTGTGATAAGAGGATGCAACTAGCATAAAACCGATACGGCGGCGTAAACAAATTTTTGTGTCATGTCAGCAGCCTTTTCGAAAGAAAAACCCTGGATTATAACTGGAATGTGACTTTGCCTGTTTCAAAGCCACTGGAGTGGCTCCATTTGGATGGAGGCTGCATAAAGCATATTTGAGAGCATTTACAAAGAAAAGAAAATAAAACAGGAACATTTCCAGCGCAGTGGCTTTTGTTTTCTGGAGTATTTCAGCGTCTAACCATTTGTGGTTAAGCGCTGGGTGTTTTTAGATAACAGATCCCGTCTGCGGTGAAAAACATGCAGCAATAAAACAACAAAGATTCACATTTGGGATAATTGTTGCTTGAATGTTACAGCAACACTGTGGATTAATGGTTTTTAGAGCTCTTTATTGTGACTCCCAGAAAGAGTCGAACCCAAAATAGTTACTTTAACGTAAATAGTTACGGAAAACATGGAGAACTTACAACTCCTAAAACCATCCAGTGAACATTTTCCAGGTTTTCTTTTTATTGCTACGAGTGACAGATAAACTCTACAAGATCAAACTTGTCAGTTTTTGCAAGGTTGATGTTATGATGTGGCGGCTGTCTGAGTGCTTTGCACTACAGTCACAAAGCTGCCATTGTGCTCCCCCTCCTGTTTGCACTGCTGAAACATCATCCTGATGCCATTTAACAGGAAAATCCAGCCGCACTGACACAGTTGTGCCGAACGATAAGAAGTAGCAAAGAAAAGAGAAAGAATAGACTTTTAATACGTGTGCAGAAATTAGCCTTAGTTGAATAATTATTGATCATAGTAATTATGATCATTAATGATCAGCCTGTCGCAAAGGCAATGCTGCAGGGAAAATGCAGAGATGTTTTCCTTTTAAATTCCAAGGAACCTTTTTGTTTATTTGTTTACTCCAATTATAGACTTTTAAATTGCTGCCTTTCCGTGAAATCCCTTGAGATCATTTTACCTGAAACCCAAAGTCACTTTGCCAATCCTTAAACTTTTAAAATGTGTCCAGAGGAGACACACCTGCCATTCACTCATTCCTTCGATCTGACCTGGCATACCAGGCTCATTTGGAGGTTAAGTCAGGTTAAGATCGTTTAATTTAATAGTGTGTTTATTTGATATGAAATTAATTTTTACTGCTACATGCTGCTATACTTTGGAAACGGATGGAAATGACGGGCTGTTGCAGATGCAAATCGTTTTAAAATAAACATAAGTGGCTGATGACAGCAAGCATGACAGGGGAAACATTCACTTATGAAAATAAGGAGTTTACCTGGTTTGTTAGGATTTTCAGTGAGCGAAATGGAAAATGTATCTCTCATAATTTTAACAAGTTCAAGTAAGTTTATTTATCCCACACATTTAAAAACAACTGCAACTTTGACCAAAGTGCTGCACAGAGGACAGAAACGTTCAAAAGCACACTGTCTGTGACGCATCGTTATTTTACTTAAAGCTGCAATGCGGAACTTGTATTTAAAGAAAAACGTTTCTTAACATATTTGTTAAAACTGGCACAGCGTATTGACAGTTTGATATGAGACAGATAATCTGTGAAAAAATGTAGCTCCTCCTCCTGGAAACAACCAATCGGAGCCAGGAGGAGGGTCTTAGCGCTGTCAATCATGCCACATTGTGACTGCAACGCTAGTTAACATCGATACCAATGATGGTGGATAAACGGTTTTCCTGTAATATTCAGTTGTTTCTTAGATTAAACTGTCACAACATGGTGACAGTTTTAACAAATACAAAAGCTATATACTGCAGCTTTAATGCTAATCAAAAAGTCCAGCTGCATCCCACATGATTGATTGATTGATCTTATTTTTTTACCTTGATGTCGTGGAGGTTAATGCCCATACTGCGTGACATGTTGAGGAAGCTGCTGACCCGGGAGTCATCCAGCAGGATGTAGACTACCACCCCTCTGAGAGCCGCGCTGATTAGCTCCTTAAAAATGTCCACATCGGTGAAAACATCCATCGCTATGGCAACAATCTGCAGACGCATAAACACAAACACACAGGGTTCAATCATATTTGTTTTGTTGTAAACAGAGTTACAGCTTTGGCTTCACAAAAGCCAAAGCTGTAACAAAAAGGTGGATAGTTGATCTAATCTCTCATCTATGCAACTGAATTCAGGATTTATTAATTTTGTAAAACTCAACAAATTATTGCATTATTAATTACTGTATAATTATTATGATCTAAAAATAGACAGATTATGGCACACCTGCAAACCCTTTAAGACATAACAATCCAGTTAAGCTGACAGGCCTATTAGTTGTGGTTTCTACGAGTTTGGCTTTCATGGAGTTAAAGAGAAAATCATAAGATTTAGATAATTAGTTTTATTTTTTTGTAGCTACCAAGCCATTCAAGAGACACAGCAAACATGCAGAAGATGGTGCTGTGGCTTTATCTACATGCAAAACAGTCAGTGCGTTGGAAAAACCAACATTGCCCATCCCTGAACGCCTCGTCATCTCAAGAAAACAATCTAGTGGGGATAAATATCTGGATTAATTGGCTGCTTTGTGGGTGGACTCTATAAAGTAACCTGTCAATATAATTTATGATCAGATTTAATTCCCCAAAAAACTCAAAAAGATTGTTTTTGCAAAATGGGCGGAATCAGAAACAAATGGGTTGTGTACTGAATGGGTTGTGGAATGCTTCCCAGTTCCTGTTTGACCTGTTTCTGTAACAACTGTCACAACTGCACAAACCGGCATAAAAACCCAGACATGCGCTCATGCTCAGTCTGTATCATTGGCCAATAGGCAGAATGAGCCTCCAGTTGTTGTTTGGACCTGCCATCAACTGAAACATGTGCTGAGAAAGTGGCTGCACAAAAAGCTTTGTTGGGCTTGAGCAGATACACAGCTAATCATTTACATTCATACGTAAATAGATCTTCCAGCTGCAGCTTTAATTCACAGAACAACAGTATGTGTATGTGAAAGTACATTTAGGTATATTGTGACTAGAATATTTTGGACAGAGACTTTGGATGTGGTACTTGAGCTAAAGCAGGGGTGTGCAAACTTTTTGTTGGCCAAAATTGTTGCTTCAAAACTAAGAAAGTAGTAATAAATAAATAAAAATTAAACTATAAAGTCAATTGTTGTCCATCTTTTTGCACAAAATGTATGTTATTTTTCAGGATTATGTGCAACATTAAGTCTGACATTAGATATCAGTTAAATACAAGAGGTCCGAGGATAAATGTGATACGTTTGCAAGTACTTTTGGTAGAAATCAATAGAGTACATTTATTGAGTAGGTGTATTAAACATAATGTGCTTTCAATGTGCAATGTGGAAACAATTAACCTATTTACGATTAATTGTCGATAAATGGTTTATTCGTTCCAATCGATTAACCAATAACTTCCCCTTACATCTTCTTTTAGTGTTGTAGTTCGGCCGCCATCCAGCAGAGGGCGCCACTGGTCACCCATAAGCGGAGCCTTTTATAAAAACAAAGATGCCGGCTGGGTCATATAGGAACGGGAAGGAGAAATGGTCCGAACTGTCCAGTGTTGGATGTAAAATGCTCCTTATCCGTAAGTTTCACGATGTTTTTGTTTTTAATCCAGTATATTATGAAAAATGTGTCTGTTTATGTTGTGGAAAAACAGTCGAAAATGGTGACTTATCGCTCATTAGTGAGAGCTAGCATCCTTAGCCTAGCCATGTTTAGTACTGAGCAGGAAACTAGTACTCTGCAGGCAGAAGCATCTGATGTTTACAGAGATAAAACTAAACCCACAGAAGCGATGGCATCTGGTTGAGCAGGTTACTGGCAAATGATTTTATTCCAGTTAGTGAGCACGTTTAGAAAGAGATGTTTTCTTTTTATGAAAACTAAAAGATGACAGTTCAGTTCATAATGTTTTCAGGTAGTTTTAACCAACATACAGATTGAGAAGGAGAAAAAACTTAAGTGAAGTTCCCTCATCAAATTAAACGAGACGACCTCTGGGAACTATATTACAATCAACTAGGTAATATAATTGTTGCAGGTAAAAAGGGTCCTTCTGCGTCCATTTAGCCGCATCTAATGTTGGGAGAACTTGCTGTTTTCCCAGACAGATCGGTTTTGAAGGATGTTTTCTCCCTTCATTGATGAAATCATCATCTAAAAACAGTTTTTGATATTTACCCAGGTCAATTTGTCTGGTATTAAAATAAAACTGCAAAAAAAAATAAAAATAAATGATACAAAATCAGTAAAAATTTTGCACATATGCCCTGTAAATACGCTGTTATGGAGATATCATTTAAGAGGCACACAGAGATAGAAAATAAAAATAACTCGGAGTTTATTTGTAAAGGAGATTGATTATTCTAAATCAAACTACAAAGCACTTTTTAATTATGTGAAAGCAGATTAGTAAATAGAAGATTTTAAATGAATTTCAGATTTCTTCTGCAAAAATATTAAAACTTACCAAGTATTTTAAGTATACTATGACAAAAATAACTGACAACTAATTATCTTTTCTGGAATATATCGGAGTTTCTCTTCAGTAAATAATTCATTAATATGGTTAAAAAACAATACTACTTCCACTGACAGAATATTTCACTTATGACAAGAAATTTGTACCATTTTATAAGTGAAATAATCTGCCAGTCATTTAAATTAAGGAATTTTTTCTTTAAATAAGATCCTATTTCTTGCAGAACAGTTACTTGTAAGTTGGTTTTGTCTTTTTAGCATGATGGTCTATCAGGGCCGTTGTCGATACAAAAAAGTATTAGATTTATGCTAAAAAAGTCAATTATTCTCAGAAATTATCTAGAAAAAAAACGTGGAAATTTCTGAGTTTGAAAAGTCGAAACATTTGCAAGAAAAACCGGAGTTTGAAGAGTCAAAAATTTTCAACTTCTGACACTGAAAATTTCTAAAAGTAGAAAATTTTTGACTTGTGAAACTTTTTCTAGAATAGCGCTGTAATTAATCTAAAAACTTATGAGGTTTTTTTTTTAGATAATTTTCAACTTTACAAACTCAGAAATTACAAATGTTCTTCTAGTGAATTTCTAAGATTAATCTCAAAATGTCTGACTTTTACCATTTAATTTTGGACTTTTGGAGCTCAGAAGTGCCAAGTTTATTTGAAAACATTTCTAAAATTAGTCTAAAAATCTCAGATTGTTTGGCAGTTGACTTCTTTTTTTCCATCTATGATGACAATAATACACTGTTGTAAATTTCAAGCCCACCAAGTCTTAAACTTCATTATCCTTTTAAACCTCATTGTACTCAAGTAAGAGTACTTAAACATATTTTTACTCAAGTAAAAGTAAAAAGTATTTGGTAGAAAGTCTACTCAAGTAATCAAATTATCATTTAATATTTAAAAATTACATAATCAGATAGAACAAAATATGAAGTTATGTGGATATTTTGGTATCTTAAAGTTATTTCCACTAGAAACTACGGCTGTGTTTTTGCAGTGTTCACCTGACAGAGAAGAGGTCGGGTTCAGATCTCACCTGTCGCGCCGTCTGGATCTGTTTCCGCACCACCTCTTTAATGGTCGGCGTGTTCTGCCGGGGCGGGTGGAACAGCAGGCTGATGCTGGTGTCGGCGGCATCCGGCCGGGCCTCCGGCCAGCCCAGCTCCAGCTCCGGAACCTCCTCATCGGACTCGCTGGGGAAGTAGGTAGAGGAGCTGTCCCGTTCTGCGTTTCCCGAGTCCTCATCCACAGCTGGCAGCTCTGCGCTTTCCAAAACGAAGCGGATCTCCTCTTCGGACAGAAAGTGGCTGACCTGCTCCGCCTGCAGGAACTCCTCGTAGGCGTCGACGCCGCCGCACAGCAGGGCGTAGATGGCCAGGCGGTACGACTCCCGGTAGTGAGGCTGGACGTAGAGGCTCTCGTCCTCGATGGAGGACAGCTCGGACAGATTGGACTCCATGGGTGACGGATTCACTCCAAGTCTGCATGTGAAAGAATCAGTTTAAAGTTTATAATCCAGGTTTCACCATCTGGTTTAAAAAGGTGGAGAAGATTCACAGTTTCCTGTGTAAAAACCGTATCAGACCAGACCGCTAATATTTCTATTTCAATAAAGTAGATGCAGAGTTCAGTAGTAACTAGTTATATTAACTACATTTACTCGAGTGATGTTTTTGAAAAAAAATTACTTTCAGGAGTATTTTTACTATGCTGTACTTTGAGTAATTTTGTTATGAAATATTTCTAGTCTTGAGTAAAATTTCTGGATTTTCTACCCACTGAATGAAAAACACAAAATGTTTTAACCAAAGATTCTCCAGACACACACACGCCTGCAGCTTCTGCACAAGTTTTTTTTTATTTAAATAAACTGATTTGGAAAAATTTTGTAATTTTTGTGACTTGTTTGAATTATTGTAATTTTTGTCCTTAAAATACCAAAATTTCCACTAAACTTTATATTTTGATCTGTCTGATTATGTAGTTTTTAAATCTTAAATGATAATTTGATCAGAACTCGAGTAGACTTTTTATCAAATACTTTTTTACTCTTACTTCTTAGCTACTTCTATTTGAGTAAAAATATGTGGAAGTAGTGCTACTTCTACTTGAGTACAATTTTTGTGTACTACTTTGGTAGTAACTAGTTACATTTCCTGAGTTGTATGTACCTGAGTACTTCTAGAATTCGTTTTACTACAGTCTTCTATTTAATTTTACTTCAGTAACGTTACGATGGTTTATAAATATAAACCTTCTGTGATTAATTGCCTCAAATTAACAAAACCATGTTTATAAAAAATCCATGGGATGCAAACGCAGACTTATAGACTTATAATGTAACTATTACATGTACTCAGTTACATTACCTTGGTAAGTAGTTTTACTGCACCTTTACTTTTTACTGGAGTTATACCATAATGAAGTGTCGTAAACCTTCTGGATACTCTACATACTTTGAGTAACTTGAATGAAAGAAACAAAATTTCACCAAAAAAATACCTACATATTATGTCAAAGTGAGACCTCTTGTTTATACGCAGTCTTTCTTGTTTTACATAAATACATATATATATAATATACATATAGTAATTTTTTTTTCATTTTAGTCTTTAAAATACCAGAATGTAACTATAACTTTATATTTTCTGTCATTTTTATATATTAAATCAGATGTTATGATCAGTTACCTGGGATTTAAATATTCTAAATACTTTTTCACTCTTACTTGTTGAAAAATATGTCGAAGTAGCGCTTTTATTATTAGGTACTCTATCCACCTTAAGTAGAAGGAATTAAACAATTATTCTTGCAGTGAGAGGCTATTTAACTGGAATTAAAACCAGATTAAATTCCCAGTCAGACTGCATAATACCAAACAGGAAATACTTACTTGATCACTGCAGATCCTGGTTTCCTGCTCTGCTGTGAACCTCAAGCATATTAATATATAGAAAATGAAAGCCAAGTGTTCGTCCGTCTGCCTGCAGCAGAACCTCCCATCTGAACTCTGTCAGCACCGACAGCCTGCTGTACCTGCCCCGTTTCCGCTCCGCCCACCTGAGCTCACCTGGATCCCAGGAACAGGTTTGTTCGGCTGGTTACCTGCCACTCACTCTGCTGGCTCTGACAGCGCCACCATCTTTTTTTTTTTTTGCAGTGCACTAGACTTTTCCTCTTGTTTTGTAATGAATGTAAAGCTTGTGATTTACCCTGCAAAAACACAAAATCTTACTATGTATTTTTATTTAGTTTCTAACACAAATAAATTTGTACACTTGAATAAGACAAAACTAGCAAGATATAGGAGCTTGTTTTAAGTGAAACATTTCGTAATGTTGAAGAAATATTTTCCAATAATCTGCCAGTGGAACTAGTATTTTTTAAAAAAAATCAATATTAAGAAAATATTTACTTACAAGCTCCTTTATGTGGCTGAAAAGCTGATTTTGTCTTATTTTATGTATATTTTGCATAGAAACCAGACCAAACATACTTGGTAAGATTTAGTGTTTTTGCAGTGTATTAGACTTTTCGAGTCTCTTATTCCTCCTCTCATTTTGTGATGAAGCAGAAACAGCAGGATGGGGTTGATGAGTGCATTTTATTGCCATTACAAAGCACTGCAGAGAAAAAAACAAACAGGACAATCCACAAACAGATGGACTGGTCTGGCACAAGGATGCGGACAGGAAGTAAATATCTTTACTTACATTCCCAGTAGCAGGTTTTATTTATAATGACATTAAAAATTAAGTCTAATACGAGAAAGAGAGCAAAAACTAACGCGGTATTCTGGTGAATCTCCTACATTAGCTGCGTTTCCATTGACGTATAATTGCGCAAATTGGAATTACGGAAATACTTTTACTTAATGAAAACATGCGAATTAAAAAAAAAATCTCGTTTTCTGATAAGTTTTTGCACTAATATGAGGCTTTTCCGTCCGTCTTAAAATGAGTTTATGTAGCAAAACGACAATGAAAGCAAATTTTTTTTTGCATCACGTGAGTCACGTGATACAAACGGATATTAATAATGGCGGAAAAAATGAACGATACGACGATACATTGGTCAAATATATCGTCGAACATATATATATATATATATATATATATATATATATATATATATATATATATATATATATATATATATATATATATATATAAAATCTGTGTAACATGTTTAGCATCCCAATTCACATTATTTAGTGTGGATAAAAACGATTATCATAAATCAACTTAAATAATGGATGCTATGCTGTAAAAACACTTAGCTTTTGTCAACATAAGCGGAAGTGAGAGCGTTACCATAATGGCGGCAATGCGCGTCTAAACGTTGCCTTGGTAACCGCCATAAACAGGAAGACCAGAAGTGGGAGAGTGATGGTGCCCAGTATGTTTTTTTTAATGACTTGTCGCCGAACAAACTTATTCACATGTGATTTTTGTTGCATTTCTTATTTAATGGAAAGAAAAAAAAAAAGAAAAAAAAATATTTTCAACCATGGCGAAATATTGACATTTGTAATGAAAGCGCAGCTACTGTGGATCTAAAGTATTTGGGTAAATATGAATTCATTTTCCTCCTCTCATAACTTCTTTTAAAAACTTAATAATGTAATATTTTTTGCTATTTTGTTTTTTACTATAAGCACTTTAGTTTGTCTGCAGGGAGGATTAAAGCTGGTGTCATTTTCTACCCCCAACAATAATGATTTCTTGGAAATAAGGGAATAAAACAAGATGCAGTCGTTCAACTGAAACTGCTCTAACAGGGTCTACTTAGAAAACATAAACCTGCATTGCAAAAACATAACATTTGCCAAGTATTATTGTCTAGCTTCTAGTGCAAATATTTTAGTACATTTGAAATAAGACAAAACTAACTTCAGCCAGACAGAGGTGCATGTTTGTAGTAAATAATTCCTTAATATTGGGTTTTTTTAAGTGCTATTTCCACTGGCAGATTATTTAACTAAAAACACAGGAAAATGTCTTGTTATAAGTGAAATATTCTCCCAGTGGAACTAGTACATTTTTATCAATATTAAGAAATTATTTACTTAAAACATGCACCTTTATCTTGCTGAAAAAATAAAGGTTTATTCGTAGTTTACCAAGATATCTGCACTGTATGAAGACCTAAAATACTTGGTAAGATTTTGTTTTTGCAGTGTAGTAGACATTTTGTTTCTCTTTTTTCCTGCTTTTCTTGTTTTGTAACGAATGTAAAGCTTGTATTTTAGTATAAGCAGCAGTTTTTAATTTTTAAGCTAAAGAAACTAAACATCTCCCATTTTGACCCTCCATGTTGCCAGCGGTGAATGTTTTGCTCTCAGACGTCGACGCCTCCTCCGCTCACTTTCTGGGTGGGGTGGGAGACTTCATGAACCGGGGCGGGGTCGGGGACTTCACGCTGCGGGGGGGAGTGGGCGACTTGGTGCCCGGGGTGGCGGCGGGGGCGGGGGTCGGGCTCTTCGCGGACTGAGCCGGGGTCTGGGGCTTGGATGGGGTCGGGGTCTTGGAGGGCGCCGGGGATTTTGGCGGCACAGGTTGGGCCGGCGGCGGTGCCGCCGTTCTAGGCTGTCCCAGTTTGGGCTCGGGGATCGGCTCGCCGTGCCGGTAGACGCTGACGGTGATCTCCACGAACTCGCCGCCGTACTTGTTCCGCACGTTGATGCTGTACTTGCCGGAGTCGTCGGTGGTGACTTTATTGATGACCAGGCTGGCGAACTTCCCGCCATCGAACGTCACCCTGGTGTGCTCGTTGGAGGCCACTTCCTGCTCGTTTTTGAACCAGGTGACCTCGGGGGTCGGCTCGCCCCACACGGTGCAGGTCAGGCTCAGAGACTGGACGGGACGGCAGAGTTTAACATGATATAACAGAGCTAAACAAATACATGATACATCCCCTTTAAAGCTCTTTGGCTCATGGCGACATGTGCTGAGAATAAATAATTCTGTTTTTTCCTCGGTCTGTTAACTAGCTGCAAAGCTAACAGACATGTTGGGAAACGCCCTCAAAGCTAAGGATATGACACACTTTTGCTTGATGCCATTTTGTCCTTAAGCTCCTAAAGGGAGCATGAGAAATGGACCGGCTGCATTTTGGTATCAATAAATTCAATTCATGAATTCAATTCACTGACTTCTTCAACCTCATACATCAAGAACAGCTAATTCTCCTCACATGTCAAGTTCGGCAGCGATTGGTATCAGAGGAAATACCAGTTTGATAAACTGGTTGTAGATCTATTTACTGTCTGTGGTTTCATTTAATAAAACATCTTTTACAGGAAAAACAAAAATAATTTTAAGGTGTCACCTTCAGAAAACCAAAATGAAACACTTTTTTATTTTCTCTTACAGCTTTGCAGTCGTTTAGCTGATAGTCTGAGACTTCTGTGAAAACAGCAGAATGTCTTTAAAAATGTGTTTTGGTCTGTTGACAGTGAAGGATGTGAACTGCTTTATGAGATGAAACTGGAATTTCTTTGTCTTGGTTTGAAATAACGAACCCAGAATCCTGACTGACCCTTTAAACCGATTTATGGACTTGAATCTGTTGTGGGATGTTATTGCATCATAGTAAATACTGCAGCCAAGGAAGGCCGCAACTTGATTTAGGCAAATCCTGACTTCAGATTATTAAAAATTTTGACTTTCTGATTGAAAATGTTTCGAGATAAATTAAATTTGCTTGGTTTTATTTTTTAAAAAAGAGGGTGAAAGGTTTTTTAAATCTAAAATTCAGCAGTTTTTGATCTCGTTATGTTGCAGCCCTGATGCTTTTTCGTCTTGCTCCAGCATTCGTTCGTCAGGAATGCTGCTGAGGCGGTTCAGCGCTGACCCTTGACCTTCTCAGCACAGAGCTGATGTAACCGTGTAAAACAAACATTTCTTTAAGGTGGATGTGGGCCTGAAAGCCTCTCACCTTCTCCTCCATGATGGTGACCACATCGGGCAGTCCACCCACCACTCTGCCGCGGTCTGGAACAAAACAAACATCAGGAGTCAAAAACTCACATAAAGAACAAATAAAAACACATTTCTGGAGCTCAAAGCGTAATTAAAATGTTGGTAAAGGTCCTTTGCTTTAGGATCTCTACTTTTTTCTGAGTTTAAAATAATAAATAAGCTAAATGTAGTTATTGCGAAAAGAATAAATACACGTTTGGTGTCAACATTAAAAAGAGATCTACTTACTCTTCTCAGCAAATGCAGCTGCCCTAAAACCCAAAAAGTTCAGTGTTATTAAAATGATTTGGATCCATAATGACAAACTATTCTTAACCAAACGACTTACTTAAGCCGTAGATACTCTTCATAGGCATCAGTGTATGCTGCGAGAACAAAATACATCAATCAATATACACATCACTGGACATGCTATAAACAGTTTATTATTAAGTCAGTTAAAATGTCAGTTTTAAATCTATTTTTTTTTCTAGTGTTTTTAAAGGCGACCTATAATAGAAAATTTATATTTTCCACATTTTTGCACTTCCATTTGGGTTCCTGCTGCTTCTAAAAACAGCCAAGTCGCTTAAAACCTTTTGACATTACCGTAATGTTTATTGGTGTCTGGAAAATGAGTTGTTTCAAAAACCTTCTCACAAATCAACAAATCAGACCGGACTGAACTGTTGCCTAGCAACCCAGAAAAGCCCAGCCCGTCACCAAGCAACACCAACCGAGTTCACAAGATGTTTGGTCTGTTGGTTTTACCGCTGTATGCGCTGTACAATGGCTGCTGGAAAAGACAACTGTTTTGTTGTTGACTTGCCATTCAGAAACCATTTGCTGAGTTCTTATTGGTTGTGCAGGAGGCTCTACTTTTGCTTTTCAAATAGGTACCGTTGTATGATTGCGCATCTGTTTGCAGCGATTTTCAAGAACGAGTGTAGACGTTGAGTTGTGGGTGTGGTGCAGCAGCTTATTTGTATTTAAAGTGACAAGAGGCCCTAAAGATCAAGATAGGCAGAACTGAGCAGATTAAATCTCATTATCTAAGAATGAATTTGTGGAAAAAATCTGATGAACATGTTTTGTTTGGCCATTGTATTTATCCTAACTTGTTCAAATGTGGTGCAAAATCCCTGATTGGTGCAGCTCTAATCTTAGATTATTTTTTTTGTAGCTGCATGTGGAGAGGTGGAGGTAGTTTAATACCTTGTCCTGAGAGGTCAAAGGTCCGGGTGTGAGTCGTAACGCCGTCGGAGATCTCAATGGCGTAGTGACCCTTCTCCTTATCGGACGGATCACAAATCTGCATCCAGGCCATCTCTGCAGTGCCGCCGATCCTCATCTTCTCAGAGGAGGCAATCTTACTCTCCCTGCAGTCACACACACATCACTACTAAGACTTCAAACGCTACACACACACGTAAATATATATATATATATAAATGAGTTGAACGTGTTTAAGTAGCTTAAAGTTAACATTTTCCAAATCAGAAGTAAAACTGTGCAATAAGAACTGGTTTGTGTTGTTTAGGTATGTAGGTGTGAACTACACGGTTGACTGTATGTCACAGAAATTAAATGATCTTTGACACTGTTGGTATTCATAAGTAAAACAAGTCTAACGTCAGCAGAGGGTTCTCAAGCTGCAGACACTTTTTACATTAAAGAAGAACTTAATAAATCAGATAATACTAGATGTTTGTAATTAAACTGAAACATTTCGGTGTAAAACAAGCAAATGATCTCAAATTCAGCCTCGCATTTTGATCCATATGTTACTAAATCCTGACATGGAAACGGATGATTTCACGTGTGTTTTTGCGTGTTAGTGCTTAATAAGTTGTGTGTAAACTCTGGTGATGTACTTGTGCTTCCAGACAGTCTTCATCTCCTCTGTGTAGTAGTTCATGTAGCACTGCAGTCTGATGCCCTCTGGAGTACACTGCATGACCAGCTCAGAGGCAGACGCTCCTGGAAACACACACACACACACACACACACCGTCAGGAACAAGGAAGACAAACACTCAGAGGGATTTCTGTCAAGCTGCTTTTCTCCTGCACCAGAAATCTACAGTGACTCCTTCTCTCCGTCCTATAAAATGTACAACAACTTTTCCAGTTGCATTATTATCCGAGACATAATCCAATTTACTGGTACT
This sequence comes from Poeciliopsis retropinna, assembly GCA_010277075.1. Classification (NCBI taxonomy): domain Eukaryota; kingdom Metazoa; phylum Chordata; class Actinopteri; order Cyprinodontiformes; family Poeciliidae; genus Poeciliopsis; species Poeciliopsis retropinna. The sequence goes on along the minus strand of VMRM01000013.1, from coordinate 19,098,332 downwards.
GCTGACAGTGGCGTGTTCTCAGTAAAGTACAATTTTTCATTAAATGCATTTATTCAGTGTAAAAAAAACATTTTGTTTCTTTAAAACCCCTTAAATTTCCAGCCATTTTGGCCCAAAATACTTTAAAAGCAGAAATCACGCTACAGTTGTGAGGAACAGATGCATCTGAAGGAAGTTTCAGATTTTGTTGTGGACTAACTATTTTACTGGAACTAATTGTGGATGTAAAAATAACGTTTTTGATCAAGATTTGGAACAAATTTGCTGATTAATTTCACAGAATAAAAGTTATGTTTGAACACCAATGTCTAAAAAGAGTCTGATTGTAAATGTATTTATTGTATTATAAACCTCTGGTACTTTAATATGTTCATCTGCTTTGACTAGATGAGAATATTTTTAAGCTTTTCACCAACAGAAACTCAATTTAGGTTTGGAGTGAAATAGGAAGACTATATGGAAAAGCACCACACAGCTTCCATGCAGCACAGTGGAAGACATGTGATGCTGTGGGCCTGTAACCCTGTTAAATACCAACAACTGATTATTGAGTAAACACTGGATGTAAGCGACCATTAAGAGTCCAAATGGGAATAATTAAGACAGACAAACTTTATTGTCATCAACTGAACATTTAAAATATACATAATGAGTGAAATTTGATTGCAAGTCTCCAATAATAAACAAATAGGTAAATAAATAAGAATAAAAGGGACCAAAATAAAAAGATTATATTAAAAGCAGGTCAAACTTACCAGCATTGCGAGCAATCGCATTGATGATGTCATCAAACACTGAAAATCAAAGAGGAAAAACTGAATCAACACAGATTTTAACTTTTGAACAGATTAAACGAAGCTCGCTCTCATAAATACCTTTGCCAGAAATGTCAAAAACAGAAGTGTCCTTTCCTTTGTCGTCACTCAGCACGGCTTTGTAAACGCCTTGATCTTTTCTGGAGAACTTCACAAAACACAAACAGATTTTTATCCCTCAGCAGCGGCATCATTTCCCTTAAAGAGGTTGATATTCCTCGTATTTACCAGAGGCAGAGGAAGAGCGCAGGATCCAGACATGACGTTGGGCGCCGTCTCAGGAACAATCTCGTCATCCTCCTTGTACCAGTGGAAAGCCGTGTCTTTTTTGACGTTGGCCACCTACGAACACAGGTGAAAACCGATTTGTGGGAAACTGATGAAAGCTAACATTAAAATGCATAAAAACAGGATCTGGAAGCCTGATACCTTGCAGGTGAGCATCACTGTGCAATCCTCAGTGACGGTGAAATCAAGATACTCAGAGAAATGTGGACCTGCAGTGGAAACAAAATGAGAAAAGTTTGCATTTTGGGTCTGAAGAAAGGCGGCTATCAGTCAAAGATGCATTAAAATGAAGGCTGCAACTAACGACTATTTTAGAGATGGACTAATTGATTGATTATTCTGATGATTATGCAATTAAACAGAAAACTGGACTTATTTTATTAAATTTACTTACTTATGAAGTGGCACATCATGCAGATTTTTCACTAATCCACAAACTTATTTTATCACAACATTAGAAAGACATTAACAGATGTAAATACACAACAATCCAATTCCCTTTTAAAATAATACATATTTTATTGCCTTAAATGCAATAATCTAGCATTTCTTGAACACTTGATTATTTGTAGCAGCGGAGGCATTTAAAAACATAATTTCTAACGTTAGGATGCGGAAAGCTCAGCTCTTTCTGCTCGACTTATCAATACATTGTAGAGCTGATTTGGTGATTATTTTTTGCATAAAAAAATGTAATGGATGGCAAAAAGTGCTCAATGGCAGTTCTCTTTTCTTATGTACAGAGTTTGAACCAGGTGAAGCTAAAACTGACACTTCATGAGATATAAATAAAATTTACATTTTACTCAGACAATATTTACAGAGAGAAGTTTTGTTTTTTTTTTATCCTAAATGCAAAAATATTTATACTTTTTGTACAGTTTTGGCTTCATTATTGTTCTGAATATGTTCAGCAAATGGTCTTTTTTTGACTCTGTATAGTCCAGTTAACGATTAATCGATTACTAATTTATTTCAATAATACTTCGCCACGATTAATTTGATTAATCGTTTCAGCCCTAATATAACTTTGTGCTCTCCAACAATAAACCTTGTGGGTCGAATAAGACTGAACATAAAGGGGCAGTAAGATCTAAAATCAACCTTATTTAGCTTTACATCATGTTATAATAGCATTATTATGTTATAATAATATAAACAATTAATTGAAACAGTTACCGATTAATCAATTACTAAATTAGTTAACGGTTATTTCAATCATGGATTTATCTGATTGTTTCAGTCTGAATTAAAATACTAAGATGCTAACTCCCTGTGCTTTTACCTTGCTTCCTAATGTGCTCTTTCCTCTGAAACTCGGCCTCCTTCAGAGCCGCCTTGAACGCTGCAAAGAAAAACAGCAACATGCTTCTTATAAATCCACCAAAAGTTGAAATACTTTAACGATACCAGAGTTTATCAATACAATAGCTTTTCTCAGGTGATGTTTTATTTCAGAAATGTTGACACAAAGTCAGTCTCACCGTCTCCCACCAGCACCAGGGAGCTCTGGGTCTTGGCTTTGCCGTCGTTGATCTGGACGGTGTACGTTCCCTCGTTAGCTCTGGTGAAATGATCCACGGTCATCTGGATGACCCCTGAAGCAACATCATGGCTGATCTTCTGACCCTGAGCGAAGCGGTCATTCAAATGCATCAGCGTTCAGTTTGCAGTAAGGTTTGAACAGGACAATAAATTTGGACTCCTGCTGCGATGATCTCTCGATTGTGTGATCTTTGGTTTGATGTCGTAGGTTTACGTTAGAGGACTGAAACCAGGGAAGTCCTGATCTGTCCTTTGAGTTTGATTATCGGCAACGAGTCTCGATTGGATACATTTAAAAAATGAGGGGCAAAAAAACCTTGTTTTTTATTTTATCCACCTTATTTATCACTTAACACTGAGACTTTGTCAATCAATGCATTTTTTTGTTAGAAAAAAAAACATTGGGCAATTTGAAAAATTGTATTTACATTGTAGTTTTTGTAACTGCAGTGCTACAGGTGCTTCCTGTTTTGTTGCTAAAGTTTCCAATAAACCAGAGGAAATAGCTGGACTTGTCACTAGTTATTGTTTGAATTTATCATGTGATTAATTGATTTATTGCTTATTGAAACAGCCTTAAGTCTCACTCTGTACCACCATTTGGGCTGAGAACTAATATACATATTCAGCTCTGGAAATGAGCTGAATGTTCAGCCCACTGCACTGAACCGCGTTGGAAACCTGCTGGTTATTCCACCTACTACTGATTTCTGAACTCTTCATGAGTTGAAACATTAGTATTGTTGTGTCTAAATTAATATGAACTTGTTTTCTTTGCATCTTTTTTGTTATTTTGACCATTTCTCATTTTCTGAAAATAAAAAGTAAATTTTTGCCTGGAATTTGAGAGACATGTCAGTAATTCATAGAATAAAAGAAAGTTCATTTTACTCAAACTTATACCTACAAAGAGTAAAAATCAGAGAAACTGATGATTTTTAGTGGGGCTCTTGATTTTTTCCAGAGGTTTATATATCCGATCTCTGATTGGGATGTAATGCCAGATTCTAATTGAGTCTGAAGCCATGTGATTGGATCTGGACTTTCCTAATTGCAACCAAGTGAAACTAAAGCAAACTAAAAACTAAAACCTTGACACTAAAGCTTGCTAAGGATGAGGAGTGTGTGTTCCTTTCAGATTCAGTGAGGTTTCATACTATCGTCACCCTAAATAAACGCAGCAGAACGATAAGCACATCGTCTGATTCCAAAGAGAAACGTTTTACCTCCCCGCTGGTGACCGCTTTGTCGTTAACGATGAACCTGTAGGAAACGGACGGAGACAACTTGACGGCCTGCAGCCAGAAACGCACGTGTCCCTTCTCCAGAATCTCATAGTTGAGGTTGTGTTTCAGAGGGACGACTGCACAGAGACAAAGACACGCAAATGCACCAACATTTGGTTAAAAAGGAAAAAATAACGGAGCAGGCGTGATGGCACCACGTTTACCTGGATGTCTTATGGCGTAGCTGAGCTCAAGCATCGTGTTCAAAGCTAAGGAACAGATCCAAGTAAACAAGCAGGAAGTCAGAGTCAACCAGGAGAGTCTGAACCGGTTCTGAAGGTTCTGAAAGTGATGACCTACCGTCCTCAGTCAGGGTGTAGCTGGATGAAACTCCATCGGTGTCTGTGACGACCACAGCGTATCTGCCCAGATCGTCCTTATCAGGGTTGGTGAAAGTGAGTCTGGAGCTGTGAAGCACAGAGTCATCACTCTGTTTAATATTCCAGAACGGCCTCCTTACTGTTACGACCCAGAGGGGGCAGTATTACGTGTTTCCAGGCTCCATTTTAGAGACGATAACGCTTCCGTTTTTGTTAAATATTTAATCATACCTTGTCATACGGCATTAAATTATCTGATGATTTTCAACAGCAGAGATCCTTTCTCTTTCCCATATTGCTTGAAACCTGTGGCCTGCTTAATAATGTGGAACATCCTTCATAAGTAGATTTCCTTTAATTGAGCTCACCAGACAAACTAATCAACCAGCTCTCTAAAATTAATTATAGTGATTCAAAGAACCCTGACACACAATAACAAGTATAAATTTAATAGTACAACAAAAAATTAAATCTTTATGACACTTAAATCCAATTTGCATAATAATTTGGAACACGGTGCATGTATATTCTGCACAGATAGATGTTTACCCCCTGAAAGAGAGCGAGCTTACGTTCTGCCCTTCGCTGTGACGGTGGCTCTGGGGCAATCACCAATGGGTTTGTAGTTCTTTGACCACTCAAACTTGGATGTTTCACAGATCTCACAGGCCTCAAACGACAGGAAAACATCTCCGGTCTCCTCGTCCACACCGGCTACGATCTCCGTAGTTCCTGTTAGATAAACAGATATGTGTTAGCATGAACCATAAAAATAATAGTTGCTTTTACTTAAAGGGGCCCTATTATGCAAAATTCGCATTTTGCTATTTTTTTATTATTTTTTTTACTTCCATTTGGGTTTCGACTGCATCTACAAACAGTCCAAGTGCTTAGAAACAACCCATCAGGGTGTTTTTTGGCAATAAGTTAATGTTTTTTGGTGTCTGGAAAATGACCTCTGGAACTTAATGTTATAATCAAAAGGCAGTGTGCTGTTACCTAGCAACCCCAGTTAAAGCTAACCGTTACCTAGCAACCGAAGCTGAATTCCAGGATGTTTGGTAAACTGGTTTTACTAGTGTGTGCCTCTAAAACAGCTGCTGGAAAAGACAAGGGTTTTGTTGCTGACTTGCCCTATTTCTGCTTTTCAGGGATGTGCAGTTGTATAAATGCTGTTTGCAGCCATTTTCACATGCAAGTGTCAACACTGAGTTAAGGAGTGTGGCCAGAAGCAGCTTATTTGAATTTAAAGTGACAGGACGCCATAAAACAGCTCAAAATAAGCAGAACCAACCTGACTAAAATCTCAATATCTAAGAATGATTTTGATATTTTGTAACTATCCTAACCTGTTCAATACATAACATACATACATACATACATACATACATACATACATACATACATACATACATACATACATACATACATACATACATACATACATACATACATACATACATACATACATACATACATACATACATACATACATACATACATACATACATACATACATACATACATACATACATACATACATACATAACATAAACATACTGAGGTGAGATTGCATCTAACAAACATGTTACGGATCGGCAGTTTGTTGTTACCTGGAAGAGCTTTGGCACAGACTGGCTCAGACAGCTCAGAGGTTTTTCCAACTCCCTTTGAATTGATAGCACGGACTCTGAAGACATAGCTGCTCCCTTCCTCCAGTCCAGTCACCTGTAGCAAACCATGTGGAGCTGCTTCAAGGTGCTGAATCAAAACTGGAGTCTTATAGATGACTCCTCAGGTCTCTTACCTGCAGGTAACGATGACTCACAGGGTCTCCATTCAGAGTCACAAACTCACTTGAACCCTTCTTGGCCATATCCACAAAGTATCCAGTCACAGCATCGGCTCCAGTATAAACAGGAGCTTTCCATAAGACGACCAGGGACTGACCTCTGACCTCCCTGAAGCTCAGGTCGTAGGCCGGGCCTTGAATAATACAGAACAAGCAGGTTTGCTCAGTAACACAAAAGATAAAGCCTTGCAAAATCCAAAGTTTATTCCTAAATAGGAGATTTACAAAGAACCTTTTTTTAACATATAAATGCAGGGCCGGATTTAGTGGAATGTGGGCCCCGGGCTACTGCTGGTTTTGGTACCACAAACACACAAATGTCTGACAATGTCAGGATTCATCTGACCCAAATTGGTAAAAAGTGCTTCAGGGAGCACGATGCTTTGTATTTAGCATCAGCCTTGTTGAATAATAATTGAGTGAAACTCAGTAGGAGTCCAAATCATCCAAATCTGTCAAACAAGATAACTTATCTAGAAACTAAAACGCAGTAGCAGCTTCAACAAGTGGTGAAGCTGCTACTGCGTTTATTATTATTTCCGTCTGGAAATAATAATAATAAAAACAAAAAACATTTTATTTTTCGTTTTTGAAAATAAAAAAATGTCTAAAAATAATATATACAATACATATGCAGAGTTTTAGTTTTATCTTTAAAAATAAAATTGAGAAATTCAAACATTTTTAATTGTATTAAAAATATATCATTTATTTTTAAAAATTAAAAATAAAACTAAAAATCAACTTATAAGTAAAATTTTAAAATTGAAACATCTACTTATAATCTACTTGAGATGTACTTGTAGGTAGATTACAATGTGACAAATAGATAAAAATAACTTTTTAAAAAAAATTATTTTATTAAAAATATATTTTTAATTTTAGAAATTAAAAATAAAATTGAAAATCAAAATATATACAGATGTACACACTCCCAGAACCCTGAAGCTGCTGAAAAGGTTATTATTGTTCCAGCCTGATTAATAATGTTGCACTAATTAAAAACCTCAGAGGAACGGATACCTGGCTGCTCCATGGTCCAAGCTTCACATTTCAGCGGCGTACTGGGAGCTGATGGGAGACCAACACCAGCTAGATTAGCAGCCTGGATCCTGAACTCGTAAAAAGTTCCCTCTGTTAGATTGTCCACCTAAAATAACAAACAAAGTTTGATTTTAAGTACAGTTGAAATATAGCAAGACATTATTTTCCGATGCTTCAGTAAACTGACAGTGCAGATCCGTTCGGTGACAGCAGCCAGGTTGACCTCCTTCCACACCAAAGTGTCGGCGTCCCGCTTGTCGATGTAGTAAGCGCTGACCTTGGATCCGCCGCAGTGTTTGGGTTTCTTCCAGGCCAAAGTCATGGAGGAGCCGTCACAGCTCAGCATGGTGATGCCGTACGGAGCGCTGGGAGTCGCTGAAAACGCCACAAGTTCCCATTTCAACTTCAAACTTTTCACACATTCCCTCTTTGTACAGTTTAGTACAAAGAGAGAATGTGTTCTCTCTTTGTTAATCGCTAACTTTTAGTTTTAAAAAGACATTTTAAAAACTACTGTAAGCAACAAGTATTGTGATCACATGTGCAGAAGCGATTTCTGATAGGGTGAATTGGGCATGTGCCCAGGGCGGCTTCTCCTCAGGGGCGGCATGAACTGTTATACTGGTAAACACTTTTGTAGTGAAATCTGTTGCCTGTTTCTTCCTTCAAAAGTAATTATTTCACAAATGATAGGGCTTCTTATAAAAGTTGTGCAAATTAATTTGTTTCTTGACGTGACATAGTGTTATTAAAAAAAATATTAATTGACAATTGTGCAGTGAAATTTGTATCTTGATTAAAATACAACAGAAGAAAACAATTATATAAGCGACAAATGGTGCAATTTATTATAATTGTGTTTATTTTTGTATTTGTATTGTATAGACGCGTTGCAACGTGACGTCAAGCGCGCACGATTCTGCTGACGAACAATGACTACCGTTGGTTTTAACTGTCAAGTTGTCAACATAACATGCTAAATCTTAAATGGATGTAAAAGACAAGGAGATGCAGTGCTTTGCTACTAGATAAGAAGGTCAGGAAAAAGTTTTAATTTAAAGAAAATAGCGAAGGACAGTGAAGTAGGTCAGTTAAGCTAGCTTGACTATGACAACCTAAAGATGTAGATGTGCTGTGGAATTCTGAGTTTCAGATCCGTTAAAAAAAACAAGAAAACTCACCAACTCTGACCAATCATCAGTAAATTAAATTAGCTAATCTACCACCTCTATGCTGAGACAGTGACTTATTAATATTTGCAAAATAAAGGTCATGAAATCATATTACTGTAAAGGATTGTATGTTCTATTCTTTGTGTGGGAAATGTTTGAGTGTTTTTTGTTTTTTTGAGTGTTCCTGATACACTAGTGTTGTCAGTTGCTAAGGCAACTGGTCTGTGCGTAATGTGGCCAACACAGAGAGCTAGAAAAGAAGAGTACAAGTTGTTCTTCACCGGTTTTCTGCATAATTTTTCCCTTTTCTGTGACGCACTGCTCTAAATTAATACCTACTTCTCCAGGTTTTGTTTTGTTAACGTGATTATTTTACCGCAGCAGTGCAGCTATGAATGGCAAGTAAACAAATCATCTTTCGTCCCTTTAGTGTTGTGCAGAAGCGCAAAATTTCCAGATGTAAACAATAACAAGCAACACACTTTTAACTGCCTGGTATATGGTTTGTGCCTTGCTATGTGCGTTTGTAGTATTATTCTTGTTTCTTGTGAATATTAATTTTGAATTTTGAGTGTATCTATGATGGTACAGGGCATGTCGGCCCAGGGCCCCAAACAGGCTGGGACCGGCCCTGCACATGTGAACATCTGTGTTTGAACTTTAACTGAGCCCAGTTTATCTGTGAAGAGTAAAAATTGGAACAGAGGGAGTTGAAAGGCGTGGTTTTGTTAGGGTGAAGCAAAGGAGCAAAAACAGGAAGTGAGTCAGTATAGTTGGATATTAACTCGTTTTAATACATACCGTAATCCACTCCCTTCCCTGGACAGAGTAATGAAATGAGACGTACTGAGGATGAGCTTTGCCACCTAATAACCTTTTAACTTTTTATTTCAAACGCTTGTAGATTATCTGACCAGAAGTAGTTTGAAAGTCCCAGAGGTATTTATTTTTCTTACCCAGAGCCGGCTCCACAGCGATGGGAGAAGACTCCTGAGACTCTTCGCTGAGGCCGAAGATGTTCGCAGCCTGGACGCGGAAAACGTAGCTCTCCCCTGGGATGAGGCCGTGGACCACAAACCTGACACACATTCAGTACCTTTCATTGTAAATAACAATAATCATCAGCACTCTAATCAGATTTAACTAAGATGATCAGTTTTTTTTAATAATTCATAGCAATATTTTTGCAGACTGATTAAGAAAAAACAATTGTATGGTTCTCATCCTGTGCTTAGTTGTTGTTTTTCAAACTACATAAATATATTTAACGGGGTATTTGACTGTTTGCTTTGAAACAGTTTCAATGTTTCAAAGCAAAACATTGAAACTGAACAACTATTTTGAATTTCCTCTTTCGGACTTGATGTTTTTTCAAACTTTTGGCCCAGTTTGGCATTTGGGTGGCGCCTCAGGAGAGCGGCAGTGTGGGAACGTAAGTGGCACTAAACAAAAGCAGAACAACATGTTCCCTGCTGTTACATTCAGCAACCATGGGAATTAGAAATTACTGCAAAAACATCATCAATATTCTGTGTTGCCAATCACAGCCAATCAACGGAAAATTATGTTAATGTCACACATTTGTTAAGGTCTTTTTCTTAACCTCAGGAAAAGACAACTTTTTACCCCGGATATCTCTCCCAGCAGTCGATCTGCAGCAGCAGATCCCAGCACGTCTCACCTGTTGTGTCTGAACGGTTTGTGGTTACAAGGGAACCACTCCTTGGCTCCGACAACCCGGCCATCGATGTAATAACCCAACAGGTTTTTCAGATGTTTTGGAGCTTCCCATTGGACAAACACAGAGGATTTGGTGTTTCTGGTGGCAACAATCATCCCTGGAGCCGAGGGAACGCCTGTTCAATTAAAAACCATCTGTTAGAGAGGTCAGGATCTATTTACTCCATACTGAATGCATTTAAATTAACTTTGGAGTCAAATGGAAAATGTTATGTTGAACCAAAAATTCAGAATCAACAAAAAATATACATAAAAGTCACACTGATTACATTAAAATCATGTTTAAAGTCTCTGAAGTTGAGATAAAAAGGGACAGAGAACAATTTTACAATAATCTAAGACATGAGGCATTATATAATCTGCTTATAATTTCTTCTTCTTGTTTATTGTGTTTTTAGTGAAACAAACTGTGACAATTTGTTTCATAAAACAAGAGAGTGGTTTTGTTTTTCAAGACATTCACATCAACACAGTGGGACAAGGAGACATTGGTGCTTTAACAGCAAACTGAAAGAGTGCATCAAAAACAGAACAGAATAGAATAGTGATTATTGATTTAAATTAAAGGTGCAAGACGCTGCATAAAAGTGATTAATGATTTCATTCATACATACCAATCGGGAGCTCGATACCTGCAACACACAGTCACCTTTTTAAAAAAAAACTGGCCAAGCTTAAACATTTTACATATTGTGAGATAAATATTTATATTTAAATAATGTAAAACTCTTAGCTACAAACTATGGGGCGTCGAATGGAAAGTTGCACAGTCAAAAATTAACAGCAGTAATTTGGGTTAAGAAGAGTTAATTTTTCAGTCATTGTTTTCATAGTATTATTCATTTAACTATACATTTCACAGTTTCAAACTAAGTATTTATTTAGCAGGTTACAGATTAAGCTTCAAGCAAAATATTTACATTAACACAAAAATATTTAGTTTTAAGCTAAAGCTAAATATTTAGCTTTAATATTTATTTAATAAATACTGATATTTATTAAAGTTAAATATTAATATTTAGCTAGATATTAAAGCTAAATATTTAGCTGGCAATGAAAATATTTAGCCTCAAACAAAATATTTAGCACAAAGCTCCATATTTTCTTAGCAATCTAAATATTTCATTTGTAAACTACATATGTGGCTTATTTAACTAAATATTTTGTTTGAAGGTTCAGTTTAGTTCCTAAACTAGATAATCATAAGACAATCCTCAATTTATCTCTTCAGGAATAAAATAAAAGTTAATAAAAAATTCAACACAAAGGAAAATGTGGCAGCACTTTGAAAACACAAATAAAAGCAATTCATACAAAATATTCTCTGCAGTAGAAAGTGACACTGCGAACCAAAATAAAGATTTTTTTCATGAATTTATTTCCGGTCCACTTCATTCTGTTTGGGCTCAGTGAAGTACTTTAGAACCGGCTGCTCTTACCCTCCTCATCGACCTTTTGGATGGGCTCCGAAGGCGCCGAGGCCTCGCTGGAACCGTACATGTTGACGGAAAAGACTCGGAACTGGTACTTTTGCCCATCTTGCAAATCAAAAACCGGGTAACGGGGCGAGTGCAGTTTGACGGCTGTGTTGATCCGCTGCCATGCTCCAGTGCCTGCTAAGCACTGTGGGTAGATGGTAGAGCTCCCATGAAAACTTTAACCCAGAGAGACTTAATGAATGCTTTAACAGCTCAGGTTGTTGGATAAATCAAAACAGACGGAAATTACTTCCATTACTGTGATGTTTGCAGCTTCCACTAGACGCTTAAAGCTGCAGTATGCAACTTTTATAAAAAATGTTTTCTTTACATATTTGTTGAAACTGTCTCCGTGTTGTGACTGTATGGTAGAAGACAGATAATCTGTGTAAAAAACTCCACGTCTAACTAGAAACAAGCAATCAGAGCCAGGAGGCGAGTCTTAACTAACGATTCCTCGATTATTAAAATTCCTAAAAGAAAATTATCTGCCGCGAAGCTTTGTTAAATTATGTTTTATTACGCTGGTCAACAGCCAAAAAACTGGCTGCATGACTTGTTCTCACATCTGGATCAGTTTCCTGAGAATCTGGGATCAATAAGTGAGATGGAGAATTTCATACAATGAAGACATAATGTTCAGTTTACATGTACTTACAGAAATCCAAGTTTATAACATTTAATTAGTAAACTCTGTTAGAAAATATTTTTTTCTCCTAAAAAAAGCCTTTTTTGGGTGAGAAATATTAACGGAAAGGAACTGATAATGTCACAAAAATGTAATCAATTTAGTCAGAAGATTGGATTTCTCTAAATCAAATTGGAATAAAAACCTGACCTGATTGAGAAAATTGGATGTTATTTTTGGATTCAGCTGGGGAAAATAGTCACAATCCACCTGAAAAAACATGGACAACGTCCAAAAAATATGTTTTTGTAACCCAGTGTTATTTAGCGCATCGTGTTGCGACCAGGTGATTATTTATGTTGTGCAACGTTTTCACTACCAAGTTGAAACCTAACTGCTAGCAGCAACGTCCAATTTTCAAATTCGATCCGGGGAATTTTAATAACCGATGATAATGTCCGGGTTTTTATCGTTTTCCGGGGACCAGTAGGTTTCCTTAAATCGACTGGCGCGATGCCTGGCAGCCTTTCTCCTCTTGTCACGTTAAGTTGCATCTATTGTATCAGCAAGTACATGAAATTAATTGACAGCGTTAAGCCCCTCCTCCTGGCTCTGACTGGTAGGTTTTGGTTGCAAGTGGTGCATTTTTTCAGACGCCAATAATAGTTCGGTAAGAAGGTTGAGGAGATCTATCTTTTCACTGATTATCTGTCTCATATGGTACATTTAAAAACATGTGAACATATTTTAGACATTTTTTAAATAAATGTTACATTTTGCAGCTTTAAAGAGTTTATACAAGTGAAGGCTTACGGTTCTGTTTGTGCAGCAAAGATGCTACTTGGTGTCTACTGATAAAAATAAAGGGCAAACGGTGAAGCAACACGCACCTTTTCAATGATGTACCAGAGCGGAGCTCGTCCGCGGGGGCTGGGAGGCTTCCAGCTCAGCACCACGTACGATTTGAAAATCTCTGACGCATGCACGTCCGTGGGCTCGCCAGGGATAGTTACGTAGCCTAGATCGGGAGTGAATGCTTCTCAGGTTCAAAGCACACACAGCAGAAGCCATTGCAGGAGTCCCACAGTACGAAGGCTTTGCTGAGATTTTCAGTTTCTCTCCAACAGAGAGGAGAAAACTGCTCTCAATAATTACAGTTATTTAATTATTTAAAGTCTCAGTAAGGGTCTAAATTGGATTTACTGTTTAGAAGGAATGCAGGACTCCAACAACAACCCTGTCTGTATCCTGTGTGTGTTATTTTCACTTTAATTCGATGGTTTTAATCATTGTTTCGAGTTATTGGCGTAGGGTAAAGGCTTAGTAAAAAATTAAACACTCTATTAAAGTGTGAACAGAAAAGTTGAAAGAAAACAAAGTGGGAGAATCCAACGCTCAGTTAATTTGTTAGAAATTCAAAGAATACTGAAAAGAGTTTAACCACCAACAAACCACCAGAAGTGACAGAAATGACCAAAACCTACCAATGAAGGAAAGAAGAACTCGACAGAGCGGTGCAACAAGAGGAACAGAAGAACAGATCTACAAAATCCTAGACAAACAGACCACAGAAACAACCCAGCATCTCCCAGCACAGGGTAAGATACTAGCAGGAAAAGATGGACCAAGTGGCTGGTTTGGTGCACAAAAACATCTGGAGAAATCCTAGGTCTAAACAGGAATCCCCTCTCAAAGTGGTGGAAGGTAAAGGAGCCAAGATCTAGTCTGACATCCAGAACTATACGGACAAAATGGCCGAACAACCGGATATTGAGACCATCGATAAGTAGCAGAGGACAGAGGTGGCCAGCAGAGAAATACCAAGGGGACAGGACAATCTATCTATTTAATCAGCAAGCTACTTGTTAGCCAGCAATTTAATTAGATAGCTAGCTTTTTAGTTAGCTGTCTAGCTAATTAGATGGCTAGCTAGCAACAGATGACAACTGTTGTGATCTATCTATCTATCTATCTATCTATCTATCTATCTATCTATCTATCTATCTATCTATCTATCTATCTATCTATCTATCTATCTATCTATCTATCTATCTATCTATCTACGTAGCTTGCTAACTATCTAGCTAACATTTAGCTAGATAGTTAAATATCCGGGGGATAGCTATCTATTTAGATAGATATCTATTTAAATAGCTATCTATTTAGATAGATAGCTATTTAAAGCTATATATAAATAGCTTTAAATAGCTATTTATTTATAGCTATTTAAATATAGCTATAAATTTAGCTAGATAGTTAGCTTGCTATTTAGTTAGCAAGCTACAACTTGATTCATCTTGTACAACTTCCACATGTTTAAAGGCGACACATTGATCCATTCAAACCGTTATATAAAAGTATAAACACGCTTGTGAATAAGGCTCAATGAAATTTATCCATCTATTTGAGTCCAATTATTAAATTATTAACCCGAGTCTGACTCCTCTTGAACCCACAGCGATGCTAGTCAGCTCCACCGCCCTCTGAGACATCCTTACATCTCTTTCTTTCACTGGTTCTTCCGCTCTCGTTCTACACACTGTATATTTAAATTCTGTAGGGGAGTCTGGAGTAAGTTGAAAAACCTCCTGTTGCTAGGAAACGGTAAAAAACCTTCATCATGTGACCAAATAGGAGGAAGAAATCATTTGATGAAGTTTGTGAAGGTAAGAACCTCATGGGACTTAGACTTTTATTTCTTAATAAAAGGTTTTCCACTCTTTAAACTGAATTTAGTCCATCATAAGTTTCATAAGAATTGTGTTTAGACCATAATAGATTTAAATTTGTTTTGTGTGTCAGTTGTGCTATGTATAAACTGAAGATAAACAATTTAGCTGAAGTCGAAATGGTAACTTTGGGTTAAGTTGAACCATGAGACAATATTTTTGGACATGCTACATTATTGAAACAGTTATGTTTACATCTGATCTGACCGTTTGAAAGAATGCACAATATCCTGAAATATATGCAGATGTAAAAGTTAGCGACCAAGCTAAAGATGTAGTGATCCTAAATATGAGAAATGTCTCATTTTACTCCAGACTCTCCTGTATTTATGGTTAAATACCGGTACGTGTCTACACAGTCTAACAGGCAAATAAAAGGCTAAGTTTTGTAAAACAGTTCCTTAAAGGAGATAAAGCAGCATAAGTCCAGGAGAAAGTAGGGGGGAAACAAAGAATAACTTTATCAGTCCAAGCCTGAGACATTTTTCAAACACTGTTGCTTTTGCTGATCACAACATACGCAGATAATGGGATTTAAAAGAACCTAGAGTTCCATCAGTTTGATTTTAAATATGAAGAAATTTGTTTTATTGTGGTTATTCCATGGCAGTGTGGAACAATGGGAATGGGTTAGTGTTCGGTAAAAGTATGAATTATTCTAGATTGAAAAGGAGAGCAAAACTCTGCACAAAGACCAGTCTTTGTGCACTACTGTACCTTCCAGTTCATCATCCTTGATCACTATGTCATATTTCCCTTCAATTTTTATCACTGGTTTTGGAAAGGAGGATAAAACATCCATTAGGATCCGCTGACGTCTTCCTTCCCTGGTTGCTGTATTTACCTTCGTCGGTACCTTGCAGGCGCTGACTCTCCGCGGCGTCGATGGCGGTCACTTTGCCAGACTTGCGTGATGGTCTGCTGATGCCTGCGCTGTTCACTGCTCTCACTCTGAAGTAGTAGGAGTGGCCGACGCCGAGGCCGCTCACCGGGTATTTGCAGACCTTCACGGGCGCCGGGTTGCACTGGACCCAGGCGTCAGTGCCAGCTTCACAGCTACGCAACAGAACAGGAGACAACATGGCAAAAACATAAAGAGTGTTATTATTGATGGTTTTTCACCATCACTGGCAAACTTAAAGAAAAAAAAACATTTTACGTATTGTGAGGAAAACATCTACATTCAACAAATGTGACACTGATCTATGGAGTGTCATTTTAAAAGGTAAACGGTCAAAAGTCAACAGTAGAAATTTGGATTAAGATTGTTATAGGAGAAAAAGGTGGGTTTTCATTTTTCAGCATTTTTTTATTCTTTAACTTAAACATGTCACAGTTTCAAACTAAGCTAAGTATTTAGCTTTAAACTAAATATTTACTTAGGAAGCTAAATATTTATCTTTAGACTAAGCATATAGTTAGCAAGTTGATGATTAAGCTTCAAACAAAGGAAGCTTGATCTTAGCTTATAGCTAAATATTTAGCAACCAATGTAAATATTTAGCCTCATATTAATCATTTAGCTCCAAACTAAATATTTACTTAGGAGGTTAGCTATTTAACTTTAAACTAAAAAGCTTCATAGTTAGCAAGCTAAAGATTAAGCTTCAAGCTAAATATTTACCTGGTAGCTGCAAGTTGAATATTTTCTTTGCTAAATACCTAGCTACAATGTAAAAATTTAGCCTCAAATTTAATATTTAGATCCAAATTAAATATTAACATAGGAAGGTAAATATTTACGGTAGCTTGAAACTATGAAATTAGTTAGCAAGCAAAATATTTAACTTCAAATTAAATATCTATCTCTGATCTAAATAATTTGATTGAAGCTAAATATTTCGTTAGCATGCTACATATTTAGCTGGAGTGCTAATGTCTGTTGAAAGAGAGCCTGGAGTTCTTCAGGCTGCTGACTGACCGATCCACAAAGTATCCGGTGATTGGTGCCTCGTTGACTGTGTTGGGGGGTTTCCAGGCAACCAGGACGTAGTCCGAGTTGACGTCATACGCCTTGACGCTCATCGGAGCTCCAGGAGCTCCTTTCACAGACGCAGGAGCATCTAGAAAGCAAATTAAAACAGAGACCAGTAGAAGCATGTAGTTTGATGGAATAGACAATGAAACTCAAGACGCTACAGCTTTGACGTAGCTAAAGCTACGCTAACTGTATGTAATGTCTAACCTGAGACAAACAGGTAGGCGCTGTGCTCAGCGGTGCCGTCCTTCGTGAAGATCCGGAGGGTGTAGAGACCTTCATCGTCTTTAGCCAGCTGAGGAAGAGTCAGAGACGCTGCTCCTCCACCCACTGACATCTCCACCAGGTTACTGGGTTTCAACAGCGTGTCTGTGGGAACGGAAGGTGGAGGAATGAATGAATGGATGACCAAACATGAACTACTGAATGGATGAATAGATGGATGGATGGACGGACGGACGGACGGATGGATGGTTGGTTTAACGAATGGATGGATGGATGGTTTACTGGACGTATGGATGGTTTAATGGATGGATGAATGGTTGGATGGATGGATGGATGGTTTAATGGATGGATGGTTTAACGGATGGATGATTTAGCGGATGGATGGTTTACTGGACGGATGGATGGTTTAACGGATGGATGGTTTAATGGATGGATAACGGTTGGGTGTTTGTCTGACCGTCTCGGTACCACTGGGCCAGCGGCGGTACGTTGGGCAGGTCCGGAACCACCACCATGGTGCAGGAGAGTCTGATGGAGCTGTCCTCAACCCCAAAGCTCACTGGGAATCTCTCCAGCAGGGTGACCTCAAGCTTACTGGGATGGATCTCAGTCAGATGGGGGACTGGACCAGGACAAACAGGAAGTGGTCACCATAAGAAAGTTTGATACCTCTGATCTCACATGTATGGGACAACATTAGGGCCACTGAGGTCTGACTGAAATCTGACTTTAATTCCAGAATTATGACTATTCTTTTGTCATGATTACTAGTTTCATCCCCACAGTAGCACATAGAAACATTTATTGCTACTAATAATTTATTACTACCAGCTTGTATTTATAACAGTGTAATCTTACCGAGACCAAGCTGGCAGGACTCTCCAGCTCCTGATGGTCCTGTCAACAACATAAAGTTACGATCAGTGCAACACCGGCATCAAGACTATGGAAAAGAAAGAGTCATAGAGAAGCTTACTCTTTACAATAACCATGGCCTTGCTGGTAGCTGTGCCATGCTGATTGGTTGCCACGGCGCTATACTCTGCAGTATCACTCACTACACACCTACAGACAAACACAGTAAAACATAAATACATCCATCAAATCAACTATAGAAATATATGAAGAAAAAAAATGTCTCCATTTGAATTTGGTGTTCATATGTAATGAATTAAAAACTGTATTGGGGATAGATGTGGACTTTCTCTATGGATTGAATTTATTTGTCACTGCACACATGTACAATGAGATGTACAAAATAAACAGAACTGCACACTATAATGACCTTTTGTGTTTGTGTAGGAACAGTTGGACCATCATACCACAAAAACATTATGGCAGAGGTGTCCAAAGTGTGGCCCAGGGGCCATTTGTGGCCCTTGGATTCATTTTGTGTGGCCCTTGACTGCAATTCAGGAACGGCACAAATTTGGTCAACAGATACTTTTTATTTTTCGGATGATATTTTCCATGAAAACTATATATTAAACGGAAAATGTTGAGTACAACACAAATTTTTTTTCTTAATTTAGGCTTTATTATTATTATTATTACTATTATTATTATTATTATTATTATTATTAGTCGTGCCACAAACATCCAGCATGTTTTTACTCAAAAACAGATGTTGGCACACTGATGAAGGTTGTAATAAATAATTCCTACTTTCATTGCTGCACTGTAAAAATGTTTTACTGTAAATAGTAGAATAAACTAAAAACAGTTTATAGACTTAAAAAATGTCAAATAAATCCAAAGACGTTAAAATATTACATTTCTATAATCAATTCATCAGGATTAATTGTTTCAGCCATCATTTTATTTATCTTTTCTTATAGAAAATGAAACCCAAACAAAGATTTATCTGTCAATGAAATGCCATCTTGGACAAATAAAATGCTGTTTTATTACGGATTATATATTTTTTAGGTTACGGCCAGAGCTTTTACACACGTTAACTCACTCTTGAAGCAGAACCAACATTAGAAGTGAAAAACTGGCTCAGTGGTCCAAAATGCAAGCTGAAAGCACATTTTGCATTTTATTTGGAAAGCAATGTCTCAGAGTCCAGAGGACGAGTTGAGAAGCTCAGAATTTAGTCAGTAATGAGTTGGTGAGTCATAGCATCTTCAAAAAGCTGAAAAATACAGAATCCACAGGAATAAACTCTTGAAATAAATCACATTGTGTTAAATGAATCTATACACAAGTTTCATATGACTTAAGATGCAACAGGAATAAGAAGTCATCAAGGCAGTGGCATTATTTATTGTGGAGGTAAAAGAGGAAGAATTCACAATAAAAATGCTTTTAATTAGGAGAAAAAAAAGAGATAGAATTTTGGCCCCTGAATATTTTCAGTTTGGGGATTTTGGTGCAAAAAGTTTGGACACTACAGCATTATGGCATTATAACAATTGAATGCAAGTATATAATGTTGCGGATACAAAACTTTAAATATTTTTATTGCCTATTTATCTCTTTCGGATCATTTCCTCAAAATGCACTGTTTTAGTTCTGTTTTTAATATATATTCTATTAATTAAAGTTCCTTTAAAAAACGGTTAGGGATCAAATCGCAGCTTGGTGCTTTCTGCATGAATTTTGCATTCTCTCTGTTTGCATGTTTCCGTTAATCGATCTCTGTATCAGCTTTCCCCTCATTTGAATTCTAAAAAAAAGAATCAAAATGTTAATGTCCAAATCCGGACATGAACCTGATGGAAATGATGTGAAACTGAGCAGAGCAAACAACATTTTTTCAAATCTTAATGAAAAGGAGGAAAGTGGAACAGAAGCAGGAAACCAAAAATAATTTCAGAAACTAATAAAGACGAATAGAATAAAACGATTTCTAACTGATGTGGCTTGAAGCTATTCATTCACTGGGTGTACTTAGTTTTTCCAGTGACACTATAAACTTTTTTCCTATGTTTGTATGCAGGAGTGGCGAATCACCTATAACTATTTTTACCCTAAAACATTCATATCAGAGGCTTGTTGCAGCTTTAATCCATTTGGCACTTTCTCTTTTTTTTTAATTCTGGCAGCTTTAAAAAAATCTCTGAATTCATTTTACAGCTGATCCAACAACAGATCTTCCAGCTTCTGTATTTTTCTGTTTTCAGGCTGCCAACACTAGAAGAGTCTTGGTTCCACCCTGAGGGTGAAACTTAAGGACCAGACAATCTGCCATGACATCAAGTGCATCCCCTCTATAGAAGGAAGAAATGTGACCTTCACTCAAGACAGAACTATTTTAAGACGATCCTCTTTCTCAGCTGCTGCAGCGTAACGTCACTCCTCTCTCTAAGACTGTTCTTACTTGTTTTCACGTCATGAATACGATCTGTTTTTACTTATATTGAGTAAAACGTTAATAAAAAAAACTAAAGGGAAAAACAAACAAAGAGGGGAGAAGAGATTAAAGGAAGGAGTGAAGCAGGACGTGAGAGACAGAGGGGTAGAAATCACATGCGGAGGGAGGATTTCATGTCTCGAATGACACAAAGGTCAGCACTTTGGTACGAACAGCTGATGGCTCCGTCAACTCGATGCTGTAATCTGTAACTTTCACTCCCCTGTCTCCTGAAAAACTCAGTTCAGAAAAACCGACGGTAAAAAAGAAAAAGAAGAAAAGACTTTTTGGAGCAACATTTCCATGAGACCAAAGTTGGGTTGTAATAATTAGTTGTGCAGTATTATGTGTTTTCTAGACACTTAATGCCATCGTATAGCACAATCACATATTTACAAAAAGTAAATATGTACTTATAAAAATGCTGTATATATCAAATATGACTTAAAAGAAGTTTTACTTTGTAATTTAACGCCTTGAAGTTGAGCTTCTGTCTCTTTAAAAACTTCTCCTCTTTCTGAAGCTACAGGAAGTCATCACAACATGGCTCCCCTATTAACCCTTTAACAGCGTTTTTACCAGCGTTGCACTGAGAAGCTCAGCAGATGTTTGCTAATTGCTGCTGGCTAGTCTGAAGGAGCTATGTGGGTGAGTTGGCTGCTATGCTGCAACTCAGAGGAGGAGCTGCGCCTTGAAGGCGGAGTTAAGTCCACCCAGGCGTTTTTCACAGCTGAATGGTTTCCATGGAGATTAAAGGAGATTAAACACACATGAAAGAATCAAAGCAACACTGCAGGTATGTTTTTGATGAGGGAATAACATTAAAACATGATGTAAAGCTCAAAAAAGTGAATTTCACAGGATATTGCCCCTTTAAGAGATCATAATTTTCACATCATAATTTTGCTGAACGCAGTAAGATCCAGTGTTTGGACACCTAATGGCCTCTTTTCAGAGATTCCAGCTTCCTCTCACAGTCCAGATTTATGAATTTTGTCACATATATTTGTCAGTTACATTGTATACTTCTTACAAATCTTG
Organism: Poeciliopsis retropinna; assembly: GCA_010277075.1. Lineage (NCBI taxonomy): Eukaryota > Metazoa > Chordata > Actinopteri > Cyprinodontiformes > Poeciliidae > Poeciliopsis > Poeciliopsis retropinna. The sequence goes on along the minus strand of VMRM01000013.1, from coordinate 19,076,833 downwards.
CTGTATGCTTCGTGAATCTTTCTGAAACTGATTAAGCTCCATATAAAACTATAGCAACTCTTTAGATTTTCTGATAATTTGCTTACCTGCTAATGATCAGACTGTGGACTCCATACTTGCTCTCAATCTTGTACTTTCCCGGCGCGCTCAGTGGGTCGACTGGAACTCCTCCTTTATACCTACAGCCAACCAAATACCACAGATATTCATTTTGCTCTTATCCCGGAGACGTACAGAAAAGACATTTTGAACATTTGTTGCCAGCCAAAATGCACAATAAGCTCCTAAATAAACATTTTAGTTCTTATTTCTAAGCAGAAGAGAGGAATAATGTTAATTTTCAAAGTTAGGAACACATTTGGGAAGGAGAAACATTTTAAAAGGTGATGATTCCTACCATTTAACAATGGGCCGTGGGTTTCCCTCCACAGTGCAGAACAGCTTCACCGGGGTTTTCTCCCAGACGGTGTGGGGCCGAAGGGCCACCAGGAAGTCTGGCATCTTGGGAATTTCCTCCAATAAATCCCCTCTCTTTTTCATCATGTCCTTCACCTGGTGAATGTTTGGAGTAAAACATGATTCAAATAATGAGAATATCTGATTGCAGGTTGGCTGTTTTTAATCTAAGAGTCCTATTCACTTAAAAATAAGTACATATTATAATTTATTTTGCTTTTCCTTAAAAAAGTATAGGAAAAAGTGACTAAAACCAATCACATCTCCTCTTTTATAGAAATTTTATTCCTGTTTTTGTTGCATGGCTGATAGGACGGTTGGATTCTCCAACAGTAATGAGAATAAAAACAACACATGGCAGCCAATTTTACATTTTCTTTACGTTACGCTGCCGCAGTTATATAGCTAGAATAAAAACAACCAATCAGACCCAGGAGGAACGTCTTAGTGCTGTCAATCAACCTTGTGTATATGCTGGTAAATGTGTTAATGGTGAAGAAACAACAGAAGTTACATGCTGCTGGAAACCAGCTTTCCTTTTTGCATGGGCCTTATTCTTAATGCAGCAGTATGTTAGTTTGTTGTCTTTCTACCATTAGCACATTTAGCAGCGTGTACATGAGGATGACAGACAGCGCTAAGACTCCACCTCCTGGCTCTGATTGGCTGTTTTTGGTCGGGAGCATTTCTTCAGACAGCAACATTAGCTGTAGGTGGAAATGGATCTTTTTACAGATTATTTATCTCACATTATCACCTCATAACAAAATTATAATTTTAGCAAATATGTAAAAAAACCATATTTTTCAAATAAAAGTTATTTAACTCAGCTTTAAACTAGAGAAATTATAAGAAAATATTTTGTATTTATTTATTCTGCATTTAAAAATCTCCCAGATTTTCAGATTTCTATTTCATTTTTATAAAATTTTATCTGTAGTTACAGTTGTTTATAATATTTTTTAGATAATTTTATATTCAGTGAGGTGTATTTTGTTACTGTGCTGCTCTAACAAGTGAATTTCCCAACTGTGGGATTAATAATGTAAGAAACTGTCATCATAAAATTTTTAAATTCAATCCCAAACTCACTTCTGTGTTCGTCATGAAAAACTCTAAACCATCAATCACTGCTTGGTATCACTGTATAGACGTGAGCAACGTCACTCCAGATGTGTAGAGCAAAACCCTTTTCAGAAGTCGGCATAATGTTTAAGGTCCTAACTAAGTCCATTTGCCGTTTCCTTGACTACTTGCCTCTTTTTGGATCTCAATACTTTCCACCTGAGCTTTAGTCGCAATCCTCATCCTGTGCAGCTCCTCCTGAATAACAGCCAGACCTTTTCCCACATTTGAACTCACTCTCTGGTACTCCTCGGTTTCCCCAGCAGCCCTAAAACCAATCACACGAAACCAGCGTTGGAACACTTTCTAGAATCATATTTGATAGTGAATTCCTAATTTTACATCCATCCATCCATCCATTTTCTTTCCCCCTTGTCCCTAATGGGGTTGGGAGTTGCTGGTGCCGATCTCCAGCTACGTTCCGAGCGAGAGGCGGGGTACACCCTGGACAGGTCGCCAGTCTGTCACAGCCTTATTTTACACTGGGATCTAATTAAGTGTTAGTTTGCAGTAATAAATTCTGGCAGTAAATTAATCTAGAACAGGAAATTTAGAACATGGGGAACTCTGTGTACTAAACTCTGCAATGCTTCCTAGAACAGGTTGGGATACATCTATGGTTTATACAAAATATGTTCATTGCAGTTTTTGAATAAAATCATTCTTAGGTAATTCTTAGGTAATGGGATTTCAGTCTGGTCAGTTCTGCCTATGAGCTGTTTCATGGCCTTTAGTCACTTAAAATAATCTGCCCTCTAATTCAAAGTTTATTCCCGCACTTGAAAATGGCTGTAAACAAATATGCAGCTATAAACCGTACATCTCTGAAAAGCAGAGGTGGAGCCTCCTGTACAACCAATAAGAATGCAGCAGGTGGCTTCTGGATGGCAAGTCAAGAACAAAACACTGGTCTATGCCAGCAGCCATTGTACAGAGCATACAGCGGTAAAACCAGCTGGCCAAAAGTGCTGGAGTTCATCTTGGGTTGCTAGGTAACAGGCTTGGATTCACCGGGGTTGCTAGGTAACAGTGCAGCGCTTGCTGATTTGTGATGTTACATTCCTGAGGTTTACGGCTCATTTTCTAGACACCAAAAAACCTGAACTGACTCCCAAAAACCAGCTGTTTTTAGAAGCAGCAGAAACCAAAATAGAAATATGTAAACATGCAAAAATGTGAATTTTGCTCAACAGATCCCTTTTAAGGAATTCAGAACTAAAGAGCAGTAATTGGTGAGCGAAAACCTCAGCCCAACTTAGAATGAGCTCAGATGATTAGCCGGGGTCAGCATGGACTCACCTCTGCCGGGAAGCCGGGATGGTGTAGGCCGGTTCTGCCATAGCGTCTGTGGCCTGAGTCTGCACCTGCTGTGCTGACTGGAAGCTGGATTTCCTGCAGAGATCAGACGTCTTTAGAGCTTTTACAAAGACTTCCAGGCACTAAAATATGACAGAGTATTAGGGACACTAAGAATAATGAGACTGAAAACATAAAATTACAAGAATAAAGTTGGATTTTAATACAGTTACAATATTATGACTTTCTTCTTGATTATTAGAACTTAATTCTTGTAATTTTCTGACTATTTGTGTAATATGAGTTAATTTTCAAAATCTTATTTTTTCTCATATTATTCCAACCTTATTTTTGTATAATTTTATTCTTATAAAACTTTATTCTTTATTTTTTCTTAGTACGGCCCTTAAACTCGGTCGTATTAAATAGGAAGATATTTTGCTGTACTAAATCGAATTAACACATTTTTTTAAACAATCAAACTGTAACTAGCCATTCTTAGAAAAAAACTTGGCTGCCTAAAGCAAAGCGTTGCAGATATTTACACATTTGAAGTAAATACTTAAATGTGAAACTGAACAACAGTCTTGTTGCTTGTGAAGAGGGTTTTGTGCTTTTAATGATCAAACTGACAAGATGAATAACTTAAAATACTACGAAGAAACTTTATTCTTCTTCTTGTCTGACTGAATGAAAAACCTAAAAACTATATGCCAACGGCGCTGGTGTAACTATGTTTACATTTCGACTATGGAGTTAAATTAGGACCAAATGTTTTGTTAATTAGAAAAACAACATTGTTAATAGAGAAAGTCAAATTTGAAATTGAAAATACACTGCAAAAACACCAAAGTATTTTTGGTCTAATTTCTAGAGGAAAGATCTTAGTACTTGAAATAAGGTAAATTAACTTAAATGTAGCTTTTCAGCAAGATATAAAAACTTGTTTTAAGTAAATAATTACTTAATATTGATGTAATAGTACTAGTTCTATTGGCAGAAAAATTAACTTGTAACATGGGAAAATGTCTTAAGTTAAATAATCTCCCAACGGAACAAGTACTTTTTCATCAATATTAAGGAATTATTTATTTAAAACAAGTTTCTATGTTAATGGTGGTTTTGTCTGATTTTAAGTTTACTAAGATATTTGCACTAGAAACTTGACCAAAAATACTTTTGTTTTTAGTTAAGTTTTCAATTTATAATTTTGTTTTTCAAATTCTGAAAACATTTGGCTTTAATTTAGCTCCATATTCCTGGACTGAGGCAGAAAAACATGGCAGTTTGCTACAGTTTGAGCACAAACTAATGAAGGTTCTGCTTTCCTCTCATTATGACTGAATGAAAACCACCACAGCCTCATAGCAGATCCCAAAAACATCAACATATGATCGATGTGCTGTTTAGCTGACAAACCAGTGCAGGAAAATTAATTCGTTAATTCACCTGGATTAAGCAGCAGAGCATTAGTAGGAATCACACGTTTACAAGTTGAGCTCAGGGGCTTCTAGATTATCAGAGAGCTTAAAATAATGTTAAATCAGGCTTTTTAATTATGTGGTTTCATTATTTTTATTAATTATTATTATTATTATCTGTAGCACGGAAAAATTATTTTGTTACAAAAATAAATGGAATCAGAATCAAGTTGTGTCAAGCAGTTCAGGTTTTCTTTCTTCGAACAGCTGTGACATGTAAGGAAATAAAAAGCGTAATATATTTTGTGGTACTGCTGTGATAACAATAAAAGTGATAATAAGAACTATTAACTACTTAGTTTTTAGGTTCCTGTGAAGCTGTGACTGGGTGTTACAGCAATTATAGCCCCACGAACACAAGTAATGCTCTTGAAAAATGTTCCCATTTGTAATTCGCTTCGTTAGGACACAAGTTTGATTTGTATCACTAAACTGGATTTAATCATATTTTCAAATTAGTGGAAAAACAGTAAAATAAAAAATACCAACATACGATCAGTTTAGTGGCAAAAAATAAATAAAATTCTTTATGACAATATAAAATAGATGATTTAATAAATGCCCTCCGATAAACAGGATGTTATTGAGAGGTAGAAGTTTTGAATTCATGAGAAAGTAAAAGAATCTCAAGAATATTTTATTAAACTTAAATTAATACTATTGATGATTACAGAACATAAATGATTTGAGCTTTTAGTTTTATATTTAATGCATTAGAGGGAAATAGGTTGAACTTTTAGGATTTGATTGATCATCAATAAGAGATAAACAAGGGAAAATTGGCCGGTTTGAATCTCTGGCCAAGCAATCGGTGCAAAAACTTCATTTTTTACTCAGCATACAGAACCAGATGTCTAAAAGTTACCAACTAGTATTCATATGTACCTTTTCCAATTTGTTACTTTTCTTACTTATTGACCTTTGAGAAACATAAAAATAAATAATACCCAGCTGGCCTTCAACTAGATTTGTTGAATCTGCTATAAAACACTGAATATTTAATCTGAAAAACTACACATTTGTTTAAGGAAATTTACAAAATAACACCATTATCAAGGCTCTTTGGTTATATATTGGTGGAACTGCAGCAGCTGTTTACATTAATGACTTTGTAACGAGATGATTTGTTCAAAGCAGAAAGCAATTTAAAAATTACTCCATGTTCACTGCAAAAACACAGTTTTGTCTAGTTTTTAGAACAAATATATTAGAATACCTGAAATAAGATGAAATTTTTAACAAGATGTATAATTTTTTTAAGTAAATAAGTTCTTAGTATTGATTTCGCGAGTTTCATTGGTAGAATTTTTTTGTTTATAGCAACACGTTTCTTATGTTTTATGTGAAACGCTTGATCAAAATTCACCAATTATTCACTTAAAAAACTCCTTAAATTATAAAATAGTACACTTGAAATAAGACAAAACTAAGATATAAGAGCCGGTTTTAGGGAAATAATTCCTGACGTAATATAGATATGTAAGTTCTAGTTCTACTGGTAGATTATTTCACTTACAACAAGACGTGAAATAATCTGCCAGTGGAACTGGGAGTTTTTTTTTGTCAATATTAAGAAATTATTCACTTCAAAAAGCTCCTATATCTTGCTAAAAAGTGACATGTAAGTTACTTTCGTTTTATTTCATGTGTACCAAGATATTCGCTCAAGAAATTAAATTAAAACACTTGGTAATTTTGTGTTTTTTGCAGTGAAAAAGCCTAAAATGAGTCTGAATCGCACTGGATGCTGCATCTGGCAAAGCAGCAGCAGCAGCAGCGGCTTCACAAAGCAGCAGGTAAATTTCACCTTCATACCTTTCTGTCTGCTGCTTGACAACATGTTTACTGTGATGATAAGCATAATCAGTTTTAACTTGGCTCACAGCCTTCTTCTTGTACCAGGGTTTGACTTTGGAAGCCATGACAGGAAAACGTCAGGGAGCTCAGGCTGAAAGCACCGGGGGAAGGAGAGACCAAACATGGATTATCATGTGAGAAACGTCAACGCCACAGTGGCAACCGCCTTTATTTATTACAGCCACAGGATTTACACTTCATTAAGCTTTACAAGTTTCTTCGTTATGGGCACGACTCCACTCACTGGTGAGAGTCGTTAAGATCAATTTCTCGCCAAAATCCTGAAATCTAAATAAAAACAGCCTCACAGACTGACTGAAATATATAAAATAAATACTTTTATCTCCTTTTTCACAGATAAAACTCCAACAAGCTGTACATGTTCAGCAGTTTGACCTATTTCTAGATCTTCCAGCCTGTGCTGCTCAGCTATGAATAGCTTTTAACAGTCTTTGGATTCAATTATAGGGGAAAAAATTAGAATATTTATTATTAGCAACACACATGCTTTACACCACTGATAAAACCACTCAGTCAGATTAGCCGCCTGTAATCAGATTCCAACTATTCTTTCAAAGTAATCTGCAAACCACTTGTTTAAGTCACAATTAACACCAGCAATAATAATTTAAAAAATCTAATTTCAAGTGTATTTAAAACAGAGTGTAAGGATTTAAGTGAGATTTCACCCCACTGCTGACTAAAATTTTACCAACCCCAAATTAATTTTTACAACAGTTCAACAATAAAAATCAAAACGTTTTCTCCCTAAAAAATAATTAGCAACTCAATTTGAAAAATATCAACAAAAGCAACTTACCCCAAAAAACTGAAAACAGCACAAAGCGGTTGCAGACCAGCCTAATGCCACTTGGGAAGCTCTTGCTGATAGCAACAAAAATATTACCCTCTCACCGGAGGAATGCTGCGCTCCTTCCACCCCATGTATGGATGCACTTAAGACTATATATAGCATTTACCCCCAAATCTCATTTTCATTCACAATCTGCTGTTTGGAGATGAAGGACACGCATCTGCACCTGTCCATTAAATCAATCGTGTAGAGGTACGTTTTATTCTGGGACTTTATCCCAGAATTTTAAAACTTTTTAGGGCTCAAATCTCCTTTAAAAAGTTAAAGGAGAAATCTGAATTTTCATGTGATCTTAAAGAAAGCTGTGAAACACAAGAAACAATACAACACGTCTTCCACTTATAAAACTGGCATTTTAAATCTCATAATGCCGGTTTTCATATGAAAAGTAGTATTTTCAGAAAGATTGATAAAAAGTGTAACATTTCTGTGTGAAATGATTACTCTAAATAAAAGTCAGAAACAGGTTTAATGTTATTTTCTGGCAGATCCCCCACGCTCTGAGCTTAGCGAGACCTTTTTAGGTTTCTTGAAACAGTCTGTTCTCCTGCAGGCAGCACTCGGGTTATTTTTAACAGCGAGGCTTGTGTTCCAGAAAGACCTCTCCTCCAGACTCCTCAAGAGCTTCTGCAACCATTTACTTCACACAAGCCAATTTATAATAAAAAAAAACAACACAAATGATCTGAGTCGATCAAAAAAAGCAACACATTTAGAGGAAAAAAACTAAGCCAGATTAGGACTGGGAGGCGTTCTCATTTTGTTACACTGAAAGCATGAAATGAGGAAATAAAGTTATTTGATTTCACTGCAAAACATTACTCTTCATAAAACAACTTAGTAAATCTAGAAGTTTTCCTATAAGTGGAAAAAATCTGCCACTGCATCTAGCACTTATTATCAAAATTTAAGGATAATTTAATTAAATAGCAAGTGGTTTCTGGACGTTAAGCCAACAACAAAACATTTGTCTTTTCCAGCAGCCATTGTACAGCGCATGCAGCGGTAGGAACTAGTGCAAAAGCACTTGGTAAAATTTTGTATTTTTGCAGTGTTTACCACCGCTCATACGAGGTTTAAAGGCAAAAACACTACAACAAAGTAAAAAATTTAAAATCGAGCATAGAGAATAATATGTATATAAAACATGGACGAATCAAATCATTAGAATAAAGCATTTTACTAACTATTCTGACTGTAATGACATAAGTATACATTGTTTAATGTCCTAGCAACTCCTCTTATGCATCTAGTACAACGGCATGCAGGGTGTGATATATATCACAGTTGGTAAGCCAATAATAACCTTGATTAATTGTATGCTGAGCTACGTAAATTTCTGATCAGAAATTATTTTCCCACTTGGAGGCACCGATAGACTTTATTTGTAGAACTGAACTTTCATCCCTAAGTGCTTGTTACATGATTTTGTATGGGAAAAACATGAGACGGCATCAACAAAGCAACAGAGTTATACTTCTGTTCCAGTCGGATAGATAGCATTGTACTAATATCCAAGAATGGGGAGCATAGTAAGAGACTCTTATTTTGTAGACATATTTGACTACCTGCTCTAATTTGTTTCACATTTAGAAACAAATTAGCATTTCTGGTATTCACCACAGCTAATCTGAACAGCCAAATCTGAGCATACTTCAAACTTCCTCTAAAAACTGCATATTTTAACAGCAAATATACGTCAAAATAAATTGATACGTACAGTCGAAACCATCTTAGCGCTACCACAGAGTTTAACATCCACAGACGTCCTTATTTTCACTCTTCAGGGTTCAACCAATCGAGAAAGTAGCCAAGATGGGTTGGCTACTTTTCAAACTCCACCCAATAGCGTGTTGAGTAGCTTTGCATCAAGGTAGATAAGGTTCCCAACCATTTCCTAACATATAGATATGCTCTATGAAAAAACAGGCTACTGGTCACATTTCCAACTACTGGACCTCCAACAGGCTGGGATCCTTCGTATATGTGGCAAAATAAAACATTGGCAGAAGTTTTAGAAATTAGCTGCTGAATGTCCATAATTTCTGCTTCTTATATAGAGTTTGTTAAATATTACACAAATTTACACAAACATATAATCACGCCTTTTCAAAACTCTCCAACTAAATAAGCCAGCAAACGGTAATCATTTTATTATAGACATCTGTGTAACTAATTATAATTTTTGATAATTTAATTAGTTTTGAGCTGCTGTTTTTCTGATATTTTTACTCAGCTTGTTTTCTGTTTAATATTGCTCTGTTTTCTTTTTATGGTTTTAATCTTTGTTTTTTAATTGTGAAGAACTTTGTTGTTGCTTTAAATATGCTTCACAGATAAATCTGACATTGATACTGATATTTTTGTCAAACATCTCACAGAAAAGAAGTGCAATCCTATGGATAATAACTTAAAACTTTTAGTTACAATACAAACGTTCAAAATATTGATAACTTTGTTAGAGTTTAAAATCCAGCCATTTATATAGGAAGATATAGATCTGTAGATATATCAATAAAAATATAAATACTGTATTTTGGTTGTCTGTAAAGCCTCTTCAGTCTGTCGTTACTCTGTGAATGCTACCATCTAGTGTCTGACTGCAGTGAATGCTTTTGCCACTTCAACATCTTATTTAATCCTCACAAAAACACACTAAGACAAACATGCAGTGACAGTTACAGTGTTGGAAATAAACAGTTAAAATAAGAGAATTTTGCTGGTTTTCATATTTTCCTTGATGCTTTTTACGCATTTAAAGTTCAGAGAATAACTGAGTTTTGTTCTTAAAATCCTTCTTCAAACTCTCACCCACAGAGCCGAGCACTCATGGTTTCCTTTCCTCGTTTTTGCAAAACAAATGTTGTGCATGGAACTGAAATGTAGAAGCGATTTGGAGCAGGTTAGTATTTATGTGTGTGTGTGTCTGGCTTCAGATGGTTAACATAATACCAGTCTCATTCCTGTCTCTGGCCCCAACTCCAGTTTAAACAGGGAATAAAAGCGATTATTGGAGCATGATAATGTGATGAGCAGACAGTTTGAGGTGTCTCGCTCTGCAAAGCATTAGAAGCGACAACTACAACTACAGAAGATTTTAGCTATATTACATATGTTGAAGAAATCTTAAGGTGCAGATGTTTTTTTGAGATCAGGATAAATGAAGTAATACAAATCCTTTGCCAAAACAGGAACAAGATGCACAATGTTGCAAAATTAAAATCTTGTATATTTACTGAAACTTTGCCCATAACCCAAAAGAAAAATGACCAAAAAGCAGCTTCAGGAGCTGAACTTATTTCGCTACTTTGAGGGAAGGCAAATAAATTCCTTTCTAAAGTATTTTCTTCTGTATTTGTCGAAACACGTTAATTTCTCACTAAAGTCAAAACATTGATGGAAAAGGCAAAAAATTAAGATTTAAGACCTAGTTCACAGCTTCCTAAAGTTTATAGTGCATCTCAGTGTACAACTTAACTTGTGTTTACTCATGCACAAGGGTGTGATTTCTGTAAATGTTTCATGAAAACAAACACGCCCCCATTTGATTTTATGAGTACAATCAGAAATGTCTGTACTATAAATTAAGAGTCACTTTAGGAAGTGCAATTGTGAAGAAGTAGTGGTGTCGATTTTCTAACGCACAGCAACAGTTTAAATGTTTACTTTGAAGAAAAGGCTTACAGGGAACCAGTCATTCTTCCTTAAACAGGTTAGGATATATCTGTGGCTATAAAAAATATGACATTATTATTATTATTTATTATTATTAAATTTTTTAAACTAAATCTTAGATAATGAGATTTTAGTTTGTTCAGTTCTGAATATTTTGAACTCCTTTCAGAATGAGTTGTTTTATGGCCTCTTGTCACTTTAAATTCAAATAATCTGCTGCTGGCCACACCTGCCGACTCAACATTTACACTGACACATGAAAATGGCTGAAAACAGATACGCAAGTATACAACTGTACGTCTTTGAAAAGCAGTAGAGCCTCCTGCACAACCAACAAGAACCCAGCAAGAAGTTTCTAAATAGCAACTAACAACTAAACTGTTTTCCAGCAGCCATTGTACAGCGCATACAGTGGTACAACCAGCTGACCAAACATGCTAGAGTTTCACCTGCTATGTAAGAATGCAGTGCAGCCGATTTTGACTCAACAATCAGTAAGTTTTTGAAACGGCTCATTTTCCAGACACTAAAAAATTTTGATCTTGCCAAAAACAAGGGTTGGGTGTTTTTTTAAGTACTGGGCTGTTTTTAGAAGAAATTCACTCTCAAATGGAAGTATAAAGATACGCAATGTTTCCAGTATTAGAAGTTAAAATGCACTGTTTTACTGGCAGATTATTTCACTTATAACTAGTACTTTTTCTTCAATAATAAGGAATTATTGACCTAAAACAAGTTGCTATATCTAGTTGAAAAGTTACTATAAACCAGACCAAAAATACTTGGTAAGATTTAGTCTTTTTTGAGAACCACTGTCCAGGACGAAACATCCAAGATCCATAGATACATCACGGACAAAGCCTCAACAGACAATCTGCTCAGTGAATGTCTCAGACAATGGGGAACAGAAGTTGAGGTGCTGGAGGTACCATAATGGGAGGACAAACCCCTACATGGGAAGTACCACCGGCAAATAACTGAAGTGGCTGATATCAGAAAGTCCTACCAATGGCTGGAAAAAGCTGGACTCAAGGACAGCAGAGAGGCCCTCATCCTGGCCGCCCAGGAACAGGCCATAAACACCAGAGCAATAGAGGCCCAGATCTACCACACCAGACAAGACCCAAGGTGTAGGTTGTGCAAGGAGGCCCCTGAGACAGTCCAGCACATAACAACAGGGTGCAAGATACTGGCAGGGAAAGAGTACATGGAACGACATAACCAAGTGGCAGGCATAGTGTACAGAAACATCTGTGCAGAATATGGACTGGAAGCCCCGAGATCAAAGTGGGGAACACCCCCAAAGGTGGTGGAGAATGGCCGAGCTAAGATCCTGTGGGACTTCCAGATCCAGACAGACAAAATGGTAAGATTGAACCAACCGGACATTGTCGTAGTGGATAAACAACAGAGGAAAGCCGTTGTGGTAGATGTAGCAATACCAAGTGACTGCAACATCAGGAAAAAGGAGCACGAGAAACTGGAGAAATACCAGGGCCTCAGGGAGGAACTGGAGAGGGCCTGGAAGGTGAAGACCACAGTGGTGCCTGTGGTCATCGGGGCCCTCGGGGCAGTCACCCCCAAACTGGAACAGTGGCTACAACAGATCCCAGGAACAACATCAGACATCTCAGTCCAGAAATGTGCAGTTCTAGGCACAGCAAAGATACTGCGCAGAACCCTCAAGCTCCCAGGCCTCTGGTAGAGGACCCGAGCTCAGAGATAGGAACCACCCGCGGTGGGTGAGAAGGGAATTTTATATATATATATATATATATATACATATATATATATATATATATATATAAAACTAAAAAAACTAACTAAAAACAACAATGTGGTAGTGGTAGAAGTACAGTATCTTACCATCAATATGTACTTAAAATGTGTTTGATCAAATCCTTTTAACTTATTTCCCAACTCTTAAATACTTCTCCAAACATATCACAATGCAAAACACAAACAAAAATCTATAGACAAAGTATTTTTGTCTTGATTCTATGCTGAATCTCTTAGTACTAACTTTCAAGTAACTTTTCAGCAAGAAATAGAGGCTTCATCTAAGTCAATAATTCCTTAATATTGACTTGAAAAGTACTAGTTGCACTTGGATATTATTTCACTTTTAATGTGAGAAAAATGTGGACCCAGTACTTTCTTCATCTATATTAAGGAATTATTTTCCAAAATTAAGCTCCTGTACCTTGCTAAAATGTTTCTTTTACCTTAGTTTAGTCTTAATTCAAGTATAATAGTTGAATTTCACTAGAGACTAGAACAAAAATACTTGGTACGATTTTGTGTTTTTGCAGTGCAGGCTCAAATATTTGGAAAACTTTCCAAACGAGTTCTCCTTCAAAACGTGTTTGTGGTTAAAATGTGTTTATGGTGCTTAAAGTCATGAGATGAGGGTAGCGTTGTGGGATTTAAAGCCAGCAGTTACTGAGTAAGCACTCGTAATGAGGTCACCGTCAGAGAAGGTCACCCTGAGCAGCCATGACACCACGGTGGGGATTCTGTCTCTGGGGAGCGAGTGAACTCGGCGACCTCCTCCTACGCTTACATCCTGTTTATTCTTTTCTCTTTTTCACAAAAGAGACTGAAGTGAAGAGAAGGAATGCATTTTAGAGAGCAGAGAGATCTTAAAAGCTCCAAATCAGACATATCATGAGGTTGGAAAAAAAGGAGACGTCACAGTTTTACTGCGTCAGTGAGCTGGCGGACGTGGGTCCATTCACGCTCTGCGAGGTGACGCAGCGGAGAGAGGGGGCGGACTCTCACTCTGCACTGTAATGATGGGATTTGTTGAATCCCTTCACCCATTAACCCAATGAACCAAATGCTCAACAGAAACAGGAAAAAATGAGTTACTATTCCTCCAGGCGAGAAAATAATTACAGTTTTACTGACATATTGCTGATCTGTTACAGTTTCCACGGAATCAGATAAGATTATCACTGCATGATAATGTTGGGTTAAAATCTCTTTAAATATTAAATAGGCTCAAATTGCTTTTATATAAAACACAAATACAATTAATTCTCAAATTAAAACACCACATATGTATGTATTGTTATTTTCGATTAATTACATTAATAAATCAGTTTCAAAAAAGGATAGAACAAGTTAGTAAATGGAGATCGTCAGACAGTTAGATTTTTTAATCATATAGTAAAATTTAAAAAATTATTCCACCTGATACCAAAGCGGTTTAATTAAATAATTCATTCATTTATGTGTGTAAAACATAATTATTATTATTTTGTAAGTTAATCAGTTTTAAGAGCAGTGAGTTAAGTGGAAATTATTGGAAAAGTTGGATTTTCTAATATAATGGAAATCAACACCTTGTTTTTGGCATTTTTTAAATAAATTTTTGAATGTAAAACAATGTTTAAAGCATTGAAATAGTCATGCTTTACCATTTAAAATATGGAAACATGCAGGCTAGGGGAGGGCATTTATTGACTTTATCATTATGAATTTCTTATGAAAAACATTTGATTTATTGATGTCATGATGAATTCAAATCAATGACATTCGAGAAATCCCCAAATTGTCTGTATTCTTGGAATTACTTTTTTTTTTTTTTTTTACCATTTTCTCTGCTTTGTTCATGAGAGTATTAATAACTATCAATAAGACTGAAAATATGATTCTGTACCTACACATGACAAAAATTAAACTACTTCTATAACTAATGAAAACCATACTTAACCAATAATAACAAATAAAAACTAGCAAAAATGTGAAAAAAATAATTAAAACTAACTGTGTTAGACAAACAAAAAGTCACAATGAAATAAAACTAAACTACTAAAACCCTGATGCAGAACCATAGTTTAATCATTAGGAAAGCCCTGCAGACCTTTAGATTTGGCTGCTGAGCTGCTGTGTGTTGCAGAGTTAAGACATCAAAACCATAAATCTGCATGACAGAAATGTGTGGGAAATGTTTCTGAAGTGATGCTCTGCAGCTGATGCTGAGTGAGCCGCAGTCAGAGAAATGATGACATCACGGTGTGGTCCTGCCCCTCTGCACATAGCAACACGAGAGCGCGGCTGGTGGCTTATCATACAGATGCAGCTTCCTTCTTCAGCCAACATTCACCCTCCTCCTCTCTCATATTCTCACACACTCCCTCCTCTTGCCAGCCCTCTACTCTCCTTCAGATTCCTCATCCAGCCAATCAGCAGGCGTTGTGGGGGCAGGGCATAGCAGAAAGACCATTCCAGTGCAGAGCTGTAACATCTCCCTAGAGCTAACCGGGAGCTAGCAACTGAGAGGGGAGAGGCAGAGTAAACGCTAGCCTGTGTGTGTGTGTTTGTTTGCGTGTGTGTGTGTGAGAGAGAGAGAGAGGTGCTGAGTGTCGCAGACTAGCAGGCACGGCTACTGGACCTTTTTCCTTTTAACCTTGCCTTGTCCAGCTGCTCAGCTCAGGCCTGCTGCTTCTTTCACTCCAGGTTGGACGGATCAGAGAGGGGGGGAGAGGAGTAAACTTGCGCAAGGCCTCCTTCTTTCACAGGCTCGACTCTGAGAAGCACACGGCGGCTGACAGCTCCTGGGCAGGATGATAGCGGCTCAGCTTCTGGCCTACTACTTCACCGAGCTGAAGGATGATCAGCTCAAGAAGGTAAGCAGCAGAACGTTAAACCAGGAGATAATGCTGGAGGCTTCTGTGCCATGACAGCTGCAGGTGATGGTTACCACCAGCGACATGTTGGGAATGGGCTTCTGGGGGCCGATCACTTTGGGAGAGGAGGATGTAGCTTGTCACAGCTACAAGTGGGGAAGGTCACGATGAAGCGTTGAGTCAGGGTTTGGACCATTTCCTGGGTTTCTGATGGATTATTGGTGTTTGACATCGATGTCCTTGAGCTGAGCTGTGGTCAGGGATGGTGTCTGCAGCACGCCGCCACCGTCAGGGGGTTTTACAGCACTGGTTGCCATGGCGTCCAGAGAACACCGACATCGGCTGGAAGTCTGTTGTAAAAAGTCAAATGAACTCCATCTTGCCTTTGTTTTACTCACCCATCGTGTTCTCCATTGTTATTCATCAAGTCTGAAACAAAAACAGAAGTCTATCAGTACATCAAAACTCAAAAACACAAAATCTTACAAAGTATTTTTGGTCTAGTTTTTAGTGCAAATATCCAACTTACACGTAACTTTTCAGAAACAAATAGGAGCTTCTTTTATATGAATGAAAAACTACTTTTCCCATACTGTAAGTTTAAATGTCTTGTTCCACTGGTAAATTATTTCACTTATAGCTTGCACGTTTTCAGCAACATTAATGATTTATTGACTTAAAACAAGCTCCTATATTGTGGCGAAAAGTTACCTGTAAGTTAGTTTTATCTAATTTCAAGTGTACTGAGATCGTCACACAGACAGTCAACCATAGTGATGGTAGTAATAATCCTCAAATGCCTTGCTTTTTTACCTGGTCGACTTGCCGTAACTAATAAAATGATGATTTCTACTCTGTAACAGAAAATTCAAAATGTCCAGCCATCAGTTTGTGACCAGTAGGATGATCAATTATCCAGAGCACAGCAGTAAGTAGGGCTGGACAATAAAATATTTCACAATAAGACAAATAGATAATGAATACATTTTCAACATATGGAACTACAATCCAGAAACGCACAGCATTCTGGGAGATGTAGGCTGAGGAAAGACTTGGTAACACTTTATTTGACGGCGTATGCATAAGATCAACATAACACTGTCATGAACATGAAGGAGTCGTTATATATGTCTATGACTGTTGTCATGAAGTGTCATTCTGTAAATAATGACACTTTCAATGCAAAGTTGTTTTAAAAGTTGCATTAAAAGTGCCAACTTTGTATTATTTTGTAGATAATGACACTTAAATGCAAAGTTGGCACTCTTAATGGACTTTTAATGCAACTTTTAAAGCAACTTTGTATTAAAAGTGTCATTATTTACCCAATGACAATAGCTATAGACATTCATAAAGAGTCTTTGCTGTTCATAACAGGCGTTTTGCCATGTCAGTGTTGTGCACCCCCTGTCAAATAACGTGTTACCAAAGACTTTATCACATAATCTTTAAGGAAAGTTGGTCCATCTACAGATATTCTTTGAGGAATTTGAATTAATATGAGTTACAACAACATTTAATTTTCCTCTGGGATCAATAAAGTATTTCTGAATTTGAATCAACTAGCTCACTCGCTCTCTGGTTACCTAGCAACTCACTCATTCTTTGGTTACCTAGCAACAACCTGTTGAGGAACTTGCACAATAGCGGTTTAAGTTTCACCACTGCACCTCATAACTGCTTAGAAAAAACAAAAACGGTATGGAGTAACAACTGTGGATAAAGCAGGAAGGGTCACGCCACCAGATAAGCAATATTTCAGATTGAAAAAAAAAAAAAAATCTAATTATTGGCATTTACTGATATTTTTTTTTCAGCCAGATCCAGCATACCCTACCAGCAAGTCCACCTGTGAAAAGCTCAAAAACAAAATGAACTGGCCAACTAAATTGAGATGCTGTGACCTTAAAAAACCAATTAATGCTTTATCAGCTAAAATCTGTCCACAGAGGTGTAAAGATTCATTGCATTGATGGCAGTTGGTGTCAATTGGCAATTCATTTAGTCCCATTATGGTCAGAATGATTTGGATAGTTATTTTACCTGAGAAAAATAAAATGTAATCAATATTGAAACACAGATTTTGTATTTATTCATCTATCTCTGATTTTAACATGTTTGATCATCTGAAATATTTAAGAGGGTGGAAATATTTTTCCATTGCACTGTAACTGGTTAATAAGGAAGCATATTGACATCATGGAGGAAAATACATTTTTTGAACAGTATCATGCTATGACATGATAATTATTTTGCACAAACATGGTAATATGTTGCATAAATGTAATAATTTCTTCCAGGTGGTGCCACCACCATCTGGAAGAATGGTGGCGCCATTTATCCCAAATAAACTTCTTGGGATCTCATCAAGTATCCCAAGAAGTTTATTTGGGATACTTGATGAGAAATAAAAGGCTAAAAATATGGATAGCTATTGTTGCTATTGCTACGTGGTAGGAGTCAAAATGGCACAGGAAATTAGGTCCAGGATTTACATGAACGCCTCACATCAATCGCCTTTTTTGTCTTTGTTCAACACTACTGGATTCAAGAAAGTGTAACAAAAGTCTGAATTACAACAGATTCACTTTGAATCCATTTAACGTGGTGAAACTAATGCTTCCCATAACTCTCCAGCTGGTCAATTAGAGGGGCCACCATATCTTGAGGACTGGATTGATTTTTCCGTCTGTGCAATATCATTCTACTTAGGATCCTATTCTGAATGCACATACGTTTTATTGTGATTTAATCCACAATGCACAGCAACATTAGCATATTTCCACCAAGCATGACGCAAAACCTGACCAACTCTTGTAAATTAGCCATTGTGCTAGCCATCATTTTGCATGCACTGTCAGAAAACTATTGCCAACAGCATCACTGGGTGAAATCATCATGTTTATGCAATATAATAAACAATATATTACTATGTTTGTACAATATTATTATGATGTTATAACGCAATCATAATCAAAATCTTATTTTCCTCTGTGACAGCAGTACACTTCCAACACTATTAAAATGTAATAAAAGGTTGTATAGGTCCAGCACTACAAGAACAAAACTATTACCAAGTATTTTTGGCTTAGTTTCTAGTGCAAATAGCTTAGTAAATTTGAAATAAGACAAAACAAACTTAGAAGTAACTTTTTAGCAAGACAGACCCATGTTTAAAGTAAATAATTCCTTCCTATTGATGAAAAAGTACTAGTTCCATTGGGAGATTATTTAATTTACAACATATTTTCCCATGCCATTTATTTGCTAATAGAACAAATACTTTTCCATTAACATACAGGAATTACTTACTTAAAATAAGCCTCTTTATCTTGCTGAAAAGTTAGTTTGTCTTATTTCAAATGTACTAAGACATTTGCACAAGAAACTAGACCAAAATTACTTGGTAAGATTTTCTGTTTGTGCAGTGAGATAGCTGCCTGCACTACATGTGACTGTTTATCTCCAATAACTTAGACTTTGGCATTGGTATCCCAGCTGAATCAATCTTTTTATGTGACTGATTAACCTTCCCTTATGCCCATCTTTGTGTCTGTTCTCCAGATCGATAAGTACCTTTACGCCATGCGTTTCTCTGACGAGACGCTGAAGGACATCATGGGCCGTTTCCGTAGGGACATGGAGAACGGACTCGGCCGTGACACGAATCCCACAGCGACGGTGAAGATGCTGCCTACCTTCGTTAGGTCCATCCCTGATGGATCAGGTAGGGCATGAATGCAGGTTTCACCAACTCACACTGAAGACTTTTTAAGACTACAATGAATGAAATTTAAGGCATGTATCACAACAGAAAAGTACAAAAGAAACAGCCTTAACCTCCGTAGTGCCAAGATTTTTTTGCAAAGAAAGAATGCAGCAACATATATCAACAGAAGTCAGAGGTGAATGTCTTTCGGAAATCTGGCAATAAATGTGCCCTTAATCCATGATAGATACAGAAAAACATCTCTCCACAATAGTTTTCTCCAAATGGAGAGGGGATGAAAACTAGCCAGAAAAGACTAATTAGTTTTTCTAGCTAGAAAGAAAAAAAATCCTCTCTCCATTTCCACTGCAGGAGCCAAAACAACAGCTCCTGCTAATGTAGCTTCTAATATACTCTTTATAGCTAGCATTGACTTACCAGCTAGTTACCATTAGCCTCAAACGCAATTAGTCACATAATGCAATAAATAAGTCACTCAAATGCAACTCAAACAGAAAAGACCCACTAGAAAAAAAGATATACACATTCTAGATTAAATAATTAGTAATTGGCTATTTGAGATCTTGAGCCAAGACCTTGCTATCTCTGCCAGAACAACAAGGAGGGACTATGGAAATGTCTCCCACTATGACAAAAACTCAAAGCTTCAAGTTGCCAAGCAGCAGGCAAGAAGTCTAAGAGCATGTCTGTAAAGAGAAGAAGATTGCCTAAATCCACTGTGTGAGGGGTGCCAAACAGAGAATGTCTTAGCACTTTGGTCGCCAATAACTACTTATTTCACTCAATGACACAGAAATCATCTTTTATCTAATGTCGGTTTTCTTTCTGGAGTTTCTAAATATTCAGTTTCCCTTCTTTAAGTGAAAATACCATAAAAATTGGATGCATTTAATTTATTGTAACAGAACAAACGAATTAAATGGGATTTAATACCTACATCTCTCACTATAAGTGAGCAAGAGATATAAATAAAACTATGGTGACTCAAGTGAAGAGGGATCATGTGGGTTGAGCTTCTTTAGGCACAGTGACACTGATGGGGGTTTGGGATACTGGAAGAAGCTCCACAAAGAGTGGAAAATTGGATCTAGAAATGGCTTTTATGCCTATAGTCTTACAGAAACAATATTCTGACCCCTGTTTTGATGTCCAGGATAACTGGAGTACAAAGTACAAGAAAAGTGCGATAGTTAGGAGAAGATGGAAAAATGGTCCATTTGAAGCCAAAAGTTGAAAGTTTCAAATCACAAAAATTAACAGAATTTTCCACAAAGTAGAATTTTTGATTTGGACAACTTCTATCTTTATAATCAGCTAAAAACATAGTAACATAAAGTCTCTGGTAGTGAAAGTCTTCAGTCTTTCAAAAAAAAAGACAAAGCCAGGTAGTTTACAGAAACTTGTATGTAACAAACACTGCTCTATTACATGATACCAATAACAACAGAATCAACACAACAAGCACAACTGTTTAGGTCTAAAAATGAAGATTCGAAAAACCTAGCAGATGAATGCAGAAGCTACAGTTGTTGAATGCATGTATACTTAGGAGTCCATTGCTCTGGTACAACGACTGGCAAGTTCCAATAGTTTCCTGAGTTTCTACCAGAACAGGGTCAAGTTGGGTCCAACTCAATTTCTAGATGCTTGTGCTAACGCAAAGGTAAATACAGAAAAGCAAACATGACTTTTCCCATTGTCTGAAAGTGAGCCCTGTTTGCCAAAGCTAAAAGTTACTAAGGCAGCACATCTATTCTTACTGGGACCAGAACCCAGAGATAGGTGGCTATAAAAAGAAAACCACTCGACTTCCTCTTGGACTGGGGAGCATTTCTATTGCTTTTCCTTATTAATAAACTACAAATTACTTATATATGGATATAAGAGTGAAGTACACATCTGTGCCATTGTGCTCAATGGCACAGGCTACTGTGCCATTGAGCAATGGCACAGTAGCCTGACTCCAGGGTTCACACATTATAAATAGCCTTTAGTTTCAACATCAGAAAACCAAGAGAACACAGAAAGGGTAAAGTTCAAGGCATGATGAGAGTTTAAAAAAAGATTCATAGATAAGCAATGATAGGATCGATAGTTGTACTGTCAGAGACTATATTTCTGAGTTAATACCAAGAAATAAAGCTGAATTCTGCTTGGATCAAGAGCTGTTACAAAAAATAACTAGCAACAGAACAGGTTCAAAAATACAAACTGGTCTTTAGCTGAAGTATTAAATCTATCCTAATTTACTCTACTTCCCTCTCACCATATTATGATTTTTTATTGTATTGTATAACACTATATTGATACATTTTTAAATTTATTTTATAATTAAAGCCTTGCAACAAAATTTTGCTCAATATGTATGTACAGTTGAATGTCTAAGTCTATTAAGCAAAATAAGATGATTACATTTGCTCATGTCTCATGTTTTATATTGAGCAGAAGTAATTTGAAAGTAGAAAATTACAATCCTAACAAAACCGTACATTTTGAATTAGTCACTTTTTAATGCTGGGAGGACAATCATAACTATACATATTTGGTGTATTCCATAAAAATCAGGAGCACAAAAGTTTCATGTATTCAATGCAAAAATATGGTAAAGTTTTTGCACACAGCCTTATTGGTGCTCGGCTACACAAATAAACGATTCAGAGTTTTGTTTGGCTTGATTTTCTTCCCCCGAGCAGTAAAGTTTAAACAGGGGTTATGCATTATGAAAGTCAAAACCAACTGAATTTGTCTAAGCTTTCTAAACTGAACCAGATTTTTGTTTTTGCAACAAACTATTTAAAGTAAGGCCGAATAATTCAGGTAATAAATCTAACGTCTCATTATGTTCTGGATTTGACAGAAAAGGGAGACTTCATAGCTCTTGATCTTGGTGGATCAAACTTTCGGATCTTGCGTGTCAAAGTGACGCAGGACAAGAAGCAGCCAGTTCAGATGGAGAGCCAGGTGTACGAAACTCCTGATGACATCATCCATGGGAGTGGGACACAGGTAAATGAAGCATTCCGCTGTTTTTCAGCCAAATCTGAACCCTTTTCTTGTTTCTAGTGACCCTTTGCAATCACGTCACTCAATCATTCGAGGCGACACGTTGGACGTCAGGAGAGAGGGACGGGAGTATTGCAATTTCCA
This sequence comes from Poeciliopsis retropinna, assembly GCA_010277075.1. Classification (NCBI taxonomy): domain Eukaryota; kingdom Metazoa; phylum Chordata; class Actinopteri; order Cyprinodontiformes; family Poeciliidae; genus Poeciliopsis; species Poeciliopsis retropinna. Next base: position 19,054,558 of record VMRM01000013.1, on the reverse strand, counting down.
AAGTTATTTTTACCAGTTTATTTATGGCTTCTACATGTTCCAGTCGAGCTAATTTGTCTGTGACGTAACGCAGCTGGTTTGGGCTCATAGACGGCGGAATTTACAGAAGCTTGAAATAGCGAGCTAGAAATCGACCCGAACCTCCTTCCTCCTGACGTGTTGATCAAATCACTGACTTTGCCTGAATTCACACCACATGATTTTATATCAGTCATAAACTGACTTTCATCTTACATCGGAGCAGCCTTAAAAACGACCAAAACAGGAGACGCTAACCATGGCGCACCGTCATGCTAGGCTACATGTAGCCTAGCACCGTCATGTAGCCTAGCACAGTCATGCTAGGCTACATGACGGTACGACACTGTCTCCATGGTTACTAATGGTTAGACGAGTATCTTCTCCATAATGTGACATTTGTTACCTTTCTAATCAGGTATATGAACATTAATCTTCTTTTCTTACCTTGTACAAAATGTTCGCTGTAAATCCGCGTTTACACCGAGAGCTAACGGTCGTTATGACTAACAGCTGCCATACATCACCACCGCATCTTCCTTCATTAAACGTTATCAAATAAAATGACAGGTTTGGTTGCATCCTTGTCTGCTTGGTCCTCCTATAACCATTTTTAAAGTAAAAATCAAATAAATAGAAGCGATATTAGGTTGCAGATGACTGTTTTTAGACCAGCTTTAAAAGGAGCACATTGTTTTTTGTTGTTTTAGGAGCGCATTAGTTGTTTTGACGTTCCAGAGGGCGTGACGTCACGTGCAAAAGGTTATGCAAACACTTGACTCTAAAGCCTTCCCTCCCGTTCAAATCTTAACTGTGCATAACTTTCTAGATTCTAAATTAATTTTTTTTTGTCAGGTTACATCTACAAAAGCTCCCATCTTGGGGTATTAGGGTACATTCGCATCAGGCCTGTTTAGTCTGTTTAATCAAACTCTAGTTCTTTGTCAAGATAGTCCGGTTTGTTTTGGGACGTGTGAATCTGCAATCGAACTCTGAAGAGAACCAAAAAGCAAACTTTGGTCTAGCTAAAAACTTATGCATCTGTTTGGTCAAAGTGAACTCTGGTGCGGTTTGAATGCATAGGGAAAACAAGCGGACCAGAGACCAAAAGCAGGAAGTGGACTATAGGGACATGGCATTCTGGGTAAATACAACCAAAACAATCGTTTAGTACTAGTGGGGAAAACAGCTCATGGTCTTTTACTAAAAGTAAAAGAGAAATCCCACAACCATTAAAATCTGACGCTACTACAATTTTGTTTACATTTCGTGAAGAAGGAAGTTGTGCTCAGTGTCTTCTTCAAAAGTTTTCATGTCATTTCCATCAGTAGTCGGTGCAGCGCCACCACTGGAGAGAAGCTGAACAGGTTTTTCAATTAGTTTGGATTGTTTAACAGTGCAGTATGAAAGCAAACCGCACCAGATGAAAATTAAACAAATGTTGCAATTTAGTCCCTACTCAAATCCAGTCTACTGGACCATCAGGTGTAAAAAAACAAAAAAAAAAAAACACAGAAAGTCGACCAACCAAGAAAATCTATTAAAACTGTTCTTGGACTGAGTAATTTGCATGATGAGATCAGTAGGTGGGCAGTTCCACCAAGTGTTTCCTAATTGCTTCTGTTTTTGCTGGTGGAATAACTTGCTTTATAGCTTAAAAAATAAATAAATTACATGATACCGCCCCTTTAAAACTACAGACCTTTGGATTATGGTGACATGTCAAGCTTGTCAGCTCAGAATGTGACAAATGTTGCAACTTCAGTCCCCAATCTAACCCAGTCTACAGAGCTATCAGGAGTGAAAACACCCTTAATCAGTACATATTGTACAAGCCATGGGATTCATTGTTATTTATCTCTGCTAGAGTCTTTCTTGTACAGAACATATTTACATGTCAGGACATGGTGAAGGTCAGTTTTTATGATCGTCTCTATGAGCATTAGGAGGGGAGAGTTGCTGAACAGCACCGGGCTTTTAGAGACAACAGCTGCTGCTCAGGTTGTAACACAATAATCAAAACATGGCCGACCGGCTGCAGCAGTGGGGTCGCCCAAAGGCTCGACTTAGAACAAGACAAATTTAGTTAATGAAACGCTGCAGACAGCTGGCGAGAAATGTAACATGACCCATGAACGAACAAGTTTGTTCAACTGTATATCCATCATGTGGTATTATTGTAAAATTTCTTTCTTATTTGAGTAACTTGAGATTTTAACAATGTATTATGTTTTTAATTTCTCTTTAGTTTCACAATGAAAGCAAAGCCCAGATTGCACGGACTGGTTTTCTTAATGTGTCATTATGAAATAAAGTTTTGAAACGTATATATAGCTCTGACTGTACGACAATAATTATCTTACAAATATGCGATTATGATGCTTTTTCTGAATAATTTGCATTGTAACAATCTTTTTGTTTGTCTGCAGCTCTTTGACCATGTTGCTGAGTGCCTGGGTGATTTTATGGAGAAACAAAAAATTAAGGATAAAAGACTACCTGTGGGATTTACGTTCTCATTCCCCTGTGTCCAAACCAAACTGGATGAGGTAATCGCTTTACTGGATTATGACGTGCCTGGTTGTGAAGAAATACTTGGTCCCTTACACATTTAATCTTTTCTTTTCACCCACTCCTATATACGCCTTGTAAAATTGTATTTTTGTCACATCAGTCCATAGAATACTTTCTCAAAAGTCTTGGGGATCATCAAGATCTATTTAACTGATTACTTGAATCAGGTTGGTACTGTATGTAGAGCATTTTTACATCAGTGAATTAAACCGTTTGATGATCTGAGGAGCAAGAAATCAAAACAAGAAGAAATTTGTAAGGGTCAAATACTTTCTCATGATGTTTCATAAAGATGAAACTTTGTAGAGAACTTTTCTCCAGCAAACCTTTAAACCAGGTTGACGAAAGCATCTCTTTCACAGGCCGTCCTTGTGACTTGGACAAAGAAATTTAAGGCTAATGGTGTAGAGGGAATAGATGTTGTAAAACTTCTCAACAAGGCAATTAAGAAACGAGGGGTGAGTCTTAATCTTATTTTCATTTGAAAGCTTTTATACGAGTATAATGTATTTAAATTTATGGATCTTTGTTTTCTCAGGACTATCAAGCAGACATCATGGCAGTGGTGAACGACACAGTTGGCACCATGATGACATGTGGATTTGATGATCAGCGTTGTGAAGTGGGAATCATAATAGGTGAAGATTAAGAGTTCATATGATTTTTTTAATGAATTCATTGTAAAGAGAAAAATGTTAAAAACGCAACATCAGATCCTGCATGTGATCTTATTTGAACAGCTTTCTGCCAGTGAATAGTCAGTGTAAATTGGTATCAAAGTTGTGTAACTACATGTAGAGACTGAGCTGCCCAAAGCTGTAACATTTGCAGTAAAGTTAGCAGGCCAAATTTTACTGGTCGATAAATTACTGTGACATTAATTATCCCAGTAATTATCCCAGTAATTATTGTGATAAATGATAATATAGTCATATTCCTAAAGTAATAGCGTAAGCCATTTTTTTCTGAAAGCGATATTAGCAAAAAAACAAAATAAATAAATAAATCCTTGCCTCTTTTTTGCCAAAAGATGATTTGGGCAAAAACAAATCACTTTTGGCAAAAAATATTCTAAGCCATTACTTTAGGAGGGTGATGATACTGTTGTTTTGAGACTATATAGTAAGTAGTATATTGACTTTAATTTGGGAAATAACACCTGTTTTATTTTAAGCATCTAAAATAAAACAATAACAATAAAACATAAATAATTTTAAAAAACACACAACTTGAAACCATAAATAAAATGTATTGTGATGTCTTTGTAAACAAAATTACAATAATCAGAATGTAAATTATTGCTCTCATTTCAATTTATTATGCGATTAACTGATTATTGTGACAGACTTAAGAATGAGTTCAAACAAAAACGTTGGTTTACTATGCATGTTTTCAGGGACGGGGACAAATGCCTGCTACATGGAGGAACTGCGTCACATTGATCTGGTGGAAGGCGACGAAGGCCGGATGTGCATTAACACCGAATGGGGGGCCTTTGGGGATGATGGCTCCTTGGAAGACATTCGTACAGAATTTGATCGCGAGATTGACAGAGGCTCCCTCAACCCAGGAAAGCAATTGTAAGTTACAGTGCAAATCAATTTAAAAATGCATTTTGTCAAGTGAAGCTAGTCTAAAAGTCGAAAATTTCTCTCTGTAACGAGGTTTGAGAAGATGGCCAGTGGAATGTACATGGGAGAGCTGGTTCGACTCATCCTGGTGAAGATGGCCAAGGAGGGGCTTCTGTTTGAGGGAAGAATCACTCCTGAGCTTCTGACCAAAGGAAAGATCGAAACAAAGCATGTCTCTGCCATAGAGAAGTGAGTGCAGAGAAAAGCTTGTGTTGTGAGGTGGAACATGGGGACACATTTTGGGATGTCCTTCCCCACCACCAAGTTTAAAAAGTTAATCAAATTCACTAGGTTTTATATTCTCTAAAGTGCGCATGTGTATTTTGACATATGCCCTGACCTGTAAGTATCTAAAATGATTATGTTTATGGAGACCAAATTTGGCCTGAAGTTGAGAGAAAGAGGCAAAATTTAGGCCTCAGGTCACCAATAGTCCTGAGGCCTAAATCTTTCCATTGTGTATAACCTGAATCTAAAGTGGAAGGGACAAATGAGGGATTTTTTGCTATTGGTAATAAGACAGATATTGATTCAGTACCAAACTGGGATTTTAATCTTTTTAGAACCTCTTGTCACTTTAAATCCAAATAATCTGCTGCTAGCCACACCCCCTAACTCAATGGTTACACTTGCTAAAGAAAATGGCCACAAAAAGATGCACAATTATACAACCATACATCTTTGAAAAGCATTATTAGAGACTCCTGCACAAGCAACATGAATCCAGCAAGTAGTTTCTGGATGGTAAGTCAACGACAAAAAACTTGTCTTTTCCAGCAGCCATTGTACAACCGGGTGACTAAACATGCTGGAGCTTTGCTGGGGTTGCTCGGTGCCTTCTGATTTATGATGTTACATTCAGAAGGTTGTTGATATAGCTTATTTTCCAGCCACCAAAAAACATTAACTTAGTGCCAAAAATGGCTTTTTTAATAGCTTTGGTTGTTTTTAGAAGCAGTGGAGACCTAAATGGAAATTAATAATAGATCCCCTTTAAGATGAGTTCAGTATATCTATTTTAAACAGAAAACTGACTAATTCTCCAGCTTTCTCTTGAGGTATTCATTGAGGTAAAAATGTCGTTTTAGGACTAAAGAAGGACTGAAGAAATGTATGGAAATCCTGACCAGACTTGGTGTGGAGCCATCAGATGAAGACTGCCTGGCCGTCAGGCATGTATGCACCATTGTGTCCTTCCGCTCTGCAAATCTGATTTCTGCGACTCTGGGAGCTATCCTCTCACGCCTAAAGGACAACAAAGGAGTTGCACGCCTTCGCACTACTGTGGGAATCGATGGTTCTCTCTACAAAATGCACCCTCAGTGAGTATTTAAGAAAACGGGAACTCAAGAAGAACTTAACAGAACCTCAAGTAGTTATAACTATAAAAAAAAAAAAAAACTATCTGTCAACGTTTCTAGTTGTTTTGTTCCTTAAAGAGGGAATATTATGTAATTTCCAGGCACATACTGGCATTTTAATGAATTATAAAGTAACTATCTTCAGTTGTTATGAAAATGCTGCAGATATCAAAAACAACTTAAATGACATTTGACTTGACAAAATGTCATTTAAATAAAATTGGTCTCTGTCTCTTTAAGAAGCTCCTACTTTTTCTGATACTCCACCTTCACCACATGGTTACAGCAATGATCCTGTAACCAGGTTGTATGAGGAGCTATGCAGACGTGCAGTTCCACCAGGTGTTTGCTAATTGCTGCTACCACTAGTCTGAAGGAACTCTGTGAGGGAGGACTGACATTTCAAGGCGAAACTTTGGGTAAATAGGTGGGGCATAGCAGATGTTTTGGCAGCCCCAAATGTCTGCAACAGGAGACTCAAGGATTTCCCAAACATGCGTGAATGAGGAGTCAAAACAACACTCTGGGTGTCAGACCAAACACTGAGTCTGTTTGGTGAAGGAATAACATTATAACAGGATGTAAAGGTCAAAAAAGTAGATTTTTGCCTAATAGCCTCCTTTAAAGACTTGCATGCTCCCTTGAACCATAAAGCAACAGTGGGAAAGGATTGCATTCCTTTATGTTGCAGGGAAGTAATCGTTTACATCTTTGTGTTTTTCAACAGATACGCCCGACGCTTGCACAAGACTGTACGTCGTTTGATTCCAGACTCCGATGTCCGCTTCCTGCTGTCTGAAAGTGGGAGTGCCAAAGGCGCTGCCATGGTGACAGCAGTGGCCTACCGTTTGACCGACCAGGCGCGCCAGATTCAAGAGACGTTGGCAGAGTTCAGGCTGAGCAAAGGTCAACTGCTGGAGGTGAAGAAACGCATGAGAATGGAAATCGAAAGAGGCCTGAAGAAGGAGACCCACAAGGAGGCGACAGTCAAAATGCTGCCTACATTTGTTCGGAGTACGCCAGATGGAACAGGTGACTGAGAGCATGAATCCCGTTCAAACATAAACTATAAACAGAGTTGCTCTTTACTTGCTGGTATCAGAAATGTCTCAACAACACCAAACACAGCACATGCTAACAGGGACATCAAGGGAAGGCTTCACTTTCTAGTGAGTTTCCTTCAGAAGGAAGCAAAGGAACATCTAAGACCCTGAAAAGCAGACTGAAATTAGTTTGATAATCACCTGCTGGATGCATTTATTCACCAAACTCACTGCTTTCGAGTTAGCCTACGCTTTACATCATTTACGAGAAAGACAAGTCAACACATATTTATTATCTGCCAATTTCCTGTTAATAAAATGATTGCATTGGCAGGTGTTGGGAGCTCCTGAGATAAAGTAAATGGCTGACATAACTAGCTGCTTTTAAATTAACTATAAAACTGTGCAAATTGAAATTACGGAAATAAATTTGCTTAATAAAAACATGCCAATTTCAAAATAACTCAGGTTTTGATAAGTTTTTGTGCTAGGACGAGGTGTTTTTCAGCCATATGAAAAGACTTTTTCACATCACACGAGTCACATGATCAACAGCCGGATGTTACTACTGGCAGAAACACAGAAGAAAACACCAAGAAGTAGTAGGAGGATGATGGCTTGTTTTTGGGGGGTTTTTTCTCACAATGTGCAGCTGGCTCCTCCAGAGTTCATAAAAAGTCAGGTGTCATTCAAACGTGCTCTTCTGTAAAATGACCGACTACAATTTAAGAAGCCAACGTCTCTTCTGATGGCTGAAATATGAATATCTGCATATATGCGTATCAGGCACTGTATGGCGTTTTTTTAGAAAGTCCTTTTTAGAATTGTCTCCTCAGTAGCAGGTCGACTAACAGAAACTAAATCCTTGCATATAGTAGTTTATAATGTCAGAAGAAGTTGACTGAATAGATTCTGCTGGCTTTCAGGTTAACAAATACTGGTTTTATTTTTTCAGAAAATGGAGATTTTCTAGCGCTGGACCTTGGAGGAACAAACTTCCGTGTACTTCTGGTTAAGATTCGCAGTGGGAAGAAGCGCACAGTAGAAATGCATAACAAAATCTACGCCATTCCCATAGAAGTGATGCAGGGCACAGGAGAGGAGGTAATGTTAATATCTCACTCCTTAGAATTAAATCATTTTTAACAATAACTTCCTTTCTGGAGGTTTTTTGTTTGATTGGTTTAAAAGTTTCTTTCTCATAGATTTATTTAAATGTTTGTGTAATAGTTTAATTTGTTATTAACGACTTTCCACAAAAACACAGTACCTATTCCATTTCCCCAGTGAATCTAACTTATGTGTCTCTCTGCAGCTTTTTGACCACATTGTGCACTGCATCTCCGACTTCCTGGACTACATGGGAATGAAAAGCGCTCGCCTGCCGCTGGGTTTCACCTTCTCCTTCCCCTGTCACCAGACCAGCCTGGATGCAGTACGTTTTATGTTACTCCTTCTGTAACACACAGTTAAACGTTGCTGTTGTAAAATGTATATATATATTAAAAAATTCCCTTCTCACCCACCGCGGGTGGTTCTTAGGTCCTCTACCAGAGGCCTGGGAGCTTGAGGGTTCTGCAGTATCTTTGCTGTGCCTAGAACTGCACATTTCTGGACTGAGATGTCTGATGTTGTTCCTGGGATCTGTTGTAGCCACTGCTCCAGTTTGGGGGTGACTGTCCCGAGGGCCCCGATGACCACAGGCACCACTGTGGTCTTCACCTTCCAGCCCTCTCCAGTTCCTCCCTGAGGCCCTGGTATTTCTCCAGTTTCTCGTGCTCCTTTTTCCTGATGTTGCAGTCACTCGGTATTGCTACATCCACCACAACGGCTTTCCTCTGTTGTTTATCTACTACAACAATGTCCGGTTGGTTCGACCTTACCATTTTTGTCTGTCTGGATCTGGAGTCCCACAGGATCTTAGCTCGGCCATTCTCCACCACCTTTGGGGGTGTTCCCCACTTTGATCTCGGGGCTTCCAGTCCATATTCTGCACAGATGTTTCTGTACACTATGCCTGCCACATGGTTATGTCGTTCCATGTACTCTTTCCCTGCCAGTATCTTGCACCCTGTTGTTATGTGCTGGACTGTCTCAGGGGCCTCCTTGCACAACCTACACCTTGGGTCTTGTCTGGTGTGGTGGATCTGGGCCTCTATTGCTCTGGTGTTTATGGCCTGTTCCTGGGCGGCCAGGATGAGGGCCTCTGTGCTGTCCTTGAGTCCAGCTTTTTCCAGCCATTGGTAGGACTTTCTGATATCAGCCACTTCAGTTATTTGCCGGTGGTACTTCCCATGTAGGGGTTTGTCCTCCCATGATGGTACCTCCAGCACCTCAACTTCTGTTCCCCATTGTCTGAGACATTCACTGAGCAGATTGTCTGATGAGGCTTTGTCCCTGATGTATCTATGGATCTGGATGTTTGTCCTGGACAGTGGTTTCACACTCACTAGTCCTCTGCCTCCTTCCTTGCGGCTCGTGTACAGTCTCAGGGTGCTGGATTTGGGGTGGAACCCTCCATGCATTGTTAGTAATTTTCGTGTCTTAACATCTGTGGCCTGTATCTCCTCCTTTGGCCAGCTAATTATTCCTGCAGGGTATCTGATTACTGGCAAGGCGTAGCTGTTTATTGCCTGGATCTTGTTCTTGCCATTGAGCTGGCTTCTCAGGACTTGCCTTATTCGTTGGAGGTATTTGGCTGTGGCTGTTTTCCTTGTGAACTCATCGAGGTTGCCATTTGCTTGTGGTATTCCCAGGTACTTGTAACTGTCCTCTATGTCTGCTATTGTTCCTTCTGGTAGTGAGACCCCTTCCGTGCGAATGACCTTCCCTCTCTTTGTGACCATCCGACCACACTTCTCTAGTCCGAATGACATCCCAATGTCCGTGCTGTAGATCCTGGTGGTGTGGATCAGTGAGTCGATGTCTCGCTCACTCTTGGCGTACAGCTTGATGTCATCCATGTAGAGGAGGTGACTGATGTTGGCTCCATTCTTGAGTCGGTATCCGTAGCCAGTCTTGTTGATGATTTGGCTGAGGGGGTTCAGGCCTATGCAGAACAGCAGGGGGGACAGAGCATCTCCTTGGTATATGCCACGTTTGATGGACACTTGTGCAAGTGGTTTGCAGTTGGCTTCAAGGGTGGTTTTCCACAGCCCCATTCGAGTTTGCAATGAAGGCTCTCAGGGTCTTGTTGATGTTGTACATCAACAGGACAATCAGCTAATTGGTTTCTGTTATGGTGTTGCTAGGGATCGTTCTCAATGCTGCATTCACATCTTCAATGAGGCTATCTGATGGTACTTCACTCAGCCGTTGTAATTGGCGCCGAGGAGGTCTGGTTGTCATTCGTGCCATGATCCTATCTCTCAGGTCAGCTGCAGCTTTATTCAGCTCCGATTCCTTCATTGTGGCTGCATACTCCCTCTCTGGGCGGGGACTCGTAGTTGAGCCCCGCCCATCCTGACATCCAGGTTCCTCCTCTTTGCCGTAGCATTTGTGTTGTACCTCGTCAATCTCAAATTGTGACAGCAATTGCCGTTTGCGGATGTTGGAACACTGAGCTACTAGTTGTTTATATATATATATATATATATATATATATATATGTTTCCAACTGTTAGCTACATATGCATAGACTAAATACAGACTTCTTGTTTACCTTCTTTCTTTTAATTTATATCAGGGGTGCCAAACTTTCTATCTTATCAGCCAAAACTGTCAAGGTGATTGATAATTGATTTTAAAAGATTATTTTTAAATCTTTTAACTAAAAAAAAAGCTAACACAATACAATATTTTAATAATATAAAGTCTGATTCTCATAGAGATTGTTATTATTATTAGTAGTAGTATTATGTATATATATATATATATATGACTTTTCATAAGTTATTATGACTTTTTTTTTGTTTTTACTCCATTTACTTATTTTTAAGTTTTATTGTGTGCTATGCTGGGAAAAACAACCCCCCTCCCGCCCTTTGGGGATCAATATAGTTTTACTACTATTATTATTAGGAATTGTGAATTATTGTGTAACAGGTTGCCTTGTTTAAAAAACAAACAAAAAAACTAAACTAAAACTATATTTTAAATGTTGACAGTTTTTCTACTATCTTTGGGTTTTTATTCTCAGCAACAAGATACGGGTCGCTCATTCTTCACAAACTTTATTTAGTGGAGTTTAGTAAAAGAATAGATCAAAATCTGCTCTCCAGTAAAAGCCAGTGAATGTTTCTGGTTCTGTTTACTGTGAAATTTCATTAAATGGCTACTTCCATGTTTAGGAGACTTTATTTTGTATCTTTTTTGAAAGGCAGTGAAATTTTAATAACCGGATAATAGTCTAAACTTGAACTGGAAAAACAAGACTGTCATTTTGTGTTGCGTTAAAGGACCAGACAAAATCACTTAGAGAACCAAAAACTTTGATTTATATAGACAAAAAATTTTTTACAACTCTTATCACACCTAGTATAATTATAGTTGAACTTTGCATTCCTATGCTCTCTGTATCCATTATAGGAGAGGTTTCCCATCAGTATTATGTTTTCCTCAGGGTATCCTGGTAACCTGGACAAAAGGCTTCAAGGCCACAGACTGTGAAGGTGAAGACGTTGTGGAGCTTCTCCGAGAAGCAATCAAGAGAAAAGAGGTAATTATAAACACGAAACAACAGTCCTCTGCAAATGCCGACTACATGGAAAATGTGTGGGATGAAAGTCAAAGACAAAGCAGACAATATGTACAGAAATAGCGAAGAAAGGCTAAAGAAAGAATGAAGAACATTTTTAAAGATCACTTTAAGGAAGAAATATTTCACCCTGAAAGTACGTCTTTTAAGATGTTTACTCAACATTCAGGGTGAGGTTTTGTAAGAGCAGCAAGTAAATCCTCTTATATTTTTGATTATCAATAATGTTGTATGTTCACATTTCATTTACAGATACCTCCATATAAGCTTTACATTTTTGTTAATTATTACGGTGCCAATTCACATCAACCAGCATAATTTCAAGCTACTTTATAGAACAAACACGTTCAACTCATATCTAAAGACGTAATTCTCCAATTTCATTAATAATTTGAATACAAAACTCAAGCTGTGATCGTAGAAAAAGCTCCAGTTGTACTTGCGTACATTGTTTGGGTACTCTGCCCACCTGTGTATTTGTTACAGATGATGAACTTTATAAACTGATTTCACTCTCTTTAGCTTGAAGACCCAGTAAGTATAAACTGAGAGTAAATCCCAGTCCGACAGGTAAAGCAGTGCAGACCTGGACTGAAGCTGTGTGTGATGATGGTTGTGAAAGCATGTGTTGATGGCGGCAGCTCTCAGAAAAAGCTTGCATCATTTATTATCAGCTTGTCCCAAATTGTAAATAACATGCATTGTTCTCGGTGTGGCATCAGAAAGTAATCAGCCCTCATATTAATTGTCTTGTCAACAGATTTATATTTAGCATTGTTCTATTAAAAACGCAGCCTAACATTGCTTTCAAATAGCGTGAAAAACTGCAGTAATAAAGGCAAAAAACAACCTTATGAGGATTTTTGAGTTGCATTATCTGCTTTGATGTAGAGATGGAAAGTCCTCCACATTCTTTACAGCAAAGTTGAGGTATAAGGTTCAATAACGAGGTTATGTGATGACATCAGAATAAAATCTACAAAACAAACCTTTAAATATTATTTAATTTACCGAGTTTTAGCAAGGTGCATGGGAACTGGTAAGGTTTTGTAATAACAGTGACACCATATATGAAGTCAGAAGTTTGCATTTACTAGACTTAAGAATAAGATATCAAATTACTTAATATTGACAAGCTACTGGTAGATTGTGCAAGATCTGGCTCACAGATTAACCCTGAATTAGAATGGATTATAAACCTAAAGTAGAGTGGGTTATGTCTAAAGTAGAGTGGGTTATCTCTACAGTAGAGTGGGTTATGTCTACAGTAGAGTGGGTTATCTCTACAGTAGAGTGGGTTATGTCTACAGTAGAGTGGGTTATGTCTACAGTAGAGTGGGTTATCTCTACAGTAGAGTGGGTTATGTCTACAGTAGAGTGGGTTATCTCTACAGTAGAGTGGGTTATGTCTACAGTAGAGTGGGTTATGTCTAAAGTAGAGTGGGTTATGTCTACAGTAGAGTGGGTTATCTCTACAGTAGAGTGGGTTATGTCTACAGTAGAGTGGGTTATCTCTACAGTAGAGTGGGTTATGTCTACAGTAGAGTGGGTTATCTCTACAGTAGAGTGGGTTATGTCTACAGTAGAGTGGGTTATGTCTAAAGTAGAGTGGGTTATCTCTACAGTAGAGTGGGTTATGTCTACAGTAGAGTGGGTTATGTCTAAAGTAGAGTGGGTTATCTCTACAGTAGAGTGGGTTATGTCTAAAGTAGAGTGGGTTATCTCTACAGTAGAGTGGGTTATGTCTAAAGTAGAGTGGGTTATGTCTAAAGTAGAGTGGGTTATCTCTACAGTAGAGTGGGTTATGTCTAAAGTAGAGTGGGTTATGTCTAAAGTAGAGTGGGTTATCTCTACAGTAGAGTGGGTTATGTCTAAAGTAGAGTGGGTTATGTCTAAAGTAGAGTGGGTTATCTCTACAGTAGAGTGGGTTATGTCTAAAGTAGAGTGGGTTATGTCTAAAGTAGAGTGGGTTATCTCTACAGTAGAGTGGGTTATGTCTAAAGTAGAGTGGGTTATCGCTACAGTAGAGTGGGTTATGTCTAAAGTAGAGTGGGTTATGTTTACAGTAGAGTGGGTTATCTCTACAGTAGAGTGGGTTATGTTTAAAGTAGAGTGGGTTATCTCTACAGTAGAGTGGGTTATCTCTACAGTAGAGTGGGTTATGTCTAAAGTAGAGTGGGTTATGTCTAAAGTAGAGTGGGTTATCTCTACAGTAGAGTGGGTTATGTCTAAAGTAGAGTGGGTTATGTCTAAAGTAGAGTGGGTTATGTCTAAAGTAGAGTGGGTTATCTCTACAGTAGAGTGGGTTATGTCTAAAGTAGAGTGGGTTATGTTTACAGTAGAGTGGGTTATGTCTAAAGTAGAGTGGGTTATGTCTAAAGTAGAGTGGGTTATCTCTACAGTAGAGTGGGTTATGTCTAAAGTAGAGTGGGTTATCTCTACAGTAGAGTGGGTTATGTCTAAAGTAGAGTGGGTTATCGCTACAGTAGAGTGGGTTATGTCTAAAGTAGAGTGGGTTATGTTTACAGTAGAGTGGGTTATCTCTACAGTAGAGTGGGTTATGTTTAAAGTAGAGTGGGTTATGTCTAAAGTAGACATAACTTGTTATTTTATCTTCCTAAAATAAACAACTGGCTGAGGGGAAACAATTAAAATATTTTTTCTGCATGGCTGCAGGTGAACTTCAGACCTCTGACCTCTTAAGTGTTACATGAACACATTTTGCTGTACTTCAGTCTTTAACCCGTCATGCTTGTACTGTAGGAGTTTGAGCTGGATGTGGTTGCCATAGTGAACGACACCGTGGGAACGATGATGACCTGTGCGTACGAAGAGCCAACGTGTGAAGTCGGACTGATTGCAGGTGAGTGAGCCATTTACGTTTTTCTTTTTTAGTTGTGTTTCCAGATGTTTTTAATACATTTATTTAAAAAGGATTCATCAGTAAACGATCATGAATGAAATCAGTCATTTGTTGCTCCATCTTTTATATTGTATAGAGCATGGGTGTCCAACGTGTGGCCCGGTGGCCGTTTATGGCCCTTACTCTGATTTTGTGTGGCTTGGAAGACGGAGACTTCTAATTTGTAACTAGATTAAAAATTGTTGCCAACATAATTCTCTTTCACAGGAAAATGTAAAATACAACATAAAATATTTGTGTTTTTATGACGTTTTAAGAAAAGAGACTTTTACTGAAAAGCCAACTTTGCTGCACCCAGATCAGCTTTTATTCTCTTTTAAACTTGGCTGAATGTTGCAAACATTTTGAAACAAAGTGACCCAAATCCTGTTATTACTGAAAATAGATTTATTCAATCAAGGCCAAAAGAAACTGAAAACAAAATGTTTTTCAATAAAGCAAACATGCAAAATTAAAGTAGTAGTAAGTCGTAAATTTATGCCAAAAATTACATTTTTAGATTAATATCAGAAATTTTCTACAAAAAAATGTTTCTGAATTTCAAATGTGAAAAGTATCTTTTGAAATTTTTCTACAAAATGTCCACGTTTTCTAGAGAATTTCTGAGATTAATCACTAAATTTATGAGTATTTGGCAAAAATGTATTCCTTTTTTCTATCTGCAGTGGCCCTGACACACCATTGTAAAAATCTCTTTCTAGTTTTGGATCTAATTTCGGTCTATCTCATTTGATTGATTTTATTTATTTATTTTTTGGCCTACGACTACTGTTGAGTCTACAATTTTGGCCCAAATTGCTCTCCATACCAGTAAAGAGATTTGAGGCAATACATATAAAAACCAACACTAAGCCTTTTTTTGTAACAAAAAAGCCATAAGATTTATGTATAAAGTGAATACAAATGTCCTTATTCTGTAAAATATCTTAAAACTAGGGGAATTTGGATAATTTAAAAATGTTGTTAGTTATGTTTAAAGCTATAAAAACATTAGTAAGTTTTGTATCTTAAGCTCAAGTGACAAACAGCCGAAGGATTTCAAAAGTAAAACTGTGCGAACTACTTTAAAACAAACGTACGTTTTGTATGGAGTAAAATTATGGAATAGTTTGGATGAGGACTTGAAAAACGGCTCTACTTTAAACCAATTCAATTATTTTACAAGAAAAAAAAAGAAATTAAGTCTTACACATTTTTGGGTAAACATTGGGGAGAATTATATATTGTTTTAAGCTTTTATTCTTAATTTACTGAATGGAAGAAATGTATTTTGTAATTTTTGAGAAAAGTTTCTCATGTAGAGTAAGTGTAATAAGACAAAGTGTTTCTACATTGATGATAGACTTTGTTAAATTGTTAAACTCATTGATTGGTTGAAGTATTTTAAAGTTGCTTGGTATGTTTACAGGCACAGGAAGTAACGCCTGCTACATGGAGGAGCTGAAGAACATTGAAATAGTGGGAGGCACTGAGGGTCGGATGTGCGTCAACATGGAGTGGGGGGCGTTTGGAGATAACGGCTGTCTGGACGACATCAGGACAAAATATGATCAGGCAGTGGACGAAAACTCACTCAACGAAGGCAAACAGAGGTCAGGAGGTCAAATACAAACCATGGAAAGTTAACAACACCTTTAATTAGGGGTGCACTGATTTATCGGCATCCAATTTATCAGTGCCGATTTCCTTAAGTTTGGGAGATCAATGATAGACTGATAATTACACCAGGTCATTTCTGCACATTTGTAGTTATAAATAGTCACCCTACTGTTCAATAGGTCAGGCTTTTTAAAGATTGTTTATCTGCGATTGGTCAGAAAACCGCAATCTGTGCATCCTACTTTTAACGAGACTTTCAGGCCAATTTTCCAGTTTAGAAACTTACTCTGATTTATACTCATGATCAAAATAATCAGACCGGTGTTTCATTTTCACAATGCAGTAACCAAAGTCTCTTTTTCACGCCTGTCAGATATGAGAAGATGTGCAGTGGAATGTATTTGGGAGAAATCGTGCGGCAGATCTTGATCGATCTGACGAAGCGTGGTTTCCTCTTCCGAGGACAGATTTCAGAGACACTGAAGACTCGCGGCATCTTTGAGACCAAATTCCTGTCACAAATAGAGAGGTGAGCGAATCCGTCACATTATATGCTAACAGTTTTCCACAAACTGCTCTTTCATGTAAAAAAATATATATTTATTATTCCTAACAAATTGTTGTTTGCATTTATTGTGAACATGTTGAGATAATTCACTGGGTAAAACTTTGTCAGTGGTATTATTTATTTTATTTTTTCCCATCACTTTAAGTTTTTCACAATATAATAAAATAGAAGAAGACCAAAACCATCATAATAAGCAATAAATCAATTAATTGTATCATAAATTAAAACAAGGTCAATGATTTCCATTTGCATTATATATCATTCTTCTCTTTTTCCACCAAAATCTGGATGACTGAAGTCTTCATTTTGGTGCTTTGGTCACAACTAGTCAATTTTTTGAAGGACAATTTTGTTGATAGAAACTCCCTAATTTTATTTGTTGTTTTGTTTATTTATCTTGGATATTTAAAATGTCTTCCAGTTCCACTGTTAAATGTTTATTGGAATTTAAATTTTATTTATCTTTCAGAATCTGTTTTTGCATTATTATGTCATTATGATAATATTACTCGAAAATGGTCTCAAAACAACAATATTATCATTTATATAATATTCTTCTGGGACAATTTATCATCCAGGAAAATTTGTCCTTATGACAGATCTAGCTTCTAGTGCAAATATCTTCAAAGAAGACAAAACCAACTTGTACGTAACGTTTCAGCAAACAATGAGAGCTTGTTTTAAGTGAATAATTCTTAGAGAAAGGTTTAACACTAGAACAGGGTTAAAATGTTCACTGAAAGCAGCAGGCTCTCTGAAAGCCAGCATTCAGTAAGACAACACATGAAAGAAAGAAAAGAGACGCTGTGGTGTACGATTACCTCTGCCTCTGGGAACAGCTGAGACGTATCCGGTGACTCCGCCGCTGTTGTGTGACCTCTGACCCTCTCCGTCTCTCTCCTCCACAGCGATCGTCTGGCGCTGCTGCAGGTCAGAGCGATTCTGCAGCAGCTGGGACTCGACAGCACCTGTGACGACAGTATTATCGTTAAGGAGGTGTGTGGAACAGTGTCCCGCCGCGCCGCCCAGATCTGCGGAGCTGGAATGGCCGCCGTGGTGGACAAGATCCGTGAGAACCGAGGATTGGACCACTTGGACATCACCGTGGGTGTGGACGGCACTCTCTACAAGCTGCACCCACAGTAAGACCCAGATTACAGTAACCAATCATCTACATCAAGATGGTGGGCCAGCACAATGGCAAACAGGACACTGCAAAAACACAAAACCTCACCAAGTATTTTAAATCAATAATTCCTTAATATTAATGAAAAAGGACCTTTTTCATTGGCAGATTATTTCACTTATAACCAGAGTTTTTACTTTTACTCGAGTAATTTTATTAGTTTTTCATAGCAGCAATTTATCCTAACATGTTTTAACCAAAAATTCACAAACACAGACACACACCTGCAGTTTTTGTTAAACTTTTGTATGTTTTTTATTGGAAGAAACTGATTTGGAAACATGTTTTTTTTACCTGAATTTGTAATTGTTTGCCACTTATATGAATTATTGTCATTTTGGTTCTTAAAGTAACAAAATTTCAACTTAACTTTACATTGTGGTTTTGTCTGATGATGTAATTTTTGAACATAAAATGATTGATAATTGGATCAGTTACTCAGTACTTAAGTAGACTTTTTTACCAAATGCTGTTTTACTCTTTCTTGAGTTATTTCTCAAGTAGTATTACTACTAAAACACAAATTACTTCTTAATTTTCCTTGAGTAAAATTAAGAAGTAATTCTTCAACATATTAAGGAAATATGTTGAAGCAGGATACTGTGCCCACCTCTGCTTATAAAATGGGAAAAGTATCTTTTCATAAGAATAGATGAAAAGATACATACAATAAGACAAAATAAGTGAAATAATCTGCCAGTGGATTTAGTAGATTACTTTGTCAGTAGGTCAGTTTAAGCACAAATATTTCTCCTGGCCTTCAACACCAGTTAAAATAATGATTAATTAATTTTAGTTGTTGGGTAACTGCTGCAAGTTGAAACCAAGTATGTCTTGGTTTTTATTCCTATTATTTTATCGGTATTTTACTGCCATTTGTCGTATTTTTTAAAATATAAAACTAAACTATAAGAAAAAACTCAAAACCCTTATTCATGTTTACTGTGCAGGTTTTCTTGAAAGTCTCATTTGAGTTTTCTTCCTTGCAGCTTCTCTCGGATCTTCCACCAGACAGTAAAAGAACTTGCCCCTAAATGTGATGTTAACTTCCTGCTGTCGGAGGACGGCAGTGGCAAGGGAGCTGCTCTCATCACTGCCGTGGGCTGCCGCCAGAGGGAGCTGGACGCCCAGCAACACTGAGCCGCTCTGTCCTGATTGTCCACCGCGACTTCCTGCTGATCTCTTCTCACTTGCACAGCCTGAATCCATTTCCCCCCATCGCCAGCCGTGACTCCACCTCTGCCCCACCTGCAGCCAGAGACGTGCTCCACTCATAGTTTTAAAACCGAAGCTGCAGATATTTATAACTGCAGAGGCTTTATTATTTCCCTGTTTGTATATTTCCCTTCATAGAATAACTCTGAGCTCCTTAGGTGTGCAACATTTGTGTCGCTGATTTTATTTTTATATGGAGGCAAATATTTAACTGTTTATAGAGCCACTTTAGACCCAAGGATTTTGCGCCATAAACTAGCAAATGTGCACTTTTTATATGAGAGCTACAGCAGAAGCGTTTCATGTAACTTACAAATTAAAAAATTAATGATGAAACTTGTTTTCAACAGGTTCACACAACAGCTTTACGAGGACTGGCTAAATTCACTGCACAAACACAAAATCCTACCAAGTATTTTTGCTCTACTTTCTAGCGAACAACAGAAATGAGACAAAACGTCACTAAAATTTTATTTGTATGGCAGCAACATGCCGTTTTAAAGTGCTTTACATCATAAAACACAAAAATACAAAGTCACAGAACAAACAGTAAATAATTGAAGCATTACATTTTCTCATCGTTATTAATATTTCATTGATTATTAATCAGAAGCAGCTCTAAACAGGTTTAGTCTGGATTTAAAGGAACTCAGTGTTTCGGCTGGGTTGCAGTTTTCTAAAAGTCTGCTCCAGGTTTGTGATAGATAGAAGTTGAATGCTGCTTCCCTGTGTTTGGTTCTGGTTCTGATGACACAGAGCAGACCAGAACCAGAACACCTGAGAGGTCTGGAAAGTTGCTATGACAACAGCAGATCTTTATTGTTTTTGTGGTGCTAATCCATTCAGTGATTTATAAACTGATAGCAGTATTTTAAAGTCTAAACTGTTAAGCAAGATATAGCAGCTTGTTTTAAGTCAATAATTTCTTAATATGAATGAAAAAGATCTGGGAGATTATTTCATTTATTTCAAAATAGTTTCCATATAATAAGTGAAATAATCTCCCAGTGAAACTACACTATTAAGACACAAAATCTTAGTATTTTTGGTTGAGTTTTTAGTGCAAATATCTTAGTTCACTTGAAATAAGACAAAACTAACTTGCATGTAGCTGTTTAGCAAGATGTAGAGGCTTGTTTTAAGTAGATAATTCCTTAATATTGGTGAAAAACATACTTGTTCCATTGGCAGATTATTTCACCTATAATATGACATTTTTTATTTTATAAGTAAATTTATCTGGCAATGGAACTAGAACTTTTTTATTTGTTATTTTTACTAATATTAAGGAATTATTTACTTAAAATAAGCCCCTATATCTTGTTGAAAAGTTACTTTCAAGTCAGCTTATCTTATTTCAAGTGTATTAAGACATCTACACTAGAAACTGGACCAAAGTCACTTGGTAAGCTTTTGTGTTTTTACAGTGCAGTTTTTCATCAATATTAAGGAATTATTGGCCTAAAACAAACTCATGATATTGCTGAAAAGTTAGTTTTGTGTTGTACGGTATCTGCACTTGTAAGTAGAGTAAAAACACTTAGTAGGATGTTGTGTTTTTTGAAGTGTTAGGGTCAAAAGCAAGAGTCACGGCTGTTCTAATCATCGTATTTCTATGTGCAACATGCTCACATGACGTGCTTACGCTACTAACCTGTTTGTGTAACTGTCATTGTCGCTGACATCTTTTAATTATTCCTGCTGAACCACATCACTTTTTCCTGAAGGGTGGACAAGGCAGAAGACGGACGTTTTAGAATATGTTACTGGTATTTGTTCTTTACTTTTGCTGTTGTGATGAATCTAAATTCTATTCATCGTGTGTGCGACGAATAAATGTTTATTGGGTCCTAACAAGAGAGGATTTAAGAGCGCTTCTGTGTGTAGTTGTGGCTGAGTGTCTGTGTGACCTACTGTGATGACCTGTAGCTTTCAGTGTTCAAAGCTCTGTGGAGATTGCATGCCTTACACCAACCGAAACAACAGTACTGAATCCCTTTTGTTTATTTTTACTGCATTTAAAGACTTGTGACCAACACATCCACCCACACCTCATTAAATTATGTTCTCTTGTGGAGTAAATCTTGTCTGTTTCTTAAACTTTTAAACAATTACAGGTACAAATTTAAGACTAGGTAGTAAACTTGACATGGATTGTTACATCATGAAGCACTAATTTCTTGATAAAATTATGAAGCAATGTCAAATATCAGAAATTGGGAAGAGTATTGATAAATGCCAAATATTTGAAACCAATTTATTTTAATAGCAGCTGACAGTTATTTTAGTAATGAATTATTCTGTTGATTAATCAGATTTAAAAAGTCATTTGGTGGTGTCCAAACGGTAAGTCATAAGGGCCAAAAATGTCTAGTTGAAAGTACTTGACACTTTTGATTTTAAAGTCAAAAGTGAAAAGGTTTCCTTTTAAGACATTTGTTGTTTTGATCTCTTCAATAGAGGATATTTTAATAAAGAAAAGTCGTGCAATCTGTAAATAATTGTCTATCTAAAATATAAGCACGGTCTTGAACAGACACTGTTTTAAATGACAGTTAACATTTTTTAACCTCATATTTATTTTACTTTCTCTTGTTTAAGAAAGATTTTATTTGTCTGTAAAAATCTCGAATTAATTGCAAATTTGCTTCATTCTTGAATTATGGACCGAAGGGCCAAACAAAATCATCCAGAGGACCACAAATGGCCCCACAGCCCCACATTTGGACACCGTTCGGTTTTGGCTTAATTACATCTCTGAGTGTGTTGTTCTTTCAGCAAATGGTTTAAGTCTGTATACTCCAGTTAACGATTAATCGGTTACTATATTACTTGACGATTATTTGAACAATCAGTTCATCGCGATTAATCGTTTTATCTCTAAAAGAGATTCGATGAGATCTTTTCAAAATCCCTCATTCAAACTACAGTTTCACTTCTGCGCCAAATCCAAATAATATTATTGTGACTTGGATGTTAGTCTTGACCAAAACACTAAAATAAAATCTAATTTACTACTAGTGTTTGGCTTTGATTCTCGCCATACTGAGTCCTTGAGTTTCAGCACTTTAAGTCACCAGAGAAAGAGCCGGAGTGACCGTAGTTTGTTTCTTTTACAAATGTAACCAAAGACTTCACCTCTACCAGTCAGCTCCCTGAAACGAGCATCCTGGACCTTTTCCCTCTCATTTGAGAAAGTCAAATTTGACTTTTTGGAAACATTTTGGGCTGTAAAAAGCCAAAGGAGCGGCCCATATCACTCTGATTTGGATAAGGCTCCAACTGGAGAGCAAAAAACAAGTTTTTCATAAATCAATAGCTCAACTAACCAGCTTATTGTACCTGTGTTGCTTTCTAAAAAGAGATTTTTTTTCATGAATAATTTCGGTCATAAGCCGACAAGGAAAAGCTGCCTTTTAGCTGCCTTCAGCTATTTGCTTTCACTGAGTGAAAATGGCAATATCACCCACAGCTGTTCTCAAAAATGAAAGCGTCCAGCTTCACTTTTAAAAGCCAACAGCTGTGTGGGACGACAGGGGAAATGGTGTGGTATTGATGGCAGCACGACGCGCAAAATCTCTGCACAGACTCACTTGTTGGCTAGGTAAAAGCTTCAAATTTGAATTTTTTCTCTCAGCTATTTACTCTTCTCACTGGAAATGGTTTCTGAGTCTTGTTTAGCTTTTAAATTCGCCATCTGACTGGTTACACAAACCAAATGTCAGTTACACCCTCGACTTGTGGCCTCGGACAACGTGTTTTATTGCCGCCATTGAGTGTTTTTTGAAAGAGATTTTTTATTTTTTTTTTTACAAAGTCCTAGGTTGGGACTAAAGGAGGAAAAAAATTCAATATTCTTATTTTGCAAGCTTTTGTAATTACAGTTGAATCTCTACAGCTTCTAAAAACAACCCAAGTGCTTAAAAAAAACACCCAGACTTTTTTTTGAACTAAGTTAATGTTTTTGGTGTCTGAAAAACTAGCCATTTCAAAAACCTCCCAATAAATTAATGAGTCACATTTGACGTGCACTGCACCATTACCTAGCAACCCCAGTGACACCCAGACTGCTACCTAGCAACCCAAGCAACCGACCTCCCTGCCCCCCACTCATATTTACAAAATCAAACTAATTTGGTGTCAATCAATTCAGCTATGTTTGTGCTGCTTTTGCTTTCAAGATATCAATGATGACCTCTGGAAACTGCTTTATTAATATCTTTACAAACAAAAGATTTGGCAGCACAAACCAGCACAAATGTGGTGTTTTTGTGTCAAAGTAGGGGGGAGCAACTTCTCTCAGGTTTGCTCAGCTGTTTTTTACCCCCTGCTGTCTGTGCTATACAATGGCTGCTGGAAAAGACAAGTGTTTTGCTGCTGACTTACCAGCCAGCAGATTTCTTGTTCGTTGTGCAGGAGGTGCCACTGCTGCTTTTCAAAGATGTACGGTTTATAATTCCGCATCTGTGTGCAGCCATTTTTATGTGCGAGTGTTAGAGAGCGTGGTCAGAAGCAGCTTATTTGGATTTAAAGTGACAGAGCCCTAAAGCTGCTCACTCTGAAAGGAGCTCAAAAAGGGCAGAACTCACGGGACTGAAATCTCGTTATCTAAGAGTGACTTTTATGTTAAAAAAAAAAAGTAATGAGCATGTCTTGAACAGGCCAAAGCCTCTGTCATATTCAAAGCAGAGAATAATGTGTGTTTGTAAAAAGCTGGGTGGTTGCATTGTGTAATAGTTCAGTTCTTTGCTTATTAGGTTACATTTAAATCAGTTGATGCTTAAAGGAGGTGGTGGGGGGCTGGGAGGAAATGTAAATGCATTGATTTAAAGTTTTTCTTATGACCATTAAATAATTTGACTGACTGAAGTTCTTCACTTTTCAAATAACATTCCTGCTATTACTTGCAGATTCCCATTTGCTGTTTTATTCTCACTTCTTGTCGTCTGTTGTTTTTTATTCACTACATGCACAATTTGTACATCTTTATTTGTCCTACTCAGTTGCACATTTCTTTGAATTAGTGTACTATTTTAAATAATTGCACAGTAGTTATTTTAAAAAATGCTGTATATGTGTCTTTAGTGTATAGAATGTCATATTTGATTTGTATTTTTAGTTTTATGTAAATCTATACTCTTCTACTCAAAGCCCCTTTTACGACTAAAAACTAGAGATGCACCAGTATAAAAATTCAGGCTGATATCGACGTCCGATATTAATATTGCTATTATGGTCGACAACCAATATTTACTGATATATTTCACTACTATTTTGACACCTTCAGAAGAAAAAAACAGAAACAAATGGCAATAATATAAAAATAAATCAGTTGTTCATATGGACCCAGTTTAAAAAATTACCATAATCCGATACAGATGTTGGTGCCGTTGTACATATCGTGATTTTTGGATGCAACATTTTATTTGTTTTTTAAAAGTATAATTATAATAATAGAAGTTTGTTTATATTAACTTCTAGATAAATTGTTGCCACTTCTTAGATTTTTTTTATTGTTTATTTCTTTTTAACTCTTCTTCCAGTTTCTTTTTAAAGTCTGTCTGGCTGTGAAAACAACAGTTTGACCTCAGTCACATGAAATAAGTCTAGATTTTGCTATAATTTTTTTTTTTTTTATTCTGTTGAATTTTAAGAGAAGCCAAGCTCAGAAATTTTTCATTTGTGGCTTCTAGGAATTCTTGTGTCGACTTTAAACCCTAATCCAAAGTAAATTAAAAATAAGCGTAAGTACACAAAACCCTATACATTTTTCTTGTCTTTCAGGTATGCTTCCTTGAAGGTGTGTGGGTGTTTGGGTGTGTTTCTTTGCATTTCCAGGCATTCTTATCTTAAAGTGTGTGTGGGTTTGTAAAAAAAAAAAAAAAGGTATTTGTCCCAGTTTGTGCAGAAAGAGAGCCTGCTTGTATTTTCTTTGAGTGCATAGAAACACCTACAGTTGTGGTTTAATTGACGTTGTTGGGGAGTGGGGGGGAAACTATTTTTCTGTGTCTCTATGCGTCTGGCTGTGTGAAGCTGAGTGTGTGTGTGTGAGTGCACTGGTGTTTGTTTGAGCTCCAACCAGACTGGGTGCGTTACGTGAGGGCTTCCTGCTGCATCCATCTGACACCAAACTAACACGCGCCGAACTGTCACCATCCATTTCCCCGGTGAGTAGCTGGGATTTAACGACCCGCCATGACACCTTGAACATATTCAACTCCAGCGTGTTGCTGACGCGGTTCAAACACTGGAGAACGCAGGCTGCGTTAGCCGTCGGCAGGCTAACTTTACTAGTTGTGTCTTTGGGCTAGTAGTCTAGCTTGGCTAGCATTGGTTAAAGCGTGGGAGGAACCTCCAATAGGCAGTTTGGTGAGACTGGGTAGGGTGCAATTTGTAGTTGCACGTCTAAAGCTTCGATTTGTGTTATTAAAAAAAATAATCGCGGGTTTGCGTGTAGATTTCCTGCAAATTTCCGTGCCAGAACTACACGGCTAATGTCAACAGCTAGCGCTAGCCATCGTTAGCCCGTTACCGATAACCTGTTTGCTCACTTCTGGCGCTAACGGTTGCCAATTATTAACATTTCCAACAGACGGAACCTTCACAGGCCGCATCGACGACGGCTCGCCATTTGTCTCAAACTACTACCGCGGACCTCGAGCTTTTCTTTTCACAGATAACGGTCGTTTTCTTTTTGTGTGTGTTTTTTTCCCTGTCTTTCTTTGGGTATTGGCACCGGCCACCCGCTGTGCGGTTCGGCCAAGTATGCTGACCAGAAGAGCCGCCGGACTCGCGCAACGCACGTGCTGTCATTTGTCCGAAACAGGTGTTCGCGAGAGGACGCACGCGACTAATTTGATGATTAACCAGTAGCCGCTCAGGTGCTCACCTTTTCCAACCTTCAGGCGGATCCTCAGTAACCAGACAGAAAATGAGACACATACCAGTATTTGTTTGGATTTTTGTTTATTTTAACTGTTTGATATCTTTAAAATTAATGTTTTTATGTGTCATTAAAGTCTGAAGCCGAATGAGTCACATTTTCTACCTCACGAGTGAATTTGTGAGGCCTTTTGTAGGTAGGGTACCCATAAATTGTACTCGAGTAAAAGTAGAAAGTAGCCGTTTAAGATATTACTAAAGTAAGAGTAAAAAAAGTATTTGGTAAAAAGTCTACTCAAGTACTGAGTAAATGATCAAGTAATTAATATTTAAAAACTGCACAATCAGATGGACCAAAATATAAAGTTAATTTGAAATATTGGTATTTTAAGGATAAAATAACAATAATTTGTATAAGTAATGAAAAATAACAAAGTCAGGCAAAAGAAAAATTTTCCAAATCAGTTTCGTTCAACAAAAAATGTACAAAACTATAACAAAAACTGCAGGTCTGTATCTGGTGAATTTTTGGTTACAACATGTTGGTTTTTCAGTCAATGAGTAGAGAATTCAGAAATTTTACTCAAGTACGAGTAAAAGTACTTCATAATAAAATTGCTGAGGCAGCATTTTAAAAAAAGTAAATGTAATTGAATAAATGTAACTAGTTACTACCAAACTGTCGAACATGCAAAGATAATTTTTATCTTTTTATGAAATGTAAACTGTCATTCTTATTATGCTTTAATGTAAATTTTAACTGTGCTTTAATAGATTTTCCAGATGAAAGTGAAGCTGTTTGGAACGACCGCCTGACTTCACGTTAACAAACGCAGCTCCTCCTGCGCTTCACCGCCCATATCCTCCATCGCACTCATGACGTTTTGAGCCGAAGCGGCCGCTCTGTGGCCCCGTGCACCGCATCCGTTTCCCTCTCCGTCCTCCTCACACCTCAAGCTGACGCAAAACCCGAGGCACCTGACCCCCCTCCCCCAGCCCCACTCCCACCCCCACCCGGTCCCCAGCGACTCTCCGCCCCCGGCCATGGTGTCCGGCACGGAAACCGTGCACTACATCCACCTGCACAACTCCAGCCAGTCGGTGCTGGAGGCCCTGCGGACGCAGCGGCGGGAGGGCCTCTTCTGCGACGTGACCGTCCGGATACACGACGCCTCCCTGCGAGCTCATGCCTGCGTCCTGGCAGCCGGCAGCCCGTTTTTCCAGGACAAGCTCCTACTGGGTCACTCTGAGATTTCTGTGCCGCCGCTGGTACCCGCGGAAACCGTAAAGCAGCTCGTGGATTTCATGTACAGCGGCTCCCTGGTGGTGCTACAGTCGCAGGCCCTCTGCATCCTGACAGCTGCCAGCAT
The DNA here is from genome assembly GCA_010277075.1 of Poeciliopsis retropinna. Classification (NCBI taxonomy): domain Eukaryota; kingdom Metazoa; phylum Chordata; class Actinopteri; order Cyprinodontiformes; family Poeciliidae; genus Poeciliopsis; species Poeciliopsis retropinna. The sequence goes on along the minus strand of VMRM01000013.1, from coordinate 19,027,492 downwards.
CCTGCAGATCAAGACGGTCATTGATGAGTGCACCCAGATCATCTCTCAGAGGAAGGCGGCGGCGGAGGCGGCGAGTGCAGCTGCAGCGGCAGCCGCAGCAGCAGCTGCAGGGACAGGAGCCGGAGGAGGGATGCTGGCTGGAGTTCTCCCAAAACAGGAAGAGCGAGGCCTGGGCAAAGGGAGGGAGAGCGGCAGCAGTGGGAGCTGCTCTGTTGGTAGCGCAGGCGGGGTTGGAGGTTATGCAAACTTCTCTAATTTCATGACCGAGTGTGGGGCTAGCAACATGGCCGGGGATTTGGGGGGCTCCAGCGTCAGTGATAGTGGACCGGGCCCCATGGAACAAAGTAGCACTGTTAGCCTGATGGCGCTGGGGGAGATGGGGCCCGGCTCGATGTGCGGCGGAGACGGGATGCCCCCCGGTGCCGGCCCTGTCCTCATGAAGCAGACCTCCAGCTGCACTCAGGACGTCCGGTACAAGCTTCGAGACCTGCTGGCGCAGACCGCCAACGGAGCCAGCACCAGTAGCACGGGAAGCCTGTCGGCGGGCTGCAGCTCCGGGGTGGGCAGCGTGGACAGCGTCGGCAGGGACAGCCTCCGTGGCAACGCCGCCGACCTCTCCGACGACCTGGTGGGGATGGACCGCTACAGCGAGGAGGAGGACTTGGACGGGAGGGAGCGGGGAAGAGACGGAGACAGAGACAGGGGGGCGAGCCACAGCCGCAAGCAGAGGCAGCCGCTAAGACTCCAGGTAGGGGGATAAGGGAAAGGGTTGCTATGGTTACAGCTTTCAGGCATGCAGAGCTGCAACGTTTTCCTTTGCTTTCTTTATATGCTTTTCCCTCTTCTCGCACTGCATTGGCGTATATCGCAGAGATGTTTCTCCACTTTGCACAATTGTATCTATTGTCTCAACTCCAGTAGCAGTTGCCTTGGTAATCTATGGACTTCTGCATATTAGCTGTAAGTGTCTGGCACTCGTTAGGAGCCCCTTGCAGCCTGGACAGTGCCACTGTCCTTACTGACTTTATTTTTTTTTTTCTGCTGCCTTTTTTTCTTTTAGCTCTGTCGTCAGTTGTTGCATGGATTGACGTGGACCTTCCTGTTTTCAGGTGCTGGGAGGAGAGGGAGTCGTGATTAAGGATGAAGGCGTGCAGGACTCGGATGGGACCGTCTATTCCCTGGAGGACGGGAGGAGGGACCAAGAGCAGGAGGGCGCCCAGGACTCCATGGCCAGCTTCGGACAGGTATGCTGGTTTTTAACGAGGAAATGCAGCAGTTGAAGGCTAAAATTTTAGATTTTTATTAATAATTCAGCATCTGCAACATGAAGGAGGCTGTTGCTTCTACATTTAAAATATGGAGCATGGATTATTGCAGAAAATGTATACGTAAAAAGGGCCTTTTTTATTTTTTCTAAGAATCTTCTCATTAATGTGCATTTTGCCGAACACTGCAGCCTACACAAAGAACATCTGCCACTCTGTCAAAAGGTTCCAGCTTTGCCTTCAGTTTTCTGTGAAGCACTGCACCAAGTCTTAATTAGAACCGAAGTAAAGTGCACAAACCGGCACATCTTCAGAGACTACTTTTTTTTTTTTCCAGCAGTTTTTCTTTTCTCTTTACACGACAGGACGTGGTGGAAAGCAAAGTTCATTCTGACTCATCTCTATGCTACTTGAACTATAATAACCACAGGTTTAAGATCTTTTAGGGCTCATTTAAAAAAAAATTTTTGTGCAACTGAGCCAGTATGATATCTCATCAAGTAAAGGAAGTTGTGGCTTACTAGTACATAAAAAAATATAAAAAAAACAGAAAATTATTTTCAGAGTTCACATTTTTTGCATCTCAAATTGGAGAATAGCGTTGTTAATAACTAGCAGTTTGAAAGAAATTGAAATAAAAAAAAAAAAAAAAAAAATGGTTTTCACCTCATTTTATGACTCCTAGTCCTCGAGGGTCGGTGTCCTGAAACTCATAGATGTGCCTCTGCCTCAAGAAACCTGGATCAAATGGAGCTGAAACAATTAATCAAATTAATTGTCAACTAATTTAGTAATCGATTAATTGGATACTGGAGTATACAGACTCAAATAAAGGCAATTGCAGAAAAAACAACATATTCAGGGCAGTAATTAAGCCAAAACTGTACCAAATATCTTAACATTTTGTATTTCAGATGAAAACACATTTGATGAAGGGATTCATATCCATTCTCAGAAAACAACAATCAAAAAAAGCAGAACAACTGTGGCAAAAAATGCTTTATTGATCCCAAAGTAAAATTAAATGTTGCTGTAACTCATTAATTCTGGTTTTTCAAAATGTTGTTATAGATGGTGGTGGCTGTTGGCAGGAAAGCTCAGGTCCGTATTACAACAAATCTGAAGAAGCTTCTGACTAAAGACTAGATCTAGATTAGATATAATGTCTAATCTAATATACATTAGATTAGAAACCTTTCCAGGAACTAAACACCATAATATCGTAATAAAAGAAGTAGTCGCTCTGTTCTGAATTAATTCGTTTTATACACATGTTCTTTATTGTAACAAAGAAAAAGAAAAATGATAAGTTTTAGAAAAAATTATAAATTCTAATTAAATTTTCTTTTTTCTTTTTCTTTCTTTTTTTTTTTTTCTTTGAAAACAATTTGTTTGTAACCCGAAATTACCCAAAATTTCTGAAGTGGAATAGTTTCAGCTTCGCCTGGTTCAAATTCACTAATGGAATGTTATGTTACTGTTTTTTTAAGCTCAAACTTGTTTGTTTTCTTACTTGAAAAATGTATTTAGTTATTTATTTGTATTTTTAAATGTATTTCTTATATTGTATGAAATAGACTGAAGCAGTTAAATAAAAAAAATCTGTGGCATGTGCCACTTTTTTATCCGATTAATTGTCAGAATAATCGATAGAATAATCAGTTACTAAAATAAAAGTTAACTGCAGCCATAGAATAAAATTATTGGGTCATTAGCAGGACTCAAGAGCATTTGTTTGCATATTGAGGAGCTAATTCAGTGATTTGATGCAGGTGTGTTGGACTCTGGAGAACTGGAGTTTGACACCTCATTCCTAGAGCAGGAGAATAAATCAATAGCATTATATCATGATACACACTTGATCGATATCAGTAGATAATACATCTGATAGAATAGTTAGAATATAGTCACTGAAGAAAAGCTGGTGGAATCAACTAACTTGCTCACTCTTTGGTTTCCTAGCAACGCACTCATTCTTTGGTTACCTAGCAACAACCTGTTGAGTAACTGGTGCAGTAGCACTGTGCCTCATTAATACTTAAAAATAAAAATAAAAAGCAATGTAGTGGAGTAAAAACTGGAAAAAGCAGGAAAGGTCATCAACTGGTCAGGACAACAAATCTGATGTTTCAGTTTAGTCTGTTTCAGTTAGGCTGAAAATCATCCGGTTTTGATCGGCATGTGTTTTGTGACGATGAATGGAAAGCATTGAAGGTTTTTTGTCTTCGCTAACGGTGCAAACGTTGATGCTTAGTCTGCAAAAACACCATGTCTCACCAAGGATTTTTGGTTTTGGTTCTAGTGCAAATATCTACGTTTGAATTAAGACAAAACTAACTTACAAGTTACATTAGAGTGAGAATTAGGTACTTGTTTTCAGTTAACAATTCCTTATTATTGATGAAAAAGTACTGATTCCACCGGCAGATACAACATGGGAAAAATGTTTCGCTATAAATGAAATAATCTGCCAGTACATTTTCATCAAAATTAAGAAATATTTACTTAGAATAAGTTCATATTTCTTGCTGAAACGTTAGTTTTGTCTCATTTCAAATAATCATATATATATTTCTGATATTTTCTCTAGAAAACTAGACCAAAAAGGTCTAAGATTTTTTGTTTTTTTCTACAGTGAATTATTTGTTCCCTTGTATATGTGGTACATTTGCAGTTTTAGTCGTTTTACACCTGAGTTTGTATAATGGATTGTTTATACCTTCTGCCATCTTTACCTGGTTCAGTCTTTGAAAACGGCTGTAATCTTGCATCACATTGGAAGTGGAATATACAAAATATTAACATCTTAATAAAATCTTTTTTTTTTTTTTTTTTGTAATCCGTTGGTGCCAAAGGCGATAGATATGATGAACTGAACAGATTGTAAATGGGATGATAATTAGTTAAACTTGCATAATTAGAAATGATAATTAGAAAGAGAAAAAGCAAGGTTCATCAACACAATTTGCATTCATGTTGTGTGGGAGCCGAGTCTTGACGGGCTGATTTTCTCCTTCGCTCGTGACATTTTTTATTGTCATAAACAGAAGAGAGGTATCAGTTGACAATAAACCTGTTTGGGTATTTTATTTCTAATTATTGTGTAATGTGTAGAGGCGGGTAGAGAGTCCAATAATTGTACTCAAATCAGAGTAGCACTGCTTCAACACATTTTCACTCAAGTAAAAGTAGAAAGTAGCCATCCAAGAAATTACTCAAATAACAGTAAAAAAAGTATTTGGTAAAAAGTTTACCAAAGTACTGAATAACTCAACAAATTATCCATCATTTAATATTTAAAAAATGCATAATCAGATGGACCAAAATATAAAGTTTAGTGGAAATTTTGTTATTTTAAGAACAAAAATGACAATAATAAATTTATCAGGAATTATCATGAAGCATAATTTCTTTACCTAATCACATCTCAAAATGTAACTTTTGATAAATAAAAATAAAAACGTCACTTTGTGTATGCTTAGAATATTTATAACTTTTAGATAAGAATATGACAAGAAGCATCACTAAAGTTGAATTAGGTTCATCATCATCATCACATTTTTTTATGGAGTTAAATATAAAATCTCTAAATATGTTCTCTACTTGGTGGTCTGATTATTTTTTTATTGTTTTATTTTTTATTATCTAAGCAAACTTAGTTTACCTTAGAGAATATCTTCTTATTTCTTTTTTGATGGAAACCTAACATAACATTTTAGGTTTTTTGGGGGGGGGTTTTTAAGTTCATTATGTTCAATTTCTCTTGCTGAGTTAAGATCAACTGAGTCATTTTGTGCAACCGCAATAATCTTCCCCTTGAAACCGTTGAAGTCTTGAGGCAGCGAAACGTAGAAACAAACGAAGTATTGAGGCAAAGAAATTTTTTTTATTTTTACATTTTTATGTATTGAGTCATTCAATTAATCATCAGAACTCGAGTTAATTTGCATGCGGCCACTTTTACTTTGATGCCCTTAAATAAAATCCTTAAATACAGCAGATCTGTTTTAACCCAGGAGCTGAAGATAAACTATGAAAACCCTTAAATGTTTGATTTTTGTTTATTCATCTGTTTGTTTTTTAGACAACTTATGTGGCCTTTTTGTGTGGATTTTAGGATTTCTACGATGACCACGGGGTTTTCTCAGAGAGTTTCTGGCCTCAGAGTGAACCTCCTCAAGCCATGACGTTTAACCCCAGAGGAAGGGTCAACAAGCCGCTGACTCCGCCTCCATCCTCGCAGTCCATCAACAACCAGGTCAGTGCCTCGTGTCACATACGGTCATACTGAGATAGACATATGATCAATATCAAGAGAAAATACAACTGATGGAATAGTCGAATATTCAATATATCTATATTCACTGAAATCTGATCCAGAACCACAAGGCATTCTGGGAGATGTAGGCACTCAACTTCTCATGGCCAGCTGAGCTATGTTAGTGGAATCAACTAACTCACTCACTCTCTTTGGTTACCTAGCAACTAAGTCACTCTTTGGTTACCTAGCAACAACAGAACAGTTGAGTGATTGGAACAGCAGTAGTTTAAGGTTTTGCTTCATAATTGCTTAAAAATGTATAAAAACAATGAGCAAGGAGTGAAAACAGTGGATAGAAGAGGAAAAGTCACGTTATTATTAGTATTTCATGTATCTAAAACAATAGAATAATAATTAACGATATCGAATGCTTATATCTTACGATGGTCTGTCCATATTCTGTTGCTCCCCCATAGCTTCTTTTCCAGTACCCAGTGAGCCACTCGCAGCCTCCTCCATTCTACGTGGGAGGACCCATGGGAGGGATGGACAACATGGCGGGAAGTGAGCCGTCCCAACAGGCTCCGCCCCCTGCACCGATGACCCCTGTCCCCACTTCTTCAGCGTCCTCCTGTTCGGCAGGGCCCTCCCCTTCCTCCCAGGGATCTGAGACCTCGTTCGACTGCACGCACTGTGGCAAATCTTTACGATCCAGGAAGAACTACAGCAAGCACATGTTTATCCACTCGGGTGAGTTCTGTTTTTGTAAGGCAGGGCAACTTTATTTATATAGCACCTTTCAGCCAAAGACAATTCAAAGTGCTTGTATTTTGAATACAAGCACTTTGTATTTAAAGTGCTTGAATTCACTTGAATACACTTTGAAAACAACATACAACAAGAAGATTGTAATAATACTTTTTTTTTTTTTTTTTAAATCAAGCAGATTAAAAGTAGACAAAGTAAACATTAAAAATGTTTAAACATAGTTAATGAGTAGAATTAAAAAATGATGAATAAAATAATCAAATAAAAAGGTTTTTAACCTTGTTTAAATAAACTCAAGGTAGGGGCAGTCTTACAATGAGCAGGAAGCTTATTCCATAGCGCGGGAGCATAAAAACTAAAAGCTGCTTCACCGTGTTTAGTTCTGTTATATTACATGAAAATGGTCTCAAAGAACAATATTATCATTTATTGCGATAACTTCTCGGACAATTTATCGTCCAGCAAAATTTGTTACGGTGACAGACGTAGTAACTAATTACTACCCAACTCTGCTAATTTACATAGACATTCCTTTTGAATTGAGTAAACATTTACTTTTTTGTCTTTTAGGTCAAAAACCTCATCAGTGCTCCATCTGCTGGCGCTCCTTCTCCCTGCGGGACTACCTCCTCAAACACATGGTGGTGCATACTGGCGTCCGGGCCTTCCAGTGCACCATGTGCGGCAAGCGCTTCACACAGAAAAGCTCCCTCAACGTGCACATGCGTACCCACCGTGCCGAACGCACCTTCCAGTGCAATGTTTGCCACCGGGCATTCACCCACCGCACCTTGCTGGACCGCCACGCCTTGCAGCACGCCCACCACGCCCCGCAGACCCTCGGCCCGGGTCAGGGGCGTGGAGCCGACATGACCTCACCTACCAAGCACAGTCCTCCAGGTATGGGAGGAACCTCAGGTATGGCTGGCGCAGCTGCTATGGTTGGCAGCATGCCGAGCATGTCCAGCCATGGAGCTTCCTCCACCTAAATATGGGAGGAAACGGGAGAAAGGGAAATTCAGGGGAGAGGAGGAGGAGATTAGTTAGCTCATTCCTCAAACCAACGCTTAACACTTTTATTGGTTTTATTTTATTTTTTTTTGTCGTTATTTGGTGGTAACAGCGCTTTCAGCAGGGGTGTCCAAACGTTTTGCCACGTCGGCCAAAAATATAGATGCAAAAGGCCAAAAACACCCGACCTAAAACCAGTCCAAAAAAGTAGCCCTGTACATACTACAGATCCCAAACTTGGCAGCATCAGGGCATTTTTAGTTAGAAAAAAAGAATTAAATGTTCACCAAAAGCTCAGAAATGTTGACATTAATCTGACACATTTTCTAGAAAACTTAAAAATGTTCTTCTTCAAAATGTTTTTTAGCACATTTTCTTTTTTGTTCTAGAACATTTCTGAGATTACCCTTAAATGTTTTAAGGTTTGTTTTTGGCAGAAATGTACTACTTTTTATTTCTTCTACAAATATTCCAATACTCCTTTGGATATTTTACATGTTTATTGTTTTAAAAGAAAGAAATCCAGTTTTCAGTTTCTTTTGGGCTCGACTGAATAAATTTTCAGTAATAAGAACAGAATCTATGTTACGTTGTTTCAAACCGTTTGCTATTTAGACCAAGTTTAAGAAAGAATAAAAGCTGATTTGGGTGGCGAAGTTGGCTTTTCAGTAAAAGTCTGTTGGTTTTACCTTTTTTTAAAACTTGGTTTTAAAAACACAAATACTTTGTGTCGTACTTTATATTTTCCTGTGTAGGAAAATGTTGTTGGCAACAAATTTTCACCTTGGTTACAAAGTAAAAGTCTCCATCTGCATCTACGGGTCAAATTTTAATCTTATTTGAAGTGCAGTTGGGGGCCGTACAAAATCAGTCCAAGGGCAACAAATGGCCCCCGGGCCTCACGTTGGACACCCCTGGCTTTCAGGCTTTACATGTCTTATTGCATTAGCTTAACTCCACCTTCAGTTAGGGTTTGAGGATTTGGGAGAAAAAGATGTTCAGTTCCCAGAAAGCTATAATAATAGTTGTAGCCTGATTATTGTTTTTTTATTTTTATTTTTTATTTTTTTCCTGTGTTGTGATGTATTGCTAAGAGCAAAGTGGTAAATCCAACACACGTATGGACAGCGCTTCAAAAAGTATCAAATTAAAAAACATTTTTGTAGAATAGTGCAGAAACCCTGTTTCATAAAGTCCAGAGAGATTATGAGTCCCATTCACCTTCAATGAGTTTCATTCAGGATCGGTTGTATTTTATCTGTTTAAAGCCATTTCTAGTCGGTGAGCAAACCCTGAACTGGACCAGTTGGATGTTTCAAGTGAAATATAAAATAGTAGGGTTGTTATTTTGTTATTTTGGTGGTGGAGTTGACTGAATTACTAGGTTTTTTAAAAAAATCACCATTGCAAAAACTTCTCAAAGTTTGTTCTTTTCTAATCTAAGAAGTATTTCTAACGATACACTAGAAAAGGTAATGAAACTCCCATACACAAATTAGTTTTTCTGTTTGGATAACACTGTTTTAGAAGCTAATATATGCAACAAGCAGCTAGATGTCTGTTGGTAAAATAAACAGCCTTGTGCAGCATAGCGACCAGGGAAGCTAACACAGATGATAAACAACACAATGTAAGCTTGTTGCACCTTCCTTACGTTAGCTATAAAAATAAAACAGTCATATATTACATGTAGGGGCAGCATTAATAGTAATGTAATTAATTTTTAAATGAAAGCATTCATTTCATTTTAAACATGTTTAAAATGTTTAAACATTTTAAAGCTTTATCTTTAAAATGTGTGCAGCTGATTTATAAGAACTTGAAAGAGTCACTAGCTGCGTCTAAATTGACAAAACTGCGCATTTTGATATTTTGAAAATAAATCTGCTTAATGGAAACACGCCAACTTTGAAAAAAACTTAATTTTTCAACAGAAGATTTTGGCCCTTTGATAAATAGTTTCTTCCAGTCGGATCAAAATTGGTTTATTTCACTTTTTTTGCATCACGCGAGTCACATGATCAATAACCAGATATTACTACTGGTGGAAAACACAAAGAAGACGAAAACAGGAAGCCAATGAAGGATTATGGCGCATTAATTTTTTAAGGATTTAACAAACTTTGTCACATTTGTTTTTAATTGTGTTCTCATTAAATGGAAACAGCTGCTGCGAAGTTGTGTGTTTTTGACTTAAATAGATTATTGACAAAGTTTGACACACATTTGGAATGAAAATGGAATTAAAACCACATTTGAAAATATTTGTTTGCATGATAAATAATTACAAAAAACATGTTAGTAGGTCTGTCACAATAAATTTTGCTGGATGATAAATTGTCCAGAAGTTATTGCGATAATATTGTTTTGAGACCATTTTCAAGTAGGACAGTGATAATAAAATAATAATGCAAGAAGACATTTTTAAAGATCAATAAACTTTAAATTCCAATGAAGATTTTAAGTCAATGAACTGGAAAACATTTTAAATATCCAAAATAAATAAATAAAACAACAGAAACAACAAATAATATTAAATGTAAAATCTCTGTAAACAAAATTTACCTTCATAAAAGGGATAGTTGAGACAGAAGTACCAGACTGAAGAATTTTGTCATCTGGTTTTTGGCAGAAAGAGAGAAAAGAAAAAAACAATAAACCAGGAAAATGGAAATTATTGAGCTCATTTTAATTTAGCATGCAATTAATAAATGCTACGTCATCACCCAACCCCTTCCTGTCATCTTCTTTGTCGTTTCCACCAGTAGTAACATCCGGTTGTTCATCATGTGACCAGTGTAATGCTAAAATAAAGTGTTTCCATTGCAGTTTTGTGGAAAAACACTAATTTTGGTGCAGCTGAAAAACCATTTGTTTTGTTTTTAAATTAGCATGTTTCCAGTAAGCAACTTTACTTTCATAATTCCAATTTTTGCAATTTTAGGGTAAATGGAAACGCGGCTAGTAAGGAAAGTTGATGCTTACAAGCCAACGCAGAACATTGCTACTTCCCTGTACTCATTTATTTTACTTTTCCTGGGGCCCCCTCCTGGCCTGGGGGCCCTATGCAGTGGCTTAGTTCACTTGTGCCTTGGGCCAGCTCAGCATTGGCATCAAATAAGCACACTCCCGTATGGGGAAAAAACCAGAACAGACCATAAACAAATTTAATGACCATTTACTGGTTGTAGGTTGTATTTATTAATCAATTAATTCTTGGTATGGAGGAAAACTGTGTTTGTACCGAAAACATTCAGGTGAGAAGCGACCAAAACTGTAAAGCAAAACGGCAAAGTGGTGACATGACCCCACCTGTAACACTATTACTCCACGCATAAAACATGTATATAAATATGTAAATAATAAAAAGTGACTCCTGAAGGAACTGAGTTGAAGGTGAATGGAACCTGGGATTATTCAGGAACAAACCAGGGCGACACATGGTGCTTTTTTAGGGATGTGTTGATGCAGATGAAGCAGTGAGACTACAGGGAATCACTGAAGTGGGTGGGTGGGATTAGTGGGGGGGTTACACTGTAAGACGCAGCACAGCAGAGTGAATGAAATTCACCTTGATCTGTCTGAATGCTTTGTAAGATTTTCCACAGGCGCCAGCAGTCAGCCCCGGCATCATATACCTCGAATTAAGACGGAGCCTCTGAAAAGCTCAGAGGAACACTAGTTTCTCTTTTACATTGTTTAGGGAAACATTTCAGCATGTTTTACACACACACACACACCAACAATTACCTCAGTGGTCCAAAGACAGGCATTATGCTTCGCATCTTTAAGCTACATCAAACGAAGAAACGGTGAAAACTAAAGCTAAAATAGAGCCATTTGCCTTTCCTTTCTTCTTCTTCTTATTCTTTCTGAACGCTTCGAACGTTCTTCTATGTAAAGATTCTTGCTTATTATAAAGCCCAGTTTGCTTGTTGCTCATGTGATTCTTTGGTGTAGAGCAATTAAAAAAAAAAAAAAAGAAAACTGAGGATTTTCAACATGGAGAAATAATTGAAAAATCTACGATTCTTATCAGGTTTTTTTTGTTTTTGTCGAGTGTTTGGCTGTGTTTGTCTTCGGAGACTCTGGCTAACAATTCATGGGAAATGATTGTTGTTTTAAAAAAAATTAATAAAAGCTTTTCCAACAGCACTATATATGTAAAAAACAAAAACTTTTTAATGTTTTAGCAAATTAAAATTTTAAATAAAAATGTACAATCACCCATACATGTTGAAACAAAACATGTCATAATGCTAGTACCACATTAATATTTATTACAATTTGATCTCTATGCACAATTAAGTTTGCACATCGCTTAGCTCTAGATATTGGTGTCCCCTTGAAGTATTTGGCCTAAGGTTGTTATTTTTTATTATTATTATTGAACGCATTGAAGGTGATCTTTAAAAGACCCTTAGTTTCCCAGTTTTTCGCTCTCTTTCCCTTGATGTTTCTTAATAAAAAACATTTTATGATGCGCAGGTTAAGCTTTGTACACAACAAAAACATAAAATATTACCAATAATTTTTGTTCTTACTTTTAATGCAAAAATCTTATTACGCTTGAAATTAGACAAAAGTAACTTTTCAGAAGGAAATAGGAACTTTAAGTAAATTATTTTTTTAATCGGCAATAGAACTACCGTATTTTTCGCACTATAGGGTGCACTGGAATAACTTGTCTATTTTCGATCTTTTTTTATGATAAAGCGCACTGGTCTATACGGTGCATTACAACAAAACAGTGCGATAGCTGTCCTGGTGCGCTCCCGTATTAGAATAATTACGTCGCGATGACGCAATTACGTAGTCAACGGTTCTTACGGGAGTCGATGGACTTCCTCCTCCCAGCTCTCGCCTCTTACGGTAGTTTTCGTCACCCCTCCAGCGCCACCAGATCGATACACCTGGTGGTGCTGTCTTAGTTTTGTCTCATTTCATGTGTAATAACTTTCAGGAAAACACAGGAGCTTGTTTTAAGTACATAATTCCTTAATAATACCACCCGCTTCGACGGCAGCAGCGGAGGGATACAGATGCCTCCCCCACATTCTCAACTCCAAAACTTGACAATTCGTCGGTGAAAGCACTGTTGGTGCCGTAATGTAATGCAACCGAAACATTTCGCCATAGCGCCGTGAGCGCCGTATACCACACAAAATCGCTTCGAGGTCACAAAAAAACAAAAACAACAAAACTTAATCCATACTAATTCACTAGAAGGCGCTGTTTTACTCCAGATAAAGGCGCACTGTCGTTTTCTGATCAAATTAAAGGCTTTTAAGTGCGCCTGATTGTCTGGAAATTACGGTAGTAGTTTTCCTTTCATCTTAAGGAGTTATTGACTTAAAATAAGCTGCTTTATATATTTGAAAAGCTTGTTTTAAGTAAATAACAAATTAATATTAATAAAACATGGGGAAAAGGCCCTGTTATAAGTGAAATAATCTGGCAGTGGAACAAGTACTGTTTTTAAAAGCAATATTAATGAATTATTTACGTAAAACAAGCTCACCTATCTTGCTGAAAAGTTTCTTCTGAGTTAGTTTTGTCTAACGATTACAATTTCAAGCGTAATAAAATATTTGCACTTAGAAGTAGACCAACAATACTTGGTAAGATTTTGTGTTTTTACAGTGTAGGAACTATTCTTACTGACATTTATGTAGATATTCTCAACAAGTGACAAACTTTGTGCTTGAGAACTTTCCAAGCAATTATATAATATGTTTTTTTTTAATGAAATATTCCCTTTAATTAAGATTTTTATGTAAAAGTGAATCCATGTAAGACAAATCTGTAATATTTTTTTTCCCCTTTTTTCTGCTTGGATTTCACTCTAAACATTGATATTTAATGTCCCACTCAGACATGGAAGAATGCTGCTTACTTTACTCAGAGCAGAACTGGCGGTATGAATTCAGCGGCTTCTCGACCAAAACTGCAGATTCAGTGCTTTGTTTCTCCAGTCTTGTGTATTTGAAAGGAAAAAAAAATCAAATAAATAAAAAAGGAAAACCGTTTGGAGAAGCTAGACTGAAATTCTTTCAATTTGCCGTTCTGTATAAGCTATATATATATATATATAAATATAAATATTTACATTTTAAGCACATTTAAGCCAAACTTTTGGTGCTTTTTTTAGAAACATTTACCTCATTTGCCAGTTGCCAACGCCACACTGTGGTCAGGGTTCAGTAAATAAGCAGTGTTAAGCTGTTTCACAGGTTTGATCTATCCTCAGCAGTGGATGTGCTTTTGTTGCATTGTGTCTGTGGGGGGGAAACCCTTGTACAGTAGTGTAATATGTGTGCTTTGAAGCCATGTCAGCGCATTGTAACGTAGTGTATTATTATTACGCCTTTTATTTCTGTATTTTTGCTTTGTTGAGAGGGACGACAACTGTTTTTCTACATGAATATTTCTTTAACAGAGGTGAAATATGTCAGAAAAAGTCATTTTATAAACAAAAAAAAATAGAAAAAGAAAGGGTCATCTTACCGCTACATCTTTATGTATAAAAAGACTAATGGCATGATTTTAACTTTTTCCTAGAACGTAGATGTTGTTCTTGATGAATTCATTGACTTTGAAAAATTGAGTGATTTCAAAGATTTTTCTCCAAATAAAGAGTTCACTCTGGTTGGTTGTTTGTTCTTTTATTCAAATTTTTATTATTTTCGTCAGTGAAACTGAAGGTTTGAATATTGGGATCTAATTTATTTTGAGTTAAAAGTCTGTAAGAAACTGAATGAAAACAGTTTCAATCAAAAGTACGGGAGACAAATACCTCACCAGTTATAAGTGAAATAATGTGACGGTGAAATCAGTAGTTCTTCAACAATATTAAGAAATTATTGACTTAAAACAAGTTAAAATATTTCTTGCTGAAAAATTACTTATAAGTTTGTTTTGTCTTATTTCAAGTGTACTAAGATGTTTAACTAGACCACAAATACTTAGTTAGATTTTTGTGTTTTTGCAGTGAAACTGTTATTTGGCTTTTTCTATAATTGCTCTCCGAATGAACCCAATTTCACTGCAAAAACACAAAATGTTTCAAAGTATTTTTGGTCTAGTTTCCAGTGCAAATATCTTCTCTTTTTTTTGTCTTATTTCATGTGTAATAACTTTCAGGAAAATACAGGAGCTTGTTTTAAGTAAATAATTCCTTAAAGTTAATGATAAAGTTCTAGTTCTTCTTGGAGATTATTTAACTTATAACACAGGAAAAATGTTGTTATATGTTGAACTAGAACTTTTTTATCAACATTAATGAATTATTGACCAAAAACAAGCTAATATATTTTGCTAAAAAGTTATTTGTTGCATAGTTTTTTCTTATGTACTAACATAATTGCACCAAAAACTAGACCAAATACTTGTAAGGTTGGATTTTTATAGCATGTAATAGCTTTATTTATGCTTTCTTTCAGTGATCACAGAATGAACCCAAGTCTCTTCAATAAATTCATATCAGATACCAAGCGAGAGACTTTTTCTCTTCTTAACGGCAGGCTTGGTTTACTAGAACATAAAATATACATGCAAAAACACAAACTTGCCAAGTAATTTTGGTCTAGTGTCTAGTCCAAATATCTTAGTACACTTGAAATAAGACAAAACCAACTTACAAGTAACGTTTCACCACAATATAGAAGATTATTTGAAGTAAACAATTCCTTAATATTGATGAAAATGTAGTAGATCCGCTGGCAGATTCTCTTATAACAAGTTATGTTAATTAATTTGACAGTGGAACTAGTGTTTTTTCATCAATATTAAGAAATTATTTTCTTAAAACAAGCTCTTAAATGTTGCTGAAAAGTTACATCCCAGCCAGGAAACCGAGGAGGGCCCAATACGGGATAAATGAGAAGGTTTTGTTCCGGTGGCCCTAAATTAATTTATCCAGATAGATTTTATATCTGAGCAAATTTAAAGTCCAAATTTTCTTTCTGGATAAATTGTCATGGCAAATATCTCAGTACACTTGAAATAAGACAAAACCAACTTACAACATTTCAGCAGTTTTGTCTTATTTCAAGTGTTCTAAGATATTTGTAGTAGCAATTAAACCAAATCTACGTGGTAGGGTTTTGTGTTTTTGCAGTGTACAAGCAGCTGTAGCGCTGATTCATCTTAACGGTCCGTGTTTTTCCGTGATGGTCCGTCCCAGGTGCCGTCCCGAGGCTCGAGCCTCAGAGGTGGTTGCTGTCTGTGGCTGAACTCTAGCCAGAAGGCAACTGTTACTCAACAACATCTGTTCCTGCTGCTCTCTTTCTCCCAGCATGCCGAGGGACAGGCAGACTCTCCCCAGGGTGGTCTTTTGTGTGCTTCATTGTCAATTCCATCATTGTCTGCTGAAGCCTGCTCCACTAATGGCGCGGCGTTGTAAGCCGAACCAGAGGCCCCCGATGCCAGGCCGATGATTTACAGTCACTCGCTTCCAGGGCCGCTGCTGCGTTCACTGAGCACCGAGGGCCTGGAGGATCGGGGCCCGAAAATAACTCATGAAATAAAAGTAACAATATATTTTATTAAAAAATGTGTAAAGCATCTGAATAGATATATACTGAGCCCTCATGGACTTTTATTTCCTTTTGTGTTCCTTCACAATACTTTTGCATTAGTTTTTGTCTTTTTAAGGTGTTCTAAGATATTTGCACTAAAACTAGACCAAAAAATACTTGGTAAGATTTTGTGGTTTTGCAGTGAACTTTGTAGGGAACTAAAGCACTGCTAAAAAACACAAAATCTACTGCAGTATTGGACAAAAAATACTATGGTAGATTTTGTGTTTTTTAGCAGTGTTTTGCCTTAAAAAGACAAAAACTAACGCAAAAGTATTGTGAAGGAACAAAAAAGAAAATAAAAGTCCACTTGAGGGCTCAAGTGGACTTTTTCACATGCTTTACACATTTGTTTTTATTAAATATATTACACAAACATCTTGATGCACTTGACATAAAACAAAAATTAACTCATGAGGAACTTTGCAGCAAGATATACGAGTTTGTTTTCCGACAATAATTGTTAAACATGCTTAAAAACTATTAGTTCCACTGGCAGATTATTTCACTAAAAACATGGGAAAAATATAAATTGTTATAAATAACATAATCTGCCAGTGAAACCAGTACATTTTCATCAATATTAAAGAATTATTTAATAAAAATGAGCTTCTGTAGCTTGCTGAAAAGTTAGTTGTAAGTTAGTTTTTGTCTCTAAACCAAAAATACTTGCAGTGAGTTAAATTAAAATGCAAATGTTTCACTTTTTTGTTAAGTTGTTTTGGAGCTTTTGAGCCTAAATTTAAGCATCAAAGCATCCAGTTCAAGAAACAGGAAGTGTGTAAAACTCCTCTCCACTGATCTAAATTTCAGAGCCATGATTTACCTGATATTGGTAGAAGTCGCACCAAGAGAGGTAAATCTGGTGTGAGGACATTGTTTTTCATGAATAGACCCCCTCGTTCGTCTCCACGGCGACACTTTCCAGAAAAAAGCCCACCGTTGGGTGGCCGGGGGAAGACGGCAGATGTTGGTGATTAACTTTGCTCGGGGCGCCTTTAACGAGGCGTTTGCTGGGAGTATTCACAAACGGACGCAACGAGACGTCATGTTTAGCAATATTTATTGGAAAAATAGTCTTGGCTAATTCCTTCATTCACAACCAGTAAACCGTTACATTATTCATTTTAAATAACATTTTCTTAAAAGAAAGCAAAAGAAGCAACAAAAAAAAAAAAACATTCACATGAAGTGCCTTTGCAAATATCCTTTAAAAAAACTTAAATAATTATAACAAACATCACAAATATACATTAGAAAATAAAAATAACGCAAAGTTTTTAAATTAACATAAATTAAATCATAATTTTAAATCATAACATTTTCTTGGGTTTATTTTACAAAAAGGACAATCTGTATCAAAAGGAAATTTCTTCTTTTTTTTTTTTTTTAAAATAAAAAATGTTTTTTTTTTTTTTTTTTTTTAATGAATATTATATCATAAATGGTTTGGAGGGCTTAGGGGGAGAAAACGCACTTCAGTTAATACAGACATCAAGTATACATACAGTCTTCACTATGGTAGCGATGGGAGCACAGCCCATAAAGCGCCTTGTGAAGAGCAGGCCAGTATGGCCAAACATCCACCGTTTGATGCAGTTCCTGCGCTCAGCAGCAGCCTGTGGGGTGCAGAAAAGGCCCGTCTGCAAATGTTGCATAAAATAAAACTTGCTGCATGCGCTATTGCAGGGGTGTCCAAAGTGCGGCCCCGGGAGCCGTTTGTGGCCTTTCGACTGATTTTGTGCGGCCCCCAACTGCAGTTCAAAAATGATACAAATTTGACCCGTAGATGCAGATGGAGACTTTTAATTTGTAGAAATGGTGAAAACAGTCACCACTTAATCTTCTTACACAGGAAAATGTAAAGTAACACAAAGTTTTTTGTGTTTTTAGGACCATTTTAACAAAAAATCAGCTTTTTTCTTAAACTTGGCTAAAAACAGCAAACGTTTTGAAACAAAGTGACCCAAATCCTGTTCTTATTACTGAAAGTAAATGTATTCAATTGAGCCCAAAAGAAACTGAAAACTAGATGACTTTCTTTTAATAGAAATATGCAAAATCTGCTACATTATATTCAGGGGAAAAAAATCAGCAAATTTCTGCCAAAAAAACTCAGACATTTTGAAAATAATTTCTGAATGACACCTTCTAGAAAAAAAATAAAATGTTTAGATTAATATTAGAAATTTTCTACAAAGAAACTAAAAAATTTCTGAATTTCAAATCTTAAAAATTTTCTAAGTTTTTGGCAGAAATTTCTCCTTTTTTATCTACACAGGCCCTGATGCAGCATTGCAAAAATCCCTTCCAGGTTTTGGATCTATAATAAATATCAGAATATTTTATTTGATTGATTTTAGGTTGAGTTTTTTGTTTTTATTGCTACTTTTGAGCCTACAACTTTGGCCGACGCAGCAAAAAGTTTGGACACCCCTGCTTTATTGCCAATGCTTAAATGTAATCTCCAATGAAAGGCAGAATGGGACGCTTACTGACAGTTTACGTTCGACTGTAAACCTCATTCACATCGCTTTTGTTTTTTAAATTTTGTACCGTTGCCAGTTCTTGTCCCACAGGCCGCCGCTGCCTACACTTAGTTACCAGTAGAGAACCAGCTCACTCTGAATATCAGTTAAACGTCTCTGTATCAGCAGCAGTCTCAAGGCGGGACATCGCCCCCTAGGGTTAGAGCAGCATCTGAAGGAGCATAAAAACTCTCCCATAGAGCAAATGAGCAACCGGCAGCCCATTGGTGGCTTCTTACACCTGGGAAAGTGGGGAAAGAAACAGAAATTAGATTTTACTTAGATCAGTGAAATGTGAACACAACAAAAACACAAAATAACACGCTTGACATAAGACAAAACTATCTTATAAGTCACTTTTTTAGGAGCTTGTTTTAAGTCAATAATTTGTTAATACTGATAAAAACTACTTGACAGATTATTGAACTTATAATAAGACATTTTTCACATCATAAGTGATTGAACTTTTTCATCAATATTAACAGATTAATGACTTAAAACAATCTGAAATACAGCTCTGGACAAAACTAAGCCACTGCACTGAACTGCATGAAAACCTCCTGGTTTTCCCACCAAATATTGATTTCTGAACTTTTCCTGAGTTAAACATTAATATTGTTGTTTCTAAATGAAACTTGTTTTCTTTGCATTATTTGAGGTCTGAAAGCGCTGCATCTTTTTCATTATTTTGACCATTTCTCATTTTCTGCTAATAAATAATAAATATTTACTCGTAACTTCAGAGGCGTGTTGTCAGTAGTTCATAGAATAAAAGAACAAACTTCATTTTACTCAAACATAATAATCAATAAAAAGCAAAAATCATAGAAACTGGTCTTTTTAAATGGTCTCTTCTTTTTTCCCAGAGTTGCTGAAAGGTTACTTCCCAGCCAGGACACTGATTTGGGCCCCATATGGGATAAATGAGAAGGTTTTGGCCCTACAGCAATTTACCCAGAAAGAAAATTTAGATTTTAAATTTGCTCAGATATAAAATCTATCTGGGTAAATTAATGTTGGAACAAAACCTTCTCATTTACCTTGGTGTCCTGGCTGGGATGCAACTTTTCAGCAATATATATATGAGCTTGTTTTTAGTCAATAATTTCTTAACATTGATGAAAATGTACTATTTTTCCTGTGAGACGTCGATAAACTCACCTCAGTTGCAATTATACATTCGTCTTTCTCCTCTGACATCACAAACACAGATTTGTACTTGGTGTCCGCACATGCAGACAGTTCTGGGGCTCTCTTTTCTGATGCATCGCTTTGGGAGGAAACAAAAACACGTCAGCGTTACTACATTGGCTGCTGGGGGTCACTTTGACTGCCAGCGTCCTGCTTTAAATATTTACCATTTTAAACGTTTGCTGTGTTTCTCTTCAAACTCCAACGAGTCCGAGGATTGGTACTTGTCCTTGCAGGCCGCCTCCAGCATGGCCTCCTTGGCCGCCTGCTCGTAGTTCACCTCCCGCACCAGGTTGTAGTCTGACGGCGGATGTCGGCTTTTGCAGCTGCTCCTTCCTGGCGAAGAATCTTCATCCGGGTCGCCGCTGCTGAAGTCCATCTTTTTATTGATGTTTTTGACGCCTGGCATTGGCATCACGCTGACAGCAAGGTCCCTGTCACCGCGGTGACAGTTGTTGGTGAGGTTGTTTATTGTCTCTCCTTCGCCCGCCGCCTCCGCCTGCACGCCGTGCTGAGCTTTGGATCGGAAAAACCCGACCAGCACGGCGCAGCCGGCCAGCAGCAGGAGCACCATCGCCACGCCGGAGCCGATGGCCATCCAGGGGACTTCGGACCCTCGGATCGCGGCGTGCTCCGGAAGCAAGAACTGGCAGTTTCTGCCTCCGTAGCCGGGCACACAAGCGCAGACGTAGCGGTTGTTTCTTTCGTGGCAGGTGGCGCCGTTGTGGCAGGGGTTGTGCTCACAGCGGCTGATGGGGGAGCTGCAGTTGCGGCCGGTGTATCCGGGCGGGCAGGTGCAGGTGTAGCCGGCGGGACCCTCCTGGCACGTCCCGCCATTTTGACACGGATAGGCAGAGCAAACATCACCTGTCTGGTCGCAGTTCATACCAGCAAAACCCTCTGGGCATTGGCACAGGTAAGAGTTGACGAGATCCACGCAGCGGGCGCCTGACACAGAAACAAACAAACTCTCATGTTACTGTTTGTTCTTCAAGGAGACGACAGCCTTAAGGACCTGCAGTAGCTGCATTTCCATTACAAATGTTTGCAAATGTTTGTCCATATTCAGCTCATGTCAACAAAACACAATTTCCCAACTGCGGCGTTTCGTTGATAAGGTTGTTTATGTGATGGATCATTAAAATCATGGCAGTAAACAGGAGATATAATCATAATTCGGCTATGTTGCTCATCATCCACCAGCCAATTACAAGAGATGTTTTATTCCGGCGTTGGAGCAACAAACCCCAAATTTCAGGGGTGTGCAAACTTTTTCTCATGTGGGCCAAAATCAACAAGTTAATAACAAAAACTAGTAAAATAATTTAAGATTAAAATAAAGTCAAGCAATTATAGTCGTCTGATTTTATTGTTTTTTTTTTTTGTAGAAACAATCCCAAACTTTAAAATTATTTTGCACATTTTTTGTTTTAAAAGAAATTTAATTCAGTTCTTTTCTCCTTCAAAACACTTGCTACATTTAGCCAAGTATAAGAAATAAAATAAAAGCAGCAAAATCTGCTTTTCAGTAAAAGTCGCTATGTAGTTTACTTTGTGTTATTTTCTATTGTAAGAAAATTAAACTGTAAAATTATTTTTAATATTTTGTATTTTAGATTAGGTTTATTTAAATATATATAATATAATGTACATATTTATTATATTTAATATCAGTGAGTATCACCGGTCAAATTATTATGATTCTTAAATTCCAGTTGGGGGGAGCCACACAAAATCTCCAAGGGCCACAAAAGGCCCCCGAGCCACACTTTGGACACCCCTGCCTTATGCTTCGGGGAAATCACAGTTGGCTGTGGATTCAACACAACTTTTTATAAACTGTGTGATTCTGAGAGAGCTTGGATGCACATCATCTTACAACCACTTCCTGTCGTCTTCTTCATGGTTTCCGCCAGTAGTAACAGCCGGCTGTTGATGCAAATAGTGTCTCTGTTGCAGTTTTGCAGAATACAAAGGTGAAGAAAACTACATCCTATTAAAAAATGTCAGTTTTTCAAAATTGCCATGTTTCCATTAAGCAAATTTATTTTCGCGATTTCAATTGATGAAATTTTAAGGTTAATGGAAACACAGCTAGTGACCACATAATTACACATATTGGATGCAGAAAAACAAATTCGCTTAATGGAAACACAAAAAATGTTTTAGAATTAGGTTGCTTTTCATAAAACTGCAATGGAAACACTTCTTATGCGTCACACGTCATGTGATCAACAACCGGATGTTACTACTGCCAGAAAAGATGAAGAAGACGACGACAGGAAGTGGTTGGATGATGACGACACGCCATGTTTTTTCATGTTTTATCGTGATTTATGTGACTATCTTATTCAATGAAAACACCACAATCGTAAAATTGTTCGTTTCGACGTTAGAGGAACCCCAACAAAGTCTTGCAGACATTTATAAAGCAGAACATAAACGCCTCAGCGTCGCAGCGTCTCTTACCGTTGGAGCAGGGACTGGAGGTGCAGTGGTCAATCTTTTTCTCACAGTTGAATCCTGCGTATCCGGTGGGGCACTGGCAGAAATAGCCTCCATCAGGGTTGTCGGCGCAGCGGCCTCCGTTGGAGCAAGGCCCGTCCGCACACGTCATGGCACTTAACTCGCAGTTGTTGCCATAGAAACCATGAGGGCAACTGCACTTATATGTGTTTTCTGAATCCTGAGTGGAGAGAATAATAATCACACCGGGTTGACGTCAAGATTTTTCTCGCTGCTGCATCTGCAGCTACACATCAGATATTTTTTCAGAGGCTTCTTTGGTTTCGTCTGAATAAGTGGAGCAGGTGCCAGGCTACATTTAGACGTTCGTTTTTTCCACACTTACAGTGCAGCTTCCCCCGTTGCGGCAGGGGTTTCCAGCACATTCGTTGACCTTGATCTCACAGCTGGCCCCAGTGAAGCCGGGCCTGCAGGAACAGGTGTAGCTGCCCTGGCCCGTGTTGCTGCATGTGGCTCCATTCATGCACGGCTTGTGATGAGTGCAGTAGTTCAGATCTGGAAGGACACAGCAGAACATGTGGATTAGGCTCAGCGCAACATATGGCACAAGTGACAGAATGCCTTTTGTCTTCCACTGCGTTTCACTAAATCTCTGGCTCCTCGTCTCTGCCGCTTATCTTCACACTTTGGTTGTTTTTCTTGTTTCAACCATGACGTTTATGGGTTTTATTCTGGCGTTTTGTGGTATTATTGTGATAAAAGTGACAAAAATAACTATTTATTGCTCTGTTTTGTAGGTAACTGTAAGGCTGTTTCTATGTGTCCTGGCAATTATGACACATTCCCATTTGTATGTGTTTCTTTAAGACACCAGTCATATAAAAAGTGTAATTTTTAGTCACTAAAGTGCACATAGGTGTTCAGATTTATATTTATCGATACGCCCAATTAAAAACAGAGGAGGAAATAGTAAAACTGTTGTGATAACCTATTTGAGATGCAACGATGTGATATTAATGTCTGTATCGGTTCTGATATTTTTAAACAAAATGTAGATCAGGTGTCATTGGCAATGTGCAGATCTAGTCAGTCTAATTCTATACTAGCTTTAAAAAGCAACATGTTGTTTTTTAAATTTATCTTACATTATATTTATCAGTCCCAGTTGCACTTTCTGAACATTTTTACAGGTTTGTTGCGGTTCATTTTACATGTTTGTCTGAGGAAGTTGACCTATTGCTGTCAGTTTCAGTTTCTTTATTATTTATTTTACATTGCACTGCAAAAAAAACTAAAGCTTACTTCATTCTGGTTGAGTTTTTAGTGTAAATATGTCGGCACGCTTGAACTAAGGTGAAAGTTACTTACAGCTAACCTTTCAAGAAGACATAAGAGCTTGTTTAGAGTCAATAATTCCTTCATATTGATGAAAAAGTGCTGGATCCATTGACAGATTATTTAAAATATTTTCCCATGTCATGAGTGAAATATTCTGTCAATAAAACAAGTACTTTTTCATCAATTATTAATTATTAAGTAATTATTGACTCTAAACAAGCTTATATCTTGCTGAAAAGTGACGTATATGTTAGTTGTGTGTTATTTTAAGTGTACTAAGATATTTGCACTAGAAACTAAACCAAATTACTTGGTATGTCTTTGTGTTTTTGCAGTGTACTCTTTGTTCTTACAGTCTTGTGACGCTGTTGGGGCAATTAATTGTGCTGCACTGGTGCAGAGTTATCAACTAAACGTTTAAAGTCAGTTGAACATTGTTTTTCTGTATAAGATCAAGACAAAACCTCAAATATCTGCATCAGTATCGGACCTCAAAGTGTTGGATTGGTGCAGCTCTCATCACAATAAATGATTAAACTGATATCTGATCAGACTTTTAGGGAGGAACCAAATCATTTGTTGCAAACTCTGAATAAAGTTCAAACTTCTCCTGGTCTAAGAGTCCAAATCAATCCCAAAGTGCCAGAACCGCTAAACCCCAACAAGCGGTCCCATTTTCACCCGTCCTCTGTCTGCCTTCCCTCCTCTCTCATCGCCACGGCGCTCTCAGGACACCCGGTCCTCACCTTGGTTACAGAAAAGCCCTCCCCAGCCCTCCTGACAGTTGCACTGCCAGGGCTGCTGGCAGGTCCCGTGAAGGCAGCCCGGATAGCGGATGCACTCGTCACAGTAGCGCCCCTTGAATCCCACTCTGCACCTGTTGTCGTCCAATTAAGAGGGAGCACACCGATCAGTCCACTCGTGTTTCTCCGCTGCCGTTTCAGTAATCAAAGGCGACTTACTTGCACTCGCCGGGTTTCTCGCAGAAGCCGTGCTCCTCGTCGCATCCCGGCAGACAGATCGCTGCTCAGAAGGAGGAAATGAAAGTCGCACTTAGAGGAATGTGTCAACGGAAACGCAGGTTTATCACTGATTTTCATTTTTGGAGATTTAAAAGCCAAACTTGTATCTAAAACAAAGCAATGAGTTGCTCCTACACTGCAAAAACACAAAATCTTACCAAGTTTTTGGTCTAGAATTATAGCACAAATATCTTAACAGACATTAAATAAGGCAAGACGAACTTACAAGTAACTTTTCAGTGAAATATGGGAGCTTGTTTTAAGTATATAAGCTATTAATGTTGATTTAACTATTTTTTTAACAACATTAAGTAATTATTTATATTGGCGAAAACTTATTTGTAAATTAGCCTTGTCTTATTTTAAGTGTCCTAAGATATTTTGTTAGTAATCAGACCAAAAATACTTGGTAAGATTTTGTGTTTTTGCAGTAAACTGTTTCTTCAAACTTTGTGTCCTTAATCTCATCCCTAAAACTTTCTGCTCAACAAGCTGCGGAGACAAAGAAAGAGTCTGTGTGAATGTGTGTGTACCCCAAAGTGCACACACTCTCACACAGACCCCCAAAGCCACCCCACTGCCCTCCCTTTTTTCTTCTCCTCCTTTGCTGCAGGTCAAAACTCTTTTATTCATTCTCCCTGCACTCACACACACTCACACACTCCACACACACTCACACACACTCACACACTCCCCTTAATGTCTCAGATTGGGGCAGATAAGAGTGGACAGCTGGCGAGTGTGTTGCCAGTGCTCGACAGCTGCCCCATTGTTTCCTCTCTGCCGGCAGCTGCCCACTTCAAACAATACGTCCCCCGCCTCAGCCAATCAGCGTCCGGCCCACTCCGGCAGCAGCCAATCGGAAGGCAGCATGTAAATTTATGGCACGCGTGAGATTATTCCAAAAAACTTTCCTTAGAATAAATCAAGTAGTCGTGTGTGACTGACTATGTGCGTGTGTGTGTGTGTGTGTGTGTGGGGTGGGGGTACAGGGGCGCGGGAGACGCGTGGTGTTTACCCACAAGATCCCTTCTAACGGCACTTAGACCCTCTGACTACAAACCAAACATTTTTAAAAATATTTTGTAATACTAAAATTTAGTTCTAAATCAAATGTCATTTTTAAACTTAATTTTGTTTTTTAAGTCAATTTTTGGCAATAAAGAAAACAATTATTTTAGGAAGGTGACGTTCGTTTTTTTTTAAAATATCAACGTCCACATCTGTATTAAAATCTTTTTAAAAGTTTGATGCTTTCCAGGAATAAAAGTGTCTGAAACTCACGCTCCGTGCAGTATTGGCCCTTCCAGCCGGCGTCACACACGATCTCCCCCCGCTCTCCGCAGGTGAAGTGCCCAAAAGCGTCGTCTCTGGGCCGGCAGAACACCGAGCAGCCGTCCCCGTAGTAGTGCTCGTCGCACACAAAGCGGTACGAGTACTTCAGCTCGGTCCTGCCTGCGGTGTGCAGGTCCTGGGACCAGTCATCTCCCACCGTCAGATGCCTCTGGGTGGTCATTGTGCTGATGACGCGCTCTGGATTCTCTACAAAGTAACAGAACAAAAAGGATGTAACAAAAAGCAGGTGAGTGCCTGCGCTGGAGAGGGAGGATTTGGTTCCTACCTGTGGAGAGGTCGTCTTTGGAGTCGGTGTGTAACGCTTCGATGATCAGGGAGAAGGTCCCCTGGGAACACAAATGGCTTGGTGAGACAGGTGGCCAGCGGAAGCGTGGTGAAAACACCAAGCAGCTAAAAAAAACCCAAGGCGACACTCTCTGCTCTGAAAGCTGCTGAAACTAAACACCCCTGCCCTCCACTTCATGCGCGCTCAGCCGTCGCGCTCACTTTTACGCACAGAGATTCAATTAAAATGGCGCGAATCGCATTGTTTTCGAGAGTGAGTCGGAATTTACCGGCCACGTGAAGCCGAAGTTAATCCTGACCGGGTTGGTGAACGCGCTCTCCGGGATGACGTCGGGGACCTGGAAGGAGTTGGAGCCCAGGACGGGCGTCACGGCGCCGCCGTATGTGCACGGCGGCTCCGGCGAGGCGTTGGGCTGGTAGTGCTTGAGGCAGATCCTGAAGAAAGTCTTACATTCGCACTGCTGCTGGAAGGAGGAGGTCAGGCCTCCTTTGCAGCAGTTCTTGTTCCCCTGCGCCCCCTTCTTGTTTAGAAACTCCTGCAGCTTCAGCTCAAAAACTCCCGAACAGAACCCCTGGGAAGAAAACAAGCTCGTTATCGTCACTCACTAGTGGATGGAGGGGACAAATCATGTGTTAATGTTGGAGATAAAGACTTGAAGACCAACCTGGCACAGCAACATGAACATGACGGTGAGAGTCAGCAGAATAACGCGCCCCATGTTTAATAAATACATAATAAATAAGGAATAAATAAAGTAAAACGTATGGGGACTCGTTGGCTCCTGTTCAGTCCCCTTGAGGAAGATGCATTGAGCTCGTTTGTGTTGTCTCAGTCAACTGCTGTCGCTGCTCGCCCCGCTGCTGGGATTCATCTCCCGAGGAACCAAAGAGGATAAATCCCAAAACTGAACTTGAAGGAGAAAAAAAACTGAACTTGTGGGAATTTATAGCGCAGATTAAAAAAAACAAACAAACAAAGAAAAGGAAACAAAAACTCCTCCTCTGGTCCGATGTAAAGCGTAAATCCAGTGCGTAATGGTGATGATAGTTACTGGTCCATGCTTCCCTCAGCCTCCCTCCCAGTGTGTTTTGTCACCGTGAACTGCGCGTCTGTCTCCGGCCGAGGCCGCCTGCAGCCTGTTTTATACATGCTATGGTAATAACATGCAAATGGGCCCCTCCTCCTCCTGCTCTTCTTGCCCGACCCTTACCTCCCACTGAGCAGTCTCCGGACTGAAAAGAAGTCCAAACCAGCTTCAAGATGTTTACTAGATCCCTGGATCTAGATTTTGTTAAATCCTCCAATGGTAAAAAAAAATAAAACAGATTTACGCTTTAAATAAATAGACATCTGCGTAAAGGAATAGGCGTCAATCTGCAGTTTGAACCTAAAATCACTCGTTAAATCTCTACTTTCAGTGTGTATTTATATTTTAAGTTAACTAGAAAACGCTGTCCAATGTAAACAGGTTAAAATTCCGTTACAGAATCAGTAAATATAACAGAAACACCACCTGTCTGCGTAACGACTCCCATTGCTTACCGCCTTCACTCTGGAGTATGGATTCCTGCTACATAGTTCAGAGGTCGAATAGGAATTTAAAATCAGGCTCAATTCAACTTTCAGGGACATTTGGGATGAAATTCCCCCCTGTTCCCTCAATCTGTACCCCACGCCCACCGTCAAAAGAGGACAGGGGGGGGGGGTGGCTGCACACGTGGTGGATGGCACGTGGTCGCATTGATCCGCCCAGCTGTTGCCTCGCTGCACAAGCTCCTTTGTTTGAAGAGCGCTGATTTCTAAAGTTTCCCATCACAAAAAGGAAGGAAAACCGTTTCCTGATCAAACTCTGACTCAGTTAGGGGAAGCTAATTGTTTTTATCCCCCCCTCCTTCTTTCTCCATCTCAGCTTCTTCTTCTTCTTCGGGATAAACAAGCTCTAAATTTTGCTAGTGGGAAGAATTTCACGCTTTGAAAAGGACTAAAGAAAGCATTCCTTGGCAGAGAGCTGAACGACTTGAGGGACTTTTGTTTGTTTTTTTTTCTCCACTTCTGTTTTGCTCAAAGTTTCTCACCAAAACCGACGCGCGCGCGCACTTGAGTCGCTCGCGCGGCCAACATGAGGGCAGAGGAGCCAAAGTATTACTTAAGTAAGAGTAGTACTACTTCAGCATATTTGTACTCGGGTAAACGTAAAAAGTTACCAAGAAATTACTCTAGTAAAAGTATTTGGTAAAAAGTCAAATTATCAATCATTTCATATTTCAAAATCATCAGATGGAACAAAATATAAAGTTAAGTTAAGTTTTTTGGTATTTTAAGGACCAAAATGACAATAATTCATATAAGTTACA
Organism: Poeciliopsis retropinna; assembly: GCA_010277075.1. Taxonomy (NCBI): domain Eukaryota; kingdom Metazoa; phylum Chordata; class Actinopteri; order Cyprinodontiformes; family Poeciliidae; genus Poeciliopsis; species Poeciliopsis retropinna. The sequence goes on along the minus strand of VMRM01000013.1, from coordinate 18,999,067 downwards.
AAGTCAGGTAAAATAAAAAGTTCCAATCAGTTTCTTTCACTAATAACTTTAACAAAACTGCAGGTGTGTCTCTGTGTCTGCTAGTGAGTTTTTGGCTATTTTACTGAAGAGTAGAAATACTTCATAATAAAATTACTGAGGTAAAAGTAAAAAGAACAGCTCAAGTACACTTAACCCCTTTTTTCAAAAGTTACTCAAGTGAATGTAAGTAGTTACTCGCTAACTCTGTATTTACTCAATGAATACTGAATGAAAAACAAACATGTTTTAACCAAAAATCCACCACAGACACACACTGATGGTTTTTAACGTTTCAAAAGGTTTTTTATTCACAGAAGCTGATTTTGAACATTTTTATTTTGCCTGATTTTATTTTTTGTTATTTATGTGAATTATTGTCATTTTAGTCCTTAAAATACCAAATATCCCCCTTAATTTTACATTTTAGTCCGTCTGATTGTGTAATTTTTAAATATTAAATGTACTTGAGTAAACCTTTTATCCAATACATTTTTTTATTACTCTTCCTTGAATAAGTTCTTAGAGTGCTACTTTTTACTTTTAATTGAATAAAAACATGCGCTACTCTAAGTTGAGTACAAATAAAAAGTACAGCGCAGTAAAAAAATACTCCCAAAAGTACATTTAAAAAAAAAAAGAAGTTACTCCTGTGAATGTAACTGAGTAAATGTAGTTACTGCCCATGAGGGAGCGGGTTTGGTCATTGTGTGGGCAGCTCGCTGCTCCCTCTGTCCTCAGCTGTATGGTAATTCAGGAAACACCTGCTCTCCCTCAGAAACAGCATCTCTGGGCTGCGCGCGCCGCCACCCCCCGCTCCAGCGCGCGCTCACACGCTTTCATGTTAGAGCGACCTCCTTTATGCGGCTTTGTTGGAGCATCACCTTTAAACATTGACGGGAAACCGCGGGGACAGAAGTTTAAGACCAAGTGTTTGGTCGTGTTTGTGTCGTGAAAGTGACGTGGGCTCGCGCACATTCGCGCGTGGCTCCATAATAAGACGCAGGAAGGAAGGAGGGGGGGCTGGGGATTAATTAGGTCGTTCATTAGGTGTTTTTTCCCTGTTGTATAATGATTTCTGTCGTCAGGTTGCATATATAGCAGCCAGTCTGCTGCAAATTCAAAACTGCAAAATCAAGTATTTTCAGTCTATTCTTGTGCAAATATCTTAAGACAAAAATAACTTATAATTAACTTTCCAGTAAGAAATGGGAAACGCAGGAAAATGTCTTGTTTGAAGTGAATGAATCTGGCAGTGGAGGAAATATTTTTTCATCAGCTTTAAGGAATGTTTCATTTAAAAGTTACTTGTCTTCTCTTATTTCAAGGGTATTTCTCATGCGTTTGCACTAAATCTTAAAATACTTGGCAAGATGTTGTGAAAAAAATACATAAAACTTTGGGGTTTATGTCTTTTTTTCGCAACATCTTGCCAAGTATTTCTTTGAGCAAATATATTATTACATTTTAAATAAGACCAAATAACTTACAAGTAGCTTTTTAGCTAATTATATGAGCTTGTTTGAAGTATATAATTCAGTAATATTGATGAAAAAGTTCTAGTTTCACTGGCAGATTATTTAACTTATAATATGAGAAAAATGTCTTGTTATAAGTATAATAATCTGCCAATGTACCTAGAACTTTTTCATCAAAATTAAGAAATTATTGGTTTAAAAAAGCTCCGATGTCTTGCTGAAACGTTACTTGTAGGGCAGTTTTCTTTTATTTCAAATGTATTAAGATATTTACACTAGAAACTAAACCAAAAATATAGATGTCACCAGAGATCAACCTGCCATTCCCACCAAACAAAATTTATGTTAATTAACTTAGCTATATCTGTGCAGCTAAAATGTTTGAAGCACAGCTGCTTTTTCTGAAACTCTGTCTTCAGGAAGTCATCTCATCACAACATGGCTCCTCTATTAACCCTTTTAACAACTTTTTTTTTTTTTTTACTAGCATGTCACTGAGAAGCTCAGCAGATGTGCAGTTCTACCAGGTGTTTGCTAATTGCTCCTGGCTAGTCTGAAGGAGCTGAGTGGGGGAATCACAAAAGCTAAGAAGCCTGGAAACTGAAGCTCTGAGGAGGCTTGGTCCTCCCAGGCATTTTTCACAGCTCAACGGTTGCCATGGAGACTAACGGGTTTCTCAAACATGCATGAAAGAATCAAATTAAGGTATTGTATTTACAATTAGAAACATCAAAGTCTTTATTATTATTATTATTATTATTATTATTATTATTATTATTATTATTATGTTTTGTTGGTGAAACGTCTGTCTCAAATAAATTATCATCAATCAATCAATGAGGAAATAACATATCGTGATGTAAAACAAAAAAAGTCAATTTTACACAATACTGCCTCTCTCTCTCTCTCTCTCTATATATATATATATATATACATATATATATATATATACACATATATGTGTGTGTGTGTGTGTGTGTGTGTAGGGGTGTGTTTGTGTGTGTGTGTGAATGAATGAAATAAACAAATGAATAAATCAAAATTCTACTCTGTAGCCATACAGACAATAAGAACAGACATTACAACAAAAAAAGAATTAAATTAAATAAAAAAACAGTCCTGTTGCTTCCAAACAAAGAGGGAAAGTTGCAGCCAGGTGTTGATAATTAAAAGCATGTTATTGATTGGCTGATCATCACCGGTTGGTTTTGGTAATTTGCCGTTCTGGATCGTTCTGATGAGCGTTAACGCAAAGCCAAGATGGAAGGACATCAGCAGTGACCTCAGAGAGGCAGATCGTTCTTACCCTCCATCTGGGGAAGCGGGTTCACCCCAACGTCAGACCGTGAAAATTTCAGAAAAATTCCTGAACACCAGAGATCGCTGTGTTAGACTCTGTAGGTCTCCGTTAGCATGCTGGGTGTCAAAGGTCAGCAGCTCAAATGTCTCACATGTCAGACCAGGAGGTCGAACTCTACCTTTCCTCAGGACCGGCTCCTGAAAAAGAAGAAAACTTTACATTTTAAAAAGAAACTTACGAATGAATTCATGGAATGGCTAAATCTATATTTGAAGTCTATTATCATTTATTTTTAATTTAGTTTTGGTATATGTTTGGTATTGTTGAAATTGTGCAGTAACAATTTATGTCCTTTTATAATGTGTAACTGTTGAAGTTTTAGGTTTTAATTTTGTGTTTGAACAGATAAGTTCCCGACTAAACCAAAAAGTTTCACGTTTTTCATTTTCTTCCATGTGTTAAATGTCCCCTACATGAAACTGACAATGGATCATCTTCTGACTTTCCTTGAATAATGGCTTTGTTCATGTCACTCCACCATAATAAAGTAAATAATCACAAAATGATCGTTGAGATGGCGCTGTCAGGTAGCGAACACAAGACACAATCAGATGACTTAATTATCCCGTGAAAATAACTCAAAAATAGTCGAAATAGTTTGGATGCATTTTTCTTTCTTTCTGCCTTACAGAAAGTTTCTGTTTATGTCTTCGAAGGAATGGAAAGAGATGGAAAGCCCATTTTAACCTGTTTTGCGGTTTGCAACTTAAGGAAAAAGATATGAAACTTCAGGTCTGTCACTAATGAGATATTAACGAAAACCTCATATTATAGCAGAAAGACTTTCAGTATTCAGTGATGCTGCATGAACTAAAATATTGCGAGAAAATGCAAAAAAAAAAAAAAAAAAAAAAGATCCTCCATGTCCTCCAGGGGGCGCCATAAAAAATAGACCAATTAGTGTATTTGCTAATTTATTGCGAGGGAACGCAAAACATAATGCTAGGGAACGCAATATTTAAACATTTATTGCGAGGGAACGCAAAACATAATGCTAGGGAACGCAATATTTAAACATTTATTGCGAGGGAACGCAAAACAAAAAATGTCCCTGTGTCCACTAGGGGGGGCAACGTACCGCAATCCGGGATTTAAAATAGAAACATAATGGGGCTCGCTTTGTAGTTGTTATCAAACCGGAAGTCTCGGTTTTGCACAATGTTTTTCTCCTCTGAGCTCTGACTGTTTAATTAACCACGGTGCTACAGTAGGTCCTCCGGTAGTTTAACTCCTGCCAGTAGCTGCGAGTAACAAAAAAACAACAACAAAAACAACAAAAAAAAAAGGGTGACTTGGGGTCTGGCTATTCACCCATTCACTCTGCGCTTTAATTTCCATTGATTGAGAATGCCTGGAGGGGCAGAGGCTGCAGAGGGGGAGTCCTCACTGAAGGACCACGACACGCCTTCAGACGCGGACAGACCCTTACAAGCCATCTGCCACTAAACCATCAACTCCCCCCGATACCCACCCCATATGCGCCACGTTTATGTTCGTGTCTCCCTCCCTCCTTTCGGACCGAAGCTCACGTCTCTACGCGGCCCCATCCACCGTCTACACTAAACTGGAAGCATGTTTAAGGACCTGTAACGGTATGGGCCCTCCGGGGCCATATGGTGAGGGGCAAGCAGGAAGATTTTTCCCCCTGGTCCCTTAGGAGGAGACACCACATGGTCACTCGTGGGAACGTAAACACAGCGCGCATCACACGATATTGATCATAAGAGGCGTTGATTGGGGAAGGGGAGGGTGAGAGTGCCAAACTATGGTCACCAATTGACTTTTTTTTTTACCCAATATTGATGTTTTTTTTTTCTTGCCTCCTCCCACAGAATAAAGCGGACCCACCATGATGCCACCGGCAGAGGTGGGCAGGGCACCCACCAAACACTGTACTCAAGTAAAAGTCAAAAACAGCCAAGAGATTATTAAATAATAAAAAATATTGAGTAAAATGAGTTTTTGGTTACTTTTCACTGAGTGGGTAGAAAATCCAGTAAAAGTAACAATACTTCATAATATAATTACTGAAGGAAAAGTAAAAAGTACAAGATGGTAAAAAAAAACACAAAAAAACAAACAAACCAAAAATGTTTTTCCCCCATTACCTAAGTGAATGTAATTGAGTAAAAAAAAGTGTTGGGGAGTAACTCGAGTTTTGAAAAAAATGACTTTTTAAGAGTATTTTTACAACACTGTATTTTTTACTTTTGCTTGAGTGATTTTATTATGAAGTATTTCTACTTTCACTTGAGTGAAAATTCTGTATTTTCTACCCAGTGAATGAAAAACAAACATGTTTTAATCAAAAAATTCACCAGACACAGAGACACACCTGCAGTTTCTGTTAAAAGTTTCTAGTTTTTTTTATTGAAGGAAACTGATTTGGAAACATTTCTTTTGCCTGGTTTTGTTATTTATATGAATTATTGTCATTTTTGTCCTTAAAATATCAACTTTTCCACTTTTGATACATCTGATGATGTAATATTTAAATATTAAATGATTGATAAATTGTTCAGTTACTCAGTAGACTTTACAGAATACTTTTTTGCTCTTACTTGAGTAATTTCTTGGCTACTTTTTACTTTAGTAGAAATATGTTGAAGTAGTTGTACTCTTCAGTACAGTTTTTGCGTATCTGCCCACCTCTGAGTAAATGTAACTACTGAACTCTGGCCTCCAGTGGAGGGAGTACTTAAGCTTCTGGGCTGAGAATTGGGATGCAGATGCGCCATTTTGCGTCCTTAAAAACAAAATGTGAAACTCATAAGTTACACAGCAGAACTGTTCCAAAGGACCAGAACAGAACCGCGTGTTGCTTGGCGTGTTTTATCAGCTGAAAACGAAATCAACTGCTTCTTTTGTGTCCAGATCAGATTACTGCGGCCAGCTGCTGCGGGAGCAGGGGCCACGGGCCAGACCCGCGTTTCCCCCTGGGCTCCTCGGGGTTCCGCTGGGGCTCCACTCGCCTTCCCACGACTCCTCACAGCCTCATTTACATACGTAGCTGCTACTGGAGACATGACGTGCATTAAATTTCTGTAAAGAGTGCCCCTGTAATTACGTTGGTGGGCCAGAGACGCCCTTTGCAGGGATGTGTGTGGATGGGGGTGGGTTGTGTGTACACGCACACGCGTGCGCAGAGGCACACTGGGGTCCGCAGGGAGTGGCAAACAGTGGGGCTGTGAGTCGCGTGCCAGTGTTTATGAAAACACATCTGCCGCGCGAGGGGGTGAGCGCGTGGGTCCCCAGGAAGAAAAATCGATAATTCAACAACTGATAATGTGCGCAACAAGTTTACCCACAGCAAATACTCCTGTTAGCGCAACGATTTGCCAACTGTTATGGTAAATAGACAGAGGGTAAAATAAACACAACTCATAGTCTGATTAAAATAACAATGCTAATATAGTGAACTAGAATAACACGAGTTTCAGAGAAAACTGACAACACAGAAAACAAAGATGCATGAAAAATGTTTCCTTCTATGCAGGAGTTTATGTATGAAATACCATAATTATTCAAGCAGTTATGTTTTCACATTCATGCCTTTATTAGAAGGAACCAGTAAAGCAGTGTGCTTTCTGATTGTAGCGGTTAATTAGGCAAATAAATAAGTGAATAAACACAAGTGAAAGAAAACTATACTTAGGTATTACCTTTGTCATAAATACTGTTTTAACCTAATAGGAAGTACCGGTAATCTGGCTAACGGCTCGATGCTAACGGTTCAAGGCTAACGGCTAATAAACACAACCCAGTCTGACTAAAATAACAATGCTAAACGTATAATAGTTTCCATTTCTTAAGTATTAATCCCTTTGGTCATAAATTATGTTTTGACCTGAACGATGTATTATCTGGAATGTAATCTGGCTAACGGTTTAAGGCTAACGACGAAGTTAGCTTTAACGCTAAATCACGTCCATCATGCTAGCAGCAAAAACTGACATTTTAAAGGTTACAGGCATAAAACGGCAGTCAAACACCAACATCAGAAGCTATAAGAAACACCATTACATCCATATCACACAGGCATTAATACTACTCACATTGTCAATTAATTAACATTATTAATTTAATTATTAGCATAACAAGTGATCAATTTTCTACCCTCATTGATAGAAAGTATTTTTATGGATCAAGGAGTTATTTGTCATTTCAGCTCATGCTAAAAACATGATGTGGAGCAAAATTAGTTTCTCTAGTCCCAGTATAAGCTTTTATTTTTTTACAGGAAGCTTATTTTAGCTAGTCCTAGAGGAAGTTTTGCCCCCTCATGCATGAAGCTGTTACAAACTAAAGAGCTCCAGCAGTGACAGACTGCTTCCTCCTTGGTGCACAAAGGACTTTATAACCATCAGCGCTCCCAAAGGAGTCAATAAATGTTTACATTCCTGCTGTTATTTGCAGTTTTTCTCATTTCAGATAGCATCCCTACTGTTATTTGCACATCTGAGTTGTTTGCACAGTTTTCACTTCTTGCAAATAGTCTGTTGGTGTTTTTTTATGTACATATTTATACATGAACATTTTTCTTTCTCTAATTACCTCACTCAGCTGCATATTTCTAAGTATTCTATTTTTAATGCAAGCACAGCACTATTTTTTCTGTGTAGTCTTGTGTTTTATTTTTGTTAACATTTGTATAAATATGCATGCTCCCACTGAATCTTTCACAGCTGCATGTCCCCTCTGTGAACCAGTAATGGGCATTTATATTTCTATATTACTATATTTCTATATTATAATATTATTTTTGACTTGCCAGAAATCCAACTTAATTAGGCAATTCTTAGGATTTTTCTTTTCTTTTTTGCTTTGTGTCACATTACAGCCACAAGGCTTGCTGTTTTATTTCTTTTTTACACTAAGTATCTTACATTCATCTTAGAAATCTCAGCTGAGTTTTCTGTGGTAATGCTGGCATCATTAAGGTCCAAATGACACAATATCACACCATTAAAGGACTTTGCTTGTTGATGACTTCTTATCCCTGGTGCATCTTACGGTTGGCTCATATGAAACTTGTGTATAGATTCATTTAACACAATGTGATTTATTTCAAGAGTTTATTCCTGTGGATTCTGTGTTTTTCAGCTTTTTGAAGATGCTGTGACTCACCAACTCATTACTGACTAAATCCTGAGCTTCTCAACTCGTCCTCTGGACTCTGAGACATTGCTTTCCAAATAAAATGCAAAATGTGCTTTCAGCTTGCATTTTGGACCACTGAGCCAGTTTTTCACTTCTAATGTTGGTTCTGCTTCAAGAGTGAGTTAACGTGTGTAAAAGCTCTGGCCGTAACCTAAAAAATATATAATCCGTAATAAAACAGCATTTTATTTGTCCAAGATGGCATTTCATTGACAGATAAATCTTTGTTTGGGTTTCATTTTCTATAAGAAAAGATAAATAAAATTATGGCTGAAACAATTATTCCTGATTAATTGATTATAGAAAAACCTTTAACTGTTGAAGTAATTGATTAATCGTTAACTTATTTTGTAATCGATTAATTGTTAACTTTGTACAGGCTCAAAAACGACCAGCTGCAGAAAGAACAACACAGTCAGAGCAGCAATTAGCCACAACTGTACAAAATATAGAAACATTTGTCTGAAAATATGTTTTACCCAAAACATATTAGCATATAAATCTATGCTCAAGTGGCATAGATTTAGCTTCACCTGCTAAACATTCACTACAGGAATGTTATGTTATTGCATTTCAGTCAATAAAATTTTTATTTTTTTTTATTCACAGAAGGAACTAAATTAATAAACATATTTTCATATGTTTCTATTACAGCACAAAAAGGCTTAAGTGGTTAAATAAAAAATCTGTAGAATGTGCCAAATTAATCGTAAGGATAATTGTTAGAATAATCAATTACTAAAATAATATATTTTTAAAAGATTATTTGTAAATAAAATGTTTTATTTACATTTATTTTTTATTTTTTTTCATTTATTCACCAATTAGTACATGCAACAAACACTACACACTAACAAAAATTAAAAAGGGGTGTTGATCTACAAAATAAATAACCGAATGGATAACAGAATGAATAAATGAAATAACCAACCAACAAACAAGTAGGTATACATTAAAATGGATACATTTAAAACAAAAACAAAAAAACACAGAACATAATTAATAGGTGTCACAACAAAAACCAACAAAATATACTTTTTTTCTTTTAAACTTGGCAGTTATTTTCTAAATTGAATGATTATTTTCCTATTTTCTAATATTGCTTGATTAGAGTCACAGATATTATGTAGAGGTGGACAGGAGAGGGAGAGAAAGACAGTAAATAGATAAATAAATAAATAAAAGTATATGCCAGAACAAAGAATAAATAATTAAATAAAGGATAACAAAAAAATATCTTATTTGATTGAATGAACAGAAATCAACATGTAAAAAACTTCACCCTCTGACTTTTTGAAATTATATACTCAGATCAATAAGCGCTTTGATTGGATTCTAATTTATTTAGATCCCTGTGTATCTTAAACACTTTTTTTTTTTCATTGTTGCTTAATCATTAAAAGACAACAGTAAATGGAAGAAGTCCCTCTTCTTCTCCCCACCCCTGTCCCTAACTCTCCCTCTGTATCTCTCCAGCCTTGAGCATCTGCCCAGAAATGAACAGATGCAGACACCTGCGTTGTGGGCCCACATATGCACACACATCACCCCCTCCCCAAACCTCCTTTCAACCTTCTATGGGACACAGAGTGGATCACAATGGGGAGCGATCAACGATCCAGTAACCAAATACTGCCTATCCCCTCAGGACACTCGCTCTGTTAGAGGCTTTGTCACCAGTTATGTCAATGCGGCCACACCAAACAATCTGCTGTATGACTGCTCATTTGAGATATAACATAATTCAGAGGGACAGAGGAGGAGGAGGCAGGGGGCCGAGGTGCAAAAAGGGCACTTCAGGACTCCAGTTTGAAGTGGTGGGATTTCTCCAGACCAGTGAGCTCAAGTTTTCTTTCCATTGGCTGGATTTGGAATGAGTCAGACCAGAGGTCCAGATTATACAAGCAATTGATCAACTTACTATTAATTGTCGATTCATGGTTTATTATTAAAACACATTTTTCAAATCGAATACCTAATAACTACTGCTCAGAATACATATGTCAAACTCAAGGTCCGGGGGCAAAATCTGGCCTGCCGTAGATTTTTATATGGCCCTCCAGACTCCAAATTACATCAATAAGAATCGGACACACTGAATTGAATAGATCACTGTTTTTGATAGAGAAACATCAGACAGGGAAATATGACTGTGGGGAAGATGAGACAGTGGAACAAGTTATTTTGAGTTGTAGGAATTATCTGATTCAGAGAAACAAGTTAATTACGAACCTTAGTAATATGAAAATGAAATTTGATATTGTTGATTTACTGCAAAAGGACTCAGGATGCATAGGATATTAGGTTATATTTGATATTTTGAAATAGGGTAAGTTGTATAACAGGATATAATTTTTTTGTTTCGTTTTGTTTTGTCATGTGGTCCACACTCCTTACTAGTTGGTGGCAGTAATGCTCTCTTAACGTTTCTTGCCAACCGCCAGTAAATATCAAGAAGAAGAAAAAGAGTTCGACACCACTGGCTTAGACCTTCTTTCGATGTTGTAGTTTAGCCGCCATCCAGCAGATGGCGCTGCTGTTCACCCTGAAGTGAAGCGGAGTCAGAAACAAACATGGCGGCAAAGCTAAAACAGGTAAGCGTCTTAACAGTTGCAAGATGCACTATCCGGTTCTAGGTTGAAATATGAACACTTCGACAAGCTTCTTAACGTTTCGCCGTCGCGCTCGTTCAGCCGTGTTGTATGACGGAGTTGATTTAAGTCAAGTACGAGATCCTTCTCCACGCCACGAAGACGAAGAAAGATTTTAACACGATGCGGGGGGAAACAATATGGCGCCAATAAGCACGGTTGATTTTGATAGCGATCGTAAGCTAAAAGTGGATCTTAGGGAAATTTTCAGATATTCCTTGTGTATGAATGTGAACCTGGGAAATTAAGTATTTCACATATTTTATTCTTTTCATCTTTTATTTTTCTATTTAGCAAACTCAGAGGTTCCTAAGTTTATAAAACAAAACGCAATTTTCTGTTTACATGGTCAGTATTAACACAAAATAATGCTAACATGTAAATGTACTAATGAAAAGACCCTCTTGATACGTAGAGTAAACTCAGGTTTTTAAGAAAAATAATTGTTAGTTTTTTATCATTTTTTATTAAAATGATAAAAAAAACTAGTCAGAGGTGGGTAGAGTACACAAATATTGTGCTCAAGTAAGAGACTACTTCAACATATTTTTACTTGAATAAAAGTAAAAGTAGCTGTCCAAATTATTTAAGTAATATTTGATAAAAAATCTACTCAAATATGTCATAATATTTAAAAATCACATAATCAGACAGACCAAAATATGAAGCTAAGGGGAAATGTTGGTATTTTAAGGACTAAAATGACAATAATTGATATAAGTAACAAAAAATAACAAAATCAGGCAAGTCAGTTTCTTTCTAAATAAAACTTGAAACGTTAACAAAAACTGCAGGTGTGTCTGGTGAATTTTTGGTTCAAACATGTTTGTTTTTCATTCAGTGGGTAGAATATCCAGAAATTTTTACTCAAGTAAGAGTAGAAATACTTCACAATATAGTAAAAGTAAAAAGTACAGCGTCCTAAAAATACACCTAAAAGTAGATCTTTGTCAAAAAAGTTACTGTAATTGAGCAAATGTAAGTAGTTACTACCCGACTCTGACTTTAGCTTAACTCATTAGTCAGTAATTGGCATCTCTAGTTCTTGTTTTGGATGTTTCTGCGGCGGCAGGTGTTGGCCGATGTAGCAGGACGAAAAACAGGCTTGTTGGAGCAAGACTAGGTTACACATAAAAAGCCTTGTTTGGTTTAAAAAAAAAAAAGAAAAAAAAAAGCAGGTCCAGCAGCCCACCGGTGCAGCAGCGGCGCATAATGGTGCTATAATACCCCCGTGTCCCTATCTCTCAGCTGCTGCTGGACGACAGCGGATCCGCATGCACCTGTTGTGTTCCCCCTCCTGTGTCTGGCATGAGTTAGCCTGCTTCACCTTAGGAATGCTCCCATCTACAGGCCCGCCTCCCCATCCCAGGAGAGAGCTTTGTCACAGTTGGATGAGGAGAGTGTAAGTGGAGGCGCTGAGGCGGGAGCACGGGAACCAGTGGAGAAGGAGGAGAGAGAGGCTGCAAAGCCAGTGTCCCTCTCTTGTCCGGAGAGGCCTGTCCTAAATCACTGGCCCCCGGGGGAAGGCTGTCCATTGTGATGAGATGGCCCCTGCAAGCTGGGCTGCCAGCTGCCGCTGCTGCAGTGTCATGCCCCACCCCGTCCTCCCGTAAACACACGCACACTTCACCCTTACATCCTCCCCATCTTCAGCGGCATGCTAATGCTTTTTGTGGCCTTGGCCGCAGGTCGGCGGACAGAATTAAAAAGAATTTGGAGGAGGCTCTCGAGAAAGGCCACAGCACAGCAACATGTTTTCTGAGCCCACAATAATGATGACAAACTGAAGGCAGAGTTACAGAGCATGACATTTTAACCCAGAGACCGAATCACGATCCTCATCAGAGCCTCATTTCACTCAGATGCGTCAAAACGTCTCACATTCTCTACTTGAAAGTACAGATACTTATAAAAAGTACTCCAGTAAAGGCACAAGCACAGGTTTACAGAAGATCAGGACCACTGGAAAAAAAATACTTCAGACTTTAATCTCAGAACTCTCAGATTAAAGTTTGAATTACTATTTTTGTCAGTAGTCCTAATGGTATTTCGTACAAATTGGACTGTTTTACTCAAGTAAAAGTAAAAAAATACAAGTTTTGAAATGTACTGAAGCACAAAAGCGTAAAAAGTAATTTTAATTTTCAAGAACATAAAATCACTTTAGATAATTTTAAAAATACTTCAAAAGTTTTAATCACATTATTAAAAAAAAATTTTGTTCACAAATGCTCTGTGTTGGTTCAGATATAACAATACCTTCTAGTTTTTCTTCAAACTGAATCTCAGTCAGGATTATGTTGGATAAAACACATTCGTCACTAATTGTACTTTGAGAAACAATATGCAAGATTTTAAAAAATAAGGCTGGAGATGGGGAATGTCTGCATCTCTGAATGCATTTCTCTGTTATTTGCGATGTTACTCAGGTTAAAATATAAGCAGTAGGAAGTAAAGGTATTGCTCTTAAAATGTAGGAAGTACAAGATAAATATTCAAGTAAAGTACAGATATGTTAAAAATCAACTTAAGTACAGTTACAAAGTACTTTTAAACTGTACTTCACTTTGTAGCCGACATTTAAAAGGGAAACGCTCAACTGAGAGCGCTTATGGTGTCTGAGAAAGCTCTGGAAAACATTTTAAACAACCAAAACAGAAGAAAACAACAGAAAGAGCAATTAAAGTGAACTAAAAAGTCTCTGTAAAGAGAATTTAGGCTAGTTGAGACCAATACACCATTTTGAAAACTTATATCGTCCAGTTTTTGATAGAAAGAGACAAACGATGAGTCGTGCAAATGGAAATTATTGAGAAATTAATTGATTAATGTCTTATGGCGACAGGCCTAGGTGGAACGCCATCACCAGTGGGAAAAGGTCTCTTAGTGTGTTTACAGAGTTTAGTACAAATTATTTCTGGTTTATTTGTCCTGAACAAGCGTTTAATAAACTGACGCAGCGCCAGGCTTTAACCCCCCCTTCCACTCCAGGGCCCGGCGTCCCGGCTCCGTAGGAGGATTTTCCCATCCATAGCCGAGGAAGGCGTTCTCCATTGTGCAGCTTCTAATGATGATTGCAATGATAGCTTGTCCATCTTTGATAAGAAACAGCACGCCCCTCATTAAAGGGCCCGGGGCACCGGTTCTCATGGCTTCTGGTCCATTCCAGGAGTTGGACAGCAGGCGAGGGGAGGCGAGACGACACCCGTGGCACACGCCTGTTGACCGAGCCACAAAGCAAAAGCGTGTGATACTCCCCCTCCCGGCGATCCCTATTGTCCTCCCAGCGACAAAAACTCACGCTCCTTTTCCATCCATCCTCCCATCGGTTTCACCAATCAGCTGATTCTGCTCAAACCCAGCCTGTCGTACACACACTTATTTGGGTGCAGATTTGGGGGGTTGGGGCTCTAATTCACCGATTCACATGCAGACAGTATTTCTTGGAGGTGCTGGTGGAGGAGGGTGTGGCAGCTGGGTGGGGTTTTTTAGGGATGCTGGATGGTGTTGATGGTTGCAGGATGGAGGAGGAGGAAGGGCTGCTGGGGTCAGGCCTGTGTGTCCTGGGAAAGTTGGGTTCTCCATTTAAACCGGCACATGTTGTGGCCTTCTGGTGGTTGTATGAATGTGCACGGTGACAGATGGCCCCGGCCCATAACTATAGAGTCTGAGAGCCCCTCCCGAGAGGGTGGAGGATGGGGGGAGTGTCAGAAAGAGTGGGAGAGCGAAAAGACAGAGATAAAGAGAGGGTGAAGGGGAATGAAGCTGATCCCTGCAGAAACAGAGAGGAAAAGCAGAGGGATGCCGTTGTGTGTATTTAATCCCAAACTCTAAATTGAGTTAATGTATTTGCTCACTCCCAGACTCCCTAAAGGTCCTGATTAGGTGTCTAGTTTATCAGACGCTGGGGGCAGGTGGAGGCCAAAAGTAGCAGCTTTGTATAAACCAGTGTATGGGTTTATTTCTGTGCCAGCTCCTGGAGCCAAACGATGTCTCAATCCTTTCACAGGTCTGGCAGAAATGTGCTGTTTTCCACTGACTTCTTCTTAATCCTGTTAAGCAGAGATGTCAGCGGCTGGTTAAAGATTATTTTATGCTTCACACAATTTGTTCCTCTGTGTTGTAGGGCATTATGCTGAAAGGGAGCTTGTGGCATGCAAAAGTATTCACACCCATCGAACATGAGTTGGGTAGTAACTAGTTACATTTACTCAATTACATTTACTTGAATAACTTTTTGGAAAAAATTTACTTTCAGCAGTATTTTTACTGCGCTGTACTTTTTACTTTTACTTTAATAATTTTATTATAAAGTGTCGTTACTCTTGAGCAAAAATTTAAAAAAAAACATGTTTTAATCAAAAATTCAGTTTTTGTTAGTTTTCTATTGAAAGAAACTTATAGGAATTATTGTTATTTTCTTTCTTAATTTCTGCATAATTTTATATTTGGATCAGTTACTCAGTACTTTAGTAGACTTTTTACCAAATACTTTTTCACTTTTACTTTGTAATTTCTTGGATGGTTACTTTTTCTTTTGCTTAAGTAAAAATATGTTGAAGTATCACTAGTTTTACTTGAATATAATTTTTGGTACTTTGCATTGAACCTGATATTTCCAACTTTATCCAGAGTCTTCTGTTCATTTATATTTTTTATTTTTTGAAGTGCTGCTCTGATTTCCAGTCACGTCAGAACAGATTTCTTCCTCTTTTTGTTTTGTTGGGTATCACATATTTCAAAATATAAGCTCCTCTGGCACATTTATTATCAACCTGGACTTTTTTATTATTATTATTTGCTCCACATTCATAAAAGTAACAAATATGTAGGGAACCGATTTTGACCTCTTTGTAATGCATCTTGTTTCAATCTCGGACCCAAACAACAAAATAGCTATAAAAATCAAAGATAAGGTGTACAATTTAACTTCTTAACTCGCACTTATTCACTTATTTTCTTTTTTCTTTTATTTCACATTTGTCAAATTATGCAGATATTTTTCCTTTTATATATATAATAGTATAAACACGTTAAAAATATGCAAACAAACAAATGAGTACATTACTTTTTTTTTTTTTTTTTTAATTAAATCAATTTATAACCCAAAATGCAGCAACAGCTTTTCCCTGATCACTTGTAGAAAAGGATGCATCTGCTGCTAAAATGCAAATATTCTTCTAACAGCACCATGTGTAAAGCTCAGCCTTTTCAATGCGGCGGCTGATTTGTTGATATTTTAAATCAATAACTGGCTAGTAAAAGGTGATTAATAGGAGATTTTTACAAAATGTGAACCAGTTGAAGCCAAATCTTTGCCACATGGGAAGCTCTAGGTAGAATGTATTTACACAAAAAGAAGTTTTTTATAATCTCAAACGCTAAATTAGTATTTTTTTGTACATTTTTGTCTTGTTTTTTCAGAAAATTGCTTTTTTGAGTCTGTTTACTTTAGTTATTGATTAATCGATTACTAAACTAGTTGATGACTATTTGATTAATCAATTCATAATGATTAATCTGATTAATTGTTTCAGCCTTAATTGTTGGGATCTTATGTTATAAATTCTACAACATGCTAATGCTGTTAAAGACTGCTAAAGACATGAGACTGCAGTTATATTACACTGCAGTCATATGTCCAAAAGGCAAATCCGTGCCATATTTTTTAGATAATCTAAAAAAATTTGCAAAAAAAAAAAAAAACCTGAGAAAGTATAATTTTATTTTCACTTCACAATAATGTACAATTTACTCATATTAGGAGCTGCATATGACCCACACCTCACCTGAGAAAATCTGGTAAAATGACAGTTATTTTGGTATTTTACTGCCAATTTTAATATCATATTTTTCTTAGTGAAACTTAATTTAATTTCTTATTTTATAATTTATCTGTTTATGATGTTGTAATTATTGTGAAGGTTGTTAATAAATAACTTTGGAACGGTCCATTACCGTTTACGTTTGTTGTTGCAGTTAGCGTGTTGACCATTAGAGGGCGACAAAACACTTTAACTCCAAAGTTTGAAAAGGCAGATTGAAAATGTGTTCAAAGCTGTGAAATGTTTCTGTTTTTATATTATTTTTTAAAACTCATAATCTAGGGAACATTTTTTCTACGTTTACAAACTTTTATATTAATGTAACATATAATAAAATAATACATAAATGTGAGCAAAGTGAGTTTGAATGTTTAAATAATATATATATTTTTAAAGATGTAGGCAGTGTGTTTGGATCAAAGGATTCCAGGTTTCACTGGGAAGCCCTGGAGTTTCAGATGGTGTTGTGCTCAGTAAGCCTCTTAAGACGCACGACCATGACAGATGTAGAGAATGCCAATCAGCTGCTCCCGCTGCGCAGAGAAACTTCAGTCCGTTTTACACCACTGACACACTTAAACCCGCTTACCGACCTGCTGCTGCTGCCAACTGGAGCGTCAACAGAGATGGAGCGGCGCGTCTAACCCGAGTAGTATTTAGGACCAAATCGAGAGAGAGGCATGTTACCCCGCGACGTGGGGAACCAGAAGCCCTGCCGCGTCTCAGGGCCGTTTGACGGTGGAGACCGACCCACGGTCCCGCCGCGGCGCTTCAAGAACCGCGACTTCCCTCAGAGCGCAAAGCGCCGCGGGTCCGGATCCGCTCCGGAGCGCAAAGTGAACTGCGTCCTAGTCGGAGACGGAGCCGTGGGCAAGACCAGCCTCATCGTGAGCTACACCACCAACGGGTATCCCACAGAGTATGTTCCCACGGCGTTTGACAACTTCACCGGTGAGCTCCGTTGTCTGCGTGGCGCGGGATGGGAATTACGCACAGTGTGGGTTGTCTGACCTGCGGACAACCCACACTGTTTTCTGACAAAGAATCAATTTAAATGTTAAAGTGTGAAACTGGAAAACATTGTTTGGTGTTTTTGGATTTCTGTTGCAGTGATGGTTGTGGTTGATGGGAAACCAGTCAGACTGCAGCTGTGTGACACCGCTGGACAGGTGGGTTTGTTTTTGCTTGTTTAAGTGAGTACAGGACATGGATGATTTCTCTCTCCAGTGTTTGGCAGCTGTAAGTTTAAACTCTGATCATTTCTTCCCTGCGTCGCCATGATAGAAATGGGGCCAAGTTGATGGATCAGTTCATGTAAGTCGTTCCTGATCTCTGTGTTTGGCTCCTCTGTGTTGTTGAACCTGTATGTAGCTCCGCATCGCCCCCTACAGGATTAAAAGAAAACTCCAGTCGTTCAGTTTTACCCTGCTTATTTCCCTGTAAAACATCCCACAGTTACAGTAATATAAAAACCTGCTAAGGTGTTTTTATTTAGAAAGCTAATAACTATTCCTGTTGTGATAATGTTAATTGTGCCATTTATTTAATTATTTTTCTATATAAAATGAGATTTGAGGGGAAACATGAAGACTTTACAATGCAACCTCAAACATTGACAGGATTCAGAAAATCCTCTTGACGTAAATGGTGGTGCCAATATATCCAATAACTATCCAATAACTGTTATCCAATAACAATATTATATACAACTATAATATTGTTTTATTTTACATTTTAAACCCTTATTTTCACAATCATGAAAAATTGTCTCAATTACAAGCTTTACTGGATGATAAATTGTCCCAGATATTGCGATAAATGGTAATATTGTTGTTCTGAGGCCATTTTCAGCTAATATAATGATAATGCAAGAACACCTCACACTGGAACTGGAAGATATGTTAAATTTACAAAATAAAACACAACAAACAAAAATAACAAATATAAAGGAATAAAAACCACACAACCAAAACCATAAAAAAAAACTGATTATAAAGTTTTTAAAGAAAATTTCCCTTCAAAAATGATTTAATCAGAATATAAATTATCGCACTCATTTTAATATGTCATGCAATTAATTGAGTATTTGCTTATTGCTGCAGGCTAAATGTCAGATTTAACATTGGGCTCCTAATAAATGTTGCAGTTATTTAGAGCAAAATGAGTACTATATATATATATATTTTATTTTATTTTATTTTTTTTGCCAATTTGGTCAACAAATTCTTACCATTGTTGACTTCTGGTCAGCGTCCAAACAAAATCATTTCAAGGGCCACAGATGGCCCCCTGGCCACACTTTGGACACCACTGGATTAGATGTAAAATACAGCAGGAAATTAATGTAGCAACCTCATTATCTGTCATTTTGATCAAACATTAATTATATGATTTATTGAATAATGCACCTTCCCTCCTGTCATTTTATTAAAGGTTTTATTATATCTGAGCAGAACTAAATATTACATTCATTTTATATTTTTTAAGGTTGATCATGTTTTAAATTTTTGCATGAAAATGCTGATAAAACAAGTTGTTTTATTTTAACTCTAGTTGCCTATCAGCGGAGAAAGGATTTGTTATGTATTGTTTTTCTCACTGAGAATATTATTTTTCAAGTTTACCCTAAATTTGATTAAGGTTTCTACTTTGACTAGGCCATTCAAACATCTGAACTGCCTTTGAAATGCCATGTTAGCTCTTGCTGTACTTTTAATGACCTCCGACAGGAAGGTAAAACTCACAATTTCAAATCTTTTTCAGCTTCTTTCAGGTTTTCTTTTCTTTACTATAAGACTAAAGGCATTAAAACAAACATGCATGGCACACTTTATATTGGTATATATGTTTATATCCCATAATATTACATTATTACATTATGTTAGATGATAATCCACTCAAAAACTTTGACGTTTTTAGTTGGAACATGACAAAATGTGGCAAAAGTTAAAAATGGGTAAATAATATTTATTTTGAAACACTGAGGTATTCATAACTTCACCTAATTTAGTAATAATTGCTGAATTGCTAAATGAGAAAAATTAAAGGGACTTCCGAATTTAATTGACTGCATTAGAATTTATTTTTGGGGTGTTAAGAGTTTTATATGTAAAACAAACCATACTTCGCATTATTATTGTGTGTCGGTTTGTCATGTTGCATGTACTGAAATGTGTGGTTGTAATTTGACACAATGTGCAAGCACTTCAAATATAATATTAGAAATTCACTGTTTGAATTTCTAAGCTGTATAAAGATGTTTATTAAATGACTGAACACCCAATTTCTGCTGAAAAACCTCAAACATGGAATATTTTCTTTATGTTTAGGTTAATAAATGGTTATAATGTACTACATTTGTTTCATACCGTCAACAATTACAGATTATATAGATTACACCACATGTGAAAATAGAGAAAATCTTTGTCTTAGACCAACAGGTCCAAATGAAAACTCGCTTTGGTTTGACTCAGATTCAGTAAATCTTGTGCGTAGATAAAAATACGCATTTTTTAAATAATTAAAGTGGTTCTCGTCTGTAGCGGCTAAAATTCTATATTGTAGGCTACTGGTTGCTGTTCCTGAAAGGCGTTGGTTTTGCGTGCGCTCAATTAAGATTCATAATGTCGATCTTTAGTTTGACTTGTAATAAAGTCATTTGTTATCACAACAGTGTCCATTGTCTTGCTATTTCCATTTAGAGCCACATAAATTCGACATCAATCCAAACCAAGCACAGTAGAAAGCTGTTGCCTCTTCCCATTAACAACACCTGAACAGAATCATGGTTGACCTTAGATAACCCACCCCCCATCAGACACACCCCCTGGTGGCGATAAACACAGGAAAGGATAAATGGCTCCTTTAAGTCAATAAATCACCTTGCTTAGAAGCCCTAAATCTTCAGCTGTGGATATTCCTTAACAAACACAGATCTAAGGTTTTCTAGGGGAATTACAGCTTTTTTAAAGACGTCTTTAGTAAAAGTTTGATGTCGGTCTCCTCTGCTGTTTCTCCCTGCAGGATGAGTTGGAGTCCCTCCGGCCGCTCTGCTACAGAAACGCCGACGTCTTCCTCCTCTGCTACAGCGTGGTGCGCCCCTGCTCCTTCCGAAACCTCAGCAACAAATGGGCCCCTGAGATCCAGCAGCTCTGCCCCGGCGTTCCCTTGGTTCTTGTCGGCACCCAGCTGGACCTGAGAGAAGACGTGCAAGTTCTGATCCACCTGGCGCAGAACCAGCAGCGTCCGGTGAGCACTGAGGAAGGCCGCAGGCTTGCGCTGGAGCTCGGGGCGGTGGGCTTCACAGAATGCTCAGCGCTGACCCAGAAGAACCTGAAGGACACGTTTGATGGTGCTATCCTAGCTAGCTTCCAGCAGATAGACAGTAATGTGGTCCAGCAGCAGAGGATGACGCTGAGGAAGAAAACCCCCGATAAGATTAAGAGCCTGTCGGAGGCGTGGTGGAAGAAACTCAACTGTCTGATCGGAGAGGGGAGCTGTGAATTAAAATAAGGAGCTGCAGTTAGACGTTGTTGGCTTTTAATTTAGCCAGCAGGGCAGTGAAGGCATCTCACTAAACACAAATCTTAAAAAGTATGTTTTTAAATCTAGTTTCTATTGCAAATATTTCAGTACACGTGAAATAATTCAAAACCAACTTACGAGTAACTTCTTCTATGCGCTTGTTTTAAGTCAATATTTCCTTAAAGGGGCAGCATTATCTAAAATCAACATTTTTTAGTGTTACATCATGTCATAATATTATTCCCTCATCAAAAAGAGACCTGGAAAGATTATTTCTCACATGTTTGAGAACCCCTTTAATCT
Source organism: Poeciliopsis retropinna (assembly GCA_010277075.1). Classification (NCBI taxonomy): domain Eukaryota; kingdom Metazoa; phylum Chordata; class Actinopteri; order Cyprinodontiformes; family Poeciliidae; genus Poeciliopsis; species Poeciliopsis retropinna. Next base: position 18,977,748 of record VMRM01000013.1, on the reverse strand, counting down.
CCATGGGAACCATTCTGCTGCAAAACACCTGGGTGGACTTAGCCCCGCCTTCGAGACACAGCTCCTCCCCGGAGTGACTTCCCCACTCAGCTCCTTCAGACTAGCCAGCAGCAATTAGCAAACACGTGGTGGACCTGCTAATCTGCTGAGCTCACTATAGGAGCTACGTCTGAGTGAAAACGCTGGTGAAAATGTTGCTCAAGGCAGAGGAGCCATGTTGTGATGACTCCCTAAAGGAGGTTTTAAAGAGACAGAGGCCCAATTTCAAGGTGTTAAATTACAAAGTAAAAATTTATTTCAAGTCATTTTGAAATAATATATATATATATATATATATATATATATATATATATATATATTCAAGTTAACATAGGTACTTGATTGTGCTATAAGATGGCACAATGTGCTTTTTAAACAATAATTATTTAATATTGATGAAAAAGTACTAGTTGTGAGTGAAATGATCTGCTGAAAAGTTACTTTTAAGTTAGTTTTGTCTTTTTTTTTCAAGTGTAGTCAGATATTTGCATGAGAACCTAGACTAAAAATACTTAGTAAAATTGGGTTTTTACAGTGCACTCTCATATACCATCCATCCATCCACGATAGAAAAATATAATTCATTAATTTGTATGTTTTTACATTTGTATGAATTTTAGTCTGCATAAAAGTTAGACTTGAACCTTAAAAATAAAATATTTATAATATTTATTAATTTATTTATTGGATATTATTTATTTTTATATTGCCAGCATTGACTGTGTCATTTCTCTGAATTCTTAAAAGTTGATTCACTCTGTTCAAAATACGATTTATTTTTCACTTTAATTGAACTTTGAAACAATAAAAGAAAATTCTGCATTTAATTCTGCTACCAGTTCATTCAGTGCATTTCTGTTGTGACTTCTGCACTTTATTTTTCATTTGACAAACAAAAGGTTTTATAGATGTCAGTTTATGCTATTATTTTCTCCACACACATTTATTGAAACAACAAAAAGTGTCTAACTCAGCGTACAGGTCTCAGAATGACAGCCAGAGTTTTCCCTGTGTGGTTCTGCTGTGATCTGGAGGAAAGCTTAAGATTACACCGTTGCTCGGCTTTGCTCTGATTCAGATTTGGCCTGCAGGAACCTCCACTAATAGAAGCGGACAGGACCACCTGGGCCGGATTAGACCAGCATATGGAGCCCAATTTCCTCACCACAGAGAAATCACGCCTCCAGGAGAAAGACAAGCTGTTTACTCTACTTTTAGAGATGACATTCAGAGGTGAATTTTAATTAATTTTAAAAGTGGAGTTTTTCTAATTTTCATACAGGCTAAAATATTATAAACCAAAATTACATTTAGCAGAAATGGACTGAACTGTTTTTTTGTGCCAAAAATAAGCAAAGGTGGATAGTAATTATAGGTTCAAGGGAGCTTTGTTTCCAATTCATAAATGTACTGGTTGTGAGGTTTCTCTCCAGTGTGGGATTTAATTGAATATTAGTGAGGGTGTATGTAGGCATCACAACATTATTTGGTGTGATAACAATAAAATTATGAGCTTCAAAAATTCACCACTGTTTTTTAGTAGAATGAATACCACTAAACAGTACCTAGTAATTGGATCCAATTTTATTTTCCAACTTACTGAAAAATAGAATTCAGTAAATTTTATCTTACTGAATATTATTCAGTAAGATAATACTGATTATTCAGTTTTATACAGTTTGATTTGGTGTAAATAATTTAGAACCTTTGTGAACTGTGTAAAAATAACCCTCAATAAATTAAAATTTGTGCACCAAATTCTTTTTAAATTCCACTCAAGTCGTCATACTTATTTGGCAAAGTATTGATTTGCATTTGTAAAATGTTATCTGAACCAAAAACATTTCACATTTTGACAGTACTGCAAAATAAATATCCTGCAAAATAAAGGGAGTCAATGACAAAATGTGATTTGTATAGATTACTTTTACGATGTTTGAAAATAAGGAGCATTAATAATAATAATGCCCGAAACTGTGTGTTTATTAACCAGCTTCATGCTTTTGTACTGACAAACAGTAAATTCAAACAGACCAATCACAGGAAGGTACATGCAAATCAGAGTCGCCACGTGCCGCCTATGTTGACGTACTGACCAATGGCTGTTGAAGTGGGCGGAGCTTTAGGGACAACAGCGCAGGATTCAAACTGAACATGGCTGCGGGGAAAGATGTTGATGAAAGCACGCAAAATAGAAGGTAAATCAACGATAATACCGACATTAGGTGTTTGTCAGTTCCAATACTGGAGAAGAGACAACATTTCCGAGCTCTTACTTTGAACGTTAGCTGTTACTTATGGCAGTGTTTTGCGCAGAAAGTCTTATGGTTAGCAATAACAGGCTTCAAGAGAAGCTAACTGCGTGATGTAGCGATTAACGTTGAGCTTTACGTAGCAGTTAGCTTGCTAAAGTTGACTGCCTGACATTTATCATTAAAAGGCGAGTTTGGGTTTTGTCGTCATGTTTACTACTATCAAAATATCTAAAGGAGAAAATGCAGGCCTTATCCGTTTCTCCTGGAATACAGTGTGTGATCTGGAACTACAAAATGGTTAAGTAAACCAATAATAGTTTTACTTTTATTGGAGAAATGTATGTGTAAATGGCAGCATGCATATTCAAATTGAGGTTATATATAAAAACATAAATAGAAGAGTCTGAGACTGTACATTCAAAGCAAACTTACTGTAAAAAATAATACAGTGCAGATATATATATATATATATATATATATATATATATTTTTTTTTTTTTTTTTTAAAGTGCAATTGAGTCGGATAATTTGAAAAAATGTACAAGATGTTCATGTTTGTTTGTGCATTGTAATAAGCAACAGGCTACAGGTTAGGTCAGGGTGTCCAAAGTGTGGTCAGGGGGCCGTTTGTGGACCTTGGGATGATTTTTGTGTCTCTTGACTGCAGGTCCACAATGTTAGAAATTTTTAGCACAAGAATTTCAATTATAAATTTAATTATTTGTTGGAAAGTCTTAGGCATAAAGTATTTTTATTTTATTTTTAACTCCATTTTAAGTAGAGATATAAATATAAAGTAATTTCTATTTACAAAAAAAAAAAAAACTAGAGCACATCCATTGATTACATTGGGTTTATTGAAGAAGGATGTTTTTGAAGAAATGTCTTGTATTTGTTGCTGGCGATAAAAAAAAAAATCCTGAGAAAATAACCCAAAAAGTTAGCAGAGACAAAAAATGGCCAATTTGTTTCCTTAAAAAAATATGTTCAATTTCTTGCTGAGCAAACAGAAATAACAACAGTATTCTGTGTTTTAAGCTGGAAAACAGGAATCCTAAAGTCGTGAACTTTTAACTTTAGGATTCTGGTCCAGTTTGGGAAATGTTTGGACACCACTGGGTTCTGTAGAATCTTATCCCTGTTTTTTTCTCTAGTACATTTCCACTTTCTTTTTATGAAATTGAAAATGTAAAAATACTTTTTGATTAAAATGTCACAATCACACATCTAATTTTCACCATCAGTTAACTTCCTGCCTGATTGTTGTGCGTCTCCTTCTCACAAGCATGGTGACCCACTGTGAGGAGTCGCCCGGCTCCTCTTGTTCTGTCAGACCGCCGGTCATCTTCAACCCAGATTTTTTTGTTGAGAAACTCCGCCACGAGAACCCCGAAGCGTTCCTGGAGCTTGTGCTCAGTAACATAACGAGGCTTATCGACCTTCCTGGGACCGAGTTCGCCCAGCTTCTTGGGGAGGATTGCCCCAAAACTCCAACAAGTGGAAATGGAGGCTTTTTCCGCTCTTTCAACTTCCTTAAGCGAAAAGGTAAAAATCACTCACATCACGTGGTCATGATTACTGTCTTTAATCCATCAACTAAGTAGTTGATTGATTAACAATGATGGATATGGAATGAGTTCTACAAAACTGAATGTATTAGATTTCTTTAAGCTTTAGAAGTTGTGCACAAACTTGGATATAATTTAAATGGTTGGTTTAAAATCTTTATCCGAGTAAAACTGGGGATTTAAATGTTAGCTTTCAACTTTTTTGTTGAGAAATTCAACAAAAAGATTCATTTTTTGCTAACATTTAACTTCATTGCCCCCATTTTAAAAACAACACATTTTATGTTTGTTTATGTTTATCACTTTGGGTCTGGTGAGCTGCATTTTTAACCTGTTCTACATTTTTGTTAAAGATGCAACTGAAATGAATCTAAATCATCACACTTGCTGCATTTCGTTTGACTCTATAAATGCGCAAATTACAGAAGTAAATCAGCTTAATAGAAGCGTGCTAATTTAGAAACAACTTAGGTGGGATTCTTTTTTTCAGCCATATTGAAATTAGTGGATTTTGAAAAACTTCAATAGTAATAATTTTTTCACACCATATAAGTCATGTGATCATAACTGGATGTTACCACTGGCGGAAAAGGCGAAGAAAAAGACAACAGGAAGTGCTTGGAGGATTGTGGCACATCATGCTTTATTTTTAAGACTTATGACATGAACAAAGTTATCTATTTGTGATGTTAATTTATTTTCTTTCTTGTTTTTTAGATATTAATGGAATAAAGAGAAAGTTGATCACACTGGATGTGTTGCAATTCAAAATACAACACAAAATTAATTTTTTTTATTTAACATGAAAGAATTATCAGACAATCTGAAATGCTAATGTTATGTTTTCATAAAGTAATTAATACATTGTAATTTTGACAGTGTGATTAATTCACGTGTCTCCATGCTTTAAAAGATAAAGGTGTCGTCTTTGGGACCATGCTGACTGAGAGCTGCATCGCACAGATCTATCAGCTTATCGAGTTCCTCAGCAAAAGTAAGACATCATAAAACTCTGCTAGCTCTTTCATCCCAGCTTTGGACAACCTCATCTTTCTCTGGCGTTAAAAATGACTTCAAAACAGATAAATAAAAAGGAGCTTTTGTTTTGTTGGTATGATAATTTGTGTCGTTATGTACTTTCACCCTAAGGAGTTAGTGATGAGATTATGGATCTTGGTGTCGAACTTGGAAGTTGGGAATTAGCATGCGGTCTAAATGTTTCACTGCAAATGTCTTTTTTTTTATCCCATGGATCAATTAATCTGTTTTCCTTCTATGTTTTGAATGTTTCAAATATAAAGCATGAGCACTGTAGAAATCTGAGGTGAGCAGAGTGCCCAAAAATTGTACGAGAGTAAGAGTAGCTCTACTGCAATATATGTTTACTGCAGTAAAGTTACTGGTTACTACCCAACTGTAATTATTCTAGACTTTGCAAATCATCTAAAATAATTGGAAAGTTCTGAAAAACTTTTCAATTTTGACATGCAAAATGTGCAGGAGTCTCATAATGACAGACTTGCATTCAGTTCTTGTAATCTAATTACATAGATCCAAACATTCAGATTCTGACCAAATACCAGACTTAGCATGACGTCTCAGACAAATATTAATTTTATTATATTTATCTGCTCTGCTCAAATTTGAAATGGTGCCTTACTGCTCAGATCTACATGTGGAGGGTTTGTTCCGGGTGCCGGGGAACAGCGTTCGGCAGCACGCTCTGAAGGAGCTGTTTAGTGGCGGGGCGGATGTCGACCTGGAGGCCGGAGATTTTCACCCCAACGATGTCGCCTCTCTACTTAAGACTTTTCTGGGAGAGCTGCCGGAGCCTCTGCTGACACACCGACACTTCCATGTGCACCTGAAGATCGCTGGTAGGAAAATCCATGCATGTAAAGCTGTGGAAGAAATATTTAAAAATGATTCACGTGGTTTTAGCCACATAAATACGACGGCGTATTAAGGCCATTTTATATGGAAGGAAAAATAGAAGAGTAAAGTTCCATTAACAAAACTAAGAAGTTTTTAGATTAATGTCTTACATTTTATCGAAAAAACATGGCTATTTTCTTATTTTTTAATTTTTAAGCAAATCTTTGACTTTTCAAACTCTGAAATGTCCATGTTTTTTTTTTTTTTTTTTTTAATTTCTGAGACTTTTTCCAAACTTTCTGAGGCTTTCTGAAGCATATTTAAACTTAGTCCTTGTTTTTTATCTAAAATCTCTGAGATTAATTTCAAAATCTCTTAAATTTTTCAGCTCAATTTTGAGTTTCCAAACTCGGAAATTTCCAAATTATTTTCTAGGCAATTTCTGAGATTAGTGTAAAATTTCTGAGGTTTTCTGCAGCACATTCTTGACTTTCCAGAGTCAGAAATTTCCAAGTTTTTCTCTAAAACAATTCTGAGATTAATCTAAAAATGTCTGTTTTTTTTCTCTAGAAAATATCTGAGTGTTTTAATCCTTTTTTTTCTCCAATGATATGCTGTCATACAGAAAGGATGGACGTTTACATTTTAAACAAATTTTCTTCCAGACATGACTCTGTTTGATGAAAAAGGAAATAAAACAGCAGTTCCAAACAAGGAGCGTCAGATCGAGGCCCTGCAGCTCCTCTTCCTGTTGTTACCGCAGGCCAACCGCTCGCTGCTCAAACTGCTGCTGGACCTGCTCTACCACACCGCCAAGCAGCAGGACAAGAACAAGATGTCTGCCTACAACCTGGCGCTCATGTTTACCCCGCATGTCCTCTGGCCCAGACATGTAAGATGGGATAAATATCCAAATCATTTGGACAAATATCTGGGAAAACAAATAAGTTTTTTTTTTGTTTTGGCTTTCATCCACACAAAAACCCAGTTTGATGTCCGTAAAAATTGTGGAAAATTGAGATTTAGTGCCAAATAATGCACCGATACGTCCACATATTTGCGTCGACAAGATTCTCCATCCACATCTTCCAGTGTTTTAATAACTTTATATGTTAATACACTTTTAAATGTAGTTCAGTATATATACATCTATCCACATGAATGAACTTTCTGGCGCCAGGTTTAATTCTTAACAGGAAGTGGTGACACGTCTTAGCTTTGTGCTGCACTGCCCCCTATGGGTGTGGCATGTTTAAAACAACGCTCGGGGGCGAATTTTGCAAGTCTATATGAATGACAATTTTTCTGAAATGGATTCTGTGCTTACTAACTTACTTTTTAAACTATTTGACAAAGACATTTGTTTTTATAAAGATCTGGTTACTTGTGCATGAGGCCTAAATGTCACATTTTCTGCACATTTTGGCATTAAAAGGTTGACAGATTTTCTGTAGCGCTGCAGTTTGTTGTTTCTTGACTTTTTCTCCTGCCTTCAGATGACAGCTGGTGACCTTAAAGACAATCTGAAGAAACTGAACAACAGCATGGCCTTCCTCATCAAGCATTCCCAGAAGCTCTTCAGGGTGATCGGTTTCTACACACTCTACAGAATAATTTTATCTTATTAGTGAGCTGAAGGTTGAAGGTTTAATCGTGATTAATCGATTATAGGAATAGATACCAACTAGTTTAATAATTAATCATTATCTGGAGTATGCAGACTTTAAAAATGAGGATTTGCTGAAAGAACAACACAATCGGAGCAGTAATTGGGTCCAAACCGTACAAAAATATATAAGTTTAGCATTTAAGACAAAAACTTTCTTTGTACGCCAATATCTTTTGCCCAGAACTCGTCAAGTAGTATTTGACAAGTGTAATAGTACTCCTCAAGTACTATTATGTACTTTTTCTATCATTTATTAATCCAAAAAATAATCATCAGATTAAAGACAGTATTTTCTTTTAGTTGTATGTGAATCCTTTGCTACAATTGATCAAGTCTAAACAACATTAGAAATTACATTTTAATTTATGATTTTGAAAAAGCAACTGAGTCATTTAATGCATTTCTGAAAGTACATTAAAAACTTAAGTGGTTAAATGGAAAAATCTGGAGATTTTACCTTTTTTTAAAAAAAAAAAAAAAAAAAAAAAGAAATCTACTGAATGGTCAGAATAATCTGTAGAATAATTGATTACCTATGTAGTTGATAGTTCCAGCCCTGGGTGAATCAGTGATCCAGCATGTTGACAAGTTGCAAACTAAATCAAACGGAAACGTGTGGCGAGTTGTTTATCTGTTCCTCTCATCACCAACTTCCTGATTATTGTGGCTTTTTCAGGCTCCAGTCTATTTGAGGGAATATGCCAGGGTCCATTTTAACGGAACCAAGGCTCTGCAGAGCAAGGTGAGCTAAACGTTTCTTTATTTTACTGTTTTAAACTGGCTTCCGCATCGATGTCAGCTTTTTGAAGAGCCAAATTTTTCTCTTATTCTTTTTATTTTGTCTATTGAAGATTTTCAAAGAAAAAATAATTATCCATTCTGCTCAAATATAAATGTACATTTTACAAAATGGTGCCAAGGCAAGAGATGTCCTCTTCAGACTTTAACTTTAACTAAAATTAAGTCAATTAATTGTTTTTAATGATGACTATTGTGGATTGTGGTCGTTTAAAAGTGTATTAACACCAAGTCAGGATGGTGTTAATACGCTGTTAATGATGGTCATATGGCCGTTTAAATAAAAGCTGATCTAAGAATTTTCAGATTTGTTTTTAAATGTAAAGCTTGAGCTTCCTGTTACAAATGTGATATCTTTTTCCTCTCTGTTTGGTCTCAGGATGACCTGGAGCTGCTGGCAGTCAGCAGCTCTCCTGCCCAGCGGACGGCGCCGCCTCTGAAGCGGGCAGCTGGTCCGGGCCGCGCCGTGCAGGAGCAGAGTCAGTCGCCTGCTCAGCAGTACACAGAGGAGGCCCTGAAGGAGCTCTTCAGACACGTTCACCAGAACATGCCCGACTCTGCCAAGAAGAAGAAGCTTGTCCGACAGGTTGAGTTGGAAACCTTTTGTTGTGACTATTTGTCCAAAAATTGAAAAACTTAAGACTCCCAGGTAATCAAAGCAAAAGTGAATTCAACTCAAATAGCCACTTGATGCAACATGGGTTTCTGGCCTACGGAGTTCCAAAAAGACCAAAAGTCAAAAATGCAGTTCTTTGTTGCTTTATTCCAAAGTTCAGGCAATCAGAGCTTCTCCTGCTCTGATTGTGTCACCTGTTCACTGGACCCTGATCCTGACCCTAAAACCACGTGACCACCCACCTGCATAACGAGCTTCCTAAAACCTACATACTTATACTGTGAAACACCCAAGTCCCAAACTGAAATTCATTAGCTAATTAAATGAATTACTAGCCAAAAACCTTTTTCTGAATAAAATTAAACAAAAATTCTAATTACAAATCAACCAGCAAATAAAAATAATCTAAATTAAAAGATTTCACTGAAAATGGAGAAATAACTCCTAGACTTTTGTCTTTTTGAGTCTTTCTGCTTAGAGCAGGAGTCTGCAATATTTTCAACTGAAAGAGATATTTTCCTCTTCCATCTTGTAAATGTTACATAATCTTTTGAAAAAAAAAATTATAGTTTTTGAGAAATATCTACTAAAGAAAATTTGTTCTTATGTTTGAAGAACTATAATTTTATTTGTGATATTATGATAGTTTGTGGATATTTTTGGGAAATGCTAGAAAAAGATTCCTTATTTTATTTCCTCTAAAGTTTATTTACATATAATTAACGTCTGCGTGCTGTGAGCTCTTGAAACCAAAGTCAAAATTTTGGTCTGGCGCAAAATGTTGCCATATGAAGGAGGGTCAAAACGATTAATCGTAATTAATCGATTATTGTAAAAATGGTAAACTATTTTACTAATCAATTAATTATGAACTAGAGTATAAAAATGATCTGTTTTGCATCTTTTAATGTATTTCTAATATTGTATAAAAAACTTCTTAATCAAAAATGCGTAGGTTGTGCCAATAGTTAAATCTGATTAATTGTCAAAATAAGTGGTTGCATTGATTATTACGATAATTGTTAGTTGAAATCAGCTAAAGTAAAGCTGATTTCTGATTTGGAAAATGAACAAAGTTTCCAATCTAAGGACATAAAAACATATAAATACATTTTACTGGTTATTTTAGTGTGAATATTTTGTGAATATTTACTGCAAATATCCCATCAAAAAAATAAAAACATGGTCAAACCAGCATTTATTGTTATCTTTACTATTTTATTACTTTTTGCCAAAGTTGCTAAGGTCCAAAGAGCCGCAGGTTTCAGATCCCTGCCTTAGAATGGAAACATAAATCTGGCTGCTCATCAAGCAGCCAAACTGCGTCTGTCTGGATGTTTCTGATCTTTGTGTTTCTGTCCAGCTCGTCAAACAGACTCATTCAGGAACATCCAGTGAAGATCATCTGCTCCCTCCAGCCGCCGGCAAGAAGCATCCTCGTTCCCGCTCCTTTGGCGGCCTTATCAAGGTAAGAAATGTGCATCTTGTCCTTTTGCAACCATAAATGCCAGGATGTATTTTTATTGTGGACAAAAACAAAGTTTGATGTGTTCCTTGTCCGTCATGATGCTGTTTGTTCTCTGATTTTTCTCTAACAAAACCTATGAGAACAGCTGCCTTTATGCTGAGAATCTATTTTATTTATTTATTTTGCTAATTAACAATAAATCAATAACGATATATATCACAATAGACACATAATAAATATCAACAGATAATACATCTGATAAGTTCACTGAACTCTGATCCAGAACCACATGGCATTCTGGGAGATGTAGGCAGAGGAAAGACTTTAGCTGCTAAACTTCTCTCTACTAGCTAAGCAAAGTGTGTGGAATTACTCTTTGGTTACCTAGCAACTCACTAATGCTTTGGTGTTGCTTAGCAACACCTTGTTGAGTAACTGGCGCAGCAGCCGTTTCAGGTTTCTCTACCGTGCCTCATAACTGCTTAAAGATGAAATACAGCAGCGTTGAGTGAAAACTGTAGATAAAACTGTAAAGATCACACCACCAGTTTGGTAGCATTTCAGATATTAAAAAAAACAAATAATTATGGATATAATACACTTAATACATTGTTGTCCAGAAATTTAGATTAATTCTGAAGGCAAAAAGTTGTATTTTGGTTCAAAATTTAATATAAGTGAATATCACACTTTTTAAATATTTATTTAATGTTTTTTTTACCCTCTTCTTAGCAATTTTTCTATATTTCGTGTTGACCTTTTGTTTTAAACCCCAATAAAATACATTGTGTATGACATAGTTGTGTTTGTAATGTGGCAAAATGTGGAAACATTGCATTGTACTAAAGAAGCAATACACATTCAGTTATATTGTAAAAAATATAACTTTACTATATAGTTGACTTATTATATCTGTTTTTATTTTTGCCCATTTCTGTTGCCAGCGAAAAGCTCGAGGCGAGCAGATGAGAGAGAGACACATCTCACCTGAAGCCGCTGGAAAAAAACTAGGAAAAGAAAATATCCTCCTCCAGTCGGTGAGCTTTGAGTTTCCAGATGTTTACCACTCTGTAATGATGTGAAGCGTTGTAGTTCATCATCCACCGGGGGGCGCTGTGGCAGCGTCTCCACATGCCGTTATCTTTGTTTTCTGTGTTCATGTTTTACAGGTGGACAGTTCGACAGCCAGTCCTGTCATGGGGAAAGCAGGACTTGTAGTTAAAAATCCAGATTTTATCTTTCACAAAAACAAACCTCTCAAGGTTTCTAAGGTATGACAAACTCAAACCTCTGATGTTTTCATGGTTTCTATAGTTTGTCTCCAACACACACAGAAAGGAAGATGGATTTTTGAGCTAATACAGATTGGATTTTCATTGCTTGAGTTTGTAAAATTGTGCAGTTTTTATCTACGTTTCTGACAAATGAATCAAAACATTTGATTGACTCTTTGTTGTAAAAGTTATATCTATAGCCATAAAGTGTGCAAGTTGTAGAGCTTTTGTCTTCAGTCTCTTCTTCAGTTCTGGTGGATTTTCTTGGGAAAAATTGGACGCTCAATTTTTCTTCTCCTCGAAAAAAAAAAAAGACTCACTAGAAATCCCAAACAGTCAGAAGGAAAACACATCAGAGATTAACGTTTTTCTCCTCATGCAACCCTGGAGTATGAAGATTTATCAGATAAGACAGACTGGATAAAAATTAGCTGCTCCTTTGTTCCCTACAACATGTTCCCCTCCTCGCCTGTGGTGGCGCTGCACTGAAGGAAACGACACAAAAACCTCTGAAGAAGACATGAACGCAACTAATTTCTTTGCAAAATGTAAACAAAAATGGGATAGCGTCAGATTTTTAGTGTTTGTAGGATTTCTCTTTTGTCTAATGAAAGACTGTGAGCCATTTCTCCTGCCAGCATTAGACTCTTGTGCTTGTTTTGATTGTACTTACCCAGAATGCTCTGCTCTGTAGTCCACTTCTTGCTTTTGGAGCGGTCTCCGGCACACTTCGCATTCAAACCGCACCAAAGTTCACTTCAACCGAACCCAGGCCCACGATTTCAGTCTTCATCAGAGTTCGATTGTGATTTTCTAAACAAATAAACTGGATTCAGTTTAAAGCAGGATGAACCATAAATACAGTATATATTTGGAAAAACATTCCCAGACATTATATTGTTTGTTTGCTCAGTTTGTAACAATTGTTTTGTGACTGTGGATCCTATGTCGTTTGAAAGACCTGATGTGTAATTTAAACTCCTGCTTCTCGTTTCTCGGCAGGATTCTCCCTCCGTCTCCAGGATGTGTTTCTCTCCGGCTCAGGAAGTGTCAATATGAACCGAGATTGGACTGGGCCAGTATTAAGCAGCCATTACACATGTGAATATTTAGATTGTGTCCAGCTGCGACTAATGTCAGATTGAGCCATCAGAACCAGAGACATAAAGTGGTACAAATAGTTATACAGGTTAGAATGTTTTATTTAGATTGACAACATTTTAGGAATGCTTACACATTAGAGTAGTAATAACACATGTGATGAATATCAGCAGCTAGCGGATTAGCTTCAGGGTTCTGCTACATAAAGGAAAACCACTGATACTCTGAGAAATGCAGAATATGTATAAATGTTGTAGAAATTGTTTTATATATACAGTGTGTGTCTTTTTTTATGGGAATCGTGTAATTTTGGGAGCCATTTGTGAAAGTGATTGAGCCAACGTCAGTGAGCTTTACACTTTTGTTTTTTTGGGACATCCTACACTGAAAAAAGAGTCTGGAAGTCCAACTTTTTAAGAAATGTTTTAATTAGTCACCAATAATTGAATGAAGTTTGTCAAGCTTCCATATTTGTTTAACTTGAAACTACACTATAAACTTAATAAATTAACTTGGGTAATCTTAATTTGATTATTTGTGACTAGTTAGTTTAAATATATTTAAGTTGGATTTTCTGTTCTCTTTTTTTCAGTGTAATTTGGAGTGTTTTTTTTTTTTTTTTTTTTTTTTTTTTTTTATGACAGGAAATTATTTTTGTCTAATGGATTTTGGAGAATTTATTGATGGTTTAAGTGGAAGTTGAAGGAAGGGATTTTTTCCTACCAGATTGAACAGAAATCAACAAAAAGCACAATTTTAAGCAACAAAAAGTGACTTTAATCTGAGAAATTGTTGATTCTTTGCAGAATCACTTTTGTTTCTTGTTCTGAAATAAGGCGTTTTTTTTTGTGTGTGTAATCAGACTCTATGACATGATGTCATGTCATTATATGTAGAACAATAAGAGGAGCAAAATTTCCACCAAAAAGCTTGAACATTTCTGAGTTTGAAAAGATTAATATGTTCTGGGTTTTTTGTTTTTTTTAAGATTAATCTCAGAAATTTTCTAGAGAACTTTTGACACTAAGAAAATTTTCAAAAGTTAACATTTTTTTAATTTGATCCTGAAAAATTTCCATTGTTATTTTTCTAGACAATTTCTGAGATTAATCCCAAAATGTTGGATTGTATGTTCCCGATCAAATAATTGACTTTTCAAATTCAGAATTTTAAAATTTTTGTCTGGAAAATCTAAAAATTTGAGTCTTTTTTATCTAGCAAATTTTCAACTGTTAAACTCTGAAATTTTCACGTTTTTTCTAAAGAAACTTCTGAGATTTATCTCAAAACTTTGGAGTCTTTTTCCTAGCAAATATTTGACTTTTCTAACTCAGAAATTTTCTTGTTTTTCCTATAAAATTTATAAGTCTTCACTTTAAATTTTTGACACGAGATTTTTCTTTTCTAAAATGAAAATTTGTAATTTCAAAACTACAATTTTTCACTCTACATTTTCCCCAATACGCCGTCGTTGATGGACACCGACACAGCCTCTCCTCTAAACCCCCAGATCTCAACTAGTTCTCCCTAGCAGTATTTATATATATTTTATTAATAATAAAAGTGATTTCTGTTTTTACGTTACAGTAACCTGTGATTTATCATGTGATGGAGCGACGTTTCTCCTTTAAGATTTTTTTTCTAACCTGAGCTGGAAATGTGCTCTTGTTGTATCGTGTTTGGGTTTTTGGAGGAAGCAGAAAAGATGGATTGATGAAAGTGATGAAGGGCTGAACCTGTCAGAAGGACAATAATATACCTCATGTATCTGGGGTTGGATGCCGCCGCCTTCTTTCTAGACGTACACCGGTTTCATTTTGCGAATTAAACTGATATTTATCTGTCTAAAGATTAATTTTGGTTGTGAAGAGGCAGGGTTTTGGAAGATGTTTAGTAAGAGGAACATGTTCAGTCTTTAAAACTGTTACATTGTGCTGTGAAGTATTTTTAAGTTACACATAAACACTCGGAGTAAACCTGTTGCATTTCCTCTGGCCTGCAAAGGAAATTAACCTGTGGAGATAAGTGACATTTTTATTTTAGTTTTTTTTTTTTTTTTTTCTACACTATTTTTTTATTGTTGGGATGCTAACAGGTCACTTTAATATTGTTTGGTTTGTCCAAGTATAACACTCCCAATATTGTGTTGAATTAACCTGTGACTTCTCTTACGTGGTTTTAACTGTGGTTACATGTTTTTGTATTTTTTTAATGTAAAATAAGCTAATCTTGTACAGAGTGTTTCTTAATCTGTTTGCATTAAATTTCTTCATTTTCTAACAAACAGGGTTTTGTGAGTTTATGTAGATGTTCTGAGAGAATCGATTATGTTTCTGTTCAGTAGTGTGATGTAGTTCTTTATTTCTCCACTAGACGGTGCCATTTATGTTGTTGGAAATAATAGAAACCCTTGAGTTTTTAAATATTGACTTAAATATAGAATATTTTCAAATTCAGACACTTCCATGTTTTTTTCAATAAGATTTGAGATTAATTTCAAAATGTTGAAAACTTTCAAACTCAAAAATGTCTTTTTTTTTTAAGAAAATGTCTGGTTTATTTTCTAGCTAATTTTTGACTTTTCAAATTCAGAATTTTCCATGTTTTTTTTTTCTGAGATTAATGTAAAGATTTCCGATTTGTTTTCTAGCAAATCTTCAATTTGTCAAACTCAAATTTGCTTTTTTAAAGAAATTTTCTGAAATTAGTTTCCAAATAATTTTTTTTCTAGCATGTTTGACTTTTCAAACTGAAATGTTTTCCTATTTTTTCTAGAAATTTCTGAGATTAACCTAAATTTCATTTTCTATTTTTCAAGTAAATTTAGGATTTTTCAAATTGAGAAATTTCCATGTTTTTTTTCTATAAAATTTCTGAGATTAATTTTAAAATGTTAGTTTTTTTGAATTTCTATGGTTTGACTTTTCAAATGACATGTCCTTATTTTTATTTCAAGAAAATTTCTGAGATCAGTGTAAAAAATTTTCCTTGTTTTTTTTTTTTTTTTTTTTTAAAGAAAATTTGACATTAATCTAAAAATGTCTTTTTTTGTGTGTGGAAATTTTACTTTTTTCCTCTTATCTCCAATGGTCATTTAAAAGCATCTTTTCTGACTTCCAGAAATAATTTCGGATGTGTCTGTAGGACCCGTCTCCCCAATGGATCCGTTGATCCTTGACAACCATTTTTGCCCCAGAAACAACAGTCCCACCCCTGGAGACATCGGCGTCTTTGCCCTTTGCTTTGTGGCCGATTATGGCCTAATGAGTCATTCTGTTCACAAAGGCAGCAGCTGGGCTCTGGCTGCAGCCAATTTGTTTTTCCATAACTTCTGAGGCCTGCCTGGTTAAACGAACCCACCATAGAAAGCCCTCAGGGCGGGAACAAGGAGAAACCATCACAAATAATCACGTGTATAAAAAATGCTATGCCACCCCGGTTGATAATGGTCAAGCTTTAAATCTGTGTTTAAGTGCAACATTATTGCATTCACTCCACCGTATCTCTGCTGTGAGATATTCGTCTTCAGTTTTTATTCTTTAGTTTAAAAAAAGTCTTGCTTTCTGAGGAGCTTTGAGTTTCAAAGCTTTGTCGACGGATTCGTAATAAACTTCTGAGAAAGATCTGTGGCAGCTGACGGCATTTCAGCTCCGCTGGAATCAACAAAAATGCTTTTATTAAAGCATTTTTGCTTTAATAAAAATAATTCAGAGGCGAGCTCTTCCTCGGCTCTGAATTATGAAGGAAAACATGATCACAGTAAAACAATTTGAATGCAAGGTTTCCCCCAGAAGACTTTCTAAGCCTGGTGGTTGTGGCAGTCATTTGTCCGCAGCCCACCATGTTACTGAGTTACAAAATGTTTAAAGTTGACAGGAAATTTGAAAATATCACTTGATATTTATGTGTTATTGGAAGATTAATATAAACAGCAACTATAAAGACTTAAAAAATGCAAACAAAAACTTAAATAAACCAGCAATGCTAAGCCTGGTGGAGACACAAGTAAAGCCTGGTGGCCCGCCAGGCTTATAATACACTGGGGGAAACCCTGGAATGTCATGTTCAATAATAGTCCTAAAACTAGTTGGGTTTTTTTCTATTTTAGATTAAAATGTAATTATTTTTGGTTAAGTTAGCTGTTAGTCTATTTTAATAATGATTTAAATTTGTTAAAAGATTCACAACAACAGAAGTGAGCAGGAACAGAGGAGGTGATCTTGCAAACATTTGCGTGGATGTGAATATTTAATGATTTTTTTCAAGTCAACCTTTCAGACCTCTGAGGCCTTCTGGTTCTGGTTCTGGTTTTTGCAGAACCAGAACCAAACACGGAGAAACAGCATTCAGCTTCTATGCACCACAAATCTGGAACAAACTTTTAGAAAACTGAAAAACAGCCAAAACACTGAGAACAAAACCACCCTGTTTGAAGTTGCTTTTGAAACATAATCAATGTGTCAAAATCAATCAATATTTTTGATTTAATGACACCAAAATGTAATATTTGAATTGTTGAATTTTGTGTTTTTGTGATGTGAACCATTTTGAATTGTCTTGCTGCTGAAATGTGACACAAATAAATTTGATTGATCGATTGAAGCCTGACAGCTGCGGTAACGCTCCTTTCACTACAAAAACACAAAACCTTACCAAGTAAATTTGGTCTAATTTCTACTGAAAATGTCTTATTTCACTTGAAATAAGTCAAACTAATTTACAAGTAATTTTTCAGCAAGATTCAGAGATGTGTTTAAAGACAATAATTCCTTAGTTTGGATGAAAAAGTGCTGGTTCTATTGGCAGATAAATGGACTTATGGGGAAAATGTGTTATAAGTTAAATAATCTGTATTTTTTCATCAATATTAAGGAATTATTGATGTAAAATGAGCCTCCATATCTTGATAAAAGTTACTGTAAGTTAGTTTCCTCTTATTTCAAGTTCATGAAGATATTTGCAGTAGAAACTAGACCAGAAATACTTGGTAAGGTTTTGTGTTTTTGCAGTGTTGGGATGCAGCAGAAGGAGATCACTTTTAGAAGTGCACTGATTTATCGCCCAATTGATTTCTTCAATTTTGGGAGATCAATGATCGGCCGATACTTCCACATGAAGCCAGGAAAGGTCCATACGTTTGTAGTTAACAACTGTCACTCTACTGTTTCCGACTCAGCAACTTTCTTTTCAGACGAAAAACTAAAAAATAAATTGGTATCGGCCAAAATTGGTATCGGCAAACAGGGATTTGCCAAAAAAAGTGAAACCTGTGCAGGCATTATGTCAACTGTAATAAGATACTCGCATGAGAAATTGGTGAAAAATACCCGGTAAGACTTTGTGTTTTTGCAGTGTACTGGTCCAAACGTAAAGCAAAGTTTTATTTCATTGAGCGGAGCTTCCTCTGCCGTCTCATCGTCGCTTCTTTTCCGTTTTCACGTCTTCCCCAGAGTTTCCCAGTCGGATACTTTAGAGCGATCACGACTTCTCGTGGCGTAGTCGGATTCCTGGGCTCTTTTCCTCCTCTGGGGAGAAGAGAGGATAAGGAGAGAGAGGGAGGCGGGGGAGTGGAGTGGACCGCTGCTGTCACTGGAGGCGGCTGCTGACACTGAATAGACGCGAGTTCATTCTGGGTGTGTGTGTGTGTGTGTGTGTAGGAGGAGTCTTGGTGCTGTTATTTGTAAAAGCTTTTGATAGATGATTACTCTGGGGTGTGTGAGATGGAGAGGGATTGAGGGAGTCCCCCCCCCACCCTTTTTCTTTTTTCTTCTCTAGTGGCTCACTGTTCGCTGCACAATGACTCGATGAAAAGTGGAGGGGAGAGGCAAGTGCACTGTACAGCTGCAACACAGAGAGAGAGAGAGACTCAGAGGAAAAGAGCCCAGTTGGAGGAGCTGAGGGACAAGTAGAAGAAGAAGATACACTTGTCCTTTTCCCCTCTCTTTATCTCTGTGAGGTTCCTCTCTGGGTTCAAGTGGCTGAACTTCACCCACATCCTCCTGCTGCCCACTTTCACAAACAAGCAGAGAAGTGTTGGCGTGGCGACAGGAGGAGGGAATCGGGTCCGGATCAACCCGGAGAGCCGTGCAGGACAGCAGGATGCCAGCGAGGAGAAGAAAGGATGGAGCCGGGTCGGCAGCGGTGGCGGCGGCGGGTCTGTGGACGATGCTGGCGTGGGTGGTCCTGGTGGGTCCGGGAGGCGCTGAAGGCTGTCCGGCTCCCTGCAGCTGCCTGGGGAACACGGTGGACTGCCACGGCCGGGGAATCCACTCTGTCCCTAAAAACATTCCCAGAGGGACTGAGAGGCTGTGAGTTGTCACACACAGACATATTTTCTTCTTCTTCTGTTGGTTCTGACGACCAAATGATCCGATAGAGACAGGCAGGCGAGGGGAATCCTTCAAAGTGACGGCATGTTGCTGCTTTCACTTGAAGGGAAACAACCAGTTTACCTGGTTATGTTGCTGTTTGCTCAACACCTCAGAGCTCAGGCTGATTCTAAATCTGGGATTTAACGTCTGCATGAATATTTGTGCTGCAGCCAACAATTATTCCGATGATTAATCGATTAATCATCAGAATAATGATTATTCTGACGATTAATCGATTAATTGGAAAATCAAATGAAAAAAAAAAATTAACACATTCTTCAGATTTTTATTTTAATCACTTAAACGTTTTATTACACAATACTAAACAATGCTATGGCTGCAGTTAATTATTGTAGTGATTGATTATTCTATTGATCTGTTGATTAATCTGAGGGTTTATTTATTATTCTGCAGGTTTTTCATTTAACCATTTAAACCTTTTTATACAATATTAGAAACATATTAAAAGATGCTTTGTCTGCAATCAATAGTTATTTTCTGATGATTAATCAATTAATCAGATGGAATAAATATTACCTGTTCAGGTGAGTACTTTACAACTTACGTCTGCATGTATTAGTGCAATAACTTCCTAACAAGCCTGACTTTCATTCTGTGTAACGTCCTGGTTTTGCACATTAAAACATTTTATCATTTTTATTTCAGCAACCAGTTTTTTTGTTTTTTTGGAGGCCACCTTGCTCAGAATAGATTGTTTGCACATGATATTCTGTACTGTAAATGTCATTTTGCACGTCTGATGACTAAATATTGGTGCATATTTCCAACCTCTGCACTGTTTCAATCCGCTGCAGTGGAACTCGTAATGAACTTCACATGTAAATCCCAACTTCACATAAACTCAAATCAATACATTTCTAATGGAAATATGTGCCACCAACATGTTGACCTTCTGTTTTTATGTTTTATATTTGTATTTTCTGCAGAAAACAGCTGTTGGCTGTGGTTCTCTCGTGAAGCCATGTTGGATGTGTTTGTGTTTATACCTGGTGAGGTTATGTGTTTATTTCAGGTTCCAGAGTGCTTGTGTATGAATTATTGATGGCTGTCAGGGGTGCTGGAGGAGATACATTATCCCGCATGTCCTTTGGTTTACTGTAGCATGAAGGAGGTCTTTACTTTACGCCCGATAGCTTTACGATGTTGGATGGCAGGTTGGGCCACAAGTCAAAGGTCTGAACCTTCAGCTCTAGTTTGTACTGGAGTAAATGACAGAGAAGTGATGTTGTGTGTTTTAGAAACTTTCCTTCATGTCTGCAGACCTGGCGATGTGAAATAACCGTCTAAATACATCAGAAGTTGTTTTTTAGTGTAATTCTGATCCTGCATGTTGAAGCTTGTGTTGTGATTTTATGCAGGAGTTTTTGTTTTTATCTTCATCTAAACGTCTGTGGAAGCTTGTTATTCGGAACCAGTTCCACATTAATGGATGCAAACACTGTAAAAACACAAAACCTTACCAAGTATTTTTGGTTTAGTTTCTAGTGCAAATATCTTGGTGCACTTGGAAAAAGGAAAAACCTAACATACAAGTAGCTTTTGAGCAAGAAACAGGAACTTGTTTTAAGTAAATAGTTTCTTTATATTAATGAAAAAGTGCTAGTTTACTGTCAGACTATTTCCTGTGCTATAAGAGAATTAATCTGCCAGAGGAACTGGAATTTTTAAAATTAATATTAATGGATTATTGACTCAAAAGAAGCTCATCTGTCTTCCTGAAAAGTGTAAGATATTTTTTCCTTATTTCAGATCTAAGATATTTGTACTAGAAACTAGAACAAAATAGTTGATGCAACTTTTTGCAGCATTAACAGGAGAGAGGCTTTTAGATCAAATTTGTGGTTACAAAAATATATAAATTTAGCATTTATGATAAAAAAGCATTCTTTGTAAATATGTTGCAACCAGAACTCCTCAAGTGACACATACTAGTTTTAGCTTCACCCAGTTCAAATTCTGTAGAAATATCCCATTAAGCACCTTTTGCAACCTTTTTATTGTGCTATGTTGTAATGATGAGTCAAATTGAACTTTTTACATTATTGAAAGTATTTTTTTTAGTTTTAAATGCATCAAACAATCACACGTAGACTGAAAGAATGCTGGTGTACTGCAATAAAATGTTTATTTTTTTAAAAAAAGGATTAAATTATTTATATCTTTTAATGTATTTCTAATATTGTATAAAAAAAAAAGAAAAATCTGCTGAATGTGCACATCCGATTAATCATCAGAATAATCAATGAGTGAAACAATCGTTTGTTGCTCTCTCTCTCGACATCATTGTGACCTTTTGAACTGTTTCTGAGTCAGAGACTTAATTAGTTCGCCTTGCAGCGGGGAGAGAGACTCATTAAGCAGCTATTTGTTAAAACTCTTGTCGCCCAGTGAGCATGTAAAGCGATCCGAGTGTGTGTGTCAGCTGGACGGGGGCAGAGAGTCGGCGGTGTGTGTGTGTGTGTTTGTGTGTGTGTTCAGTTACTCCGGCGCTGAATTCCCAGGGAACGCTGCTCGGTCAGAGCAATAACGGGGTCATTTATCAAGGTGACTGCACCAGTCAAACTAAACACCCCTTCTTGTTGGATTGTCATAGCGATGCTGCAAAATGGGCTGAATGCCCTTTGGGCTCTGATGAGTCGGGTCAGTGTAGCAGAAAAAAGAGAGGAAAGGGAGACGCAGACAGAAAGAGGAGAGGCGTTTGAATGAGTGCATTAATGTCGCCCGTCTCTAAAACAATGTTTTATCTCACCAAAAGTATCGCCATCAATAAAAAAAAATCAAAAATGAATCTTTTTCTACTGTTTTGTACTCCTTGAATTTTTCACATTTTATGTTACACTGCAAGTAATTTTCTCTAGATCCTGGTGAAAATAACTTAGTAGACTTGAAATAAGAGAAAATTAACTCATAAGTAACTTTCAGCAAGATATAGGAACTTGTTTTAAGTCAATAATTTCTTCATATTGATGAAAAAGTGCTAGTTCCACTGGCAGATTATTTCACTTATAGATGAGAAAACTGTCTTTTAAAGGTGAATAATCTGCCAGTGGATTGAAGTGAATTATTTATTTAAAACAAGCTCCTATATCTTACTGTAAAGCTACTTGAAGTTTAGTTTATTGTATTTCTAATGTTTACTAGGAAGTAGACACAAATACTTGGCAAAATTTTGTGTTTTTGCAGAGTAGAAAGTCAAAAACACTGTATAAAATCAGAATTAAATTATTGAATGTCTTACACTTAACATGACAAAATGATTTGTTGCTCTAAATGATATTATCTGCCAGTCATTTTTCATCAAAATTAAGGAGTTATTGACTTAAAGAAGCTCATATTTCTTGCTAAAAAGTTACTTCTAAGTCAGTTTAGTCTTATTTCAAGTGTAATAAGACATTTGCATTAAAAAGTTGACGGAAAATACTTGGTAAGATTAGGTGTTTTTGCAGTTTTTTACGTGATTGACAAGCACAAAAAAAAGGCAGAAATGTAGTTGTGAACTGACCTTGGTACAAGTTTTCTTTTACAAATAAGTCGGAAGAAATGTGACTTCTCTTGCCCCCTTTACACCGATGCCCCTCAGGAAAATCCAAAACAACCAATATGCTTCAGAAGTCCCATAAATAGCAAACAGAGTCGTAACTGTTTGTAATTTAATGTAAGTTTGCTGCTCTATGGACACAACAGAGAAAGCAGTAAAGGAATTTAAAGTAGAGTTAGGTTATAAAAACTTGTTTTATTTTATAACCAAGCTCTACTTTAAACAAAAAAAAATCAGATTTTTTTTTTTTTTTTTTTGTCAAACCAGTTTATTTTCTGCCGTCGTTGTTCACACTTCCAAATACGTGCGACTTATAAGTTCTCCAGAGCGAACTTCAAACGACCTGAAGGTGTCCCGCATGCGCAATAGAGGACGCAATGACGTCACACAGAGAGCGAACTCGGTGTCTTGCCAACCGCCATAACAAAGAAGAAGAAGAAGAAGAAACATAGACGCTAGCGGTGGAGCATATCTTACGTTTCTGAAGTTGTTGTCCGATCGGAGCAGCACATTAACAACTTAATCCTCATCATCGTCCGCCATGTTTGCTGTTTTTCTTACCGCTTGCGCGAATCAGGACGCAGAACAATGACGTTTGTCGAGTATGGATGACGTTCAGATTTGAAAAGATCACTTACGTATCGGATATCCAAGAAAAAGAAATCCGATCTGTGTTGTTCAGACTGTCACGAAAATATCAGATACAAGACGCAAAAAAAGGGGAAAAAATCTGAATTGAGTCACTTCAGGCTGCAGTGTGAAGGTAGCCGCTGTCTGTTTCTCACGTCCAAACACACACACACAGACACACACACACACCTAGTTTCTGAGTTTTATTACCGATGGCCGCTTTGTTCGCTGCCTCTCCGCTCATCTCTTCCAATCATTTTCCGAGTCCCCTGCGGTCCGCGAGCGGGAAAGATGGCGCTAATGAAGTGTCATTAGATATGAGTGCGTGTAATGCTGCTAATATTAGTCGCATCCCTGCTTTGCCACAGGGGAGGAATATGACGGCTGAGACGAATGAGTCTGAAACAAAAAGCAAACAGAAAAAAGGTTCTGAAAGTGGAGTGGGAATCAGGAGGAAGACGGGTTCCTCATGGGAAACGGGGAGAGAGATGGAGGAGGGTAATTGGTGTGGAGAGAGGTGAAAGAATGAAGGGATGATAATGGAAGGTGGGGGAAATAAAAACAAGAAAAAACAGTACAAATAAAGGTAACAGTAAAACAGTAAAAAATAACAGTAACAGGTAACAGTAAAAAATAAAGTTGCATTTTTATGTTTGCATTCAGCTGTTTACTGCAGTTATTAACTAATTTCCTGAACAGATTTTACTTCCAAACCAGATTTTTACTGAACTTTTTAATTCTTAAACTTGGATCACAACGAGATACAAGCACAGACTTTGCAGAGCTGAATGAATTAAAAGCTAGAGAGACCTACAGCTCTGTGAAAGACTATTCTGTTCTTATGTCTAGGAACATAAGAACAGAATAATGTATTATGTCTAATAAGAAAAGAAGAGTCAAAACTGGGATATTTCAGCCTTGTTTCAAAGAAGAACTTGCCAAAATCTGACTACAGGCGGATTAAACAGATTCTATAAAACATCTTTTATCTGCTTTTAAAAAACTGTGTTTGTATTATGTTAAAATATTTTTGTTCCGGTTCAAATATGCACTGTATTTGTTCGCTACGTAAAATCAAATCACAAAACATTGAAATTTGAGGTTGTAAAGTGAATCCTTCTGCAAGTAAAAACGCTGAAACAAACAGCTTGATACCAGGTCATGAACAGTGTTTACATTACAAACGTATGCTAAACTTTGTCAATATTCCGCTAACGTTGGAAAAATAAGGTAAAATTCCGAATTACGGTGTTTCTGTTAAATAATAACGTTAAAGTCACACATGATGAATAAGTTTGTTGAGGTGATAAGTTATTGAAAAACATGCCGCGCCATCAGACTCCATCCACTTCCTGTTTTCCTCGTGTTTTGCGTCAGTGGAAATATTTGGTTGTTGATCATATGATTCATGTGATGCAAAAAAAAACTGTTTTCTTTGCAGTTTTACAAAGTAAATACGTTTTAATATGAACAAAAACAATAAACTGTTGCGTTTCCATTAAGCAAATTTGTTTTCGAAATGTCAAATTTGAGCAACAATATAATCAATGGAAACAGAGCAATTGAGAGTCCATGACAAGTCTTACACTGTAAAAACAGAATTTTAGCAAGTAATTTTGGTCTAGTTTTTAGTACAAATATCTTAGTTCCCTTAAAGTAAGACAACTTTTTGGCAAGATATAGGAGCTTGTTTTAAGTCAACAAATCCTTAACATTGATGAAACAAGTACTTATTCCATTGGCACATTTTTCCACTTTTTCCCATGTTATAATAACTGAAATAATCTGCCAGTAGAACTAGAACTTTTTTTTAATCAGTTCTAAGGAATCATTTACTCTAAATCAGCTCCTGTATCTCGCTGAAAGTTACTTATGAGTTATACTTGGTCAGATTTTGTTTTTTGCAGTGCAAAAGTTGGTTTTCATCCAGTCTGGCTGAAATTCAGCCAAGTTGCAAAGAAGGATTGGCCAAAATATCAAACTACAGATGTATAAAGACAGGTAACAGATACTGCATGCAGACCATAGATTTATATTTCTATGATATAGAATGTGTTTCTAACAGTTTGGTTATGCACTACTTTGTTCGCTACATAAAATCTACTTACAAAACAGTAATTGTTGCAGAGTCTGAAGAAGAAAGATGAGTTTAATATAAAAACAAAACAGATTGAGATTCAGGAGTCGTTCTGCTGGATGTTTTGTCCTCTCTGTTTGTTTTCTGTGGCTTTCTGGGAAACAGAACCTTCTTTACTCCAGGACTGTGCAGCCTGATACCTTATTGATCGCTGCATTTTTCAGGGGCTCTGCTTGCAAGCAAGCAAATTAAAATTGCACACAGCAACTCATTGGTATCCAGAAGCACTGGGGATGTTTGCAAATTGCAAGTGAGGATAAGCAGCTCACTGCTAATCCAATACTAAAGTTTAGCGTTTTTTTTGTTGCATCGTTTCTCTCCAGCAGTCCAAAGGAAGTTGTGTTGGTCTGGATGTCGTTTTCGTAAGCTGACCTCCTGCTGCTCTCCTTCCCTGTCAGACGTTACCGTGGAGCGCAGAGCGGCGCGGGCTAACCGCCAACTGAGGCGGCCGATTGTGTTTGCATGTGCGAGACGCGTTCTGCTTTAATGAGCTATTGTTTGGCCGAGTCGCCAATCAAGTGGAGTCTGTCGCTGAGCTGACCCCGTGACCCCGCCTTGCTGCACAGAAATCAATTAACCTCGCGTCATTGTTCCTCTCCTTCCTCCTCCTCACAGAAATTCAGCTACTGGGGGCGATTTGCAATTAGCAGAATGTGATCTCTTTCTCTCTCTCTCTTCTCTTTCTTTCTTTGTGGACTACACTGACTGTATGCTGCGTTCCCTCTTGATTCTTGTTTTACTTTCATCGTTAAATTTCTCACCCATTTAAGGAGTTATTCTGGACCCCCACCATGCTGTTCACTCCCTCCTCTGCAGCCAATCCTCTGCTTCAGACATCTCTCCTCCAACTAAGCTCCCAATCTTTGGTATTTCAAAAAATATATATTTTTCATGCAACTAATAGATTATTTAGACTTAATTGTAGCTGTGCTTCCATTACAAATGTGTGAAAATCTTTGTTGGTATTCTGGTAGAGTAAAAAAAAAAAAATTTAAATTGCGTTTCCATTAAATCCATCCATCCATTTTCTAACACCTTTGTCCCTAGTGGGTCGGGAGTTGCTGGTGCCGATCTCCAGCCAACCTTCCAGGCGAGCGGCGGGGTCACCCTGGACAGGTCGCCAGTCTGTCGAGTTTACATTAAATAAGAAATTAAATTAAAATCACACATGAATAAGCTTGTTCAAGCAAAAATTATGGCGGCGACGGATGTAAACAATTAGCTAGCATCATCATCTATCAGCCATCAGAGGAGACGTCTGCGTTTTATTCAGGCGTTGGAGTGATAAACCTGTTATACCTGGATCCGAATGAGGCTCTAAGATTTCACAGAAGAGCTTTTGATTCAATGTGTTTGAATGACAAACCTTTTCATGAACTGTGCGATGCTGTGAGAGCTCTGGTGGAACCAGAAAAGAACAAAAACAAACCATCATCCTATTACCACTTCCTGTTGTCTTCTTTGGTGTTTCTGTCAGTAGCAAACACCACTGTCACTGCATCACACCACATGTGACTTATGTGATGCAGAAAAAAAGTGTTTCTATAGGAGTTTGAGAAATGAATCTGATAAAACCCGACAAACGACGTGATTTATTGTTGCGTTTCCATGAAACAAATATATTTTCGTAATTGTAATTTGTGCAGTTTTGTGATTAAAGGAACCAGAGCTAGATTGGAACGATAAATAAGGTAGATGTTTATAGTTGTGTCATGATGCTGATAATCTGATTTGTTAGTTTGTTTACTTGCTGGAATATGTGTTTCTATTGAGCAATATGTATATTTTTTTCATTGTAGCACGAGTGTTAAACTAGTTTTTTTTGTGTGTTTAATTGTAGTAGCAGCTTCGTTTAGCGCACCATTTCTTTCTTTTTCCTTCCTCTTTCTTTATTCCTTTTTTTCTTCCTTTCATTCTTTCTCTCTTTCACTCTCTCCTTTTTTCTTTCATTCTTCAACCTACCCAACTTGAATTATTTCCCTTCTAATTTTTATACAGACAGACATTTCGTACATTTTCTTCTTAAATTATGGGGACAGAAAAATGCAATGCAAAACACAAAATCATACCAAGTATTTTTGGTCTAACTTCTAATGGAAATATCTTAATACACTTGAAATAAATTAAGCGTAAATAATAAATTCCTTGGTAAGATTTTGTGTTTTTCAGTGTGATTAAAGTCTCAATCTGAGGTCAGTATAATGAAACTTTCAGATTAACTGAGGTCTCTGTATTTCCTCAGCAGGTGTTTTCTGTATGTTTGTGTACCTGTTTGTCTCAGTCTCATATAAATGGCGGACAGGACAAGGTCAGACTGATCCAGTAGGACAGAAACATGACACTCTGCAGCAAAAACACACTGCTCTCATTTTACTCACCTACCAGAGGAGCTTGTGGGAAAAGTGACATCATCAGTCGGTCCAAACAATGAGGCCATAAGCAGGGTCTGTAATTATGCCAACAAGTAGCAAATGTCTAGGATTTATAAACCAACTACAAAACTAAATCAATGTAATTTAAAATTGGAGGTACAGAAGAAAAAAATGAACAAAAATAAAAACTTTTTACATGGTTTTGTAGGAGTACTGGACATTCTTTTGTAAGGTTTTATGAAAATGTCTTAATGTTTAATGTAATAGAGAATATATTATGTTTTGTATATTTGCACAAGTTTTTCACCATGTATATATTTTAGACGGTGCAATGATTATCCAGAACAATTTGCTTTCATTTTTCAGTTTTAATCTGGTTCAATGAATCACAGAAATCTTGCTAAGCCAAACCTTTTCCAAGTAGAGCTTGTTTGTGACCCTATATGCAGCTTTCTGAGATTGAACAATATTGTTCAATTTCTAAGTTTGTGTGAAAAAAAAAATCAGAACATTTGCACTTTTTTATTGTTTGAAATAGAAATATTGTAACATGACAGTACTGGATCTTAGAGTGAAGGCTTCAAAAATATGATCTCCAAACCATTATATTACCAATTTTTCACACAATTTGTCCATTTTTAAAATGCACATTTGGATAACGCTTTGTATTAATGTGTTTTTTTTCTCGCAGTTGCTATAAGATTCTGTCGTCTTTTGTTTTTGTTTTATTTTTCAGCGATCTGAACGAGAACAACCTGACGGTCATAACCAAGACAGATTTCTCTGGTCTTAAACACCTCAGAGTTCTGTGAGTACCACTGACTTATCTTCGTATTGGATCAATATTGATAGATGATACATCTGATAGAATCTTCGATTAATTCCACCAAAATCCGATCCATAACCGCAAAGCATTCTGGGAGATTTAGGCAGAGGAAGGACCTTCAATCTCTCACAACTAGCTGAGCAAAGTTGGTGGAATCAACTACCGTAACTAACTCACTCACTCACTTATTGGTTACCTAGCAACTCATTCTTTGGTTACCTAGCAACAACCTGTTGAGTAACTGGTGCAGCAGCAGTTTCAGTTTTTTGCCACCGTGCCTCAGAACTGCTTAAAAATATAAAACAAATATTTTGTGGAGTGAAAACTGTGGTTAAAACAGTACATGTCATGTAGTATTTCATATAACCGAATCAACATTGATATCGATTGATATTAAACGCTTATATCGTGGTACGTTTTTCAGCCATATTGTCCAGCCCTACTATGTAGCACTCTCAGTAAATATGCCCTAACTTTAAGCAGTCCTCTGGATTTAAGCTCAGTGTGGACAGAGTGTCTGAAAATATCTGAGAAATTCTTTCCCACATGTCTTCAGTAGCATTAGGTCAAGTAGGGATACGAGGGAACACACACATTTCTTAACCCTCGAAAGCCGGAGGGCATAGAAAAATGTTCAGGCTCTGCAGTGACACATGAGCCAACTAGAGGTGCTTGTTTAGTGTCACTGTCAGCCAGATTTAAAACACAGAGAACAAGCTTATCCATTACCTTTCAGCTTGAAAACATTGTGGCCTGTGGGAAAACTGGTGTTTCCTGTGCTAACCTGGGGATCAGAGCTCTGTCCAATGTTAGCGATGGACGTGGAGTTAACAGCAGGACAAACGGCGTCTCCGGAGACCCGTTTGGAAAAGATTACCAAGCTTTTGGAATCCTGGGACTTGTAACTCTTAGAAGGGTGTAGCGTGTTTCACCAGAGACCATTAAAACATTTCTCTATAACATACATCCTATCATTGACAGGTAGGGAAGGTATGAGTGTATTTTGTAACCAGCTAGATTAAGAAAATGTGTGCCAAGTGACTGATGATGATGTTATTCGCTTTACCCAGAATACACTTGGAGACAAGACCCAATTGTAATTTTGGTTTTAAAATTAAATGTAAATAAAGCCAGGGGGCCCTCCGAAGCTCTGCCCCTGATCTGAATATTACATACACTTCAGGAAATTGGTTAATAATCCAGCCAAATTTCTTCCTCTCATTCACATCAGGTCCCGAGGTCAAAAGGTCATATTATGCTAAATTCACATGTTCGTACTTCCATTCAGGTCTCTTAAAACAGCCCAACTGCTTAGAAAACATTCAGCTGGTTTCTAGCAATAAATTAATGATGTCTGGAAAATAAAAAAACCTCAGAAATGTAACATCACAAATCAGCAGCCAGCTAGGTGCCGCTCACCTGGCAACCCAGCCTGTTACCTAGCAACCACAGCAAAGTCCAGACTGTTACCTTGCAACCATACCTGAGCTCTAGCACGTTCGGTCAGCTAGTTTTACCACTGTATTCGCTGTACAATGGCTGCTGGAAAAGACAAACGTTTTTTTTTGTTGTCTTACGATTCAGAAACCACTTGCTGCATTGCTGTTGGTTGTGCAGGAGGCCCCACTTCTGCTTTTCAAAGATGTATGGTTGTATAATTGTGCATCCATTTGCAGCCATTTTCACATGTGAGTGTAAAGGTTGAGTTGGGGGTTCATGGCCAGCAGCTGCTTATTTGGATCTAAAGTGACAAGACGCCCTGAAACGATGGACTACTGTTGCTTTTTGGCGTTTAGTGCTGTGCACACAATGACACCATATTATACAGAGTGGCATATTTCTTTATTTTAAACAGAGGTTGATGTTAATTCTGTCAAATTAAAAATGGATCCTATTATACATAAGGTGTTTGCTTTTAATAGAATCCCTTATGATGAGAAACGTTGGATTGAATGAACGTCAACAAATTAGTTCATATTTGCACCTGTGTTAATTTATTCTTTTATTTGTTTTATTTTTGTACAAGACAAACACTAGTTGTAAAATGTATAATGGAGTGATATGGTGCAATGCATGCAGAAGATTTAAGCCTTCCAGGATTAGTTAGTTTTATTTTCTTATTCATGTTTTTCTTTTTTCAGTCATCTGATGGAGAACAAGATCAGCAGCATTGAAAGAGGAGCGTTTGATGAGCTGAAGGAGCTGGAAAGACTGTGAGAGAACATGTTAAAAACAATCTGATTCCTCTCGAAGGCAGTAATTCCTGTTGAACTCATTGTAACATTTATGTCTTATTTCAGTTTTATGCCTCTTTGTTCCTTCAGGCGTCTCAACAGAAATCGTCTCAGCCAGCTTCCAGAGCTGCTCTTTCAGAAGAACGAAGCTCTGTCTCGATTGTGAGTACAGACTCCTGTCTTTATGCAACACTTATTGGAAACAAACACTGTCACAATTTATACAAAACAAGAAATGACACGACTAATTATTGATCAACTATAAGGAATCAATGACCAAACCAAATAAATACCTTAAGTTCTTTCTCGACCATTTCTGGAGCAAATGAAGAACGTGCAAATAATTTTAAATGCTTTAAAGTTCTGCTCTGAAGCAACTGTCTGATAGCATAGAGTTACGATCAGAGGTGGGTTGAGTAGCCGAAAACTGTTTCCATGTAAGAGTAGCACTACTTCAACATATTTTACTCAAGCAAAAGTAAAAAGTACAGTGTAGTAAAAATGCAACTGAAAGTAAAGAGAAATCCTACAAACACTAAAATCTGACTCTACTCCATTTTTGTTTACATTTGATGAAGAAGGAAGTTTTGCTCAGTGTTTTCTTCAAAGGTTTTTCCGTCATTTCCTTCAGTGTTTCTTAATGCAGCGCGACCACAGGCGAGTAGTGGAACAGATTTTTCAAAGGGTTTGATTTGTTTGACGCAGTTCAGTGTGAAAGCAAAACGCAGCACCTGAAAATGTAACAGATGTTGCAGTTTTGGTCCCAAATCGAATCAAATCTATTGGACTATAAGGTGTGAAAACAGCCTAAAGCACTATCAGACATTATTTCACCTCTGCGCGTGAGGTGGAGGTCTGTTGGAGGTTGGCTTCGCCCCAAACTCAATTAAGGTTTCATTTCTGTTCCACCCAGTCCCAGACTGAATGTTACTTTTTCTGATGCACTGTAAAACATTTGAGCCGCATTTAGTTGTGTCTACTGTCTTCTACTCTTTATGTCAAATAAATTTAAGGTTTCAGATTTTAAACCTGAATGTGAGTTTACTAAAGATTAACTTACAGCAGTAAGTTGTTAACTTTTTATTAATTTTTTCAAACCTCCAAGAGTTGAATAAACTAGAGTTTTTAGATTAGCACTTAAAAAACTGAAAGAAGAAAAAGACAGGAGTGGGAACTATTTCCCAGAATGCTTAGCGGCTTGTTTCTGTATCCTGAGATGGAAGTGCGTTACATTGATCTGACTCTTGTGTTTTATTAAGGAAAATGTTTATTTTAAAGCTTGAGGATAATGTCCTGTTCACACTAAATGTTTCTGAGCCGAATTCATTGTGATGTTTCATAAAATTCATCATCAGGTCAGAAATTTTGTTCATACAATTTGAAACCAGAATTGAAATTATTCTAAAGTAAAATAAGTTATTTTAACTTGATAATGTGAGTAAAACAATAGAGAAATGTGGCTCTTTAACTAGATGAGAACCTTTTTCTTGCATATTGTGAAATAATTATTTGTTTTAAATTGCAGCATTAAGTTAAAACTCATAATTCAAGATTAATTAACTTAAAAAAAACAATGTTCATACAACTTGTCTCTTGTTGTTAAATCAACATCATGAACTTTAATTTCTGAGTTAAAACCAAAACTATTTTCTAGTCGACACAAATTGCATTTTCAAGGCAGCAGGTGGACTTTCATTTTCAAGTTAAACCACCTTCAAATGTTTTACAGTGTAGTGAGATCTGAAGTCACTTTCTGAATCGTCTGGAGATAAAAACATCACTCAGGTATTCAGCTGCACATCCTTTAAACTATATTCGGTGACTGAAAAGCTGCCGGAACATGGCTTACACAAACATACAGCTTCTAATGTCATAATCAAATGAAATATCCAAGATGTTGCTGTAAATATATTTCATTTTGTGAAAACTCCTTCTTGCTCTTCCCTGGGAGAAATAAATATCACAGATCTCACAGCAGTTATAGAAATGATGGACATGATAGGTGATAAGTAACAGAGAAAGTGTGACTGTCTCGCTCTGTAGAAGGGATTGCGTGTTCGTCCCGATTTTCTTTTTTCTTCACCGTTTTTTGTTTTGACAATTTCACTTTGTGGCTTCCAGCAGCGACAGCAGAAATGGAGCTGGCGCGTTCGATCAGTCAGCACACGCTCGCTCGCATAAACCGACACGCTCACAGTGTACAGCCATTAGCACTACCTCCAGCAGAAGTGATTTCTTTTCCTCCCGCTGTGTTGATGGACTCTATAAAAGCTGATGTCCCTGGGAAACACACAAACACACTCAAAAGTGTGTGTGAGTGTGTGTGCTGCTCTTCAAAAAACCGCCTTCTGTCCTCTTTCTACAGATATTTTAGTTTCTGCTTCTTTCTTGTGAAACTTCCAGTTTTAACACGAGCATAATTCAAATCAATACCTCTGGTTCACGAGTCAAACTCAAGGCCCGGGGGCCAAATTCGGCCCACCTTAGCCTTTTATAAGGCCCTATACCCTCTCAAGGTACATGTAATAAGAAGCTTAAAAAAAACCAGATATTGTTTTATTCTTCAAATCAAAGTGGATTTTATCCACACTGTCAAGTTAAACCAGCAGATCCATCACTTTTGAATGTATTCACCATCTCCACCCGACTGGCAGACACCTCGCAAAGAATCAAACACACCCATCCCTTTCACTGCTCAAACTCAGCAGCCAAATCTGTAAGGTTACCTGAGCTCACATAACGACCTCTCTTCAGACAAAGAACTTCAACTTAAAATTCATAAATAAAAACTAAACAAAGCAAAAAATATATATTTGGCAATAACTACATTTTGTTTTGATGTCTGGAAAATGAGCCGTTTCAAAATAATTCCAAGTGTCACGACAAATCAGAATGAACTGCCCTCACCTAGCGACCCCAGCCCGTTACCTAGCGACCCAAGCACGGCTTTGGTTCGGTCAGCTGGTTTTACGCGCTCCACAATGGCTGCTGGAAAAGACAAGTGATTTGTTGTTGACTTTAAAAACCGCTTGTCACAGTCTTGTTGGTTGTGCAGGAGGCGCTACTTGTGCCTTTCAAAGACGTAAAGTTGGATAATTGCGCATTTGTTTGCAGCCATTGAGTTCGGGGCAGCAGATTATTTGGATTTTAAGACGACGATGTCCTAAAACAGCTCATTCTGAAAGAATTGAGAAGACTAAAATCTTATTGTCTAAGAATGACTTTTGTGCAAAATATGTAATGAAAATGTTTTATATCGCGGCTCGGCCTATCCTAACCTGCTCAAGTAAGCATAACAGGTCACCTTTAAACATGGGAAAAATAAAATTTCACATCTTCCATCCCAGTACTGATGCAACATTCAAAATGGGAGCACTGGCACTTCAATGACGACCTTAAATCCGCAATACAAATGGGTTTCAACTTGTTTTTATTAGGTGCTTCTTTCTTGAATTTAAAGATTCGAGTTCTGGATCCCTAAATGTAGTTGGTCTGGTGGAAATCCAGCTTCGCCTGCCCTTCTTGAGAGCTGGTGGTCCCGAAACACCGGTTCTCCTTGCCTGGTTGAAAAACAGAAAATTGGCTCCAATTTAAGCCCTGGCTTTGAATGAGCTCAGAAACAACATTCTGGGAAAAGAGCTTCATTAAAATCCTGGAGCCATCTGTTAGCTCTAAACTTTATGAAGACTAAATATATTTACTATGTAATGAAAGGTGTAAAGAAGCAAAATTACCATCTATGGCTTAGTGGGTCAGGTCTGGTTTAGCTGCAAAAAGGAACCGTATACTTTCAATCGTTGGCATTACATGTGCTATTTAAGTTGTAGCCTAGATGTAATTATTTAATTGTGAATAGTGCAAAAACATTCGGAGGCAGGAAGGCTATAAATGTTCAGGGAGCTTTGTGTAGTGGATTTCATTTAGAGGTTTTCATCTGTGTCCTTCTGCATTTAACTTTCCCTGAGGATTTTTATGAGCTTCCCTCATTAGACAGAAGAGCAGAACTGTCCTCATTAAAACAGGTGATTGGCATGTAATGGCGGCTAATTAACGGTGACTGAATCTGGCAGCGGAGGTGAGGCAGCTGCCTGGCTCTGGCTGTTTGGAGGCCATTGCAAGAGTTACTCTGCATCTTATCAATATGATGAGGAGAAAGAAATCTCCACATTTCCATTAGTACAGAAAAAACTCTTCATTTTGCTCTGAGTGCCAGTAATTTTCTTGCATTGATTTGTATTCCAGCTGCTATGACCTGCTTCTCTAATGGAAAAATATATGTTATATGGGTGGAAGACATCAAATAATTTCAGATTTGATGTAGTTTTACCATTTTCTACACTGTAAAAACACTAAATGTTACCAAGTAGTTTCGTGTTAGTTCACTTGATATAAGACAAGTAACTTTTCTGCAAGATATGAGAATTAATCCTCAACAATTCCTCAATATTGATAAAAAAAAATTACAACTTTCATTGGCAGATTATTTCACTTATAATTTGGGAAAATGTTTTGTTATAAGTGAAATAATCTGCCAATTTGACCTGAATTCTTTCATCAATGTTAAGGAATTATTGACTTAAAACAGGCTCCAATATCTCGCTGAAAAGTTACTTGTAAGTTAGTTTTTGTCTTATTTCAGATGTACTAAGATATTTACTTCTATGCACCGATATGAAAATTTAGGCCGATATCAATATCCGATAATAAAATTCTTCATATCTACCAATATTCTGTATACTTAACTATTTTTCTGACAATCATAAAACTGCATTAACTTCATGCTTCACTGCTTTAGTTAAACTACCCACAATCCGTTGCTGCATCACTATCAGTGTCACATGACCAAACTCCTCCTCTCCTCCCCTCCAGAAACAAACAGCATCGAGACGGAAATCAATATTGATTGTTTATATCGACCACTTTGATTTATTTTACCGATTCAGAAGAGATGTGCCAATATGGACAGATTTGGGCCATATTGGCCCAAAACAATAAAATACAACTTATTAGTGGTTATGATGAAGCTTACTAACCTGGATCCAATACTGTATTAATACTGAATACAGTATTAACACTGAATACAGTGTTAATACTCAGTGTTAACACTGTATTCAGTGTTAATACTGATCAATCAATCAATCAATCAATCAAATTTTATTTGTGTAGCCCATTTCAGCAACGAGGAATTTCAAAGTGCTTTACATCATAAAAACACAAAAATACAAAGTCATGCATCATGGGATCAACAATCAAAACATGACGTTAAGTGAAGTGCCAATTCGTTATTCATAAATTTGTAATTGATTATATATTATATTACATATATAAATTTGTAAATATATATAATATCGGTAAATATCAGTTATTTCTCCACTGTTTTGATACCTTTGGAAAAGAAAAATGACCGGAAACAAGATGAAAACAATATTGGTTGTTTATATCGGCCTGGTTTTATTTACCAGATACATTAAAAAGTGACCATTATCAGACGATACTGATGTCAGAGCTGATTTATCGTACATCTTTACCAGAAACTACAATTTAAATACTTAAGATTTTGTGTTTTTAGTTCGTTTGATTTACTTAGATTCTGTGTATCTCATTAATATTCTGGTCGTATTTACAGAGAGTTGGGTAGTTACTAGTTACATTTACTCAATTACTTTTACTTGAGTAACTTTTTTCTATGTACTTTCAGGAGTATTTTCACTGCGCTGTACTTTTTTACTTTCACTTGAATAATTTTATGAAGTATTGCTACTCTGACTTGGATTTTCTACCCACTGAATAAAAAACAAAAATGTCTTAACCAAAATTTCACCAGAGACAGAGACACACCTGCAGGTTTCATTAAAGTTTCATAAGTTTCTTATTGAAAGAAACTGATTTGGAAGAAACATTCTTTTCCTGATTTTGTTGTTTTTGTTGCTTATATGAATTGTTGTCATTTTGTTCCTTAAAACACCAAAATTTTCTCTTAATTTTATAATTTGATCCGTCTCATTATGTCATTTTTAAATATTAAATGATTGATAATTAGATTAGTACTTGAGTTTATGTTTTTACCAAATACTCTTTTACTCTTAGTAATATTTTTGGGTCCTCTACCCACAATAAGTATTTCAGACAACATCACAGATTTACAAGACTATGTAATGAAACAAATCAATTATACGGAGACAGGCTCTGTAGTTTCTGAGTTTCTTGCTGGGAGAGAGTGAGAAAAGTAGAAAATGTTTGCCTCCGGACTTCACAGGAAACATTTATTCTCATCAGTTCGCATTTGCCTGCAGTGGCCAATTTGTTTCACCTCTCCACAGAAACATTTAGCTGTGCATCAACCCTGAATCTTTTCCCCCCACTACTTGGTATCTGTATGTTTATGGTAGATTAGGGGAATTAACTGACTTTGGTTCTCTGCAGTGCCGCCTGCAAGAGCTGCTTCTAATGGAAGCTAAAAAAATAGGAAGTCTGCAGCCGTCGTCTTGTAAATCTGCGATGTTATCTGAAATACTTATAGTTTGCAGACACAGAGGTGGGTAGAGTACACCCAGTTTATTTATTTTATGTGTCTTTGGTTATTGTCTTTTTTGAAGTACTGTTTTTATTTTTATTGTTTTGCTGCAGCCTTGCCACTACTTCCTAAAGAAATTTCTCCTATGAGGGACTAATAAATGATCAATTATCTTATCTTATGACAGTGTCATGTTTTATGCACACCCCTTCAAATAAAGTTTTACCAAAGTTTTCTTCACTTCATAAGTGGATTGCCTCATAAAATCCCAGTAAAATATATTTAAGTATCTAGTTGGATTGTGACTAAATGTGATAACGTTTCATAGTGGTCTGTAGCTGGAGACCAAATGTTTATAACCTGAAACTTCAGCTCCTCGGAGAACATTGCTTCCTGCTTTTAGATGAGAAATGTCCAGCTGACAGGAGATTTATGTTTATGTGTTCAGGTCATTTGCAAATGCGTGCATTTCTGTATTTACCTTATCTGCAGGACTGACATGTGTCATCACTGACCACACACAGCTGAGGTATTTTCCCAGACGTTTCTGTTTTCTTAATGCTGAGGCTGGTTTCCCCTCTCTGTGTGTGCAGAACCAGATCTGGGTTATGGACAAACACCGTCTCTCCCTCTACAAACACAAATTCAGCTCTTTTATTTTTGCTCAGCGTTTGTCTAAATGTGTGTATTTCTGGAAGGTCACTGTATAATCTTTGACCTTTTCCCTTCACGTGAATCCAAAGTAAAGCTCTCACACTGAGAAGATCAGGAAACGCATGATGAGAGCCAATAAGTAACACGACTTCTTCTTTGGTTAGCTGCTCTATTCCCAGTGGAGCAGAGGAGGTTTGGTTATGAAGTGAGACATGAAGGAATGAAGGAACGTGAGAAATTTTATAATTTCTACAAGCCAGACATGCAAACTACAGATATACAGTATTAGGGCCATAATAAGAAAAACAATATGATAATAAAGTCATAATATTGCAAGAATACTATTATAATATTAAAGTCATAAATTTAATATAGAAAAAAATAAATGCATAATATTAATATAACAAGAATAAAGTAAAAAATTTGACAAGAATAAAATTATAATTTTAATATTTCAAGAATAAAGTTATAATAGAACAATAATAGACTTGTACAAGAATAAAAGTCTAACTAATACAAGAATAAAGTCGTACTGTTTCAACAATAAAAAGAATCGTTGTATTATTTTGACTTTAGTCTCAAATAACTTTCTTTATTTATGACATAATGGCTTCCTCAACTTTTTAATAATATTTTTGCTCAAGCAAAAATGTTAATCTAGTTTAAAGTCAAACAATAATACTACATTTTGATTTGTAAATAAAGTATTTAATCTGTTTTAAGCCTGTCTATGCATTTTTAAGACAATTTTTTTTAACTGAGGCATTTGTGTAAACAAAGACAACATTACAGAATTACAGTATTTATTTTTGTTAAAAAATAAAAATTCAGGGCCTTTGTAAGTTATTGGCCTCATTTGGTTCAAAAAGTAATTCTTGCCAAGCCTTACAAAAAGAGAATAGAGATTAATTTCAATCACCAATAAATCATTTACTTATGTATCGCTTTACACGACTAGAAGACCAAAGTGCTTTAAGCGTTAAAAAGCATATAAAAGAACATAGCCACATGTAAATACAAGAAAAGAAACAGAGCAAAGCAACACAGAACAAACAAAACCAGAATCCAACCAGAAGAGCACCAGCAGGAGCAATTTAATGCTATTTGGATTAAGGCTGTAACATAAAATGTGGAAAAAGTGAAGCGTCGTGAATACCTTCCAGATACACGCTATTTCCATGAAGGCATCATCTTTGTTTCATAAATCATAAGGTGAAATCTAGTTAAATAAGACCCAATTGGTTACTCAATAAAATCTATAATTCACCATGGGTGTATTTCGTTTTATTTTTTTTACCACCACAGTTATGTGTTTTGGAAAATCCTGCCATATTTCTGTTGTTTTTACGGCTGTTTTACAACCTACTCATAGACAGTCTTTCATCATGTTCAGATGTGGCTGAAATTAACACATTTTGCTGGATGCTAAAGGTGGCTGGTGGCTAAAGATGATGAAAAGATTAAATAAGTGGGAAAGTTTGCCTTTCTCACCCTCCGCTGTGAGAAGGAGGTTATTGAAACAACAGGAGAGGCCACAGGCTGAGGAAGAAGAGCAGCGGTGAACACCGGCAGAGTGGATCAGAAGATGAATAGAGGCGATAGCAGAAAAGAGAGCAAATATTGTGAGATCACCTACTGTCCAGACGCATTCAAACACGTCCAGCTGTGACTTCTCCCAGTCTCCGTCCAGTAAATATCCTCTGTGTCCCGGCAACAGATATCCTGACGACCAGAAGGAAAAGCATCTTCATTACTCTGTCAGAGAGATGAGGCAAAGCGGTCCAATAATACAGCCTGGTGCTGAAATGTCAAATCTCAAACTCTATTAAAAACAAATTAGCTTTTAATCTTTATTAAATTGGAAATATATTTTATTTTCATAAATGCTATTCTTTGTACATGTGCTCTTCTTTTGGGATCATCACTTCGAAACAAGCAAACTTTTTGTTTGAATAAAAATAACCTTAAATCTATAAAGATATAAATAATTACATTTATGTATGTCTAAAAGTGCTGTGTGGGAGATGGAGACTAGTTTCCCAGAGGGAAAATCCCAAAAGACTAAAAGCTAGCTAGCGATTGGCTAACTAGCTAGGTAGCTAGCGCCTAGCCAGTTAGGTAGATAGCGCATATATAGCTAGGTAACTAGCGCATAGATAGCTAGGTAACTAGCGACTAGCTAGTTAGCTCCTATCAACCTATCTAGAGCCTGTTTTACACTTTTTATATTTTATTCCTACATGCTGATGTGTTTATATCTAATTTCTAATAGATGGTCTTGTGTTCTAGAAGCTTCCTGTATCATTTTAAACAGAAATATTTGTTTATTCTTGTTTGAATACAAATAACTTTAAATCTAAAAATATATAATTACATTCAAGTAAATTTGTCTAAGAGTGCTGTGTGGGAGATGGAGATGACAACGTCCCTGAAGGAAAATCCAAAAGGACTTAATAAAGTTAGCAACTACCTAGCTAGAATCTGGCCAACTAGTGACTAGCACATAACCTGCAGTTGGTAACTAGCTTGGTAGCTAGCGCCGAGCTAGCAACCAGCAAGGTAGCTTCTATCTATCTAGTAGGTAGTACTAGATAGTAGTACTAGCTACTATATATTAGATAGATCTATCTCTCTATCTATCACCTCTTTTAACACTTTTTCATATTTTAGAGTTAGGGTTAACTAACAAACTGGATTAGTGCTAATAAAGTACCACAAAACTTAAGACAGGAGTTTTAAAAGCACAGATTTTCTCTGTTTATTTTCTTGTTTCTTCTTAAACCAGACCCATATTTAATTCCATCCAACTACAGGTGATGTGAAATATGACGCTGAACCATCTGCCCATGTGAAATGTATATTTCCACAACCTGCAACACTCACCACCATGCCCTATAAGTTGCTCTCTCCTGGTTGCAGACATCTTGCCACGCTGTATATCTGTCATCGCCTCCTCTGGTTGCTTTATGTTCCTGACCCTACTGACCTTTAAGTGCCAGCAGAGGGAGTCCTGTTCATTTATGACCTAGGTTAAGCTTTATCTCTCATCTGTTTTTAAATAAATTTCCATTAATTAACTGTTTCTAGAAGGTTTAATATTAAATAATTATTAAAAAATAGATATGACTCAAACCAGTTTAGTGTGACAGCTAAACACTGTTGTCATAAAAATAAAATTACATTATTGTTCAAACAACAAAATAAAAGTCCAATAACCATCAGGAAAAGCAGCAATAAAAAAAATCTTAAGTATTTTGTATCAACACAGTCTGGGTTTCAATTTGATACAAAAATAAAGAGAATACTATTTATATACAAATATTTAGAATAGCAAATATTGTAAGTTAGCGTTACTTTGCCTATAATATTAGAAAATAATTCCTACAAGTGAAATAATCTGCAAATTATTTCACTTGGCAAATGATTTTCATATTTATGTGCCTTAAAAGTAAAATTACATTATTGTAATTCAATTTCTTCATTCTTTGTAACAAAGCAAATGAACCTTCATAACAATTTGTTGTATGAATATGTGTGCAATTTTAAATAGCTATGCTAGTTTTTATTGCAGACTCGAAGTCCAAATCACATAAAACAACAATCAATATAACAATCAAAATAATAAAAAAATGAAGTTAAATAAAAAGTATATAAAAATACCATTCAGACCACTTTATTTTATTCATAACTTTATTTATTATATGGAATTATTTACCAAAACAAGCTCCTTAAAAGTTACCTAGAAGTTAATTTTCTTATTTTAAGTGTACTAAAATATTTCAACTCGATAGAAATCAGATCAAAAACGCTTGCTAAGATTTTGTGTTTTTGCAGTGTTCCCCACATTTTTACTTATATAACGCATCATTTTAGGAGGCAATTGTTAGGACAGATTCTCACTGGTGCTCATTGATGAGTTCAAACAAGTCCAGAAATTAAAAATCAGGAACAATTATGGACTCTGCTGGTTCTGTGTTTCAGGGATTTGAGTGAAAATGCCATCCAGGCCATCCCAAGACGAGCGTTCAGAGGAGCCACAGACATCAAAAACCTGTAAGCTAAAATTCAGTCTTATGCTATTTCACAAAAACAGGGTGAGCAGTACTGATGCTGCTTTTATTTCCAGTCAGCTGGATAAAAACCACATCACCTGTATTGAGGAGGGAGCGTTCAGAGCGCTGAGATCCTTGGAAGTGCTGTACGTATCTAAAAGCTGCCGTAGTCCTGGGAGTTTTTAATGTTTTAAAACACTAAATCTTACCAAGTATTTTTAATCTGGTTTCTAGTGGAAATCTAATCGAAATAAGACAAAACTAATTAGTTAGTTAAGTTAATTCCTTAAAATTGGTGGCAAATTATTTTATTTATAACATGAGAAAAATGACCTGTTTTAAGTGAAATAATTTGCCCGTGGAACTAGAACCTTTTCATCAATATTAAGGAATTATGGACTTAAAATAGATTCTATAGCTTGCTGAAAAATTACTTGTAAGGTAACTTTTCTTATTTCAAGTGTACTAAGATACTTGCACTTGAAAAAAACAAAAATACTTTGTAAGGTTTTGTGTTTTTTCAGTGTAACTTTTATTTGACTTTTTCTTTCATTGTTCACTTCAAAACCAAGATTCTGATGTTTAGTTTTTAGTTCACATTTCTTAGTAAACTTGAAATGAGACAAAACAAAGTCATAAGTAACTTTTCAGAAAGACAAAGGAGCTTGTTTAAAGTCAATAATTCCTTAATATTGATGAAAAAGTTTTAGTTCCATTGACAAATTATTTTAAGGCAGTTTTCCATGTTACAAGTAATATAATCTACCAGTGGAACTGGTCATTTTTCATCAATTTTAAGGACTTATTGACTTTAAACAAGCTCCTTTGTCTTTCTGAAATGTTTTAAGTTAGTTTTGTCTCATTACAAGTATATTGAGATATTTACACTAGAAACCAGACAAAAAATACTTGGTAGATTTGCTGTTTTTTCAGTGTAGTAG
Source organism: Poeciliopsis retropinna (assembly GCA_010277075.1). Taxonomy (NCBI): domain Eukaryota; kingdom Metazoa; phylum Chordata; class Actinopteri; order Cyprinodontiformes; family Poeciliidae; genus Poeciliopsis; species Poeciliopsis retropinna. Next base: position 18,934,795 of record VMRM01000013.1, on the reverse strand, counting down.
TATTAAATCAGATCACAATAACATATCTTCTATTATTAATTGTTTTCTCAAACTTCCAGTATTGTTTCCTCGTTTTTCTCTTCCTCCTCCTTCGCTTTCTCACATCCTCTGACCTTTTTCTTTGTTTCTAACTTTATTTGTCCCCTCCAGCACACTGAACAACAACAACATCAGCAGCATCCCAGTCTCCAGTTTCAACCACATGCCCAAACTGCGAACCTTGTAAGTGCGACGCTCACCTCCTGCATGTCGTTATCTGGGAATCATCCGGCCATTTTCTCTCTTTCTCTGCTTCCCCCCACCAGTCGGCTCCACTCCAACGCTCTGCGATGTGATTGTCACCTTGCCTGGCTGTCGCCATGGCTACGGCAGCGGTCTGCGCTGGGCCTCTACACTCAGTGCAGTTCCCCTCCGGCCCTGAGGGGGCTCAACCTCGCAGAGCTGCGCAAGAGTGACTTCGCCTGTTTAGGTGCAGAGTTGGGGAGTAACTAGTTACATTTACTCGGTTACATTTACACTGGAAAAACAGAAAAATGTACCAAGTTTCTAGTGCAAATATCTTAAAATAACTCACACAAAATCTTGTTGTTTTTTTTTAAGTGAACAATGAAAGAATAAGTCAAATAAAAGTTAAACTGCAAAAACACAAAACTTTACAAAGTATTTTTGTTTTTTTTCTAGTGCAAGTATCTTAGTACACTTGAAATAAGACAAAGCTAACTTACAAGTAACTTTTCAGCAAGATATATGAGCTTGATTTAAGAAAAAAATGCTGAAAAAGCTCTAGTTTCACTGACAGATTATTTCACTAAAAACATGGGAGTCATGTCTTGTTATAAGTGAAATAATCTACCAGTGGACTAGAACTTTTTCATCAATATTAAGGAATTATTGACCAAAAACAAGCTCATATATCTTGCTGAAAACTTAATTGTAAGTTAATTTTGTATTATTTCAAATGTATTACAATATTTTAATTATAAACTAGACCAAACTACTTGGTAAGATTTTGTGTTTTTGCAGTGACAGTTGGGGAAAAAAAGTATTTTTACTATGTTGTACTTTTTCTTTTTACCTGAGTAATTTCATTATGAAGTATTTCTACTCTTACTTCAGTAAAATTCCTGGATTTTTGCTGCACTGAATGAAAAACAAACCAAAGATGCACCAGACACAGAGACACACCTGCAGTTTTTGTTAAAGTTTTTATTGAAAGAAACTGATTTGGGAAAAAAAACAAAAACATTCTTTTGTTTTATTTTGTTATTTTTTGTTACTTCTATGATTTATTTAAAATTCCAAAATTTTCACTTAACTTTAAATTTTGGTCCGCCTGATTATGTAATTTTTAAATATTAAATGCCTGATAATTTGATCAGTTACTCAGAACTTGACTTTTTACCAAACACTCTTTTACTCTTACTTCTTGCTATTTTTTAAAACTTTTCCTCGAATAAAAATATGTTGAAATAGTGCTACTCTAAATTTAGTACAATTTTTGGGAACTTTACTCACCTCTGTTCAGGTGTCAGGTGTTGCATAGAAATGCAGACAATAGATCTGATTCAGAACCGTTCCCTCTGATCCTCCTGTTAGGCCACAGCGGCAGCGCCTTCGTTCAGCCGTGCAGTTTGGCATCCGGTTCTTGTCCTCCGATGTGTTCCTGCAGCAACAACATTGTGAACTGCAGAGGAAGGGGCCTCACCGCCATACCTGCCCACCTGCCGGAGGCCATGACAGAGATGTAAGTAGTTTAATCTGCTGTTCCATACGTCTTTGATTAATAAGAAATAGAAAGAAAGCGAGATGTCTTATTTTAACTGCACTAAAACATTTGCACAAAAAACTAGATCAAAAACACTCGATATGATTTTGTTTCTGCATACTTTAGATATCTTGAAAAAGATAAAAGTATGCTAAACACCTTATTCTAACATAAAATGTTTTGGATTTCGATACTAAAAGTGAATCAAGTAAATGAAAAAATAAGAACCAACTAATCTTTGTGTCTCATTCTGTCTTTTATTTTTCCTGTAGTCGTCTGGAGCAGAATGGCATCAAGTCAGTTCCTCCTGGTGCGTTCACCTCCTACAAGAAGCTCCACCGCATGTGAGTTATAACCTTACATTTTTATCACCAAGACAGTCTTTTGTTTTACCTTCATACGGGTCACTGCGGCTAAGCTAATCTGTTCTCTAGTTCAAAATTTAAAGAAGACATTGCTTGATGTCAGACATTTCCTTTACTGACACAAACGTTATGTTGCACTGACCTTGGGCTGTTTTTTCCAAATCTTTTGTGTCTTTTTCTGCACCATTTTGTTTCAGTGACTATTCAAAAAGCAAAGTGTGATATTCATAAACTCAACACTGCAAAAACACAAAATCTTACCAAGTATTTTATGTCTAGTTTCTAATGCAAATATCTTATTACACTTGAAATAAGAGAAAACTAACTTACAAGCAACTTTTTAGCAAGATATAGGAGCTTTTTTTTTAAACTAAATACTGTAGTTCCTTCATATTGATGAAAAAGTGTTAGTTCCATTGGAAGATTAATTCACATTTTTCCATATTATAAACGAAATAATCACCCGATGGAGCTAGCACTTTTTCATCAATATTAAGAAATTACTGATTTAAAAAAACGCTCCTATATGTTGCTGAAAAGTTACTTGTAAGTTTGTTTTGTCTTACTCCAAATGTAGTAAGATATTAGCACTGGAAAATAAATCAGAAATGCTTTGTAAGATTTTGTGTTTTTGCAGTGAAACCACAAGTTGAGAACCACTAACTAAAGAATCACTGCGCTAAAATTAAAACGTTAATAATTCACAATAGTTCTGTACTACACCATCGTGGTATTTAGTGGAAGCTAATGCTAATGTAGTGAATCAGCCATGTTAATACTCAGTGGCACAACATGGTGACATAGTGTGGAGAATTTGATTTTAGATGTGCAGGAATGATTTACAGTACCATGCATGTTTTATGTTACAATTCAGTTCCAAAATGTTCTGCAGTGTCGCTTACAGCTTAGAGGAGTCTAAAGGCAACAGGATTGTTGGCTGCATGTGTTTATATTGTAGGAGAGTTTCTGAGTTTGTAGGTTTCCAGACAGGCGGGAAGAGAAATATGAGTTGAGCTGAATGTTTAAAATATCAGAATGTGGTGGTGAAGATCAAGCTGGAGATTCAAGTAAATAAATAACTGCAGCTTTGAATCACAGGAAGGAGAATGAACGTATTTTCCATTTACATCTGTGATGAATGTTTAGTTTCTGATCTGTTTCCTTCACAGAGACCTGAGCAACAATCAGATATCTGAGATTGCTCCTGATGCATTTCACGGCCTCCGAGCGCTCAATTCGCTGTGAGTTTTCTTTGCTTTCTCTCACTATTTATTCATTTTTTTTGACATTTCTTATTTTTCCTTCCAGTGAAAATATATAACAAACATATATATGTATAGGCTGTTACAGTGGCAGGTTATAGAGGAGTAAATATGAGAAGGTAACGTCACAAATCAGGAGGCTCTGCCCCTCACCTAGCAACCCCAATGAAACCCAGCCTGATACCTAGCAACCGTTACCTGGCAACCCAGGCAGAGCTCCAGCAGGGTTTGGTTAGCTGGTTTTACCTCTGTATGCGATTAACAATGACTACTGGAAAAGACAAGTTAATTTACCATCCAGAAACCACTTGCAACCATAGCTACTGTAAATTACAATAAATCTAATTTATAGTAAAATACCAGCACCTCTGGTTGAGTATTTATATGGTAAAATCTGGATAAATCCAGATTTTGTCACATAAAATCTGTGATTATCTGAATTTTATATGGTAAAATATAAAATACCATTATTTTATATGGTATAAAATAATTTTACAGATCTATTTTACTGTATATGGTAAAATATATCCGTGTATTTTACCATATACAGATCTTACAATACAGATTATACTGTAAAATTTTACCGTAAATTACCATAAATCTAATTTACAGTAAAATACCGGCAGCTGTGGTCACCATAATTTTTCCGGATTTATGCCATATTTACACGGTAAAATTCAGTAATAGCTGCCAGTATTTTACCATAAATTTTAGGCGTTTATTTATTTATTTTTTTTATAGTGCAGGTATTTGTGGAACCAGCCAGGTTATTTATATTGTTATTTGTACAGGAGATATCTTCTTAGCAAATCAGAATCAAGAAGGTTAAAACAAATAATGTTGACTGTTTACATTTGGGGATGTGTGTGTATAAGATAAATTAATGTACAATCTACACTAAGATCCCCCACTCCACTGTAATTTAACTCCACAGAGGTCTGGTAACAAATAATTGGTTAGACTCAGGTGTGTTTGTGAAGGAATGCATCTAACAGTTGCAGGATTACTGAACTCAGACGCCCTGTTGTGTTCTGGCTTCTCTTATGACTTTTTTTGTAAACATGTATCTGTGCAATAAAGTGTGTGGTTCTATCAAAGTAATGCATCAGTAACAGCAGTAAAAGCGTTTGGGGTGATCCTGCCGTTTCTTGTTTGCAGCGTTTTATATGGGAATAAAATCACTGAGCTGCCCAGCGGAGTATTTGATGGCTTGGTTTCTCTGGAGCTGCTGTAAGTCTGAAAAAACTCACACATAAATTTTTGTTATAAGTTTTGCATCATAAGTTAATTTTATGTTAATTAGATTTTCTGGCTTAGTAGAAGCAACTTTTATTCAAAATAGTCAACATAAAACATGTCTTTGTATATTATTACAGCTTTAAGCTTGTATCATTTCAACTTTATTCTTGTACAACTTTACTCTCTAAAAGTAAAGTTGTACTGACTTTGTTCTTGTAATTTATTTTTCTTTAGTGTGGCCCTAATACTTTATTTACTTTTCTTAACATTACTTCTAAACATTATTACCATAAAGTAGTGGTGACTTGTAATGTTTTATGTATTTTTAATGCATTAAAAGTGTTTATTTTCATTATGGCTTCATCTTTGTTTGAGGAATAAGAAAATGAAGGAATTGGTCCAAGAAAATATGGCAGTAATGCCCCCCTCTGGACTGTTGTGGTGATTTTGAGGGGAACAAAAAACCTTAGGGATGACCAAAAGGTGCCATAAGAAGTTGACAATTTAGGCTTTCAAACGTCCCATCTTTGTGAAAAAAATTGTAAAAAATAAAAATTTCTGTTTGAAACCAACACTTGTCAGGTACAACAGCATATTAAGGTCATTGTATATAGAAAAAGGGGTACATTTCTGCCAAAATACTCAGACATTTTGAGAGTGATCTCAGAATTTTTTCAGAAAGACACATGAATTTGTGAGTTTGAAAAATCTAAAATTTGCTAGAAAAAAAATCTAAAATTTGGAGATTATTCTATGAAATTTTCTTAAAAAGAAAAAAAAAACAAAAAACATGGACATTTCTGAGTTTCAAAAGTTGACAATATTTGACCTTTGAAAACTTTCATAGTTTTGGTGGAAATTTACTCCTCGTTTGTTCCAATCTACAGTTCCCCTGATATGCCATGAAGGTCAGGTGATGATGTCAGTGAACCTGTGATTTATTCTTTTCTGATCCTACAGATTGCTGAATGCAAATAAAATCCACTGTATCCGCGCCGCAGCATTCAAAGACCTGGAAAACCTGGCCCTTCTTTCTCTGTACGACAACAAGATCCAAAGTCTGGCTATGGGAACCTTTAGGTCACTGCACAGCATCCAGACACTGTGAGTAAAGAAAGAAGCATCTTTCTGTTTGGGTTTTACGGGGATTATTTAGTCGTAAACGCAGCGGATGCGCGCGCAACTTGACTGCAGAAAGAACTAGAACGCCGGGCGCACTTGTTACCATGGTTACCCGCTTTCTCCTGCTGTTTTAGCATTAGCTAGCATATTGTTCGCAGACTACAAATGTTCGTCGCGGTGTTATTTTCAGTTATTTTACTAACTTGGCTTTAATTACAGGTGAGTCGATAAATTACGAGAGAAAATGGCCAGAACTAAATGATATTACCTGTTCACGGTAAGATCATCTCTCAATAATGTACTTGGAGACCTTCTAAATAAGACGAACATATGTGGTGAGCAATGAGGGCGTCAGAATAGGACAAATAAAATGCAGTAGTTGGAGGGACTATGAGGATGTAGTTGCTTCCATCGAGGCAAGTGACAAACTCGCTTGCTGTGAGTTTTAATAATTTTATTAGCCTAACTGTAATGAGTTAAAAAATTATAGTAATGTATTCTTGCCTGCGCTCTGAAGGCGACATGCGCAGTCGATTGGCTGCTGGCGCAACTTGACGTAGAGTTCGATCTGATTGGGAGACGGCCGAGTCGCTATGACGACCACCGAATGGGTAAAATCCAGAGAAGCTAGTGTTTGATCGGGTTGCCGTTGTCTGCGATGGGTGCGAGTTGTAAATTATTTTTTAGCCTAATCGTAAATAGTTAAAAAGTTATAATAATGTATTCTTATACATGTCGAGTTCATGTCTAAACTCGACATGGGCAGTAGATTGGCTGTTGACGCAACGTGACGTCGAGTTCGATCTGGTTGTAGCCATGACGGCTGAGTCGTCATGGCGACCACCGAATGGGGGAAAATCCGCTAGTGTTTCATAGCTCGGATTGCCGTTTTGTCATGTCTTCTCAGCCACCTGGCCCAGAACCCATTTGTTTGTGACTGTCATGTGAAGTGGCTGGCAGACTTCCTGGGTTCAAACCCCATTGAGACCAGCGGAGCTCGCTGCGCCAGCCCTCGTCGGCTCGCCAACAAACGCATCGCTCAGATCAAGAGCCACAAGTTCAGATGCTCTGGTAAGTTTCTACCGGTCAATTAGCCAATAATGATCTGAAAGTATAAACAGAAGTGGGCAGAGGACCTAAAATTATACACAATCAGACTGAGCAAAATATAATGTTAAAAGGACATTTTGGCGTTTTATGGACGAAAATGACAATAATTGATATAAATAACAAAAAACAACAATCAGGCAAAATGAATTTGTTGGTTAAAACATGTTTGTCATTCAGAAATTATACTAAAGTAAGAGAAGTGATACGTCAATGCATATTTATTCAAGTAAAAGTAAATATCCAAGAAATTATTCAAATACGAGTCAAAAAGTGTTTGGTAAAAAAATCTACTCAAGTAGAGTAGATTTACTTAAGTAAATCTACTCTACTTGAGTAAATCTACTCTACGGGATTGTTGGCTGCATGTGTTTATATTGTAGGAGAGCTCCCTCTCCTACAATATAAGGAGAGGAAATTATCAATCATTTGATATCTAAAAACTACATAATTAGACTGACCAAAATATTAAGTTAATAAAAACGTTATTTTAAATTTCAATAATTCATAGAGGGAACAATAAATAACAAAACCAGGCAAAATAATATTTTTCAAAATCAGTTTCTTTCAATAAAATCGTATGAAATTTTAACTAAACTGAAGGTATCTCTGTATCTGGTAAATATTTGGTTAAAACGTGTTTGTTCTTCTTCAATGGGTAGAAAATCCATACATTTTATTCAAGTAAGAGTAGAAATACTAAATAATAAAATGACTCAAGTAAAAGGAAAGAGTAGTGTTGTAAAAATACTCCTAAAAGCACATTTCTCAAAAATATTTACTAAAGTAAATGTAACTAGTTACTACTTTGAGTATAAAAAAATCTAGTCTTCACTGTGGAAACAAACGAGCTCAGTTTGTAGTTGATCCCTGGACTGTTTCCATTTCCCACACTGGGCCTGCAGTCGGCATGCAGCCAGAGAGGGAAGCTAGTAGTGCTGTAGATGCTAAGATCAAACCATGCAGGCCAGTCACATCTTTTCTTTAAAAATAGATTTTCTGCTGCTGGCTCACTGTTGCTGACTCTGTTGCTTTTTCAAAGCATATTTATTGATCGACATATTTCTTTTTGATTGTTTTTCTTTACAGCTAAGGAGCAGTACCACATCCCAGGTGAATATAATTTTTATTTAGCTTTATTTTTGCAGTCACAGAAACAATAAGAGACATTTGCATCCTGTGTTTTCATCCAGGCACTGAAGACAGACGCCTGAGTTATGAGTGTAACAGTAAGCCTGTATGTCCTGCTAAATGTCGCTGTGAGGCCAATGTGGTGGATTGCTCCAATCTGCGCCTCACCAAGTTCCCAGAGCACCTGCCGCCCTCCACCGAAGAGCTGTGAGACAAACTCATGTGCAAAATTACTCAGATACTATGTCCTGTCGCAGTAACTTTAAGGTTCAACCTCCACACTGAAATGGACAATGACCCTCAGTACGCCACCAAATTGGTCATAAAACTATTTAACTTATGAATTTTTTGTAAGATATCTAATTCACTATTCATCGTTAATAAAGAAAACTGATAAAAACAGGAAAAGTTTAGTCTGATTTCATGAGACGGTGAGAAAAATCCTTCATTTTAACACTGATAAAACATTACAGCTGCATTAAGACACATTTGTGCATTGATTCAAGTCCAAACGTCTGAATCGGTCTTTATGTTGGAATTGATATTAATGAATTCTTCTGTTCATGACGTTGTTGCTTCTCCATCTTTATGTCTCCTATAATTTCTCCAGGCGTCTTAACAACAATGACCTGTCCATGCTGGAGGCCACCGGCACCTTCAAGGGTCTTTCTCATCTAAAGAAAATGTACGTTTTCTTCACAAATGACCCAAAATAAAGTGAAAAACCTAATGCTTCATCACATCAGTGAGCTCAGTTTCATATTTGATCATGCTTTGCTACAAATTTAAGAAAAAGCGACCCAGAACAAATTAGTTTTATGAAAGAGACTTTTAATTTGTAAGCAGGGTAAAAATTGTTACGGACATAAAAAAATTTTATACAGGAAAATGTAAAGTACAACACAAAGTATTTATGATTTAACAAAAGACTTTTACTAAAACGCCAACTAAACGAACAAAAGCCTCTCAAATTGGCTTTTGTTCGTTCTTAAACTTGACTAAATATATCAAACGTTTTGGAACAAAGTGACCCAAATCCTGTTTCTAAAACTGAAAATTCATTTATTCAAACGAGTCCAAAGGAAACTGAAAACTAGATGCCTTTCTTGAGATATAGCAAAAAATGCAAAGTCTGCTATCGTTTATAGTTCTTTGTAGAAGAAAGTAAAAAGTAGTACCTTCCTGTCAAAATTTTTTAGAAATTTTTGAGAGCAATCTCAGAAATGTCTTAGAAAAAACTAGGAAATTTGCTAGAAAAAAAGCAACAAATTTTTAGATTAATATGAGAAATTTTCTTCAAAAAACATGAACATTTCTGAATTTCAAATGCCAAAAATGTTCCTTTTAATTTTCTTTTTGAAATTTTTGGAAAATCTCTGAGATTGATCACAAAATTTTCTGACTTTTTTGCAGACATTTACAGTTTTTTTTTTCTACCTTCAATGGCCCTAACACACCGCCGTAATTTTTTTTATAAAGTTTTGAATCAACAATAAATATCAAGCTTCTTTATTTGGTTGATTTTAGTTGGGTTGTTTTTTTTTTTTTTTTGGAGTCATCAGTTTTCCCTCACATGGCAAAAAACTTTTTATTGTTGTTTTTTTTGCTTTTTGTTTTAGTAACCTGAGCAACAACAAGATTTCAGAGATCGAGGACGGTGCGTTTGAGGGCGCCTTGTCAGTGGGGGAACTTCACCTCACAGCCAACCACCTGGAGTCTGTGCGAGGGAGCATGTTTAAAGGAATGGAGGGTCTGCGCATGCTGTGAGTTCAAATATCTGCACTCTGGCAGAAAAATCCAGTATTTTTATTAGCAATTTAAATGTTGATGCTCAAATAACGTGCTTATTACTTAGCTAAACCAGCGAAACATCTTGTGTGTTGCTACGTTGTGCTATTAAGTCCTGTATTTTGTACATCAAATAACCAGAGAAGTTAAGATATTCTGATTGTGATATAAACACTTTTCTTTAAGTTTTGTCATGAAAATGAGGAAAACTTGTTTTTTCTTGTTTGTTTTATTCTGTACCAACAAACCAAGTAATGTTTTCATTGGTCTTTAATCATTATTCAAGTCATTGCACAACAGAAAGGGATTCAACATGTTTCAAACAATTTGGACTCAAAGGCAAAAAGTTACTTTTAAATCAGATATGAATTTGTTTACATGTAACAATTGATTTCCATAGTATTTTTTAAATAAATGTAAAGAAATATAACAACACCTTAGACTCTTGGTTAAAGAGTCTAAGGCAGGGGTGCTCATAACGTCGATCGCAATCGACCGGTCGATCGCGGGAAGGTTTGGAGTCGATCTCGGCAGCAGGTGACAAACTGAACGCCACCAGGACGCTGAGACCAGAACTCCCTCTTCTGACAGGCTTATCAGAAATATTCACTGAGGTCCTAAACGTTTGCAGCTTCATTAAATAATAATAAAATCAACAATATGTGTTAAAATGAATAATCTTAGTAATTTTGTTTCAACAAGGTGTTGCGCAATTGAGTGCGTTTCGGTTCCATTAACAAAAAAAAGCGACTCAAAGACCGACTGACTAGCAGATCAGGAGTTTAAATTAGCTAATCAACAACCGCTGTGTTCATGAGAGGCTTATTAATAATCGAGAAATAAACATCAAGCCTGGAAACCTGATAACGTAACGGACTGAATGTTTTTAACGTAATCTCTGCTGGGCTTGCGGGACGCAGGCTGTTGCCATGGCAACGGGTGTGCTTAAACGACAAAGAGAGACGGAGAGTAAAAATTTGCGAGTGGTTTTGAGTTGATCACCTGTTCGGGTTGTTTCATCTTTGCTGTGGCGCTTTACAGCCGCTGTAGTTTCTGAACAACAAACGTGGACTAATTACCTCGTTTGTTTTGAGTATACGTCACTCACAACAAACATCAAATAGGACAAATATATTTCATTAAGTTTTAACAAACAAATGGCTTCTGCCAAGATAATTATGTGGAATGAAACTAATTATATCCCAACTTCAGAAGATTTACCTTTACCTTTGCAGAGCTTTTGCTTCCTCCTATCACTCTGTAGTTTCTCATATTGATGTCATCAAACCAAATTTCAGATCTACCAGAACTGCTGGCCTCAGGTTTGAAACCAGCTTCTGACTGAGATACCAGTAACCTGCTCCCAGTGTCAGAATCTCACTGAGGAAGAAACTGCATTAGATTTTCTATCACTTTATTATTTCTGCTATAACTGATGTAGGCTATAGTCGCATATGAAATAAGTCAATAGAGTTTAATTTACAATTTTTATGTCTTCGTGTCATGAGGTAGATCTCAGCCGGCTGGTGAGAGAAAAAGTAGATCTTGGTCTCAAAAAGTATGAGCTCCCCTGGTCTAAGGTGTTGTTCATGCTCACTGCATGAACAAAAAAAGAGGACTCAAACAGTATCTTTACTGCAAAACGAAATTAATCAGCTTTCATTAATCAGGTAGCAACAATATGTGTGTAAAATTGATTTAATCTTTTTTTTTCCAATTAATGTGGAAAAATTGTTGTTAACGTATCATTTTGCTTTCTACAATAAATCTGTCAAATGAACAGTAAATTGTACCTCATTTACTGTCTTGTTTATATCAAATTTGATTAAAGTTGCGAGGAGGTTTTTTATTTAATCTTTTAAAACTCTGTTCTTTCGTGTGTAGATGAAGGTTTTTACTATTTTTAGTTATAGTTAGAGTTATAATTCATGCATGTCCTACTATTAAACCTGAAATGTTCAAACAGCTCCACCTGGCAGCAGGTTTAATATGACAGTAAGCAGCATTTTCCCTCAGAAAATTTTGTTGATAAAGTTTATGCGATAAAAGTGAAAAGGAATCTCCTGTACAATTTTATTCTCATAATTTATTACATCATTTTAATTTTATTACAACTTTATTCTCATACAATTTTATTCTTATAATACTACAACTTTTTTTCTCATTTATTAAAACTTCATTCTTGTACGAATTTATTTTTGTCCAAGTTTATTCTCATATGACTGTATTCTTGTAATACTACAACTTTATTCTCATATTCTGATTTAATTACAACTTTATTCTCATATCATTATGACTTTATTCTCTTAATTTTATTTTTTCTTAGTATGACCCTAAGACTCATGTGAACCTACTTTATTTATTCCTCTCCCACAGTTTTCCTTCCTGAGATTTTTCTTTACTCTGTTTACAAATGTATTATAGACTTTTAGTCTCTTCAGCCACATAAAAAGAAAGAACCCAAACAAGTGTAAGACATTGTAAAACCAAAAAGTATAAAGTAAACTGATACTAATAATTCATCTTTGAGAAAATGATTTTACCAGATATTGGAGTTTGATAGGTAATGTTTGTATTTTTTGGATGTGTGTGTGTGTGCGTGTGTGTGTGTGTAGGATGTTAAGGAACAACAGGATCAGCTGCATCCATAACAGCAGCTTCACAGGGCTGACCAACGTCAGGCTGCTCTCCCTCTACGACAACCAGCTCACCACCATCCTGCCTGGAGCCTTCGACACTCTGCCCAACCTCTCCACTCTGTCAGTGTCTCTTGTGCATCAACGTGTGTGTCTCGCCTTGCATATGATTCCCTCTCTCATGATTTGTCTGCTGTGTGTCAGAAACCTGCTGGCCAACCCCTTCAACTGCGACTGCCACCTGTCCTGGTTCGGGGCGTGGCTCCGGAGCCGCCGGATCGTGACAGGGAACCCTCGGTGCCAGAGCCCGGCTTTCCTGCGAGGGATTCCTCTGCAGGACGTAGCGGTCCCTGATTTCCGCTGCGAGGATGGTAGTTTTTCTTAATACACGCTGAACTATGGAGAGAAATGTTGGAGAGTACTAGCAGCAAAAAACAGTTAATTTTTGATTAATTGTTTACTAAATCGAAATGAATTAACTAAGATCAGAGATGTCCAAACATTTTGTAAAATGGGCCAGAATACTAAAGTTGAAACAACTCAGAGCTCATCTTGTTTTCCAGCTTACAACACAAAATATTGTTTTGTTGTCATTTGCTCAGCAAGAAATTGAACATATTTTTTAATGAAACAAAGTGGCAGATTTCACTAACTTTTCAGATAATTTTTTTTTCATTTTTTTGTCTACAAAATCTTGTAATTTATTGCCAGCAACAAAAACAAAAACTTTCTTTAAAAAAAAAGTTCAGTTTAATGAATGGATGTGCTCCAGCCTTTTTACTTTTAAATAAAAGTCGCAAGATATTTATATTTCTGTTTACTGCAATATTTAAATTAAAAAGAAAAATACTTAGTATCTAAAACAAAGAAAGAATTAAACTGGTCATTGACATACTAAAGGTGAACAAAAATCTCCACTCTCTCTTACAACCAGAGGTGGAATACCCAAAAAGTTTTCTTTGAGTAGAGAAGTATTTGGCAAAACGTCTACTCAAGTACTCAGTAACTGATTAATTTATCAGTCATTTAATATTTAAATATTACATCAGCAGATGGCCCAAAATATAATATTAACAGGAAATTTTGTTATTTTAAGGACAATAATTCATATAAAAGAAAGAAAAGAAAATAACTTTTTTCCAAATTAGTTTCTTTAATAAAAACCTATAAAACTGTAACAAAAACTGCAGGTCACTAGTTAATTTTTGGTTAAAACATGTTCGTTTTTCATTCAGTGGGTAGAAAATTCAGAAATTTTACTCAAGTAAGAGTAGAAATACTTCATAATAAAAATATTCAAGCAAAAGTAAAAAGTACAGGGTAGTAAAAATACTCCTAGAAGTATATATATTTTTTAAATGTTTCTCAAATAAATATAATTGAGTAAATGTAACTAGTTACAAGAAAACTAGTTACACATCTTGCGCAGACCTTGTTTAATTCTGTAGCTTGTCCACCATCCAACAGAGGGCGCCGCTGATCATCTTCAAGCAGAGCTGTTGATACGGAAACAAAGATGGCGGTGGGCTGTTCTAGATCGAGAAAGAGAAACTACCAAAATGGAGTCCAATGTGGGATGCTAACTACAGTTTAAGCGTTTCTGTTTTGTAAAATAAACGCACGACAATTTCTTTACGTTTCACTTTAGTGGCGCTCATTCAGCTGAGATCAACATCAGCATATTACAAAATATTTTGCCCATCATGATAAGGTCCGGGCTCTTGATAGGGAAAACGCAGATTTTTCATCATTAGTCGACCAATAAGATCATTCAACATTATATTAACTCACTCATCAATAGCTTACACCCCTCAGCAAATGCAATGTGAATAATTTTAATTGAGTGACACCAAATTGTACTTTGTGTGTCCAGGTTCTGTGCTGGAGGACAGGAGCTGCGTAGCGGGGCCTCAGTGTCCCAGTCAGTGTTCCTGTATGGACACAGTGGTTCGCTGCAGCAACAAACACCTGCAGGCTCTGCCCAGGGGATTACCAAGAAACATCACCGAACTGTGAGTAAACACGATTTAAGACCTCTGGGAAAACAAAGCAAGTGGGGAAATAAGAAATGTCTCAATTGTCTGGTCATTGTTACATCCATGGCTGCTCTTAAATTTGATTTGGGTGCATTTTAGACCTATAACTTGGTCAATAATAATAAAAACAAAGCAATAATAAAGTTAATAGTGATTTACCTAGCAGAATTTAGTGGTAAGGCTTTGACCTTACAGATTTTATATCTTTATGAGTCGTATTCAGTATCAATGGCTCATAGCGGTAAGGCTTCCTAAATATTGACTCATAAAGATATAAAATCTGTAAGGTCAGTATGATTGTAGTGGCATTACTTATGTGTTGTATGTTCACTGACCAGAAAAATTTTTTTTTTTCTGTTTTACTATTTTTTTACTACTATTTTCTGGTGTATTTTCCAGTAATAATAACCCTAAAACTAGCTTCCATAAGTTTGTTAGATTAAATCAATCAATTCACACATTATTGTTCATCTATTGTACAGATCATTGGCAGGTTTGAGAATAAAATATATTGAAAAGTTATAGCTAGAAAAATACATGCAGTACAGTGTTTCATTAGGAGGGTGCAGATGAAAAAGGTTCAGGTGTTTAATTGGTTTAAGTAGAAGTTGTTATAGTTATTATAGTCGTTAATTTTTACAGTTCCTGATTGAATAATGTTAGTCATTTCTGACATTTCTCTCATTGAATCTATGTGAATAGGTTTTTAGCAACATGCAAATGTTTTGAATGGAGTCAGCTGTGCATGAAATGAGAGAATTTGCGTTTTTCAGAACAAATATTTTCTCTTGTTAGGTACCTGGATGGAAACCAGTTCACCAGCGTTCCTAAAGAGTTAGCCACCTTCAAGTACCTGCAGCTTGTGTAAGAGAAACCTCACTAAACACGGTCTGAATTCACTTTGTCAAAAATAATACAGATTTTTATCCTGCTCTACTGTTTGAACAGTAAAGTGATCTATGTATACAGCATCTACGGAGGCACAAACTAAGTAAACAGCAGCTCTTTTTGAAAATACTCTGTTTTCAATGTAATAGGACTTTTATTTATTTATTTTTTTTAGCATTTTGATGTTTATTGTTTTCTCTCGAAGCATTTTTTCAAGAAGTGTACCTTCAAACTAAAGCAGATCAGTACTCTGAAAGTCGAAAGTTTATTCTTAGGATCATTTCCATCCAACATAACAGTAACTTATGTTAAAAGATGTGAACGTCCTTCCACCAACATCCACTAGATGGAGCAGTTGGCTGTAGACTCGGTTCAATGCACAGACGTTTCATATTTAGATAACGTGACAAACATCCAGAAGAATCCTTCGTGTGATCTCTGCAGATCAAAAATTGGGATCATTTAGATTTTGTTTTTGATGCAAGAATTTTCAGTAAAAAAAAAGTTAAACACTGTGTATCTCCTCATGCTTTTGTTTGTGTGTGTTGTTCTAAAAAGTTGGTTTTGGACTTGCATGTTGCAGTAATGTGTATTGATCCCTTCTGACCTTTGCCTTCGCAGAGATCTAAGCAACAATAAAATCAACTCGTTGTCCAACGACTCCTTCTCCAATATGAGCCAACTCACAACTTTGTGAGTAAACACCCAGTTAAGCACAAAGAATTTAGCTAGTTTGATCATGTATCCCTAAGGAGGTTAAAGTCGTAATGTTCTGTGTGCTGAAAATGACACAACTCTTCTTCTAAACTCAGAAGAGTTAAGATTGTCGGTAAAATCAGTTCAAGAGACTTTTAATCCGGAGGTTTTCATGTAATTCTTTTTTTGTATTTGTTGGAAGTGAATTTCAAGCTGTTTTGATTCTAACCACAAGCTTTTCACAACAGTTTGCCAAAACTTTGTCCCATTCCTCCTTACAGAACTGGTGGATCTGAGTCAAGGTTTTGGATAGCTTTGTTTCATAATCTACCCACAATGTTTCTACAAGGTCATTATTTTGTTATGGCCATTCTAAAATACAGAGTTTGTGGTTCCTAAGTCAATTTATAATTACTTATGCCTAGATCTGGGGTGGCCAAAACTACTTGTGGGCCAAGAAAAATATATATATACATAATAAAATGAAGCAAATAAAATATTCAAATTTTTTCTGTAGAAAATAAAAGTTGTTCGTCATAGATCCAAAACTTGCAAGGATTTTACACACTAATCAAATTCTTTTGGGCTTGACTGAACAACATTTATTCTCAGTTGTGAGAACAGGATTTGAATCTTCTCTTGAGCCAAATTTAATAAATCAAGTAAAAGCTGGATTTGATGAATCAAAGTGGTTCATAAATGTGGTTCTATTCATAAAAGCTTTTCTATAAAAAGATTAATACTTTATGTTGCACTTAACAGTTTCCTTTGTAGGAAAATTATGTTGTTAATAGTTTTACCATGATTAAAAACAACCAGTCATCTGCATCAACCACTTCTGCTGGACGGGGCAAAGTTGAATCATGTCAGTTGGGGACAACAAGCAATCAGTCAAAATGGCCCCCGCACCGCACTTTGAAGACCCCTGGGTTAGGTTTATTGTACCTATCCTTTGCAACTTTTATGAAAAATATTTTTTTTACATAATTGTTGAAACTGTCACCATGTTGTGACAATCAGAGCCAGGAGGAGGGGCTTAGCGCTGCCAATCATGAATATGCTGCGAAATGTGCTAATGGCTGAGAAACAACTCAGCGTTTCAGAAAAATTGTTTGTCTGCTGTCATAGGTGGCCATGCCAACAAGGTGGGGGAAGGGAGTGAGCAGTGCACACTCTGCCATGATTGACAGCGCTAAGACCCGCCTCCTCACTCTGATTGGTCGTTTCTATTGAGCACTGGTTGAAGGCAGAGGAGCTGGATATATTTTATTTGTTTTCCTCCGAGACTATCTGTCTGATACTGTATAATAAAACATATATTTTTTAATAAAAGTTACATTTTGCAGCGTTAACTTGTGTGTATATCTGTGTCTTTAGTTTTTTTTTATTCTGAATTTCATTTTCTCAGGATCCTCAGCTACAACTCGTTACGATGTATCCCTCTTCTAGCTCTGGCCGGCCTGCGCTCCTTAAGACTGCTGTGAGCACGCACACACACACACACACATGCAGCATCAGTATGCAGCGCCTTTCCTTTATTCCAAGCTATCATTTGTTTTGTTTTTATGCTGCATGAGACTTCCTGCCCGTGAGAGTCATTGTGCTCAGTGAGAGTTCACTTTGAATGCTCAGAACCTTTTCTGGCCTATAACTGTTTCTGTCTCCCAGCTCTCTCCATGGCAACGACATCTCTGAACTGCAGCAGGGAATCTTCAGTGACCTGGCCTCCCTGTCTCACCTGTAAGTGCTGCACATTTGCGCATGCATTCAGCTGTTGCTGCCACCTGTAAAGATGTCTCGCAGAATTTTCACCATTGGTCCTTTCTCAGTTTCTCTAGTTCAGGAGTGGGGAACTTTTTTATTATTACGGTTTTTGAAAGCCGGCTGAGACTGAGCTAATAAACCCAAAAGCTTCAATAATTACAACTTGGTAAAAATGCAAAATATTTCTTTTTGCTAGTTTGTTTGCAGTGGAATATAATACCAACATCTCTGCAAAGACAACAGAGGATCTACGTTTTATCTCGTATATTACGCAAGAGCCTGAATTTGCATGTAGCTGTACAAAAATAAGTTACTTTTCTTATTTCAGCCTTTTCCCAAAGGTTGAAATAATCTTAAAAGGTGCAAAACTGACTTAAAAGTAACTTCTAAGCAAGACGTAGGGACTTGTTTTAAGTAAATAATTCCTTCATACTGATGGAAAAGTATTTGTTCCATTGGCAGCTTATTTCATTTTAGACATTTTTCCACATTATAAGTTAAATAATCTGCCAATGGAACAAGTACATTTTCATCAATATTAAGGAATTATTTATAAGCGACTATATTTAGCTAAAAAGTTGCTTTTAAGTTAGTCTGTCTTATTAAAAATATTGAGAAATTTTCTCCAGAAACTAGACCAAAATTACGTGGTAAGATTTCGTGTTTTTGCAGTGAAATCAATGTTAGAAATTGAACTTCAACAATAAAGTATGTGGGAAAATTAAAATGTCAAAAAATTAGGAGCTTACATTTTCGATTTAAGAGGCCGCTTACACACCGTTCTTCTTGATAATAATAATAATAATAATAATAATCAATTTTATTTGTAACGCACCTTATATTTCAAAGAAATCTCAAAGTGCTACAGGGACAAAAATAAATTGTAGAGCTTAAAACATACAATAATACATCTCACACCAAGTGGTGCCAAGATTAACATTAAAACTAAAAATGTAAAGTACCGGAAAAAAAAAAAAAAAAAAAATGAACATGCTTAGCTCCTTCAATGTTTGCAGCAGATCTGTTTTGTGTCTCTGTGCAGATGGAGCTTAAATTAACCATAATGTCAGTGCAGACAAAGACAACCCCGCTTCCTTTTTGTCCTCCTCCTCATATTAGTGTCTTATCATGCTTCCTTGTCTTACTATTTGTTCAGAGCAATTGGAGCCAACCCTCTGTACTGTGACTGCCGGCTGCTCTGGCTGTCAGACTGGGTGAAGAGCGGCTATAAGGAGCCGGGCATCGCGCGCTGCGCCGGCCCCCGGGGCCTGGAGGGCAAACTGCTGCTCACCACACCTGCTGACAAGTTCCAGTGTCTGGGTGAGTGAACAGGAAGCACCTCTGCATGCATGTAAAGGCTGCAATTGAATCAGGAGCCATTAAATACATATTGTCTGAGTTCGGTAGGAACTCGTTACAATTTGATAGAAATATTTTACTTTTAGGTGTATTTTTACTATGTTGTACTTTTTCCTTTTACTTGAGTAATTTTATTATGAAGTATCTCTACTCTTACTTGAGCAAAATGTTTGGATTCTCTACCCACTTAATGAAAAACAAAAATTCAACAGACACAGACACACACCTGCAGTTTTTGTTAAAGTTTCATAAATATTATGAATGAAACTTATTTGGAAAAATTTTCTTTTGATTTCGTTAGTTTTTGGTACTTATATGAATTATTGTCATTTTGGTTCTTAGCATACAAAAATGCTCAGAAGTTTCAACATAACTTTACATTTTGGTCCGTCCGATTATGTAATTTTTAAATATTAAATGATTGATAATTTGATCAGTACTTGAGTTTTTACCAAACACTTTTTACTTTTACTTGAGTGCTATTTTTGGGTACTCTTCCCACCTCTATGTGTTTTATACCACACATTTGTTTTTATCTACCTCTGTAGATTTGCTTCCAGCTTGATTTGGACTGTTTGACCTAATGTATTGTTTTAAACATATTCACATCACCTAAAAGTCTCATTCTTGTTCAGCAGAATCAAATCAAAGGTTAACTTCCTACACCGGTTTTCCATTTGGTGTTTTTTTTTTTATCATCTAAGCCAATAATCATGCATGTGGAAACGCCTCCTAATGAACGATCTTTAATGAAATGTTTTTAGTTGGTGTGGCTCAGTAGAGGAGTTGGTGGCTGCTACTCCCACACACTTGCAGCTCCAGTCACTGCAGTGCAGATGGATCTAATCTACAGAAATCTGCAGAAAATCGCCTATTTACACACATTAAACCAGAATTTACTGCAGATGGATGTTATGCCGCACTGCTCTGCAAGCTATTGTTATAAAACAGCTAAAACGACATACAGTGCAAAGAGGTTTTACTAACAAAACCAGTTCTTTTGAGAAGCTCTTTGTTCCTTCCAAACATATGCTGTATGCATTCTCCTAAAACACTGAAACACTGCTATGCTATTTAATTTATCCAATATGTACATCCATTCAGCCTCTTTTTTAAGTGACTTGAAACTAAATAATGTATGATCTGCTCAATAATTTCCCTTAGATTTGAATAGTTTTTCTGTGCCTATGTGTTATTCTAAAAAAAGCTTCTTGTGTTTGTTCTGTACCAAGTTTTAATATTCAACACAGCATCCAGGCTATTTGGCCCAAAAGAACGCCAGTGAATGAATAAAATGGGGCTTTTACAGCAGATCAACTGCAAGAAAAGCCATAATGCCTGATTATTTTTGTAATTTTTAAATTCAGGATTACTCATCCTGATTGCTTTGAGTTTTAAACACTAGTTTTTCAACCTGGAGAGCAAAATATGACTTTTTCTAAATTTATTTATTTTAATTTCTGTTTCACCTTGCTCTATGTTTCGCCATTTTTTCTAGAATACAAACAATTTATTAGCAAAATAACTAATTTAACAAATATCACATATTTCACTGAAAATATTTCCTTATGTATTCATCTATTTCCCATCATATTTAAATAATTCAGATATTTCACTTTTTTTTAAAATGTAATATCCCCTTCTGAAATGCTTTGAAAGGACCTTGAAATATAATCTCTAATATTCATACCAAATAACAGGACTCAATTTAAGTATATTGCCATTTTCTTCATTAATTACTTAGTTAGCAGAATAGTTTATATTTATTTACAGTTAAAGTACAGGCTTTAAAAATATCTGTTAGTCATTTTTAGATATTTTTGTGTTTTTGTAAACATATTTTTTACTCATTACATTATATTTGTGATCATTTGGAGCAGAAATAATTGGAATTAAATTGTTTTTTTTTCTCTAGTCAGAGATAATACGTGACAGAAAGATGACTGATTTGGAGGAACATGCAGACATTAAGATTTTCATTGGGATTGACCAAACAGATGGGATTATAAATTCGATTATCAGATGGTCATCTTAAAGTCTGAGATGGAGAACAGTTTGGACAGGGTTCTTGAAACGGAGCGAGAGGGAAGAAGTTGTTGTGCTGTGGCGCCCCCTAGTGGTAGCAGCTGAAAAAAAGGAATTAGTCATTTATTCTCAGTTTTTCTTTATAATGTTGTCTTTTCTAGCCATAATCACCTTTCTTTTTATATGTGCCCACTTTTATGCCAGTGGCTTCCCACTGTTCATGAGTCACAGCGCCCTCTGGTGTTCGCAATGTCTTCAGAGTTTCAAACACACCTGGAAATGTTGCTGCCTTTGGTAATTTGCAGTCAAGCAGCAATTAAATTTGTCAAATAATTGTAAACGACAACAAAGCAAATTATAACATTATTAATTGACTAATTATCACTCTAATAAATTTTATCCTTCGCATTATAATCATGAGATCCAGGTTTTCCTGTCTCCACTATTTTCCATCAATGCTATTGTTTGTGTTTTATGATTTTTCTACGTTTCAAAGGATCTGCCTGTCATCTGTCCACCTCAACCACACATCGACTTACAGGAAGCATTTGTATTCTGTTTTTCCTCCATTAGCCTATATTGCATACCTGCCAGTCACGTCTTCCTGTGACTGACGTGTTCCTCAGATCCCCAAGCAGCAGAGCTATGAAGTGATTGCATCGTCTGTCAGTTTCAGGCACTCGTCAGATGAGGGTTGCCTCTGAGCGAAACCTGAAAAACAAAAATAAGGAGAAGGAGGAGAGCAATCACATGTGGAAAGGGGGGGGGAATCACTTTATAAATTTAAATAATACACCAGAGAAACAACAAGAATCCAAATTATAGGGTTCTTGTTATGCTAAAATAATAATTTCAGCATGATTTGCATATCAAAAAATAAAACGTCTGATTAACTGAACAATGATAGCTCTGCATATTTTGATTTTATTTGGAGAGGTTGTTATGTTTCTCTTGTACTGTAATGCCATTTGAGTGCCTTTTAAGTTGCTATGCTAACAAACCAAATTCTGCCTATGTTTGTGTGTGTGTGTGTGTGTGTGTGTGTGTGTGTGTGTGTGTGGGGGGTGTGGGTGTGTGTGTGTGGGTGTGTGTGTGCATGTGTAATCAGGTCCAGTGGACATTTCTGTTCAGGCCAAATGCACTCCATGCGTTTCCTCCCCTTGCCAGAACCAAGGAACCTGCCAAATCCACCAAACCCAGCAGTACACCTGCGCCTGCAAGTTGGGTTTTACGGTATGAATTTAAACATAAAGGTCGGATTTAGAGGAAATGATGGGATATAATCAACGCAACATCTGTCATCTTGCATGTGCGTGTTTCCTGACTGTCAGAATCAGCTTTTTTGGTGAAGATTGTTCACAAACAAGGAATTGATTTTAGTTTTAAGACATTAAGTGTAAACTTTAGAGTATATGTCAAACTTGAGGTCCAGGGGCCAAATCCGACCTGGCGTAGCTGTTTATGTGGCCTTGTTGACTCTGAAGGAGGAGTAAAAATAACCTTTAAAAAACCCTTTTTTAATTATAAATGTAGAGACAGCTATTTATTAATATTTTAACAACTTGTAAAGTGGTTTTATCAATAGATTCATGATGTTAATATGGCTCAAAATGAAAACAAGTTTGACAGCCCTGGACCTGTATAAGTCTTGGATATTGTCTTTCTTACTAACCCGTTCTTCAGATGAGCTGATCTTTCATACTTACTGTGTTTTCTGGGCGTATAGGGTAAACACTGCGAGACTCCAATCGATGCTTGTGTCAGCAACCCCTGTACCAATGGAGGAAGCTGCCTGAGGGACGAGCAGACAGGAGGCTTCAGGTAGCATCGTTGTGGTTAGCAGTAAACAAAATCAACAACGCCACTATCACTATACACACATATATAATATTAATAGTGCTTTCTTTATGGATGTTGTGGCAAATTTTCTTTAAAAAATTACCATTATATCACTTAAAAATGGCCTCAAATAACACTGAGGCCATTTTCAGTGTTATTTGCGATAACTTGTGGGACAATTTATCGTCAAGTAAAATTTGTTACTGTGACAGGGCTAGTGAAAAAAGAAAGAAAAGGAAAACACATTAATAAAGTCAATAAAACAAAACACATTCTAACAGTCAGAAAACAAACCAAACACAACTAGTGGCTCACCAAACGGTCAGAGGAGGCATGCACTGCCGAACCAGATGAGTATTTTTTTAAAACATTTTTTACAAGTTAAAAATAACTTTTATTTGTTTGTTTTTACATTATTAGCTGTGCATGTGCATTCGGTTTCCATGGTACATTTTGCGAGGTCAATGTGGACGACTGCGAGGATCACGGATGTGACAATGGCGCCACCTGTGTCGATGGAGTTGGCAACTACACCTGCTTGTGTCCTCCTAACTACAGAGGTACACCGCAGTACCTTCTGAATCAAATAGTCAGAGAAAAATAATCTGGCTGTTTGAAAAAAGATCTGCACTCTGTTTTTTAGTTGTTTCCCGCTTCTTGTTTCAAGGCCTGCTTTGTGAAGAGGAGGATGATGTTTGTTCTCCAGGTAGAAATCCTTGTCAGCATCAGTCCACCTGCATCAGCAGTCCTACAGGCCCCAGGTAAAATACACATATGCACGCACACAGTCTTGTCTTGTGGGAACTTTACATTGACTGCCATTCTTTTTCTACAGCCTAACGCTAACCATTACATACCTAATCCCTAGCCCTAACCAAAACTCAATTCACACCTTAGTCTTAAATCTAACCCCTGACCAAACAGTGTTTCTCCTTATGGGGACAAGGCTTCGGTCCCCATAAGGAGCAGTGGGTCCCCACAATGTAGTATGTGTCAGGAAAATAGTCCCCACAAGGTATTACAAACAAACACATGCCCACACACACACACGTGCGCGCATGTACATCTTTTTATCATTGCCAAATTCAGGATAGTTTGAGATTCCACCGTAACCTTTGCTGAATTTTGTGTTGACTTTCTACAATGATGAACCAAGTGTCAAGTATGTGATTACGGTGCATTTGTGTGAGCGTACCTGCGTGTGTGTGTTAACCAGGTTTTTATATCCTCGTGGGGACCTATTTCTGTCTGCAATGTGGGGCTGTGGGGACCACTGCTCCTTGTGGGGACATTTTCTTGATTCCCATGATTGGAAAGGCTGTTTTTGAGTTGGGGGTTCAGTATGAAATTGGCAGGGCGAGGGTTAGGGTGTAGGAAATGAATGCAGTCAATGTAAAGTCCCTACAAGATAAAAAAAACAAAAAAAACATGACTGTGTGTGTGTGTGTTTTTTTGTGTGTTTCTCCAGGTGTGTCTGTATCCCTGGCTGGGTCGGACCAGACTGCGGCATCGACTACAACGAGTGCGCGGATCACCGCTGTCAGAACTCAGCTCAGTGCGTTGACCATCTGGACGGTTACAGCTGCGTCTGCCCACGGGGATTCAGGTACTGGGAGCATTGGGAAACTGGGAACTCATGAAAGTTCAGCTAGTTATGTTCCAAGGAAACCTTAATGTTCGTTTTGTTTTTAAATTATATATGGACATAAATATGGTATTTATGATTACAGTTAATTTTAGGATTTATGTTTTGTATGACATTTTGTCTTTCTGTTTTATAGTCTTTTAAATTGATTTATGTTATTAAAGTCCCGTCTGGAGACGTCCATTGCAAACTAGCTAACGGTAACAATAGCAAATTTTGCTGAACAATAAATTATCCCTGAAGTTATTGCAGTAAATGAAAATTGTTGTTTTCAGACTATTTTTAAATAATATAATGGTAATAGAAAAATAATGCAGGAACAAATTCTCAAAGATCAGTAAACTTCAAATTCTAATTAACATTTAATTTAATTTGTCAGTGTGAAATGAAACAAAATAAAATTATTTTCCCAGTAGATACATAATCTATTTATTATATTTGAATCAATGTTTTGATGAACCCAAAGCATAATAACACTTTGAGTTGGAACATTGTGTAATAAAAGAATAAACAAAGTTTAAACAAAAGCAAGCAAAAGAACAACAGTAAACTTCAAAGGAGTGGACAGAAGTTTAAATTTATTTTTACACCCACCTCTCTCACATTAGTACCATCATCTCATAAATTATGAGTAAGTCATATTCGTATTGTTACATTTTTCAATAATATGGTATACTAAAGGACTACTATCCCAGATTCCCCTTCAGTCAAATTCTGGGTTTTTTTCTATGTTGGATAACAAAATACATATCTCATGGTAGGAGCACAAGCTTATAAACAGTTCTGAGCAATAGTAATACAACCTCCTATGCTTTCTTTATTACTGATAAGTAAATTTAAAATTTTTCAACTATGTTTTCCTGTTGCAACAAATGTCTTTCTGATGTATTTTGGCTCCTCAGTGGCGAGTTTTGTGAGGTGACAGATCTTCAGCAGACACCCTGCCAGATGGCCAAGTGTCAGAATGGCGCTCCCTGTAACGACAAGTTGGGGACCGCAATCTGTCAGTGTCCGCCCGGCTTTGAGGGCCAGAGTTGCGAGAAGCTGGTCAGCGTCAACTTCGTGGACAGAGACTCTTACGTCGAACTTCAGGATGTGAAAAACTGGCCTCAGTCCAACATCACATTGCAGGTAGAGCCTGCAATGTCAGGAAACACAATGCTTCAAATATTCAGCATCTTACATTCTTTCACACTGACATATTGGTGCATCTCTCTTATTTTCTGCTTTAGGTGTCAACTGCGGAAGATAATGGCATCTTGCTGTATAATGGTGCTCATGAGCCGATTGCTGTAGAGCTCCATCAGGGTCACGTAAGGGTCACCTATGACCCTGGGAACCAACCTGCCACCGCTATTTACAGGTAGATACAAGTAATACACAGACAGATAAATACAATAATCCAACCCCGAATGACCATCCATATGCGGCAGGGGTGTCCAAAGTGTGCCTTGGGGGCCATTTTTGGCCCTTGGAATGATTTTGAGTGGCCCTTTATCAGGACTCAAGAATAACCTAAATTTGGTTTGCCGAAACAAACAACTGTTTTTACAAAAATGCAGACTTGGGCATCCCATGTTAATAAACTATTCAAAATAAAGCAAGAGTGAGCTATATGCTGTACCTGTTGCCAAAAAGACAAAAAAAAAAAAGAAAAATATGATCAACCTGAAAAAATTAGGATATGGTCATTTTTTTAATCTGGCAAACCTGCAAAGCATTTTTTGTATTATTGATCATTTACCAGGAGAAATGTGACTGCCCTCATGTTTAGTTTCAGGTAAAAACAAAAGCATAAGATAGTTTTTCTAATTATGATTAAGAACAAAAGTACTGAAAAGTTTGTGGCCCTTTCAGCTTTACCTTTCTGAGCCCCACACCAAAATGTTTGGGTACCCCTGATATAAGGCATGTAAAGATATTTATCAAAAGTTTTAATAGAATATGTAGAGACACTGATAGCATTAGGAAGGGACAATGATAACACTTGTAAAGGACAGTATTGCTCTAAATCAGCATTTGTGTGAATATATCATAAGTGAGAAGAAATTCTCCAACAGTCTCTTATAGCTATCACCTTAGCTAAACACATCTAAATAAGACCTGCTTTATGTGTAAAGAAGTCACCAAATACATGTGGGTGGCCTGCCAAATGTTGCACTGCGAGGACTGGACAGTCATGGAGTTTAACCTTATAGGGAACCTATTATCCAAAATTCACATTTTGGTTGTTTTCAGACTTCCATTTGGGTCACAACTGCTTTTAAAAACAACCAATTTTAGCAATAAATTCATGCTTTTTGGTGTCTGGAAAATGAACCTTTTAAGAATTTCCTATTACCAAGCAACCCCAGCTGAGTCACAGCATGTTTGATCAACTGTTTTTACTACTATATGCGTTGTACAATGGCTGCTAGAAAAGCCAAGTGCTTTGTTGTTGTCTTACCATCCAGAAACCACTGCACTCTTGCATATTGTGCAGGAGGCTTCACTTATGCTTTTCAAAGACATACGGCTGTATAATTACTGATCTTTTTACAGCCATTTTCATGTGTGAGTGTAAATGCAGAGTTAGGTGGCGTGGCCAAGAGCGGATTATTTGTATCTAGAGTGACAAGACGCCCTAAAACACCTCAAAATTGGCAGAACTGAGCAGATTAAAATCTCATCATCTAAGAATGATTTTGTGTAAAAGATGTAATGAACATGTTTTGTGTAACCCATAGATCTATGGCCTGTTCAAGGTCACCTTCAACAGCAGATTAGATTGTCTTTAAGCATATTTACTTAATTGTAATGAAGTAAATATGCCTTTACTTACTAAATTTATGCAATTTCATGAATTTCATTCATGAAATTGGTGATAATGTTCTCATTGTAAGAAAGCTAAATGTTATATTTTGGGTCCATTTAGAAGATTTATATTGACTATTAAGCATCATCTCAGTTTGGAGCAGTTCAGTTTGTGTCGATTCATGGCCTATATATTGTAGCTATTGGGAAAGAATCCTGTGTTGTTTGGGGAGGAGCTGATGAACTCACAGCCTTTGTCATCTGAATAAAATGGCAGATGCTGCCAAAGACACTTGAGATAAAGAGACCACTCAATCAGATGCGGAGAGCCTAAATGTTCAGATGAGGAGGAAGAGACGCGTCCACCTGGCACATTCTCACACTCATAATCATACTAAGGATACAGAATAAATTCTATTAAAGCAGCGTCAAGGATAAAATCTGCTTGACTAATTGCGCTTTCAGATCATTTGAGGACATTCACAATCGTGTTTTCTGAGAAAGGTTTTTCATTTGGATCATCCAGTGATAGAGAGAGATCTCTATCACTGGATGATGCTAATATCACCGCGTTTGTTTCTGTTCCTCCCGAGAGCTCTTCGCCTTGTAGCCAGGAATGTCTTTGTCTGATCCTCCTTCCATAGAGGCGTGAGAAAGTGAATTTTGCATAACCTGAGTGTGGTTGTGAACTTCTTGTTCCAATAACAAAGGCTTTTTCCTGTGACTTTGTAGCTCATTTCCGCTTTCATCGAACTCGTAAAAATACTATCTTTTCCCAATATTGTCTAATTGTGAGGATTTTCATTCAGCTTAATTTCTGACTGTGCCAGATTTTTGTTGTGAAGAGCAAACACTGGGACTCATTTATTTTTCAGTAAAGTACAAGTAGAATATCTCTGGTCACACTGACAAGGCCAAAAGCGGCAGAGAAGTTTAACAGCGTTTCTGTCTCTATGGAAACTTTTTTACAATGATCAATGAGTTATTGAGCAGGAAATTACCAAAAATTAATTTAAAAAAATATGTATACATGAGGATTAGTTGAAACAGTCAACTAGTGTGGTGGCAAACCCCATTGCTTAAAGGGGCAGTATTATGTAAAATCAACATTTTGGGATTTAAATTATGTGTAAATGTTATTTCCTCATCAAAACAAAACTGGAGTGTTGCTTTCATTCTTTCATGCATTTAAAAGGTTAATAGAGGAGGGATGTTGTGATGACTAATAAACATTTAAATGTTTGTTAGAATTTAAAGTTTACTGATCTTTCAGAATGTGTTTTTGCATTGTTAAACCATTATTACAGTTATATTAGTTGAAAATGGTCTCAAAGAAACAATGTTATTGTTTATCGCAATAATTGCTGGGGCAATTTATGCTCAAGCAAAATCTGTTATCCTGACTGTTCCCGCTTTTTTACAGCTGTTTTCATGTTGATTATATATATTTATAGAAAAGTGACATTAACCACAACAATCATAACGATTGGTCTGTAATTTCCCTGTTAGCTACATGTCTTTACTATTTGCATGATTATCAATTCTATGTTGTACATTGGGAAAAAAAAAAGAGAAATGCTTGGTTTTCTTTGCAGCTCTGAGACGGTAAACGATGGTAATTTCCACACGGTTGAGCTGGTGACCTTCAATCAGATGGTGAACCTGTCTGTGGATGGAGGAGAGCCAACGACTCTGGACAGCCAAGGCCGCGGCCAGCCTCTGACTAGAGAGACGCCTCTTTATGTGGGAGGTAGGAGCGGAGCGGTGGGCGGCTTCATGCCTCAGCTCAGACATAAATATCTCTGCTGAAACCAGTGTAGGTCCATATATAGAGATGCTTTGGTTTGTCTGGCCAGGTATGCCTGAGGAGGTTATCCCGACTTCTCGAGGTCTCTCCTCTCAGAGCCTCAACATGTCTAGTTTCCACGGCTGCATCAGGAACCTCTACATAAACCATGAGCTGCAGGACTTTACCCGCAGCCAAATGAAGCCAGGGGTTGTACCGGGCTGCCAACCCTGCCGCAAACTTTACTGCCTGCATGGCATATGCCAACCCAACAGTGCACAGGTAGCAACACACAGTGCTGCGACGGTATTCCTCATAAATCTGATGAACCGGATGTCACAGCCTTTGAAGTTCCCAAACCAAAATGTTCCAAAAAAGGCTGTAGGTGGCAGTAGGTGGTTTGGTTTAAGACTTGATGGTTTGAAAAAAATATAGATAAAATGATAACTAAAAATGTCTTACAACTTATCTGAAAATGAAAGTTAACTTAATCTGATGTTTCATGTTCAAAAAACGTGAAACATCAGAGTTTTTTGATGTTTCAAATTTCAAAAATATAATATTAAAAGTTATATTTTTAACTCTAATTAAAAATATAATGTTACACAAACCTCCCATCATCACACCGGACATTTGCTAAACAAAGGACCTCCACCACGCCCTCCAGTGGCTGTAATCACTTAAATCAATGGGATGGTCTAAAAGTTGCCACAGAAATCTGAACAGTTCCAAATATAAAAATTAATTACAGATTTTTCTTCTACAATAACATTGCCCAAGCAAAAACTAACCTGGTAGAACTTAAGATTTACAAAATTTCTACATAAAATGCAAATCATGATGTAAGGGTTTCATATCAGATAATAGATAATTATTGATTAGTTGTTTGTTTTAAATATTTCAAATACTGCCCAAGTGGTGGTGTGACCTTTCCTGTTTTGTCCACAGTTTTCACTCCATGCTGTTGTTTCTTTTATTTTTAAACAGTTATGATGCACGGAGGCAAAGCTTAAACTGCAGCTGTGGAAGTTTCTCAACAGTTTGTTGCTAGGTAACCAAAGAATGAGAGCGTTGCTAGGTAACCAAAGAGTGAGTGAGCTGGTTGCTGTCAATGTATCGTTTGTTCAGGAAGCCTGAACGGTACCGATGGCCCGTTTGCTCATGTGGTGAAGAAATACTTCTGGATTATTCTTAAAATGTACGTCAACAAAGTGTTGGATGATGGAATCATCATGCACCAAAGAAATAGCCTTTATTTTTACAATAATCACGTCTTTTATGAGATTAAGTTAAGGTTTTGTGGGACTGCACAAGACTATATCTCTTACTTCTTATTTTTTCTCAGTCAAATACTGTTTTTACGATTACAGTGACATAAAAAAGAAATAAAAACACCCTCCTTGGACGTATTTCTGTTAGCACATGGGAAAGTTAGCTGACGGTGCACGTCATGCAGTGGCAGTCCCACCAACTTTGCTTAGCTCAAATAACTATGAGAGGTTGAGCAGTTAAAGTCTTTCCTCTGCCTACATCTCCCAGAATGCTTTGTGGTTCTGGATCAGAGTTTAGAGAAATTATTGAATATTCTATCAGCTGTATTTTCTGTCGATATTGATCACGTGAACATTGTGATATACAGTATATTGTTGATTTATTGCGCAGCCCGATTTTAAACTGAAGCTTCCAGATGACTGATGAAGTGAATTTGTCTTTTTTCACAGGGCCCCCAGTGCCACTGCCAGCCAGGTTGGACAGGTGAGCACTGCGACCAGCCAATCACTGTGGGCCTTAGTGGAGGGGACGTCGTCACCATGGCGAATGGTATCAACCCATGTGAGGGAAACAAGTAAGCCACTAAAATGTATTTCAGATAGGACTGAATCAGTTATTCAAATAATCGTCAACTAGTTTAGTAATTGATTAAGTGATGTACGCAGACACAAAAAAGGCCATTTGCTGAAGAAACAACGCAAGCAGAGCAGTAATTAAGCCAAAACTTAACAAAATGTACATACATCTGAGACAAAACAAACAAAACTTCAACTGTAAATTTGTTCTGCATAGTTTTAGATTTATGGGCTTCAAATGCTGTTAAAAAACAAAGAACAAAGAAAAGTCTCCTACGTTTCACTTTTTTATGTACAGTTTTTGATCAGTTTATCCAAATAATAATCTGACCAGCCATACAATGTGTTGATGCTAAGGGCTGAGTTTTTCTTTCACGTTTAAAGTATTTGCTACAAATCGTTCACTAGAGGGATACTAATTTATTACATTTTAGACAATAAAATATTTATTTTCTTATTCAAAAAGGGAATTGAATTATTTTTGTTTGCATTTTTACTCTGTTTCTAATATTGCATAACATAAGATTGTTTTGATAAAAGCGCTGAAGAATATGCCATTTTTTTATCTGATTAATCGATTGTCAAAATAATTGATTACAAAATAATCGATTAGTTGCAGCCCTAATTTCAGATCTTTGTTTTTTTTCAGATGTCCATCTACTCATGTCATATCAATGTATTATTGATGTTTATCAGTTTTAAAAGGGAATCTTCCACTGATTACATCTCCACACACTCGTCCAGGTGTGTGAAGGGCGCCTGCCTGGTGCTGGATGCTCAAACCTACCGCTGTGAATGTGAGAAGGGATTCAGAGGAGCGCTGTGTAACCTCCAGGAGGAGCCCGCCGGCTCCTGCCAGAGGCTGCGGTGTCTTCACGGCCGCTGCCAACAGACGGAGGATGGAGAGAGCTGTGTGTGCGAGCAGGGGTACACTGGAGAGAGCTGCGATACAGGTGAAAATAACAGATGGATCAGAACCAATGTTGGCATATACTAGAGGGTTTTTACCAACTCCTCATCCAAACTGATCTATAATTTTTCTCCATGCACTGAAATGAACATTTGTTTTAAAGTAGTATGCACAGACAAAACAAGACATAAATACAACTTCCACTGGCAGATTTATTCACTTACAATGAGGGAAAATGTCTTGCTGTAAGTGAAAAAATCTGCCTGGGAATTAGTACTTTTTAATCAATGCAATACTAAAAAAAGTAAAGAAGCTGGTCCTCAACCAGATTCCTTTGGCCCCAAGACAAATGCCTTCATTTAACCTCTGAATCTGTGATAATCCCAGATTATCTGCCCACAGTCCAAGACTCAAGCTGAATGCCTCCATATTAGCATCGCAACACCTTTAATTTTACATAAAAGTAAAAGTAAAGTGTGCATCCCAACACTTTGGGAGCTGTCCAAGAAAATAATCAAGTAAGAGTAAAAAATGTATTTGGTAAAACGTTGACTCAAGTACTGGATAACTCTTTAAATTATCCAACATTTAGTATTTAAAAATTGCATAATCAGATGGCCCAAAATATAAAGTTAAGTCGACATTTTATTATTTTAAGGATGAAAATGGTAATAACTCATATGAGTAACAAAATAACAAACTCTGTCAAAAGAAAATTGTTTTTGAATCAGTTTCTTTCAATAAAAACCTGCAGGTGTGTCTCTGTGTCTGGTGAACTTTCGGTTAAGACATGTTTGTTTTTCAGTCAGTGGGAAGAAAATCCAAACATTTTACTCAAGTAAAAATAAAAAATACAGCATAGAAAAAACACTCCGAAAAGGTCTTTTTTTTTTTTTTTTCTTTCAAGAAAGGTTTTAGAAAGCATTTCCTAACCGTGATGCTGTGCTGCCGCCTGCAGAGACCCCATGTCGAGGTGAGCCAGTCAGAGACTACCACCGGCTGCAGCGCGGCTCCGTTCTCTGCCAGACATCAAAACCCTTCTCCTGGGTCGACTGTCGGGGTCACTGCCGGGCTGAAGCCGAGCGGGGAGCCGCCGCCATTTCCTGCTGTGCTCCTCTGAGGGTCCGGCGGCGGCGGATCACCTTCGAATGCGACGACGGGACCTCGTTTACGCAGGACGTGGAGAAGCCTGTGGAATGTGGCTGCAAGGAGTGTGTGTAACTCCGAGGAAGGGAAGATGAACGCTTTCCCACAGGTAGACCACCCAGAACCCAGAACCCAACGCCAGCAGACCGTCTCAAACTCAGACACAGGAGGAAACTTGCTTTGTGCACTTGCACACCAGCTGTTTTGAGACGTTTCTTCAGCAACAAATCGGACTCGTTCTCCTCACCTGCAGAACCGCTGAGTGCAGAGGTGATCAAAATGTTTTATTATTTTCAGTCAAAACTTCTAAAAGTTATTTTAACGATGCAAACATTTGGATGCACAATAGCTTACATTCCAACAACAACAATCCACTTTAATCACTTGGTTGCAACTTAGTTTAGTTTTTTAAAAATGTTGAAATTAATTTGGATGGACAATTTTGGCCCATGTGACAAAAGTTTTTACAGCTTTAGCGTCGCACACCAACAAATACAGCTCTGGAAAAAATGAAGAGATACTTAAACTGATCAGTTTTTCTGATTTGACTGTTTATAGGTTTATGTTTTAGTAAAATGAACAGTGTTCTTTTTTCTTTGAATTACTGACAACATGTCTCTGCTAATAAATATTTATTATTTATTAGCAGAAAATTAGGAAATAACAAAATAACAAAAATGATGCTGTGCTTTCAGACCTCAAATAATGCAAAGAAAAGTTTATAATGTTAATTTATAAACTACAGGGAAGAGTTCAGAAATTAATAATTGGTGGAAAAACCAGGAGGTTTTCAATGCGGTTCAGTGCAGTGGGCTCTTAGTTTTTCCAGATCTGTATTTATATGTGAGAGTTTAAGTTCTAATGTCCATTCAGTAAAGACAGACTTTACTAGATGTATTTATATCACTGGATAAGAAGATCTGTAAACTGTTTCCCTTCAAGATGTTAGCGAATATGCTAATCAGCAGCAGGTTTCCTTTGGTTCTACATGTCTGAAAAAAGAGGAGTTTATGTAACACTAAAATCTGATTCCTGGCATCTGCCTCTCATTATCTGGTGAAATTATCAGACAGAACGTGCGGTGGGAAAAACGCAATGTGTTACCTAGAGATGCTTCCAACATCTGTCTTCTGCTCAAAACATGCGCTCTCTCGCTCTCTTCCTCTCCACTGTTCAGTCAGTTATGTGGAGATATAGTGGCGTAAAGATGTCTCACCCTGTAAATCTGTGTCTTTTATTCAGAGCCCATGTGTTCTGCACTGAGCCATTTGGTCTGGCTGAATAAGAAATGAACCAGATTCCCATTTTCTGCACAGACCTCCCAGGGGAGAGAAATGTAAAACTGGGATGAACTAAACGCATGTTTCTTGTTTCATAGCGTACCATTACAGTAAACCTGCTCACAGCCTGTATGTAAACCGTTGTGCTGCTGATTATTCTGCCGGGTTCTTAAATGACACACCTGACCGAAGGATCAGGAGCCGTAATGCATTCAGCATCGTCTCGGCCAGATGCTGACCTTGAGGTTTCCAAGTGTCGCTGCACAAGATGGTGACTGCGTCCATCTTAATTATACAGTCGCTAGTTTACAATTGAGATTCTGCTGCTTAAGTGCACCCCAGTGATTTTCCAAGGTCACATGTTGGACTTTTTACACGGAGAACGGTCATACAAATACACTTTTCCTCCCTAGCAGTAAGTAACGCCATCATGTGTGTGACTGAATACCTGATTGTTTGGTTGGTTCACTCAACCACTTGCTGATCACTATTGTTTATCTAACAGTCATGCAGATTGAAGTCAGTTTCTCTTCTTTATTCAGTTTTTTTTGGTGGACATCAATGGTTTATTTAAGCTGAAGAGGTTTCCTCGATGAGAGCAGTTCCTATAAAACAGGGTTTTACTTTTCAAACCAACATAGAATAACTATGTTGATGAAATTTATATAATTTTAGAGGTTATTAAACAACAATTTACGTTTACTTTATTTTGAAAAGTGACAACATTTTCCAAATCCAGCATCAAGAACAAAAAGGTTGAAAATTACAACAGGTAAAATAGAGCAATAAACCCTTCAGCCTTCCTGTTATCAGCTGACAGGTGTGCTCTCACTCTCACAGACATATCACAGAAAACACTTTCCATTTAATTTGTTTACTACATCTCTACATAATAATAATAACTAACTTTTAATCTTCCTCACTCTGTAACAACTTCCACACCGAAGAATGGTGTTGACATCAAAATCGGTTAGCGATTATATGAGACGCTTGGAAAAGTTTGGATCGGATGGTAGAGTTTCCGCATTTACTTTTTCCCAGTGGTTTTCTCCAAATAAGTAAATTTTCTGATGGGTTTTCTTAAGATAACGAGTTAATTTCCCATTTTCTGCATATACTTTTTCCCAGTGGTTTTCTCGAGATCACAGTGACCGGTGTGTGTTAAACCTGATTCCAGATTCTGGATGCCGTTATCTAAAGAAAACCATCAGGAAAAAGTATGCGCGGGAAACGTCCTCCCTGGGCTTCCGTAGTTTCCTGTGAATCTCCATTTGTCCCTCATGAACATGAAGATAAAATATAGACTCAGTAATTTAAATATTCAAAAGCAAAAGTGAAGATCCGTTTGTGAAACAAAACTTTAAGATTTAACATAAAACTTTCATTTTCAGTTTTCATCGCCATAGAGCCTTCTAGCGTTTTTACTGGCGCACTGTAAAAAAGTGTCTTCCTTCAAGCTGACAACGGATCAGATCATCAAATGAGTTTCCATGTCCTCAGCGACCCAAAGCCATAAATAAAACACATATTTCCAGACTTTTCTGGGGATAAGCCTGACTTCCCTGTGCTAACAGAGTTTGCTGGATGTCAGCAAAGTGAGTTACCACCTGCAGCTGTCAGCCGATCAGCAGGTCATCATATATTAATGAATCAACAGCAGCTCTGAGGGACGGCGGCCATCTTGTTTCACCTCGTCCCCGTTGACACGAGGCCAAGCTGACAGCTAAAGCTGACAGAGTTCACAAAGAGGAAATCTCAGCTGGAAAACAAACAACCTGTAAAAAATTAAATAAAATCTGCACACACCAAAACTGATATTTGCACTGCAAAACCACAAAGTGTTACCAAGTATTTTTGGTTTAGATTCTAGTGAAAATATCTCAGTACACTTGAAATAACAAAACTAGCATGTTTTAAGCCAATAATTCATTAATAATTAGCCAATAATTCACTTATGACAAGATATTTTTACCATTTTATAAGTGAAATAAAATGGTAAATGAAACTAGTACTTTTTTATTTATTTCATAACTGGTATTTTTCTTTATAATTATTGAGGAATATTGACTTAAAATAAGCTCCTATATCTTGCTGAAATATTACTTCTAAGCTAGTTTCTTTTATTTCAAGTATTCTAAGATTCTACCAAATATTTGGTGAGATGTTGTTTTTGCAGTGCATTTCTATGGTACAAAGGCCCTATACGCAGTCGTAGGTTGTCATCAGATGCTGAAAACAGTATTTATTGGGAGTTGATGTCAGATTCTTTGCTTATCTTCTCACCAGTCTTACAGAAATGTCATATTTTCTTAACTTTGTTTTTGTACCTTCTCCTTACTGATACCTTTCTACAGCATTCGGAGCTTGACTCCTGCCTGCAAACTGTCTCAATTTCATTTCTGGTTTACCAGATTTTCTTTAACTGATGGCGGTGTGAACTCTTAAATCTCGATTGATGAAATAAATCACGTCTGTCTGAGAACAACATGCAGCTCCTCTGTGAAACACTGTTGATTTCCTCTCCAACGTGTGAGCGAAGCCTGCGGATAATCATGCCAAATGCCACATTAAATTGTAGCTTTCATATACATGATGTTATGGTGTTTATATGGATGTCAAACTAAAAAAAAAAAAAAGAAAGTAAAATGAAAGTTTAACTTGTTTTTTATCCACTTATCATGAGTTGAAATCAAACTAATGTTAGTGTTTGTAAATTAACTGTAGTATCTGTACACAGTAACATCCTAACTGATTGTGTTGTTTTAAGCTTAAGGATGATTTTTATTTTTTATTTTTTTTTGTCATTAAGGGTTTTAATATAAAAAAATGTCAGCAATTTGACAACATTTGTGTGTGTAGTCTCTGATTGGGAGGCAACAGTTGCTCTTTCTGTTTCATATTTATTGAAATAAATTGTTGTTTATCCTTTGTTGCTCATCTTTCTGTTTTTACCTCGACTCCTTGGGTTTCCTATCTGTCCGACCTTTGACCTCTGCATCCTGGAAGGTAATTTCCAGAGTTCTCAATCCTTTTGAACATATTTTTAAAGTATAAATGGAAACCAGAGAATCTGCTTACATTTCAAAATAAAAGCACCAACATAAATCACAGTAACAGCTGTGATATTTCTGAGATGTTGGGCTAAATATTTATACTTTGCTGTTAGATTAAAGATAACATCTGTTTTGATTTCTTAAATAATGTGAAACTGACTTAAGTAGCTAAAAACTTAATAAGGATATTTTTAAAAATATAATTCAAAATGTATTTTTATGTAAACCGGCCCACAGAAACTGAACTGTTAACTTTTTGTTCTGAGTTTCAAAAGACAAAAATGTTAAACTTTTGAAACTCAACAATTTCCATGTTTTTACTATAATATTTCTGAGATGAAACTCAAAATGTAT
Organism: Poeciliopsis retropinna; assembly: GCA_010277075.1. Classification (NCBI taxonomy): domain Eukaryota; kingdom Metazoa; phylum Chordata; class Actinopteri; order Cyprinodontiformes; family Poeciliidae; genus Poeciliopsis; species Poeciliopsis retropinna. Next base: position 18,896,959 of record VMRM01000013.1, on the reverse strand, counting down.
AATTTTTTTCAAGCATTTTTTTTCACTTTGGATTTCAGAAATTTTCTTGTTTTTCTTGAAATTTTCTTAGACTAAGCTAAACATTTCTGAAGTTTTCTAGAATATTTTCAGTAAATTTTCATGTACTTGTTTCTAGAAATTCTCTGAGTAATCTACAAATTTAAATTTATTTTAGCAGATTTGCAGTTTTACAAATTAAGAAATTTCCACATCTTTTTTTCTAGAATTTTTCCTGACATTAGTCTCAATTTGTCAGGTTTTCCTAAGAAATATTTAATTTTTCAAGTTTGTTTCTTTTTTTTCCAAGAAAACATATTTCTAGAATATTTCTGAGTTTTTTCAAACGATTCTTTTTACTTTTGGAGCGCAAAAAGTCTTGTTTTTTGTAGAAACTTTGATTTATCTCATCTGATTTTTATTCTTGGAATTCGTTTCACTTTTGGACCTTAAACATCTGAATTTTCTCTAGAAATTTTCTGAAATCTCAAAATTTCTGACTTTTTTTTGGCTGAAATTTACTCTTTTTTTTCTATCAACTACCTAAAAGTCCATTGTAAAAATAAACTGTCAATATAAAAACAGTTTTAACAAATAATTAAAAAAAACATTTTATAAATTTCTCTATTTTTCAGCGAAATAACTGGACTTAAGTTAAAGCAATATTTTTAATTGCTTCATATTTTATAAAAGTTGTATCTCTTTATATTATAGATCTTAGCAGGAAGCCTGGAGTTGCAGTGAGAGAGTGATGGAGAGAAGGAGTAGAAAAGGGGGGATGGGAGAGAGGAGGAAACTAAAAGACACGTGAGATCAAAGACAGAAAGAGAGGATGTGTGATGAAGAGGAGGAGGAGAGGAAGAGGGGGATGTCCTGCGGTGGGGGTGGCTCTCCGAGGCTGAAGCCGTTTAATGAAACAGTGATTTATGCATCGCTCCATAACCATAAAACATAAAATATTCCCCCATCGGCTGCGACGTTCCTCCCCCACCACACACACACACACACACACACACACACACACACACACACACACACACACCGTCCAGCTGGCTCTTCAGTGAACGCGGCAGCATCTTTCCATCACCCCACCTCCACCTTTGCAAACCTTCCTCCTCCACCATGTTTCCCCTTCCCCCTCGTATCCCTGAGCTTCAGCAGGATAAATTCATGACAGCAGCACCGACCCAACCCCCCGACTCTAATAACTGTGACGATCTGCTGCACACAAAGAACCAAAAGAAGACATTCAAACATAAATACATCATCTGCTCTCCTCTCCGTCAGACGTCGTTCTGCAGGAGGGTTTGAAAAGCAAATTAAATCCTTTTTGTCTGACGCAGAGAAGCAGTTTGGAGAAAACATTCCTGTAAATGAGTCCAGGGAGCTTTAAGTTAAAATAATAAATAAATCAAGCTGGATTCATCACCTCTTAATGCATGCTCACACATCCTGTGTTAATATAAACCGCACACTTCCCAAATTTAGCCTTCAGCAGGTTCTGCAGGAAATTCTGCTGCATCGGCTCAAAAGACTGACTAAAGTCTGAAACTCAAAATCTCCAGAGACCAAAGAGGCAGGTTTGATGCTCTCTGTGATTTCACTGGAAAAACTTTAGTTTTTTTTGTTTGATGAAACACCAGCAGGGTTTCTGACTTTTTTCAAATTAGAAAAGTTTAAAGATCAAGTCAGAACCACGGAGATACATCAGGTCACAAGCCAAGGCAGAACTGGACACGTTTTATTGTTTTTAAACTGTTTAATGTTGTTAAAGGTCGTAAATTACCCCAGGCTGTTAGTTTTCTGTATTTAACACTTTTCCTCATGCAAGTAAATAAAAACGGAGAGAAAACAGAGAGAGAGCGAAAGAAGCAAAGATAGAAAGATTTAAGATTTGTTCTAAATTTTAAAGATCAAAATAACATAATAAATGTTATATTTTAGTAGGAGCTGTTTAATGCAATGACACTGCAGAAAAGAAAAATCTGCCAAACATCTAGAAAAAACAAAAACAAAACAAGGACATTTCTGAGTTTGAAAAGTTGAAAATTTGCTTGAAAAAAAAATTCAATATTTTTACATTAATGTCAGAAATTTTCTAAAAAGAACCCCCTCCAAATTTCTAAATTTGATCAATTTTGTTTTTACTTTTAAGACTTTTTTTCTAGAAAATGTCAGAGGTTAATCTCAAAATTCCCAAAAGAAATTTCTAGCAAATTTTAAACTTTTCAAAAATAATATTTCTTTCATTTTTTTTAAGAAATATTTTTGAATTAATCTAAATCTTAATCTTTCCAACATATTTTCGACTTTTGCAGTTCTGACATTTCCTTGTTTTTCTTGGCAGAAATTTACTCCTATTTACTTTTTTTTCTACTTACAATGGCCCTGATACGTCACTGTGGATAAGGTCCTATTAAAAATATTTTATAAATATTTAATATTTATTTTATATATTAAAACAGAAATTATGTTTTTCCTCAATTGTTAAATTATAATTTTATATTCCCTTTTTTTACTTGTGATCCAAAAAACGCCTCATGAATCCAGAGAGATTTGAATTTTTTTTAATTTGACATTAATGTATTTTGAGTTTTATAAATGTATATATAAAAAAAACAAGGCTTGCATGTGTTTCCGCCTCAGACCAGCAGGGGGCGGTATGATGATCCTGCTCTGATGTTTCACTCTTTTCTCCTTCATTAGTGAATCCTCCTGGCTCTTCGCTTCCCATTTCTATTTCATCTTGTCTTCTTTAATCTCTGTTTTGTTTCCTGATGTCCAAATCTTTTCTAAACTCCCCTGATGATTCATCCTGTTTGTCTTTTCATCGCTTTTCTCCCTGCGTGTTTTATTTCCCTCCTTTTCTTTCTGCTCCTTTAATGTTTTCGTTGCCTTTTCTTCGTTTTTTGAGTTATTTTCTTATCTTGCTTTTCATTTTCTTTGGCATCGTCTCTGCTGCTCCTGTTTCTCTCTCTGATCCTCTGGACGAATCGTTTCTCACACATGGATCAAATGTTGGACATAAAGAATAAACCAAGGTGTTAACAGAAAAAAGAGAAAGCTCTTAGGATTTTTTTCTGAAGCTATAACCCTTAAATAAATAAATCTCAGGTGAAAACTGACCTGCCTTCACATTTTAGTGTTGAAAATCTTGAAAGGGACACGAGATTTATCTCAATGTTTTCTCAACTCGCCTGTTATTTCCACGCCAAGTTGCAGAAATCTAATTAGGATTTTTCCACAAGCGACATGATTGACAAAATATTGAGATCCCAAAATCTCAATATTTAAATATCGGTAAGTCGCGTTCGCAACCAGTGAAACGTCCGTATAAATGTTTCTCTGGCTGACATGATGACAGATGTGAGTCTGTCGACAAGGGGACACCAGTTAGTGCCACAAGTTTTTAAACTAAATCTAAACTAAATCAGTTCCAGGAAGAGTTCAGAGTTGTCATGTGATCAGTCGTCCTGCAGACGCCATTATCTGTTTGTCTCGGTTTGATTTGGGACCAAAATTACAACATTTGTTACATTTTCAGTTGCTGGATTCACTTTCTCTCTCCATTGTCTTCGCTGTAGTTTGTTTTGAGACCCCCAGCTGTTTTGGTTACCCAGAATGCCCTGCGCTGTCGTCCACTTCCTGCTTTTGGAGCCACGCATACATTCAAACCGCACCAGATTCACTTCACCTGAACGGATATTAAGGTTTCCAGGCGGCTTTTTTGATTCACATTTAGATTTTTATTACACATTCACATGTAAACAAACAAACCGAACTGGTTTGATTAAAACAAACTGGTGTGAATATAAATATCAGCTACTGTTTATTTTATTCTCTTCTCTTGTTTTGATTCCAGTCTAGCATCCATTTCTTTTCCTTTCTGTCACCTGTTGTTTCCTCATTATTAACACTATAATCTCTCTTTTACAAGCAGAGCTTCACTCTATTTTCTTATTTCGCTTTACTTTAGTCTGTCTTTAGTTTCTTGCATCCATCTTCCTTCCACCTAATTCCAGTTGGTTTCCTCTCGTCTTTCTTTGCCTTTTCAGCTGTTATTACCTCCTACGCTCATCTCACTTTATCTCTCTGTTAAGCCCCTCCCCCTCTCCTGTGATTTACTTTGTGCCTCTTGTTTACTTCTCTTTCATTTTGTTTCCTCTCCTTTGATTCCTGCCGTCGTATTTCCCATTTTGTTTCTTCATCTTTGATTTCATCTTCCTGCCCGTCCTCTTGGCTGCTGCTTCCTGTCCTCCTCTTGATTTTGTCTCCACTTTTCATCCACTTCTCTACAGTTTTGATTTCCTGCTCTTCACTTTATTTTTTTTTCTCCTTGCATTTATCACATCTCTGCCTCCTCTCGCCCTCTCCGTCACCAAACCCGTTAAAAATGCCTCTTCTTCTTCTTCTTCTTCTTCTCCACAGTTTTTAATGATTCTTTCCTGCAATATTTATTATTATTATTTATTTTAATAAAGTCATTAAAATACGTTTTTAAAGAATTGTTTCCTTTCGTCAAAGTTCTGGATTTGGATGTTTTGTTCTCATTCTATGGCTTGACAGTAAATCAATAAAGAACAGATATGTGATCAATATCGAAAGGTGAGACGTCTGATCAATAATTTCACTGAACTCCGGTCCAGAACCGCACAGCATTCTGGGGGATGGAGGCAGAGGAAACGCTTTAGCCGCTCAACCTCTGGTTTGGTGGAATCAACTGACTCGCGTCTCTCTGGTTGCCCAGCAACGCAGACGTTCTTTGGTTGCCTAGCAACGACCTGTAGAGTAACTGGCACAGAAGGAGTTTAAAGTTTTGCCACTGTGCCTTATTATAACTGCTTAAAAATAATAATAAACAACAACATGGAGTGAAAACTGGAGTATTTCAGATATTTTACAAAAAAACGAATCTATAATTATTATTGATATCGACTTGTAAACGCTTTTATTGTGATACGGTTTTCAGCCATTTTGTCTCATTCTTTAATCGTTACTTATTTCTTTTTTCTTACGTAGATCTGTCTAGTGTTATTTTAGCTCTTATATTTCCATGTGTTTATTTATTCTTTTGTTTTAATATCCTCTTCATTTTTTTTTACTTTGACATTCCCGTTATTTAAATTAAAACAGTATTTACAGTAGTGTTTTCATTAATGTGCTGTTGCTATGACTGTTGTACTGTGATGTATCATAGAAACATATATATATATATATATATATAATATATATATATATATATATTTCTCATTTTCTGCTAATAAATATGAAATTTTTGCTTGTAAATTCAGACATGTCAGCAGTTCATAGAATAAAAGAACAATATTCATTTTACTCAAACATAGAGTATATAAAATATACTCTATAAAGAGTAAAATCAGAGAAACTGATCATTTTAATTTAGCGTTCTCTTTATTGTCGTCTGTACTGGTTTTAAAAATATTTTTCTGATTTGCTGTACGACAAGTTCTTCTTCTACTATGTGTTATTTTATTATTACTCTATTATCTGTCTCTTTTCTTTGTCTTTTCTCATCACCTCCATTCGCCGTGCGTCTCCCTGTTCTCTGCAGCAGATGCCATTTTATTAGTATGATTAGACTTAGTGGTCTCTAGGTGCTCATTGGATCTACTGGCGAACCTCCAGAGGCCAGTGGTTTAAACACACACACACACACACACACACACACACACTGCACCGCTACAATACCTATAAGATACTATTAATGCTACACAAAAGAAGAAGAAGAAAAGAGAGGACAAAAAGGACAAGGGGTGGAGGGAAAATTAAGAAAATTAGGTGAAGATGGGAGGAGAGCAGCAGATTGGGAAAGAGGTTGGCCGTTAAGAGACAAAAAGAGACCGGCGAAGAGGAAGCGCCAGAGGCAAACTGAATTTTTCAGATGTTTCTAAAAAAAAAATCAATAAAAAAGGTAAAACTTCCAAGGTGACCTGAGAGAGGAAGAACGACGGAGTGAAGCTCGTTTCCATCAGGAGGAAAGTTGCTCAAATCCACGTTGTTTGTGTTCATATCGAGTTTTAATCTTTAAATTTCACTGCCAAAACACAAACAAGCTTCCTGGGAATATTCAGAAAGTTTTACAGTACAGATGAGGGATATAGCTAAAAATCCAAAGCATCTTTGACATTAATGACATTAAAAAAGTTTAGCTTTTCTACATGTGGACCAAACTTTAAAAAAGTTCCTTGTGAGAACCATAAACATGGTACGGGGACAACGGAGGCTTTAAATATCACAGATCACCTGTTTCTATTTACGATAATGAACATACTGTAAATAAAACATTTGTCTGAGGTCTAAGGTGTCGGAGGGTCATTGCAGACAGAAAAATAAAAAGAAGAGTAAAAAAAAAAAACACTGACATTTTGAGATTAATCTCAGAAGATTTACAATAAAAACAACATTTCTGAACTTAGAAAGTCAGTGAGCTCAGAAATTTTCTAAAAAAAAGAAAATGAAATGAAATAATTCAAATATGAATATAAATGTGGTTTCATTCTGTCTGCATTTAGATTCTAAATGCACTATCTACATAGATAGATCTATGTAGATCTGTATAACGGAGTATCAGTGTCAAACTTTCATTTCGGGAAAAATCAAAAGTCTGAATGTTTCTAAAGACCCGGTTGAGCCCAGATGTAATGGAAAAACCCATGAAACTGTTCAAATACGAAGAAATATCAGTTTTTTTCAGCATACAATAAATGTTTCTTAAAATTAAATATTGAACATCTTGTCACACAGATTAGTCTGTCCAAGTTTTTCCAATCAAAATCAGATTTTGTGGTGCGAGTTTATAAATATTTAAGATATTTTTACAATATTTCTGCTAATGTATGAGGCTAAATGTGACTTTTTATGACTTGCTGTATCGATCACGGACATCAAGCAGTCACCAAACCCAAAGTAGAAGAAATTGCAGTAAAATCAGAAAAATGTGGGGATTTGTTGAATGTGTGAATTTAGCAAAGAACTGGAACAACTCATTGATCTAATTTGGAGTCTAGAGGACCAGATGAAAACTTACGGCGGGCCATATTTGGCCCCCGGGCCTGAAGTTTGACATGTGATTAGCAGCTTTATGTCTCTGCTGTCCCAGTTTGGTCCTCTGTGCAAATTCTAGTATAACTTCGAAACTCTTTTTTTTAACTAAATGTTAGAAGAAACATTTCTGAACCTCCTGCTGGAGCATTATTTTTAATAACAACTATTCTTCAAACATAAAAGAGCCCATTTCTTTAGCTGCTTTCAAGCACAAAGACAAATCAAAGAGAAAGCTTTTTAAAAGAAGGGAGTTTTTGTAAAGTAGGTTAAGAAATGTGACTTGCGGTGGGCCACCTCCAGTGCACCTGGGCTCCTGCACTGGTGCTTCTTTTAAACCACTAAACGCAGCTCAGACAGGCCTGGGGAGAAAACCGTATGAGGCTGCCACTGAGTCTTAATTGAATAAGCTGATGTGGCTCCATTAATCAGTAATGGGGAGCCTTGCTGCGCCCAGCCACCACACGCCGCAGCGGGAGCCGCTTCTGATGGAGCCCCTGACATTTCCACAGGAGTCGGTGTGGATGTGAAAAGCAGACGGAGAGCAGAGAAATGTGCGCTCATGTCTCAGGAGTAAAGGTCGGAATGAGGAGAATATTTTATATCAGATGTTTCCACTTCTCAGTTTCCTGAGGGCAAATTTCTGTCATGCTTGGATTTGGAGAGCAAAATGGGAGACATTAAAGCTTTTTTTTATCTATCTCTCTATCTCTCTATCTCTCTATCTATCTATCTATCTATCTATCTATCTATCTATCTATCTATCTATCTATCTATTTATCTATCTATCTATCTATCTATCTATCTATCTATCTATCTATAGCGTAACATATATTGGCAGCAGTAACGTTTCTCACTCACTATCAGAGATTTATTCACTCACATTCACTTTTCTGCACAGTATTCAGTGTAATTGTACCATTTAATGAGAATAGCATTAGCCCAGGGTCAAAGTGACATGAAGTATGACTGTGTAGTGAAATCATGACATCCTGCTCTTGGTTTGCATCTACAGGAGAAATCATTAAACCGTCATTTAAACAGGCACTTTTTGACCAAAAAAAATGACCAAACAAAACAAACGTGTTTTGATTTTGATTACAAAGGATTGTGGTTGTAAAATGTGAGAAGGTTTGTGGGGTTTGAATCCACATAGAGTCTCTATTCTGTGTGTCCACAAAAATAATCTCTGTGTATTTTTTGTAGAATTTGAAAAGTCACATTAAGCCTCCAGTCGAGTTTCTGTTTCATACATTTTTTACAATTCACAAACTTCAATCCTACTTTCAGGTTTTCTCTGTGGAGACCAAATCTGTGCAGTGAAGTAACTTTTCAATTTCATTTCTCCAATTTGAGACAGACATTACCAGCTGCATCGCAAAATTGGATAAAACTGATTCATGAAGCTGGGGTGAAAAGCTATATCAATATACATTGATGAAAAAAAGGAAGAAAACAGGGAAAATGGCTTCAACAACTATCCAGTAGTTACATTGGTATATTTATTCTGACATTGACCATGGTCATCCATATATGTGCAAATAAGCAAAGTAAGAGAACAAGAGGACAAACGCTGTATATGGTAACTAAAGAAGGAGTCTTTTTGCAGCCCCAGGCAAAGTGTGAGAAATAAATATTTGATAAGAGGATGACCTACTTCCTGTGCCCTGAAAAGTTATTTGTCTTTTTTTGCCTCCCTGCACTGCAGAGGCCGCTTTCCACAAGCCCTCCAGCGGAAAGAGCCAGCGTAAAACAGAGGAGAGCCAGGAGAGAGGGAGGAGGAGGAAGAGACGGAGAAAGACAAAAGAATGGGAGGCCAGAAAGAGGTGAACTGGAGAAGGAATAAATGTTCTGCTGGAGTCGATCGCGGAGCAACGTTGGTACTGTGGGCTGAATTAATTCATGAAAGCCGCAATGTATATACAGGTTTATTTTTGTTTAAGGTGTTTATTTTTGCTTAAATGAATCAAATGTTTTGTGTTGGTGTTCAGTAAAGAACTAGAAGGTGTTTTGTTTTATTGACACTTTGAAACTACGTCACTAAATCATTCGAGGCGCCATGCTGGATTTCTGAAATGAGGGACGAGAGTCTTGAACAGAGAGAATGAAAAGTTGTTTTTACCAGTTTATTCGTGGCTTCCACTTGTTGGAGTAAAATAAATAAATAAATAAATAAATAAATAAATAATAATTAAAAAAAATAAAACATTTAAAATAATAAATAAATAAATAAATAAAAGTTGTTGGAGTCGAGCTGATTTGTCTGTAACACACCTAGCTGGGCCTCAAAAGACGAGACGCTAACGTGCGGTCTCCATGGTTACCGTCACTCTCTCCAGAGCTCCGCCCACTCCGCCGTCATGACGGACGTCAAAGCAACCAAAGCTATAAAAACAGAAATCTGTAATATCGCTTCTATTTAGTAGATGTCGTTTTAAAAATGGTCTTAAGGCGCTGCGCTGGACAAAGAGACGAGGATCCAAATCATACTCGCCATTTTATTGTATAACTTTTAACGGGGAAAATAAACGGCGGGGATGAATAGCAGCAGTCTGTCATGATGACGTGCGGCCGTTAGTAACAATAATGGCCGTCAGCGTGACCGCGGATTTACAGCGAACACTTTTTACAAGGTAAGAAGATTAACGTCCACATATTTTATAAGTAAGTGTGATTAGAAAGATATCAAATAATGCGTTGTGGAGAAGCGTATGAACGGTTAGAACCGTAACCGTTGGTAACCATGGAAACAGTGCCGCACCGTCATGTCGCCCATGGGAAAAAAAAACTGGTTAGCATCTCGTCTTTTGTACGTTTTTAAGGCTTCTACGGTGTAAAGATGGGCTCTATTCATGACGTAGTGATATAAATCATGTGGTATGAATCCAGACAAAGTCGGTAATTTGATCAACGCGTCAGGAGGAAGGAGGTTCGGCTCGGTTTCTAAGCTAGCTGTTTCTAAATACCGCCGTCTGTGAGCCCCAGGAAGCTGCGTTACGTCACAGACAGAATTAGCTCGACTGGAACAAGTAGAAGCCGTGAATAAACTGGTAAAAACAACTTCGGAAAACATTTTCAGTCGCTCTGTTCTGTCCCTCACTTCACATAATGGCGCCTTAAATTATTTAGTGACGTAGTTGCAAAGAGTCAATCATAAAACCTGCTTATAAGCAACGTTAATCTTCCTTTCTTGCAAAAAGTGTTCGCTGTAAACCCATAATTATTTGCGTAGAACAAGCTCATTCTCTTATTTTAAGTGTATTAAAATATTTGCACTAGAAACTAGACCAAAAATACTGATGCTGGTTACTGAGCTCCTAGAGTGACAACTCTATTTTACACTTTAAAAAGGTTCATGTTCGTTTCATCTAATTCAGAACAAAAAGATTTGCAAACAGATTGTAGTTTCACAACAAAATTTATTAGAAGAATAGTGGTTTTGAAAAGAAAGTTCTAGCATCCAGTGAATACTACCTTACACAACAATACAGCTGAAATGTGTGGCAAAAATGGCAATTTACTTTTTTTTTTCCTTTTCTTTTTTTTCACCAAACTGAATATAACATAACCAGTAAAGTATTTTACACATGCACAAAGACAGAGTTAATCAATGTTGCCTGATGTCCAATGCAAAACCGTTGTCAAATAAAAGGAAACAACAATCATTTTTCATCTTTTGGTCAAACCCCGAAAATCAGACATGAATTATTCATTAGCCCAAACAAAATTAAAAAAAATTTAATTTGCATTAAAACAGAAAGGGAAAACAAAACTAACAAAAATAAATGCGAGTCAATCAAACAAAACCTGATTTTTGTAATCCTTGTTAAGTGCTCATTTACATGGACAGTAATAGTAAAGTCTAGAATAATAAAAGTCCAACTCACAAGGTACAAAATGAGAACAAAAACAATATTATACATAAATAAAACTACAACATGAGAAAAATATTTTTTTAAATTATAAATTTTTTTTTGTCAAACTGTAAACAGTAGATATTGAAAAATGAGGTCCTTGGGATATTTGGAGAAACTGTGTATATGTGTGTAAATATGTGTGTGCATGTGCGTGTGAGGTAAAGTCCAGGTGGGACCAAACTGTAAAAGGGGGCTTGAGCATCCTGAGCATCGGCACAGCGCCCGTTCGGGCCGGCTGGGCTGAAGGAATGAGGTATATATCGCCAAACTCGGAAAGAAAATCTCAGCGAAGAAAGAGTGACGTAAAAAGCCCAGCGAGCCCCGATGTGGAGCGTCCAAAAACCGCTCAGAGACTGAGGCCAGGTTCTGACACGTCAGAACGCTCAGTGGGACGATAACCGAAACCGAACACAAGATGAGGTTTGTCGTTGTAGCCAAATGAGTCCAAAGCCCTGGACCGCACTTCCTGCGTCTGACCACCAGCGTTTCATGGTTCCAGAGCATTCAGAGCTCTCCTTCTAATGTCAAAAACTAACATTAGCAATGTTAAAAATAATCTTGATTACTCTGATCGCACGATTTACAATTTTAAAGACACGTTTTTAAAGAAACATTACCGTTTGACTCGTCTAAGGAGTCATTAAGGTTAAATTCATGACACAATTCTGACACTCAGAGCCGCTTGTTTACGTCGTTTGGTGGGAAAATAGATTTGAATGTTTTTACAGGAGGTTCTCCAAAACCGCGGCACGAGCCAAGCGTTGTGCAGCGACACAAAGCGAAACGAGAAGCAGAGGCATCGGCCACTCAGCAGACACGAGTGACTCTCCAAATATCAGACATTAAATACAGAAGAAAGCCGCCAAAAAAGCAAGAGAGATCATTTCATCTTGTTTATTAGTCATTAATCTGTGTGGAGTTAAAGGGGCAGTATTATGAGTTTTCTAGGCACATAGTTCTATTTTATAGCACAATCAAGTAGCTATGTTACCTTCAATTGTTATAAAAATGCTAAATATGTCAAATATAACTTAAAGAAAATGTTACTTCCTGGTTTAATGCCTTGAAATTGGGCCCGCCTTCAGGAAGTCATCATAACATGGTTTCTATACTAAACATCGTTTCTGCATTTGGTAACACAAACAACTGATATAACGCCTCTTCAGAACATGAAGGAGTCTTCTTGAAAACTTAATGACTGTTGTCATGAAGTGTGTTTCGGTAAATCATGACACTTTTAATGCAAAGTTACATTAAAAGTTGCATTAAAAGTGTCAACTTTGCATTATTTGGTAAAAAAATGACACTTTTTATGCAGAGTTGCATTAAAATTCCATTAAAATGTCATTATTTACCAGATCTTCATGACAAGAGTCATACATTTATTAAGTCTTCATGTTCATGACAGGGCCAGTCGAATGGCTCCTATAATGACCTCCACCAGGTGTTTGCTAATTGCTGTTGGCTAGTCTTAAAGAGCTAAATAGGGGAGTTGCAGAGAGAGCTACTTGGAAGCTGCATCTCGAAGGCGGGGCTAGGTCCATCCAGGCGTTTTTCACAGCTGAATGGTTGCCATGGAGATTAACGGGTTTCTCAAACATGCATGAAAAAATAAAGGCAACACTCCGGGTTCGTTTTTGATGAGGGAATATCTTTATAACATGACGTAAAGATAAAAAAAGGTTATTTTTACATAACGCTGCCCCTTTAAATATTTATAACACGGGACTTCCACCACACAACCCCAGATGCCTGCGGACCGTTTCTTAAACGAGAACTCGTGAAGATCCACTGGTTCTGAAATGTGACATTCATAGCAGCTCCCGACAGGATCTGGGTTAAAGAAAGATAATTGAAACCAGGCTCTGTTTCTGGCTGCACTTCATTTAAATGGTACCGGTCGGTTAGAGGCCTTTGTGTCGATTACCAACCTGAATGTGACCGAGAACGGTGCCGTGAGGGATCCCTGAGGGCGTTTTGGGGGGAGTTATCGGGGTCTCCTTCTGCAGACAACAGGGGCATGTCGAGATATGCGGTTACTTAAACCCACATATATGGCAACATATGTTCGTGTTCCTAAAAGCTGCTCTGAGGTTAAAATATTGATGAGAAAACAAATCAAAAGTGGCAAAAATTTTCCACACGATTTCTTACAAAGCCACACACTTTCACTCATACACACGCAGTTATTATACACAAGGAAAAAAATGACCGCAAAAGAGCCAAAAACCACTAGGAAAGCTGCTGCAGTGACAAACAAAACACCTCAGGTGCTAACCCTCCTGTTTTTTACTTTCTCAGGGAATATATCGTAAAACATTAGAACCTGTCCCGCTGACAACATCCAATAAAAAAAAGCACTTCTGCAATAATGAGCCTTCTCAAACAAAAGGCCTGATACGGCGAGGGGGGGTATGTACACCAGCATGCAAAATAACCGAGGGGCAACGTCTCCGCTTCCTTCATCAAGACTTTTCAACACAGGCGCCTCCATGCCCTCAAACGCACGTCTGCCTCACCTGTAGAAAAAGGCAGGTAAGTTGGATGATGGGTAAACCGGTTCTATATACAACCTGTCTAAAGGAACCCCCCCGTATATGCACACATGACGGCGTGTCGACTGGATAAATACAGAGTCTGCTCTACAAAATAAACCCACCCACCCGTCCCCACTCCTGCTTCACAGAATCAGACTGGACTACAACTACACGAGAGTCTACCTTTACTACATCTTCTGTAAAAAAAACAAACAAACAAAAAAAAACAACAATGAAAAACTCAAATGGCTGTGGCCATTTTCCCTATGCTACATCATGGGGTAATTACCAAGCACAAACTGAGTAAGAAAACACCAAAAGCGACAGAGCGAGAGATTTTTAACCCAACATTCTGCACTGGACTTCTGTATTGTTTCCCTGAATCGTTGATGGAAAAGGCCCATCCTTTTCCTTCTCAAGATAAAAGTATCTGACATAAGAGATTTTATATATACATATGCATTTGTGTTTGTGTCTATGAGGGGCTTGTATAGGTATATCTATGTGCACATATAGAGTATTTTTATTCTTAAATATGTATAGGTAAATTAGAGGTTTGTAGTGTTTATGTATTTTTTTTACATTCAGTTTTTAATAAAGATGAAGGATAGATGAAGAAAGGAGGAAGGTGGGAGATGTGCGACTTCAAGTGTTCTCCATGTCGGCCTCCATGCTTCCAGCAAACCCACTCTGCATGAGCGATGGCAACGGTTCGAAGCAGCCAAGCAGCGGCCGCAGAAGGTTGCACCCCGAGAGTATTTCTGGGTCAGAACGCACAGGTTAGGATGTGAAACCAAAGTGGAGAAAGAAGCGACTGCTTTCCTTCTGGTATGGCTTTTTTTTCTTTTTTTTGGTATGGTGAAAAAGAAAATCGGATGTGGTTGGGAGGATGGCCAGGATCAGACGAGATATATATATATATATATATATATATATATATATATATATATATATATATATATATATATATATATATATATATATATATATAAGGGTCGTCAAGGTTACATGGATTTCTTTTCTGAGGTATTCTGTGTTGTAAGTTTTTTTTTCTTTACATTTTTGCACACCCAAAAGAGAGAGAGAGAAAAAAAACACAAAAACAGCAGGATGGAAAATATCATCAGAAAGTGAAAGCAAGAACAAACAAACACAAAGTGTTACTCTCCCGTTTGCGGACTCATTTGGAGCGACCGTCTACCGGGCGGCTCCGCCTGATTTCAACGTTTGGGAAGGCAACAGTCCGAGTCATCAACGTTAAATCTCTTAAAAAAGAAAACAAAATAAAAACGACAAGGTGGGCCGTCAAGTAAGCTCTGCATGGGCCTCCCCTGGAAAGAGTTATTCAGATTTACAATCCTTGCTGTTCATAAAGCACTGAAAAAAGTATTTGGCTGAAAATAACGTACAGAACAAGAAAAATAAGAGTCTAAACTTTGTGAGCAGTTGTTGTTCCTGCAGGAGCGATCGCCTGCGTGACATTTAATCCTGCCTACTTGTCTGAGAGTATTCTTCTCACCTGCCAAACTTCCTGTCTGTTCAGCGTACTTCCATTCCTGCCCGGTGAGCGCTGCTCCGTCTGACCTGCCTATCGATCCCACTCAGCAGCCAGCGCCGCTGCTCAGCTCCACTATAAATACACCGGCCCATGTTAGCATCTGCATGTAGTGTAGACTTCACAAGTTAAAGGTAACAGAGACGGTGCATGGCCACAAGTTAAGATTAAATCTATAAATAAAACAGGTGGACTGAACATTGGGGTTCAGTAGAAAAACCCCCCGACATACTTGCTGATTCTTTTTGTTTTTTAATTACATAAATTAAACGTGAAGGAGGAGATAATGACCCTGAATCTCCATAACAAGAAGATTTTAAAATATTGAGTTGTAGAAAGGCTGAGCAAGCAGCCGTTTCTTTTTGCAGAAAAACTCGACATTAAACAGTATAATGGTCTCCCCCAGTTCTCCCACTGCTGCGAGAGCTGTGGGATAAAAAAAAAAATCTGCAAAGCCAAACCTCTGTGAAAACACAAGAAAAGAAGAAGAAGGAAGGAAAGATGGAAGGAGAGGAGGACAACGACAACATCAACATCCAGAGATTTAAACCGATGAGAACCATTAACAAAATAATGAAAAGTAAAATTGAGAAAACATTTTCAGTAACTGAAATAAATAAGAATGGTATTTAACTTTATTACTGGAACTACATTGTACATTTATAAAACGAGAAACCACCAAGAATAAGAGCAATTTGATCATTTGTGTCCTGCAGTTTATCCAAACCTAAATAACTTTATAATAACTAATAGATGTCAGATTACGTCTAATATTAACAAATAGCTGCATATGCATTCAATAAGTTCTTCTGAAGGCTTAGTAATATTTAATAATTACAGATTTATCCACTCCACCACAATTTTCTAATATTTTTTGCGATTAAATTTGTTTTGCAGTCAAAATTACTGATTTTGTGGTGCTAATTTCGAAATATTTGCAAGAATTTTTGCAATATTTGTTCATTTGTATGACGGTAAAAATTTGTTTTTGTTACTCGCAGTAATTGATCACAGACTTGACATCATTAAGGCTGAAAAATAAATACTGCCGCCTGCTGGTGGGAGGTGGCAGTCACTTAAAACCAGTGTTTTGATCCTTTTTGTGAAAATTTTGCAATAAAGTCACAATTATGCATTAGTGTAATAAAAAAAATCAGGTATTTGTGCATTGTTTGTGGAATGGAGGGACAGTTTGATTTAATTAGGCCAAATTTCAACTACTGGCCGACCTTAAAATTTTATTTAAAAAAATACTATTTTGATTTTTTTTTTACTTGCTTAACAATAATTTTTAAATAAAATCTCTACATCATTAAATATTCAAAACATAAAAAGGGCTTTAAAACAATTTTTTTTTAAAATTCTTTGGGTCATCAACTGTTTTTACCATTGTTGACCATAAAAAGTCATTTGAAGGGCTACAAATGGCCTGTGGACCACACTTTGGACACCCCAGAGTTATGCAATATGGAGGTAAAAAAAACCCAAAAAAACTGCTTTGACTTGATGGATAAAATATTTACGGTTGTACTGATGATTCTGGATTTTGATAAATGTGTTCTAGAGATAAATATGAGAGCGGGTCGAGGTAAACGGTTAAAGTGTGAGATTGTGAGACAAAAAACCGAGCGAATCTCCATGTTCTGATTATTATTTTCTTCCTCTGCATCACACCTGGTGGTGAGGAGTCACAGGTAAGTGTGATTATCAGTGAGAGCGAAGCCGGGTTTGAGCTCAGAGCCACAGGAGAGCAGCTGGTCTCCGTAGGTGGCTCTGAAGGTCCAGACGCACCTCCACATGGGAACAATGCTGCAAGATCGTCATGGCAACTCACAAGGACAACATGGAGTTCATTCACAAAGCCCTAGGAGGCATTTTCAATATTTTCCCTTCAAAACCATTTTCCTGGTTTGGTATTTTCTGCCCTCCAGGTCCATAGCAGCAGCGTTTTATCAGTCTGTGTTCCGGTTCTGATGGACTCAGGGTGGCAGTGAGGTGGCAGCCTTTATGCATCTCTGAATCACTCAGATCTCCTCCTCCTCCTCAGACCCGAGTCTGAATCCGCAGCTCTGTGTGGCGGCCATCTGTGAGACGCCATCAGAGGGCGAGACGTACGCCAGCGCCGCAGGTTTGCTGGGGCGACAGGAGCGACTGTGAAAAAGGTCTCTGTGGAACCTTTCACACCGACTCACATTGACAGGAGGATTACCGAGTTTAACCAAAGCAAAGACGTCTGTATGGAGGAACTGTAGTGCCAATAGAAACGATCATGTTTTTCTCAAAATTCTGACTTTAATCTCAAAATTGTAATTATCCTCAGAATTTTGAGATTCATTTCTGATGTTTGTCTCAAAATTGTAAATTTAAATCAACATCTAGAGATTCAAGTCAGAATTCTAAGACTAAAATCACACCTACACACCAAATTTTTTCTCAAGATTTTGACTTGAATCTCTAGATTCTGACATTAATTTCTGAATCTAAATCCTGAGATAAAGTCAGAATTTTGAGATTCAGTTTAATTTCTGATATTAATTTCTTAATTTTTTCTCAGTCAAAATTCTAAGAAATTTTTATTTATTTTTTTATTGATCCTAATCCTTTTCTGTACATTTGTCTTTGGGAGAAAAAGTGTCCCGATTTTGTTTCTTACTTCTGACAGATTAATAGCAGAACTCTTAATTATGTGTCAATCTATATCAAAATATAAATATTAACCAAACATTTTTAGGTCAATATCAATTATGTTGCTAGCAAAAATAATCACAACTGTCTCTTTTTTGTTGTAAATCTGAATTTATCCACAATGAAAGCACGTCACAAATTTATTTGGTAGAGTTGAGTTTGAAGACTACATTTGCCAGAACAATTCTGCTCCTGAGAAAAGAAAGTCGGACTTTTTTTCGGAAGAGAATCCGAAAGTCGGATTCTCTTCCGTACATTTGGCTTTTAAAGTTGCAGTTTGTAGAAATGAAGTCAGAGGTTAGCGATTGCAGAGTTTTGTAATCTTCTAAGTGCTTTAATTTTCCAAATCAAACAATTCTGAACATTGTTCAAGAAGATTTTCTGCTGCGAATTCAGGAATTTATTTCCAGCAGCTTTTCCATTTCAGACATAAAGAGGTGAAGGTGCGCCGTCACTGATTGCTGCAAATCAGCATCACTTTAGAGGCGTGCCTGGCCTTTAAGATCTGCGCCCGGTTCGGCTCTCGGAGCCACGCGGTTAGAGAGCGACTGCTTTTCACGTCTGTTCCTAATGCTTTGACATTTACAGAACTTAGCATCGCTCCAGCGTACAGCAGACGCACAGCTGGACAGAACCGCCACAAACGAGAGGAAAAAACACAGGGAGAAACTCTGGGCTGCTGTGTTTGTTATTATCCTACATGGTTAAAATAAAAATATCTGTTGCTAAATTGGATCCTCCTAATGTTCAAATCTTCAAAGGAAGATGAAGCAATAAAATGTAAAATTTAATGTAAAACAAATTTTGAACCGCCACGAATGACTAACATTTTATTCCAGAATGAAACAATTTCTTTCCTCCTGCAGCTACTTTCTGTCTGACATTCAAGAAACTGGGGCAAGAGGTCAAAACGTCACTTATTTCACTTATAATATAGGAAACATGTCTTGTTATAAGGGAAATATCACAGTAAACTGGTACTTTTTCATCAATATTAAGGAATGATTGACTTAAAACAAACTCCTATAACTTATCTGTAAGTTAGCTTTGTTTTATAGTGTACTAAGATATTTGTAATAGAAACTGGACATTTGCAGAGTAAAGAGCTTCATTCTGTAGATTAAACACAAACTGCTGCCTGTTTCTGTTATGCTAGTAGCGCTAACTGTGCTAATCATTAGCAAAACGTGCTAAACAAAGTTTATAAGTTCATCTCACTGTGGAAAAACTTCAGTTTTGCTAATTTAAAACAGGTGGTGTGACACTGTCTCCGCTCATAATAAAAATAATTAGGGAGTGAGGAACTTTTTCAGTTTTACATGGCGGGTTTGGATATTTTGACAGGGCTAACATAAAAACGTACCAAGTAGTTTTACTCTACTTTCTAGTGCAAATCTCTTAGTAAATTTGAAATAAGACAAATCTAACATACAAGCAACTTTTCAAGAATACATAGGAGTTTGTTTTAAGTAAATAATTACTTAATATTAAGGAAAAAGCACATGGCAATTATTTCACTCATAATATGGAAAAAAATATCCTATTATTAATCTGCCATGAGAACTAGTACTTTTTCATTATTGACTTAAAACAAGTTTCTATACCTTGCTAGAAAGTTAGTTTTGTTTTATTTAAGGTGTTTAAGATATTTGCATTAGAAAGCAGAGTAAAAATACTTGGTAAGATTTTGTGTTTTTGCAGTGTAACGATCTGCTGTTTCTGTATAAAAATTAGCAAAAAAAAAAGTATTTAAATTCTAATTTGTTTGTCTTCATCTTAATTTTGAAAAATTCCAGTTTTACTAATTTAGAGTAGCTTCTGCTCACAACTAAAATGATTAGGAATCGTCTGTGTCAGGAACGTAACAAAAAAAATACTTTAAATGTTTTTTTATGTCTAACCACTAAGATTCATAAAAAAAAAAAAATCTGGACAGGGTTAAAGCATGACGAAAAAAGAGAAAGAAATGCCATGAGGAAAGGAGAAAACGGACAGGAAGTGAGGATTTCACAGAGGGAAAGCTTGCAGTGATGAGAATCAGCCAGCAGCAGCGATGTTCAGTGGACAAAACACAAAACACACCCACCTGATTCCAGAGACACGGCAGCCTCAGCTTCGTAATTATACATAAAACCCGCCCACACAAAATGTGGTTACTTGATGAGGAGGGAGAGTGTGTGTCGCTCTAGGTGCATCATGTATAAGCGTGTGTGTGTGTGTGTGTGCGTTCTGCTCTCCCACGGCTGTATGTGCTAAAGAGAACCCAGCATTATATTCATAAAACCTGGCTTCTGGCATTTGAAGGAATTTATCTTTGTTTGTTTGTAGGAAAAGAAAGCAAAAATCACATGCCACGAGGAGTAAGAAGAGTACGAACAATCACGTCGAGAAAAAACACTTATCTAAAATCCGCTCTGTGTGTGTTAGGCCCTAAAAATCTGGAAACAAGCCGTACTAAAAGTCCTGATTCTCTTTTTGTGTGTGTGTGTGTGTTTCTAATATACAATCAGCTGCTTTTAAATGGCCAGACCTGAGGTATAAATGACAAGCAAAAACAGAGGAAGCCTCTCTGCAGAGAGGAGCATAGCAGTCATACACGCGTCACGTACAAGTGTTTTTCTTTCGGAGTAGGCCGCCTCGTTGTGCGCCATCCTGGGACAGAACGGGGGGCCTACTTAGTGAGGTTACAGTAGTTGCTGCTTAACATGGTTCTTTTCTTTTCTCGTGCTTTGAAAGTCTTTGATTCAGAAAAAAAAAAAAAAAAAAACACACGAAAGGATGAGAGAAACCGAAAATAAAAAGTCAGGAGACACATTCTGACGTACATCAAATCTGTGTAAGGGTTTGGAAAGGTTGTAAAGAAATACGATAACGGAAGATTAACTTGTCCACCTGTCCCCCAAATGTCCCCTCTGGGTCTCTTCAGCTGTGAGACAATAAAAAGTGCAAAAAATATGTCCTGTCAGGTTTCAACCTGCACTAATGTTACATCTAACGACCAATAAAGAACACGTTTCTTTATCCTCTGTGGGAGCGGGGTGGGTCCTGCCTCCACAGGGAAATCAAATTAACAGCATATTAAAAACAAAAACAAAAAAAAAGAGCAAGCTTTGTGTTGGGGTGGCACATATTGGTCAGTCAGATATTTGAAGCATCCCCCCCTCCCGTCATGAGAGGAGGGCAGAAAACAAACAAAGGAAAAGAAGAACTGAAAAGAAACGGAGGACGCCGTATTTCCCAGAGTATCGGTTGTCGCTGTGCTCAGCACTCAGGCTAAACGAGGATTCAGTTCGAGGCACCAGGAGGAGGAGCAGATCGGTACATGACACACATTAAACAGAAAAGCCCAAAACGTTTCGCCCTGCGGGAGGCAGCCGCCTGGGGATCGACCCGAAACAGGAAGAGAAAACAGAGAGGGAGGTTCTTCTGGGTCCTGGAGGAGATTTAAAAATAAAGAGGAAACCGGCAGGAACTTTACAGCAAAAACACTAAATATTACCAAGCATCTTCATCCAGCTTCCAGGAGACAATAAGCAGAAATCTATTAAATTTTCATTGTTTGTCTTTTTCCTTTCTTTCTACCAAAAACTGGACGACGAAATTCTCCATTATTATTGTTCTGGTCTCAACCAGGATAATTTTGTTTACAGAGAAATCACAATTCATTTTATTTGTTTTGTTTAGTTATTTAAAATGTCGCCTAGTTCTTTTGTTAAATTGTCTTTCATTTAAAGTTTATTGATCTTTCAGAATATATTTTTGCATTATTATGTCACTGTTGTTATATTACTTAAAAATCGTGTCTACTGGAACAATTTATCGTCCAGCAAAATTTGTTTTCCAGTGCAAACAGCTTGAAATAAGAGAAAACAGAAATAGGATCTTGTTTTAAGTCAACAATTCCTTAATATCTATAAAACGTAATAGCTACACTGGCAGATTTTTTATATTATGGGGAAAATGTCTTGTTACAGAATTAAAATGCCAGGAAAACACATTTTTAAAATGAATATTAAGGTATTATTGACTTAAAATAAGATTCTATTTCTTCTATTTGCACCATAAATAAGAGCAAAAATTCTTGGTAAGATTAAATTTGTTTGCAGTGCACCAATTTTATCATCATCAACTTAACAAAACCAAATTTAGTTAATTCAAATTTCTCTTTAAGAACGATAAAGAAAAATAATAATAGATTAATTAGAATATTTCAGGAAGTTGCAACTGCAACTCTTACTGAAATATTAGTTAAAAATATGTTTTTCCTATAAAAGCCTGAGGTTATGAGACTTAGTAACAACATCCACACCGAAGAGTGTTGTTGTGACTTCGAAACAAGGATTTTTTTGATTTTCTTCCTGCATCTTTAGTCAGTTATTAAAACAGATTAAAGAGCATTCTTATAAAGAAAAATGTGTTGGATGAGTTTAAAACTAGGAAATGACCAGAAAAAAGTCTTTTTTTTTCTCTCTGCCTCTTTTGCTGATGCTACGATAAACCCCCCCGAAGGGGAAACGGCTTTGAAGGCACGGTTTCCTGCCACGTGTTTAATGTGTCGTCCGTCCGTTAAACAAAGTGTAGGTAGTTCAGGTTGTGCCGTTTGCTGACTGACAAATATGGCGGCCCAAGCTGTGGGCAGAACCTGAGACAGTTACAGTACCAAGGCTACGATTGGAGTGTTTATACTGCAGAAGGAACCAGCGTAAAAAAATGTAATAAAAAAATCACAACAGTTTGTTAAAAAATGAGGTTTTCACTACTTTGCATGAAGATAAAAATGCAAGGTCTCTTTTGTTAAACATTAAGTCTTATTTTAAAGAGGGTTTTTTGTTTTTTTGGACAGGTGGAAATGTTAACCACATACACTCAAAAGAAAAAATATAAATATATACCTGAAATGGCATGCACATCAGTAGAAACGATCCGGCTGAACAGACCAAAAAGAAACGACTAGTTTGTACAAAATAAAGCACAAAATGTTTTGTGGATAGTTGTAAATCGTTTTTGCCCCTCTCAGGGGCATTCGCTCCAAGTGCTGATTGAATTTGTCTGCATTTAATGCCAATTATGATGATTCTTCACATCTTTTTCTTACGCTTTACATCCATTACATGAAAGTGGCAAGCAGTTCTTCTTTTTATTTTGAAACAAAGGAAGGAGTCCAACACTACTTTTGTTTTTTTAAAACTAACATTTGATCGCGTTTTCACCGTCACTGGCAGCGATATTTTAGACACTTTCAACGCTTCGCATTGCTAAGTGTTGGATGCATTTCATGCAGGACGACCCCACGGATCTTTGTTTCAACAACAAAGCCCACTGTGGAAACCCAGTAACCACAAAATTAGGGGGTCCAAGATTGTAGATCAGGCCAATTTCTATTAGATTGTGACCAATTACCAACAATAACGTTTAACACAAAACTCAGCCAAACAAAAAAAAAAAAAAACAGAGAGAGCGACGGTGCATGCCATTTTAAAATCAAATAAATAACAACAAACATTTCCAAAAGGAGTGAATCATCATTTTATCTGAGGAGAGTTGAAGCCTCAGACTGGGGGAACAGCAGGCAGTGTCGAGAGCAAAGAGCAACATTTCAATCAGAGGAGGGAAAACAACGAGACGCGACACAAAAACAAACTTGTTCCAGGTCTTTTTCCTTCTCCTCTTTCAGCCAGGAGGCAGAAAGAAAGACAAAGAGTTGTTTGGGTTCGGGCTGCAACTTTCGGAAAGTCGTCACACACTAAAGCTTTTTCATCCCTCTCTGCTCCGTCTGCCGTGAAGAAGAGCTACACTACATGCATAACCTCAAAACTGTTTTACTCTCTCTTGGATAAAAGTGCTATTTTAGTTTAATACGTTCAAATCACAAACCCATTGTTGAGCGTTTCCTGATCTCCTCCTGTGTTTCAGTAGCAGGTCTGTTCTGTAATGGCACCGCCATCGTAATCGAAAGGAAAGTATTAGCGAGAGGCTCGTCTTGTCCTCCTCTCTGTCTATTATAGGTCCAACAAGAAATCACCGTATTGGTAACCCACGTCTTCCGTCTCAGTTACCCTGAGTTAAAAATGAGCGGAGAAAACAAAAACACCCAGAATCATGGATTGGCTTTTACATAATCGGTCACAATAACTTAAAATATATTAAAATCTGCCTCTCCCCAGCTAACAGCTAACCCTGCCCACTGCATATTACCCCAAAACGAAACCATTCCTCCATAAATGCACATTGTTTCATACATAACTGCCTTTTAAACCGTCTTTGACGTTTAAGCAGGGGAGGAATTTGTTTTAAAACTTCTCAACTAAGCTGCTTTTGCTTAGTCTGATTAGAAAAGAAAAACACATCAGCAGTAAGTTGTTATTAGCTAAATTCAAATGATTCAGCCCGGGCCCGCTAAAAGCCTTCGTAGGAGTCGAGACGATGAACTGGATAGCAGCACAGTTTCACATTCTGATCCCAAAAGGCCGCCGTCGTCGTCCAGAAACCGTTCCATGAGGGTGTCGAGCTCACTTTGGTCACCGTTTGTTTATGTTTTTTTTTTTTGGAGGGCAACCTGAAGGTGGCTCCACCTTTTCCAGGATCAGCAGACTGAAGGAGGTCCATGAGGTAGCATCCCGCCCTAAAAACGGCTGATCCATAATCAGAGTACCCTTCAAGTTGTCCCTTGGCGTGAAAACGAAACCAAAACGGAAAAAAAAAAAGAAAAAAAAAAGACGAGGGTGAATTCAGAGCGTCCCGCTTCTGAATATGAATCAGCATTCGAAGGCGATGTGCACCTCTGACCCGTTGCAAGGTTGCGACTGGGCTTCAGAGACAGACCATAATAAGTGCATGATGCATGGGCAACAATGCCGAGGTAACGTGGTCTGTGAGCGCCAGACCCAAAGTGTAGTGCAAAAGAAAGCAAACCAAACGAAAAGAAAAGAGAGAAGAAAAGGAGTTGATTACAGAAGTCAGTAGTGTCCACGAAACTCACAAACATGCATCCCTGAATGACTTTTGTGTGTCTTCTCTTGCTCACAAGAGGACGGGTTAATCTTGCTTTCGTCTGCACAGAGATTATATTCTTAAGGAGGAAAGAAAAGAGTTTTGCAGTTAAAGCATCATGGCTACCTGGCAAGAGGAGAATGGGTTTGATTCCGAACCCGTGTGAGGAAACGATGGGATGATTCAACCCTACAGTCGGCTTCAAACGTAAGAAACAGTTCACTTACCAATTTCAGAAAATTCTCTATGAGAGAGGTCCAATTGGTCGGATTTTGTTTTAAATTTTGAACATTCATTTGTTTTCCCCAGAGTAGAATTAGTCCAAAGCCCAAACTCCGTTTATAAGCAGCAACAGATCCGTGTGTAGCGTTCAGTAAAAGGAGAGGTTGGGGTTTTTGGGGCTGGGGATTATCAGCATGCTTAAAGAATTTCCATTAATTGTCTTTTGTTTAACTATTGTTCTTCTTTGCATTTGTTAAGCTTTGGATATAAAAGCTAAACAAATGCTCGTTCGCCGCCTCGCAGGCGGTTAAAAAGTGTCCGATTAGATGTTTCTCTGCAGTTTTTTTAGGAATCCTCCACATTCCTTCCCTCCGTTTGTGCTCACCCAGATACTGCAAAGCAAATTGGCACAAAGAAAGCCCCATCCGTGTTTGAAGTGACGTACGTCGTGTGAGGTTTAGCATGTGGGTTGTTTAGTCGATTGGTTTGGAATCGTCGTCCGCCTTCTCCTTTGCATTTTCCTTCAGCTCGGCAGCGGCGAGCGCCAGCCCGTCGTCTCGCGGGTTTGTGGCGGCTGCGTTCTCTGGCTCCGCCGGGAAATCCTGGCCTCCTGCTTCCATCTTCATCATCAGCTTCAGCTTCTTCTTTGGGGGGTTCTTCAGGGTTCCCATGCGCTCCTTCACCTTGTACTCCAGGGTGCTGTGCGGGATGCCATACATGTTCTGCGCCTTGGACACGCTCATCTTCCCGCTCATCACCACGGCTATGGCTTCCTCCAAGATCTCGCTGTTGTACTGGCGGTAGCGGCCCCTCTTCTTCCTCGGCTGCTTGGAGCTCGGGTCCACCTCCACGTCGGAGATGGAGTACGCCGGGCCGGAGGTGGAACTGTCTATGTCGGCGTTCCAGTACTCCGCCGCCCCGTCCAGCAGGCTTCCCAGGCTTCCGCCGCGCCGGTTCTGTTTGGGCAAGATGGCTCTCAGCTTCCGGCTCAGACTGTTTTCGCCGTGACCTCCCGACCCGACGCCCATGGCGCCGTAGCCGTACAGCTCGGAGGCGTGGGAGTCCCAGGACAGATCCATGCCCCGCACTTGTGGGATCTTCAGGTCGACGGGCGGCGAATGGCCCTGCTCTCGCTTCCTGTCGTTGTGGTGCTGAGCCTTCGAGGCTTGATTGTGGCTGTGATGGTGGAGGGAACTCTTGTACGAGAAGGCTCCATGGTGGTTGTGGTGGTTTTCCAGGAATGTAGGCAGGTCTTTGAGGTCGCTTAGAGCCCCACCCGCCTGCTTTAGCTTCATCAGGCTTTCGAGGTGGGCCTTGCTTTCCCAGAGAGAAGAGGAGCCCTTTTGGCTGAGTAAGGAGTGGGACTGCCCACTGTGATTAAGCAAGCCGGCCGACTCTAGATTGGCCAGAGAGAGAGCGGCGGGCTGGCCCAGGAGGCGGTGCTTCTGGCTGAGGAGCTCCTCCTTGATGCGCAGCGAGCGGGCCAGCGGCGGCTTGAAGGAGTTGGAGTTGGCGTAGCTCTCTCTCAGTCCGTCCTGCAGGCTTTTCTGCAGGAGGCCGTCCTCTTCCTCCACCTCTGACAGGGTACGCTCCGCCTTCAGCAAATGTCTGGATGGAGAACAAGAACATGTCAGAACATGGCCAGACTTCTCAAACCTACGGTACAAATCGGTGTTTTTAATGTTTTTTAACTCGTTCACCATGTTTTTATATGAAACAGATAATCTGTGAAAAGATCGACCTTCTCCACCTTTTCTCTCAGCTACTATTGCTGAGGGAAATAGTATTGCTATTAATAAACATCGTTGTCTCACAGTTTTATCAGACATGTTAGTTTCACCACTGTAATTTATCACTAAATTTGAGAATAGGATTAGTTTCACACTTTGTTTGTTTTAAGTAAGAAGACAATTTCAAATGGAAATGTTTTTAAATAATATTTCTGTCTGTGCTGCTATAAATGCTGTTTCATGTAGTTACAGAAACACAGTTAGCTAAAACAATAAATAAATAGGTTTGTATTCTAACTTTTATTGTCATCATGTAGTACAACATAATTGTGATACATTTCTAAGTCCATATCGGCCACCCATAATGGCCTTTCATGTCATAGAGTTGATCTTTTTATTTTTGTAGTAATAGAGCTGCAATTTATTGCTCTATCGATTATTATAACAATAAATCAATTATTGAGATTAAAAGAAAAAATAAATGGGCACATTCTGCAAATTTTTCATTCAACCACTTACACCTCATTTTATACACTGATATCAAATAAAATATCTTTACATTTACAAGCGTAAATACACTTTAAGCTTCAAGATATTTGTGAACTCATTTTGGTTAGATTTTTTTTTTTTTACTTCTTTGGGAAAATCTTGACGAACCAAATTTTCTTATTCTGTTGGCAGGTAATTTTTCTTATTTTTAGTAATATATGTCTTGTTTTTGAAAGGTGAATTTATGCAGCGTATGACTGCATTGACATTCTTATATACTAGAAAATGCACTGATCTACGGATTTGCATATGTCTGAAACCCGTTCAGATGTCAAGTGGCTTTACTGGACCTATAGCAGTCAATGCTCCTTCTGTTAAGTAACTATAGCAACAGTTGAAAAGCTCTTTAAAAGTACTCCCATAGGTTCATAATCACAGGAAAGAGCATGGACGGCATATGAGGGATGGGACTTCAGGGACCTCTCTACTGGAGACGTATTATACAGAAGTACAATGTCAGCGCCTGCTGTGTGGCGCTGGGAGTCCACAGCAGGAGATTTAACTCGGCTCGTCGCTGTGGGCCGACTCAAGCTGCTTCAAAACAATACAGGGTTAATAGGAGCCTTTTGGAGCCTCATTCAGCCAGACATCTGATGGTGAATTAGACAGTAATCATTGATTTACTGGCTCAGTTTTAAAAGGATATTTCAGGACTTCTTAACCTTTAACCTTCTGTTATAAGCAGGTCTTAGAACTTACATTATTTGGAGTCCAATGGTGCGTTCACACCAAGATCAAAGCCTGTGCACTTTGAATGCAGAGCCTGACATTTTGCCCTATAACAGTCTATGTGGAGGCGCGTTGCGACGCATTAGACCCGTCAGCTCTAGCTGCTGTTTTCTTTTGGACACGTTGGACGTTCTTGATGCTTCCAACGTTCAAAAAGCTCCAAACAGTTCAAATCTTTTTGAACTGTTAAGAGCCGCCGCAACGATCCTCGACGCGCCTCCGGAGACTTTGAACGTAAACGCGCCGACGCTCAAAACGAGTTTGGTGTGAATGCTCCAGATTTTAGCAAAGTGGAGATAAGTTGTTCCTTGATGATCAGGCTTCTACTTTCTGCATTTCCTTTGAATATGTGCACAAAACTTTGGCGTCATTTCAGTAATTTTGCAATTTCAATGTTCAATTAAATCAGAAACAATTAAAATCACATGTGAATAAGTTTGTTAATGCAATAAGTCGTTAAAAAACTT
Organism: Poeciliopsis retropinna; assembly: GCA_010277075.1. Classification (NCBI taxonomy): domain Eukaryota; kingdom Metazoa; phylum Chordata; class Actinopteri; order Cyprinodontiformes; family Poeciliidae; genus Poeciliopsis; species Poeciliopsis retropinna. The sequence goes on along the minus strand of VMRM01000013.1, from coordinate 18,868,519 downwards.
GTTGCGCCGTCATCCTCTAATCACTTCCTGTTTTCTTCGGCAGTAGTAGACATTGATCATATGAGAACCAGAAACCCTTTGATTTCCAGCAAGATTTTAAAAATAGCAATACCAAGGAAAAATATGTAAGTAATGACTTGTGATGATTGCAGTTTGTGAAGTACAGAAATTTTGATACAGCAAAAAAACATTTGAGTGTTTTAAAAATTGGTGAGTTTTCATTCATTAAATTAGTAATTCTAACTTTCACAATCTTAAGGTGGATGGAAACAAATCCAGCTTCAGTCTCCTAATCCGATTGACACTATGGAGACGCCAGAAGATAAAATAACTACCAAAATTAAAGCCCTGCATCCTGTCCCTTTAAATGTTTTGCTTCTTTATCATTTATAATTCCCAGGTGAACTGAAGTGTTCACCAAACATTATATTTCCATTGTATCTGTAGTTGTTGGTGGAGTAATGTTTAAAATTGTTTTGTTAGATTAATGAAAGGTCAAATTAAACGGCAGCACCGGGTCGCCCTCCTGACTGCTGTGTGTCTCTGGTGGTTGAGCTGCAGTGAGGGTCGGGGCGATCCGACAGGTTCTACTTCCTGCTCTGATTAATATTACATGATCCGATCCTCACTGGGAGGAAGGATGAGCCTCTGGATCTCGGCGTCTCTTAGGGACCGGGTTCAGGCTTCACCTTTACGGTACAAAGGTTTACACACTCTGTCATGGCTTTGGATCCTGGTGTTTGACAAATTAACCCGTCTGCTTCAGCTTACATTGTGGACAGTTGCACCTAAATAATAGCATTTCAATTTTATTTCCTTCAGTTTAGTCAAAGATTTTCATAAATTAAAGAAACAGTCATAAAAATACTCAAACGTCATTTAATCTAGGGCTGCAACTATTATTTTAGTTATCTATTAACCTATCAATTATTCTGATGATTAATTGATTAATCAATTAATCAGATAAGAAAATTGCCACAATTAAAGTTTTTTATAAACAAACATTTTATTGCCTGTGTTGCAATAACATAGCATTCCTTTGGTGTACACTTAATTATTTCTAGCAGAGGATGAATCTGCAGCAGAAAAAATACTTGCATCCAAAAAATAAACAACAGAAAAGCTCAGCCTTTTCTGCTTTACTTATCAATAAAGTGTAGAGCTGATCTGCTGATTATTGTTTGGATTACCAATGAATAATTGGACAGCAAAATGTGAATTTGAACTGGGTGAATTTAAAACTGCCACTTTAGTTTTGGGTTAAACATATTTATAGTCAAAGTTGTATTTTTGAAATCGTAAAACCAAAACCTCTATATTTTCTATAATTCTGGCTTAATTATTAAGTATGTTGCTCTTTCAGCAAATGGCTGGTTTTTTTTGAGTCAGTTTAACAATTAATATATTACTGAGTTAGTTGCAGTTAATCTGATTAAAGGTTCAGCTCTAAAGCAACATTTGATTAAATTTTATTGCTGACTTATTAAGTCTTTTCATTGCAACCTATTGCTGTTCGTTTGGGTTCTGATCCCCATCTGGACCAGCTGTTTACTATTTATGCTGTTTATTGATTTATACAAAGACAATGTGCAACATTTTATTAACCTTTTGAAAGGAGAGATACCAGATTAGATAAAAAAATAAATAAGTAAAGCTAATTTCCGCCTGCAGGCGATGAACAGATACATTTATTATTATTATTTTTTCTTTATTTAACCAGGTAAACCCGGTTGAGATCTGGATCTCATTTTCAAGAGGAACCTGGGCAGAAGGCTGCAATACACAGCAACCTGGTTACAAAATGAAAATAATGTAATCCAGTAAGATTAATGAGATTATAAATTAGACAAAAGCAAGTTTATCAATTAATTACATGCATGTTTGATAGGCCGTTATTTGGATCTCTCGCTGACTGTTGACGTAAGATGAAATAGTGTATTATTTTTTACCCTTATAGAACCTCGTTGCACACAATCCTCCATTATAGCCAATTGTTGAAAGGACTTAATAAATCAAACAAAAATTTAAACTTCTTCAAAAATGCCTGGTAGACGAGAGCGTCTGTGGCTAAGATGTTTGTTTAAATTTAGTGCACTGATTACCCTGCTTCACTAATCAAAGGACATTAATGATCGGTTACTAACACACTTTTTTTGCCTGGTACCGTTCTCTTGACAGAACTGCCTACATACTGAAGTAACTGTCTGGGACCCTTGTTAATTAAAAGGTCAAGATGAAATCTTAGTCCAGAATCTGTTTAAGTATTTACTTCTGGATCAAAGGAGGCTTGCCGACACCATATGAGCAAGCTTTCCCATACGCGCTCGCAATCGACCCTTTTCCTGATCCATATTTGACCTAAAGATCAAAAGTATTTCTGAAAATGGCAGCTGCAATTAGTGTCGATTGTTTATTCCCTCTTGATGCAAAAAAGCGAGTATGGTGGCCAACGCGTCTCCAACATGGCTTTAAGGCAGAGCGTGTGCATCAATAAATTAACGGGAAGCAATGCAGGAAATCGTCAATAAAGGCAGAGGCACTGATTGCTTTTCGGAAAAGAGAAAGGCGTGATTTGTCAATCCGTACAGCTGTTCAACTCCGACTGTGGGGCGAGGGCTAGGAGTGGGTGGGCTCTGAATTATAATTACCTCTGCATAAATACATCTGCTGTTGCTACCTAAACATCACTTCTACACTGATCAGCAGCAAATTACCTCAGAGGTATCAGAAGGAAAGGTTAGCGACGTTAAACTGTGGATGCCGAGATGAATTCCTGTTCTTAGAGCACAGCTTTTAAAGGGGGACTTTTTATGTTTTTTTTTTTAACTTTTATTTGAGTTTCTACTGTTTCGAAAAACAGTCCAAGAACTTAAAAACAAAGCAAAAAAAAAAAAAACTCCCAGCTAGCTCGTGGCAATAAGTTAATAGTTTTTGGTGTCTGGAAAACGAGCCGCTTCAAAAACCTCTGGAATGTAACGTCGAAAATCAGCAGGCACTGCCCGTTACCTAGCAACCCCAGCCTGTTACCTGGCAACCGAAGCAGAGCTCCAGGACTTTTGGTCAGCTGGCTTTACTGCTGTATGGCTGCTGGAAAAGACACGCGTTTTGTTGTTGTATTTTCATTTAGAAACTACTTACTGC